>CM034297.1:45998037-47257440 GCA_019925795.1 Dendrobium chrysotoxum | reverse complement strand
TTAGATCTACTCAATCATCTCATTCGGCTGCCACATTACTACGCACTATCTCAGTGCAAAATAATACTTGCGCTTTGGCACGATAGACTAGGACACCCAAGCTCCTTGATTTTATCCATACTGGCAAAAACTAATCAAACACTATGTATTACCTCCAATCCATTATCATTCTCATCAAGTCACTTTGCAAAGAGCCTTATATCACCTTTTACTTCCTCCTCATAGCTAGGATCTCCTTAACCTCATTCACTCCGATGTATGAATCCCTTCCCCACAATCTCTATATTTTTTATTGATGATTGTCCTAAATTTTGCTGAATGTATCCAATGAATCTCAAATAAAAATTAAACGTCAAAATCCTTCCAATTCAAAAACATGCTAGGACGACAATTTAACTCTAAAATCAAAATTTTTCACACTAATGGCAGCAAATATCTCAAACCTGAGTAAAATAAAATAGCTGAACAAAAGCACCATCATTTCATCAAAATGATGCACACATTACTGCTCAAAGCCAATCTAACACCTATGGGCCAACATTCTCTTGACCACAACCTAAATCATGAGTAGGTTGCCCTGCCCCCCCAAACAAACATGCTCTCTCCGTATCAACTATTGCACAATGTTATAAGTGCCTCAAAATATTTCGTTATCAATTTTTTCCCAAGCTCTATTCCTATTCGATCAAGAAACTAACATCTATGTTTACTAGATATTCTTCCACATATATGCTTCTGCCAAAAAGGTTACAAGTGTCATGATCTCATCTTAGGCAAAACATTCAAATCACACCATGTTCTTTACAATGAAGATCTCTTTCTCTATCACAACTCATCTCACTCACCTCAGAAGATCTCGTTTCCTCCACCAAAGCCTCCCTTAACACTAGGTCCAATCCTTAGCATTCACACCTCTCAGTCAAGGCAACGGACCCCGCTTCTCTACAATTTTCAATTATCATAGCCAACACAAACAACTTCCTCATAGCCCTTCCCAGCTATCTTCCCCACCACTCACTCCTCCCCAATCTCAGCTCTAACTTTTCCTCCGCCATCTACAAGTCATACTTAATATGAACTTATAGCAGTTGATGACCCATCTCAATTTTGGCAACCTCAAACCCAAACAAATTCTTAATTTGATCCATACTACCACTCTTTGCAACCCAGCCTACTACTCCTTGGCTATTAAAGAGGAAAATGGCATCTAACCATGTCTCAAGAATTCCAAACTTTATAGTCCCATGGAACCCACATACTTATCCCACTGTCACCTACACAAAACATTTTAGGCAGCAAATAGTCTTGCAAAATGAAATACAACTCAGCTAGCTCAAAGCTCATCATAAGGCTTGCCTCATAGCTCAATGCTTAAAAAAAAAAACAGGATATTGATCACACTATAACTTCCAGCCCCATCACCAAAATGCTCACCATTCATGTCCTTCTCACATTAGACGCCTCCAACACCTTTCTTCATGACAACCTCATTGAAACCATATACATTACTAAACCTTAGGGATTCATGGATCAGCAATATACAAATCATGTTTATCTTCTCAGGAAGCCATCTATGGACCACGACAGGCTCCTGCTAGTGGTTTCCACTTTCTTCAATCACCTACAACATCTAGGCTCACCTTTAATACCATTAATCACACATTGTTACTCTACAAGAAAAAAAGAGTAAAAAAACAACTTTATATATATTCTAATGTATGTTGATGTTATCATTCTGATTGGCAACAATCCCAATACCATCTCTGATCTTCCACAAAACTTACAAGGTACCTTCCATATAAAAACTTAGGCTCTATATCTCACTTTTCTGGTCGTGAAGCGAAATCGATCTCTCAAAGTAATCACCTAAATCAATGGCAATACGCGCTATAGATTCTTCAACGTTCGGGGTATGAGTGACTATAAGCTAGTACAAAATCTCCTAAAGAGCCTCACACAGTGAACCCCACATAAAAATTTTCCTGACCCGAGCCCTATCATCATCTTGGCAGTTATCTTCAATGTCATCACCAGACCCGATCTCTCTTATGTCTTGAACTAGACGTCAACATATGCACAACCTCTTAATAAACACTTCCAACTTCTCAAATGTTTATTGCATTACATCAAAGGCACGGTTCACTATGGACTGCCAATATATGGCGACAAGCTCCTTCTCCAGGCATAATCAAATTCAAATTGGCCAAGAAAGCCCTATAACTGCAAATCGACCATTGGCTATTATGCTTTCTTGGCAAAAGCTTAATCTCCTAGTGCGCCAAGAAAAAGTCTGCCACCGCACGCTCCTCTATTAAGGTAGCATATCATGCACTTGCCACTACAACCATCGATATCATTTGGATCTGACAGCTACAAGAGTATGGTACCAACTCCACCTCATCCACACCCCTCTATTGCAACAATATATCTACTCACGCCCTTGCCAACAAATTGGCGTTTTATGCTCACACTAAACACATCAAAAAAGATCATCATTTCATCCAAGATTGCCTAAAATCACAAGTAGTCACCATCCACTAAGTACCTTCCCACGATAAACATGTGGATATTTTCATTACACGCTATTCACTACATGATTTATTCACCTAAGGGGCAATTTGACAATCCAAGAAGGACCTTGAACTTCCTGTAAAGTGATAAAACCATAAAGCCACTCATCAAAAGTTATAAACCACAAATTACATTATCTCATCATCACTATACAATTAAAACTAACCAAATGATCTCAACCCTTCATAGAAAATAGACTCTGCCACAGTAACTGCAAAAATCTTTCTACTTATAGAAATATAAATGTTTTAGATTCCGTGTGAGATGAATAAAATAATTCTCACATTACTACATGTCTTATCTTCTTTCTTATATCATATTACCTCAATATGAGTAACTGCAACATAGATAACATTGGCTAGGTGTCTATATTGACATTTATTGTAGGCTAGAATATACGCGGCGATAGAGTTATAATCCTACAGCTTAGCATTGTACGGATATTGAGCTCACATACAGAGAACACAAGATTTTTTACATGGAAAACCCTGGAAAGGGGAAAAACCACGGGGCTCGGCCCAGTTGAAAATAATTCCACTAAAATTTGAGTAGAGTATAGTGGGCTAACTCGCCCTCGAGGGCTATCAGATTACAAATGTCAACCGTATGGTTGAAGTCTGGTGACAAACGGGGGTTAGATGAAACTCCGGCGTCACTTGGTAGATCGGGCTTCAGTTGATAGTCCAGCGGCGGTTTGGCAGAACTCCACATCTGTCAGTGGTTCGGCGGGACTCCGGTGTCAGGCAGTGGTCCGGCGGTGGTTTGGCAAAACTCGGCGTCAGTTGGTGGTTCGGCAGGACTCCGACGTCAGTCAGTAGTATAGTGGAAGTTCAATAAAACTCCGGCATCAATCGGTGGTTCTGCGAGACTCTGGCGTCAGTCGGTGGTCCAGTGGAAGTTCAGCAGAACTCCGACGTCAGGCGTGGTTCGGCGGGACTCTGGCGTCAGGCGGTGGTCCGGCAGAACTCCGGGCGGTGGTCGAGGAAAAGCGAGGAGGCAAGAGCAATCTCCGATTTCTCCCTTCTCTTTCTTTAGCTTGGGGTCTCTTTTCATGAGAAAGGGGGCTCTATTTATAGATTTTCGAGAGTGGCATGGCTTGTAAATAGATGAAAGATTAAGAATATTTTGAGAGTGGTTTGTATGGACGGCCGATGTTGATTCCCGAAAATGGGTCGGAATGGACAGCCTGTCACCGCTGGCGCCGCCCGCACGCCGGGTAGCCTGGGCGCTGCCCTGTTCTTCCGTGAGCAGGGTTGGCCGCCCGGCTTTGCCGGGCAGCGCCCGACCTGCCTCGGCTGACGTGGCGTTGGTGGATCGGGTCATGGCTGACGTGGCCCACGACCAATGGGTCGTGGATGATGTGGCCCAGGACCGTTAGGTCGTGACTGACGTGGCCACAACATGTAGGATCGTGGTTGACGTGGCCACGACATGCAGGAGCGTGGCTGAAGTGACGCCCACAACCTGTTGGGTCATGGCTGATGTGGCCATGAATGTTGGATTGTGGCTAACATGGCCCATGACTAGTTGGGTCATGGAAGGTTAAAACATAGCTTTTTAGCCAGTTGTTAGCCAAGCCAAGCCAGCTCCATGTGAGGGGATTAGCCGGCTCCGAGCCGAGCCGGCTCTTTTTTTTTCTAGATTTGCCCCTACTCCAAACTATAAATACCCCCCTCCCAGGTATTCAAAAGGACACCTTCCCCCTCTCTTCTCTTCCTCAGGCTGAGGCATTCCCCTAATCCTGTTCAGGTGGTATCCCTTGTTTCAGATCTAGGACCTCTCATTGAGTAGGAGTTTCCTCCTCCTTCTCCCCCTTCAGTCCCCTCCCTATACAGAGGTCATGACGGGTGAGAACCCTTCTTCGAGAGATCCTGTGATTAGGGGAGATTCACATCTTGCTTCCCAGAATGATGGTGAGAGGAGGCCAAACAAGGGTGCCAAGGCGATGATAACGTGTCCACCGTTACAAGTGATTCTCTAATTGTTCTCCGCAAGAAGTTTCACTTTCCCAACGATTTCGTGGCAACGGTCCCTAAAAGATTTGATCGGGCGTGCCTTCCTCCTCCAGGGTACCTGGCCATCTATAAGACCAATCTGCGAGCGAGGCTACGGTTTCCACCTTCTCCGAAGTTGATCGATATTTCAGCAATGTGTGGGGTAAGTTTAGCCCAATTTTCTTACAGAGCCACGTCCGTGACGGTGGGACTGATTGCCTTCTTCGGAGATTGAGGAGTCATTCTGACGCCCGAATGTCTTTCAAGGATGGGTCGATTTACCAGTGATGCTCAGGACGTGTAACATTCAGATCCAAATGGTTGGATGTCCATACCCTAGATCCGTAGAGGAGTTGGGTTAGTGCATTTTTCTTTGTGAAAAATGACTGGGACCTCATAGAGAAATGGGGGAAGATGAAGGATTTGTTTGCACCTTTACATGTTAGAAAGGAAAATATTCTGAGGATTCTCAACGTTCCTGACATCGAGCATCTTCTATACGAGGTTCGCTACTTAAATAGATTTATAGAATAAGAATTTCTACTCAAAGTTGGACTATCTTTTTAAGTTGGGAGGTCTGATGCAAGGATGTTGAAGAAGTCCTCCAAAGTTCCCGAGCCACCTACCCCAGCTTCAAAGGTCGCTCCTAAGCGACAGGCAAGAGGTGACGATCCCCAAGGCTTCGTTGAAGAAGAAGAAATTGGAGGGGGTTGCAACGAGTACTAGCAAGGCTCCACCCGACTCCTCCTTTGTCAAGTTGCGTATTCCTGGGGATGTGTTGAACTACCAGTGTATCGAACGTCACAAAGCTGATGTCTTGGTGGGTAGCATTTTTTAATACTTCTTTTTTGTTCATCAATTGGGACGGCCTCTTATATATCTTCCTTTCTTATTTCAATTGTCGCGGCACATAGAGCTTGCGGTCGAGCTTGTTGAGGCCTTGAATGAATGGAATAACAAATTTGTGAAGGTCAACTATCTTCAAGGAGAGTACAAGCGAAAGTATGACCATAAGACCAAAGAGGTGAAAGTGGTGGAGGAGTTGACCAAGTGTAGAACTGAGTTGGCTAATATAGTGACTTCTATTTCTCTTCAAAATCAGCAGATAGATTGACTCTAGATTGACCTAGTGGAGGCACAAGCAACGAACACCCAGCTTTTGAAGGATCAAAAGGTCTCTGTAGAGAAGATAGCTGCGCTTGAAGCTGAGAATAAGAGATCCCAGACTCTTATAGCCGAGAAGGAGGCCGCTTTGTTTGGCTTAAAATCTTCGAGAATCATCGAAGATTTTAAGAAGTCTATAGCCTTCAAGACCATTATCTAGGATCGCGTTCAGGAGGCTCGCGATCACATATATGATGCAGAAGTGAAGGCTTTGGAGCAGCAGTGTATATTAATGAGGGCTTTATCCAAGGCTTTTTTAAGGCAGTTCGCCTAGTACAGCCGAAGACTGGAGTGGAAGTTGAAGGCTTAACACTCAGTCGGGCTTCTGATGATTTCCCTACATTTTCTGATGGTGATGAGATAGAGAGTGAGCTGCAAAAGGCCTTTGCCCTCGAGGAAAGATGATGAGATTATAGAGATTGAGTAGTATTTTTTATTTTCCACCAGTTGCATCACTTTATCTTTCTTAGTGATTGTTATGTGTTAGCTGTTTATATTCACATATGTGATTCTTTTATGATCTAGTAAAGAATTATTGGTGCTTTTATTTTGAATTGACAAATATTCTAGCGCTTTCATTCAACTCAAAAAAGTTTCACTGATGTTTTCTTAAAGCACTTGACCTATCCAAGGTTGCTGGTTATATCTTTATACAATGCTTTTAACCTATGTGGAAGAGATCAGGTTGAATCCCCTTGAGATTGATTCTCTAGTGATTGAGACGTAATAAAGATTGTGTATGTCTCGCAACAAGAATATTATATTTAAGTGACATCCACTTAGGATGCTTGACCTATCCGAGGTTGCCAATCAAAGCATTATTTGATGCATTTTAACCTGTGTGGAAGAGGTCGGATCGAATCCCCCTAGGACTGATCATCCAATGATTGAGATATAATAAAGATTACGTACTTCTCGAATCAAGGATCTTTAGAGTTCATAGCATGTATGAAATAGTTGTTGTATTCTTTCTTGGAGAAATGAATGAACAAAATTCTACTATATTAAACAATATCATACTTCCCTATTATAATTTAGGGATAAAGAAGTTACAAATGACATAGACAATACAGGAGATAAACAATACTCAACATTGAAGACATTCAATACTTAAAACAAGTAGTATTAATATTCTCTACTAATAGTACTTGTGGAGATTCTCTATATTCTAGGTCCGAGGGAGCATTTTTCTCTCAGCACTCTTCAACTTAAAAGTTCTAGGCTTCACCATGACTACCACCAAGTAAGGACCCTCCCAGAGTGGGGAGAGTTTATTACGTTGAGGCCCTTTCCCTGCTACTTCGATACTGCTCAGAACTAAATCTTCAATCGAAATATGTCGAGGTTTCATCCTTCGATTATAGTGACGGGCAATTCTTTGGTGATATACAGCAACCTTGAGCATCGCTACGTCTCTTGCTTCGGAAAGGAGATTTAAGTTATATTTGAGCTTCTCCTCATTACCGTTGAAGTCAAAAGTTTGAACTATGTGACTTTGGACTCCAATATCGACGGGAATAACAGCTTCCGTACTAAAACAGAGATTGTATGGGATTTCTCCTGTTGGAGTTCTGGCAATGGTATGATAGGCCCAAAGGACATTTGGGAGTTCATCAACCCATTGCCCCCGGCCGTATCTTCAACCCTTTCAATATAGTCCGATTTGTTACCTCCGTTTGTCCGTTTGTCTAAGGATGGGCCACGACCGTATATACCAGTTGAATATGGAGATCTTTACAAAATGTTGTAAAGATATTTCCAGTGAATTGAGTTCTATTATCGGTGATAATTTTTGCTGGAATGCCAAAACGACATATTATATTCTTCCATAAGAACTGTTTGGTATTGGCTTCAGTGATCTTTGCCAAAGGTTTTACCTCCATCCACTTGGTGAAATAGTCCACAGCTAAGATGATGAACATTCGTTATCCGGCAGCTATAACGAAGGATCCCATTATGTCAATCCCCCATTGGGCAAAAGGCTAGCGACTCTGTAATGTTGAGATCTCTATGGCAGGTAAATAGGTGAGGTTGGCATGTAACTAACAACGGTTGCATTTTTGTACAAACTCCAGTGCCTCCTACTTTATCGTTGGCCAGTAAAACCCCTGTCTCATGATCTTATTGGTTAATGCTTTTCCACTCAGATGCTCTCCGTAAATACCTGAATGTACTTCTCGAAGTGCATAATTTGCCTCTGAAGGAGGAAGGCACTTGAGGTATGGTCCTGTGAAGGCTCGTTTGTATAACTCTCCACCAATAACAGTGAAATTTGTTGTGTGCCTCCGAACTTGCAGTGCCGCCATCGGGTCTTCAGGAAGAACACCATCTTATAAGAAGGATAAAATGAGATCGATCCAAGAAGCCTATCTTGACTCATCGATTGATTGTATAACTCATGGGCCTTGAACACTTGGAAAGTGGATCTCCTCGATATACTTCCTTTTGAAAACGTCACCGGTTGTAGAAGTAGCTAGTTTAGAGAGAGCATCTGCTCGTGCGTTCTGCTCCCGAAGGACACGGACGATTTGATGCTTTTTTTATTTGGGCCAAAAGGGATTTTGCTATTTGGCAGTACAACGTAGCAGTGCAGTGATTGTGGGTATCAAATTCTCCCTCCACCTGAGAGGCGACTAATTGAGAATCGTTGTGAACCACTAAGTTCTGCACTTCGCAATCGATTGTCAGCCTTAATCTAGTAATAAGGGCCTCATATTCGATAATATTATTTGTTGCTTGGAACTTCAATCGAAGTCCGTATTCGAGTGTAGTCTATCGTGGGAAAATCAACAAGATTCTAGCACCGACACCAAAACTCGCAGAAGCTCCATTAATATATAAGGTCCAACACAAGGAAGAAGGAGATGTAGCCAGTGATTTATCAAAGGCAGGATTAATACATCCGACCATAAAATCTACAAGTACTTGTGACTTGGTGTCGGGTCTAAGCAGGAAATGGATATCAAACTCTCCAAGTTTCACTGACCACTTGATTAATCTTCCAGATGCCTCAGGCTTTTGGAGAATATTTCTCAATGGTAGGTTTGTATAGACCCTGATCATATGTGCTTGAAAATAAGGATGTAACTTTCTAGCTGAGAAGACTAATGCCAAAGCTGTCTTTTCTGCTAATGGGTAGCGTGCTTCAGTCTCGGAAAGGACCTTACTAATATAATAGACAGGATGTTGAACAATATTTTCTACTCGAACCAAGACCAAGCTTATAGCATGGGAGGAGACATCCATATACATGTAAAATATTTCTCCGAGTATGGCTTTGAAAGTAGTGGTGGTGAGGCTAGATAAGTTCAGAGCTGCTCGAAAGCCTCTTGACATTCATCTGTCTGCTGGAACCCCGAGCTACGGCCTTTTCTTAATGTCTTGAAGAAAAGCATGCATTTATCGCCAGAGCGAGCCAAGAAGCGAGAAAGGGCTGCAATTCTTTCATTTAGACGTTGAACTTCTCTAATACTCCTTGGGGGCATCATATCTCTTAGCGCTCTGATCTTCTAAGGATTCGCCTCGATCCTGTGATGGGAAACCATGAACCTCATAAATTTTCTTGAGGCAACTCCGAATACACATTTGGAGGAGTTGCGGCACATGTTGTAGGATCGAATGAGACAAAATCATTGTTCCAAGTCAGAGATATGCTGGAATTTTTCAAGGCTTTTTACCAGTATATCATCCACATACATTTCCATAGTATGCCTTATAAGATCTTTAAATATCTTATTCATGAGGCATTAAAATGTGGCTCCAGCATTCTTGAGTCCGAACACCATAACCTAATAGCAGTATAGTCTTTTTGTCAGTTTGAAAAATTGTTGCCTCCTCATCTGCGGGATTCATCTTTATTTGATTATAGCCTGAGTAGGCATCTATGAAGCTCAGCATTTGGTGCCCAAATGTGACATCAACTAATTGGTCAATACAATGGAGTGAAAAACTATCCTTCGAATAAGCTTTATTGAGATCTGTATAGTCTACACACATCCTCCAAGCTCCGCTAGCTTTCTTGACCATAACAACATTCGCTAGCTAGGTGGGATAGTACACTTCTCGTATAAATCCAGCTTCTAGGAGTTTATCAACTTCTTTCTCGATCGCTTGTTGGCGTTCTGGCACAAAATTTCATTTTTATGGATAACTGGCTTGCATATTGGGTTTACTTTGAGAGAGTGCATGATCACGTCAGGGCTGATTCTAGGCATGTCAGCTGGACTCCAAGAAAAAACATCTTGATTTCTTTGAAGAAAATCTACGTGCTTTATCTTTTCTTCCTCCAAGAGTAACGATCCGATCTGCACTGTTCTTGAAGGATGCTCATCTGATAGATAGATGCAAGCAAGATCCTCCACAGGGGAAGCCTTTTGAGGAATGTCCTCATTCCGGAGAACGAAATCCTCGACACTTAGGGTAATCGATGGGCGTGGTTGAGCCTGCCTAAGATAGCAGGATTGTGCTACCTGTTGATCTTCTCGTACTATACCAATTCCTGCTGAGGTGAGAAATTTCAGTTTGAGATGAGGGATTGAAGCAATAATCCCAAATATCGACTAGAGTGGCCTTCCCAAGATAGCATTATAGGCCGATTCTGATTTCACTACAATAAATTGGATAGAGTGTCTAACCTGTCAGGATAACTCTTCAAGTACGACTGGGAGACTAATTATTTCTTCCACACTCGTGCAGGTTAATTGTCAAACCCGTATAATGGACCTGTGGCAGGCTATAGTTTCTCTCTTGAGAGGCCCATATTAAAAAAAGTGGAGTAGAATAGGACGTCTACAGAGCTCCCACTATCGACCAAGATCCTCTTGGCATTATAACATGGATCACCAATCCCTACACTAATCACGAGTGGGTCTTGATGAGGGGTTTTTATTCCCTCTAAGTCAGAATCATTGAAAGCAATAGAGTGATCGGTACGAGACTTCTTTTGTTGTTGGCTCCTTGCTGGCTGTAATTAAGACTTGACTAGGCATTGAAGGGCCCCGGGTAATGGTTTCAATTTCACCAACCATTTGATGACTATTCAACGATTGCCTTTGCTGTTGATTCTACCTCCGAGCAAAACCAGCTTCATCTCGAGCAGATGGGTTTTGGATAAATTGTCAGAGATATCCTTGTTAGATTAGTCTTTCAATTTTTTCCTTGAGTTGCCTACATGCTTCAGCAGTGTGTTCCCGACTACGGTGGAAATGACAATATTGCTCCTGATTTCCTACATTGGGCTTCAAGGGATTCGATCATTTTACATTCTCTTGATCTCGGATGGCCATCAACACATTTGCCCGAGATACATTAAGTGGTGTATACTCCTCTTGACGAGACTCTCATCGTTGCTGTGAGAGCCGAGGGGGTATATTATAGTTTCCTTGTTTCTTTTGCTATGAGGATGGATTTTCTATCTCTGATGCACTTTTACGCTTCCCATTTGTTTGCTCAAACTGCTTTATATAAGCATTAATGGCTTCATCGGTGGAGATTTGTGCCTCCACGCGATGGATCAGATCAGCGTATGAATGAACCGTGTCTCGCATGAGTGCTGAGTAAAAGGGGCCGGGACGAAATCCTCCGAGGAAAACTTCTCTAAGCAATTCGGGATCTACCCCTAGAATTTATCGAGCCTCTGTAGAAAATCTTTGAAAGTATTCTTTGAGGGACTCACTCTCATTCTGGCAAATTTCTAAGAGATGGGAAGAATCTTTAATCATTCTCCAATTGGCAATTAATTGTTCGACGAACACTTTGGCCAATTTGACGAACATGGGAATAGTTCTGGTTGGAAGCGAATAGAATCATGTTCGAGCTTGCCTTTTGAGGGTGGAAGGAAAAACCTGGCAGAGAAGCGCGTCTAAGGCTCGCTGGATATGCAAGATAATTCTATAGTGATCGATATGTTCGTATGGGTCGGATGTCCCGTCGTAGAAATCGATGCTCGGTAGCTTGAATCCTGTCGGAATGGGGTGTTGAAGGATGGCTTTAGTCAGGGGTGATGACTCCTGGAAGTCCCACTAACAAAGAGATTGTCTTACACCTCCCACGAGGAACTCTTCTCGGACCAATTTTCGCAGTTCATGCCATAGGGCGTTGCGAGGGAGCTCCGTAATATGCGGACGGGATAAGTCCTCAGTGACGTCGAGAGAAATGCGAGGTTGCCGATCTGTATGCAAAAGATGGGTAGAGCTTGCTATATCAGCAAGTTCATGTCTTGATGTGACGAAGGACGCATCCTTGGTGGAGGAAGGAATCTCTACACGAAGATGTTCGGGTTGCATATCTTCGGCCAGTGGTGGATCTTGAGGAAAAAGAACCTCCTCTTGTTGTGCTAGCATTAGTTGTCGAGTCTCCCGTAGAAGTTGAAGGATCTAATTCTGAGATTTCTCAATTTTTCGGATGTGATCTTCCAGGGATGGTCCTGAGGTCCCTTCCCTAGTAGGGTTTTGCCCACCGGGGTGAAAAGAGGCCGACGCCTGGCGTCCTTAGTTCATGGACTGATTCCTGGATTGGTGTGAGTTGGAGCGAGAGGCTCCCAGATTACGATTGCTACGCCTATTTTCCATCAGTGCTTAGGATAGTGGGATTTAGTTTCCCACAGACGGCGTCAAACTATTACGGGCTAGAATATACGCGGGATAGAGTTATAATCTTACGTCTTAATGTTGTACGGATATCCACCTCACACACATAGAACACAAGATTTTTTACGTGGAAAACCCTGGAAAGGGGAAAAATCAGGGGGCCTGGCCCAGTTGAAAATGATTCAACTAGAATTTGAGTAGAGTACAGTGGGCTGACTCGCCCTCGAGAGCGATCGGATTACAAATGTCAACCGTATGGTTGAAGTCTGGTGACAAACAGAGGTTAGATAAAAGTCCGGCGTCACTTGGTAGTTCGGTCCAGCAGCAGTTTGGCAGAACTCTAACGTCCGTTGGTGGTTTGGTGGAATTCCAATGTCAGACGGTGGTTTGGCAGAACTTCGACGTCAGTCGGTGGTTCGGCGTAACTCCAGCGTCAGTCGAAGGTCCGGTGGAAGTTCGATAGAACTCCGGCGTCAGTCGGTGTTCCGGTAGAACTTCGGCGTCAGGTGGTGGTTCGGCGGGACTCCGGCGTCAGGCGGTGGTCTGGCAGAACTTCGGGAGGTGCTCGAGGAGCGAGGAGGCAAGAGCAATCTCCGATCTCGCTCTTACTTCTCTTCCTTTGGCTTGGGGTCTCTTTTCATTAGAAAGGGGAGCTCTATTTATAGATTTTCTAGAGTGGCATGGCTTGTAAATAGATGGAAGATCAAGGGTATTTTGAGAGTGGTTTGTATGGACGGCCGATGTTGATTCCCTTGATCGTGGATCGTTTGTTGAACATTTGAATATCTTAGTGATATCGGAATTCAGTGATCCTCGTCGAGCCGGTCGATTCGACTATAAGCATGTCACGTTTGGAAACTGTTTGGTAATCCAAATTGTGGTTTGAACCTTCTAACAGCGCTTCGGGTCCTTGATTTGAACTCATTTAGGCTCAGATTGAGTCAAATTTGGTGTTGTTGGGTTCATATTTTCGAGACGATTAGTTCGAGTATAAGTTTGCTGAAATTAGAGTTCGCATGGTCCCAAATTTAATTTTGGAAGTTTCTAGCTTTATTTTGTCTCGAGATTCGTGCCCGATCCAGATAACTTTTTGATGATGTATCAACACTAAAGGAAGTGATTGAAACATATGGAGCTGCTGGCTATATAGACTTTAAAGGAGGTGATTAAATATTGGATGCTTGACAAGAATGGGGTTATCATTGAGGGGGACAACATCAATGTCATAAGGTGGCTCAAGAGTTCTATGGGAGA
Organism: Dendrobium chrysotoxum; assembly: GCA_019925795.1. Lineage (NCBI taxonomy): Eukaryota > Viridiplantae > Streptophyta > Magnoliopsida > Asparagales > Orchidaceae > Dendrobium > Dendrobium chrysotoxum. The sequence goes on along the minus strand of CM034297.1, from coordinate 47,243,870 downwards.
TCAAAGAAAGATGGATTACTCTGCTATGGATGAAGACTTCACTTTTTTGATCCACTTCAAGCAAGTGCTCTTCACAACATACCAAGGTAAAGTAACAAGCCTGCCGACTTTTGTGCTTTTTTTGTTATTACTTGCAATTTTTTGTGGAATAATGTGCATGATAGCAAACTTCCCTCTTCTTTTTTTATTTTGTTGAGAGAAGATAGCGATAGATGTCACATGACATAGTTGTACTTTGTTATTTTTTTTGTTTTTGTCATATGAATGCAAATGCAACTTTCAAGTGTAGGTGTCGATATTATGCCTGAAAACTGGCCTTTTACATTGGGAAAAAGTATTGGGGAATTTCAAATCCACCACTTTCTGCTAAAAACAGATTTAACTTTAATCAGCAAACGACTATAAGCAAAATTAGCTAAAAAGATTAACAACAATGTGGGATTTACAGATCTAGTCTTAAAATTTTAGAATTACTGATTTTTATTCACAAACCTTTTCCAAAAACTGTTGTGTGTTCGTGTTGAGTATGACTTAACATAGATGCTTTCTATTCTCCTGCCATTAGTGTTTAATGAAAAGAATTTTGACAAAAGGTGAAAATCCTCATCATGAATCAGACATTTGCCATAATTTAACAAATATAATAACCGCGTAATAGCAGTATATAATTGATGTAAAAGAGAAACGGAACATGGAATATCAAACATTTACATCTAGGGAATTCCTCTCATCCGTCCAACCATCAATTTTTGAACGTCCATATTGACCAGATGTGATAAGTGCCCTCAGACCAGTAAACCACACTTCAGCTTCAACTTTATCTTTGCATATCTGATAGTTGATGATGAAAATCACATTGTCAGAAAAATAATAAGGCATTCTAAAAGGCAAAAAGAAAAACTTTATGAGAACTGACCAGATCAAGAGACCGCCTTCCATTGTTATATAAGAGTGAAAATGACAAATAACAATTCTCAGGACGCAGATATCTTTGGAAAACAGACTGAAATCAAATTAAAAAATATATATGAAGCAAATAAGTACTGTGCAATGTTTGATCTCCACCACAAAATATAAGAGCATAAACATAGTTAATACAAAATGAATAGTAAGTTTCATAGATATGTTCTCACTGTTCTTTGGCCAGAGAAAATTCTTGAAACAGAAGACAACCTCAAACTTCTCTCCCCTCTGTTTGAGAACCAAATTAGTGATGATTCGTCCTGTTCAAATAGAAATTATCATTAAGTTCGGGCCCTACCACATGTAAGAACAAATGAGCAACATCATCATCTAGTACCATAATATGTGGATATTGAACACGATGCTCTAAATAGTAGGATCGAAAAAATATAAATCCACCGATTTACATCAAATATTGTGATATGAACATGGGGCTCAAAAACAAAAGATGAAATTAAAAAAAAATTAACTGCTGAAACCAACTCTTTTTAAAATTGCTAGGGTAAGTGCATCATTATAAGGAGTAAATCATCCTACAAAAGTCATTGAAAAAGAACCTTTTAAGTCCCTTAATATTCACATAGACTTCCACAGTTGTTAGTTTAGTTTTCTCACGAGTATATATTTATTCTCATAAATTTATGCCTTTATGATTAAGTTAAAGCACAAGCAGCAAAACATTGCTTGATGTGCCTAAAGCATATGAGGCATATAAACAAAGATTTAATAACATCTCATATTTCAGACAGGCTACTTCACACACTGCATAGAACATCTGCATAATAAACCAAGGTCTCATTTGCATTTTATAATTTACATCATAGAAGTCAAAGAATCAGTTCATCGCCTTCCAAATGAGTTTAGTTCATATGGCTGAAAATATATATAGATGTATAAATATCAAGTGATTGGCCCAATTCCATAGACTAAAACATTTAGTCGAAAATAGGTAAGACCACTGGTGTATCAAGCAGTTTAAAGCCTAATAAATGATACCCTAGCGATAATTCAGCCAGTATCTCATAATTCATGTAATTTGCAACTTCCATGGATCTTTGGTACTATTTAATATGGTTGAGCAAGGTTCAAATGTGTAAATCTAAAGACAACTCCATATAGTTCAGTAAGCTCTAAATGCATATGATGGACCAACAGTCAAGGATGTGGGCCCAGGAGTAGGGGGAAAGTGAAGAGAATTAAAGGAGGAGGTTGAAAAGGGAGGAGAATTAAAAGAGGTTGGAAATGGAGAAGAATTAAATGAGGGGATTGTAAAGAGAGAAGAATTAAATGAGTGGATCACTTATCAAAGGAGGTGGGGGAAAACATGGAGAAGTAAATTCAAGTTTTGGAGGGAAAATAGGGAGAGTTATATCAGGCCTTTTGATGGTATTATTTTTCTCCATGCAGATTTAGTGAGTGTTCTAGCTGCCCACTGTTTTTGTGAGGGATTCTAGCAACATCTAGAGTTTGGGAGAGGTCCTCCTCTTGAAAGAGGACCATTGTATCTTTGTTTATTCGTGTTTGCTTTCTAATAAAAAAATCTGTTTGATTTCCTGAAATTTATTGCTAGTTCGCTGATTTTTTATGTTCAAGTCCTAACAAATTGGTATCAGAACAATTTCTTGGCACTGATGGCTGGGAGAAAAGTTGAGGCGTTGGACGAAAAGTTAGAGGGGGAACTAGGGCAGCTGCGAACAGATGTGGGATCTTTGAATGAGCGTTTCTCAGCGATGGAAGGAAGGTTTGGGAATCTAGAGAAGATGATGAAGCGGATGTTGGAGTTTCAAACTAAAGGGGCTTCGTAGGAAGCAAGGGAGAATCAGGAAAATGGCATGCCAAAGATAGAAGACGAGGAGGAAATTTTAGGAGAAGAGAAGGGAATACCTCACCTTGAGCCTCTACCGAGAAGGGAGATGGATAGAGAATATGGAGGTAGGAGGGAATAGAAAGAAGAGAACATGTGGGTTGAATTTGAAGGAAGAAGGGGATACGAAAGGAGAAGGGAGGAGAAGGAACCGTGGAGAGACGCCAATGCTCGCTTTATGGGAGGCATGAGGGGTGGAAGAAGAAATTGGGGTGAAAGAGATTCGAAGGTTAGGAAGCTGAAAATGCCAGTGTTTGAAGGTGAGGATGCGTATGGGTGGATCTATAGAGTAGAGAGATATTCTGTAGTAAACGGGTTAGCAAAAGGTGAGAGACTTATCACAGCAGCTCTATGTTTTGAGGGAAAGGCACTAGCATAGTACCAATGGAGGGAGACGAGGTACCCAATCCGTTCGTGAGAAGAGTTTAAGGATTGCTTTTTGGAGCATTTTCGAGCCAAGCAGGATGGGGATTACTATGAGCAATTCTTTGCATTGACACAAGTAGGCACTGTGATGGAGTATCGGGAAAGATTTGAGCTTTTTGTCAGGCTAGGTAGGGAGGTTATCGGAGATAGCGTTGGAGAGCAATTTCATAAAAGGCCTCAAACCAGAGTTCGAGCAGCGGTGCGGGTGGCAAGGTCCCGTGATTTGGGGGAGGCGATGGAGTTGGCTCAGTTGATTGAGGATAAGAATTCATTGTAGACGAGAAGTAAGGGAGTCAGTTTGGGAGGTTCTTACAGCATGACGACCACTTTCCTGGCACCTAAGGTGCAGACTATACCAGTTCAAAGGGAGGCTCTAAAGGAGGGTGGTTTGGGAGTCCAACATGGAGGAAACTTCAAGAGGCTGACTGATACTGAATTGCAAGACAAAACAGCTAAGGGGCTATGTTTCAGATGCGATGAAAAATTTACATCAAAACATGGATGTAAAAATCGTACCTTGCAGGCAACAACAGTAAGGGAGGAGGCAGAGTAAGAGAAGCCCATAGACTTCGAGGTGGCTGAAGTTTCATTAAACTCTGTAGTGGGATTCACCCCAAATCACATTATGAAGGTGAGGGGGAAGATAGGAGGATAGGTAGTAGTGATCCTGGTGGATAGTGGGGCATCACATAATTTTATATCAAATTAGGTGTTTGACAAACTTGGGCCGAAACTAGTGGATACAGGATGTTTTGGAGCGATGATGGGCACAATAAAGGTGGAGAAGAGCAGAGGGTTCTGTCAGGGTTTGGTGGTAGAGCTGCAGGGGATTCACATTAGGGAAGATTTTCTTCCATTAGAGTTGGGAAGTGTTGATTTGATTTTGGGAATGAAGTGGCTACAAACCTTAAGGAAGACGAAGGTAAACTAGAAGGCATTAGTTATAAAAATCCAGGTGGAGGGGAGGAAGGTGGTAGGGAGACCCCAGCTTATCCAAAGCAATGGTTTCTTTGAAAATCATGGTTCGTGTCATACAAGGGGAAGGAGGAGGATTCTTGGTAGAACTCCAGAGCTTGGAGGGAGGTGGGACAGAGGAGATAGAGGACATTTTAAACATTGTTCAGCCAGTACTTTGGTAGTTTAGGGAGGTATTCCAACTTCCCTAGGGATTGCCACCCCCATGGGAGCAGGAGTACTCTATTGTTTTGAAGGAAAGTGTCTCCACTATTAGTGTCCGACCATGCCGCTACCTTAAGATCCAGAAGGATGAGATTGAGAGACTGATTTGAGAGATGCATGAAGCTGAAATCATCAAGCCTAGTGTGAGCCCTTTTTCTAGTCCTGTATTGTTGGTGAAGAAAAAATGATGGAAGTTGGAGGTTATGTGTAGGCTAACGTGCCCTGAACAAGGAAACTATTCCAAACAAATTTCCCATACCAGTCATTGACGAGTGTTAGATGGGTTGCATGGCTCTGTGATATTCTCCAAAATTGACTTGAAATCCAGGTGCCACCATATCAGAATGCGACTAGGAGACACCCACAAGATAGCTTTTAGGACGCATGAGGGACATTATGAGTTCTTGGTGATACCTTTTGGCCTCACTAATGCACCGACTATTTTCTAGTCTCTAATTAATAGGGTATTCTAGCCCTACTTGCGAAGGTTTGTGCTGATATTTTTTGACGATATATTGGTATATAGCAGGTCTGAGGGGGAGTACTTGGAGCATTTGGGAGTTATGCTATCCACCTTAAGAGAGCACTCTTTGTTTGCCAATCAGAAGAAGTGTCCTTTCGTCTAGCCCAGAGTGAAGTATTTAAGGCATGTGGTATCTCAGGAGAGAGTGGCAGCTGACCAGAGTAAGATTGGGGCCATACTCAGGTGGCCCATACCTAAGACTTTGAAGGAGTTGAGAGGATTTTGGGACTCACATGCTACTATCAAAATTTTGTGAAAGGATACAGTTCTATAGCAGGGCCATTGACGGAATAGATCAGAAAGGACAACTTCAACTAGGGAGAGTCAGCCACCCAGGTATTTGAGGAGTTGAAGAAGGCTATGACTAGTGTGCCAGTTTTAGCTCTTCCAGATTTTAGCCAGCCTTTGTAGTTGAGACAAATTCCTCAAGTTTTGGGTTCAGAGCAGTACTCATGCAGAACTAGAGACCTGGGCTTATTTCAGTCAGGTGTTGACGGCCAGGCAAGACTCAAGTCAGCCTATGAGAGGGAGCTGATGGCGATTGTACTGGTCATTAGAAATGGCGGCCTTATTTATTGAGAAGACATTTCATCGTCAAAACTGACCCGAGGAGTTTGAAGTATTTGTTGGAGCAAAGAATGATCATTGAGGAGCATCAAAGGTGGCTTTCTAAGTTATTAGACTATGACTTTGAGATTCAGTATCGACCTGGAGTTGAAAACAAAGCAGTAAATGAATTATCCAGGTGCATGAGGAGCCCCACATGATGGCATTGCCTGTGCCCTTAATGTTAAGCCATTGAGGAAAGAGAGCAAACAGGATGCAGGGTTAAGGAAAATTGGGGAGGAGCTGGTGAAAAATAAGGACAGCCATCCGGAATATTCAGTGGTGGGATAAAAGTTGCTTCATAATGGGTGGTTTGTGCTTCCAAATACCTCTTCTTACATTCTGTGTTTGGCCATTGGGGGGCATTCGGGGTCAAAAAGACATTGCCGACTTTCTACAAAGCTGTATTGGGAGGGTATGCAAAAGGATGTCAAGAAGATGGTGACTAGCTATGATACATGTCAGAGACACAAGTATTAAGCTATGTCTCCAGGAGGGCTTCTAAAGCCGTTAGCTCTTCCAGAAAATGTGTGGGAGGAGGTGACCATAGACTTCATTGAAAGTTTACCAAAGTCAAAAGATACACTACCATACTGGTGGTAGTAGATTGATTGAGTAAATATGGCCATTTCATTCCCCTTCTCCAGCCCTATACACCAGCATCAGTAGTGACGATTTTCATAAGAGAGGTTGTGAGACTACATGGGATGCCAGAATCGATTGTATCGGATTGAGACAAGATCTCTCTAAGCCAATTCTAGAAGGAATTATTCAAGATGCAGGGAACCGTTCTGAAAAGAGCACTGCTTATCATCCTCAGACGGACAGACAGACAAAGGTGTCAATCGTAGTGTGGAGACTTATCTTCAGTTCTTTATATCAGATGCACTAAAGTTGTAGGCAAAATGATTGGCATGGGCAGAGTATTAACATAACACCCTATCATTGGCAGTTCAAACAACACCGTTCAAGGTGTTATACGGAAGAGATCCTCCTCACTTGATATATTATGGACAAGGCAAGCACACCGTGGTATCAATACAGCAATACTTGGAAGACAGAGATAGAATCTTGGTGGAGCTGAAGGGGCATTTGTTGAGAGCTCAACAAATTATGAAGAGGCAAGCAGATGCACATAGGAGAGACATTCATTTGAGGCACGGGACAAGGGTTTACTTGAAGCTTCGACCCAATAGACAGAGAACATGATTTACTTGGCACGGAGAAGGAATGAGAAGTTATCACCCCGTTATTTTGGTCCTTACAAGATAGTGGAGCACATCGGTGCCGTGGCATATCACCTACAGTTACCATCGTCGTCAGTCATCCACCCGATATTTCATATGTCCTAGTTGTGACTTGTGATATGCGAGGACATTCCGTCTTCTGCACTTCCCCCGACATTAACGGATGACATGGAGGTGTTCTTAGAATATTGGAGGTTGAGGGAGTGCACCAAGGGAGTAACAGAAAGCAAAGAATGTTGATAAGGTGGAAGAACCTATCGGAGTACAAAGCCACGTAGTAGACCTACCAGATTATTCAACAACAATTCCTTTCATTCTACCTTGAGGACAAGGTATCACTTTTTTTTTTTTTTTTTTTTTTGGGGGGGCGGGGGGGGGGGGGGGGGGGGGGCGGAGTATTGATGGACCGGAAGTCAAGGATGTGGGCCCAGGAAGTGGGGGGAAAGTGAGGAGAATGGGTTGGAAAGGGAGGAGAATTAAAGGAGGATAGAAATTGAGGAGAATTAAATGAGGGGTTAGAAAGGGAGGAGAATTAAAGGAGTGGATCACTTATCAAAGGAGAAGATAGGGGAAAAACATGGAAGAGAAAATTCAAGTTTTGGGGGGGAAATAGGGAAAGTTATATTAGGCCTTTTGGTGTTATTATTTTTCTTCATGCAGATTTTCTAAGTGTTCTTACTGTCCACTATTTTTGTGAGGAATTCTAGCGGCATCTAGAGTTTGGGAGAGAAGGTTCTCCTCTCAAAAGAGAACCATTATATCTTGTTTGTTCGTGTTTACTTTCTTATCAAAAAAATCTGTTTGGTTTGTTGAAATTTATTGTTTTTTAACTGATTTTTGGTGTTCAAGTCCTAACAACATACTACCTAATGATGTTGAAAAACTTTCATTTGTGATGCAGTGATGGCAACATGGAGAGCTCTCAAATTGGTGATTTCCATTGATCATTGGTACCTTCTACTATGGTTAAGTTAGATTCAAAGGTAGTTGAATCCGACAACAATTCAACTTAGTTTAGTAGGTTCTTGGTGCTAATGCTCAATGATGTTGAAAAGCTTTTGTTTTAGGGGTGGAGTCGGCAACATGAAGAACTCTCAAGTGAGGGAGATATTAGTAAGGAAGAGTATTGAGTTTAATCCAACATCGAACAAGTAGAAATACCAAGTTGCAACCATTTGAAGTCTAATTATTATGAAAAAAAAAATGCCTACTTGATAAGTGAAACTTCAGTCAGGAAAAAAAAACATGCTTGAAAATTTGGATGGTTTCATTTATCAGCTAATTAAAAAGAAGCAAAACAAATTATCATAAGATCACTCTTGCCCGACAGAATTATTCCCTCTCCAATGCCAAAACAAAAGAAAAAGTCAACCTAACGAGAAAAAGAGGGGGGCCGCTCTTGTTGCATGGAATTTCTATATAATTTATAGTATAAAAATTATTAAGAGAAACTGAGCAGAAGCATGATATTGCACCAACTCCGTAAAATAGAAAAGACAACTCAATATCATTTTTCAGATAGAATTTAATAAAAATAAATTCTTTAAGCTCACATTTGACAATCTAAATGGGTAAAACTTTGGTCTCCCTTTGCGACCATATTTGAGCAATTGACTGCCTTTCTTCAAAGCAACTAGTGCCTGCACAAGTAGAATTCAAATGAGATCTTAAATAAAATTAACAATTTAACAGGGTGAGAGCAATGAATGAATCAACATGCCAAAGCCAGAGGAATTATTCCAGATAAACTAAAAAACAAGAAGTTTTTCATCGAATTGAATGCTAAACAATATATATATATATAAAGAATTATCTAACAGTTGATGTAATAATTTTCAGATGTCCTCTTTCATAATTTTTAAGAAGTCCTGATTTTCCAAACACAATTTGGTCTTATTTTATACAATTAGACATATTCGTAGAGAATATCATCTGAAAAAAGAAAATTATATGATGATTAACATCAACATCATTAGCCATATCCTACCTATAAAAGGTTTGGCTTTATGAATTCTTATTTTTCATTCATTCCTATGAGTGTTACATGATGAGTTAAATCTATTATATACAAATCTTTTTAAACAACTGTCAATTTTACTTATATCCACTCATTTTCTTCCTAATTCTTTAACACTAATTTTATCGACCTGTCTAATGAGCATATTTTCTACCTCTAGCCATATTTATAAAATTACTTACGCCTATATTCCCCTATCATAACTTCAAAGATGTTGCTCCCACCATCCCTCAAATTCATTACTCAATTTATATTTCCTTTTTTTTTGTCATTCATTCATCTAAACATTATCATTTTCACCATACTCAACTATAATCCACTTTTTACCTAGTTAGCCTAATTGCAATTTTATAAAATTTTTCTTAAGTCACCATAACATTCTCTTCGTTGGGGAAGTAGAACCACGTAACGAAACAAACAAGAAATAGAAAGTTGAACTGGAAAGAAAGAATACCAGGATTTAATGCAAAAAAATCTTGAAACCAAGAAAAAATCATGGAGCCACACCAAACCAAGAAATTCACTATGAAAATTAGGAGAAGTTTGTACATAATGCTTTCTCTCTCTCACTCCTTGTCTCTCTTTACTCATATACTATTCTCTACATAGAATGGACAAAGAGAAACATAAAACCATCCAAGACACGCAATATTTCAAGTTAAACATGAAAAAAGAGTAAGAAATTTGCCCAATCCAACTCACAGCACTGTGACACCTGGTTTGGAGCACCACAACGCCAAGTTTGGAGAGTCGTGGCGCTTCACTCTCTGTCTCCAATCTAACTGACAGCGCCACAGTGTCGGGGTTTGAAGTGTCCCGGTGCACTGCTCTTTGTCTGCCTCCAACCAGACTATACAACGTCATAATGCTCGGGTACACAGCGTTGTATGATTGTGCAGAAAAAAATTTTGGCAGCAATGCACCTAAACCCAAGCTGGGGGAGGATCCCCAACGAACTCGACCAACAGAAAATGAGGACCGAGGCAACAATACAACACGATTGATCAACACAATTAGATTCCACACAAAACTAACACTCTTATGTATCTCTAGATAAACTTTTCATTTTTTTGGTACTCAACCTTCACTTCAGTAGTCACATCCTCGATTATATCGCATTCTTAATATAATGGATTCAAGATATCTAAAATTATTGCATCATGTGTCACTTTATTTTAATAATGTGGACTAAATATTGTTAAAATCACCCACTCTAATTTGCATATCATATGCTAAGTCTTTTTCCTACTAATCATCAAGACTTTAACTTCTAAATATTTTCTTTGTTGATATAACTTTTCACTTATTCAAAAGAAAAAGTCTAATTGATTAGAAATATGTTATTTTTCAAAAAATTATACATGAAAGCAGAAAGCATCACGTTGAATATCCTCAAAAAATATCTTCATATATATATATATATATATATATATATATATATATATATATATATATATATATATAATTTTGAACATGATATAATCCTACTACAATTAAAAACTCCTTAGTCACTTACACAACTATTTCTAATACCAATCAATATCATATCTTTAATACCTATGACAATATTTTTCATTAATGTATATCAAATCAATTCTCATAGTGCATGATGACATGCTATTTAAAATCAATAAGAAAACACATAAATCATTTCTCTGATCTTTATACTTCTTAATTAAATTTTCGCATAAAATGTCAGTCTTATGATGACCTAGTTAGGAGAGTGGATATATTAGTTTGGCCTATGTTATGAAAGGTAGAGATAAACCCAAAAAAGATTTGGTTAGAAAGTATTAGAAATGATTTTTTTTATTAAATTTAAGGGGAATTTACATAGATACCACTTCATAATAGTTATATTACATATCTAACACCTTCAACTTAAATATTTCATCTCTACCACCCAAACCTCAATTTAACAACAAAAATATCACTCCGTCTCTACCAAGCTTACAACATTATTCCCTCCCACTAAAATCCCTAGTCCCGCGAACTCCTGACCTAGCCTGCTTTTCCTTCAACTGGCAATTTTCAGAGAACGGGCAAGTACATTTCCTTTACTTCTTGTCGATCTTCTCTCCGTAAATGTTGTAGTTTGTGTCGTATCCTCCCTCACAAGTTAAACTACAGCTAAACATATTGAAGTCGGTAGATTGTTTCGGGTAATGAAACTGCTACTTGATTTATTAATTCACTCTTCCGGTCCTAATTTTCGAGTGTCCAATTTCAAAAATAGCTTGATTTGGTATTTTGTGTACTACGTTGACTGATCTTCTTCCATTTGAAATGAGTTAAACAAATTCATCCGTCACGAAACCCAAACGCCAACATTCTCAAGTTTACTGCCACTGTCACCTAAACTGTGTTGTACACGTGCTACTGTGGACCTCATAGCGGAAGACAGTTTTATAGGTGCATTCATAATCGAACGAAAAATGACTGTAGTTACTTTAAATGGTAGACGAACTAGAAGAGGCCTCTTATGCCTCACATGATGAATTAAAAGACTTGAAGGCAAGGATTTCTAAGAAGCTTGACATGATCCTCTTCCTGATGAAAGTCTTTATTGCGGTTGTTCTTGTCAACGCAACCATCTGTATTTGGTTTAGTATGTAATGTGTTGTGTCGAAACAGTTTGAAAGTTGATGTAGAGTTGTAGTGCTTAACACGTGTTGTGTTTGTAGATTGTTTGCTTATTGTTCGAGGTTAAGTTTGTAGAAATGTCTTTGCTTGCTGGCATATCTTGTACTAATATGATGTGCAAGGGTATTGTAGTTTGTTTGCTTATCTGAACTAGTGGAATGAAAAAAAAAATTCGAGAATGTGTTGTTTGAGGCTAATTTTCTAAGTTTGTTTTCTGCTCTAAATTCTTAAGCCGGTAGTTTGATTAGATGGTTGATAATACAAATGGAGCTAATACACCTACCAACAACTAGATTTAAGTACATGGGTACATGAATATTAAGAATCAAGTCACAATAAATGTTTAAAGGAACAAAAATCCACTTTCATTACAAGAGCAACATAAGTTAAAAAGAATATCAAGGTTGCCATCATCTAGATTATATGATAATTTAGTCAACAACTTCATAATGCCAAAATCAGACCAGTTATCAATAGAATTCTTAAAATGCTATGACTGTTAAGGGACCATAATCAAGAAAGACTTGTTTCCAACTAGCAAACCACCTAAAGCCTGGACCTGATACTACATTATCAGTATACATGTACTCTGCATATTGTCAATTAACATAACCTAATAATTTCTTTTAAAGGAAAAAAACCCTGATACTACTAGCCATTGCTCCTCCCAGGTAATGTCGCAATTGCTCCATCATATGCAAGTCTATACCTAAAGCACTTGTAATCAAGAAGTTAGTATTTATAATAGGCAAAAAATGGTTTATAAGCAAGAAGGTTAACATTACCTGGATACATAATAGTAATCATCATAAATGTATGCCATAAGGGGTGCTCATTCATACCAATGAAAGCCACGGCATGAATGCAAGGTAGACCAGTTAACTGCCACACCCACCAAGTCAGCTTTGATTTAGTTTCCACAATAGCGTAAGCTAATGTGAATAATCCATTATTATCATCAACTGAGTTAGCCGATAAAAGTACACCTAAGTACTTCGATTTAAGATGGCATGCATCCACACTAACAAGAGATCTACAACCACTATGGAATCTATCAACACAAACCTTGAAACTGACATAAAACCTCTGAAAGGAATTGTCAATGTTATTCAGTGTATATGTGATATGTGAGCCAGGATTTTTATCAAGCAATTCTGCCCTCAATGTTGGAACCCATTTGTAGTTGTCATCAACCGATCCAAAAATAGTATCACGGGCTTGTTCTCTCGCCCTCCAGAGCTTTATATAAGGCAATGATAAACCATACTCTTTCTCTAGACCGCTATTTATTTCTTTTGGTGGAATGTCTGGGTACCTCTTGACCATCTCTTGAATCTTATTGGCAACCTATGCAGATGTGGCAAGTCTATTCCCTGCACGATTGACGCCTAAACATGTATGCACTCCATCTACTCTCCTAACTTAAGAAGATTGAGTGTCTTCACATAGGAAAGCCTGAATTCTCCATTGACAACCTTGATATGAGCATGTCACAATAACACGTTTCTTATCACTGGCTTTTATCTTAACTCCAAAGTTCTCCTTAATAACAACTAATCGGAGAGCATTCTTGAAACTCGTTGCATTATTAAAAAATGTGCCAAGACTGATATCTATAACACTTCCAACCTGAACACTTGAAATACCATCATCATGAGCAACAGAACATTCTACCCTCTATTCCGTACTCACAACCCCCATAAGGTTTGAGTTTGCCTGCTCTCCATCTACTTTTTGTAGTGAGATAACTATCTCGGCACCTAAATTTTCATTCAACAATTTCATCATCTCACTCGCATCAACATCACAATTTACTTTTGTATTCCTTGGGTGATGTTCTTTGTATATGATAATGCATATTATATTGATGCTCTTTCAGCTATGGACATATTCTAGCAATCTCTATTCTAAGCATGAAAGTATTTATATGTCCTTTCTCAAATTTGATAGTCCTTTGTTTGTGGTCATTATATCTCTTTCTAAAATGATCCTTCGTATCAATCCAAAATCCTCCAAATTTAAATATAACGAAAATACACTCTTTTTTATCTCCATATAAATTATTTTCTACTTCATGATCATAATCCTACATTGACGAAGTATGCCACCCACTTGCCATTTTTCCTTCAACTTCAAACTGAAATAAGATGACAGATCCAACACAAAATCGTTAGAAAAAAATAGAAATGTTCTTTGGAAGTGTAGGCAAAACAATTAGTATTGACAGTTAATGCCCCAACACAATAACGTATAGCATATACATAGAAATATATAGATTACAAGACACATAGACATACATCTAACAGAAATGTTCTCTGGAAGTGTAGGCAAAAGAAACCTTACGTGCGAAGAAGTTGCTCGCTGGAATCGCTAAAGCTTGCAAGAAGCCGCATGCAAGAGAGAACGTACGCAACAACTCTCTGGAGGTCGGACGCGAGAGAAAAAGAAGAGAATAACGCCGTGACTCGATAATACACGGAGTGGTATTTTTGGTGTTTATTTTGTGTTTGGATGGTATATTTGAAATATTTAAGTTCTAGGTGTTAAATAATGGGGCAGTTTTATAGTGGCATGTATGTAAATCCCCCTAAATTTAAATGAGAATTTGACTCTTAACATGACACAATGGAGAAAAAGGATTGATGCAGCCGACCACACATACTGGGATAAAAGTTTGATGTTGTTGTTCTTGTAGTTGTATTAAATTTCTATATATATATGATTAAAACCAAAAAAGGACAAACTATTTATATATGGACAACCTTATCCTGGAGTATTACATTTGTCCAATTTAATCCCTTGACTATTCAAAATTAATCCAAAATAATCTCTCAAAGACTAAATTGGAATCAATTTTGCATAGTTGATGGACAAATTTGAGATCAATTTTGTATCACAATTTCTCTAGGAATGCTCATTTTGGGTCATTTTGTTTAGGCGAGATACTAAATTGAATAAATGTTACACTTTAGAACAAAATTGGAAACATGCAAATAGTCAAGGGACTAGTTTGATTTTAATCTTATATACAACATGCATACAATATTCATTTAATTAATTAAATTCAAACAACACCAAATATTAGGTTGCAACAAATATAATGATAGATTCAATAATAATGATTTACAAGTATATTAAAGCCAAAAAAATAAAATATATAAAAAAATTTAATAATAAAGAACGCATAAGAATTAAGAATAATGGTGAGACTAAGGGAAAAGCTAGAAATGTAGAGCGAGAAATCGAGTGAATTAAGAGAGTTTCAAGATAAGGAATTAAGGAACGTGTAGAGGATACATCAAGGAGTAATCTCAAGAAGATGATTACAAGAAAAAAAAAACTATTAGCAGCAGTTGGAAGAACCACCAAGAAGTATATAAGAAAACTAATGAACAAGAGAATGTGAATAGGAGAACCACCAAAAAGATCTAGCTAAAGAATGGAGAGCAAATGAGAAATGACTCAACAACTACGAGACCAATGAGGATAAGAGAACATTCATGCCCTACATATTGCGGCAAATGCATAATCAAAACATAAAATTTGAAAAGGGATTCTGTTTTGAATCAAAATAAAGTGTGCAATTCTATGACTCGACAAGATGAAGCAGTGATGCATGTGTGTTTTGCTAAGATCTTGCGGATGACAAGCAATGCACAAAGAAAACAAATTACTTTGTTTCACTCCAAAAGCACATTTTTAATAATATTGCTTATAAGATATATCCATAAGTATTATCATATGTTGTGTGCTCAAACTTTCTTCTGAAATCACCTTGCGGTCTTCAGAAGAAGATTTTTCTTTCCTTCTAAGTAAGAAAGAAATCTTTTATAATTTGGTGACTCAGCTTTTATAACCAAGAAGAGTTATTCTTATTTCTTAAAGTACATGGTTGATAATGAAAGATTTTGGACTATTATAGACTCAAGCATAGCTCTTAATACTACATATATATATCCCCTATTCCATAACTACCATATTCTTAGACCCCATCCTATTAGAACCTATATGCTCATTTAAATTACATTCAATAACTATCATTTCTTCAACAAGTATACGACGTAGATATCAACCTCTTCCTAAAATTAATTTTTTTAAACTATCTTCCAATCTAACTTGAGGGGCAAAATGAATTATCATATTCATAATTTCATCATTGATAATTGTCTTAATAGCAATCATCTTCCTTATTAATCTCAACAATTTTATATTTCAACTCTTTATTCACTACTAGCCTAATCTCATTCGTATAATCATTCTTTCAAATATATAGTAATTTATAAAATTCCCCAATATCTTTGGAATTTTTTCTTTACATTAGCATGCGAAATTAGCATGTCATGGTTCAGTCATGCATCCCCCTACTTAGACCCTCCACTAACCACCCTTTCCCTGCCTCCAAACTCAATCCCTAAAAAGGCAGCAAGGTTCCACTACTTCTACAGCATGCCAAATCGTCATAAATTGAGAGCTCTCCATCACTGTAGCTAAAATAACAAGATGATCAAGGAAGACTAACTGAAACATCAACGAGCACAGCTAGAGACGACTTCCCACCTCAAAATGCATAGAACTCTTCCATAACCGTCCAAAACATACCCCATCGACCCCCTCAATTCATTAACATTCATTGCCATCAAACCAAGGATGCACAAGCGGGTCTATCAAAGGCGGGCCGAAAACATTCGACATCATTCACAGAAAATTGTCCAAACGAAATCCCACGTGACCAAGAAGAAAAAAGAGCTGTGATCCTAGTCGGCAGTCCACTGACCTTCTCGATGTCGAGATCCGCGCTCCCCTGACGAAGAAGATCTGCCATTCAATGTTTGAGCTACTCCGGCGCACCACCCGCATCGATCGCCTCGAGCTCCCCGTCGTCATAGATGACAGGTCTTCCCTCCGACTCTCATCAATCTCAGAGCAGCAAAAGACCCAAACCGCAACCTATAGATCCGAAGAAAAAAGAAGAAGAAGAAGAATATGATAATGATTGCTAGAGAACGTAGCAGTAGTCCTCAAACGAGGAAGTGCTTCACAAGCCGAGACTATATTCAAAGCAGAGAGTGTGGGCGAGCGCCGCCTCGGCTTCTCCAACAGTAAAGTGCAGCTTCCGACCAAGAAACGGTATAGTCAGGCAGCGCCGGAGCCGACCAGAAAGGGAAGAAATCTGCTGCCACAGTGAAATGAAGAATCGGAAGCGCCGGTGAACTATTTCTTGAAGATGCGTAGCTTTCAGCGGTCTAGTAAAGGTCGGTCCAAAAGCAGAAACTACAGTGAAAGCGTAAGTAGAGCCCAGCGTAAAACGCAGGAATGGGAATATATATATATATAAAGTGAGAGAGAGAGAGAGAGAGAGAGAGAGAGAGAGAGGCTGCTGTTCTAAAATAATTATGGATAAAGAGTTCTCGGTCTGAAATGGTTTACCGAACTTATTTTTGCCTATCAAAGCTTAAGCTTTTGCTTTGGCTTTTTTATTTTTATTTTTATTTGTGTTAGAACGGCTTTAAACAAAATTAGAATAATTTTAAAATTATTAAATTTATTTGTGTTAATTTTACTATCAAATTTAC
Organism: Dendrobium chrysotoxum; assembly: GCA_019925795.1. Lineage (NCBI taxonomy): Eukaryota > Viridiplantae > Streptophyta > Magnoliopsida > Asparagales > Orchidaceae > Dendrobium > Dendrobium chrysotoxum. The sequence continues at coordinate 47,226,829 of CM034297.1, read as the reverse complement.
ATAGTCATAAGAAAATAGATATTTAATTTTTCTAAAGAATATGTTAGAAGGAGCTCTAACTTTTTGTAATTATAATTGTAAAGTTATTGTGCATATTATAAATATGTCGAGCAATAGATTTTATATAGCTTTTATATATTAATAGTTGGTTGTTAAAAATAACTTTCAGTCATAAAAATGCTTGAAAAATAACTAAAAATAATAATTAAAAAATAGCTAAATAAAAATATAATTATTGTCTGAAAAATTAGGTAGTAATAAACCACTGTAATCAGAATACGCTGCATATTTTTGCTTACCTTAGGGCCTGCTTGGACGGCTTTCTCATTATTTTGATTTTCAAATATCAATCATAAATTTATTAGGCTTCGTTTGGGACAACTTTCTTACTACTTAAAGCATTTTTCTAGTAAAAAAATTTACTGCTTCAATTTTTGTATTAAAAAACTGCTTTAAGAAGCAATAAGAACACCGTCCCAAATGAAGCTGCTTTTTTAACTACTAATTTTGTTGCTTACTCACTGCTTCTCAGAAATTTATATGATGATAAGCTGCTTTTTTAACCCAAATAACTATGTTACTTTTTTCATAACATCTTCACACAATCAATTTTATAAAATAATGCAACGTTCCAAACAGACCCTTAGGCTTCGTTTTGGGACAGTTTTTTTTTTTTTGCTTTTTACCAGAGCTTTTTTAGTACCAAATTTTTTTGAAAGCTGCAAAAAAAATAATGATCAAAAGATATTCCTAACGAAGCCTTAGATTTCGTTTGGGACTACTTTCTTATTATTTTATAAAGCTGCTTTCTAAAACAAAATTTCTTAAAAACATTAAAAAAAAAAAAAATCATTCTAACATTATCTCAATCGAAGCCTTAGTCTGGTCTATTCAGTATTACGTTCCATACTGTTGTAAAGCAAAGTACTAATGAATAAATAGAGAGAGAAATTAATAGATTAAACCATCAATTTTTTATATTTCTGTTGTTACTATAAAAAAAATTTTAATAAGTAAAACCTATACGTATATGTACTCTTAAAGCAATTTTTTAACATTTCCTTCTCAAAAGATGTCTTAATTCAATAGGTTTTGCACAAATTTTAATTTAAGAAAGACGACTTAACATTTTATAATATTTATTTTTTAATTTTAGAGACAATAAATGATTTATAATTATTTTAATATGCCAAAATTCTTGCCTTACAAAATGTCAAGATCTCTCTTGTAATTTTAAAAAGTATATAACACAAACTCTTTTAAAAATTTAAAAGGAATTTAGATTTTATAAGTAATTTTGCATTTGATAAATTATTATTGAAGAAGGTAAAGGTCTTTATTTATTTATTTATTTATTTTCTAATTGTTGTACTAGAAATCATGAAAGTCATCTATGGTTTATTATATAGAATAAAGAATGTAATCTAAGACTTCGTTTGGGTCAGCTTTCTTACTGCTTTCTAAAGCAGCTTTCAAGCACAAAATTTTCTACTAAAAAACTACTTTAAAAGCAGTAAGAAAGCTATCTGAAATGAAGCCTAAGAGTCAAATTAAACTCATCATAAATTACACTTCGTTATGGATGGTTTTCATATTTCTTTCTAAAGCAGTTTTTTAGAATTTTTTATTGAAAAGTTTATTTAGAAAGTAGTAAGAAAGCCATACCAAATGAAGCCTTAACTAAACTATGGTGTCAAAAAAAAAAAAATTAAACTATGGTGTTAAACATTGATTCATGATTATGAAATATTGTGAGTTCAATAACATGCGAGAGAAGAAGATTTCGTAAAGGGAATTGGCAGAGATGGCAACAAATAGACCGCCTATTTGTGTGAAGAAAAGGATGTCGCAGGTATCTCGAGAACCACGGCATGAAACAAGACCACTAGTAAGGGATCTCTGAATATTGTGGGAGAAGGTAGGTCCGAACCAAGTTCCAACCTTCTTGAAACACATTTGAGCCATGTTCAAAGGTCTTTGAACTTTGTTTGAACCATGTTTGAATAAGATTTGAATTTGAATTGGTTTGAAGCAAATTTGAAACTTTAATAAATATTCCATGTGTACAAAAGAGAGTTATTTTAATCTGAAATGAACTTTCAAATATATTTCTCTAATATTAAGAACTATAAGGCTTATAAAGTCCAATTTTTCGATCCATATAATTTATAGAATTAAAAAAATTATTCTATGATGTATATATTAATTTGTAATGGTGAATTTTGTACTAATGAGAAGCTATTTATTTCTAATAAATGAGGTGGCGCAGTTGAGTTTTGCCAAATGTGCTTCGATAAATTTATAGGCTAATAGATTTTAAGAGAATCATTTGTTTGATGAGTTGCCATTTTCTTCTCCCTTTCTTCATATTTTGATGTCTTAAGCATTTATTATCAACACAATTTTTTATTATATAAATATATTTATTGCGTCCTGAAATATTTGCAGTGGTAGAGAAATAAAAAGTTTAATTTCAAAAGTTTCCAATGAGAATTGGCCTCAAGATTCGTGCCTGTTTAGAAATTTTTTGATGATATATAAGTATTATTGTTGTATGTTAAAATATTCACATCAGTAATTGAAAGTTTCATATTAGTGTTGTACGAAAATCCCGCATACATAGTAATTGACTCATAACACATAAAGGTGTGAGATTAATTATGTGAAAAATCTTTGAAAAAAATCATAAGGTATGACCCAATTAAAATAATTTCACTATCTAGGTAAAAGATTACGAAGTTATGTGCTTCTCTATGATTAGGGTGGATACAATTTCAAGGTTTGAACATGAACTGATGTCTCCTAATGGTGATAGAGCATATTGAAGCTGGTGGAGTTAGCAGGTATATAGTGATAATAGGCACTAACATTAATTGTTGATGGATTACAATGAATAGGCAATGATTATTGCTACCTTCACTCGATTGCAAGTGACGACAAATAGGCAATGGTGGATGTCAATGTTAGTCAATGACAAATGATAGAGGATGAGTGATAATGAGTGGCATTGTCAAAAAATGGTAGATGGATGATGATGGATGTTAGCATTAATTGAAAGAGTGCCATAATAAACTTTAGTGCTAGTCATCAATGGTCGATGGAGGATAGATGATGGATGATTTTTGATGGAAGTGGGTGACAACTAACCATTGATCACCATCATTCAATGATGAATGTTGGCATATAGGCTATGGTGGATGTTGATAATGGATAGTTGTAGACATTGGCAAATGATTGAGGATGGGTGATGATGATTGTTGATGATAGTTGATGGTGGGTGATGATGATTGTTGATGATAGTTGATGGTGGGTGATAATGAATGTGCCATGGAAAACTAGTGACAGTGGACGTTGAAGTTGATCAATATACAGCTGAAAATTGACAAACAATGATGGATAGAGATTCAAAAATCTCCATGAATTCCTTATCTCTCTACTAAAAGTTGTCCTCTCCATTTGTAGAAATATAGTCTATTTATAAATTTCTAGAAGGGTGTTCTAGTCATTTCTTCCATAATTTTAAACACTTCATCTAAAAGCTAAGAAAATCACCTTAATCACTTGATATTTTTTTTGCATCTTAGTGTCATAATTAGCTCAAAATTAGGTAATCTTAAATTAAATTCATCTCGTTGAGACTCACATTTTGTTTCTATGTCCTCAAATTTTAGAGGATGTTTCACCCTCCAATTGGTCTCAAGAAATTTACAGTTATATTTTTGGGTGCTTAATTTAGGATTATTTAGACTCAAATCAAAACATTCTTAGTAGCATTATCGACTTGTAGAATCACATTGTTTCAAATATAAGTTTGTTCACACTATTTCAAATATAAGTTTGTTGAAAATGAAGTGAATGTCAGGTTTGGTCTATAATGGATGACATACATGTGATAATAATTATTAGTGTTTGCCGATGAAGAGTAATGGAAAACAAGTGACAAAGGCCATAGAGAACAAGTTATGATGGACAAGCAATGGTGGACATTAGTTTCAATCGGTGGTCGGCTACAGTAGACATTATTGTTCATTGATGGCAGATGATGAAGGATAGGCGATGATATTGTCGACACCATTCGATGTTGGATGACAGTGCATGAGAGATGATGGCCATCAAGGTCGATCGATGGTGGACAATTAATGCATGGGCAATGGTGGACAGAGCAATCAAAAAATCAATAAATCATAAATTTTCTCTACAAATAATCATTACCTCTCTGTGAATAGAATCACAATCTATTTATGCCTAAAAAATAAGCTGTTTGTAGACTATTATTATTATGTAATATTTAAGATAAGATGGGCTGCTACCGTCAAACATCAAGAATGGGACCATTAGTGTTTGATAAAAATTATCCAAATCCTTTTGTTTTTAACCGCGATTTAAACCTTACTAGTTTAGTTTGATCATAAAGCATATGTCACAGTCTATTGATTAAGGGGAAAAAATAACGTTAGAAAAGATTAGAAAAACCATCGTAGCCGCCCCCAACGCCTACCCCACCAACCTGAAACATAGCCCCAAAGGCTGCCAAAGATAGGATTTTGTGATATTTACAAAGAAGTTTAAAAGTTAGTATTCATTTGTTAAATAGAAAAGACTAAGGTTTTGTTTGGGACAGCTTTTTTATTGCTTCTTAAAGCAGCTTTCAAGTATAAAAATTAAAATTTTTTAACTAGAAAGTTGCTTTAAGAAGCAATAAAAAAGCCGTCCCAAACGAAGCCTAAGTTTTATACTTTAATTATTATAATGATAAATTTAAATTATTGTATAGCTCGGCACCATGAGGTGCATAGCTATTTTGCTCACCTCTTTTTTTCCTCAAGTCAGGGGACCTGAGAAAGTCCTTCCCATGTTTTCGATTATTGTATTTATCAACTTTGAAATCCTAAAAATATTTAACATTGTTTTAATCAATGATATTCTCGGGACACTCATATCTATTGTGTTGTAATTAAAGATAAGAACTTGCCTTTATGGGAAACTCGTACCCATAATAAAATAAAATCTTTCTTATTTCTATAAGGTTGGGGAAAATATTTGAGAACGTAGATATTTTGTCAAAGCCTCAATGTTATTCTCAAATACCAATGTAAAATATCATTTCTATCTTTCGAAACAATCATTCTCTTTATTATATTTGATTATAAAGTTTAAAATTTTCAAAAAAAAAATCAATTTTTGCTTTTGAATCTATTGTAGAATATATACATATATACACACCTCATGAAAAATCATATTGATCGGGCACAAATCTCAATGCATATTTAAATAAAAAACTTTCAAAATTAAATTCATGATCATCTGAATTCCAATTTCAACAAACTTACAGTTAAACCGAACGTCTCAACTAGACGAACCTAATGACACCAAAAATGATTTAATCCAACCCTGAATGAGCCTAAATTAAGGGCCTAAAGCTTAACTAAAAACTTTAGGACATTAATTGAATAACTAAATGATCACCAAACGTAGCATGCTTATAGTCAAAATGAGCAACTTGACGAGACAAATCCAACCAGCCCAAGATCACTTAATTATAATATCATTAAGATACTTAAATGATGAATGAATATTTTATGATCAATGAAATCAATATGAACCATCCGATATAGTGTTCCGGATTTTGTAATCTATAAATAGGCCTTCACTCTCTACATGAGGGGGTAGGAAGAGCTTGGAGCTGGAGCCTTAACTCTATCATGAGATTCAAGAGATCTCTAAGGTTCTAAGGATCCTAGAGCACCACGCAAACACCATTGTTGAGCCACTTCCCAACCATTGCCATGGATTCATTAATGGTTGACTTCTATAGTCTTTAGGCCTACATTTCCCAATAATGATCCGCCGACCACTATGTCAACTTAACTCAAGAGCATAACATATTTTATCACTTTAATCAAGGACTCATGCATAATAATGATAGAGTAAGCGTTCAATGAAAATAAATCTAATATACAAAGCAAGAAAAACATGATTGATATTTACATGGTTCATCCAACCCTTTATCCTAAGTCTGTAACTAAGTACACCATATACTTAGAATGTGTACTTAGCAATTCACAAACACATTTCTTCTTTAAAGGCAAAGTATACTCTAATGCTCTATTTTTTTAGGGATTTATACCCTTACCTTTGTCGTGGGAAAGGTTACATCCTATAAATCAATGCTTACAAACCTTAGAAACTAACTTCTTCCAAAATGATCTAATACTTTTGGTGGTGACTAAGGCTATTCCCAACAAAAATAATACTTAATTTGATATTAATACAAGTGATTTCAATATAATTACAACGAAAATATAAAAGAAAAACCACATGATTAAGAGTAGCATATTACTAGAAACTTGATCTCAACAATTTTGCAAGGTGAACACTTATTTTGGTTTTCCTATATAAAGGTAAAACATATGCCTCAATATACTCTCTTTTATATATAGTAATATAAGCATATAATATAGAGAAGTTATATATATATGTTAATGAAGGCTTGCAAAGACTTAACAACTAATTAAGTCAAAATTTTTGATAGTTTATAAAGCGTGTGCAAAGGTTAATGAAGGCCCATTAAGATAAAAAATGTTTGTAAATCTCAACAAATGCATGTAAGGTATCACTTCAATATTGTTAAGCTAAATTAATTTTAAAACATACATTATAACTTACAAATACATTGTCATATTATTTTATGATCTTATTTTTTAAAAAACTTTATAGTGAATTTATCAATATAATGACAGTTAATTTTATTTTATTAATTATTCATCTTCCTTGAGTTTATTTTTCTTTTTTTTTTGCTATGAACAAATTTAGTCATGCAATTAAACACACACACACACACAGACAAAGCTATTTCCTTGAACTCTTTATTTTACCTTCTTGAATTCACTTGATTCCCTATTTATACCTTTTATTCAAGCAATAAAGGCTCCAAATGCTTAGTGGAATAGGCTATCATCTTCATTATGTAGCTAATGAATATTCAACCTAGAAAACATCAAATAAACCTTTAAATAACATCACCTAAAGTTCTTTATAATGAAATTATCAATGAGCCACAAATGAGTCACATAGAATCATGGTGAAAATTTTATTAAATTTTCACATTAATATATGACGTCAGTCTTCAAGCTATCATTCTCTTAACACACTCCTTGGTGACTTCATCAAACAAAATCCTGATTACCAACCATTGCAACAAGATTTTCTTTTCTATTGTTAAGATAACTCATAAATTTTGAATGCAATTAGTTATTTAAAATATTCAACCTTCTTAGCCTCAACATGAGCTTAATTAGAGGCTATCATATCATTCAACAAAGAATATCTAACTGAGAAAATCTTTATAAATCTTGGTCAAGATCATTATTGTTTATTCATCATTTTGGGTAACTAGAATTGAAATGTTCATCTTAAAACATCTTTCAAGGTGAGCTCAAATGCACTCCTTATCTCCCTCACCAATGACTTCTAAAGAATGAATGTATAAACTAATTTTTTTGGTCTCTTTACTTTAGAACTCTCTCATAGTTTACCTACAATGGAAACTTTTTTATTTTCTCCTCTACAATGATTTAAACCTTCTAACTTGACCATTTTATTGAAGTCACATCCATAATATGACTATTTAGCTCACGAGATCATCAAATTGCTTAAGAGACAATGACTCTTAAGCACATCCATAATTTTGAATGCTTAGGGTCATAAAAATATATGCTTGATTCAAAGAATCATTATACATTGGGAGTGTAGAAATGAGGACTCAACTTTCCTTTAAGAGTAAACCTTGCTTTATTTCCAGCTTCTTGATCAAAATATTATAACCATATCTCTATATTCAATTGAAGACATCCTTGCCTTCTTGGCTTGCTCAAAAGTGACATCCACAATTGTATTCTTGGACATTCTTATTAGCAATATTCATGTGATCAATCTCTATAGGACAACGAAGCCTATAAGAAGATACAACATAAATCAAACTACTTAGATTTATAACTTCTTTACTTCCCTATGTTAGTTTCAACTTTTTCTTCTTCAAAATTGGCTTTAGTTGCAACTTCGCCTGCATGAACTCCTATTCCTTGTGATCTTTTGCTTTCTTATGTTTCCATGATAGCATGGGAATATTTTTAAAACTAAAGAGATTTTTTAACATTTTCATCCCAATAATAAGTAGCTACAATGCATGTGTGAAAATAAGAAGAATAAAGGTAGAATAACTTTAAAAGATTCCACAATACAAACATCTATAACATTTCCTTAATATTGATGCATACAACAAAAGTTATTAAATCCACATATTTAATGACAATTAATGTACCATTCATTAGGTCAAGTTGAGTTTTGAAAGATTTTTTTCTCTTTTTATTTTTTCTTTGCCAAAAGACAAGAATCAAGGAACAACTATACACATTTTGTTATTTAGGTGAGGGCAATGAAGTCACCAAATGATATGAGCTGAATTTAACAAGTAGCTAGTCATTAACTTAGTATTTTCCAAGATTAAAATCACTCAAAGTTACACTGGAGTCATTTAAAGCCTCAAGTCATCGAAAGATTTATCTCATTAAGTCGCCAAGACAAACTCTACTGGCTCTATGGGACTCAATAATTGAAGTCATTAATCAATCAAGATCCTTCTCTTAATCAAGTGATTCACCAGAAAAATTCATCAAAGTAACCAACTTATTAGTCCAATTTATCCCGTTAAGAGATTTTGTTCAATTGAATTTGGCTTCAAATTTGTCTATTTTATAGCAAGAACTTAATAAATTCATGTATGGTACGCATGTAAATCTGCTAAAAATATTTATCACATAATCATTTAGGCTTCGTTTGTGATAGCTTTCTCACTGCTTTTTAAAACAACTTTTTAATACAAAAATTTCTTGAACTGAAAATTTTGATACAAAAAAGCTGCTTTAAAAAGTATTAATAAAGCCGTCAAAAAAAAAAAAAACCTTAATGTGATAGATCAATAAAACTCTTCCCAAGTTTTAGAACATTTCAATCCCAACATTTCTTATTAGTATATCCTGATTTAAATTATATTAGAATAATTTTAAAATTATCAAATTAATATTTAAATAAATATTATATATAATATTATACATTATATTCATGTAAATATAAATCAAATGAATTTAGATATCAATTTAATAAGTTTTATATTAATACATTTTATATCAGGTTCTCTGACACAATTTCCATCTCATTAATCCGTCACATTAGCATGCGGCTTTTCCCACGTCAGAAAGCCGCAAAGCTGAGCTGGATGTGGGACCCGCCATACCAGATTACTTCTTTATGGGACAGCTGGTTCGAACCACGTAAGCTTAACCCGATAATTTATGCAAAGTTGGTGGGTTGGTGAACCAAATGCGACCACGGGTGTATAGATAATTTATTTTAATGCTTTGATTAGCATATAATTTAAGAAGAGCCGTACAGTGGAATTTAGATAGGCTAGGGGTGTAAATGAATTGAGCCAAGCTTGAGTCACAACCTACTCGAGCTGGACTCATCCAATCAATAGTAAGAGCTCAAGTTTGTTCTTGTGTGTTGAGGTTGAACTGGACTCGTTGAAATAAACATTGGCTCGAGCTCAACTCAAGAGCTTGTCGGTGCTGGAGAAGCTAATAGGAAAAGTTTGCAGTGGCTTCCCACAGGAGAAGAAGTCTCGACGGAAATTGTGAGCTACGCAGCTATAGCTTCGTGGAGAAGAAGGAAAAGCTCAATTTTTTGAAGAATGCAGAAATGGCTAAAGATTTTTTTTTGGACTTTTGAGTCAATTAAGACAAATTCACACACATATCGCATACGCAAGCATCAAACTCAAGACCTTTTGGTTGATAGCCAAAGCTCTCAACTAAAAGATCAATATGAACTGCATATAAATAGCAAAAGTTTAATTTTAATATAGAAATGACATAGGTGTAATACATAAATGATTGTTTTAAAGCACCAAAAATGATAGCCCCATACTTGTAGTTTTATGTTTTAAAAATTAAAAAGAATACGTTGAATTTATTTTAAAAATACGAGTTACTTGTGAGCAAATTCAAACTCGAACTCATTTAATATTCAAGCTCGAGCTCGTGACTCAAAAGGCTAGACTTATGATCTCGTTAGCGAGTTGATGAGTTTGAGCTGGCGCATGAGCCAGCTCGAATCATTTACACCCGTAAGTTAGGCAGTTCATAAGGTTTAAAATTAATAATCTTATAGAAAAAATAATAATTACTTATGTCACATGCAAATATATAAAAATATGAATTCCTTTTAAATACTTAGAGGATAGTTTAATAAATAATGAAAATTTTAGTAGAAAACATGCAAATATCTTTTTTTAGAATTATACAATTGTAAAGTCACTTTTAGTAATTTAAATTTTAATAGTTTTGATGGATTGTTTGCTTAAAGTTTTTTTTAATATAGTGTTGAAGTACAAAACCTAAAAAAATTTGCTATTTTGATGTTAATTTTAACTGAAATCAATATAAAACCTTCAAAATAGAACTGAAATTGAAAGCCACAATATAGAGTTTGACTATCTGTTTGCTTGGATAGTTTATTTGAGAGACATTATTTATTGTATTGATTATTGACATTAAATCCTTATAGTTTGAGGATGCATATAAGGAAGACCCACATGCTCCTTACTTTTCTCTAGGCTCACAAGTGATGAACTTCTTTCTATCCTCCCTGAATATGATGAGACTCATACACCTATTGTGGTCTATCCTCCCTTTTTTGAGTTTAAGGATGTTACACCTAATGAAATACTATATAATTTGCACCCACTTAGGAACATGCAAAATTCCATTGATTTAGCTCCAGGTTCACAATACATCAATCCTTCTCATTATAAAATGAATCAGACTAAACATGATAAGCTCAAGTTATAAGTTGAGGACTTATATAAGAAGGGTTTCATATACAAAAGTCTTATTCCATATGCAGTTCTATCCTAATTAATACATAAGAAAGTTGGCACATAGAGGATGTGTATTGATGGTTAGGCTATTAATAAACTAATTATTTAAGTGTAGATTTTTTATCCATTGATTGGTTAGTATGTTAGATTTGATCTTAGTGGCCAATTTCTTTTTAAAATTTGATCTAAGATGTAGTCATCATCACAATATGATTCATTTTGGAGATGAATAAAAAATTATTTTTAAAATATATAATAGACTCTATGAATGGTTAGTGATGTCATTTAAACTCTAAAATGCTGCTAGCATATATATCAGGTTAATGAACACTATTCTATTACTCTTCATTAGAAATTTTTTAGTTGTATGCTTTTATGATATCTTAATTTTTATCTTAAGTGGAATAAATAATTTAGAACACTTTAGAGAGGTTTTTGAAATCCTAAAAAAGAATATTTTTACATATACTTGAAGAGGTGTTTCTTTTAATAAATTGAGGAATTTTCTAGTATTCATTAAACATGCTCTTTTCAAAGTTCAAGATATCTATAATTAGTTCTCTCTTAACAGTTCAATAGAAGTATGAAGTTTTCCTGACCTTGCAACATTTCATAAAAAAATTGTTAAGGATTTTAAAATGATCATTAACCAAATAACTAATATTCTAAGAATGAAATTTTTTTGTTGGACTCCCACAGCATAAAAGGCCTTATATCAAGTTAGGATTCTAATTAACTCTACGCATTGTTACACTGCCTGATTTTTTTAAATATTTTGAAATAACTTATGATCGTCTAGAAATCAAATTGGTAGAGTCTGTAAGTAAGGAATACCATCAAATAATTTTCTTTAGTGAGAAAATAAATGAGATGAAACAATAATATTCAACATATGATAGAGAATTTATGCCATTATCTAATATTTGAGACACTAGCTTCACTACCTTATAAATAGATAGTTTATTCTTATCTTAATCATTATACCCTCAAATTCATTAGTACAATGAAAGTTAAGTCTCAGACATGACAAATGTGTTGAATTTCTCCAAGATTATTTTTTTTATTCTCAAACATAAACATGACTTAAAAAAACTTATTGATGCCTTATATAGGGTTTCTTTTATCATTTCTTCTTTAAAATCAAAATTTTAGGATTTAAACAAATTATATATGAGTACATTGTATAGCTTAGCCCTCATCTGATTTACCTTAAACATCTCAACAAGCCTTTGACCTTGTAAGCAATATTCTTTGTAATATCTAGAAAAATAACTTAGTATTCTTAGAACTTCACTAAGAGAATTCTTAATTTTTAAAATTCATTTTGGGCAAATAGCTGGACATTTTTAAAAAAGATAAAAAATTTTGTTTAATGAATTTTTTTTTTGTTTTCACTTATGCAAAATATTCAAAATTGGTAGCCCAATGTTTGACCTATAAACAAGCTAAAGCCACCAAACAAATTCATGGTCAATACATTGTCTTTCTTGTTCCCTATAAGCTGTGGGAAGAACTATTTATGAATTTATCTTAGGATTGCCCTACACAACTCGAGGGTGTGATAGCACTTTTTGATATTTGATTGATTACTTAAGTTGTCCCATTTTCTACCATGCTCCAAGACCAAAAGTGCATCTCACATTGTTTAGTTATTCTTTAAGAAAATTATGTATTTATATGACCTATTTTTGACATTATGTTTGATTATGATGTTAGATTTACTTCATATTTTTAGACACTATGAAAATTGATAGGGCGGCCCTTAAAGTAGCAAACAAATTAAGGCAGTGATCAATTTTTAGGAAATATGTTAAGGTGCCTTGTAGAAAAAAGTTTAGCAATTAGGATTTGTATTTGGCTACCTTTGAATGAACATATAATTGTACTATTTTTAAAACAACCAAGAACTCACCCTTTAAAATAGTACACGGTGACCTATTGATGTGGTTGACCTCGCATCTCATACTTTCTCTAATTATGAAATTTCATTTTCCAAGGATTTCCAAAGTATATATAGTACCATAAGAAATTAAATTACACCAAGTAGTGAAAAATATGCTTCTAACTTAAATCATAATAAATCAACAAGGGAATTCAAAAAAAAGAGAATATATTTTAAGTTACATCTGTCTTGAGACATACAACATCATTAAATTTGAGATATCATATTTAAGGGCTTATAGCCCATTCAAAATTATTAAAAAATTATCTACTTCCTATCACTTAAATTTGCTTATAAATATATTTAATCATCATGTTATTAGTATTAAAAGTATTATATCATATGAGGGAGCTAACAAATCTCCATTTAATGCTTTTGTTGAAGACATAGTTCTCCACTTTCAAAATATCGCATTCATGGAAGTTGACTATATCATCACAAAGGAAGTACCTATTGTCTATTGATACAGCTATATGGCCTAGATTTTTAGTTTATAAGAAGAATAAGTTGCCTATTGATGACACATAGTAGCACAAATGTGGAGACTCTAACATCATAATTTATGGAAGACTTTTAAATTTTAACTCTATGAAATAGAGTTCAACTAAGCTCAAGGGATTTGATGTAGCACTTCAAGTAAATAATTTAAATTAGTTGACTAAACCATTATAAGGGCAAGAGCAAAAGCCCAAGCTAGCAAAATTCCATGATCAAGAGCCCAATTTAAAGCCCATGTTATAGCCCATAATGGAATTATTTAAATATAGCTTTAATTTCATTTTTTGCGTGCTTAAATAACCTTGAAATCATGTATGATTGACCACCTAAAAGAAGGAGCATGAAAATAAAAATATTAGAAATCTCCATCTTCATCAAGTGGCCAATTACTCCCTCTTTTATCGAGAATGGGGAAGTTTAAGGGTCTTTTTTTCTACTTATAAATGAAATTTTAATTTTTCTATCATATATTTTTGTGAAGAATTAATCTTTATTTGCTAATTGTTTGGCATCTTCAAGAGTTGGCCTTTTCTTTGGAAAGATTTAGTGGTTATCTTTTTTTTTAATGTTAAATTTTACTCATGCTCTATAAATATCTACTATAAATCTTTCTCATTCCTTCCCCTACATCCTAAGCATGCTCCAAGATCAACAGCCACCTAACCCAAGTCTCACAGTCACTTTAAAACACCATCTATAGCTCTTGGCCAAATCAAGAAAGGCTAGGACCTAGTCAGCTTTCCTATCCCTTTGGCCCACTTAAACTTCACCAAATATTATCATATGTACTAGATAATTAGTTCACATCATAAGATAAACATCCAACATAATTCACCACTATTTAGCCCATATAGAACCCAATCCATAAAGAGGTATACCAAATTAGCGCAAACTAGCACAAGGTGAACTAGTCTTTGGATTTCCACAAATAAACCTATACATACCCCTCAACTTTCCAGCATAAACTCCAAATCACTCATTAGACACTAAAACAAAGTTATATGTCCTTTTCTCAAAATTAATCTCACCAAAATGGTTACCACCACCATCATTAAAATGTTTTCTTATGACAAATCAAAGAAGAGTGAGATGAAGAAATAAAAAGTTAGGAGCCATGAGGAGCATTGCAATAACTAGGATATGAATACTAAAATCTCAAGTGTAAAGGGTGTTGCATCCTTATAATTCATAAAGAATGAGATCAATCAACATTCTCTTGGAAGCTACCCTACCCAACATTAGGATACATAAAAAACTTGATGTTGGAGGATAAAAAGATAAAGAAGTAAGTGGTTAAGCTACAAGACAAATGAATCATACACTTATGCATGTCACTATATGGACCACTAATCTAGATGGTGCTAAAAAAAGATGATGGCTAGAAAGAGTATGTAAACTACCAAGCACTCAATAAAAATATGATAAAAATTTTATGCCTACTCCATAAAGTGGATAACTTAGAAGACTAGATGAAACATGTTATTATCTTTATAAATTTGGATTTAAAATTAACCTTCCACAAGGCCTTGGTTCATGAAGAAGATACAAGGAAATTCTTGTTTAAAATTAAATAGGGATTATATTAGTTATCATTCAATCTCTATAATACACACATGGTGTTCTTATGAGGCCATTCATAGAGGACTTATTGTTTGTCAGTCTCAATAATATCCCCATTTACAGTGGGTGGTTAACCTACCAAAAGATAATCATATCTTTGTGAACTTGAAGAAAAATGACTTTGTGAAGAAGACTTTGCATCACCTAGGCTTTAAAGTTGCTTGAGGGCAAATTAAGATGGATCTTTAAGCACAAAATTTGATTGACATGTGAAACTTTATGGGAAAGTACTAATACATAAAAATATTTATCTGCAACTTATTGGTGCTAATAAAACTTCTATATTTGCTAATGAAGGCCAATAAAAATTTTCCTTAAGAAAAGATAGATTTCTTTTTCTAAAATGGAGTATAAGCATGGAAGATTCTAACATACTTTTGATACACTAATTATAACAGCCTAAACTCTTAACTATCGAAATATTGTCTGCTTTAGCCTAAGAGCCTCATAGTTTTGTTCAGTTGGTGTAACTTCCCAGTAGGTCACCCAACCATTATAAGGAACTACCTGCATTTCAACAAACAATACATCATTTGCAACATTATGTACTAGACAAATGAATGATGGTTCATATGAACAATTTACTTTAATATCTACATAAATTATCAAAGATTAAACAAATAAGACATAGAGAATGACATATTTATTATAATTGAACTTATTTATTGGTAAAAGAAAAAGGTGCAAAATAAAATGGCGAACATACAATCATGACCTTTGATGACTCTCCTAATGGTAGTACAACATACTTCTTGCCAGAAGAAGTATGCTGACTTATAAAAATTTGATGAAGACTTCTAAGATGTTTTGGATGGAAATTAAGAGGAAGGATACACAATCATAGAATGAGCTCCTTAGTAAAGGGTCTAATTATATATTCCCAAATATGGTGATCTAGTGAAATTGAAAAAGAGGACCACACACTACTATGATGGTTGGACATTATAAAGTTATGAAGATACTTTAAAACCTATAAAGATACATATATTAGCTAAGAATATATCTTCACGGGGCCAAATTTGTGAAGGAATACATAGACAAAAAAACCTTTCAACATAAAGTAAGGATTATACACTCCTCTGCATATGCTAACTCAATCAAAGGAGAACATTTGCATGGATTTCATTGGAAGGACTATGGTTGACCCATAATGTTTATAATCATGATAAAGAGGAATTATTCTGTCCTCTTTCAGATAATTACTACTAAGTTAAGAGGGTCACTTGAGAGAGGAACTTTTATTAAATAAAATCACAAGGAGCCATCTTGATGATGTGGGGACAATGCGACTGTTTGGATGATTGTCTTCTAAAAATGTTGAGAAGAGTTGTCGAATGGCTTGTTAACAATGTTTCCATCAATAAAGTTGATGAAAGTCTTGCCTCAACTAGAGCTGAACTTGGCATTTAGAGTAAACTACTGCAAGTTATCAAGAAGTTAGGTTTCCTCAACTCTAGCTAGATCCAAATGGCTTGAAATCCTTGCAGAAAATAAACCTAACATCTTCTTCTTTATATTATCTATGTGAACCTGAAGAACTAAAGTGTGAAGAATAGATGTGATCCAATAATGTGATTAGTGGAAACAATCACCACTATAAAGTCAATCATGGAGTCGTTTAGGCTAGATTAGTTCATAACTAGAGTTGAGTATAGATGTGCTTTATGATTTGATTCAAAGATGTGACATCCCTTCTAATGCCATCCTTCAGGGATGATTTAGATAACTTTCATAGGTAAATAATATTTCATTATAAGAAGAGTTTATTTTCCTTATCAGTCGACCTTGAGAAATGTTGATAGAGTCCCTCCTTCTCCAGCTATATATAGGTTAGTCCAGTGGTAGCTTGAAATGCCATTGCCCCCAAATTCATTTTAGATGTTGACATTAAAAAAAATATATATATATTATTATAAGCTTTGCTTGAATTTTTTTAAGAAAAGACCAACTTATTCAACTTACCATTTTTTTAAAAAAATATAAATAGCTTTCTTATTGAAAGGAAATGAAGATCAACAAACTCTACTAATAGTAGATGTTTACATATCTTTGACTTTTTGAGATCTTATTTATCTTTAAATTCATAACAACCAATATTTTATGTTATTTCCTTGGTTCTTCTTCTTCTTCTCTAAAAACCTTGATGGTCATTATTGATTTGGAATTCTTTTCAAATCTAAATCATCCTTGATTTGGAAGGCTTTGATAAATCAATTATATAATTGATGAGGGAGCAGATGAGTAGTAGGAAGAGTACAACAGCTGAGGAGGAAACAGATTTAGACTAGATGTTATTTATTTATTTTACGGATTTGGATATTTGTATTCATGTGTTTTGGACATGAATTATAATATACTCTTGTGCACATCTGCATCAGCTGAGGAGGATGTTCTTTTGGACATGTTTCATAATATACTCTTGTGGATTCCTTTCTATTTTTATTATTTATGTTTATTGTGTATATATTTATTTATTTGTTATTTGCACATATTTTATAATATAATTGAGGATGTTATTGATCACAAGTGGCCCATGAATGTATACATTATTGTATCTTTTGTTTGCAGGTTGTGAAAATTTGATTTTAAAGGGAAGTAGTTTTTTTTGTTTATGCTACAGGTTTCCGGCGGATTTTCCGCCGGAAATGGTTTCGGTAATACGATAGGTCATACTTTCCGGCAGATTTTGCGCAGGAAATTTTCGGCGGCTCATCCGCCGGTAATGTTTGATGGTAAAAATGAGTCATTTTTCTCGTGGCGTATTATCCGCCGGTATTTCCGACAGACCATTTCCGTCGGAAATACCGGCGGATAATACGCCGGAATTCAGCGAAAGAAATGCCGTCGTTTTTTTAAAAAAATCCGTCGGGATCACGCTAAAAAATCCGCCGGTAATTTTTTTCCGACGCGTGAATTACCGTCGGAGGGGTTTTTGTCGGAAATTGGATTTTGATTGATACCGACGGATTTTGTCCACCGGTAACAATGAATTTTCCTGTAGTGAGTGATTATTTCCTTAATTAAGTTGATTTGATTTGAGAATTAATTGGAGATTTGATTGATGCATTAATTAAGGGTATCTAATTATTACATTAATTTGGAATTTTATTAGAATTAAATTAGGAAGCTTTTTTTAATTTACTTTGGCTCAAATCTATAAATAGAGCCCTTGGGGCTGCTGTTGAGTGTATGAGAGAAAGAGAGAGAGCTCATTCTAATTTTTTATTTTTCTCCAATACAGTGAAATCATCATCCCCTCCCGTGGATGTAGGCATCTTTACCGAACCACATAAATCGACATGTTTATTATGATTGTGTTGCCTGATTTTTGTGATTTTGTTTCTGCTATGTGATTATTTATACAACAAGTGGTATCAGAGCCAGATTTTGGTGATTCTAACGGTGATGACTTGAAGAATATAAAATATGTTCTTATGGTTTATACAGGTGAAGAAGCAGAAGCCAGATACTATTTCACACAGTCTAGGCGCTAGGTTGTGTGTGCAGAAGCTCATGAACAGAGCACAGAGGTGAGGTTTCTTACAGGACCATGCATGCAGATCAGGTATCTCTAGAGGAGCACAATAGACATGTTGGTTCATGCTGAGTCGGAGCGATGAGAGTTGCTTGGGCCGTCGGGCCGTGGGATTGCGCCAGCTCGGTCAAGCACACAAGGGCTTACGGGCCTGGCAGCGGAGCAGTTCAGGCTGTGGATAATGTGGAGCAGATATTCATAGGTTGCTTATGCAGGTTGGACCACTAGTTGTGCAGACGGGTTGCAGCTTATGTGAAAATAGGTCGCGCATATTTTTGGTTCAGGTAAAGACGAGCATGGGTTCTCACGTGAAGGCTTCTGGATCGCTGGTGTGAACTGCACGAGATATTTGACTCTCAAAAGCTCATGGGTTGGACTGAGCAAAGTAAATCGCGTGCAAGCAGGTCACTAGATTGGATTGTGTAGAAGACGGAGATAGCATGAATAAGCGCGTTCATGTTCGGGTCAAATCGTGTGGAGCAATTGCACATAGGATTTTGCAAGGGAGGGCCGAAGAAGCATATATGGGAGCAATTTGGTCTCTGAATTGATCCTGAAGGAAAAGATAAGAAATTATGATAATTATCTATATTGAGGGCTAGATTGTTGTAATTTTGCTGTTATAAGACAACTGTAATTTGGTGTAGGTTTTGGGATCCGGTGGAGCCATGATACATCCACCTCGATTGTGCAGAAGGCAGCAATTTATAAGATTGTTACACATCCCGTCAAAATTGACATGACAAAATTTAACAGTTAAGGAAATTTTGGCATGTGACGATGTGAGGTAATGGATACGCTGTGCTCTTTGAATCTAAAGGATGTTCTAGATGGCTATAAACATCCTAAAGAGATGTTTGAGAGAGATTGGATTAAGATGAACTGGAGTACTTAAGGCTTGATTAGAAATTGCCTGTCTCAAAAGATCAAGTATGGTGATGATGGAGACTTTTGCTGTGGAGGACCTTGTAAAACAAATATCTGACAAAGAGCATGGAGAATCAACTTCATATATAGCATTGGCTCTATAGGGTTTAGATGAGGCATGTGATTACAATTGATGAGCATTTGAATGACTTCAGAAAGGTGTTGGCAGATCTTTTGAATCTAGATGAGGAGGGTAAAGATGAAGACAAGGCGCTCCTTCTGCTAAATTTGCTCCCATATTAGTATAAAAACTTCACAATGATGCTCATTCATAGGAAGGATATCTTGAACTATGGTAAGGTAACTACTGCATTGCTGAATTGCACGTTCCAGTGTCGGGACAAGGAGTCTACAAAGATGGATTCGGGTGAGGCTCTCACAATCCAATAAGGAAGGTCTGAGAAGAAGAAAAAGGGTGGCAGTAAGCTAGGCAAATCTCGTGGGTGTAATCTTGGGAGGAATTAGTGTGTTCTCTGCTTCTTGGAGATTGGTCATTGAAAGAAAGATTGTCCGAAGTTGAAGGAGAAGGGAAAGGGAGTTTCTATTGAGGATAACTTTAGTATGGAAGAGCATGACAAAGATTTAGATGTATCACTATCTATAATTTCTCAAAGTTTATATTCATATGGTTTATATTGGATTTTGGATACTGGTGCTACCTATCATATTTATCCCACTAGAGAATGGTTCTGTACCTACAAGAAGATTGATAGTGGTGTTGTGACCATGGGAAATGATCAGGCTTATCATACAGTTGGTATAGGGAGCATCTTCATTAGAATGCATGATATTACTATGAGAGAGCTGATTGATATGTAGGGGCTTTAGAGGTGTCATGTATTTACTGGTCGATCAAATAATCTTTTTAGAAATTATTGAAAATAAATAATTAAAGAGAATCAAAAATACATTTGGTAAATACTTAAATGTCTTAAAAACCTACGTAGGTAATGTGTTCTGATGGATGACTGTGCCATAATTAAATAATGTTATTAAATTTGTCAGATGGAATCTTTCCCCAATAATATAATCAGATGTTAATATTAAGGAAAAAAAACTTTTGTAGCATTTTCTTTTAGTTTTTATGGCATCATAAAATTAGTTACCGTAGTTTTAAAATTACATGAGAGAAGAGGAGGACAACTATGGCCTGCAGGAATCAATCAAGAAGAATACTAGGGCTTGGGCTAGTGATTTATTAGAAGTATTTAGCGACAGTTTAAACTATTACTAATTGCAGCGGTTTATACTGCTTCTAATAACTGCTATTTAAATAGTTGCTGAAATGGCACTGTAACGATTTTTAAACCCCCATTATGTACTGCGAAAAAATATTGAGTTTTTAGTAATGATTCTACTAATATTCAAGCTAATCTTAGTTGGCATAATGCAACATCTATTAAAGAAATGATATTAATATGATAAATTATAGAGATTATGGCCAAATTATGGTTATGAGTGTTGAAATGATGCTGCTGGTTTTCATCTTAATGCACAAACCTGCATACTAAAGAATAGAGCAAAAGAAGAAGAGGAATAAACAAAGAGCAAAAAGAAAACTATTGATTTTATCTATAGTTCTCTTGGTTTACTATTACATGTACTTATATAAGTGAGTAATAAATGTAGTATAAAATTGTCCTTATCAGCTGTTCTGATCAAAATGGCTCTGACATATTAGTAGAAGGAAGTGGATCCATATTCATCTGAAAAGCTGCAGAGGCATTATGATGAGGAGTGGAAAGGTGGTGCTGGAATTGTATAAGCTACTTTATCACCTCCCCTCAAGTTAATGGGGGAGCACACCATCAACTTGTCATGTAAGTAGGTGAATCGAGAGGTAGATAAGGCTTTGGTGAAAATGTTGGTGAGCTTCTTTGGTGGAGATATGCTAGAGAAATATAATTTTGTTGTTGGTGTTTTCATGGATGAAATGATGATCATCAATTTTAATGTGTTTTGTACGAGCGTGAAAGACTAGATGGTTGCAATCAACATTGCTCAGATGTTGTCACAAAAAAGTGTAGTGGTGTCTATGGTAATCAAAAAATCATTGCAAAGCTGACGTAGCCAAATGATGTCTGCTATAGTGGTAGCAAGAAAGTGGTATTCAGCTTTGGTGGACGAGCGAGCAACTTTTTTTTTTTTTTTGACACACTAAGAGAGGAGAATTTTGCCTAAATATATGCAATAACCTGTAATGGATTTGCGATCTTGAGTATCACCATCCCAATCTAAATCGGAGAAGGCCGTCAATTATAATTTACTATTTTGAATGAGTATAAGGTGTATTGGAGCCCCTTTTAAATAGTGAAGGATGTGCTTAAGTAATTGAAAATGACAGTCTAGTGGTTGATGCATATGTTGGCATATTTTGTTCACAGAAAAGCTAATGTTAAGCATAGTAAAAGAAAGATATTAAAGCACTTCAACTAATTGGTGAAAGAGTGCAGGATTGTTGAATGGTTTTTGCAAGGCAGAATCTGTAAGATGTTTGGATGATAAGGGAGTAGACAGTGGCTTGCAAGATAACATTCTAGCTTTCTATAAGATTTCCTGAATATTTTGCTGTTGGGTTAAGTGATAGCCGTTTGTGGAGAGAGTTATGTCTATGCCAAGAAATCTAGAAAGTGGACTAAGGTTTTTGATATTAAATCTCAGCTAAAGAGTATGTAGCAGTTTTGAAATGAAGCTGTTGTCATTGACAATGATTAATATATCATTAACATAGATTAGTATGTAAGTATGGATGTTGTTATGGTTATAGATCATTAGAAATGAGTCGATGAAGCTAGAATGAAAACCAAGGGTAATTAGATAGGAGGAGAATGTAGCAAACCACTGATGAGGTGACTGCTTGAGTCCGTATACATCTTTCTTGAGAAAACAAACATGGTTAAGAAATTGTGGATCTTAAAACCATTGTGGTTGGGGCATATAGATTGTTTCATTGAGTTTACCATGAAGAGAGGCGTTAGCCACTTCCAATTGTAATATTGTATAGCTAAAATGTAATGTAATTGTAGAAATAATCTAATAGTTAGAAATTTGGCAACCGGGCTACAAGTTTCAAGGTAATCTATGCCATATTCTTATTTATATCCTTGAGTAACAAGTTGATCTTTATGTTGGGCAATAGAATCATCTAAGTTGCATTTAAGTTTAAGTATCTCTTTGTTAACCAATGATATTAACGTGAGGTTAAGGAGGAACTAAAATCCATGTGCCTTGTGATTGGAGAGCATTGAATTCATTTGAAAATGCTTTACTCCACTCAAAAAATTTAATGGTTGTAGAGAAGCATGTAGGTGTGGGGTGGAAGGTATGATTAAGTTCCAAGGTTTGATGAGGTTCAAGAGAGCTTGCTTGAAATCGTGTAACCATTGGGTGGCGAAAAAGTGAAGGAGGAGATGATGTTGATGATGTGAGCGAGTTTGGAGATGGATTGGATGCATTTGGTGGAGAAGCATGTGGGGAGAATATTGTTTGGAAATTATTTGAGGAAGTGTTAGAGAAAGGTGTAGTAGAAGTTGTGGATTGAGAAGGTATAATATGGGGTAGTGAAATTATGGAGAAAGGTGGGATTGTAGTAGAAGAGATTGGTGTGGAGGTTGATGAGGTAGATGATTCATCAAACATGACATGTATGGAGATGATAATGTGACCTGTAGTGTTATTGTAACATTTGTAGCCTTTTTAATTTGTAGCATAGCCAAGAAAAATGCATGGAGAGGAGCAAGTAGCCATTTTATATGGAGAGTAAGATTTGAGCTAGGGATAACAATGACTGTCGAAAACATAGAGGTTTTTATATGTAGGAGGAAGATTAAACAAAAGTTGAAAATGAGAGATAGAGAATGTGGTAGGGGATGGTAGTCTGTTGGTGAGATATACTGTAGTGAGGAGAGTATCAACTCAAAAATGTGGAGGTAGTTAGGCTTGAATGAGTAGAGTGCGAATAGTTTCTAGTAGATGGATGTGTTTGTGTTTGACAATGCCATTTTGTTGTGGTGTATATGGACAAGTGTATTGATGATGGATGCCATGATGTGTGAGGAAGTATTGAATTGATTAAGAAACTCACCACCGTAATTAGTATGAAGTAAGTGTATTATTTTATTGAGTTGTGTTTAGCAAGAGTTTTGAAGTTGATGTATGTGGTGTTCTAGATTTGTTTTTCATTAGGTATATCCAAGAATAGTGAGAGAAATCATCAAGTAAAAGATAAAACCAGAAACTATTATTTGATATTATTGGGGATGGACCCCAAACGTCAGTATGTATAAGTTCAAATGGGGAAGAAGTAGAACTTGTTGATTCATTAAAGGATAATCTGTGACTCTTAGCCAAAACACATGAAATACATAATGAAAAAGAAGAAGAAATACATAGTTGAGGAAATTATTTAGAAATAATAGCAAGTATTATAGGACTTGGATGACCCAGTCAGAGATGTTAGAGAGTGGAGGAGGCTGAAATAATGCTGAAGACAGTAGTTAAAGAAATGTGTAAAGTTTAGGAGCACGAACAGAGTGGGTATAGACCATTATGGCATGGTTCTTGGGCAGAATGTGATGATTCATCCGATCCTGAATGATGTACCTGGATTTGTTGAAGGATATGTAACAATTATTGTCAAATGTAAGTTTAGATATAGAGAGAAAATTATGTGAAATATTTGAAACATGTAAAATAAGAGAAAGAGAAAGAGAAAGAGAAAGAGTGCATTAAGGAGTTAGAAGTAAGCCTTTGCCAAAGTGCCATATTGGAAGAGTTGTTCCATTGCATATCAGTACTTGATCTAAATTGGGATAAACAGATGGTTACTAAAGGGACTGTATGTCTAGAGTTAAATGGGCAGTTGTGTCGCTGTCTAGGTACTAAGGATTGGTAAGGTTTGTTTCGGCAAGAAGGGCTTGGTTGGTTGAAGAAGTTGTGGGAGTAAATTTAGGATTTGTATGGTGTTAGTAATTAAAGGCGCAATTTCCATGTTTCTCGCAAATCTGGCAGTCACCTAGAGATTATTGTGAGGGAGTGTTGAACTTCAGTGAGTGTAAAAACTAGATTGACCACAACCATGAGAGAGACATCCACGACCACGTGAGGGAGAAGTGGTTGTCGTGAGGTGATGTTGAATCAGTAATAGTTAATTCTTTGGCTGCTTCAGTTGCTAGGTTCACTTCTTCACTGCATAGGACATATTAACGATCGCCAAGGCTAATTGGTGTGAGCTTAGTCCTGATTGCAGTCTCGAAGGCTTGATAATTTATGGGAAGGACATTGAGTATGCAGAGAATGATATCTTCGATTTCTATGGAACCACTAGCAATAGTAATGTTGTCAATGAGGTGTTTGATAGTAAAGAGATATTCAGTCATTGATTGGTTTTTCATGGTGAGAATGTGAAGTTCATTTTTCAATTGAATGACTCATGACTTGTTTGAAGAATGCAAATTCTGCTCAAGTGTAGTCCAAACGTAGAAACAAGTATCCAAGTTTGAAATGTAACGTAAGAGAGATGGAGATATAGTAGAGAAGAATACAACAACTAGATTTTAGTCAATGAGTGGCCAAAAACTATATTGAGGATTTAAAGTTGGTGGACGAGTGTCTATAAGAATATGCTTGGGCGGACAAGTAGAGGTACCATCAAGGTATCCTAAAAAACCATTTGCTGCAAAAACGTTTGTTGATTTGAGCACACCATGTAGGGTAGTTGTCTGGGATATGTTGAATGTGCACAATGTTTTTGATATCTGAGATAAGAAATTTAGGGAGGGTGGTATAGAAACATCAGGTGTAATTTTCAGAACAAATGGTGGATTTGACATTGTATTAGTAGAGGAGTTTGTTGATTCAACGATTAGAAGAACCAGGAGAAAGGATATTAAGAAAGAGGCTCTGATACCATGTTGAAATGTTGTTGCTAGTATTTACCTTGGTGCACATACCTTCATAGTAAAGAACAGAGCAAAAGAAGAAGAGGGATAAACAAAGAGCAGAAAGGAAACTTATGATTTTATCTATATTCCGCTGGTGTACTATTACATGTATTTATATATGCAAGTAATAAATATAGTACAAAATTGTCCTTATCAACTATTCTGATCAAAATGAGTCTAATATAACAGCAAAAGGAAGTGGTTCCATATTCATGTGAAAAGCTGCAGAGGCATTATGATGAGGAGTGGAAAGGTGGTGCTGGAGTTGTATAAGATGCTTTATCAATGAGTAGAGACTTAACAAGAAGTATGGAAATTTTTATAACTCTTAAGTATCAAATAGCATTTTCTAAAATCAATTTGTATGATCAATATTAGCATTTGATGATGTTATTTGAAATCACTATTTTAAGCTGTCTTCATCACGATGAATTCTTGTTCTCTTACCTTCATGATGAATTATGATATTAAGACATCACGATGAATTCTTGTTCTCTTACCTTCATGATGAATTATGATATTTTTGTTAGATTATAGCTTGTGAATATCTGTCCAAGTTTTCAAATCTTAGATATCATTAAACTTCACCTTTTTAATATAAAAGAACTAATCTCAATGATAATTATATAATTCCAACTATTTAATAGGGAGAATAGTAGAAGTAGTGCACAAACTCAATTGAAAATTAGTCAAGTTTGTTTATCTTAATGATTAACCCTAATAGAAGCACACTCACTTTATTCAAATTGATCATACGTTGCATTATATATACCTTATTTAAGGAAAATGATTTCTTGTATATATTTGACAATATATTAACGAACCCTAATGTAGTCTTCTCAATTTTGACATTGAAGTGGAGCCTTTTGTAATCTTCAAAGGAATTACTAAAGGTATTTTTTCTATAAAATAACTATTAATCGTTATTTTGGCACCAAGTAGGCTTCTCTTTTATAAGAGGTTTTGTAACTTTATTTGAAGAGGTTTTGTAGCTTTAATGAATGCAAATAACCTTCTATTTACATTCTCTATAAATGAAAATTAAATCTGATATATCATCAAAAAATTATCATGATCGGGCATGAATCTCGAGGAAAAATCAAGTTGGAAACTTCCAAAATTAAATCTGGGACCATCTGAACTCTGATTTTAGCAAACTTATAGTCAAATTAAATGTTTCAAAAATACAAACCCAACGACACCAAATTTGACTCAATCTGAGCCCAAATGGGTCCAAATCAAACACATGAAGCACATTTTAGAAAGTTCAAACTATAAATTTGAAGACCAAATGGTTTACAAATGTTACATGCTTATAGTTGAATTGAGTGGCTTGATGAGAAGAATCCAAAAAGTAGAAGATCGTTGAATTATGACATCATTATGGCACTCAAATACTGGATAAAATGGACCACTATCAAGGGAATCAATATCGGTCGTCCATTCAAAACACTCCCAGCGTACCTTTGATCTCCTTCATATTTACTTGCCATGCCCCTCTCTGAAAACTATAAATAACCCCTCATTCCTCATGGAAAGAAAATGAAGGGAGGGAGCAAGGAAGAGATGGAAGAGATGGAAGAGAGAGAAATTAGAGCTCTCTTTTTACCAGACTCCTCCTCGACCACCGTCAGACGACCGACCTTTGCCAGACTTCTGCCGGGTCATCGACTGACCCCAGGCTTTTGTCCGACCAAAACTAATGCTAGACTTTCGCCCAGCTTCCCATTGTTATTGGACTTACACCCAGCCACCTATTGACGCTGGACTTTTGTCCGGCTACCGACTTACACCAGACTTCCACCATTTGTCGGCTATAGTCCTACCAACCTCCGTCACCAGACAACGGTCTTTCAGACCACTGTCACCCTTCGACTACCATCCTTTCAACCTTCGTCACCATACTACGGTCATTATAATATCCTTCATGCATTGACTACATTCCATCCAACCTCCGTCGCTATACAACATTATTTTTTAACAATGTTTCCCACCAAATACGGTCCTTCCGACCTCCATCGCCAGACTACGGTCCTTCCAACCTCAAGATAACAGTCTTTCTGACCAATGTCTCTCACCAAATATGGTTCTTTTGACCTCCGTCGCTAGATTATAATCGTTCTGAATTCCGTCGCCAGGCAAGGGTTTTTTCAACCTCGGTCACCGTCGACTACGGTTCTTCTGACCTCGGTTGCCATACAATTGTCTTTCTGATTAATGGCTCCCATCAACTGTGGTCCTTCCAACCTTCGTCACTAGACAATGGTCCTTCTGACCTCCATTGCCTGCCAACTACGGTCCTTTCGCCTTCGTCGCCAGCCGACTAGGGTCCTTCTGACCTCTGTTGCCAAGCTATGGTCCTTTCGACCTCCATCATCAGACAACAGTCTTTCTGACTTTTGTTGCCCACCGATAGTCTTTCTGACCTCCGTCACTCACCAACTACGATCCTTTTGACCTTTGTTTTCTGTCGACTATGCTCCTTCTGACCTCTGTCACCTATCGACTATGGTCTTTCTGACCTCTGTCGCCTGTCGATTATGGTCCTTTTAACCTCCATCGCTAACAACCTGTACTTCCAACCTCTATCATGAGACTATAATTTTCTAACCTCCATCACTCATCGACTATGGTCCTTTCTATCTCCGTCCCTAGATAATAGCCTTTCTGGCCTTTATTATGTCGCTCGCCAATTACAGTTCTTCCGACCACCATCACTCGACTACGACCTCCGACACCCGCCGACTATGGTCCTACTGACTAAACGAACATGTCAATATTAATTCTTCCAATTCCCACCATGTAATGTACTTTATTTGATGTATATTTGTTACATTAAACCAAGGCCTTCCCTCAAGGAAGGGCCGCATTTATAATTGACTGCAAATACTAGTGGATTCATTCAAACTAGGCTAGGCCCCATGGTTTTTCCCCCTTTTTTCAAGGGTTTTCATATAAAAAATCTGGTATCTCTTATGAATGATACACCATCTCTTTTATCTGATTGTGTGCTAAATCTTTATACAAAGCTAAGAAGTTAAACTTTATATTTCTCTATTGCCATGAAAATTTCAGGACATAATAATTTGGCGCCGTTTGTGGGAACGTAGTTCCTAACTAGGGGGCTATTTTTACTACAATCTTAAAAGGTTATTTATGTTAATATCCTGATATTAGCTAGCTGCTGCATCAATTTCATGGGAATCAGATGTGGATTGGGGGGGCAACCTTGACTGTAGCCGTGGTCAATAAGATTCCTCCAACATGTCTAATATCCAAGATGATATCTTGGGAAACTATTTTTTATAAAGCTTTTAGCAAATATGAGAATGCTTCCAATATATTACAAGCTTTATATAGTCCTTAACTAGACTTCTACTCCCTGGGACAGCTTTTAATCTCTACCTCAAAAAGATAATAACCATCTAAAAATAGGCCTTCCTTCACCATTAATTCAGGATATACGTGGCATTCGCCCCCTCCCAATCAAGTATATTCGATCCCTAGGGGATTAGATCTGACCTCTCCCACATAGGTTAATGTCATTGAGCAATATTCTGATAAATAACCTTGGATAGGTCAAACTCCTAGGAGGATGTTAATCAAATCTTAAAATCCTTGATTCGAGAAATACATAATCTTTATAGTGTTTCAATCATTGGATGATCAATCTCAGGGGGATTCGATCTGACCTCTTCCACACAAGTTAACATCATCGAGTAATGCTCTGATAAACAGCCTTGAATAGGTCATACATCATTGGTGGATTCTCTAGACCCCTTCCATACAGGTTAACGTCATCGAGCAACGCTGTGATAAATAACCTCGGATAGGTCAAACATCCTAGGAGGATTTTAATCAAATCTTAAATCCCTTATTCGAGAAATACACAATCTTTATTGTGTCTTAATCACTGGATGATCAATCTCAGGGGGATTCGATCTGACCTCTTCCATACAAGTTAACATCATTAAGCAATACTTTGACAAGCAATCTCATATAGGTTATACATCCTTGATGGATTCTCTTGGCCTCTTTTATACAGGTTAACATCATCAAGCAATACTTTGACAAACAACCTTGAATATGTTAAACATTCTTTATGGATTTCTCTCATTATCATCGAGCAATGCTCTAACAAATAGCCCCAAAAGGCTCACCTATGAGATAGCCTCAAATGAAAATTAGTAGCAGACAAAGCCCTCATTATAAAAACTCTATGAGAGGAGGTGATTGATAGGGTCATCACTTATTCAAAGATTTTAGAAGGCTAAAAAGCCTTAAAAGGTAAAGTTATACAAAGACCTTAGTAGGTTAAAAAGCCTCAAACAGTACATGAACACAAAGATCTTAGCAGGCAAAAAAGCCTCAAAAAGCACAAGGGCAATATATCAAAGCATATCTCAAAGTTGCTTAAACAACTTAGTTTCCTCTGGGAGACAAGTTCATTTCAAATGAAAAATAAGCATCGAGCTCATATAATAATTTTAACTTCATATATAATATCATTGGAGTTACATAGCACAATTCTATATCAAGTTCGAGTGTACTTTCATTTTTACAACAAGTTGAAATTAAAATTATATCAGTATTATCCCTATAAGTTAAGGTCATCAAGGAATAAACAACTTCAAAAAGATCAAATATCCTTGATGGATTCTCTACTGCGCATCGAAACATGTCCTATAACTTCATATTCAAAGAAAAGTTATAACCCGGTCATCATTAGGCCTATACTCAATTGACATTATTAGTGTATCGCCAGACTACTAACAAGGCACACTACTTTGACCCCTTCTATCAGGGATGTATGATATCTGCCCATATCAGTATGGATGTATATTACCTTTAGTAGAATGCAACTGGACCACTACTATCATCGGCCCTTCGCCTGATGTTTGCCATCAGTCCTTTACTTCATATCAACCATCATCAATTTCTCGCTTGACTGCTATTAGCAGCACGCCCTCCAATTATCCCCTTTAGCTCTCCACATAACCATCGATCACCATTAGACTTCCACCCAATTGTTGATCATCATCGGACTTCCACTTAAACATCATCAAAATTTTTGTTGTCTACTAGCAATCACTGGTTGTCCCCTCGGGTATTATTATCACTAGATCTTCTCAAATCACCCTCGCATGCAAAGTTGATCTTCTTCCGTTAAGGGTTATTTATTGAAAGAATAAACTCTCATCATGACTTCTTTTGCACAAAAGATGGGCATTAAAATTTGATAGGGGATGCCACCTATCTTAGATAGTGGAATGCCTCTAATGTAAGAAGAAAAAAGAAAAAAATAGACTGGAAGGTTAAAACTCTAATATTTACACAAGAGAGGGGCACTTCTACTTGATAGGGGATACCACCTATTTGAGATAGTGGAAGGCCTCAACTCTAAAAAAGTTAGAGGAAGAAGAGAGAATGAGAAGATGAGCAATTTCTCTCCTATCCCAGGGGGACTACTTATAAAAGAAAAAGGATGGAAGAATATTCTACTGGAATAAGAATATTACAAAAAGATTTCACGAATATTCTAGGAATAAGAATATTCTTAAAAAAGAGAGAGAGAGAGGAAAAAATATTTCCCTCTATTAAAAAA
The DNA here is from genome assembly GCA_019925795.1 of Dendrobium chrysotoxum. Taxonomy (NCBI): domain Eukaryota; kingdom Viridiplantae; phylum Streptophyta; class Magnoliopsida; order Asparagales; family Orchidaceae; genus Dendrobium; species Dendrobium chrysotoxum. The sequence goes on along the minus strand of CM034297.1, from coordinate 47,195,824 downwards.
TTTAAAAAAAAATTGTGGGCCCACAGCACAAAAAAATGCTAACCCACATAAAAAAATGATGGGAGAGGCGGTTATATTAACCGCCCCTTTTAGAGGCGGTTGGAGCAGCCCACCTCACAGATGGTAAATTTAAAAAAAAAAAGGGGTGCTATATGCGCCCCATGACCATGTGCAAGCTCGCTGACACCGCTGGCTTAGGGGCGGTAGCAGATCGGTTCGGCCGGCCATACGTGTTCGGGTCAGAATTTTGGCAAATAGGGTCCAGACAGTCCAAATCAGACATTTTTGGGGTCCCCAATATTAATTTTTGATGTTCTGGATCCAATTTTGACACTGTCGGAGATCAACAGAGCCTCTATAATCAAATTCAAGCAATTGTAAATATTTTAGAGGGTAATTTTTTAATAATTTTTGCTCCAATCAATGCACCAACTTTAAAATAAGCTTAATTTATAATTAAGAGTATTTTACTTGGTTCATGACCCTGAGGGGAGGTCCATATCCAAGGAGTGGTCGTGCCTCATAATTTCTCAAAAATTATAATATTTCAATTCGAATAATTTGAAATATTATGACATGGACTTTTGAACTAAGTAAGCTTCAACATATGAAAATAGGGGGCAATTGATATATCATTAAAAAATTATCTTGATCGGGCATGAATCTCGAGGTAAAATCAAGTTAGAAACTTTTAAATTAAATCTTGGACCATCTGATCTTCGATTTTAGCAAACTTATAATCAAATTGAATGTCTTGAAAATATAAACCCAACGACACCAAATTTGACTCAATCCGATCCCAAATGGGTCCAAATCAAAGACCCGAAGCATATTTTGGAAATTTTAAACTATAAATTAGATGACCAAATAATTTCCAAATGTTACATGCTTATAGTCAAATCGAGTGTCTCGATAAGATGAATCCAATAAGCCAAGATCATTGAATTATGATAACATTAAGGTACTCAAACACTTAATAAACGAACCATGATTAATATCGGCCATCCATTAAGCACACTCCCAATGTACCTTTGATATCCCTCCTGTTTACTTGCCATGTCACTCTCAGAAAACTATAGATAAACCCCTCATTCCTCATAGAAAGAAGAGGAAGGGAGGGAGCAAGAGAAGGAAGAGATGAAAGAGAGAAATTAGAGCTTTCTTTCCACCAGGCTCCTCCTAAACCATTGTCAAACCACTGACCGTCGCTAGACTTCTACCCGGTCATCGACTGACAACAGGATTTTGCCCGGCCACTAACTGATGCTGGACTTCCAGCCAGCTTCCAATTATTGTTGGACTTACGCCTGTTCACCAATTGATATAGGACTTTTGTTCGACTACCGTCTGACACCAGACTTCCACCCAGTCACCGATTATAAAGCTTCTGACCTCCGTCGCCATACAATATTCTTTCTTCCACCATCTCCTACCGACTACCATCCTTTTAACCTCTGTTGCTAGACTACAGTCATTCTGACCTCTATCGCACATTAACTACAGTCCTGCTGACCTCCATCGCTAGATAACGATCATTTTGACTCTGTCGCCAGATAACGATCTTTTTGACCAATATCGCCCAATGAATATGATCCTTCTGACCTCCATCGCTAGACTACGGTCCTTCCAACCTCCAGACAACGGTCTTTCTAACCAATGTCACCGTCGACTATAGTTCTTCAAACCTCCATCTCCAGATTATGGTCCTTCTGACCTCCGTAGTTAAAAAAATGGTTTTTCTAACCTTTATCTCCATCGACTACGATCCTTACGACCTCTATCGCCATACAACGATCATTCTGACCAATGCCACCTGCCGACTAAGGTCTTTTTGACCTCTGTCTCTAGACAACGGTCCTTCTAACTAATATTGCCCACCGACTACGATCCTTCTGACCTCTATCACCCGTCAACTACGATCTTTTCAACCTCCATCGCCTGCCGACTGCAGCCCTTCCGACCTCCGTCACCAGACTATGGTCCTTTTGACCTCTATTACTAGACAACAATCTTTCCGACTTTAATCGCCCACTAACAGTCTTTCTGACCTCCGTTGCTCACCGACTCAGTCCTTCTGACCTCCGTTGCTCACCGACTGCAGTCCTTCTGACCTTTTTCATCTACCGACTACGGTCCTTCCAACCTCCATCGCCTGCCGACTACAGTCTTTTCGACCTCTGTCGCCTGCCGACTACAGTCCTTTCAACCTTCGTTGCTAAACAACGATCCTTCTGACCTCTATTGCCAAACTATAAATTTTTTTACCTTCGTTTCCCATCGATTACGATCCATCCGATTTTTGTCACCAGATAACGATCCTTCAGACCTCCATTTCATCGCTCGCCAATTACGAACCTTCTAACCACCGTCACTTGACTACGACCTGCATCACCTGCCAACTATGGTCTAGCCGACAAAACGAACATGTCAATGCTGATTTTTATAATTCCCACCATGTAATACACTCGATATGATGTATATTTGCTACATCAAACCAAGGCTTTCCCTCAAAGAAGGGCCTCATTTATAATTGACTGCAAACATTAGTGGATTCATTCAAACTGGGCCAAGCCCCGTGGTTTTTTCCCTTTTTTTAGGGGTTTCCATGTTAAAACTCTGGTGTCTTTTATGAATGCTACACCCTCTCTTTTATCTGATTGTGTGCTGGATCTTCGTACAAAGCTATGACGTTAAACTTTATATTTCTCTATTGCCACGAATATTCCAGGATGTAACAAAATCCATCAAATATTTTTTTCACTTTTTCTTCATAAACTTTAAAAGCAATTATTAAGAATGAAAGCAAAATAACAAAGTTGAAATAATAAGAATACATCAAAATATAATAATTTTATGTAGATATAGATAAATTATTGGAATCCACATCTCAACACATCAAAAATTTAAGTGTGAATCATCTTCACTTCTATAGCAGCATCACAACAAAATAAAGTTCTCAAATCCATATAATCACTACCAATGATTCGAAAAAATTTGCCATGTTTCCCTTAATTGAAGCTATTAATAGAAGATTTTAGCTTCATTTGGGAAGGCTTTCTTAATGCATCTTAAAACGGTACAAAAATTAAAAATTTTGTACTATAAAGCTGCTTTAAGAGGCAGTAAAAAAGCCTCATAATTGATGCCTTCATTTGGGATAACTTTTTTATTATTTTATACATCATCTTTTAGTACAAAAATTTCTTGAAAGCAATAAAAAATTTGCAGCAAAAAGCTATCTCAAACAAAGCTTAAGTTTTTAATCAATAAAAATACTTTTTAAACAAGAATATATAATAATTTTCTTATTTTGCTTAATCTACTTTAAAAATTGGATCTTTCATATATTTTATCCTACTTTTTTAATGTAATAACTCTTTTAGGAATTTAGCAATACCCTTTCTTTAGAAATGAAGTAAAGAACAATGCTCTTCAAAATTAAAATATCAAGCTAAGATATGCACATATAAGAGACAAAGAAGTGCATGATGATTTTATATGTTTCAAGCTCCATAAAGTGCAAAGCATCAAATGAACTTTCATGCATGGTGGAAAACACTTTTATTTTTGCAAGGATAAGCATGTAATAATTTCAAATTTGTCAAATTCTATAAAGCCACATGCAAGCTTAGATATTATTCTCAAGAGTATTTAAAGAACTAAACACTTAAATAAAAATGACCTCTTTTCACTCATACCTTTTTCACATTATATGATAAAACATATTATATAATATCTAAGAAATAATATATATTTATGTATAATATTTTTAATATATACTATTGATATTTTCAATTAAAAATGAATAAATTAATTATAACTAAATGAAAATGGAAAATTTTGCTTAAAAATTAATAAAAACTACATGATCAAGTCTTTATTCTATTGCATGAGGTTAGCTCCATTGTGTTCTAGTAAGAGTCAAATTCTCATTTACATTTAATAAAAAAATATATCATTTTTAATACTTTCAAATTAATTCAAAGTTCGAACAAATTTTACGCTCACTATCGACTTCATAATGCAATCCTCAACTTTTATAATCTAGGGCTTGGGACCCACAATGAGAGTGTTAAAAAATTATTTATACTAAAGAAAAAATATAGATAATTTAATATTTAATTTATTTATATTCTTTTTTATAATATTTTATTAGGAAAAAAGTATCATTATATGCATTATATTAATACATCAAAATCATATGCTTTTGTTGTTGTTGGAGCTTTATTTCTTCTGAGATCTAAACTTTTTTTTTTCCTTTGTAGTTGTGGATTCAATGCTTGGTCAATTAGGAAATTACAAGAGGGTGCTCCCTTCAAAAAAGGTAGGTGGTGCAATAACTTTAATATTCTAAAGAACTACCCTTTGATTCCACCTTCGATTAAAAGAAAGTATACAAAACAAATTTGAATTCTTAAGAGAATTCTTTATACATTTATTTGGCTTGATGAAATTGAAGATAAAATAAATAAATAAAATAATTAAATTAAAATTAATATTCATCACACACATGCACATGTATTCATTCTCTCAAAAAATTAAAAAAAATTCTCTGATAATTTACTTTTTTGACAATTTTTTTATGAATTTTAGTCCATTGATAAAAACCCCATGAGTAAATCCGTAGATCGTATTTTGCACCTAAAAAGTTTTTGGGTGAAAATCCCTCAAAAGGAGTAATCCATTGCTAAGGGCATCTCCAACCGAAAAATCAAATACAGTAACATTCATATCAAATAGTAACTCATCTCCAACCAAACTCCATTTCTAACACCAAAAAGAAAAATTATGTATATTCTTTCTCATCAATGCTTTAAATTACATATATATATATATAATTAAAACATAACAATATAAATTAAACTAATATATTGGGATCAAAATCTTACAATTTAAAAAATTTAAGAAAATTATATAATTTTTAAAAAAATTTCGTTTGTGAACAGTGCCTAACAAATGTAAGAAAATTATATAATTTTTTTAAGAAAATGCATTTGTGAAAGTGCGACGCCAATATTGGCATCACACTGTTCAATGACGCCGAAATGCAGCTTGAAATGTCGTTCAGCTGGAGTACACGAGGGACTGCAAACGGGTGTTTAGAGTTCGATTGGAGATGCCATAAAATTATTGCAGAAGGAGAGCAACATGCAAAAATTCTCGTGAATGGCACCCATCAGTTCAATTCCCTCCACCAATTTTTTTGTCGGCTCCTATATCATCCTTACCAATAGAAAATCCGTCAAAAACTTGTACCAAATATCCTAAGAAAATTACTTCGCAGTATAATTGCTACATATTTAATCATTTAAACAATCACATTCCATTTTATCATAGCATATCTTTCATCACGACATATACACAATAAAAATTTGAGACATTTGAAAACATAAATATTCATTTTGAAAAATATTAATAAGTCATGATTGTCACATTACAAATATAAAAATAGAGAAAAAGGATCAAATTTAATCCTCTGTTTTTCTTCATTATCCCCATCTTCTTCCTCTTATTGGAAACTCCATAAATGTTGGTGCAAATCCTATGTTTCAGCTTGCATCATCATCATGCAAACATTCATATAACAAGTCTAATATGGATCTACAAAAAAAATTGTAGATCCAACAAAAAAATCTGAATCTATTGAAAGATTTTATGATCTACCAATATAATTATATTTTGGTTTTACAAATGGTGGGAAGTCAAAGGAGCCACCATTACTATATTACCAACTGAACATATATATATGTAATTATATTGGGATCAAAAAATCTTGGGATCAAAATCTTACAATTTAAAAAATTTAAGAAAATTATATAATTTTTAAAAAAATTTCGTTTGTGAACAGTGCCTAACAAATGTAAGAAAATTATATAATTTTTTTAAGAAAATGCATTTGTGAAAGTGCGACGTCAATATTGGCATCACACTGTTCAATGACGCCGAAATGCAGCTTGAAATGTCGTTCAGCTGGAGTACACGAGGGACTGCAAACGGGTGTTTAGAGTTCGATTGGAGATGCCATAAAATTATTGCAGAAGGAGAGCAACATGCAAAAATTCTCGTGAATGGCACCCATCAGTTCAATTCCCTCCACCAATTTTTTTGTCGGCTCCTATATCATCCTTACCAATAGAAAATCCGTCAAAAACTTGTACCAAATATCCTAAGAAAATTACTTCGCAGTATAATTGCTACATATTTAATCATTTAAACAATCACATTCCATTTTATCATAGCATATCTTTCATCACGACATATACACAATAAAAATTTGAGACATTTGAAAACATAAATATTCATTTTGAAAAATATTAATAAGTCATGATTGTCACATTACAAATATAAAAATAGAGAAAAAGGATCAAATTTAATCCTCTGTTTTTCTTCATTATCCCCATCTTCTTCCTCTTATTGGAAACTCCATAAATGTTGGTGCAAATCCTATGTTTCAGCTTGCATCATCATCATGCAAACATTCATATAACAAGTCTAATATGGATCTACAAAAAAAATTGTAGATCCAACAAAAAAATCTGAATCTATTGAAAGATTTTATGATCTACCAATATAATTATACAACCCTAAAATAAATGTTAAATATGGCAGACCACGACCTGTCAAGGAAATAAACATCTTCATCTCAAGCTTCTTGGATGGGACACCTCCCCAACAAAAAATAATTATAAATTTATGTTGGAAATATACATTTTTTTTAATTTCAGATTTGTATTTCTTTTCTTTGACCTCTACTCTCTAATCTCTCTACTCTCTTTGCACCACTTCTTGGCCAATTTGGCCAGACAATCAGCCTTGCTATTCTGGGCTCGACAAACTCGGGCTATTTTGACGTTTTAAATTTGCTTCATAAGCTCGAGGACCCATCGGTGATAGTAAACCAACTCAAGCTTGTAATTTTGTAGGCACCCAGCACCTAATTTATAACAAGCTGAGAATCACCAAGAATTTGGAGGTTCTGAATTCTGACTGAGATAGCGATCTCCATACCCGTTAGAGCTTCGTATTCGGCCTCATTGTTGGTTTCAGGTTCGATTAAACCGAACGAATATCACATTATGCCTCCCTCGGGCGTTATGAAACTGAGACCAATGCTGGCTTGAGCTTTTGCTAAATTTGGAGGATGGGAAGGTTTAATCGATGAAGCTTCGTCGAAGTATATCTCCCAAATTACTCATGGTTTCTCATTTCCTTCAACATGCATGATTTGCTCATCAGGAAGATCATCATTTAGCAGTGAATTTGGTAGAAATGGGATGCACAACGAGAAAATCTACTAAAACTAGCCCCTACACTGCCTTTTTATGGTACATACTTGATATCAAATTGCTGAAGTATCACTACTCATCTGGCTAAACAACCTGTCAATGTTGGTCTTGTCATCAAGAAATTTAGCAGATTGATCTTTGATATCAGTGTAATTTAATAAGATAACACATAGTGGCGGAGCTTATGGATTACAAAAATCAACAACAAACAATGCTTCTCAATTGGAGAATAACGCATTTCTACTCCAATCAACCTCCGACTGATGTAGTAAAGTGTATTCTTCTTGCCTTCTTCATTATTTTGGGCCAGCAGTGCTACGAGGGACTCTTCCAAGACTATTATATGCAGAATAAGGGGCTTCCTTGGAACTGGCGCTGCGAGAATGGGTAGGTTTAACAAGTAACTCTTGATATTATTAAAGGGCTCTAGGCACTCTCTGTCCCATTTGAAATGAACATCTTTCTTCATCAGTTTTGAAAATGGCTGGCACCTACCTGACATATTCGATATAAATCGACAAATGAAAGAAAACTGTCCTTGCAATGAGCGAAGTTGTCACAGGTTCTTTGGCGGTGGCATCTCCATAATCACCTTGATTTTTTTGAGGTCGATTTTGATTCCTCGATGATAGATAATGTACCCCTAAAAACTGCTCAGATGAAACACCGAAAGCATAATTAAGGGGATTTTTCTTCAGATCAAACTTCCTGATTCTCTCAAATATAGTTCTAAAGTCACCCATGTGATCATTTAAGTTCATGCTCTTAACGACAAGGTCATCCATATAGCATTCAACCTTTTGATGAATTAACTCATCAAAGATATGTGCCATCACCTACTGGTAGGTAGCACCAGTATTCTTCAGGCTGAAGGGCATGTCCTTGTAACAAAATATGTCAATAGGTGTCCTAAATGATGTATGCTTTTCATCTTTAGATACCATCTTGATATGATTATATCCCGACGATCCATCCATAAAGGAGAATATGTTATAGTTTGACATGTTATCAACTAAGAGCTCTGACACTATGAGCAGAAAATTATCTTTTGGACACGCCTTGTTGAGTTTCTAAAAGTCAATGCATACTTGATCCATATTGATGATCTAATTGATGAAAGTACAAGATGCACCAAGAGGGGGGGTGAATTGGTATTTTAAAAAATCAATCCTAAACAAGAGTTCTACTTTTTTGTATTTTTAAAGGATAACTCATCGAATAATGTGCGGAAGCAAGTACAACATTCACAACGACGATATTGATAATTCAATTGTAACTTTCACAATACAAGATTTAAATTATGATTTTTCACCAAGCAATTTAAAGTACTAATTAAGAGCATGAAAAGTAAAGTACAGTAAAATGGAAAAAACACACCAGAGGTTTTTATAGTGGTTCGGTCACTTGACCTACGTCCACTCCCCGGAGTCCTCTACTCCGGGATTTACACTAGTAAAAGTTGACTCTCCTTTTGCTCCCACAGCAAGGCGGAGAAGCCTTTACAATACTCACTTTCACCTCCCTTGATGCGGTGGAATACCAAACGCTATGTCACCCTCCTGGTGACGGCAGCAGACCTTCTCCTTTTTCTCCCTCTTGGAGATGGCAGAGTACCTTGACGATGTTGATCTTGAAGTGACTCTTCCCTCGAGAACTTTTTCGAGACTCCCCAAAGCCACAAGAGGAGCAAAGTATGCAGCTAGCTTGGAGCCACCGTGTGATCCCCTCACACTACTTCTCCCTCACGCTCAAGCTCACCTTCACCTTCCTCTCGCAAGCCCTGGATCTCTCCGAGGAAAAACTTCTCCTTCACGAATCTCCTTCTTCCCTCAAAGCCTCTTACAGCAAGAGGATAGACCAACAACACCTCATAAAAAATTTTAAGTTGTTTTTATATCAGGCTTCAGAAAACCCTAAAGATTTCAATTTTTATGTTTCTGTCGTACATTACGATCAGTTCAAGTACGGATCCGTCCAGTACGAGCACAGACGAACAGTTATCGAAGTATATACATATCGTACTGTACGATCTGTATATCGTACAGGACGATAATGTTGATTTCTACTGTTCGTACGGGACGATCTATGGGACGATCCCTGGGATGAAAAAATTCATCTCTGTTAGTCATCCAGCATTCCATTAGTCGTACAGTACGATTAGTTTGTTTCAGGATATCGTCCTGTACGATACGAATATTGTCCAGGACGAATAGAATAAAAAATCTTGGTTTCATTTGGTACGATTGATGGGATGAATGAAATCGTCTCTGTCAGTCGTCCAGCACTCCACTAAATGTACAGTACGATTAGTTCATTTCAGGATAACGTCCTGTATGATACGAATATCGTCCAGGACGAACAGAACAAAAAACCTTAGTTTCGTCTGGTACGATCGAAGGGACGAATGTAATCGTCTCTATCTATCATACCATACGATATATCATCGTACAATACGATCGACATTAAATAAGAAACCAACGTTTATTTCCTGATTACGGGAGATAATTTTGGTAAGTATTCAATTAATCGTACCGTATGATCATCATCGTACAGTACGATCAGTTCAGGAAATCAAAATTAGGAACTTACCAAACTTATTCTGGCGGCTAGGGTTTTTCAATTGAATCTTATCGTACAGTACGATAAGGATCGTACAGTACGATTATATTACAAAGTTAATCATCTGAAAAATAGCCGTTAGCCTGAGTATTATTAATTAATCGTACAGTATGATATTCTTAAAAAAAATTTTAACATTTAAAATAAATCTCCTCCTGTGTGTGTGCATAGTTGCTCCTTTCACATACATGCTTCTGTGGCAGACTCAAGAAAAATAAAAATAAAGAAATAAAAATTACAGACTTTTTAACATCATATTCTACCCGGTTTGAGTCTCCAGTAACCTTGAGCAGTGTGCATCTGACCTGAAATGTTAGTGCTCATATACAAGGATAAGCATTTGTAATCTAAAGGAAGTCCATATGGATTCAGTAAGTATTAGTTGTCACCATCAAAATTAAGTGCTCGGGATCCTGGATTTCAACAATTGACATATTTTTTTCTTTACGAATGAAGCCTACATATATGAGCTTGTTTATCTCTATAATCACCTATTCTTCAATCTCTAGTCCCATTCTTCTTCGAGCTTATTTGACGAACATTGCATCTGGTTTAATGGTCAATATGTAAACTGATACATCAAGAGATAACCATGACATCTCAGTATACATATAAGCAAAGTATATCCTAAATTCACAGATGAAAGCTTTTATTTATTCAACTTGATCTTCAGAATGAAGAGCACTGATGAAGGTCGAGCGAGGATCTTCTTCGGTCTCTAAATTGACTTCCTTCTACTCGTCCATCATAACAACCTATCTACTATCTTCATGCTCTTCTGGTGTAGGTTTAGCTTCTATGAGCTGATTATATGGGAGATTAATTTTGTACAGCTCTGCCTCATTGCCATCATCGGATTCAACTTCCCCACATATGATCACATAATAAATCTCCTTTAGGTGATACTTTTGTACAATGAATTCGAGGCCTCTTCTTATAAGAGTATCCTTCTTTCTTGATATGAGAGGGCTTTTTGCATACCATAACTTTAGAAGCATACGAGTTTGTCATTTAGAGACACTGATGTGAACCCCTTATTTTTGCATCAGCCTTCAAATTCTTCTAGGACAATACCTAGGCATCCTTGTATGAATTATCTCTCCTGAATCAAAAAGCTCAACAAGCCAGTCAAAATTCTCTTCTAGACGCTCTCCTGATTTTTAGAATAAAGTCCTTGGCCTTGTGTTTTTACTCAGGGGAGGTGTGTAAAATGCTTGGAGCTCTTCAAAGTTATGCACTTCGTTAGGGATGATTTCTTTAAAGTGTCATGGAGGAAAAGGCATGACCACGAATATATTTTTTGAGATTGATAAGCTACCTACTCTTTTTGAGAAGACACACCGTACTTTGCTTTCATAGGTAGATTCGTAGTCATAATCAGAATATGAATATTATTCCTTTTTCTTCCCCTTGACTAAAGATTGGTAGGTCTTCTTAAATTTGGTAGGAATGACATCATCTTCTATATTGTCACTCCCCATGTGAGGAACAGCTCTATTTAGTTTAGATGTGGTAGTTGGTTTAGGAAGAGTCAGTATTATCTTTTTTCTCCTTACCTACTTCTTTCCTACTTCTTGCTTAGGCCGCTTTGTAGCTTTTAAATTTAACACATTGGCTTCAAGAGAGCTTGATAATTTTGACTCTTTTGGAATGAAATACTTTACATCTTTATATATCTTCACCTCATGGACTGCAAAGGGCTAGATATCGCCTGAGACTCTGAACTCCTCTCCATCTTTGAGGTGCTTCATACACTGATATAGGGTTAGCAGAATAATGTCATATTCATGCAACCAGGGGTAACCTAGAAGCATCTTGAATGAAGTGTCCACATAAATCACATGAAATTTTGCCACTGTATAAAGTCTTCTAAATACAAGAGGGAGTATAAATGATCTCATAGACTTATATCCCTTCTCATTAAAATCATGCATCATCAACTTATCCTACCCAAAATATTGCACATCAATGCACAATGATCTCAGTGCTTTTAGGCTTATGAGATTTATAGAAGACCTGGGATCAATCAGGATTCAACTGATTATGATGTCATCACTCTCTATAATAATATATACAGGGTGGTTTTGATCTACTGTTCCAAACATCAGATCATCTTTGCTAAAAGTGATGATTTGCTCATTCTGAGCTTGTAGCACTTTAGTCATGCAATGATTAGTAAATTATGTTTCGAATTCTCCAAAGATCTTCATACATTAGAAGAGCATTGTATATAATGAGTTTTGCTGGGATTTTCCTCAGATAGGATAAGATATTATAATTTATCCCTTTATTTGGAGTATCCTTCTTCCTAAGGTCTTTGGGAATAATGTCTTCATTGACAAATATCTCCTTCTCCTTATCTTTATTAGAGACCTCCTTTTTAGATAGAGATAATAATATCTTGCCACTACTCAATTGCACTTGGGCTACTTCATTTGACTTAAGTTCACCTAATGAAGTGTTTCCCTCAGAACTAGTTTTTGTTACCTCTGAAGATTCATTTATTGATTCAGAATGTCCACCTAGCTTCACAAGCTCCATTTGTGATGCTATATAGAGCTCTGATTCATCTTCATATAGAAAATACATATCTTCTTCTGAATTGTAGTCCATTGATGATACTATTAAACAAACTTTAGGAGTTGCTTCCTCAATATGTTCTCCCCTTGTCGACGTGTTTGATGTCACTGAGATGGCTCAGCATGTTTCTACAAGTAGTGAATCTTCATCAGCTTCTTCTGCGTCATCTATTTTAAGCTATGTCATGAGGTCAGCAAGCTTAATAGGCTGCCTCATAGTCTAGTAATATTTATCCAAACTGTCAATAGCTTTTTGAGTTGATGACTTTTTTGCCTTGGGCTTATTCAGTTTGGTTCTTTTCTTAGAAGATCTTAATTTTTCCTTACAAGACTTTTATGACTAGCTTAGCTAGGATGTTATTTGGAAGTAAATGCATTTATAACAGTTAATCTCTTTAAATCAATCACTAACTCAATAAGAGACTTCCACTTAACACCAAGAACTCCTTCTACCTGCTTCAGCATTTTTATCGTCTACTTAGAGATTGTAGTCTCCCATTATTCATCCTGAGCTAGCTCCTTTTCTACTTTACTTTTGGTCAGTGGTACGAAAGAAGACGTAACCACCCAAATTGATTATACTCTTAGATGAACTAACATATTATTAGACAATGTGAATTCTCCCTTTCTATAGTTTCTTTCTAACCAATCCTTGAAGATGTAACAATCTTCGATAGGATGGCTAATTACCTGATGGTATGGGTAATAATTTGGGTCACCGGTATAATTAGACTCTTTGGGCCTCTTGCATTTTAGTAGTTCCAGATGAAAGTTTGATAGGGATGTTAAGCCCTGATAAACTAGTCCCGAGGCTAACCAAGAGGGGGGGTGAATTGGTTATTTAAAAATTTGAGAGCAACAGTAAAAAATCTTTTCGATGATTTACAGCAGAAATAAGTAAAACACAAACAAAAAGATCAAATACAAATTTCACCCAAGTAGTTAATAACAGAAAACTAAAGTGTAGAAAGTAATCAGAAAGAACACACCAGATTTTTATAGTGGTTTGATCAACTTGACCTACGTCCACTCCCCGGAGCCTCCCCTCCGGGTATTGCATTAACTCAAAGTGTATCTCCTTTCACTCCCATAGCAAGGCGGAGAAGCCTGTATAAAAACTTCTTTTCACCTACACGGTGAGGTAGAGAACCTAGCCTCCTTTCACTTCCTCCTGAAGCAGGCAGAGAACCTCGGACTCCTTTCGCTTCCTCCTGAAGCAGGCAAAGAATCTTAACTCCTTTTGCTTCCTCCTAAAGCAGGCAGAGAACCCGGATCTTCCTGCCAACGATCCTCCCAAGAAACACTGACAAGACCAGAGATGACGAGCGGAGAAGACGACTCTGATCCTTGCTTGGTGCATCCTTTGTGAATCCCTCACAAATTCCCCTTCATAAGATCCTCTCTCTCTCTCCCAAAATATCTCTCTCTCTAGGGTTTCTCTGGAAAGGAAAGTGAAAAAAGATTTTTCTTGTTTGAAGAAAAATATCTTTTAAAGGAGGGCTCTAAAATTGCCCTAAATCTCAACAGGTCAGCAAGAATTGTCCAGGACGATCGGGAGATCGTCCTATACGATTAGTTCAAAATCAGTTGCTTCAGCATGGATGATCTGGCTCTTCTGGACGATCAGTGGAAAAAATTGATCTGATCGTCCCGTACGATTCTGCGATCGTCCGGGACGATTAGGGTAAATTCAAGAATTTCATCCAGAGGACCGCTCTAGTCGTCCAGAGAAACTTGTGCTGTACGATCTAAAATGACTTGATCGTCTAGGACGATAAGGGTATCGTTCTGTACGATTAGTTCAAAAAGTGCCAAAATCGTCCTGAGCATCGCTATGGACGTACAGCCGAAACACACTAGACAATCATGATCGTCCTGGACGATCTTGTGATCGTCCCGGACGATATGATCGTATCAATTAAATATTAATTGCTTTTCTTAATTATCAGGATAATTTAGGCATAATTGTACTGGATCGTCCAGGATGATACACGTATCGTCCAGGACGATCAGACCAAATATCTAAAATAAATACTTGCCTAACTTGATCTGGCGGTTGAGAATTTCTGATTTGAGCCTATAGTCCCGTACGATGTATGGATCATCCAGGACGATCTGCTTAATCGGACACACTTAACTTGGTCACCCTAATTAAGGTATCTATTTTTACTTGATCGTCTAGGACGATATGATTATCGTCCAGGACGATCTGAATAAAAATTTAACAGAAACTCTAATTCACTCAAGCTCTCCCCCTGAGTGTGTGTGCGCAAGGTTACTTAGCTAGGGGATCAGTTACATTACAATTGACTCAAGAAAAGGAAAAACAGTACATTTAGACACACTTGGACCCGATCTTGAGTTAGCTTGAGTTGCTTTTGATCTTTTGTACCTGAAGTGGATTAGCCAAGAAAAATAGAATACAAACATGTTTGTCATCATCAAAACCAGATTTGCAACAATCTCCCCCTTTTTGATGATGGCAAATATTTGTGCAGTAGTTTAAAATAAAAGAATTAGGAGTCAACCAACGCACATCAAAAAATAAATTTCATTGAACAATTAGAGCAGTACAGGAAAACAACTATAAATGATATAAACACTACAAGATAAGATCAATGCATAAACCAAAAAACTACTACTGACTCCCCCTTTTGACAACACAAAAAGGAGGAGGACAAATAGAAAAATAGAAACAACAGTACAAATAGAAAAAAAAATAGAACAAAATACAAAACTAAAATGGAGGTGGATCCTGATCAGAAGGAGGAGGTGGCTGTGATGGTGTAAAGTAACTGTGAATGGAGGTGAAGTGGGCTCCAATCCAGGTAATATCCTGGTCGTGCTGCTGTTGCTGCTGAGCAGCATAGTCAGTAAAGCGCTGCAGATCCTCCGCATGCTGCTGCTCCTGGGCAGCAACATAGGAATCGAAGTAGGCTTCCCACTAGTCAAACCGCTGCACCAGATGATCGAACGGGGAAGCAATGTGAAGGGGAGCAGGTGCATCAGGTGCAGCAGGAACGGGAATAAGTTCTTCCTCTTCCTCCTCAACATCCGGGGCGGGCTCCGGATGTAGTTGGGTACTATGGAGTACATGGAATGAGTTGTTGGTGAAGAAGGAAGGAGGGATATTGGGAGGGACTGGATACTACAGGTCATATTTGGTTTTCAAGGCCTATGTAATGATATATCCTAAAGCTAGATTAGGACGATGTCTATGACCCGAATCCCTAATAGTGGTGAGGTGCTCTATATATCTGATAAGAAGGTTAGTGGCATTAAAGTCCCGATGGGCCAAGATGTAATAGGTGCTCAGAGACAGTAATGGGGTGATGTGAATTTGATCCCTAGCCTTTGGGATGACGGAGGAATGAAGGACATGCTGAATGGTCCGTACATCCTTAAGGAGGGAAGTGCAAGCATTGTCGTGGTAGGGTGCATTTATATTTCTAAGAAAGTGATTGGCGACACTCCAATCATAGTCAGGATCAGTAATGATAGTGTGGATTTTATCGCCAGTCATAGAGAGCTAAAGGATATTATGGAAGTCCTGGGCTGTGAGTTCTACCGGACATTGATTCATATAGGAGCAGAGGTTGGAATAGTCAGTGGAGATGCGTAGATTGGCAAAGAAGACTTGGAGAAGTTCAAGGCTAAATGGAAAGGTGAGGGTAAGGAAGAAAGTGAGGGAGGTGTGCGTGAAAAGATCGAGAATAGGATAGGTAAGGGTGCAGGGGTTTACTATTTTTGACTGTGTGATGCCCACCTCTAGATATCGCTCGAAGGCAACTTGATCGGCTGCATTGGGAAAGCGGGGATCAACATTCCCCCACGAGGAGCTCACACCCTTTTATCTAGAACGCTTCCCTCCAGCCATTAGAAAGCCCAAGTGAGGGAGAGTGGAAGAAGATGTGTGGAATCCACCGTTTAAATAGAAATCGACCGGATCGTCCTATACGATCGCAGGATCGTCCAGGATGATATGAGCATTTATGACAGCCAGGATGATTGGTCAAAAAGGTGGTCGGATCATCTAGGATGATCAGAGATCATCCAGGATGATTAGAAACAGACGATCATCCCGAGGAGTCAAGCCGGACAACCGTTGATGAAAAGTATCATCCAGGACGATTAGGTGGATCGTCTAGGACGATATGCTATAAATGTGTCGGATCCAGCTGCTGATACGTGGATCGTCTGGGATGATGTGGTGGATCATCCAGGATGATGACCAATAATTGGTGCATTTACAGCCGTTCGATCAGTCAGGAAGATTTGGATCATATCGTCAAGGATAATCACCAAAAATTGGTGTACTCAGGAGTATGATCAAAGTGGGGACGATTTGAATGGATCGTCCAGGATGATTAATGGATCGTCCAGGATGAAGAAGATCATCCAGGACGATGTGGGGATCGTCCAGGATGATGTGAAGAAAATAGGAAAAAGATGGAGGATGGAGATGAAAGATCAGGGATTCTAAAAAACACATTCAGTAAAATAAAAAACAAAATATAGAGGACATAAAACTCGAAACGAGGATACAAAAAATAACATTTTTTTTGAATCAATTTGCTCCAATAAATCAAAATTTTTCCTTAATTTTAAATCCAAAAACCAATAAGAAGACGATTGACTGCGCTGAAATCCAGAAAAAGTTGAAAAATCGACTTTCGTAACTCTCACCTCGGACACCTTATAGATGCAAATCCCTTTCAAGACAAAAATCAAATTCAGAAGAAAAGAAATTAGATTCGAAAAGAGATCCTTTCAAGCCTCGTTTCAAAAAAATATCTGATATAATAGTGTTGCAAAGTAATAAATCAGAAATCAGGACTTTCAAACTCAAGCTTTTGAAAATATTAAGTAGCGCATGGATTTTTCTAAGATATTTAACAATTTAAAAGGGAAGAAAGCTTGATTTAGGCTCATTTTGTGGCTCTTTTTCAATTTATTTGGCGCTTTGCGCATCTTTTGATTTTTGATACACTTTGTGTATCTTTTAGTTTGGCGATATTTTGCATCCTTTCAACTTTTGGCTCATTTTGTGCCTTTTTTAAATTTATTTGACGCACTGCGCATCTTTTGTAAGCTTTCTCCCTCTCAAAGTCATTAAAGGATCTTAGCTATAAAATTACCTTCTAGATATAAGAGACGCCAAAGCTTACTCTTTATAATAAGGAAGAGTAATTCACAAAATAAAAACTATACATCGTATGATAAATATAATCACTTGGTTTAGAAAATCATAATAATGACTCAAGACTTTGAAAATACTATTCATATGAGGTAGATTACTGTAGAAAAATAAAATAAATCTCTATTTCAAAAACTAATAATTTAATTTTGAAGAAGATTTTTATCCAAAAGAAACAATACACCCGTAAAGGAGTTAGAGGAAGAGAAACAATCATCAATGTTTCTTCTCTTTAACAGATCCAGTGGAATCAATCACTGCTTACCAGCTTCCAAATAAAAGCCAAGGCAAAACTTTCAGTCAGAAATTCAGTTTATCAGTAGTAGTGAGCAGTGATCTGATTTTGAAAGAGATAAAATAGTAAATAAAAGATATGAACCAGTAAATAAAAACAGGTAGAAAATCACATCAAAATAAATACTCAAATTAAACTAACACCAAGGCTAAAATAGAAATTAACAGAAAAAATAAAAAATAACATAATGCAAATAATCAAATCAAACAGCTAACTAACAGAAACAGAATAAGAAAAACAGACAAATCAGAAATCAGTATTCATCAGAATCAAGCATTTATATCAATCACACCTAATATGGTCCTCAAAATGCTGAATGAGTCAAAGGCCAGTGGTTTAGTAAATGTGTCAGCCAGCTGATTTTCAGTTGCTACATGATGTAGCTCAATGTCCTCTTTTGTAACATGGTCCCTAATGAAGTGATGCCTTATATCAATGTGTTTGGTTCTAGAATATTGGATTGGATTCTTAGAGATGCAGATGTCACTAGTATTATCACACAGAACAGAAATTATGCCCACAGGTAATCTTAAATTCAAGACTTGTCGCTTCAACCAAAGAACTTGGGCCACACAACTTCCTAAGGCAATGTACTCAGCTTCCGCAGTGGAAAGTGCAACTGAGTTCTATTTTCTACTGGACCAGGAGACTAAAGATTGTCCTATGAATTGACAAGTTCTAGAAGTGCTCTTTCTATCCACCCTACACCCTGCAAAGTCAGAATCAGAATATCCAATAATCTCAAAAGAGGTGCTATGCCTAAGGTACCAGATTCTTAGGTTTGGGGTCCCTAAAAGATATCTAAGAATTCTCTTAACAGCAGTCAGGTGAGACTCTTTAGGATCAGCCTGAAACCTAGCACAAAGACAAACACTAAACATGATATCAGGTCGGCTAGCAGTCAGGTAAAGCAGTGATCCAATTATTCCTCTATACTTCTTCTGATCAACAGATTTTCCACTTGAATCCTTATCTAACTGAACATAGGAGCTCATGGGAGTGTTGATTGGCTTAGCTTTGTCCATTTCATATTTCTTCAAAATATCCTTAGTGTATTTAAATTGATTTAGAAAGGTTCCATCATCTGTTTGCCTTATGCTAAACCCCAAAAAGTAGGATAATTCTCTCATCATACTCATATCAAACTTCTTACTCATTATTTTAGAAAACTCATCACATAAATATTTATCAGAAGATCCAAAAATTATATCATCAACATAGATCTGGACAATGAGTAAGTCATTCCCTATTCTCCTCAAAAAAAGGGTGGTGTCTACGCTCCCCTTAACAAACTCTCTTTCTAACAGGAATGTGCTAAGCCTCTCATACCAAGCTCTGGGTTCCTGTTTTAATCCATATAAGGCCTTTTTTAATTTGTAAATATGATTTGGATATTGGTAACTCTTAAAACCTGGGGGTGGTTCTACAAAAACATCCTCTTTTATTACCCCATTTAAAAAGACACTCTTGACATCTATTTGAAATAGCTTAAATCCCTTATAACAAGCAAAGGCTCGTAGCACTCTAATGGCTTCCAATCTAACTACAGGGGCAAAGGTCTCCTCAAAATCATTCCCATTAATCTTGTCTTATTCCTAACCACCACACCAGAATCATTCATCATATTCTTAAAGACCCACTGGTTCTCACAATACTTTGATTTCTAGGTCTTTCTACTAACTCCCAGACATCATTCCTTACAAATTGATTCAATTCTTCTTGCATAGCTAAGATCCAAAACTCATTAAAAAGGGCTTGATTGATGTTGGTGGATTCAGTCATTGAGATAAAGGCAGAGTGGTTTACTTCCTTCCTAAGTCCATGCCTAGTCCTAACACCTTCATAAGGGTCTCCTAAGATCAGTTCTTTAGGATGACTCGAAGAATATCTCCAATCTTTAGGCAATGTGGTTTGAGGTACTACCCTTTCCTCTAGATTTGTATTTTCAACCCCTTGGATAATCTCCTATACCTCTTCTTCTTCCTCAACTCTAGTCACCTTAGGATCAGATTCATCAAACACCATATGAGTTGTCTCTTCCACCACCAAAGTCCTCTTATTGAACACCCTAAAGGATTTCCCCACACTAGAATAGCCTAATAACACTCCTTCATCAGATTTGGGGTCAAATTTTCCTAAGGATGATTTCCCGTTGTTCAGAATAAAAACCTTACAGCCAAAGACATGGAGGTGGGACAAGTTTGGAGTTCTACCCTTAATGATCTCATAAGGTATTTTGTTCAGATTTGATCTAACATTCACCATATTCAGCACATAACAGGCAGTGTTCATCGCTTCAGCCCAAAAGTATTTTGGAATTGAATACTCAGTAAGCATGGCTCTAGCGGCTTCCACTAAGGTCATGTTCTTCCTTTTAGCTACTCTGTTCTGCTGAGGGGTCCTAGGAGCTAAAAAATTATGACTAATCCCTTGCTCCTCATAGAAACTTCTAAATTTCACATTCTCAAACTCTCCACCATGATCACTATGAATAGTCAAGATCTCACAACCTAACTTCCTCTGAATCCAAGTGGAGAAGGACTTAAATTCATCAAATGACTCAGATTTGTGTGACAGAAATTTAATCCAAGTGAACCTCGAGTAGTCATCTACAATCACAAAACCATAGACTTTCCCCCCTAAGCTGGCAGTGCTAATGGTCCAAAGAGATTTATGTGAAGGACTTCTAAAGGTCAGAGGTGCTAATGTCCTTAACAGAGTGAAAGGAGGACTGGACTTTCTTCCCTAATTGACAGGCATCACACATGTGATCTTTAGTGAACTTAAGCTTGGGCACACCTCTAACTAAGTCCTTTTGGGTGACTCTCCTAAGGGTTTTCATACTGGCATGACACAATCTCCTATGCCACAACAAAGACTCATCAGCAGCAGTTTTTAAGCAAATTGAATTTTCAGCTTTAATGCAACTTACATCCAGCTTGTAGACATTATTGATCATTTATCCCTACAAAACAATTTTATCATTTAAGCTTAAAATACAGCAAGTGGGCAGGAATTTGATGCTGTATCCTTTGTCACAGAGTTGACTGATGCTCAGTAGGTTGTATTTCAATCCATCTACAAGCAAAACATTCTCAATCATAAAATTCTTTGAATCACCTATTATACCTGAACCTACCACCCTCCTGATGGAATTATCTCCAAGTATAACCTTGCCTCCAGCCCTGGCCTCCAGCGAAATGAACTGATTTGCATCTCCAGTCAGGTGTCTTGAACATCCGCTGTCCAGGTACCATATGCTCTCACGAGGTCTTGTGTGAGAGCACACCTACAAAATCATCAAATGACATATTTAGGAACATAAACAGGTTTGGGTTCCTTCTTATGAAAAGAAGAATGTAAAGCATGTGTGCTGTGCTGTGAAACATGCATTTTGGGCCTCCACACCCAATGTGTACTACAATGAACAGTGCAGGTGTGGGAAATATATCCTAACATGCCACAGGAAAAACATCTAACACCAGGAAAAGGGTTAACTAATCTACGTGGGTGATAGTACCTCTTCCTAGGTTTGTATGAAACATGCTTTGATGATTTTAAACCAGATTCTACAAAAGGTGGAGGTGCATAAAACTGTGTAAATGTAGGAGGTGTTTTATGTTTCTCAAAAGCACTGATCTTATCTTTCAAAAATTTATTTTCTTTCTTTAAACTTGCAATTTCAAATTTCAAAACACCATTGCTACTCTCCACTTCACATGCCAGATTGTCTAATTCTTTGAAAGCTTTCTCTAAATCAACATATGTGGTTTTTAGTAAATCATGCTCAGTAGTCAGATCAAAATATTTTTTGTTCAATTCATCAAACTCATCAAGTAAAGACATGTGATTACTATCATGTGTGGAATGATCTTTAACTATCGAATCATGCTCTTTTTATAAATTCAAAAGTTTTAGTTTCAGGTTAGCATGAGTTTTCTTAAGCTTTCTATACGATGCATGAATTTTTTCAGATATTTTAAATAATTGATCGTAAGTAAGCTCATATAACTCTTCCTGGTCAGACTGACCATGATGATCATCAGCCATCAGACACAAATCTGTTTCCTCCTCTTCAGCTTCAGTCTCAAAAGAGTCGGATGTAGAATCTGCCTAGAATGCCTTATGAATCTGCTTCTTGTCCTTCCTGAACTTGTGTTTCTCCTCACCCTTCTCCTTACTTGGGTGAGATTTAAGTGTAGGATAATCACCCTTAATATGTCCAGGCTTCCTGCATTCAAAATAAACAGTGTCAGATGAACCTTTAAAATTTTTTGCTGGACTTACCCTTGTTCCACTTCTGAAAGTTCTTATGTTTCATCCTTAGAAAGCTTTTGAATTACCTAGTGATCAAGGCAACGTCATCGCTATCAGACCCGAAAGAACTAGTATCACTCTCGTTGGCCTTCAGTGCCACTATTTTCTCCTTCTTCTTCTCACCTGCATCAAGCTGTCTTTATTCATCCCTTACTCGTAAGCAATGAGTGATCCAAGTAAGCTATCAATAGAGTAAGTATTCAAATCTTTAGATTTAGTGATTGCAGTTATCTTAGCATCATTCGAAGAACGCAAACATCTAAGAATTTTGTTCACTCTTTCATAGTTTGTAAGTTCTCTTCCTAAAGCATGCAAAGAAGTGACAATTTGAGTGAATCTCGTATACATTTCAGAAATAGTTTCAGTAGGTTTCATGTGAAAATGTTCATAGTCATGAAGCAAAATATTTAACCTAGACTGTTTGACTTCAGTTGTACCCTCATAAGTGATGCACAATCTATCCCAAATCTCTTTGCCAGTTGTACAAGTAGAAACACGCATGTAATCCTCAGATTTTAAAGCACAGAAAAAATAGTTTAAACATTTGGCATTCAATTGTGCTAAGTCACGATCATCAAAAGTCCAAGCAGTAAAGGGCAGTTTAGTTTTAACATTATTAATTAATCTAAAAGGCGGCTTGTAGCCATCCTTAACAAGAATCCACATATGATAATCAATTGATTGAAGAAAAGTGCACATACGAGTTTTCCAAAAATCAAAAGGAATATTATCAAACAATGGCGGTCGTGTAATTGAATAACCTTCAATAGTATTACGATTACCAAAGTTAGCCATGGATCAAATTCAAAAGTTTTTTAAAACTAAATTTTATGAATCCCGCTCTGATACCACTTGAAAGTTTGATAGGAATGTTAAGCCCTGATGAACTAGTCCCGCAGCTAACCAAGAGGGGGGGTGAATTGGTTATTTAAAAATTCGAGAGTAATAGTAAAAAATCTTTTCGATGATTTGCAACAGAAATAAGTAAAACACACAAACGAAAAGATCAAATACAGATTTCACCCAAGAAGTTAATAACAGAAAACTAAAGTGCAAAAAGTAATCAGAAAGAACACACCAGATTTTTATAGTGGTTCGGTCAACTTGACCTACGTCCACTCCCCGGAGCCTCCCCTCCGGGTATTGCACTAACTCAAAGTGTCTCTCCTTTTGCTCCCACAGCAACGCAGAGAAGCCTGTACAAAAACTCCTTTTCACCGACACGGTGAGGCAGAGAACCTAACCTCTTTTTGCTTCCTCCTGAAGCTGGCAGAGAACCTCGGACTCCTTTCGCTTCCTCCTGAAGCAGGCAGAGAACCTTAACTCCTTTTGCTTCCTCTTGAAGCTGGCAAAGAACTCGGATCTTCCTGCCAACGATCCTCCCAAGTAACACTAACAAGACCAGAGACGACGAGCGGAGAAGATGACTCTGATCCTTGCTTGGAGCAACCTTTGTGAATCCCTCACAAACTCCCCCTCACAAGATCCTCTCTCTCTCTCCCAAACTCTCTCTCTCTAGGGTTTCTCTAGAAAGGAAAGTGGCAAAAGATTTTTCTTGTTGGAAGAAAAATATCTTTTAAAGGAGGGCTCTAAAATTGCCCTAAATCTCAACTGGTCGGCAAGAATCATTCAGGATGATCGGGAGATCGTCCTGTATGATTAGTTTAAAATCAACTGTTTCAGCCTAGACGATCTGGCTCTTCTGGACGATAAGTAAAAAAAATTGATCTGATCGTCCCGTACGATTCTACGATCGTTCGGGACGATTAGTGTAAATTCAGGAATTTCGTCCAGAGGACCGCTCTGGTCGTCCAGAGAAACTTGTGCTGGATGATCTAAAAATGATTTGATTGTCCAGGACGATAAGGGTATCGTTCTGTACGATTAGTTCAAAAAGTGCCAAAATCATCTTGAGCACCGCTCTGGACATACAACTGAAACACACTAGACGATCATGATCATCCCGGATGATATGATCGAATCAATTAAATATTAATTACTTTCCTTAATTACCAGGCTAATTTAGGCATGATTATACTGGATCGTCCATGACGATACATGTATCGTCCGGGACGATCAGACCAAATATCTAAAATAAATACTTGCCTAACTTGATCTGGCGGCTGAGAATTTTTGATTTGAGCCTATAGTCCCGTACGATGTATTGATCGTCCAGGATGATATGCTTAATCAGACACACTTAACTTGGTCGCCCTAAAAAAGGTTTTTGTTTTTACTTGATCATCCAGGATGATGTGAATATCATCTAGGATGATCTGAACAAAAATTTAACAGAAACTCTAATTCACTCAAGCTCTCCCCCTGAGTGTGTGTGTGCAAGTTTACATAGCTAGGGGATCAGTTACATTATAATTGACTCAAGAAAAAAAAAACAGTACATTTAGACAGACTTCGACCCGATCTTGAGTTGCTTTTAATATTTTGTACTTAAAGTGGATTAGCCAAGCAAAATAGAATACAAACATGTTTATCATCATCAAAACCAGATTTGCAACACCAGACCTACTCTAAGTTCTTGTCAAAATAATTTAGAGATGCTTTCCCTCTAGAATGGATATTCTTTGTTCATTTTCTCCTTGAGGGATGGGAATATTGAATCACCAGTTCCCATTACTCGTCATGGCGTTCTATTCCACCAGAACAAATCTGAGGCATATTATTTCCTTGGAGTACCAGCTTTGGTTGATGGTTAGGGTTTACCGACTGCTTTCCCTTGTCTTCTAAATATATAGGTTATTTGCTTTTATTGATGTTATACACCACCTATTTTTCTTTATCAACCCTAGAAGAAAACATAGAGCGGGCTTCACCTTTCCTGGTGTCTAGGGTTTTAATCTTTTTTTATTTGTCAAAGTGGCTTTTAGATTTTGATAAGTTTAATTTTTTGAACATTGCACTCTATCTAGCAAATCTTGGAAGGTCATGATAGAAGCCATGCATAAGAATCTTTATATCTTATCATTATTGTTTCCCATTAACAATTAAACTGCATGCTCCTCTTCCAGCTGCTATTCACACTTCATGCTAAGATTATGCCTGTGGGTTATATACTTTGTCACTGACTCATCCATTTTTCTTTTCTCCAAGATAAGGTCAGCAACAGTCATCTTCTCAGTCACACTGGCAAATCATTTCATGAATAAGGTATCCAATTTGTGAATGTCTTTATAAAGTCATTCAGTAACTCAACATACTATTCGAAAGTAGTTGTTGTCAAGCTGCTGATAAATTATCGAAAAAGTAAGGCATCAACACCTCTTGTATTTCTACAGGTGGCTTTAAATTTTGCTAGGTGCTTCTTAGGATTGTTATTACCATTGAAAGTATTAAACTTTATAATAGAGTACCCTTTTGGATATGATACCTAGTTGTATTCTGCTAGGTATGGGCAGCCATTACCTACTAACTTTTTTGCTTGCTCAGTGGCTATAATGGCTTTAATCTTCTCACTAATTAAGTCGTCTAGTTGTGCTACTTCTATGGGCTCAGAGGTGCTTATCATGTTTTATGGAGTGTGCTGGAAGGTTATGTCGTTGGCTTCTTTACCACCATCATGTGTACCCCTCATTCATGAATCTTGGGGTACCTGGGGGTTTGGCGGATTGGTAGGAGTGCTACTCAAAGCTTGATTAACAAGTGGGGCTAGCGTAGGGCCTACAATAGTAGCCCTCTGCATCATCTCCATCATTGTCATCATCTGAGTCATCATCTCAGTTATTTTTTCATTCAACTAAGAGATCTCTTTATCTTTGGCTTTCATCTGCCACCTTATTTTCCTCTGCATATTTGCAAGCATGATAGCTTCAACGACTAGGGGATTCTCCTCAACCTCTTTTTCTCCTTATTTTGAGGTATGGATGCTTCTGTTGGTAACAGACCCAGCTATGTAGTGGCATTGGCGTATCAGTCTAGGTGATGACAGTCACCTATCATCATCATCATCCTCATCATCATTAATATGGATTACCATGAAAATCAATTTAACTTTTATAGAGTCCTCTTCATTCTCCTCTTCCTCATGTATTCAAATTTATCCACTTCAAGTTAGAAAACATATTCCTGGTAGGAACGCTTGCTTCTTGTTCCTGAGCGGGCAGTATGGACGAATAGATTGGCAGTAATTACTGAGCTCACAACTCAGTGTTCATCATTCTCCTTTGCCTTCTTGTTAATTTTCCTTCAAATGAGGAAGCCACAGTTTCATGCCTTCTAGGTGCGAAAGGCTTACCTAACAAGGCAGTGGTGTTGGCAGGCACCATAAAAATTTGTTTCTCAGCCATGACACTTCTTATTGTTGGGGTTTTAAAATTTGATAACCTTTTAAAAATTGAGACCCTCTTATGGGTGAACTCATTGGCAGTAATAGCTCTAGTTGGTTGTGGTTGCTATGGCGATGGGTGTATGTGACGAGTAGTAGTTCCATTTGCTCAAATGAAAGATAAGGATTAGTAATCACCATTTGATACATAACCCCACACTTTCAAAATGCATATAGTACACAAAATGAAATAATAAAAGTAAGTAATTAAAAATAACTTTAACTCCTGCTTAATAAAATTTTAATGAATTTATTAGAGGATCATTTTATGATATTTAAAATTTTAGCCCATGTCAGTTTGCTGCTACTATAGAACTTAGACGACTAGCCAAAGATTAAAAGAGAAACAATCCCAGTGGAGTCGCCAGAAATCTGTGTGCTCCAAAAAATTTGAGTCTCGGCCTCTCCACAGAGCCTTTCTTCTTTTTTGGGCCATCGAGGAGAGTTTTAACGAATATGTTCTAAGGAAATATTTTTAGAAGGCAGATTGAGTTTTAAATAAGACACCACCTAGAGATTTCCCCCTCATTTTATTAGAACTTTACAATCTGAGCATAGGTTTCCTATAGGTGCAAGCCCTATAGTTAATTACCCCTCCCGATAATGAGAGCGAACTTTGATTAAGGCTAGTCGTCAAATAGAAGTGTAGTATCCGGCATATGTAGCATCATGATTTAGGCATTTAAAAATTTAATATTTAAAACTGAAGATTTACTACCTTGCATTTAAAGTGGATGGTGGGGGGAATGATAATAGACTTGATCAAGATCCCATGTTTCTGTCATCCCGAGTCATCATGGTCCCTAATCTACTTATTCAGAGGCGGTAGTCAACCCAATCTATAGAAGGATCTTTGTCGAAAACTATGAGTTGCTTTGCCTAAGGGTACTTTATAGATATGGGGTGAATGTTTGTCTTAGGGGAAAAATTTGAATCCACCTTAGCTAACAGAGGGCTTTGTTCCCTATATATTATATCTTATTGATTAATTACTCAATAATTTAAAACCGTTGGGGAACATATGGGCTCTGACCATAACCATAATTTAATGGTTCCATTTGATGGTAAAACCACCCGATCAGAGGGTCCCAGTTATAACTGTTTGCCTGTGGTGTGATTTGGTGGCAAAACCACCGATTAGAGGACACGTGCCACGTCCTTAGTGATAGGAGATAAATTAAAAATAAATCCTAGTGATATTCTCGACTAGAAATTTGCTCTTTATGAGTTGAAGTGATTATCTAACTTGTCCATCTCGAGAAACTGTTGTGAAAATGTGGATGTATATTTTACTTTAAATGTTTGGGTATTTTATTTTAATTTTAAATAATTAGATCTTGGTGACATATGAGTTTTGAATCTTTGTGGAGATTTAGGAAGCATTTTCAAATATTTAGGGTCCCCTCTTATTTAGATTTTCTATCAATACGGCTATCATCAGGGTTCTTATGGGAAATTTCATTTTCTCAGTTGAACCTTGTCGACTCTATCTACTTGCTGACAAATGATTGGATTTTTTGTAGGCTTTTAGGACTTTAATAGTGATTTTTTTTGTTATCGATCTTGAAGGCCTAATATGAATGTATAAGATAAATATCCCGATCGATGCCACGACCGTATATTGTTTAATAGCTTGAGTCATGTCAGCTCTTATCTATTCATATAGAAGGATCAAGCTCAGACTTAAATTCAATTCTTAATCAGCGCAACATCCTCAGATGTCATGTTTATACATGCATCACACTCATCGAGGCCCATATGGGTATATGTTGTTACATGTATTTTACATGAAGCATTTATATGATTGTTAGATGTATGCAGTGTATATTTAATGTGTATATGCATGTATCATATATATTAGCCTATGTATTTTGTATTTTGCATGTGCACACTATGTAGTTATAGTATGTGATATTATTTTTATGTAGATGGAATATTACATGATATGACTTAAATGAAATCATCTGCATCTTTCAAATACATGTAGGAGGACACTCTGCTGCATATATACGACATATTTGCATATAAATGCAATATCGAATGATATGCTTGAATGAAACTCTCTGTATCCTACAAATGCTTGCAGGAGGTCATTTTATCGATTGACATACTTGAATGAAACCCTCTGCATCCTACAAATGTATACATACAATGAAATACATATCAATGCGTATTTTAATGTGTGAAGGGGATTTCTATAATATTCAACTATAATTAATTTTGCATGTGATGATCATTTGGAAAATGCACAAGTTTTGTATTTAAGGGCTTGTAAATGCCTTATGTCCAAGTATACGAGTGTTGCGGATCTGGTGATGTTATTTAGTAGCTTATTTTCATACAACATTTATAGATCATCGGCAGAAATTGCGTTAAGGAATAATGTATGGTGAATAATAATTTATGCCTTCAAAGCTAATGCCATAGCAATCTCAAGCCTCTCCTATAATACTTCGAGCTCAAATTCTATAACTCAAACTTGCTTAAAACCTGGCCTTCGATATTGACTACAAGAGTTTCTAGGTTGTATTTATAAGTAGGTTCGATAAAATTACTAAAGTGGAAAGTTAGTTGGTTGAAAAGTGTTGGAGACTTTTGCATTGGTTGAATCTTTCCACTTTTTGGGCCATTAAAGCACCCATGGTTATCATGAGTGATCTTATCATTTCCTTCACAAACATGGTGTTCATCTTTTAAACATGCTTTGATCCAACCTACATTTAGAACTCATATACCATTCGGAATAGTTATGAGGTATTTCATTATTCTGATGCAGGCTCTATCTTCATGTGTAGTAGCGATGATATGGGTCACATTTTGCTTCCATTGATAAGTTAAAAGCACACCATTCACTCTAGCAAACTTCTCCAAAATTTCCTTCTCATCCTTAGGGAGCTCAGATTCACAAATTATCTAATCACCACTTAAACTAGATAAGGACATATTTGTTCTCCATTTAAATAATGCAGCATTTCTCTAGAATCCTCAATATTTCTGCAAAGATGGGGATTTTTCAACTAATCATTCTTTGGCTCTATAGAATCATTCAACCTTACATTCTTAGCCCACAGTTAGGACCTTCATCTAGTAATATATCAGAGACTTTTCTCTCTACACCGAGTTGCCCTTCTTTATCCCAACTATCATTATCAACACCTCTAAGCTTATCAATGGGAGGGCGTAGTTGTATCTGATCAACTACACTTTCAGCTTTTGTGAAATGGGTGCGCTTCCACATTCACAGGGGATCTACCACACTTGCAACACATCTATCATTGTTGCTTATTGGTGTTTATAGGAAGCACTATTATTTGTAGGCAAGTTTTGTATATTTGTTTGCATGTTGATATGGACTATCAGTTAACCTGCAATCATTACTGGTTTCTTTATGCACGTTAGCTGGCGAGTCACTACATATGCTGTTGTTTCTCATGAACAAGTTAAGGTACTTATTCATCAACTAGTTGCTATTGATTGCAAACATGATTTTGTACTCATCTACATGTCATGTTAACCACCAAACAATGTTGAACTCATTGCTGACCTTCCCTATGCACATTGATTAGTTAATTTCTATATCCACTGTCATCACTCATAAGCAAATTGATGCACATTCTTGTTAGTTAACTATTGTTGACTGCAAGCTGGTTGATACTGGTTGGAAGGATGTCACAACATTCGTTGCATGTCTTTTGAGTGTGATTGCAAGGTGACCACCAGTACCATTACTTACAATTAAATATGCTCATCTACAAGTTAACTAGCGTCGACTGTGAGAAAGCTATGGCCTAAATGATAATTCATCCAATTTTACTTGTGATTGAAACGTTGTGCACATCACAGGTCTTGTAGCAATGCAATTGTTTGTATTTATTGTAATTCTTCTGATGTTACTTGTAGAATGGCCCCCAGTGTTATTGTCTACGGGCGAATTAGCGTGCTCATATGTAGGGATATTATGCATCTGCTAGATGTTTGATTGACATTGACTGTGAGGGTAACCTTACAATCATTACATGTCCCCTGTGTTTATCTATATTTTGTTGTTGACTATCATTAACATGCATTTATCTCTGATTTTCTTGTACTTATTGGTTGATGAGTTATTGTGTTCATTTGCATGTCAACATTGACTGTCGAACGGGCTACATTCCTTACTAATTTCTTCACGCCTGTAGGCTGGCAAGTTGTCATTCAATGAATAACTATCTCTCTTGCTTGTAGGGAATTACTAATGTGAGTGATGCATGTCGACTATTTGATCCTTGCTTGTAACTAAGTACTATTTAGAATTTCATTTATCACAAGTTCCTTATTGTTTATTAATATTTGTTTGAGTGACTTGAACTGTTATTTAGCATTTGTATTTTCAAATTAATTATGCATTTTAGGGTTTAGGGACTAGTTCCCTATGGTTCAGTTCAAGTTCTATTCACTGCATTCTATTGAAATCAAGTCCCCTATCAATCAAAATTTTGGCATCTCCCCCATTTAGGAGAAATTTAGGGAGTCTTAACCTTCCTTCCATGTCAAGAAAGACGTGCACGCCCAGTGTCAGATGACACTGCAGCTATAATCTTCAATCCCACCATGCTAAGAAAGGCATGTATGGGTCTTCAGAGGTACTTGTTTAAAAAAGCAAAATTCTTTCCTCGCAGGAACTAAGGCATGTACGCAGGAACCTAAGTGGTTCCCCGCCATGCTAAGAAAAGTGTGCATAAGGCTTACCTCCCTCACCACAGGCACCATAAGAAGTCCCCCCCCCCACCACGCTAACAAAAGGCTCATCAAATGGTTGCTCGCTGCGCTGTAAGCGCCAAGGACAGGATTTTGGGATTATACCTTTACGATCGAAGTGGCAATGATGTTGACGGCAACAAGTATGCTCATATATATATATATATATATATATATATATATATATATATATATATATATATATATATATATATATATCTCTTTTTCGCCATTTTTTCTTTCCCTTTTTTTCTTTTCTTTTTTGTGTCATTTTACTTCTTTTTTTCCTTTATTTCTATTTTCTCCCTTCTTTTTTTATATTCTCTTTTTTTTTAAATAATAATAATAATAACAACAACAAAATAATAATATTAATAATAATAATAATAATAAATATAATTATTGTTATTAATTACAAACAAAATAACAACAAATATCAAGCCTTTATCCCACTACATAGGGTCGGCTACATGAATCCTTTTTCTCCATTGTATCCTATTAAAAGTCAAATTCTCATTTAAATCTAATAAAGAAAAAAAATTTCTAATATTTTCTAATCAAGTCTTTTTAGGTCTACTTCTACCTTTCTTAACATAAGTCAAAACTAATACCTCTACTTTCCTAACTGGGTCATCGGAAGGCCACCATTTTATGTGACCAAACGACCTAAGGCGACTCTCTAAAATCTTATCTTCCACTGGAGCTACTCCATCCTTTTCACATATATGCTCATTTCGTATCCTATATCTAAGGGTAAAACCACTCATCCACCTAAGCATCCTCATCTCTGCAACACTTAGCTTAGTATTATGCTTCTCTATTAATGGCTAACATTCAGCACCATAAAGCATTACAGGTCTCACCACCATCATATAGAACTTTCCCTTAAGTTTGAGGGGACTTTTCTATCACACAATAAGCCCAAGGCATTCCTCCACTTCAAATATCCAACTTGAATTCTGCTGATAATATCCCGATCTATTTCACCATCACTCTGAGCAATAGATCCAAGATATCTAAAATGTGTACTCTTATTAATGACCTGATCGCTCAAAGTAACAATCCCCTCACTAGGTCTATTACTACTAAAATTACACTCCATTTATTCAATTTTGGATCTACTCAAGCGAAAACCATTAGACTCTAAGGTTGACCTCCATAATTCAAGTTTACCTTCAACTCCCTCTCTAGTCTTATTAACAAGAAGAATATCATCAGCAAAAAGCATACACCAAGGTATATCCTCTTACAAATGTGTAGTGAGAACATACATGACTAAAGCAAAGAGATATAGGCTTAAGGCTGATCCATGATGTAATCCAACCGAAATAGGAAAATACTTGGTCAAACCACCTTGTGTTTGAACATAAGTAATAGCTCCTGCATACATATCTTTAATGATTTGAATACAAGTGTTATTAAATCATTTCTTTTCAAGAACTCTCCATAGCACTTCTCTTGGAACTTTATCATATTCTTTCTCTAAATCAATAAATATCATATGTAGATCCTCCTTATTCTCTCTATATTCCTCCATCAAACCTCTCAATAAATGTATGGCTTCCATAGTAGACCTACCCGGCATGAATCAAAATTGATTTTGAGAAACATTAGTATCACGCCGCAACCTATGCTCCATAACTCGCTCCCATAGTTTTAAAGTATGATACATTAACTTAATTCCTCTATAATTCGCATAATCTTGTGCATCACCTTTATTCTTAAAAATAGGAATTAACACACTAATTCTCCACTCATTTGGAATTTTTTTAGTCTTCAAAATAATATTAAAAAGTTTAGTAAGCCAAGAAATTCCTTCATCTCCTAAGCTTTTCCACACCTCTATTGGAATATCATCAGGACCAACAACTTTTCCACACTTTATTTTCTTTAAAGCCTCTCTAATTTCAGTTTTACTAATACACTAATAAAAATAAAATTCTTTAGTTTCATTTAGGGTGCTAAGGTCACTAAAGTCAATCGTATTTTCATATTCTTCATTAAAATGTTTAGCAAAATATCTCATCCACAATCGTACATTCAGACCTTAGGATCTACCTTGGCCCTAGATCTAACCATATCCTAGATCTAACCAAACCCCGGATCTATCTAAACTCCAGATCAATTCAAATTTTAGATCCATTTAAATCTAAAAATAGTCCACACCTCAAACCAATTCAAGCCTCAAACCTAACTAGACTCTAGCCCAGGCTCTAGTCTATTCAACATACTATCAAACCCTAATTCCTATCCAATCAATAATAATTATTCAAATGATTATAAATGATTAGGATAATTCAAATTTAAACCTTAAAACCCAAGGTCCAATTTAAACCCAAAAAATCAGACTAAATCTCAAGGCCAAGGGACCCTTTCCTAAAACCCTTTTCCAGGGAACCTTTTAACAATTCAAAACCAAATCAAATAACCTTTGATTCACACTCTGTCAGTTGCATACTGATGGGATATGTATCTAGAGACAACTCTCTAAATTTGAGCTCATTCTGAGGTCTCTAACCCCAGAAATTGAATTGATTTTCAAAGGCTGTAAAACCTTCAAATATTTATGGACTATGCCACTGGACCTATCACCCAATAGATTTTGACCTTGGAACATTCTCCAAAGCCTTCAATCACTTCCAAACCTATGATTATGACTCATTGAACATTAAACTGTATTTTTTTGGACTCACTTTGACGCCCCAGTTGACCAGGGATTAAAATGACTAAAATACCCCTTAGGGGTACGAAAAGTCACCTTAGATCAAATGAACTCCAAATGAAATGCAACCACCTCCAACAAGTTTCAAATATTAAACCCAATATGTTGAACCCAATTCCAGCCCTTGGGTCAACCTGGTTGACCAAACAGGCCTTTAAGAGTTCAAAAAGGTCATTTTGACCAAATGATCTCCCCAGACTGTGGGACCACCACCAGTAGACTCAGAATATCATCTTGAACTAGTTAGACCTAGTCCCTGACCCTGGGTCAACTTGGTTGACTAAGTCAACCTAGTGACCCATTAGGCTTATTAACGGCCTAAATAGGTCATTTGATCCAAATGACCATTTTGATCCTCCAAATCACCTCCACTGGACTCAAAAAATCAAACTAAACCCATTAAGTTCAAATTTAGGTCTTGGGTCAATCTGGTTGACCAAGTCAACCTAGGTTGACCTAAATCCCCTTTAAAGCTTTAATGGATTATTTAAAACCATTTAACCTATCAAATCCTTCTCAAGCTTCAAAATAACTCCTAATCCATAGTCCAATTATAGCCTAATGATTGACCATTAAATCTAAGTCAAAGTTTACCAAGTCAACATATCAAGACTTGGTCAAAGGCATTTAAAATCCCATATCTTTACATAAACTCCAATCCTTGAGCCTCAAACCCTTTTAACTCATCTAACCAGCTCCTAAGCTCTACCCCTTGCCCCTCATTAAGCCTTGACATGTTGACTGAACAAACCAGTCAATTAATGCTCAAAAGACCATTAAATATTCAAAGATTTGATCCCATAGCACTTAAACTCCAATGACATGTCCTCAACTTATCACTCCAGCATTTAAAAAATCCCTCCCATGCCACCTCAACTGCCACATGGCATGGGGACCAGTCAAATTGTCAAATCAACCTTTAGGAGTGATCAAAGATGGTTAAAATCAATCTTATGCTAATCTTCTCCATCCCTAAACCATTCCAGCCATTTAAGTGTGCTCTAGAACATATTTTCAAATTGAAAAAGGCATTGTATGGACTTAAACAGGCATCTAGAGCTTGGTATGAAAGGATAAGCACTTTCTTACTTGAACATTCATTTGTAAAAGGGAGTGTGGACTCCACTCTCTTTAAAAAAAGAGTAGGAGATGAAATACTCATTATTTAAATTTATGTGGATGATATCTTGTTTGGATCTATCGATAGAAATCTTTGTGATGAAATTTCAAAAATAATGAGTAAGGAATTTGAGATGAGCATAATTGGATATTTGAGTTACTTTTTGGGGTTTAGCATTAGGCAGGATGAGGATGTAACATTTTTGAGCCAGTCAAAATATGTTATGGATATTATTAAGAAGTATGAAATAGATAAGGCTAAACCAGTGAATACACCCATGAGTTTCTCAGTGTAGTTGGATAAGGATCCTAAAGGAAAATCAGTTGATCAAAAGAAGTTTAGAGGGATTATTGGATCTTTGCTTTACTTAACAGCTAGCAGATTGGATATCATGCTTAGTGCTTGTTTGTGTGCTAGATTTCAAGCCGATCCAAAAGAATCACATCTGACTGTAGTTAAGAGAATTATGAGATATCTTTTGGGGACTAAAAACCTAGGAATTTGGTATCCCAAGAATAGCACTGCATTTGAAATTATTGGATACACTGATTCAGATTTTGCCGGTTATAGGGTTGATCGAAAAAGCACTTCTGGAATGTGTCAATTCATAGGAAACTCCTTAGTTTCTTGGTCCAGTAGAAAACAGAACTTAGTAGCCCTTTAAACTGCAGAAGCTGAATATATTGCCTTACGAAGCTGTGTTGCACAAGTGCTTTGTTTAAAACAACAGTTAATTGACTTCGGATTTTTTTTTGGCATAATTCCAATCTTTTGTGATAACACTAGCACCATATGTATTTCAAAGAATCCAATTTAACATTCTAGAACCAAGCATATCGATATAAGGCATCATTTTATAAGAGATCATTTAGCAAAAGGCGAAATTGAATTATATCATGCCGCTACTAAAGATCAACTTGCAGATATTTTTACACACATTTAGCATTTTAAGGATAAAGCTAGGTGTGATTGATCTTAATGCATGATTGAAAATTTTACAAACTTATTTTGTGTATGATTGTGAGTTTGTTTATATTAAGTGTGTGTAGAGTATAAGTTGTATGTTTTGTTTTGTATTGATTATTTTTAGTCACTTTATCTTTTTTTGTCTGTATTTTTTTAAAATAAATAAAAATAATAATAATAATAAATATGATTGGCTTTGAATGATTTTTTAGTTTATCATGCACTATTTTTTATGTTATATTCGTACTGTACAAAATTATTTCGTATGATATGAATTCTGTTGCGTGTGCATGAAACTTTATAGAGTTAAGGAGATGAAATAATATTTTTATAATCGTTTGTACTATATGATGACATCATCATACTGTACGATATGTATAATTTCATCTACAGTTTGTTTCAGTTATTATTTTTGATTGTATATATGAACACGTCATTCATCTATACGATCAATATTGTCGATTCGGATAAGGACAAACCTAACCGTCGTAGAACAATCTTTAATCTTCTGATTGTCCAGGACGAACACCTATTTGTCTGTACGATCGAGTTGTCATTATTTCATACGGATGACCCCAACTGCTTCTAGATGACCATTCATTTTTTGATCGTCTCGGATAAACACTTGTTCTTCTGTACGATCCAGTAGTCAAAAAGTCTATATGAAAGGATGCCTCGGGAAGGGTAGTTTATGAAAAGCTATTTCATTTTTGTCCGTTTGCATTCGTCTGTATGAAATTTATTTTCATCACGTACGATCAGGTGATCGTACGTACGATCTATGATTCGTACGGTACGATCGACCAATTTTCTTTAAATTTGAAATGTTTGGCTGTTATTGTCTTCATATTTCTTTCAACCTTTAAAATCTTTTCATCTTCATGGCTAGCAGCAGTAAACGTGCATGAGGTTCTAAGGGATCCTCCTCAAGAGAGGAAAGAGATAATGATTTCCTATCTAAGGAAAATGAGGAAGAGTACAATAGGTATTGTATAGCAAAAATCACTGCTTCTAGAGTCCTCATTCAAGGGGATTTAAGTTTTTCTGTCATGCCTCTTTTCGCCCCAACTCAATTATTCTTCATCTTAACCCTGATTCATGCTTACCATAAGTACACCTTTCGACTATTTTTGGCCAACATGAAATTTAATAAAGATCATTCCAGAATATCTTCCTATGTCTTTAAACAAAGAGTCCTATTAACTAAAGAAGACTTAGGAAATATTCTTCATCTTAGAACCCAAGGGGTAAGGGCACACACAATGACTTCTAGATCTGATTTTGCCTGGAGTGAAGTGAATCAAGTTCTTAGAGGTGTTCGTTAAATCACTCATTTACCTCGTGTGTATACCCTACATCAAAATGCTAGGATCATTCAACATATTCTGAGAACATCAATCATTCCTAAAGCTGGTGATTGAATAAATATGACCCCTCTTTTGTCCACTTTCACCTGCCTGATTATGACTAAAAAACCTTTTGATGAAGCCCAACTCATTTTGGACTACCTTTATAACCTTTCTGACATTGGGCAACCTAATAAAAAAAGAAAAAAAATATGGCTTTGGGACATTTGGTTACTTATATTCTAGAGAAAAAGTATAATCTAATCAATCCTAATCCTCCCACTGAATTTCTCATTTTCTTCACCAATGCTTCCTTTCGAGCACTATTTCATCAACATTCAGGGGAAGATGATTCTGAGGAAGAAGGGGGAGCTCTTGCTCCTGCACCTGGACCTGACCAGAACTTTTATCAAGATATAGTCCAACATTTTGATCATTTTGATCAAAGGTTTGATGATGTGGAGGCTCATTTAAAGATGCAGGATAATAGATATAATGAAGACCGAGGGTGGATTCGAGATCAGTTTAAATCAGTGAACACTAATATTGCCACGATCAATAGCTATTTTGCTTGTTCACTGCTCAACCACCACCTCCAGATCAGGGTCCTTCGAATTACTAGTGATGATTTTCTATCTTTTTGGTTTGGTATTTGATTGTGTCTATGTTGTTTCTCTAGGCTTGGATGTTTTCTGACTTGTTGCTTATGTTGTTATTGTTCTTAGTTGCTCTGATTGTACTTGTGTTGGTCTATTGGATCATGTTATGCGATGTACTTGAAGTGATAATTAATGAAATGAAAAAGTCATGTTTCTATGCATATTGCTATATGAATGTGATTGTGACTTGAAATATTTTAAAATTTATCAATCAAACATAATTGATTGCCTTCATAAAATGTTCATTGAATTTGTCTTATAATAGTAATCGATGTGCATAATTTAATCTCTCAAAATTTTTAGATTACTTTGTGACTGGATATAGATTAGAAGATCTTTTTTATATTATTTTTAGACAAGTATTACTTAGCTTAAATTATTACAAATTTAATGTTATACTTTTGCTCTTGTTTCTAGCTCAAAGTGTTCATTATTGTATTTGTGTCAAGAGATAGTGGTGTTGGAAAGAAAATATTTTAAGGAGGCACAAAATAAGCCTAAAACTAAAAAATGCACAAAGTGTGCCACGAATACAAAAAGATGCGCAATGTTTGATAAATTATAAAGAGGCACAAAATTAGCCAAAAATTAACAAGATGCACAAAGTGTGTCATACAAATTGAAAAGATACACAATGTCTCCAATTGATCTTTCCTTTATCAATTTCTCAATCACACTAAATAATAATTGTCACGATTGAATTAGAAAATTATTAATTTTATTTCATTATTTCTGCAACAATTGTCATTACATAATCTGTCTATTACATTATTAACATAGATCAACTTTTCTTATTCTTATTATTCTGTGATTTAAACTTTTGAGTCTTTATCTTTTGCATCCGATTTTAATATTATAGTATAATTCATTTAACATTGTCTTAATCATCAAATACTTTAATTGCCTCCCTTTTTGTTGTTGTCAAAAGGGGGAGTTTGTTTGATATGTATGTTATGTATGTTATATGGTATCACTTTGTTTATTTGATGTGTTTTGTTTTTGTTTGTTTGATGTGTTTTGTTTGGTATGCATGTTATGTGTCTATTTGTGTATGTTTATATGTGTCTATTTGTAGATGTTTGTGCTTTTTTTTTAGCATTTTTCTTGGATCTTTATTGGTACCCATTGTTTTAAATAGATCATTCATTTAGGAGGACCATGCATTTAGGGGGAGCTAAGGAGAAAATATGTGTTAGTTTTTTAGCTCAAATAATATTTATTTTGCCATTATCAAAAAAGAGGAGATTGTTGAGATTGTTGCATATTAGTTTCTCAAAGCTTTATCTTTATAATCATGTGAGTTTTTGTTGATAACAAAATCTTATTGATTGATTATTATTTCTTCTAACATATGTTGGAAAGTTTGTTTTTGTGTGTACTAACATATTTTTCAGGAAAATTATACTCCAGACAACTAAAGACTTCAAGAAGTATTAGATTAAAGGTTATTATAAGTGAAGTCTGTAATTTTTACTTTTCTTGAGTCAGAGAGAGTGTGATTGTAAGTTGGATAACTATGCACACACACACTGGGGGAGTGAGATAAAACTTAATTTTTTAAACTAATCGTACTATATGATGTCATATCGTACTAGATGATTTATCCTCTACATCCCTTTAAAATGAAGTTGATTAGTGCCTGCTTGGAAAATTTTCCTAAATATATTTCGTACTGTACGAAATGGGGTCATCTCGGATGCCAATCAGAGTACGAAATCAGCTTCGTCCAGACCATCCCGTACAATCCAGTAAGTTTTTGAACTGATCGTACGGTACGATGTGGGTTCATCTTGTACAAACAAGTAGAAATTTTTATTAAAATTTTTGAACTGATCATACTATATGAAGGGAGTTCGTACAGACGCTGATCAGAGTACGAAATCGGGTCATCCATGTTCGTATAGATGAAAGTCTCATATTTTTAAACTGATCGTACTGTACAATTAGCGTTTGTACAGACGCTGATCAGAGTACAAAATGAGGTTCGTACAGCATCGTACGAGACTTTTTAAATTGTTTGTATGTACGAAGATCGATCGTATTGTACGATTTGAGTCCGTCAAACTTAAAATTTTTAGTTTTTGGATAATTTTTCTTGTTTTTTGTATATAAGGGTCCTAAAAAACTGGCTGTTCAACAGTCCTTACACCAATTTCTCTTGAGTGCTCTTGAGGAGTGTGTTTGGGAGAGTGTTGGTGAGATTTTTTCAATAGAAAATTATGAGGGATTCACAAGGCTGTCCAAAGGTGAGGATCTCATTGTTTCTCTTCTCTATCTCTTTGAAGTCTCTTGGGAGAAGTTTTTGAAGAAAGGACCGGTTCTCTATCGTCATCGAGGAAGGTGAAAAAGGACGAGCAGTTCTCTACCGACATCAGAAGGGTGTGAAAGGACTAGCAGTTCTCTGCCGACACCATGAGGGTGGGAAAGGACAAGTGATTCTCTGCCATCACCGGTGAGGGTGAAAAAGGATGATGGTTCTCTATCACACCGGAGTTTAGTGGAAGAGAGTTTGTAAAGGCTTCTTCACCTTGCTATAGGGACTAAAGGAGAGACACTATTGGTTAGTGCAATACCTAAAGAAGGAGTCTTCAGGGAGTGGACGTAGGTCTTGTTGGACTGAACCACTATAAAATCGATGTTCTCTATTCTTGTGTTTATTTTCTGCATTTTTATTTACGCATTACACTTTTTTGTGGTTAAAAAATAGAATTTTTAACTGATTATACTGTACGAAGCAAATCATACTGTATAATATATAAGATTTTTATTTAAAAGGTTTTCAAAATAATCAAGAGAATTTTAAAATAACCAATTCACATCCCTCTTAGTTAGCATTAAGACATTATTAATAGGTCTAACAGCCTATTCGCACTTTCATACTCTAACCCTCAGATCCAGATCCAATGGTCCCTATTAATACCACGTGCTCAACAGAGGACAAGAGACCCTTTCCACCTAGGATGTCCTCCTGTCCTTGATTCCCTCTACCACCAACAACTCCAGGGACACATGGCATCCATCTGGAGTCCAGCCAAACTAATCCTAGCCCTCCATTCAATCTGGAGTGGATTGAATAGGGAAAAATAGGAGATTGAGCAATAATTCATCACCCAAACCCTCTCTCACCACTCAAGCTCTCCCAAACCTCAATCTTTATTCTCTAGAGCTCCCCGACCTTTCTCCTCATTCCCCAAGTCTAAACCCGGCAATATAAAGCTGCCGGCGGCGAGCTTCTGGCGAACCAAGGTCTTAGATTGTCCAGGGGTTATATAGCTCGATCTACGGTGTTCCAGACCGTGATTTCAATTCGAGGAGATACGTGGACAGTATACAAGCTCAGAGCATTCAAAATCCTTACCCTTACCCTAGGTTAAACACTTAGAGTAAAATAGCTTTTTAAAAAGTATTTTTCGAACTATTTTAATACCTCCCCACTATTTCTGTTGACCAGTATAATCTAGGTTTAAAATTTTATTTAAAATGATCACTTGTATCGAGAGAACGAAGCATTTTTCACCTTAGGGTTTCGGTCTGGTACTTGCATGAACTGCACGTTTTCTGAACTGTTGATCACTCGATCAACAGTTCAAATTAATCCAACCTGCGGCTTCGTCCGATCGCGCGGTTAATCCTACGGTTCCGATTCTCATCCGGCTTACTCAAGGCCGTAGATTCAAACCGCAGACAATCCAACAGTGGGCGAGATCCACTGACGTGGATAAGTGAAAAGCGCATAGGGCCGGCCGTCCTTCCAATCATAGGGGATGATTGCACGGCGGTGCAATCATTAGCCCGGCGCTGCACGATTGGAATCCACCAACCAGATGATGCCATGTGTACATTTCCGCCGCCATTTCTATTAATATTAATTTAAATTATATTTAATTCATTTTAAAATCAGAAAGCTTTAAAAAATCATTAAAAATTGAATTTTAATTCAAAAAATAAATGTAATATGTCAAATTGTTCATATTTTTACCCCCTTTAATTTAAAATTCAAATCAAGTTAAAATATTTAATATATTGTAAATTATTTGAAACATTTAAATATTAGTTATTTTGATTAATATTTAATTAAATTAAATCCAAATATTTCCTAAATTTGAAATTTTATTCTAAAAAAAAAATTAAATACTCACTGATATTATTTAACATATTTTATTTTAAATTTTAATTGAATTCAAAATATTTTCTTTAAATAATTTGAATATTTTAATGTTTAAGTAATATTTGATTAATATTAACTTAAAAATGTTTTAAATCTTCAAATATTATTTCAAATATTTTAATCAATTTGAAAGAAGATAATTTAAACATTTTAAAATTAAATTTGATTATAATATTTAATATATATGTATCTTTAAATGATTTTAATCCTTTAACCAACTATTTAAATACTTAATTTATATTTAATTAAGTATTATGCTAAATATTTTTCAAAAATAAAAAAAAAAACTATTTTCAAATTATTTAAAAAATTAGAGGATCTCTCAAGTCATTAAGAAATTATTTCAATAATATTTTTGATTAGTTTATTTTAAAACTTATATCCTTGTATATAGGTTTATATACATATTTTGAAACTTTATTTTAAAATTATACATATATATATATTAAATCTTTAAGTTTTGAGAGATCCTATGGAGTTTTAAACATAGATTAAACATGTTTGAATAGGATTAGTGGAGAATGATGATTAATCAATGAATAATTATTTCGTTAATTATTCATTGATTAATCCTTTAATTAATTAAGTTTTAACCTAATTTGCATGTGTAGGATGCACACACTCACCTAGTTTTAAGGCTCTCTTAGATCTAGGATTGGATTGTGATTGTATACTACATTTGTATGTTTGAGGGTTAGAAACTTTGATTCAAACCCAAACTTTGTGACATCATTAAGGATAATAATTAAGGACTTTAATTAGAAAATTTAAAAAAATTATAGAAATTAGGATACACATCCTCTCAACTTGAAACTTGAACCAATCAAACTTAGTGACACTCTCAACCTTAAGAAAAATTCTCACTGATTTTGAAGTCATTAAGCTCCTTAATTAATTTAATCAAAATTAAACCTTAATTAAGCCTTAAAAACTTCTAAAATTCTAATAAATTAAAATTAAATAAAAAATTATAAATAATACCTCTAACTGACCATAATTTAATGATATATATATGAAAAATAAAACCCCCTTGACTGGACATCAAATTTGATCTTAATCTAATTTTAATTAAAATTTAATATTTAATTAAATTAATTAATAAAAAATAATTAAAAATTTTAAAAATTTCTCAAACACTTGATAATCCCTCCTTAGATCATTCTTAATCTTTGAAGGTGATTTCAAGAAGTTTGGAGATCATTTGGACTCAAATCATTAAAACACCCTTAATTAAATAATTTTAAAAATTCAATAAATACATAAAGCTTTTAAAATTCATAACTAATTCAAGAAAACTCTAAATTGAGTAAACTCAAAGGCATTCAACTCATATAAAGGTCGAATATTTATCAAAAATATCAAATTTCTAGATAACAATTAAATTTGAAAAAGTCAACTTTTGGTTAAACCTAAGTCAAAACTTCGAACCTTCATAATAAAATATAAAAAAATCTAAATTTAGGTCTAATATTTTAATAAAATACTAACTTTCTAGTAGTTAAGCTTAATCAAAAAGTCAACTTTTGCCTCTTAATTAAATCATTAAAATAATCCAAAATTTCCAAAATTTAATAATTGATTTCAAATTCTAGAAAATATTAAATTGATGTTTAAAACATTCAACTAATCTCTTAAGACACAACAACCATTCCTTAAATGAAGTTTTTAGGCTAGACTACTCTGGGCTGTAGGGCTAAGTGTCATAAAGAGGCCATGTTCCTCGAGCCTGGTGGCACAACGTCACGAATGGATTCAAAGAAGTATAAAACTTTAATTCTAATTGATTAATAATTATTTAACTAAATTTAAAATCCTTAATTTAATTATATTAACCTAGTTTATAAGATGGACTACTCTGAGCTGCGGAGCTATGTGTCCTAAGGAGGCTTTGTTCCCCGAGCCTGGTGGCACAACGCCATGAACCGGTTAATAACAAATTTAAATAAATTCAAATCTCAAAATCAGCAAACAATCAATTTTAATTAAAATTTAATTAATTTTTAAACTTAATCAAATCAAATCCACTTAATCATATCATGTACCACTAAGTAACCCAGGCCTACGAGGCTATTAAATTAGCCCCAAGAAAGATGAAATAAACTTCACGGCCTTGGTGAGGCACAAAGGTGGTATCCAAAAAAATAATTAAAATTAAGTTTAAAATGAATTTTAAATCATTAAGACTTAAACTCTAATTAAAATCTCCCTTAAGCCTTTCAACCAACCAGAACGTCAAACAACATTAACTAATTGCCCTACTTAGGACACATCCAAACCACACAGCCTATCTCATACACTTTAGATGGTTTACTAGGACAACCAACTCTTGTCTTAGGCTAGGTCGGTATTTACTTTTCTGCTACTTGTATGTGTCAGGTTTTTCGTGATTTTCATTGCATGCTGGTTATTAGATTTAAGTAACTGATTGATTATTTATTTACTTCCTGCAATCTGTGTTTTGATTTAATGGTATATTAGATCTATCCCTAGGTTAGAAATGATTTGTACTAATTCAATCTTA
Organism: Dendrobium chrysotoxum; assembly: GCA_019925795.1. Lineage (NCBI taxonomy): Eukaryota > Viridiplantae > Streptophyta > Magnoliopsida > Asparagales > Orchidaceae > Dendrobium > Dendrobium chrysotoxum. Next base: position 47,150,953 of record CM034297.1, on the reverse strand, counting down.
TACAAGTGGCCATGCTCATACAGAGCAATTAAATAATCAAGCTTTAAAATTAACGTTATTTTCTACAGGTGCTCCAGAAATTACTTAAGTCCCCCTTTAAAGTTAAAAGAGCATGGCCAAGCATGAGTGTGATTTGAGTATTTTAATTTCAAATATTAACTGCTTGGGATAATTTGATTAATATTAACTGCTTAGGATGTTGATATAACTATTAATTATTAGGATAACCCTACATATTGTTAAGTCTAGATTTTTCTTTTAAATTTAAATGTAATTTGATTTAAGAATTGAGTTGTAAGTTTAAAAGTGCTTTGAGATGGGATGATTGTGATCCAAAATGGATTCCAAGGAGAAGAGTGACATCCTTTAAGGGAGAGTACCTCTTCATTTGTAAATATAGTTTACGATACTTTTAAATATCCAATGAGAAAAGATAACACCCCTTTCTAGGGGGAGTTTCTTTTCACTTGGATATCCAGACTCGATGATCTAAGGAGCCCCGTAGAACGATGAAGAAGTGAAGAACGAGAAGAAGACCCATTCTCAGAGGTACCCAGCCACTTTACTTTTTTTGCAGATCCTGGGTTGTAATATTAAAAGGAGTTTACCTATAAACTTTCAGTTTGAGCATTATATTTAATTGATTCAATTATTTAATTAATTATTTGATGATGATTACGATATTATGATTGCCTACTTTTTATAGTTTTTTTGGCGATTATTGCATGTTGTATTTGATTTAGCATGGAACCCGATCGGAGGCTCATGAGGGAACGCTAAAATATTTTAATTTAATTAAAATTAAAATATTTAAGCTCAGATAAAAATTCTAATATTTTAAGAAGTAAGCCCGGAACCGCCGGGAGTTTTTCATATGCATATTTGTTGCATCTTCGCTCTTTTTGTTAGGCACCTCCCCGCCTGTAGGTTCTGGCAGACCATCTGGCTTATGAGGATGCAGTTCTGTCAAGGGGATCTGTGCATTCTTCTAGGGAAAAATTTATTTTTTATATCTTTTTAAAACTATTTCATTCTGATTTAAAGTATTTGAGTCAACTAGCATGCATCACATTAGCAACAAATTAAAATTGAATCTAATCTTTAATTATATTTCTAGCTTAAGCATTTCACCCAACATAAGATAAAGGGCTAATTAGAAATTTGCTCTATATGTTGGCCCTATTCTCAAAAACTCAATTTTAAATAACGTCCCTAATCACTCTACATTAATGACCGGACACATAGTTTTGAAGCGTTTAGGTGGTTTAGCTGGCTCTCCAATCTAGGCCGGGGTAAGTCCAGATTTATATTACATTAGCTAGGTTTTGGGTCATTAATTTTTAGTACCCAATTTAGATTTAGTTTCTAAGGTGGATTTTCAATCTTAAGTCCTCAATCTCCGGGATTTGAATCCCATTCTCTAATAAAATCAATCATTCAAACTTAAAATCTCTTTCAATCAAATTCAAGCCCAACATTTAAGATATGTTGGGGTGTTCCTGAAGTAATTCAGAATCTCAAACACCTCCTACCCTTCCTCCTTTGACTCCAAAAATAAGTGTTTAATTTTGAACCAATCCCATTTGAAAATTCCAACCTTTACCTCCTTTGAGATCAAGATTTGAATTCCAAAATAAAATTTGTATCACTATTTTAATTGAGAGTATTCGCAGTAAATTTTTTGATTTTCTACGATGTAATTAACTACGAGGGCTTGCGCTCGTAGGAGATTTAAAAATTTAGACCAGATTTTCAAAATTAATTTTTCTTAAAATCCTCAATTAATTACCACTAGAAAATTCAAAATCCAACGATCATTATAGTCATTTTCAATTGATCAATAGTGATTAATAACTTCTTTCCCCGGAGAGATATATCAATTACTATTATAATTTTAATTATGAAATCAATGATCTTCTTATCTAAATTATTGTAGTTAAATATCTAATTAAATGATCATTTTGATCCTTTGGGATCATATGTAGTCATTTTTCAAATTTGACTACGATAGTTAGGATAAACTCAAATTCTAAAATTTAAACCTATCAGGGAACGATACCTTTACCTCATGAGGTAATATATCATTCATAATGATGTGTTCAATTTCAAAATTTAATTTTTCCAAAAAAAATTAAACCTTTTTCAAAACCCTATATACATTTTTCAATCAAACATATGTCCATTTAAATCTCCTCCAAGAAAAACTCTTTCTTCAAGATGTATCTTTTATATTAATTCTTCTAAGTCATTCTAAAATTTTATTTTTGAACCCATATCCAAACCTACATGAGGAGCATAAGCACTTATAATATTAACAATCTTAGCATTAACAATAATCTTTAAACCTATAATTCTATCTCTAATTATATTAATTTTTATGACATTATCCTTCAAACTCTTATCTATAATCATACCTACACCATTTCTAATATGACTCCTACCCAAATATCATAGTTTAAATCTTAAACTATTAATCTCCTTAGCCTTCTCTTCAACACATTTAGTTTCTTGAATGCACAGAATATTTATCTTCCTATGAATCATAATATCTATTAATTCTATTAATTTTTATGTAAGGGAACCTATATTTTAAGTTCCTATTCTAATTTTAGTTTTATGGACTAGTTCCTTCCATATCCATCCTTGATGTGGGAACCCTTGCCTATTTAACACTGTACCTGGGCATCGGTGCAGCAGCCTTTGCACACTTATCATTGTATTCAGGTCATACAGCACGTCGCTTCTAGGGGACACCCTAGCATTAACATAATTTTTTAAAGGATTCATGTCATGATTATTTGATAAATTTTACGCTGGCTGTCGACTACCTAATGCAATCCTCTACTTTTCTCATCTAGGACTTGGGACCTACTAATGGTAGTATTAATTATTATTATTAATTAACTATAAAAAAATAATTAATAAAAATACTTATAATTGAGGTGAGCTTAGTTGGAGTTCAACACAAGAGAAAGCGGCACAATGACAGGGAGAAATAGAATCGGGATTTAGGGTTGGAAAAGCTGCTGAAAGGGGAGATCGGATGCTAATGTGTGTTGAAACTTTCGTGTTTGAGGGAGTAAATGGATGGGGAGGGGTTGCAGCTAGGTGGCTTATGGCTCAATTGAGTTGGATCAAGGGTTGTGGGAAGAAGAAGCAGATTTGGGGGCTGAGGTCGGCATCAGGCTCGAGCAGCTGGGTCGCAGGTATCGAATGGGTCATGGGTCTGGTTGCAGAAAGTAGGGGTTCAGTCGAGTAGGCTCGTATACAAGGAGGAAGTAGAGGTCGGGAGTCCGAATCAGGATCATCGAGGTTTGTGCATCCGATTAGGTGGCTAGCATCAATGAGATTTGAAGTTTTGGAATAGTAGCTGGGTTTCGATGGGTTGGGCTTGTGGATTGGGTGTCCTATCAGGCTGTAACAGGATCGGTTGTATGCAATAGAGGATGAATGGAGGATCGAAGCTAGTTGGGATCTTTGACTCTACATGTGTGGAGTCGAGCTGTGCAAATGGGTGTGGGGGGAGATCGAATACTGTGGGCTACAAGTCGACGGGTGCTAAAGGTCGGAAGGTTGATATCGGGTGATGGAGATCCAAGCATTGGATCACATGTCTTCGGCTTCAGTAGGGGGGAGGAAACGAGTGTGGAAGAATTGTGAAAAGCCTCTTTACATCTCGTTAAAACGACGCAAGCAGAAGATCGTGAGATCTTGCAGAGTCCGTGCAAAGATCGTGGGAGAGCGTCTTCGGCGTCATATACACACTTGATATTATCACATGATAATTGATCTGCCATATACATTGATGATTTTGATTTGATATGATACATAGTATTGACAGATATATATGATAATAGTATCCCTAACATAATATGAAGCATAATATTGATGTACATGAACAAGATATATTGATATATCTGTCTGAATATGCATAACATCGATATAAATGAACATGATATATACGTCTAATGCATATGATGATTCATTGGCATATAAGATACATTTGAGATAAATGTACTAATACATTGATTGATATAATGATACACATAAAATAGATGCAATGCATATTAGGATATATGATTATAAGAGATGATAATTAGAATAGACATAAACATATGATTTCAACATGATGATTTGATTAAAAAAACATGATGATTTGACTATACTTACATAAATATAATACATGTATATTGATAATCATAGAATGATATTGATTCAACGTGGAATTAGCTTTTATAATTCAATTGACAACAATGTGCATATTGATTTATATTCATTGCATTGAATACAGTTGTAGGTCTCGTGTGATCTTCTGAGTTGTACCCTCATTGTATTTGTTTATACTTTTCAAGAAAGGGTAAGGGACTAACAAAGTATTTTTTGTAGAGGTATTGTTCTTTTATATGATAGATAAAGTCCTTTATAATCATGATCAAAATGTATAATGTGAATCATAATTATTGTATATATATTTTTAAGGCATATTTTAAATGATGTTTTATTTTACACATTGATGGATTTCAAAGGCCTTGTATGTAAATTAAAATGATAAAAGGAATTATCTCCAATAATGTTTCTGGGTCATTAATCGATATATTGCTTTAACGATTATATCAGGTTGAGTCGTGACATGTGGTCTCCTATCCTTAATGGAGAACTACCAAACATACTATAAATGAACTCTTGAATGTAACTCGATTACCACAAGAGCTTTCAAACTTCTTTCAATGAAGACATTCTTTACATTCTTTGTCTCTCATATTATATTATTATGTTCCTCAATTATGAAAAATCATATCATTTGTAATCAATGATAAATACTAGTTGAAACATTTCAATTGTGTCAGCTCTCGTGATTTTTTCCTTTAAGGGTTTTCCACATAAAAATATTAGTGTCTTGTAACTTTTATTTTATTTTTTCATGTTAAATCTTCATAACTGAGACATTAAACTCTCTTTATTGTTATAAATTTGTTGGCACGTAAAAATACAATAATTTTTTAATTGAATGATTAAATTTATATCTTTATAAATACTATATAATGATTAAATCATTAAAAAATTATATATATATATATATATATATATATATACTACTACTACTACTACTACTACTATTATAAAAGCCGCTTGAATTTTCTTCCACATCAAATCTTGGCCATCCATTTTATTTCTTCTAAAATTATCTTGTCCCTTCATTTATTATAAATAATTAATAAATCTATCTAAATGTAACCCTTTATATTCCCAATTATTATTACACATGAAATTGTAAAACTCCTCACATTAACTATCTAAAATTAAAATAGATAAAACTCACATTAATTAATTATAAATAATTAATACTCATATCAAATATGACCATCCATCTAGCATTATTATATGAATGCTTCGCATTCCATTTTAGAAATTAAAATCCCGAGGCAACCCTTTATATTCTCAATTGTTATTATACATTAAAATTATGAAACTCCTCATATTAAATATCTGAAATACATTGTGAAACTCCTTGGTAAAGCCAAAATCGGAGAAGGGATCGCTGGAACTTGTCTCTAGCAGTGAAGGAAGAAAAAGCTTCCCTAGCGGGTGATCAGAGTTTATATTTGGCATTAGAGATAGTTAAGTAATCAACACCTTGCATTGCTCTTCCATTTTTCAGATATGCATATGAGGTTAACTCATCTGTTATGAAGTAATCAAATTGGTCTGATTTTATATTTAATATTTGCATATAATTGTATTAAATATTAATAAAACTTATGTTCTTTCTAAACAAACAATAGTAGTTGTCTTTATTATTATACAAACATTTACAATAGAAAAGATTTCATAACCAAATTTTGCATTTTTTATCTTAAAAAAATCAAGAAAAAGAAGAAAATAAATCATATTTGAATGTAAAATTATATGCATGATGTTATATTTTGTCAGAATTCTTCATCTTCTCTAAATCAATTAAAAAATATATTTCAAGAAGAATCGAAGTTGAAATAATGCACTGAAATCTATATAATTAAAAAATAAGATATTTTGATCAACGTCTCATATTAATTAAAAACATCTCTTATTACTCAAAATTACAATTACAAAATATGTATTCATCTTCTTTACAAATTTTTTAAAACGATTCAAATTATTTGGTGAAACAACAAAATTATTTTTACGGAAAAAAACTATTTTCATTTATTTGTCTAGATTTTATTTTTCAACATATAACTATTAAATTCTAAGAAAAACTGCGGCTAATGAAGTTTAGAAAATTTTCTAATACAAAGGGTATTTTATTATAATTATATGCATGCATTGAAGTTAATTGGATCATATCGGTTCTCTTTTGATAATTTTGGATTTTTAATAGATACTCTTATGTAACAAAACTTAATTATTTTTTAAACTTTTATAGATATTCTTGATATTATTTATATTCAAAAATTTTATGTTTAGTATATATTTAATTTATAATTATATCATGCTATTTTATTTTCTTTCTAACACATATAATTTATTTATATTTTTAAATAAACCATATTTGAAAATCATTGATCATATACATGTATTTTTTTCCAGTTAATATCAAAGAATCTAATTTATTTTCATTATCTATTATTTTAGTTGGCCAAAAAATCTACCATTGTTTTATGGACAAGTATACATAAAGTTATTTGACTGCATGTATATTTTTTAATTAATTATGGAGATAGAATTTATTAAATTTTGCATGATATTTTTTCATATTGATGTAATTAATTTAAATCTTTATTCTTATGAAATATGTGCTATTAATTTGTAATATTAATTTTATGATTATCATTAATATATATTACAGTTGTAATTCTATTTTGTTATTTTAATCACTTTCAAACACATATTATTTATTAATAGTGAATTTTAATATTATTTCTTTGCATCAACTTTTGAATAAAGGTAAGTAATCCGCACTTTTTATTAATTAATTAGTTGGAGATTATAAAACATTATCATGGGCAAAAAATTTATCATAAAATATTATATAATATTTATTATTATAATCTCTATTATGATAATCTATTTCCTTTTTTCATGTATTGTAGTTGGGATCATTTTTTCATGTATTGTAGTTGGGATCATTGGCTATTTAGGTTTCTTTTGATTTTTAATTGTAGTTCTTGAGCATATGCGAACATTTGATCCCCTTAAGGACTTATAATTTTTTGAAGAATTAAAGCGTAAGCCCGTTGGTGGGGTTTTATAAATAAAAAAATTGATAAAAAGATGAATGCTTAAAACTAGATGATATACATATTTCATGAGAAGACATAAATGCTCAATGATGTTGTTTTATATCGTTTATTTAAATACCTTAGTCTTAATCATTTGTCTCATTTATTTATCAAAGTAATTTAGGTGTCAAACACTATTAGTGCTAATTAGGCTTTAAATAAACCATTAATATAATGAGATTTATACAAGGGTTTTTATTTGGTATTTTTTGTCATTTTTTTATTTTAAATAATAAAAAGTTTAAATAATTATGTAAACCCATCTGCACTTAATCCTTTACAAAAAGAAAACTTAGAATATTTTGAGTCAATTTTTAGTGAATATTCATATTGGAGAAAAATGCTACAAAAAATTTATTTTAAAAAAAATCCACATATATTTTAAGGTAAATACCGACATTCAAATTCTCATGCTTAATTCATGCTTCACATAGTTTTTTTTTGTTAATGCCTTACTGGTTCTAAAGGCACAATTATGATTTTAAAATTGAGGAGCTAAAAGGGTTTATCCTAAATTAAAAAATGGTACATGAATAATTACATAAAATTTTCTTATAATTACAAATAAGAATTGTATTTGATTTACCATCTGATTTTCAAGTATTTATCAATTTCATGAAGCATTTTTCTACAATTATTATAAGTCACTCCTCAATTCTTTTTTTTAATTAATAAATTCTAATTTAGAATTATTTCATCTAATATTCTAAAATATTTATCACTTATCGATCAAATAATTTTCATTGGTGGTATTAAATTAGTTAGATGTTGTGAAAAATTAGCATGTGTGAAAAATTTTATTAGAATAATATGATATAAATGCTGTTATGATAAGATGATAATTGCTTAGAACTAGATGATGTTTATATTTTATGAAAAGACATAAATGATACATGGTGTTATTTTTTATTGTTTATTTAAATATCTTAGTCTTAATCATTTATCTTTTTAATTATTTGTCTTCTTAATTTATTCAAAGTAATCTAGGTGTCTAAATTTATTTATAAATTTTATTTAGTTTATATCTTCTATGTAGAGGTGTCAATAAAATTTTATGTTCATAAACAATTCATATTGTACTCATTTGTTAAGCTATCAGTTTTGATGAAGAGCATTAGTTAGTCAATCTATTATCAAACTATATAACTCTCTTGTAGATCTCCATAATTTACTTATAAGTGTGCCATACAAGTAATTTAGGTGTCTACATTTATTTATGTTATCTATTTTATATTAATATCTCATTACAGGTAAATTATATTTGATTGTTCTTCTTATATTTGATTATATTCATTTATTCAACCTATACAAGTGGCTTTATAATCTGCATTTATTCAACGTATATAGTTGCATGCATTGGAAGTTAATGATGATTGCAAAACTCTAAATATGGTACATTATACTTCATGAAATAACAATGCAATATCAAAATGTGATTTAAATATCCAAAGCTTCTTCACATTTTTTTTATCGGAAGTCAGTAAAGAAAGTGGTTCTAGTCTGATTGAAACTATTTGGCTTGCATTCTTCAATTAAATATCAGCAGCCAAAGGCTTATGCTTCTACTCAATCCAACAAAGGTCCATAAATCTTTTTGGCATTTTTATTCTGTTATCTCATTCTTCAATTGACATCTCTTATGTTCATTTGATAAATTCATCAAACTATAGAAGAACAAGCAGTGTTTCCTTACAACACAATTTGTGTTGTTTTTGTATTTCGAAAAGTATTAGAAGTAATATCACTAAAGCAGTTAGTACAAGAGGTTGGATTATTTTTCTCCTACTCACCTTAACCTCACTTGCAAGATTGAAAGTCTATAGAACTCTTTGTATGGGACCTCATTGCTAAATTATTGTTATATATGGCCTATATTTTTATTTGGAAGCATGGTAATATACAATTCATATTTTGAGAAGGCATTAAAACATATTGGAACCTCTATTATAGCTTGCATCACTCTTAAAATAGGGAATATGAAAATCTTCTCTTAGGCTTGGATAAATGATAGTTCCTTGTGGGAAATTTTGGAGAAATTGATTTTCAGTTGATAATATAATTAACATATTTTTAATATAAATTTTTATTTACATGCATTTAATACACGTATAATAAAATTAGTATATTAATTACATTTTGAGTTAATTTAAATTAATTTCGTATCCACAAAATAGAGGAAATTGATTTAGATACCAATCACTTATGAATTAAAAATCAGGGCATAAAATGCAGTTTAAGTTTCTGACGGAATTGCCAGCCTAATTAGAGGCTTTTAGCCAAAGCTTTGCCCCTTTAAACTTTATATTTCAGTGCTTGGTCCTCGCCGTAGTATCCCATCACACGGGCGGCAGCGCCGCATTTTGCAAGAACTGTAGAGGAAAGGGAGAGATGGACGGGAATTCAGCACAGAAATAATGGGAACGAATAACAAACCCTAAGCCTACTTTTTCTGGAATCTATCGAATGGGTTCATCAAGAGTGATTGCGTCCTCATCATCCGGTAAATCTAATCTCTCGCGTCAGTCTTCTCTCTACCCGAAGCCGGCAGCGGAGCCTGAGAATTCCACAAGCGATGGTGATCCGCCAAAGAGCTTCGGCTCCATGATTATGGAGGATCTTATTCGAAATATCTATGCCGATAATGTGCCGGCAGTCGGGTCTTCACCATATGGCGGCGGCGGGGAGACGCCGGCCGCTCCGCTGAAGAGTATGGGGGATATGACATCGGACGACGTGTGGAGGGAGATCACTGCTGGACGGCAAACGGAAGGTGCCGGCGAAGTCGATGCCATAGTGAGCGAAACAGAGAGCAAGGATGTTGGGGAGATGACGCTGGAGGATTTCCTTGCGAGGGCAGGTGCTGTGATGGAAGAGGAGGTTAGGGTTCCGTCGGGAGTTCGCTCGGTGGGTCTGGCTGCGACCGACCAATTTGGGCAGCAACCACTGACAATAGAGCATCCGGTTCGGGGGTTCGGGAACGGGGCGGAGGTTGTTCCTATAGGGGGAGGGAGGGGTAGGAGAAGGCCTCTGCTTGATCTGGAGGATAGGGTTACATTGCAAAGGCAGAAGCGGATGATTAAAAACAGGGAGTCTGCAGCCAGGTCCAGAGAGAGGAAGCAGGTCCTCACTTTTCTTAGCTTTCCTGTCAATATCTTTCTGCCATCCTAAAGTGAAAGTAGTGATAACTGCTCAAATGTACTGAGTTCAGTGTTTGATGTGTGTGCTTCGTGTGTTGTTTAGGCTTATACAGCAGAGCTAGAATCATTAGTCCATCAGCTGGAGCAAGAGAACGCTCAGCTGCATATTGAGCTGGTAAAGTGCACCTCTATTATTGCATTTTATGACACTTAATCATAGGTAATTTATACCAATGAAAGAAAACATGCATCTTTTTCCCGTACCTTATTTTTGGTTTCTAGCTTATTTTATCAGCTGCAAAGCTGCATGTCTCATTCCTGGATTTGGAAATTATGTAAAGCAGGTCATGGAAGATTTTAATTTAGGCAAATGCTTATTTATGGAATTGCAATAAAAAAAAACTTTTTCTGATTGGAGCTTTCTCTCCCAAGAGCTGTTGGCTTTCATGAATCTCAACGAAAATCTGGATATAAATGATTTCTTGCCCAATGGTATTGAAATTATTGATTTCATAAGAGTCTTGTACTGGAAAATATCCTGATTTCATTGACGTAGTTAAAATTTTGGAGGGGTAAAAAACTGGGGAAATTTTAAAGTGACTAAGCTTGCATCCTTGATGTTTAACTGTCATTTTCAAATCCATGTTTTGATTCTTGACTGTGATTTTGGATGAATTGCAGGAGCAAGGTAATAAGGAGAGATTTAAGCAGGTATGAGCTATCAACCTTTATCTATTAAGGTGGGAGGTGATAATTTGGTATACTAACTCTAACCATCAATGGTTTCTAGGAGGCATTTAGGTTCAATGTTATTTGATTGTTATTTATATAAAAATATTAGTCAAATAATATTACTTTCTAACAATTTCAGTTTGTTTGGTTTAATAATATATTTCTTAAACAATTTAATGATATTTATTGCTGGTAGTAGTATTAATTTTTTTGTCATTTATTTTGGCTCCTAGATAGTGTGACATATTTTTTTAAAGTGAGATTTGAATTTTGAACTCAGCACCTCAATTTAAAGTTGGGGAATGTAACTAACTGCTCTTAGCTATGTCGACTTTATCTTGGAGACATTCCATAATTTGGAATGACACAGAGAAGATTAGCATGGTCCTTGAGCATGGATGATAGCCTGATATATGGGTCTCAGTAGATTTGAATGATATTTGATGCTATTAAAGTAGGACTGAAATGTAAGAAATTTTTATTTGAAGATATCACCTTAACAAATGATTAACATTTTTGGCATAGCTTCTCATGGTAATTGTCAACATTTGAATTCTAAATTAACTATAATGACTTTATTTATAAGCTATTGTATAAGCATATGCTCAATTTTTGCACCATTGATATGTGTCCAAGTTTGCTACATTCTTCTTCAACCAAATGTGTTGAACTCACCATCCTTCATAGCTTTGGAACCTTAATATTCTTTTGAAATAATTTTTTGTCATCTGTCTTCTAGGGCTTATCATGCCTATTTTTATATATAGTTAGAAATTTGTGTATTTCCTTTATTGTATTAAATTGTTGCAATGTACAAAAGATATCTTTGTGTTAAACTTTATAATAATGGATTAAAAATCTCGAAGTTCATTCAAACATGTCTCTTTTGAGCAATTAGAGTGATGTAAGAGTCTTGTTAGACTATGTAGTTATTTTTAGGTCAAGAGCTTAGGGTTTGCTTCACATGTCATAGAAGTCTACTCCACATAGCTTAATGGTCGGTGCTAGCCTAAGAGGGTGTGGTCCCAATTGTAGCTTTTAACCTCACGCAAATGAGCAAGAAACCATATATGGATGTAACATCTAGGGTGCATTCAATTTGTGCTATGCAATGTGGTGGTCGTTGCCTTAAAACCATGAGTTTCTTATGTTAATTAATGAAGATCCAAAGAAGATGCTCTAATACCAATTGATGAAGTCAAAATCATAGTATAGTTCGGTGTCAGTTTAGGAGAAGAAGAGCATGAGAGAGAGTTTGTACCTTATTACATGCAATAATTATAAAATCTTAGTTATTTTTCGATTTAAAGAAAATCTTCTCTTTTAAAATCCTCTTTTTGATTTGAAGAAAATTTATTGTTTTAAAATTCATTTTTCCATTTTTTGCAAGATTTTTTACATGATATGTCCTACTTAGGCGGCTGTAGTTTACTTGTCATTTCAACTGTTTCTATTCTGCCACTGTAGCAAGAAGACAACATGTATAGTCTCCTAGATTCATGCTTCCCTTCAAATGTTTGAAGAAGTTATTGTCAGTCCTAGTAATTGATGGAGGTCAACAATCATGTCATTAAGGGTTCTAAGTCATAACTGGTGTCTTGTCATCAAGGGTTCTTTATTATTGTAAGTGTTCACTACTTCTAAAAAGTTGGTCATTCTCACTGTGAATTTGTTAGGGAGTGCTTGTAGAAATTTAGAAAAAGTCTTGGTTGAAATTTGATTTCAGCAATTTCAGAAAAACAAACGACAAGAAAATCAGGAATACAACACACAAACACTTTTTATTGAAAGTTTTATGAAAGAAAAGATAAGATACAAGTGGATCTTCAATTGGAGAGGAAGATCCGGCTCTCCCAAATCTCTAGCCGCCAACTAGAGCCCAAACACCCTAAGAACAATCTAATTTCAGCAAACAACACCTCTTCCTAACCCTAGGAAAATCACATATTTAAAGCAAACAATAAACAGTAAATACCCAAACAGCCCTCATCCAACTCCCTCATATTTCCTTGATTATTTCCCTCCCAAATCAGCTCTCAAATCAGCCCCTAAATTTGTCATCTTCAATTAAAAAATATTTTCTAATTAATCCTCTCCAAATCAGCCCTCAGATCTGCCCTATTCAATTATGAAATATTTCCTAAATAATCTCCTCCAAATCAGCCCCCAAATCTTCAATTAGGAAACATCTCCTAATTAATTCTCTTTGATTAAGAACCTTCCTAAACAGCTCCCTTTTGATTAGAAAACCTCTTAGTTTCTTCACAATCAAATCAGCTGGTCCATCAATACTCGTCTTCCAAAGTGCCACTTTGTCCTCAAGACGGAATGAACGAATCTGCTGTTGAAGCATTTGACTAATACCACTGGACTGAAAAATAGATTGACACTAGGTCGAACGATTCCTGCCTCGAACATCTCCTTGATTAATCCCTCAATCTCTTCGTTCTGGATTTGGGGCTGACGGTATAGACAAACACTGATAAATGGGACTCCATCCTTCCAGATGATAACATACTCGCGTTCCCGCGAAGGATTCAACCTTTGAACTTGCTGGAACACCCCTCGATACTGTTGTAGGGGTGGAAGAATCATGGCTGGTGCTTCTATCTTCTCCCCATCTTTTTCTCCTTCCAAATTCTGCAGCTCCACTAAAAGTCTCATTCCTTCACCCTTTCCTCTCCTTGGAAGTGGCTCCAAAAGTGGCATCCCCTCTTCTTCCCCCAACATTTCTACCTCTTGATCTTTCTCTCTCCTTATCGGATTAGGGTTTCCTCCACTCCCTTGGTCACTGGTGGCTCCCCTTGCCTCTGGCGGCGCCGCTTTGGTTTGGAACTCGAGCAGCTTTCTTATCATTTCTTCCATGATGGAAAACTTCTAATCGATCTTCTCATGGATTGTTGAAAATAGCTTTTTGAAATCTGAAATCTTTTCTACATTATCTAATTTCAATTGCCCGATATCCCCTTTCAAAACTTCTACTTTTCTTTCAGTCATGGACTCATGGGTGCCCGGATCGAACAGCTCTGATACTAATTTATTAGGGAGTGCTTGCAGAAATTTAGAAAAAGCCTTGGTTGAAATCTGATTTCAGCAATTTCAGAAAAACAAACGACAAGAAAATCAGGAATACAACACGCAAACACTTTTTATTGAAAGTTTTATGAAAGAAAAGACAAGATACAAATGGATCTTCAATTGGAGAGGACCGGCTCTCCCAAATCTCTAGCCGCCAGCTAAAGGCCAAACACCCTAAGAACAATCTAATTTCAGCAAACAATACCTCTTCCTAACCCTAGGAAAATCATATATTTAAAGCAAACAATAAACAGTAAATACCCAAACAGCCCTCCCCCAATTCCCTCCTAGTTCCTCTATTATTTCCCTCCCAAATCAGCTCTCAAATCAGCCCCTAAATTTGTCATCTTCAATTAGAAAACATTCCTTAATTAATCCCCTCTAAATCAGCCCCCAAATCTGCCCTATTCAATTAGGAAACATTTCCTAATTAATCTCCTCCAAATCAGCCCCCAAATCTTCAATTTGGAAATATTTCCTAATTAATTCCCTTTGATTAAGAACCTTCTTAAACAGCTCCCTCTTGATTAGAAAACTTCTTAATTCCCTCACAATCAAATCAGCTGGTCCATCAGTACTCTCCTCCCAAAGTGTCACTTTGTCCTCAAGGTGGAACGAACGAAACTGCTGTTGAAGCACTTGACTATACCACTGGACTAAAAAATAGACTGACATTAGGTCGAACGATTCCTGCCTCGAACATCTCCTTGATTAATCTCTCAATCTCTTCGTTCTGGATTTGGGGCTGACGGTATAGACAAACATTGATAGGTGGGACTCCATCCTTCCAGATGATAACATACTTACGTTCCCGCGAAGGATTCAACATTTGAACTTGCTGGAACACCCCTCGATACTGTTGTAGGGGTGGAAGAATCATGTCTGGTGCTTCTATCTTCTCCCTATCTTTTTCTCCTTTCAAATTCTGCAGCTCCACTAAAAGTCCCACTCTTTCACCCTTTCCTCTCCTTGGAAGTGGCTCCAAAAGTGGCATCCCCTCTTCTTCCCCCAATATTTCTACCTCCTGATCTTTCTCTCTCCTTATCAGATTAGGGTTTTCTCCGCTCCATTGGTCACTGGTGGCTCCCCTTGCCTCTGGCGGCGCCGCTTTGGTTTGGAACTCGAGCAGCTTTCTTATCATCTCTTTCATGATGGCAATCTTCTCATCGATCTTTTTATGGATTGTTGAAAATAGCTTTTTGAAATCTGAAATCTTTTCTACACAATCTAATTTCAATTGTCCGGTCTCCTCTTCCAAAACTTCTACTTTTCTTCCAGTCATGGACTCATGGGTGCCCGGATTGAACATCTCTGATACCAATTTGTTAGGGAGTGCTTGCAGAAATTTAGAAAAAGCCTTGGTTGAAATCTAATTTCAGCAATTTCGGAAAAATCAACGATAAGAAAATCAGGAATACAACACACGAACACTTTTTAATTGAAAGTTTTATGAAAGAAAAGACAAGATACAAGTGGATCTTCAATTCGAGAGGAAGATCCGGCTCTCCCAAATCTCTAGCCTCCCAAACACCCTAAGAACAATCTAATTTCAGCAAACAACACATCTTCCTAACCCTAGGAAAATCTCATATTTAAAGCAAACAATAAACAGTAAATACTCAAACAGCCCTCCCCCAATTCCCTCCTATTTTCTTGATTATTTCCCTCCTAAATCAGCTCTCAAATCAGCCCCTAAATCTGTCATCTTCAATTAGAAAACATTCTCTAATTAATCTCCTCCAAATCTGTCCCCAAATCTTCCCTATTTAATTAGGAAGCATTTTCTAATTAATCTCCTCCAAACCAGCCCCCAAATCTTCAATTAGGAAACATCTCATAATTAATTCCTTTTGATTAAGAACCTTGCTAAATAGCTCCCTCTTGATTAGGAAACTTCTTAATTCCTTCACAATCAAATCAGCTGGTTCATCAAAATCATTGATGTCATTCTCACTGTGAATCATTTATTTTATATGCCTTCAATATTTTTTATCACTTACTAATCTGGATTTCTTCCATAGCAATAATATCCATGACTAGGATTTCTTCTTTAGCAAGAAGTACTTGTATTTTAATAGTCGGTTTTTTTTCCTTATAAGGCCTTATTATCTATAAAGTTATCATCTATTAATAAGGATCTTAATCTTGCATATCTAACCTTGAATTAGAATCAGGAATCTTTGCTAAATCAGTAATTTACTTTTTACTTTCTATTTTTGAGTTTTCTTCTTCATCTTATTCATATTCTATATTTTTAATCCTCCATGTTTTTTATCTTCTTCCTAATGGCTGTCACGTGGTAATTGAATATCTTGCTCTTGGTCTCGCATCAGTTGATATTAGAGCATGTCTTATATTTAATGGCTAGCGGAACATCATGATTTATCAGCACATTTTGTGTTTAGACTTCCATCACAACACTAGTATTTCTTACTCCCTTTGAAGTTAAATGTGCGAAGCATTTGAGGTTATGAAGTTATTCTTTGATGAAATCTATGGGCCTTAGCCTTTTGCGTTAGTTAATCACAAATGTTTAATCAGTCCAGCATGGTCTCCATCAGTCGGATATTTGCTTGCTATGAATATTTCTAGATTATGAGGTTAACATGGATGACTGCAATTGTATTTCTTACCACAAGTTTGTTCTAAAAAAAGATACTTCTGATGAAATCATTTTATGTTTTTCTCTACCATATCAAAAGAAAATTTAATACTCATAGTAAGATGTCATATTTCTTGATTTGTGAAGTACACCTAATTATGCTACGTAGCAGCATCAAATTCATTTTGCCTTGGCTGGCAGGCATCCAAATTGATTATCTTTTCATTATAAGAGTGGCTTTGCTTGGTTTTGATTTAGAACAACAATTTTGATGAACCATCTATGAATGAAACATATAACGCAGAAAGATAACAGAAAAATGGTTCTTACCGAGTCGCCTGCATCTTATGGTTGCTCGTTGTGGTAACCACTTCAAAGAGAAAAAAACAGATATTGTTTTGGAACAATCTTTATAATAACTACATAAGTACCTGGATGCAATTTTTGTTGAGAATCTGGCTGCTTGAATAAACTTTTAAACTGAACTTTTTAATAAATTTTGTTTATCTATTACTTGAGTTTATAGCATTCAAAGAACTTGCTAATTCTTACTCAAGATCTATGATGTCAAATGTTCCTTGATAATGAGAAGTGCATGTTGGCTTTCAAAATAGTATTTATGTCAAAGGAATCTGATGCAGGACTAAAGGATGTAACAATGTTTATTCAGATTTGCACGTCTCTTTGTTGAAAACAATAGTTAAGAATTAACTTTAAGCGATTAGAACGATGAAATAAAACAAAAGCAGGGTGATTTCAGTTTGGGCCAAGTTACATCAAGTTAAGGTCTCAAACAATCATTAGTTCAAAATAAAGCATGCGGAGAGGTTTTCAATAAAATATCCCTAAATTAACAATGAGTTTAATCACTATGAGAATCCACTCACTCAACTCTCTAATTCACTAAGCGTTAGCAGAGAAAAAAATCAGCATTATCTTCATGAATCAAGATATACCCACAAGGGAGCAATAAACTAGGAAGATATAAGAGTTGGTGGACGAGTTTTACCTAATGGGAAGACAACACGGACCTCCTGATTGCTGTTGGATAGCAAACGGCCCTTCTCTGGTGGCCTGGACAGCACAATACTTTTGCTGAAATGCTCTGGATTGCAAGCCAAGATCTCTGGACAGCACCCACGGAAGTCTGGCCAGCAGGTTTTGGTCTTAGGAGCTCTGAACAGCAGCTCTAATGGCTGTAGAATCCCTGGACAGCACACAGAATTTTGTCCAGGAGTCTGGACAACAACTTGGAAGGGAAATTTCAGGGTTCCAGCTCTCAGGACACAGGAAACTAAGGGAAGACGGTAGGGGAGCCGGTGAGCAGCAGTGGGGAAAAGCCTTGGGATTAATTTTCTTGCTAAGGTGGAAGATTTGAATCTAATCCCAAATTAAATTGGAGGGAGATGATAGGAGCTTGGGGGGGGGGGGGGGGGGGGGATGGGGAGGGGAATTAGGGATTTAATTCCTTGAATGAGGGGCCTAGCTTGGAAAGAAAATTAATAAAAGGGGGAGTATGGGGGCCGGCCAAGAGAGAGAGAGGGGGGCGGGGGGGATGGGGAAGATGTGTCTAGGTTCAATGTATGTGGGTTATGGAGCAATTAATCAATTAATTTCAGGATTGATTAATTGATTGAATGAAGGGGGTTTTCAAATACAGTGTAATTAATTAAGAAAGGTTTGAAATTCAAATTTGATTAATTTAAATTCGAATTTATTTCTAAATTAAAAACAATCCAAATTAGGAAGAAGAGGCCGGTTGGGTGTGAACTTATTTGGGGGGGGGCGGGCGAGTTTTGGATGGTGGAGGAGGGTTGGCCGGCGGTATGGGGGGTGGTAGCCGGCGGGATGGATGGTGGAGGAGGGTTGGCCGGCGGGATGGGGTGGTGGGTGTTTGCCGAGAGGAGAGGGAGGGGAGGTGGGGCTTGGCCGGTTGCTAGGGAAGGGCCTTGGCCGGCGGTGAAGGGACAAGGAGGAGGGGAGGGGAGAAGAAAGTGGAAAAAGAAACCAAGAGCTCACCAATGGTGGCTGTTGGGTACTCCATTTGGGGCCTCTCCCAGGATTCACTTCTCTAAACTCTCTCAAACTCTCCCATGGAATACAAGAGCAGAAATTTGTTTGTAATAATTCTTCATTAGCCCTCAAAGAAGGAGGGGAGGGCTTTAAAAGCCAATACAAAGAGACAAATAAAAAGTACTAATATGCCCCTAAGTGGTGGGTAGCCGGCGGTATGGGGGGTGGTAGCCGGCGGGATGGATGGTGGAGGAGGGTTGGCCGGTATGGGGGGGGGGTGTTGGGTGTTTGACGAGAGGAGAGGGAGGGGAGGTGGGGCTTGGCCGGTTGCTAGGGAAGGGCCTTGGCCGGCGGTGAAGGGACAAGGAGGAGGGGAGGGGAGAAGATGTGTCTAGGTTCGATGTATGTGGGTTATGGAGCAATTAATCAATTAATTTCAGGATTGATTAATTGATTGAATGAAGGGAGTTTTCAAATACGGTGTAATTAATTAAGAAAGGTTTGAAATTCAAATCTGATTAATTTGAATTCGAATTTCTTTCTAAATTAAAAACAATCCAAATTAGAAAGGAGATGTCGGTTGAGTGTGAACTTATTGGGGGGCGGGGGGGCGGCTGGTTTTGGATGGTGGAGGAGGGTTGGCCGGCGGTATGGGGGGTGGTAGCCGGCGGGATGGATGGTGGAGGAGGGTTGGCCGGCGGTATGGGGGGTGGTAGCCGGCGGGATGGGGTGGTGGGTGTTTACTGAGAGGAGAGGGAGGGGAGGTGGGGCTTGGCCGGTTGCTAGGGAAGGGCCTTGGCCGGCGGTGAAGGGACAAGGAGGATGGGAGGGGAGAAGAAAGTGGAAAAAGAAACCAAGAGTTCACCAACGGTAGCTGTTGGGTACTCCATTTGGGGCCTCTCCTAGGATTCACCTCTTTAAACTCTCTCAAACTCTCCCATGGAAGACAAGAGCAGAAATTTGTTTGTAATAATTCTTCATTAGCCCTCAAAGAAGGAGGTGAGGACTTTAAAAGCCAATACAAAGAGACAAATAAAAAGTACTAATATGCCCCTAGGGCTTACACATGACTACACCCTTAAGTAAGGGCAAAAGTGGAAAAGTCATAATAAAATTCATGATTAAAACTAATACATCAATAATAAAAATGAACATCTAAAGTAGAGCGGTGCGATCGTGGTCGTAGATCGACGACCACGCCTCTGATAGACTCACCAAGGCCGGATGTCCTCATCAGAATCATTTTAAAATATCTATTTCTAATCCAACTATTTGAATTAAAAAAGTTATGCATATCAATTTGATTGTTTTTTTAATGGAAATTAGATGTTAAACTATTACCTTATTTTATGGTACATAAGGATGGCTATGATACTTACCATTATATTTCGCTACAAGAGTATGAGAAGGTACTTCTAATTATTGATTGTTGGTTATTGAAATGATGTAGCACACAAGATTTGTGGCATGCTCCTAAGATAATGGTGTGCGCATTCTAGTTAAGTGACTTATGCTATAGGTTGTTATACAATTCCAGACGACGACAACAACAATAGCAACAACAACATCATGTCTTTATCCCAATGCATGGGTTTGGCTACATGAATTCTTTTTCTCCATTGTGTCATGTTAAGACTTAAATTCTCATTTAAATCTAACATAAAAAGGTCATTTCTAATAATTTCTAACCAAGTCTGTTTAGGTCTACCTCTATCTTTCTTAATATAGGCCAAATCTAGGACATCTACTCTCCTAATCGGGTCATCGAAAGGCCGGCGCAATTCCATAATATTAAAATAATAATTTGCCTAAATGATGGAAATATAAAGTATACACTCATCAAAAACATATAAATTGAAGATGAGCATTATGAGTTTGAGTTGTATTTTTTTTTCAAATATATATTTTATTAAAAACATGCATATGATAATAATACTATCGAGAACAAGTTGTGTTCTCTCACGTTTTGATTATCTCTTTAGGTTTGATTTAATTTTAAATGTCATTTTGATTCAACCTTTGTATTCCCTAGTTCAATAATTTCCAATTCCTTGCTTTAAAACATAATCAATCGTCTATTTTGTCCTTTCATTGATTTGGAAGTTCATCTTTATGGTGGGAAAACACTATGACAGGATCTAGGGTTGTTTATAGTTGTTTCATGTATATTCTTTTTCTGTTTTTTCCTTCTACGGCAGCCATCCTGCACATAATTATTGCTCTAGTTGGTTGCTCCCATTTGTGGTGTTCCATATGCAGGTGCTATAGCTATCTTCAGTTGATCTATTCCATCTATGGGTACTATAGATTTAGGTAATATACTAGATAGAAATTCTCTATTTGGATTGAAACTAAGGTTAGAAAATTGTTCTTGTTGAAATTCAAGCATGTTGAATTGAAACTTGCAATATTAGGTTGGATAGTGGGGGTTTCTAGGAAATTACTTCTTTTAAGACTTTTTTGGGCTATAAATAGGACCCCTAAGGTAGGGGTGCAAACGAGTTGAGCCGAACTCGAGTTGCCCCTGGCTTGAACTTGATTAATTAGTTGAGTTCGAGCTCGAGCTTTATTTACGAGTTTGAGTCGGCTCAGGAGCTAGCTCGTTTATTTTGAAAGAGAGAAAACGATTATGATTCAAGCAATGATTATACAGCAGCAACCAAGGTTTAATATTGCATAAATAAGTCTCGAGGCTTTTTTCGTCCGTGAGGCAAGGCGTAAGCCTCGAGGCGGTGTGAGGCGTAAGCCTCACGGACGAAGAATTGCGTAAATGCGAATTTAAGTATTCTAGCAGGTAAAAAATAATAAGAGCCTATGATACTATTAAAACATCTAAATGAGAAGTGAACTTAGTAAAAAATAATAAAATAGATGCAATATATGCATCTCATAGCATAATTCAAAGTATAAAACTACAAATTGAAGTCTATTAGAACTCCCAAAGTACAAATAAGAAAGAACAACTAAAATCCAATCATGTCCCATCACTAAATGGATCTTCAGTGGAGGCATCTTCATCTCCAATTGAATCTATGAATGCCAAATCTTCATCATCTTCAATCCATAAACTACGGCGTAGACACGACTTTGAGCTTTGGACCATCAGCAGACCCAACTCCTCCGTCACTAGAGCTTATTATCCTACGAATTTGAAACATGAACAAAATTCATTAATAAAAGTAAAGTATAAAAAACTATGTTATTTAAGGGGTAGATATGCCGGGGGTCCCAGGGGGCGCTGCCCCCTGGCGGGGTTCGACCTGCGGGGGTTTCCGGGGGCAGCGCCCCCGGAACAAATTTTTATTATGAGGGGCAACTTCAGTCCTATAAGTGCAATGAAAGCGCATTAAATAAACAACACCTCGGTCCTAATCTTAAATAAAAATTTCTACATAAAGAATTGCAGCTTCGTCCAAACGGGTCTGCTTGCGGTAGGTTTGGCTCCCCTATTAAAATGCCCTGTGAGCTTGAGGCGTACGCCTCTCCCAAAATTGCGCAATTGCGCCTCTGAGGCGCGCCTCAAGCTCACCGAGGCGTACGCCTCTTCTGGACCCGAAATTGCGTAAGCAATGAGGCGCCAGGTGGATAAATTGCACAGAGGCGCGCCTCTAATTGCGCAATTTTAAACTATGGCAGCAACAACAACAACATCAAGCCTTTATCCCACTATGTGGGGTCAGCTTTTTCTCCATTGTTTCCAGTTAAGAGTCAAATTCTCCATTTAAATTTAATAAAAAATGTCATTTCTAATATTTTATAACCAAGTCTTTTTAGGTCTACCTCTACCTTTCTTAATATAGGCCAAATCTAATACATCTAATCTCCTAACAGGGTCATCAGAAG
This sequence comes from Dendrobium chrysotoxum, assembly GCA_019925795.1. NCBI lineage: Eukaryota > Viridiplantae > Streptophyta > Magnoliopsida > Asparagales > Orchidaceae > Dendrobium > Dendrobium chrysotoxum. Next base: position 47,128,289 of record CM034297.1, on the reverse strand, counting down.
GCCGTCGTTTTACATAACCAAACCATCTAAGGCGACTCTCTCGAATCTTATCTGTCATTGGAACTACTCCAACCTTTTCAGGGATATGCTCGTTTTGTATCCTGTCTCTAAGAGTAAATCCACTCATCCACCTGAGCATCTTCATCTTAGCTACACTTAATTTAATATTATGCTTCTCTTTTAATGGCTAACATTCTGCGCCATAAAGCATTGCAGGTCTCACCGCCATCTTATAAAATTTTTCCTTAAATTTGAGTGGTACTTTTCTATCACACAACAAACCCGTAGCATTCCTCCACTTCAACCATCCAATTTGAATTCTACTAATAATATCCCCATCTATTTCACCATCACTCTGAACAATAGACCCAAGATATCTAAAACCAGTACACTTATTAATAACTTGATTGCTCAAAGTCACAAACCCCCCACTAGATCTATTACTACTAAAATTATACTCCATATATTCGGTTTTAGATCTACTTAAATGAAAACCTTTAGACTTTAAGGTTGACCTTCATAATTCGAGTTTACCGTTAACTCCCTCTCTAGTCTTATCAACAAGAAGAATATCATCAGCAAAAAGCATACACCAAGGTACATCCTCTTGCAAATGTCTAGTGAGAACATCCATGACTAAAGCAAAACGATAAGGGCTTAAGGCTGATCCTTAATGTAATCCATCTGAAATAGGAAAATACTTGGTCAAACCATCTTGTGTTTGAACACAAGTAACAACTCTTGCATACATATCTTTAATGATTTGAATATAAGTGTTATTAACTCCTTTCTTTTCAAGAACTCTCCATAGCACTTATCTTGGAACTTTATTATATGCTTTTTCTAAATCAATAAATATCATATGTAGATCCTCCTTATTCTCTCTAAACTTCTCCATCAACCCTCTCAATAAATGAATAGCTTCCATAGTAAACCTACCCAGCATGAATCCAAATTGATTTTGAGAAATATTAGTATCACGCCGCAATTAACCTATACTCCATAACTCTCCCAAAGTTTTAAAGTATGACACATAAACTTAATTCCTCTATAATTGGCACAATCTTGTGCATCACCTTTATTTTTAAAAATAGGAATCAACACACTCATTCTCCACTCATCTGGCATCTTTTTAGTCTTCAAAATAATATTAAAAAGTTTAGTAAGCCAAGAAATTTCTTCATCTCTTAAGCATTTCCACACCTCTATTGGAATATCATCAGGTCCAACAGTTTTCCACACTTCATTTTCTTTAAAGCCTCTTTAACTTCAGTTTTACTAATACGCCGATAAAAATAAAATTTTCTATTTTCATTTAGAGTGCTAAAGTCACTAAAGTCAATCATATTCTCACAATTTTCATTGAAAAGTTTAGCAAAATATTTCATCCACCTTTGTTGAATATCCTCTTCTAAAAAAGAACTTTTTGATATTCATCCTTAATGCATTTCACTTTAACTAAATCGTTACTACTACTGTCTCTTTGTTTGGCTAACTTATACATATATCTTTTGCCCTCTTTAGAATCTAATATATTATATAAATCATTAAAAGTTAAAATCTTTGCATTGCATATTGCTTTCTTAGACACCTTACGAGCCTCTTATTTTTCTCAATTTTTAGAGTTTTTACATCTAAACCAATTATTATAATAAAGCTTTTTACTTTTTATCTTTTTTTGCACATTTTGATTCTACCTCCTATTTTTATTATTAGGAGATTTTCCTTTTGAAACTCTAGGCACATCCTTTGCAATATTCTTAATATTACTAGCTACTTTTTCCCACATAACATTCGATTGCTCATGCACAAACAAAATCTTAAAATCTCGAATCTTACTTTCAAAAATATTTTTGTTAATGTTCTTTAAATGCCCCCATCTAATCTTATAACAACGCTTTACTATATTTTTCATATTCTGCCCCTTCATCTTAAAGTCCAAAACTAATAAGCGATGTTGGGTACATAAACTTTTACTTGGAATAACTTTACAATCCTTGCAATCTAAACGATCTATTTTTCTTATAAAAAAATAATCAATCTGAGTTTTACTATATGTATTCTTAAAGTGATGAGATGCTCATCTCTTTTCTTAATTAAGGTATTAGCAATTACAAAATCATAAGTTAGAGTAAAATCTAATATAGTCTTACCACCTTCATTAGTCGATCCAAACCCATAATCATTATGAATACTTTTAAAATCCTCTACCTCTCTACCAATATGTTCATTTAAATCTCCTCCAATAAAAATTCTTTCTTCAAGAGTTATCTTTTGAATTAATTTTTCTAAGTCATTCCAAATTTTAAATACATCCAAACCTATTTGAGGAGCATAAGTACTTATAATATTAATAATCTTACAATAAACAATAATCTTCATAGCAATAATTATGTCTCCAATTTTATCAATTTTTATAACATTATCCTTCAAACTCATATCTATAATCACACTTAGATCATTTCTAGTACGACTTCTACCAGAATACCAAAGTTTAAATACTAAACTATCAATCTCCTTAGCCTTCTCTCCAACCCATTTAGTTTTCTGAATGCATAAAATATTTATCTTCCTATGAATCATAATATCAATTAATTCTATTAATTTTCTTGTAAAGGAACCTACATTCCAAGATCCTATCCGAATTTTACTTTCATGGATTAGCTTCTTTGCACACATCTGCCCATGATGTGGGAACCCTTGTCTATTTAACACTGCACTCGGGCGCCGATGCAGCGGCCCTTGCACACTTCTCGCTGTATTCAGGCCATACAGCTCTTCACTCCCAGGAACACCCTAGCATTAGCACAATGTATTAAAAGATTTATGTCATGTTATTCGACAAGTTTTACACTGGCTTTCGACTACCTAACGCAACCCTTCGCTTTTATCATCCAGGACTTGGGACCTGACAATGACAGTGTTTCAAGCAATGATTATAATAAAATGAAAAAAAAAAGAATGACAAATTAAAAGAAAAATGATAAAGAATCACTTAATATAAGAAGGTAAGATATAATTTTTAAACAATTTTAAAAAAATTTACTTAAAATCCTACGTGCTAATATATTTTAAGTGTATTTTATATTAATATTTTTAAGCGAGTCGGCTCGCGAGCTAATGAGTCAAGTCGGAGTTGGTTTAAACTTGACTCGTTAGCCCATGGAGTTTAAGCTCATGAGCCATTTATTGAGTAGAGTGTGAGCCGGCTCACGAGTTGGCTTGACTCACTTACACCCATATCCTAAGGTATGTAAAAGGTCAGTGAACATTGAATAGTGAAATAAAATTATAATTTTTCCCTCAGTTCTTATGTGTGATGCTGGATGTAGATTTTTTAATGCTTTGCAAGTTTGCAAGTCCCGACAATTTTTGGGGAATAATTCTCTTTGTACTGATGTGAGGTCTGGATATTGTAATTGGTGATTTCTATCCTTGCTATTTTCTTAAAACTATTTAATCATCAATGTGTTTTTTTTTTAATTGAGATTTTGTCAAGTTTGATGTGTACCAGCTTTCCTTTTGGTGGCATGAGATTCATTTGTTGCAGAATTCTAATATTTATTTTCTAAATTCTTGTGGAATTTTAAATTTCTCGTGACTTTACATTATCGTTTGGAATGAATAAAATAGGCTTTCTATCTTTGTATCAAAAGCAACTATTCTTTGCTTAAACTGAAAGATGGAATGTGCGAATTATGATCTTTTATGTGTTTTTGCTAAGCTCATCCGAGGTTTGTGCTAGTGAATACGAGACCCTAAGACATTCTACATCACTAAGTATTTCCTACTATTGTGATATGTAAAAGTTATTTTAAAAAAATGATGTATTTAAAATAGTGTGTGGTTCTTATTGGGATGAATGGTTGAAGTACTTAGGACTATTTCAGATTCGTCGTTACAATCCAGGTGCAATTCTCAGATAAGCATTTTCTTACTAATTTATTAAATCTGGTTGCCACAGCAGCAAATAGAAGGACCAAATGCTGGAAAATTGCTTCAGAGCTCTCAGCTTTACTGCAATCCCCAAAATATTTTGTATATAACTTGAAACTTATCAATGGTATTCAAGTTGAGTTTTTATTATTTCATTATATTTTAACTTTAAATTTTAGGTCTTATATGTGCTCATTTGAATAAAGTGCGGATGCATTTCGCAAATGGGTACCATGTCCTGTTGTATAAATAAAAGTGACATATACCCAAACAGATCAAGTAACTGATTAAGTGGCTTCTTCAAGAGGATAGAAGTTCCATGGCCTGATGCTTAATCCCCTCCTCTATCTTAACTAAGAAATTTTGATTTTCCATGTAATATGACGGCATTCACAGAAACTCAGTTTCCTTGATAGAACTTGCTTCCTTGAATATCTTGCCTGCATTCTTCATTTTGCTTGTATTAGCCTTCCAACGCCTTGGCTCTCTCTCTTACAACATCTTCTAAATTTTAGATCACACTCTATTATCATGTGTTTTGGTTTGTTTTACCTATTGGAACACGTCGGCATCCACTGGTAGCCCACCAATTGAAGGCAACTTTTTTTCTAGGCTTATTCAGAATCATTTTAAATCTGTTTGACCACGTATGGAATAATGGTTCCTTATATTGATCAATTACTTAGAGAACTCAGAGCCAGCATTTACACAGTCATAGGTCCAAACTACACAATCTGCAAATAGATGAGCAGGTTTAGCCTTGGCCTCTCATTATTTGAGTTTATTAGCTCTCTGCTGAGGTTGTATATGAATGAGGTTGACATTTGTTTTGCATTTGATATTATACGTGGTCTAGAAGTGCTCGAGTGAAAATATGTAAGGTAAGGAATGAGATCTTTAATTCAGAAGTGTAGTTTTTCTTTATTGTGTTGTTGATTGTTTTCAATCAATGTTAAGCTGATTACCTCCAACATGGATGTGTTTCGAATGCCAAAGTTTACAATTGTTGGAAACACAAGTATGCGTTGAGCTGAATAAATTAAGGGAATTTTTTATTTTAATAGTTTGGGTGTTATTATAGTAGTAAGATTTTTTTGCTTTGTTCTTCATTATCTTTGTTAACAATAGTGTTACCTCTTTCAGATGTAGTAGGTACAGTACGTTGAGTCAGGTCAAAAGGAACACTCATATACACGTATCACATAATTTCCAACAATATATATGCTTCTTGTATATGTTGTAATCCTCTTAATAATAGGAAATTTCAACATTTATCCAAAATTTAATGCAAGTTAGAAAATATGTTCAAGGGATGAAATTTTATAAGGTGTTCTTTCTTTATTAATTTTTAGTCTAGTCCAAGTCTAAACCTAGAAAGTGTTGTTTTAGGATCTTTAATTATTTTAGAACATATTATTAATTGCTCAAATTTATTCAGGTGTCCCGTGTCAATTTTGTTCTTTGTTTTAATGCATTAAATTCATCAAAAAATTGTTGTAGATGTGATCGTGATCATTATTTTTCTTTAAACTTTTCATTTCAACCTAAGAAGTTGTATGTTCTTTATAAAGCCTCTTTCTTTGTTTTTGCTGACACTCATCTATTACATTTTAGCTAGACTGATGTGACATGACCATATTTTGAGCTCATTTTTTAACCCTTATTCATAGGTTTATGTTGATAGTCAATGGTACTTGAATGGTTATAATTGAGTAATACAACTAAAATTATATAACAAAGGCTTGATAATGCTTATTATGAAATGAATAAGTCCTGCTGGCTGATAACTATTCAAGTGAGTGGCAAATTCTATAAAGTTTTAACATTGAAGCTGCGTTCAATTAAATGATTTTTCTTGGCGAGTCCTATTGGAAAAGTAAGCTGGTTGCTTTGGCTAGTTCTTGATTGCACTTGAATAATTAAATGAGTAGCTCTAACGAATTGAAGACTTCAGCTTTCGAGTTCCATGGGTGAGTATATCCTCTGTTTAGGAAACCTTAGTATACTGAAGGCAGTGCATCCTCTGTTTAGGCATTCAGTATACTTAATAATGAGTAGATTAGACAATTTCAATAGATTTTTTTTTTTTTTTTGGCAACTTGAAGATTTATCGATTTGGGTTAGTGCTGGCAACTTGTTGAATCTGGCTTAGTTTTGTAGGATGACTTGATTAACTTGATCTAGCCCTCTGATTCATTCATCTCTTTGGAGAAAAGCAAAAAAGAATACAACAATAACAAGCCTTTGTCCCACTACGTGGGGTCGGCAACATGAATCCTTTTTCTCCATTGTGTCCGGTTCAAAGTCAAATTCTCGTTTAAATCTAATAGAGAAAGATCATTTCTAATATTTTCTAACCAAGTCTTTTTAGGTCTACCTCTACCTTTCTTAACATAAGTCAAATCTAATACCTCTACTTTCCTAACTGGGTCATCGGAAGGCCGCCGTTTTATGTGACCAAACCATCTAAGGCGACTCTCTCTAATCTTATCCTCCACTGGAGCTACTCCAACCTTTTCACGTATATGCTCATTTCGTATCCTGTCTCTAAGAGTAAATCCACTCATCCACCTAAGCATCCTCATCTCAGCAACACATAACTTAGTATTGTGCTTCTCTTTTAATGGCCAACATTCTGCACCATAAAGCATTGCAGGTCTCACCACCATCTTATAGAATTTTCCCTTAAGTTTAAGGGGGACTTTTCTATCACACAACAAGCCCGATGCATTCCTCCACTTCAACCATCCAACTTGAATTCTACTGATAACATCCCCATCTATTTCACCATCACTCTGAACAATAGATCCAAGATATCTAAAACGTGTACTCTTATTAATGACTTGATCGCCCAAAGTCACAATCCCCTCACTAGGTCTATTACTGCTAAAATTACACTCCATATATTCAGTTTTAGATCTACTCAAGCGAAAACCTTTAGACTCTAAGGTTGATCTCCAGACTTCAAGTTTACCTTCAACAATGAAATTTTATGATGGCATATTGAGCAATGAATAAGAAAATAAAATTTTAGAACCCAATGAAGCCTTGTTATGATGGCATATTGAGTACGATTGATTATGTTGATTCATTTGCTTATGTTGTTCACACCAGCAGTAAGAAAATGTTATAAATATTCTTGTTAGGGTGAAAGATATATGTATAAGTTAGCCAAACAAAGAGATAAGAGTAGTAAGGATTTAGTTCAAGTGAAGTGTATTAAGAGTAAAGATCAAAAAGTGCTTTTATTAGAAGAGGATATCCAACAAAGGTGGATGAGATATTTTTTTAAATTTTTTAATAAAGATTATGAGAATGCAATAGAATTTAGTGACCTTAGCACTCTAAGTGAAAATAAAGATTTTATTTTTACGACGTATTAGTAAAATCGAAGTTAAAGGGGCTTTAAAGAAAATGAAGTGTGGAAAAGCTATTGGACCTGATGATATTCTAATATGGGTGTGGAAATGCTTAGGAGATGAAGGAATTTTTTGGCTTACTAAACTTTTAATATTATTTTGAAGACTAAAAAGATTCCAGATGAGTGGAGAATGAGTGTGTTGATTCCTATTTTTAAGAATAAAGGTGATGCACAAGATTGTGTGAATTATAGAGGAATTAAGTTTATGCGTCATACTTTAAAACTTTGGGAGAGAGTTATTGAGCATAGGTTACTGCGTGATACTAATTTTTCTCAAAATCAATTTGGATTTATGTCGGGTGGGTCTACTATGGAAGTTATACATTTATTGAGAGGTTTGATGGAGAAGTATAGAGAGAATAAGGAGGATTTACATATGATATTTATTGATTTAGAGAAAGCATATGATAAAGTTCCAATAGAAGCTATGGAAAGTTCTAGAAAAGAAATGGGCTAATAATGCTTATATTCAAGTCATTAAGGATATGTATGCAGGAGTTGTTACTTGTGTTCAAACACAAGGTGGTTTGACCAAGTATTTTCCAATTTCAATTGGATTACATCAAGGGTCATCCTTAAATGCATATCTTTTTGATTTAGTCATGGATGTTCTCACTAGACATTTGCAAGAGGTTGTACCCTGGTGTATACTTTTTGTTGATGATATTTTTCTTGTTGATAAGACTATAGAGGGAGTTGAAGGTAAACTTGAATTATGGAGGTCAACTTTATAGTCTAAAGGCTTTCGTTTGAGTAGATCTAAAATTGAATATATGGAGTGTAATTTTAGTAATAATAGATCTAGTGGGGGGATTGTGACTTTAGGTGATCAGTTCATTAATAAGAGTACACGTTTTCGATATCTTGAGTCTATTGTTCAGAGTGTATGTGAAATTGATGGGGATATTATTAGTAGAATTCAAGTTGGATGGTTGAAGTGGAGGAATGCATTGAGCTTGTTGTGTGGTAGAAATGTCCTCAAACTTAAGGGAAAATTCTATAAGATGATGGTTAGACTTGCAATGCTTTATGATGCAGAATGTTGGCCATTATAAGAGAAGCATAATATTAAGTTAAGTGTTGCAGAGATGAGGATGCTCAGGTGGATGAGTGGCTTTACTCGTAGAGACATGATACGAAATGAGCATATATGTGAAAAGGTTGGAGTAGCTCCAGTGGAAGATAAGATTAGAAAGAGTTGCCTTAGATAGTTTGGTCACATAAAACAGCGGCCTTCCAATGACCCGGTTAGGAAAGTAGATGTATTAGATTTGACTTATGTTAAAAAAGGTAGAGGTAGACTTAAAAAGACTTGGTTAAAAAAATGTTAGAAATGACCTTTCTTTATTAGATTTAAATGAGAATTTAACTCTTAACATGACACAATGGAGAAAAAATGATTCATGTAGCCGACCCCACATAGTGGGATAAAGTCTTGATGTTGTTGCTGTTGTTGTATTCTTGTTAGGGCTTTATTTGAAAGTTTTTATGCTATTGTTGTTCTTCCTTCTCTCTTGTAAGTTATAACTATTTGTTCTCTACCAAGATGAGAAAGTTCGGCAATGTTAAGTTTAATGATATATTACGAAAATATAAGAAAGATAAGACTCGCAAGTGACACAAGGATATAGAAGCAATGTTATAATGAGAATAATCTCTGAAGAAGGTGAAGATTGAATCCCCAAAGATGATGAAATAAGCTATTGTGGGCTCCGAAAATTCGGCCCCGGCCTCCGCCCGCTTGTTTTTTGCTCGGGGGAGTTTTAACGAACTAAGTTCCGGGGTAAATTTTGGAAGGCAGATGAGATAGTAGATAAGACACTACCCAGAGATTTCGCCCTCATTTAACGAGGACTTTATGATTTGAGTTCTGATTTCCTATAGGCGCAAGCCCCTATAGTTAATTACCCCTCCCGGTAACGAGAGAGAACTTTCGATTAAGGCTAGTCGTCAATCAGATACGTAAAGACACGAATTATCTGGCATATAGTAGCAGCAATGGGTGTTTAGGGTATTGGAAAATTGAGGGATTTGAGAATTTGGAGATTTGATATTTAAAATAGAAATTTTCACCATCTTGCACTTAAAGCGGATGGTGGGGGAATGGATGATGGACCCGATCAAGATCCCATGGTTCCGTCATCCCGGGCCATCGTGGTCCCTGGTCTACTTAGTCAGAGGAGGTAGTCGACCCAACCTGACAGAAGGATCCTTGTCGGCAGCCATGGGTTGCTTCGTCCAAGGGTACCTTGTAGACCTGGGGTGAATGTTTGTCTAAGGGGACAAATTTGAATCCACCTTAGCTAACAGAGGGGCTTTATGCCCTATCGATCATATCCTATTGATTCATATCTCAAGGATTTAATGTCATTGGGGAGCATACGGGCTTTGGCCATAACCATAATATAATGGTGTCATTTGGCGGCGACCACCTGGTTCAGAGGGCCCCGAGTCATAACCGTTTATCCTGCAGTGCCATTTGGCGGCGAAACTGCCGGTTAGAGGACTCGTACCACGTCCTTGCTGGCAGGAGATTGTTTGAGAATGGATCCTAGTGATATTTTCGACCAGGCATTAGCTCTTTGTGAGCTGAAGTAAATTTTAACTTGTCCACCTCGGCAAACTGTTGCGGAGGATGGATGGATTTTGCTTTAAGCGGTTTGATAGTTGGATTTCAATTTTTAAATATCTGGAGTTGGAAAGATTTTTGGATTTTGGGATTTTTCAGAAGATTGGATTTTGTAGGGAATTTGGGATTTTGGGAGTTTTGTGGAGTTTTGGATTTTGTGGGAGTTTGGGTGGTACTTTGAGATATTTGAAATGGACCCCTCCGGTTGATATTTTCATTCAACACGGCCATCATCGGGGTGTATGGGGTCATTTATATTTTATTGATTGGACCCCGTCGACTCTATCTACTGGTCGATAGAGGATCGGGTTTCGTAGGTTTTATGCTCTTGTTAGTGAATTCTTTTGATTATAGGCTTTGAAGGCCTAATATGAACGTACAAAACAAATATCTAGGTCGACATCGCGACCGTATATTTATTTAATAGTTCGAGTCGTGTCAACTCCTATCTACATGAATAGAATGATCAGGCTCGAACTTGAATTCACTTATTGACCCGCGTAGCATCCCTAGACGTCACGTGTGTACCAATGACACGCTCGCCGGGGCCCATGCGGGTGTTTGGGGGCATTTTATATTATTTGTTGAACCTTGTCAACTCCTATTCACCTGTTTAGGAGGATCGGGTTCATATTTGTTAACCCGCGCAGCATCCTTAGACGTCGCGTGTGTACCAATAACACGCTCGCCGGGGCCCATGCGGGTATTCATTATATCCCCTTATGTGTTCCTATGTATATACAAATTAAGGTGCACATGTGCGGGGGTACTTTTGGGATTTTTGACGCTGATCAGCAATGTGGGAAACCGCCATTTAAATGCAGCATTTTGCTTGGAAGCATGTAGATGCCTTATGTCTGTTTGTACAAGTGTTGCAGATCCGGTGGCGTTACACTGGAGCTTCATTTGAGGACTCGTACGCCTTCTGTCTGCTTGCATAGATGTTGCAGATCCGGTGGCGTTTTGCAGCAGCTCGGGGATTGAACTGTTTGCTGCTTTGTACAGGTAGACTGTCGTGCACTATTTGCATGATTTACGCAGGTAGATTGTAGTACACCAACGAATCCCCTGCTTATTCATTTATAGATGCTTGGGTTCGTTACAGTTCTCTATGCCTTTGCTTGCGAACAATATATTGGATGTTTAATGGGTCTTCTATAACGACTTGTAAGATTTCATATTTGTTATAGTCCTACAGTATTTGCTCATAGATGGCATGTCAAGCCCACGATAAGCCTTCTACAATGGCTTGTAGGTGTTTTTCTCTGATGCACATCGCCTGACATATGCTTGCTATTAACAAGTTTGACGTGTAATGGGCCTCCTACAATTGTTATGACAGCTTGTAGGTGTGTTTGCACTTGCTATATTCCTTGTGCATTTTGCTATGGTCTTTTGGCGCTTCACTTGTAGGTCGAATCTAGTGTGTACGATGGGTCTTCTACGAAGCTCCATAGTTATTTGCATTTGTTATGCATCTTATCCATCGTTTGCTTGCAGATATCACATCAATCCTCAAAACCTGAAAGAGATTGTGGTCTTTTATTTATTTGTTGTTGCATGATTGTGAGTGGTGGAGATGTTGCTAAATTCACTGAGCATGTCTTCCAGTGCTTGTGGGAACTATCACCTGCATCCCTAAAATAACTGTCAATGGTTTGTAGAGGAATTTGCTGTGTTGATAGTTCATTTGTCATCATCACTTTGGCCAAGATTTGTAAAGTCTATGCATACAACTTATTAGCGTGTCGTCAGCCAAGTTATATTCTTCACCAGTCTCTTTATGCAAATAAACTATTGTACTCATGCAAGCCTCGTGCTTGTTGAGAGCTCACATTTGTTACAATTAATTACAAGTGAATCATGCTGAAATCTATAAGACTTTCATTTGATTATTGACATTCACTTGATTGTATTCAAATGATTAAGGTCATTACCTGATTTTTGCATTTTCATTTTTTATTCAAGCATTTATTAAATTGGAATTTAATTTCTTGTAATTTAGTGCAAGTTCCAATTTAGTTCAAGTGTCATTCAAGTCCCATGTCGTTCTTTGAGTTCAAATTCTGTTCAAATAAGGTCTCCTGCTGTCCAAAAGTTTACAAGTCTTCTTGCTGTTCAAGTATTGTTCAAGTCTTGGTGACCATTCAAGTTCAAGTTCAAGTTCCGGTCCTCTCCTTTTGAGTTCAAACAAGTCCAGGTACAGTCTCAAATTCACCCGAAAATTCGGCAGCCTCCCGGCGTCCCCCCCGTTTAGGGGAAATTTTGGGAAACTGGGCCATCCCACCACGCGAGCAAACGCGTGTATGGTAGGTGTCCTTAGACACCGCGGCCGTGGTCTTCATTCCCACCACGCGAGCAAACGCGTGTATGGGGTCTTCGACGGTACCTGTTTAAAAGACAGTTGGCTTTCCCCTCGCTCGAGGGTACTTATAAGTAACCAACATTTCGCCGTAGGTATCGTACCGGGTTCCCATCCCACCACGCGAGCAAACGCGTGTATAGGCGGTTTTCCGGTACGCCACGAACGCCGAAATAGGGCTTTAAGTGATTACCCGTCTCGTTGTAGGCACCGTACCGGGGTCCCATCCCACCACGCGAGCAAACGCCTGTATAGGCGGTTTTTCGGTGCGCCACGAACGACGAGAATGGGCTCTCGGTGATCACCCGCCTCGTTGTAGGCGCCGCACCGAGGTCCCATCCCACCACACGAGCAAACGCGTGTATGGGCGGTTTTCCGGTGCGCCGCAAACGACGAGACGAGCTTTCGAAGTTTGCAAAAATTCTCTCTTTTTTTTTTTGAATCCTCCTCTTCTTTCTTTCTTTTTTTTTTTTTTTTTGAACTTTCTTTTCTCATCATCATTCTCTTTTTTTTCATTTTTTTTTATAACATAAACATACACACAAATGAACAAAGCCATATAGCAATAGTTATGACGCCACCTCTACTAACTTTGCTTAACAGTCCTAGCCATATAATTACACAGATCTTGCAACTATGACCATTCACTTGCAAAGAAAACTTACTGCTTGAAACATCTCTTTTTTTTTGAAAAGATAATAATAGCAAAAGCACTTATTGATATCAACACTCAAAGACCATAATTAATCATAATAATAACATGAAGGGATTTAGTGAAACAAAACTTTAAACAAAAGATAACATTTTCTCTGTTGGAAGGGCTGTTTGTGGAGAATGATGTGGAATGGGGTTAAATTACATGGGAAGGCCAACAATGGGCTGATTTAGGTCTTTGTGGATTGCTGTAAGTGGAGGTATTAAAATGCCAAGTGTAGTAAGGTGTGTGGGCTAAATGAGGGGGATTGTAATGTAGAATTGGGATTTTGGGTTTTATGGAAATAGGTTTGCTGTTTGTGAGTTAGATGAATGGGGTATTGAAATGGGTATGAGGTTTAATGTGTGGGGTATCTTGAGGGAATGATGAGGGACAAAAGGTCTGAAAAGGAGCAGTAAATGGCAAACTCCACGTGGGGAGAAAGCTGAATGAAGTTCTGCAGGCAATTGGAAGGCTTTCACGTGGATTTGCTGGAAGAAAGTAACTAGTTTTGGAGGCTTCTGTGCATACCTTCAGTGGATTAGAAATGCTTATGTGAAAAGAAATCAGCAGTTGCCTGGATAAGCAGGGGAGCTCACGGGTGGATTGAGGAGTCCAAACAGAAGGGAAGAGGGCTGAGTTTGGTTGCTGTTGTATGTGAACCAGAGAAACAAAAGAAGCTTACTTTCTTGTGTGAACCAGAAAAAGTCTCACGGTATGGTGATCTGGGTTCAGATTTTGTTAGATCTGAACAGAGACAAGTTGCAGCTGCTCTAATTGGATGAGAGAGTAGGGAAGTATCGTGAGGAGGGAAGTCCGGTAGGACCCTTGCCACTGTGTGTTAGCCTGATCTGGAGCAGAAAGATCGGACAAGAGGAGGAGGCGGAGTAGGGAGGTTTGGACTTTGTTTGCTGGAGTGTGAGGTTGAGACGGACGAAGGAATAGAGGAAGGATTTTTTTTTTGTAAGCTGCTTGGACGTCTGGATGAGGTAGAAGTGAGTTGAATCAAGAAATCCAGCCAAGTTTCATTCCAATACCTTTTAACGACAAGTGTCAGCTGCCCTTTGAGGTTGAGGTGACGAGGCGGAGTGATTGACAGAACAAGGTATGTCTAATTGCATTTAATTAAAACTTGACTATTCCCTTGTTTAGCATCTGCTCTTTTGTAAGGTCCTTATTAAGTTAACGCCATATTAGTATTCTGGTCATTCCAGCATTAATTTTAGAATGACAGATTGCATTAAAGAAGTCAAAGATTGCCTCGATTTGCGTGCCACTTCGTTTTGCGTGTATTTCCTCTAGTTTTGCGTGCCGATTGCTCCGTTTAACGTGTCAAATTTGTCGAATATCAGAATTAGACAAATTGATAGTGGATTTAGGGTATTGCCGATGTTCCGATCACAACGACGCAGTCCGTTTCACAATCGGACTTTGTTTGGGTACAAATTTGTGTACTTTTACATGGGAATTACCTCGATTTGCGTGCACCACCTTAATTGAACAAATTGGTAGTGCATTTAGGGTATTGCCGACGTTCCGAACACAATGACGAAGTCCGTTTATCAATCCGACGTCATTTGGGTGGTGCCAAGCAACATTTTTCTTAAAATTTGTGTTTTGTCTCGAAATTCGTGCCACCAATCTGGATAACCCAAAATGTAGTTCCTTAGTATTTGTAATGTTCTGAATGCAATGACGAGGTCCGTTTTGCAATCGGACTTCGTTTGGGAAATGCTGAGGCCTCTTTTCCTCGATAAGCGTGTTGCCTCGGGATTCGTGCCACCAATTCGGATGACCCAAATTGAACATAGAAAATGTAGTTTTTGAGTATTTGCGATATTCCGATCGCAATGGCGAAATCCATTTCGCAAAAGGACATCATTTGATCAGCGTTGCGTTTTAATTTCGGGTGTAGGTCGTCCCTTTTGACCGATCTCATCCGATTCGACTGCGAGGGGTCTCGACCTAGCAGAATTTGATGTTCTGATTGCAACGGCGCCATCCGTTTGGCAATCGGATGTCATTTAACCCTTCAAGTGATGTGTCGGATCAACCCGCGCACAACTTGATTCATCATTTTTGTCCTTTTATGCGTGGTTTGAGTTGTGGGGGTCAACAGATATTTGTCAATGTTGCTTTTGCTGACTTTATGGTTGCTTGTAGTCCTCATCTTATGGACGCTAACCTTGAAAATATTGTTGAGAAGGATGTTACTTCTCACCTAGCAAAGAAGTGCAAAATGCCTTTGATTGAATTCAAGAATATTGCTTTACAGTTTACAATGAGTGAAATCTTAGGTTTGCTCCTGAAGGAGCTCATTCATGTACTTCCATCTCATCCTGGTTTTTTGAATTAAATATATACCTTAATAAACCCAAGTGGGAGACTTTGGGGAAAAGTCAGTTTTTGATCAGTTTGTTGATCATCCGAGTTCCAAGAGTAAGAGCTTTGGACATGACTTTAGTTTGGAGTGTTTAGCTGAAAAGCGGCAAAATCATTTTGGAGGAAAATTTTGAAAGCGTCTGTTGTGAAGTTGCAACAGAAGAAAGTTTTTTGAGAGTTTTGAAGTCAGTAAGACCTCATTCCTCTTGTATGACTTCGTTCAATTTTCTCTTGAAGATATTCAATGATGTTTATCGGCATAACAATTTTATCAGTCATGATAGTAAATTCTTTGAGCTGAGTTGATAACTGAGAATATGCCAATAAATTATAGATTGAGTGTTTCGTGCAATGTCTTACCTCTTTTCTGAATGAAATAAATAAATTCAAGTGGGTAATTTTGATTGGATTGCGCTTCAAGTTTGATTGGTTGTTTTGAGGAGCATTGGGTCTCTTTAAGGATACCATGATTTGCTTTTCTAAGATGAAGTCTCCGTTGGGACTGGTAGTTTGAAGAATGCTATGAGAAAGTGTCTTTTGTGTTTGTTAAAATATACTAGAAGTTTGGGGCATTTTGAAAGATAGTGGGATGGTAGAATCTCAGTGATATTCTTGACCTGATTGTATGTCTTTTTGGGAGTAGAAGAATGGTTTTCAAAGAAGATGAAATTGATAGAGATAAATTCTTTTAGGTGGTGAGTAGCATTTGTATCCTTTTGTTTTGGTGAATGTACAACAAACATGCATTTTGAGGCTTTTCGGCCAAGTTTGTTGCAAGTGGATTGATAATTGTGTACATAGACAATGCTCGTAAATATTTTTGGAGGAAGAGAATTTAGGATATTTGTGTTAGGGTATTGATCAAGAAGGACACTGAGGGGTGTTGGAAATTGAAGATTTTTAGATGGTAGATAGGTTCTTAGGTAAGTTTTGAGAATGGCTTCTCTGTAGTAGGAGTTTGAAACCGAGTTAGTGAACATAAAGGGCTGAGCAATTTCCAACAAGCGGTGGTTTTTCTTTCATCAATTTTATTTTGTTGGGGTATAAAATGCAAGAGCTTTGATGCTATAGACCATTATCACTTGTATATTGATAAACTCTTGCCAGAAATACTCCTTATCATTATTTGTTTGAATAATTTTAATGGTGATTTGAAAATATTTTGGATGAGTTTGTGGAATCATTTGAACAAGTTACAATCTTCTTATTTTTCTTTCATAAGTCCCAAAAGGCCCTTGTATGACAATCTATAAATTAATTGAATCATTGTGTTCCTGTTATGTTATTAATTCTAGTGGGTCCTCAATTGTCACTATGGATTAAATGGAAGGCTTTGAGGGTTTGTAGTTTTGTGGTGGTGGATAGTTTTTGGATTGTTTGACAATGATAGATGTCTAGCATTCGAATGAAACACTTTTTTTTTTATGAACAACTTTGAGTATAAGATTTGCATATACGAAAACGTTAGATTTCTAAGCATTTATGCATGATTTAAAAAATCTTCTGAGGTGCACACCTCGAGGTGTGCCTCAAACTGAAGCGTGCAATGAGTACCTCGAGGCTTAAGCCTCACTAATGCCTTACTTTGGTTTTGAAGCGGCATCTCATTCTGGCTAAATTTTATAAATTATATATATAATTCTATTATATAAAAAAAATGAACCAATTAGTTATAGGATGAATGAACAAGGTTGAATGGTTATGTTATGTTTAATAAAAAATTGAAAGATATATACCTCAAATTACAGTGATGAATAACTAGTGATGATGAAATGAATAATTTGATTGTTGATGATATATTATCTGATGATGAATGAGTAAACGTAAAAAATAGTGGAAAATTTAAAGTTGAAGATGGAGTGCTTATTTTGAATAATATGGTTTGTTTTTTATTATAATATGGTTTATTTAAGTTTTAAATGAGTGTTTATTTTGAATCTCGTTTCAAATTTTTATTTTATAATAATATTTAATATTAAGATTTATATTTTATACCTATATGATGATGAATCAAATAAATATATCGATGTTTTATTTTATTTTTGTTATTTTTATGATTTATTTGTAAGTTCATTAGTTTTTTATTTTTCTGTTTCGAGGCTTATGCCTCGCTAAGGCAAAATGCCTTGATATCCGATTTCATCTTTTTAAACCTTGTATTTATGTCATGGTATTACATCATAATCAAAAGAAGTAGAAAGAGACAAACTACTTTCTTTTTGGAATTTAGATTTTATTAGAGACCTCGATGGTGGTGGTGGTGGTGGTGGAGAGATAGTTGAGACCACTTTGCTGGTTTTCTGTGAATCTCCCAGCATGGTTCATGACTGTGGTAAGGCTTGTGACAATGGTCACAACGTACTTTATTCTTGTTTTGGTAGCCACGTTCTCTCTCCTTCTTGAACGAAGGAAGAGCATAGTTTTGAGAGTTGGGTAGGCTCAACATGGGTTTTGTTGACTTCATCATCACTAGTTTTTTGCTTTTCTCTCTTCTAACTTCAACAAATGATTCCCTGATGTTGGGAAATGATTTCATTCCAATTAATTTTCCTCAAACTTCATCAAGTTTAGGAGTTAATCTCTGGAGAAAATTGAATGCGTGCTCCTGTTCAGCCATTCATCTATATTAACACTGCTCTATCTCATGGAACATGTTCATTTCCTGCCGTAATT
Organism: Dendrobium chrysotoxum; assembly: GCA_019925795.1. Lineage (NCBI taxonomy): Eukaryota > Viridiplantae > Streptophyta > Magnoliopsida > Asparagales > Orchidaceae > Dendrobium > Dendrobium chrysotoxum. The sequence goes on along the minus strand of CM034297.1, from coordinate 47,110,192 downwards.
CCGTTAGGATATTGTAGTATTCGGTTATGATATTGTTACCTTGTCAAGTGGTGTGGAATTTTAAATCTAATCCCAAAACAATGGGGCATGTTTTCAGGATCTAAGTATAACTCCTAGATAGCTTCACAAACTTTCTTGGTAGTTTTATAAAATAAGAATGTTCTTCCAATTTTGGGTTCGATGGAGTTGATAAGCCATGCCGTGACGATAAAGTTTGCAGCTTATCAAATATTGAAAGTTGGTGTATCTTTAGATGGTTGAGCTGTAATTTTTCTTAGGTATTCAACCTTGCCTTTGATTATAAGTGATTGGAAACATTCACATTAAGCTTATGTTCAATTATTTGAAGAGATTGAACTATATAACTGGGATTGAAGGATAACTCTCTGAATTGTACTAGCGGATGCTATTGCTTTTGTGGTGGCTGAATCCGATGTGGATGAACCAATGCCATGCTCCTTCACGAAAGAACAAGGCACCAAAATTAGATGCTCTGACACCATAAACAAAAACAGTCCGGAAAAAAAACAATCTTTTTCTTATTGTTTGCATTTATTTACGTTTCAGATTTATATTGGATAAAACGATAACAATAAAACATGAAGAATTAAACCACCATCAATCATAATTTACGAAAGGATTGTTGGTTATAGCCTTCTAGATTTTTGAAGCCAATAATTATCTCTCTCATAAAACAATATTTTGAGCAACCCAAGGAGCCTACAGACCTTCCTTATATGTAGTATTTGATTTTACTCCACATCAAATTGAGAAGACCTTCCAAACCTGCCAACATAATAAACAAGGCAAAAACCAGAAGCTGCCCAACTTGTGCTAGAGTCTTTTCACAAGGAGATGAAGTTATAAAGTACGTTGCCGAACTTGAAGCACGATTAATAATCTAAGAGCCAGGAAAGCCGAGCTTCAAGCAAGATTTGATGCTGAAATTTTGAATGATTTTATCTGCTTGGGAGTATATACCAGCTAAGTCTCATCAAAATATGAGATTGACATCAGGTTTTGCTTAGAAGTTGTAGCAAAGTCTGATATTCTGGAGCAAAAAAGAAAATGATGTTAGTAACTTCTTTGATCTACTGACAGATTGAATCATCAAGTTTTAGTGATAATGATGATGAAGATGAAGATAAAGATAGATCTGTAATGCCCAACAAAGGTGAAGCTGAATTCACACCTATTTTTATTTTCTTTCTTTACTTGTACTTATTTTTCCTTATAAGGAAGTAAAATGTAAATGACTTAGAAATTTTTTTGAAAACTAGAGACGAATCCCTAAAAATTTTGTTGAAGTTATCTGAATGATTCTTGAATGTTAGAATATCCTCTTAGTTAGAATTTGGATATGTCAAATAGTTTTTATCTAATTGCCTTTCCTTCTCCTATCCTCTTTAGTTCTCAGAATTTTTTTTTTTGTAAAATGAGTTTCCAGAAAACTTTTGTAGGTTGAGTGCGCAAATAGTTTTGTGAGATGAGTTCCTTGAGTTTTTAGGGGCAGCAATTAAGATCCATTGGTCAAGTTTGGGTCTGGCCCAAAATCAAACCAACAAATACAATCAACTGAACCCAACTTGTTTAATAAATGGGTCAAAATTCTTAACATGAGTTCAACTTGACCAAACACCACTTTGACCCACATGACAAAATATTTAATTCATGATTGGTTAGTATCAACCCGATCCAATATGGACATGATTACCAAATTTGGACACAATAACTCAACAAAAATAACAAGAAAAATTATAATTTAATATAAGTTTTTCCTTAAGGGAATTAAATAATTAAACAATTATTTTTGAGTTAATCCAAACTTGGCTGACACGACCCTAATTTGTTTATACCACTTAAGTTGACCTAAATATCACACAGGTTGAACCCAGTTTAGATTTTTTTTGTCAGGATTGGGTTTGGTTTTCATGTCATGTCTAATATTAACACCTCTAGGTTTCTTTATGTGATTATTTCCTTAAGTACTTGATTAAAACCTAAATAAAATAAACATAAGCCCTTCAAATTAAAATATAAAATATGAAAAATAAAAAATAAAAATAGGAGATGATAACAACAACAACAACAACAACAGTAACAACATCAAGCCTTTATCCCACTATGTGGGGTCGGCAACATGAATCTTTTTTCTCCATTGTGCCCGATTAAAAGTTAAATTCTCATTTAAATCTAATAAAGAAAGGTTATTTCTAATATTTTCTAACCAAGTCTTTTTAGGTCTACCTCTACCCTTCTTAACATAAGGCAAATCTAATACATCTACTTTCCTAACTGAGTCGTCGGAAGATTGTTGTTTTATGTGACCAAACCATCTAAGGCGACTCTCTCTAATTTTATCTTCCACCGGAGCTATTCTAACCTTTTCATGTATATGCTCATTTCGTATCCTATCTTTAAGAGTAAAACCACTCATCCACCTGAGCATCCTCATCTCTGCAACTAAAAATAGGAGATAGCAAAATAAATAAAATATAAAACCTCATTTAATCTCATTTAAAATCAAATATAAGTTGAATTTAAAATTATATAAAAATCTAAAACAAATCTTCATTAACAAATTAAAACATAAAATTCATAAATTAAAACAAAAAAAAAGATTTTATTAAAGAATGTAAAAAAATATATGTTTACATAAATAAACATACTATGAAATTCACTCAAACTCTCAAATTAAATCCAAATGAAATTCAAGCACAAATGATTTCAGCTCTCAATTTAATCCAATATTTGCCATCAATTTCAAATTAATAAGGCTATGATGGTCATTTTTTGTGTAAAATGTTAGGTTTAGTTTGGTGGTCACATGAATGAAAAGGGCTTTGTCTTTTTCCTCTTAGCAATAGTCTTCATTTCAACCATTTAAGTTAGATCTAATGGATGATTTTGATCACAAAGATAATAGGTTTTAAAGCTTTTTCGAGGGCATCATAGAGATTTGATTCCGACCTTTGGATCTCAAGGGCATCAAGAGTTTGTAATGTTATTTTATTTTGTCCTTATTTCAAGTTTTTTTTTACGCAAAGGAAAATCAAGGGAGAGTTAGGGCCAGCTCATATGGGCATGACTCTCTTCCTCGTGACAAAAAAACATGCCTCCTCTCTCCCTCCCTCTAGTATTCTCTTGGGTCGGCCAAGCAAGAAGAGGGAAAATGCTGTAGTTTCGGCCAAGCAAGAAGAGGAGGAATGTTATAGTTTCGGCCAAGCGAGGAGGGGAAGAATTGTTGTAGTTTCGGCCAAGTAAAGAGTAGAGAAATGTTGTATCTTTCAGCCAAAATAGAATAACATGAGGAAGAGAGTCACGCCCATGACCCCGCTCTAACTCTCCCTTGATTTGCCTTTGCATAAATAAAAAACCTAAAATAAAGACAAAAAGAAATGACATTATAAATTCTTGATGCCCTTGAGCCAAGGGTTTGAATCAAATCTCTATGATGCCTTTGAAAAATCTTTAAAGCTTGCTATCTTTGTGATCAAAATTAGCCATTAGATCTAACTTAGATGGTTGGGATGAGGTCTATTGCTAAGAGGGAAAAGACAAAGCCCTTACCATTCATTTGGCTATCAAACTATACCCTAAAATTTTATACAAAAAAGAAGACCATCATACCCTTGTTAATTTGAAATGGATGGTTAAGATTGGATTAAATTGAAAGCTGAAATTATTTATGCTTAAATTTCATTTAGATTAATTTGAGGGTTTGAGTGAATTTCATATTATGTATATTTATGTAAACATATACTTTTTTTTATATTCTTTAATAAAATCTTTTTTTTAGTTTTAATTTATGAATTTTATCTCTTAAAACTTTATGTTTTGATTTGTTAATGAAGATTTTTATAGAATTTTAAATTCAACTTAAACTTAATTTTAAATGAGATTAAATGGGGTTTTCTATTTTATTTATTTTGTTATCTCCTTTTTTTCATTTTTATTTTTCATGTTTATCTTTTAATTTGAAGGCTTTATGTTTATTTAATTTAGGTTTTAATCAAGAGAAAAAAGAGAGAACATTGGAAATACCAAAATTTGAAGTCAAAAGGGAGGTCAACAATACTTTTATTAATAATCATAATTTTTATTCAATTGCTGAGATGTTTATCTTTAACAAATGCTAGAAAAATAAAAGGAACTTAGTGTTGGAGATTTTTTTTTTTAATTTCAATTGAAATTTACATATTACAAGAATTTTCAAATGATACTTCTCTTTTAAGGGTATAAAATTTTTAAATCTTCCATGCTCCATGTTCTTGGTGTGTTTAATAATGTTAGTTCATAGTTGGTAGGCATCATGATTGATTTGCTCCGTAATGATATATGCTCCTTTTTATATAGAGCTAAGTTTTTGAGCTATTGTATCTATTTTTCATAGGATGATATTTTTTTAGGGTGAAATTTATTTTTTCCAAATATTATTATCATTATACTTCACAACTTGCCATCTAACTTCTCAGAGGGTAGCTTGAATTTTTAGTTCTAGTAAACCAAGAAAAGTCTGAAGTCTTTCTTTGTTTAGATTATCTAGCCGTCGAATTCTCCTTCAAAATTGGATACAATGACATCTCTTTCGCTATGAAGGTTGTTCTTGACAAGTAAAGGGTTTTTGTTCCATTAGACAAAACAAAGGATGTTTGATTAGTCAACAAAGATGATGACCTAGAGCTCGAGTATTGAAGGCAATGTCTTTTGCCCATTCACCTTGGACACCTTCAATCTTTTTGCGGAGAAGATTAAGGGTTAGTTTATTTGCTTCTTCAACATGCTCATTTGAGGCAAATATAAGACAAATTTCTTGATGTTTGCAAAATCCTCTAATTCTTCATTCGTAGAATTATGAAATGTTGTCTATTATGATCACCATTGGTAAGTTGTATCAACAAATGTTGTTTGTCAAAAGGGTAATTGCGAACAACAATATTAATGACTTCGGCTAATTTTTTTTGCTTCAATCTATTTATCGTCGTCTAATAAGAGAATCAGAAGATCCTTTGTTCTTCAGGAGACTTGAAGCTATGAACAATTCCCAAAAATCACTCAAGGATTCCTTATCAAATGAACTTCCATCTTATTAAGTTGACATGTAATTATATACTCTTGTTTTTCAACCTGTAGAGATCTTGCCGTTCCGTCGGGATGCTCCATGGCCTTGCTTTTGTCCTTGGCGTCCTCCATGTCGACTGCGCATTTTAAGAGACTAGATCAAACTGTGGTTGATGTCAGGACCTTATCAAAAAATCATAGTTAAGTCTTGTAGAGAAAGAGAAAGAGAGAGATTAAGGGTGAACATTTTGATAATTTTATTATGTTTTTGTGTTAGATGATAGAAGATTGTTGTGACATGATCATATGCTGAGCTAATCCTCTAACGACTTATTTATAAGTTTAGGTCAATGTTCAACTCTATTGGAATGGTTTCAGTTAATAAATACGAGTAAAATTACATAGTAATGATTGTTAATACTTCCTATAAAGTGAAATAATTTTGTTGGTTGAGAATTGACCAAGTGATTGGCTAATTCCGTGGACTTTAACATATAAGCCGAGTTTAATTGAGGAGTTTACTTAGCTAGCCCTCTTTGACAAGTTGGTTACTTTGGTTAGTTCTGCTAGTGTTTCACTTGAATGGTTGGTGCATTGTTGACTTCAGTTGTCTAGTTCCATGGGCTTGTACATCCTCTCTCTGAGCAATTCAAGTAAACTCAAAGGTGAATAGATCCTCTCTTTATGCAAATTTTGTATACTCTAAGATGAGTAGATTAGGCGATTTTTGTGAGATATTCTCTTAAGTGAAGATTTAGCGAATTGGTTTAGTGCTGGCAACTTTTTGCTTCTGGTTTAGATTTGTATTATAACTTAATTAATTTGATCTCATTGATTATGGATGTATAGGAATAGTTTATCATTTGTATTAAAATCAGCTTATTTATGAAGTTGTAAATATGTAGTTTCCAAAAATTATAATTTATTCTTTTAACTTAATTTATATTTTTACTTGGTTGATTTTGTTTATTCAATAATTTAACTATTAATTTTTACAAATTTTCTAAGAAAAAGTAGAGAAAGAAGGTTAGAAATCTCTAATTAGGAGATCCAGACAGCATGCCAGCACAATTAGATTCATCCCCTAGAACTATTGTATCAAACTTGAAAAATCTTCAATCATGCCCACACAAAAATCACGAAATCAAGTTACTCGGAAAATAAGAATAGAAATTAGTGTGAGATCAAAGGCTCACGTTGATACAAGGAGATTCATCCTTAAAAGTAATTGTCAAGACATATGAACTATGAAGTGATTATAGTGTCCTCATCCTAGCACACATGCACAAAAATTAAGAGGAAAATTAGAATTTTATTTCTGTTTTCAATGTGCATTGTGCAATGATTTTTACATGCCTTAGAGGACTCATAAAATGTAATTCCTCATAATCCTCAATGATCTAGCCTGATAATGCAAATTTCAAATCACCACATTTAAATTCAAGCAAGAACATTAAGTTCCAAATCCTAGATTTTGCAAAAACAATAAATTTTCTACTTTCAAGCCTCGTTTCAGCAATTCCTGCCTAGCATGATTTCTCCCGCTATTGTGGAATACCGTAAAGGAAGGTAATCAATAGTTAGTAGTGCTATAGGGCTAGTTGGTAAAGTGACAGTAGGTAAGAGATAATGAAACATGTGAAGCTTGCTACAGTGTCTTGTTGTAATTCAGGAAATTTGCAGATGGTCAGGAACCTATATATATATATATAGTAATAGCCGGGTATTGCTAAGATCCTAGGAATAATTCATGGAAGGCAATAGGTTAGCGTGAATCTCTTGTAGAATGACCGAGAAGGATCAGCATTCCTGATCTTAAGAGGCCCGGGACCTTAGCTTTCTTCTTCACTTTCATCTAGTGATATTCTATCACACTTTGAGACATTCCAATAAAGCTACAGATTTTTGTGCTCATTTTACTTTGAAGTGTAATTTTGTTTGAAAAAAGTTTATAGTGACAATCTTCCTTCTGCTGCTTTTTTTTTAATTTGTTGAATGAAGATAGTGATAGTTCTATATCCAATAATTGTAATTTTTTAACTTTTTTGACATAATAATGCTATATGCAAGCTTCAAGAATGGCCAGGAAGGAAGAGAGTCTTAGAAGGCAATTCCATTTAAAAATTAACCAGCAGGAACATGGGATTCTATAATAAAGACAGTCAACTATAGCACCAAGTTATAAGCTGAGTAACAAATGAACAATGTAGTAATTAATCAACTTCAAAACAGAGAACTGGATAGTTTCTGAAACGAGAGATTGGAAATAATTGAACTAGGGAATTCAGGAACTGAGAAGACTTGCAAATCCAAACATTAAAGAATACAACCTGTTGTCAAGAGGATCATCATCATAGACATATTTTAACAAGAAAACAAATTAGGACAAGAAGAAAATATGACCCACTTCAAATGCGCATCGTAATATTTATATTTAGTATTTTTCCGTGAGTATACACTCTTAGATATTCAGCTTTAGGAGATAAATTTGCCACGCTACTGGAGATAAAGGGCAAAAAGTGTATAGCCATGAAAAGAACATGAAGTATTTAATGATTTAAAAGAAGAATTAACGTGGAAGGCCTGGAACTAGCCAAATTCCTGAGATTTGGAAAAAACGAAAACTATTTACAGATGTCAAGTTTTTAACTCATTTTTGCCTGCATGTCTTTTCCCTTGGTACCCTCGCTATCATGGCAGCTATAAAAATTTAGTGATTAATTTGCTTGCATGCAATCTGGTGGCCCATTCGGTGGATGGAACATTCCCTCTTTCCCAGCTGACTTCTGACAATATAAAGGACATTTTTGCTTGACATATTTTAGTATGCTTAAGGCATTTATGGTGCACAGCGTTGGGTTTGCTCATATTTCTTTGGTCCCAATTAGAGGTTTTTTTTTTTAATTGATTTTATCTTTATTCTGTGCAAATTTCACAAATTTAATTGTCAAAAAATTGAAGATGCCTGTAGCTGCATACTAGATTTTTGGCATGAATTAGTTATTTCTATAGTTCTTAGGCATTAATGTTATTTTGACTCCGTTAGTATTGCTTGGAATGAGTAATTGGTACCTCAAGCAATGATTAAGATGTTTACTTTTGAATTTCAAAGTTAAAAAACATATTCAAATGTAAAATTGTTATATTATACTGTGGATCATCAACAGTATTACCGTTAGTTGACCTCAACTCAATTAGTTGAGGTTGTTTTTATGATCCTCTTTCTCCATTCATTCTATTGAGTATTGCATGAGATATTAAACTCTTTTATGTAAATCTTTTCGAATATCTTCTGTCCATATTATTTTGTTTGTTAAATTTATTTTCCTCAAGTATCCTTCCACATTAAAGTGATATTGCTGACCGCTGAGCATACACTAGGAAGATAATTAGAGTGCTAGCCGTTACTTATTAGGGAAAATGTATATCGTGATTATATTCAAGGAATATGAAAGAAAGCGAATATCATGCAGCAAGTATTGAAGTTGGTGCGAAAGGTTTGGGTGAAATGAGTGTTGACCTCCATGTTATATCCAAAAGAAAAAGACTCAAAATCATACCTTGCCCGTCGGATCCAGAAATCTTGCCGAACTTGCTCATAAATCTCGCCAAATTACTGTTCATGCGGCGCCGTTCCGGGATTTATGTTCGCAGAGCCTCGATAGCTTGCCCTCTTCGACGTCTTTAAAAGCAAACCAAGGCCTCCTCCGACTCATTCCACACTCGCTCCCTCCTCTCTTGTTCGCAAGACCCCCGCAGACCTCCCACAGCCGAAGCCGAACCCGAACCCAATCGGGACTTCCGATCCAAACCCTGTGCCGACCTCCTCTTGCTGTTGCTCTGTCCGATCCAATCCCAGGACCAAAACTGCACTCCTCCTTCCCTACCCGACCTCCAAGCCGAAGAAACCCACCAGGCCGAGCCCCCATCGCCTCTGCAAACCGAACCCAAGACGTTCCCTGCAGCCGACCCGCTCCTTCGACGACCTTCCCTTGGCGTCAGATCGGAAGCCACGACGTGAGCTCGCTGCTGCAACTTCGGCTCCTCTGTTTTGCTCGACTTTGCCCCTCCCGACGGTATTCCCTTCTTGCGGGATTGAAAGTTACGACATTTTAATCGGAAGGAACAACAGGAGCCCGCTTGTCGTGAAGGTAACTTTCCCCTGTTCGCATGCTTCTTCGGCCAAATCTAGTAAATCCGCCAACCTATAGGTTTGGTAAACCTGGGATTTACGTTTAAATGAGCGAAATCGAGGATTTTAACTCACTATGAGATTTAACAGTCCCTAAATCCTGTATAATCCTACCTAATTCCGGCTCAAATCCTACATTAATTCTGTCTTTTTTTTAACTGAAATTAATTTCTTTTAATTACTAATAATTGTAATTAATTTTTATTATTATAATTAAATATTTTAATTACATTTAATTATTATTGATAATAATTAGTTTTAATTGAAATAAATTATAATTAATTTATTTTAATTTAAATTAATTATTATCAATTATAATTAATTATAATTAATTATTACAATTATAATTAATTATTTTTAATTATCATTAATTGTAATTAATTAAAAAAAATATGCAAAGGGAGACCCTTCTCACTTGCCTCGGTCCACGAGCCAACACCTTTACCCCGACGCTCGCCAAGGTATGAACCCTAAACCCTAAAAAACTCCGAGAACTTGCTCTCGTCGTTTGCGATGGACCGGGAAACACCTATGCACGCGCTTTATTGCGCATGGTGGGTTGGGACCCCGGTGCGGCGCCCACGACAAGATGGGTAATCTCCGAGAGCTTGCTTTCGTCATTCGCAGCGAACCGGGAAAACACCCATGCACATGCTTTATTGCGCATGGTGGGTTGGGACCCCAGTGCGGCGCCTACGACGAGGCGGGGTTATCTATAAGTACCCTCGAGCGAGGGGAAAGCAAATTGTCTTTTTAAACAGGTACCGTCGAAGACCCCATGCACGCGCTTTATTGCGCGTGGTGGGAATGAAGACCACGGCCGAGGTGTCTAAGGACACCTATCATGCACGCGCTTTATTGCGCGTGGTGGGAAGGCCCAGACTCCTGTTATTTTTTCCCCTAAACGGGGGGGACGCCGGGAGGCTGCCGAAATTTTCGGTGAAACCTGAGACCGTACCTGGATTTGTTTGAACTCAAGAAGAACACATGAGAACTTGGACAAGAACTTGAACACTTGAACAACAAAGAACTTGCAGAGTTTGAACCTAAACTAAAACTTGAACTCAAACTAAATTCAGAACTTGAACTTGATTTGAATATCAAGTGGACAAAGTTTGGACTCAATTTGAATATCAAACGAGTGTGACTTGAACTAGCTGGATTCAAACTCAAAAGAACAAAGAACTTGATTCAAACTTGACTTGCTTGGTTTGAACACCAACAAAGACTCTCAGCTTGACTACAAGGAACTTACAACAAGACTTGTACTCAAGTTTTGAACCATATTTGAACTTCAATTGGATAAGGACTTGGACAAGTCAACAGTAGACTTGTGAATATGTACTCTGAACTCAAACTGGGGCAAGATGTAGATAACAAGAACTTATGCATTTGAACTTGAACTGTATAACGCCAAGTGAAAATTGAACTTGCAAGCATAAGATTCAAATCCGGATGAACTCAATATGGCAGTAGAAGACTTGAATGAATTCAAGTCTGAATGAAACTGAACTTGGAATCAAACATATACAAGGAACTCAAAGCTTGAATCATATGCGAGGGAACTCAAGCTACAGGAGCATTTAACTCAATGTTAGATGAAATACATTGATCCTTAAATGTGACTAAGATGCGACAAATGCGAACACCCACGAGTTCTTGTAGGAAGGATATTGCAACATCCTCGTCACCAACATCGGGGTACAAACAATCATACTACAAGACTTCAATGCGCACAAACAAAGAATGTAATAGACTCCTACAACAGTCCCTATGATTGAAGAAGGCAACACTGTCAATTAACGATGTAAGGTCCCTCCTTGCAAACAAACACTTTTAAACCACCTGAGATTGGTGAAAGGTGGATATGAAGCAAATACAACGAATCCTTGTGGGTATAAGTACAAATAGCACCTACAGCAGCGGTGATCGAGATGTTGCGAGCACGTTGAGTATAAGGATAACTCGATGTACGGAGAAGGACACCTCCTCTAAAGATGGAGGAGATGTTGAGCAAATTTGAACTAAACTTCCTGTATTCCAAAATTTCCTACTTGGTCCTACACCTAGGAAGAAAATAGTTCTGACGTCCACAACCCAGATGCCTCTGTTTATTTAAAGGGCCGCAATCACTGATTTCAAGCCAACAATAGGAAAAGAGGATGATGAAATAACTAGAAGGTTCCTTGTTGATTTCTATATGAGTCACAAGAAGAGAAAGCCAGATCAAATCATTATGGAGTGAGTGAATCTCAGTTCAGTCAAGTCCTGAACTTCATGTTGAATGAGATTATCAAGACTCACGAGTCCCTGATTAATGAATGATCCCCTAAGCTTATACTGATGATTACACAGAACTCAAAAGCGAAAGATATATAGTATATACCAGCCCTTACGGGCCGCTGTGAAAAACTCGTCGTACACACTAGATGCCATCTACAAGCAAATGTTGAATGGACTATGACAAAGATGAACTTCTATAAGCTGCTGTGGAAGACCAATTATACATCTAATACGTCATCCGTAAGAAAGATATAGGGGAGCTGCAGCAGATGACAGCATCTACCAACAAAAGCAGGAGATTCGTTAGTGCACTACAATCCCCCTGCAGTAAGCAACTAGTGCACGACAGTCTGCATGTACAAAGCAATGAACAGCTCAATCCCCGAGCTACTACAGCACGCCACCGGATCTGCAACATCCATACAAGCAGATAGAAGGCGTTTACAAATATTCTAAAAGTACCCCCGCACATGTGCACCTTAATTTGTATACACACAGGAACACAAAAGGGGTAAGTACAATCATAACCCGCATGGGCCCCGGCGAGCGTGTTATTGGTACACACGTGACGTCTAGGGATGCTGCGCGGGTCAATAAGTGAATTCTAGTTCGAGCTCGATCCTCCTATACGGGTAGATAGGAGTCGACACGGCTCAAACTATTAAATAAATATGCGGTCGCGAGATCGACCGGTATATTTATTTTATAGTTCATATTAAGCCTTCAAAGCCTATAATCAAGAGAATTCACTAACAAAGGTCCAAAGCTTACGAAACCCGATCCTCTATCGACCAGTAGATAGAGTCGACAGGTCCAGTCAATAAAGTATAAATGATCTCATGCACCCCGATGATGGTCGTGTTGAATGCAAATCTCAACCGGAGGGGTCCACACATATCATTTCAAATACCACCCAAATACCCAAAACTTCAAAACTCCAAAACTCCACAAAAATTCTCAAATACCCAAAATTCCAAAACTCCACAAAATTCCCAAAATCCAAAACTCCAAAAATATTTAAAAAATTGAAACTCATCCATCAAATCACTTAAAGCAAAATCCATCCACCCTCCGCAACAGTTTGCCGAGGTGGACAAGTCGAAAATTACTTCAGCTCACATAGAGCTAATGCTCGGTCGAAAATATCACTAGGATCCATTCTCAAATAATCTCCTGCCAGCAAGGACGTGGTACGAGTCCTCTAACCGGCAGTTTCGCTGCCTAATGGCACTGCAGGATAAACGGTTATGACTCGGGGCCCTCTGAACCAGGTGGTCGCCGCCAAATGGCACCATTATATTATGGTTATGGCCAGAGCCCGTATGCTCCCCAATGGCATCAAATCCTTGAGATATGAATCAATAGGATATGATCGATATGGCACAAAGCCCTCTATTAGCTAAGGTGGATTCAAATTTGTCCCCTTAGGCAAACACTCATCCCAGGTCTACAAGGTACCCTTGGACGAAGCAACCCATTGCTGCCGACAAGGATCCTTCTGTCAGGTTGGGTCGACTACCTCCTATGACTAAGTAGACCAGGGACCATGATGGCCCGGGATGACGGAACCATGGGATCTTGATCGGGTCTATCATCCATTCCCCCACCACTCGCTTTAAGTGCAAGATGGTAAAAATTTCTGTTTTAAATATTAAAATCTTCAAACTTTCAAACATTCAACCCATGCTGCTACTATATGCCAGATGCACGTATATCTACGTATATGATCGACGACTAGCCTTAATCGAAAGTTCTCTCTCGTGATCGGGAGGGGTAATTAACTGTAGGGGCTTGCGCCTATAGGAAACCAGAACTCAGATCATAAAGTCCTCACAAAATGAGGGCGAAATCTCTTGGTAGTATCTTATCTACAAATCTCATCTGCCTTCCAAAATTTACTCCGGAACTTAATCCCGTTAAAACTCCCCCCAAAGAAAGCAAAAATGCGGGCGGAGGCCGGGGCCGAATTTTCGGAGCCCACAATGAGATTAAACAAAAGATAAATATACCTTAGCTTATGGGAAAAGATTTTCTTAAAAAATAGTTCATCTTTTAATAATAATGGGCTGCTAAGAGAGAATAAAAAGGCAACCCAATTAGTTGGGATAAACCTAAGTGTTTCATGATGAAAAATACTTTCTTTGGATTCCCAGGAAATACTTAATTCAGAATAAATCACTCTGAACCCCAAAATAAAGGGTGTAAGTGCACTTCACATAACAATCTACAAAGCATAGTCCTCCACTTTAAAAGAGGAAAAAAAAAGCAATTTACAAAGCCTAAACCTCCAACTAAGTATAATTTTGAAGGTAAAATTGATATGTATATCTCCATCCATAATTTGGTAGTTGATAATGCATTTTGAGAATAAAGCTAGAATTATTGAAATTGGTATATAAAATAGATATCAGGTTCAAGCATCATACTAATCACTAGCGTTTTAGTGGAGCATAGTGTTAATCAACAAAAAATCACTTGCGATGTACTTTTGCTTATCTTTGATCTTGTACTTTGGAATCTGCTCTTTAAATTTTGCAATGATTGTCCATTAGCAGTGTCGGAGGGGAGCAACGGGGTGGCAGTGTATCGTTTTTAGTCACGAGCAACCAATTTTCAAATTATTTTCCTAAACTTTTACCTCATACAAACGTACCCTTGAAAGTAGAAAACGTTGTTGGGTCTGCTTGTAGGGCATCTGAGAAACATAATGCATTAAGTGGAGGCTTCACATTCTACTATTACTTTTGGTTATTGTTGAGTCTTTATTCAATCTTCCGCTACTTAAATGCGCCTCTAAATCTTACATATTCTTCAACAACTCACAACCTGCATACTTTCTGGCTTTTGTGCTTTATAAAAGAAGAGAAATTAACCAAAGGTTGCATGGATTGAAGTGATTTTTTTATTTTTAAGAGCTTATTTAATAGCAGGACTAATGGAAATGGAGATTTATAAAGCTGTCTCTAAAGACAAGGATGATGATGAGAACTAATATATATATATATATATATATATATATATATATATATCATACTTTTCTTTCTTCGAATGCATGGGATGAAGGGTCCATTTGGGATAGCTGCAGTTTTTTATAAATATAGTTGTAAAGTTATTGTAGGGAAAATAGCTTTTTTGAAAGTTATTGTAAAAAGCAGCTTCTTAGTACAAAAATTTAATGAAAGCAATAAAAAAATAGTAGCCAAATAAAAACTGTGGTTGTGATTTGAAAAATGAAGTAGTAAAAATGCTGTCTCAAACAAGCTTAAATACATTAGCCTAGATTACTGAAATGATTGATTTTCTCATACTCACTCTTGAACTAAATTCTTAAGAAATACTGGGTATTTTCATTGGTATTGTACCCTATAGAATACTCGTTTAATAACTGCTGCATGTGAGAGCTTTTTCATAGCACTGCTAACATTTTTTATGTCTAAGCTGTGCACAGCTTATGGAGATGGAGGTCCCAATCACCCTGAAGAACAAGCCCCCAAGACAGATTAGGAGGACTACCTCAGGCTGATTAGATAACTTTTTTAGGGAAACAAAAATATAAATATTCGCAGATTTGAATTTCGGATTCTCGAGGAGTGAGAGGAGAAATCGATTCGCAGGCAATACATATCCAGCTGAGGATTTCATTGTCAAGTTTTATCCTAACTTTACAAAATTTCATTGTAAACAGATCTTGGAAAAAAAATGTGGTGAATGCATAGTGTAATTAAACTAGAGTGCATAATATAGTGGAACTATCTATAATATATGCACATGATTTTTTTTTTTTTTTTTCAGAACATGATCATTTGTTTCTTCCTGCATATACCTGCATGAAAAATATATTTTTTCCCTTAAAACAAAATGCCAGAAATTCTTCATAATTAACAGCCAAAACATACATAAAAAAACTGGTATATATTTCTGCAATCACTCAAAATTGTATTTGTTCTGTAGTTGTTGATGCTGCTCTCAAGGATCTTTTTCTTAAAACCATAAGAACATGCTTTTTCCAATGATTTTTTTGGGGGTGACATTTAGGCCAATTACTCATACACACATCACATATATAAGATTCGAATTCAAGATCTCTTAATTGGTGGTTAAAACTCTTAGCCAACAGATCAAGTTGAGCTGCGTTCAACGGGTTTTTCACGAAGTAAATTATATACAATCAATGAAGCAAGAGATTATGAGTCTATTTGAGATGATTGTAGCATTTTGTAGAGGTGATTTTAAAGTTATGTGAAAAAAGTAATTTTTTGAAATCTATTAAGGATATATATATATATAGCCAATTGAAATTGTGGTTGCTATCTAAAAAGAAGGCGGTAAGAAAGTTATTGCAACAAATCTTAAGATTACTAAAGCTTTATTGAATAAATTAGTTTCATGTATCAAAACTGGATTTTTCATTATAAAATTGCCCATGAATAATTAATTTATGCTTAAAATACAAGTTGTCGCTTAAGAAAAGGAAATACCAATTGGGTAGTTGTGCAAGTAGATGACATGTTATTAGACTCAATTTCAACGAAATATCATGATCAGTATGGACCAATATCAAAAGGAAATTATTTTTTCGCATGAGCTGAATATTCTTTTAAATAATTTTCTGATGGGTTGAGTTCAGGTCTGATTCAAACCCAATCAAATTGACATGTTTAATAAATAGATAAAAACATTAATACAAATATGACTAGCTAGCAACTTGACTGACCTAAACTTGACTTGTTAACCTTTTTGATTAAAAAAAAAACTAAAACTTATTAACTATAAAATTGAAGATGTTTGATAAAAAATAAGAAGATTGTACTCACAAGTAAAAAATTAAGGAAAAAGATACTAAATAGGTAATTTTTGAGTTAAATATGAGTTTGTGGGTCAATCAGAACCCGACCCATTTTTAAACAGGTTGGGATTTGACCTGTTTATTAAACAGTTCAACTCGAACCTAAATTTTTCAAGTCGGATTGGTCGGTCGAGTTATTTTTTGACAACTTTAGAGGGCATCTACATTTTATCAATGTAAACTAGTCAAACTGGGTCTGAGCCACCTCCGTCTTGAGATTGAATTTGATTAATTAATTGAGTTCGAACTTAAATTTTATTCTACAAGTTTGAATTGGCCTATGATTTGGCTCATTTATTAAGGAAGAAAATAATTATTTTTATTTAAATTGTCATTATAATAACATGATTAAAAATAAAAAATAATAAATGGGAAATAATAAGAAACTCTTGATTTAGAGCAAAATGATAAAAATTTTAAAACTTTATGATAGAATTGCTAATATACTTTTAAGTATTTTTATATTAAAAACTTTTAAATAAACCAACTCATAAACTGATGAGTTGAGTCGACGCTAGTTTAAGCTTGACTCATCAGCTCATTGAACTCGAGTCAAGTCTGATTAGCTCGCGAGTCAGCTTGGCTTAGGTACACCCCTCAATACTATACCAAAGGAAGCCTTGATGATCTATCTAGATGCCAAGATTGATGTTCATGATATGAAAACCATTTTGAAGGGGCATATACCCAAATTTGTATCATTTAAAATTGTATATTTTTTTAGTAATTTTTTAATTTAATTTTTTCGCCTGACAAACTAAAATTGAGCTGGCACTTGTTTTTTTTTATGATTCATTTTTATATAACAAATAAATTATTTTATAATAATTTATTAACGATCATAATATTTTTTTCTGTGAATAAGAAAATTTTAAGAAGAATATTTTAAATTTTATAATTAATTCAGATTGACTACACTTCGCCATTACTTTAATGGATTATGTGATTTGACTTATTACTTCAAAAAAAAAATTGAATCGACGAGAAAGGACAAATTAGATGGCCTGAGGCGGCAGTACAATACACCTATCCGTTTCCACAACAAGGATACAACATACAAAACAAAATCTCATCCGTCCATCACCCGCACACGATCCAAAACGCATAAATAAAGAGTTCCCGCGGAACAGTGGCACAATCGCAGATCCCAATGCACTTCGCATCACCGGAGATTTCCGCCTCCGGTCGCCGAAGTCGGAGCTGGAGTAGAAACCAAAGAAGGTTCAAAAAAGGATTCGGAAGCTTCCAATCGGATCTAGAAGCAAAGCAGAACGAGAGAAGCGGAGACCATGAAGCCAAATGTGCACATCAGAAACCCAAAATGCAGAGCCCAGCTCCGCTTAAACTTCCCGAAATAGCTCTCCGGCGGCTCCTGGTAATGGATCTCGAACTCCCCCGGCAGAAGTGGCGCCTCCTCGCCGGCACCTCCGGCGGCTGTAGCGGCCTCGGCGGCGGCGGTGTAGCGCAACTTGAGGTGCTTGAGGCGATCCGTCGCGAGGGCGAGGGTAAGCTTGTGGCATCGGCGCTGGTACTTGAATCCGTTGATGCATCTTAGGGTTTGGGCGACGGAGACGTAGAAGATGAGATGGGCCAGGGAGAGGAGGCCGATCGGGACCCAGCAATGGCGGCATTGAAGGCGAGTTGGCGCGGCCTGGACCTGGGCGGCGAGGACGAGCGCGAGGAAGAGGAAGAACAGCTGAAAGAGACGCCACATCTCCTTCTTTTGGGCGTCTACTGCTCTCTTTTTCTCAAGGGTTTTCTCGAAGTGAAGCTGGATGATCGTATTGAGAGCTTGGATAGCTGCTTCTCTTCCGACCACCATTCCGCCAGCGGCGGCGTGGTCGTCGTCGGCGTAAGCAGTTTCGGCCATTTCTCACTCTTGGGGTGCTTTTCTCTCTATCTCTAGCAAGAGGTTTGTTTTCTGATTTGGTTGCCTCGGATTCCTCTGGGGATGATTGTCACAGTGTAATATTAGTAAAGACTAAAGACGAGTAATGTTGTAAATTAGTTATTCATTTAATCATTATTTATTATTTTATTTAAAAAATATTTTTAGGGGTTCTGATTTAATTCTAGGGAAATTTACATACATACCACTTTCTTTCATACTATTTACATATCTAACATCCAAAATTTTAATATTACATTTCTATTACTCATTTAAAAATTTAATATCAAATATACCACTCCTATATTTCATTATCACCACCCACACCACTCTACAAACTTTAATATTTCATTCTATGCACCCATTTTTGTTCTATGGATGATAGGCATGTAATATTAAAGTTTTAGGTGTAATATAAATATGATCATTTAATTAAATAATATGGGATAATTGTCATTAGAAATTCAGCCTATTTAGCACAAATATTGATGAAACTTTTAGATGTTAAAAATACTTAAATAATAAAAAAAATTATAATCGACTTTGAGATCATCTTCACTTCATTTTTTTATAAACTTATAATTGAAATAAGAATTTCATTGAGATAAATCTAACAATATCAAAATATCTAGATTCAAATCTAAATAAACTTAAATTGACTATATTTTTGAGAATTTCTAAGTATCATTTGAGTAATTCAATAATCTTTAATTTTTTCATACTTATAGTTAAAATGAGCATCACGATAAGACAAATCTCATAAACATAAGATAACTGAAGTCTAACTTTATTAAGACACAATGGTGTTTAAAAATAGACCAAATTATTAAAAGGAGTATATTTTTCGATGAAATAAGCGAAAAAAGCATATTAAATGTAAAATTTAATTAGTAGCGAAATTGATGAACAAAGATCCATGTTCATTGAATGCGGATGAATAAATTCCACTTTCAGTAGAAATCGGAACTATGTTTTCCGCATTCAAGTGAATGCAGAAAATCATAAGTTATTAAATTATTTAACTTAAACTGCCTCGTATTCCATTCCCCGTTTGCTTCAGGATTTATTTTTAAAAACTTCAAAAAATTGAACAAGAGAATTATTATTATTTTTTTAGTCATCTCTCTGTTGAATTTGTTAGTGATGAAAAAGTTATCAAGTTATATAAAAAGTATAGCTATTATGTGTATGTAGAAGAAGTTAAAAAAAAAAAAGTAAGTATGGTAGTTCAAATAATTTTATAATTAGAAATTTATATCATGAAATTAATTGTAATGATAATTTATTTATATATGCTAAAAAAATAGAAAGAGTTTACCTTACATATTCATCTTAATTAAAAAAATTTAATGATGTAAATTTGTTAATTATGTAAATTTGTTAATTGATTATCTGATCATTTAGAAAATAAAATATAATAATTAAATTTTGCTAAAAGTTTAATTTATAATTTATGTGAAATTTAATTTTGTATATTAAATTTGTTGAGCTTGACAGTTGTTACTGCATTATAATGAAAATTATTTGAAAATTTTAAATATATTTTTGAAAATATTGTCAATTATTATGAGCAAATAAAACATTCTTAATTTCTTTTGGACGTGAGATTTATTAAATTTCAAGTCAATTCCACCTTCACTTGCTGATTGTTTGAAATATCATTTTCTAAAATACGATTACGAATGGTTTGTCGAATGACATGCTTGAACTTATTTAAATTTTGGAAGAACATACGAAGATCAGATTGCATGCAATGTCATGCTTCATTCTATATTATGATGGTCATCTAAACATTACGGAGGAATTCATCCCTTCGTACATCTGTAGAAGAAATTGTCCCATTGAAATAAATGAGAATATTACACTTGAACAGTTATATGTTAGAATTCTTCAGGCATTGCGTCGTAATAGTGAAACGTGCCGAGTTGACCTTGTTTGTCGTCTTCCAAATAACGGAGGTTATACAACAATTTAAGTAATGGACGATGACATTTGTGAGTTCATACTTCACGAAGCTCGAAGGCGCATTTTAATTATTTATGTTCAAATCGAGTAACTCCACACGACATAAGTCTCAGTTCTCATCATCATATGGGTTATCATGACCCGACAGTCTCTTACCAAGTAAACAGGTTCGTCCGCACCTAATATACAATTGATGTAACTTAAATTCTGGCTAAATTATTATGTTCGAATTTAAACTTCACCATTACATTGTGCTATGTGTTGCATGTCCACTGTAGTACCCACTGTTACAAATGAAACTTGCCGCTTTAGTGTAAGTAAACGTTCACCACAATATGAACTAATAAGTGTAGGCTGCTTAAGTCTGAGTGAGCGTCCGACATTATTAGAACCACATGCGAGAGGGCGTGCAAGTGTTAGTGACTGATGGCCTCAAGCACATTGATGTTTCAGCTCCACCAACAGACTCAACAGTTCGATCAGGGACATGATGCTGAAGCCACACCAGTTCTTGAAGGATATAAGACGATGGATAGCGAAAATAGTAAGAGCTCAAGTGAAACACCCGTAGGGTATGAAAGAAATCCAACTACAAAAGAATGCGATGTATCATTGCCTGGCCATGAGTTGGTCTGTGAGCATGTATTTATAACCAGGCCGATTTAGGTGCTATGGAGGCAAATAACGATTACGTCGAACTTGTATGACCAGCACAGGCCTGGAATTATACGTATGAGATTGATGCCCCAACAATAAATTTTATTGGGGAATTGGCTGGCATTATTTTTGAATAATTGTACAAAGGAATAACTTTCATCAGTAAGGACGCCCTGCAGTGTGCACTTAATGGGTAGTCAATCATCAATAATATAGAATACATCAAAAGCTCATCTAATAAGTGAGAGATAAGATTGACATCATTATATTATGTTGATGTAATCAGACCATATATCTTATTTATATGATATGAACTTCTCTTTTATTTTTGTTAATTGTATAACGTATTATGACAATTATTTAATTAAACTAAATAAAAATTTAAAATACATTTTAATAGTTATATTTAAAATTTTAATATATAGTTAAATAATTATTTATAGATTAATGCTTAATTGACTAAAATAAATATACATATTAGTTAAACTTTTTTATTAATACAAATATATAAATAACATTACAAATTAATTTACATATATAAAATAATAATGTATACAGATAAATATTCAACAAAATTAAAGAAAAGATTCATAAGTACTCATCCCAAATAAATACTTTTTTTTTATGAAGAAGCACATGTAACTGACCACATACCATAGTAAAATACATAGACAAGCTTGATATTAAATATAAAAGCTACGGTGAAGAAAACACAATCGAAGTTGACAAACTAATATTTAAACGAACATATAGGTTTACTATTTCCTAAGAAGCATATGCAGATGTGCTTAGAGTTATGTTTGAGTTGGACAACATTTCAGATGAAACTTGAACTCATATTGAAGGTCTTACTAGTCCTCAACATTGAAGAATTATTTAGGCTTACCATCAGGTAATAGCTCATTCATCCGATCTTTATAGAAATCTAAAATAAACTGGTTAACCTTAAAGGCCAACTTTGATATAAAATGACATGCTCAATGTCAAGATGGCTACAGTCGATGTCTGGCGGTGAATAACCGTCATCTCTATGGCATTTCATCTCATGGTGTCATATATGTAAGAAATGAGGATTGATAAGGTAACCATTATCTTCCCGGAACCTCATTTGAAGATATTTCTAACTAGCGGCATTTAAAAAATCTCTCATATGGTAAAGTTTTACCCTAATTATCTCAGCATGCACACTCCAGAGGGCATCATTCTCATCTTCAGACCATTTGTGGATGCAACACCTAAAGATCTCATTCGCATTCGTCTTTTGCTCCAACGGAGTGTCACCGGCCTATGCTATACAAGGATGCATTCTTCGGCTTGCATCATTGAACATTTCTTTGTTGAGGATGCCTCAAAGCCTTTTCACACATGACCAAAATATTCTAAATGACTAAAGTAAAATATCTACAAATATACTTTATATGTCTATACACCATTTAAATAGCAGAGAGTAAACATATCCCACCATCACTTGTAGAAAAAAAACTACAATAGGACTTGATTGGACCTTATAACTTTACAGGTCATCTGATGAAATAGGCTATTACAAGTTACATGGTATGTTAATGCACAATGAACAAGATATTATAAGGATCTTGTGCTCTAAATAATTTTTTAACAGAGGAATCCAATGTTCACACCAAGTACATATTAATTATTTTTTACACATCTGTCATATTAGGAATGGTTAGGTCACATAAATGGCAGCCTTCTGATGACCCAGTTTGGAAAGTAGAGGTATTAGATTTGACTTATGTTATGAAATGTAGAGATATACCTAAAATGACTTGGTTAGAAAATATTAGAAATGATCTTTCTTTATTAGATTTAAACAAGAATTTGACTTTTAACAGGACTCAATGGAGAAAAAGGATTCATGTAGCCGACCCCACGTAGTGGGACAAAGGCTTGATGTTGTTGTTGTTGTTCTCATATTAGGAATGGACTATTAATTGTCACAAATTAAATACTTATATATTTATTGTTATCATCTATTCATTACTATTCAATGAATTATTTTGATATAAATGTAATACAATATAATGTCCATAATGTATAATTTAAATCATATTGTAATATTTTTTTAAATATATAACAAATTATATGGATACTTAGTACAAATTATTCACAAATAAATTTACAATTATTTTATTTTAACTAAATTTAAAAATAATATACAATTTAAATTTTGTTAAAAAATTTTATTACTCATATAGTAAACTAAAATAATTATTATTAATTTAAATCTTAATTTAAAAATTTATTAACAACTAATTCACTTAAATTATTCTTATTAATAATGAACTGGTAAATGAAAAAAATTATATTCACTAATTAATTTTTTTTAAATATAAGAATAATATAATTTATATATATAAGACAAATAACATTAGAAAAAATAAGTGAGATGATATTTTTAATCTAATTTAAATACTGTTAAACAACGATTTATAAGTGAACAAATTAAAAAAATTCACGTAATAAAAACCATAGAATTAAAATCCGGTTTCTACTGAAATCGGAGAATTAAAATCCCGTTTCTATTGAAACTAGATAATAAAGTTCTGGTTTCTATTGAAATCGAATAATTAAGTTCTGGTTTCAATTGAACCAGATAATTAAGTTTTGATTTTAATTGAAATTGGATAATTAAGCTTTGATTTCTATAAATTTTGAATACGGTCTTCTGTTCTCTGTATTGGTTCCTTTCTAAATTTACTTATTCATTCACTTCTTATACGTATTTTGATTGAAAATCTGCTCTTTTTTATAGTTTGGCCTTAAAAATATTGAATAGTTAAGGCAATCAATATGGCTTGTTTAAATAGATTTGCTTGATTCCCAGTCAAAATGATAAGATGACCCTTTTCAAAAATTTTAAATAGATTATATTTATGCTAATTGGGGAGGATTCTAGAAAGAATTCAAAGATTTCCAAAACTGTATTCATTAGCTCTCAAATACGCCTCCTAGGTCTACTATCAGTAAAGCTCGACATTGATTGCGACATACACTCGCCACTAACTACTGTTGATCGAAGTTTCAGGACCTATCCTAATCTAAAGACATATCTCAAGTTGTACTTTACACAAACAAGCCTTAACCTTTAGTATGTCCATTAACCATTTGTTAATCTTGAGATTCCATATGACCAATACTATAATATTCTCATAATGTATCTACAAAACATTGCTTAACATCGATCATGTAAGTATTAATGCATTAGTTCATAACAATAGTAATGCATACAAATGGTTAGAAAAGAAAATATCAGCTTAAAGCTACCCAATCTTTATCATTCATCTAATGATCAACATATGCCTCTGTACTTAATCAATTCCACAAAATTCATTATTTTAATACTATATTACACATGTAGTGCCTCCCCAAGTGCGTTCTTAACCCACAATGGATCACATATTTGTAAGCTATCATATTAAAATCAATAATTAGATCATGCGTGAATAGAAAAATATAAAAAATATATATAATTTGCATGCGTGTGACATGAAATGTAATGTTTGTTATAATATTATTTGAATGTTAAATCATTTCACTTAATAAAGTTTATATCTAATGGTAAATAACTAATGTAGATGTTTGATATTATCGATAAGAGTACATATATCATTTGTCACCCTTGTATATTCATGCAAGTTGGGAATCCAAACTAGTATAAATATTCACTATTTTAAGCTCGCTAGTTTGATATCAATACCAAACGTCCAAACCCCATGCTTTAAGAAAAGTCATTATCTCACACTCCTACATAGGACAATGTTATTGTTGTCAACCAAAGTCTATCAAAAATTTCCTTAGATTTATACATTACACACATATTCAACATAGCCATAATATATATATATATATATATATATATATATATATATATATAATTTAAATTGAAAGAATTCTTTCTTTTATCTTTTAATAAAACAACACCAGAGCTATCTATTTTCTTTTATTAACAATAATATCAACGGAAACAAATCTATTTATCAAATATTAATATACATCTATATTCATTGCTTAAAAAATTATATACAATATTCAGGAATCCTATAAATATAACACATCATCAAGTCCTAAGTACAAAATAATAACTAAAATAAAAGAGGCAAAACCTGATGAATCCTGGTCAATCTTATACTCATGATCATTTGTTCATGCTTGAAATTATTTAAACCATAGATAATTGAAATCATTTAAATCACATATAATGAGGCTAAAAATCTAATATGTCACTAAGTCCAACAACTAAACTCAAAGCACGGTACAAAAGTAATATGCATGTCGTCAGTCAATTCATGATAGTGGCAGTCATATAATCATGAATCTGTATAGAAATAATAAAACTAACATGCGATAGCATAAAATCTGGGAAATAGTAGAATAATATGATATAAAAGCCAATAAAATAGTACAGTGCAAAAATCAATAAATCAATATGGGTGTCAAATCAATAAAGCGAACAGTCATCGTAGCAGTAATATTTAATCAGTATGGACATCATATGAATTGGTAGAACCAAAGCCTTGATGAAGACCATCGAAACCATCAATACAGTAAAATCATATACTATCTAACTATTTTATATTTGTATCAAATCAATATCTTAATCATATATTCAGTAAATTATATAATTTGTAACAGTGAATTACTAAATAGTATTAGTGAGAGTGGGTGAGCACGAGCATGGGGGAGAGCGTGGGCATGGGGGTGATGGGGTGGACTTGTGTGTGTAAGAAAGTAAGGCTTTATTACAAACTGTGCAATAAATGCTTGTTTTGTCAATACTAATTAATGCTTAGGTTTTTATTGATACGTTAATAATGGAAGCCCACTTAAATGTACGCAAATATACGTATCAAATCAAGTAATAAAGTGATGAAGTAGAGTGTCGAACCCACGAGAAAGTGTTATGCTTGCCTGCAACAAATCTACTACTGCTCACTCTAAATACATAAGTTATCCTACTAAAATAAAAATGATATTTTTGGAGTTTCTATCACTGGTTAAAAATAAAAGAATAGTGATACAATATTTAATAAAATATTTTAGATTGATGAATGCAAATATCATATTTTTTTCTAATGAGACTCTTAATTGTAGATATGATTCAGAGCATGTACATCCCTAGATCACTATCGAGTTTATATGAGTGAAAAGGATATCTGCTGACCTCCTACAATTTTAATATCTCCTTTAGAACTTAAAATATTTAAACGTCATATGTGTAGACATGCCAACATTCTATCTCAATATTTCTGGTTATTCTTGCATTCCTCCATTAAGGCTATATATTTCACTAAATTTTAACTACATATATGATCACTATATACTTTAAACAAACAATGAGAGATAATTGAGAACATCATTAAATCTTTAAAGTATAAGAGTCTTTATTAGTACTTAATATGCTCTTTACATCATCAATCCAAAATAAGAGATCTAGCCAGACATAGAATAAATGACAAGCAAACTCATTTTCATTGTATTCATAGAAGAATCAAAATACAAGAGAAATAATAGAATTTTATCATCAGGTAGGATCAAAGCATCTCCTCTATACTTCTTCTTCATTAACTAACAGGTTACTTCAACAAACATAGGCTAAATACTATAATATATTATATCATGTACTTCTTTAGCCTCCTTTAGATTTTACTTTAAGATGGTACTAGAGAAGTACACTGAAAAGTATTAAGTTTTACACAAGTAACTGAACTCTCTCACAAATAGAATAGAACATCTATTTATAGAAAAAGACAAAAAATGTGTCTGGTGCTGTGGTACTGCGGTGCTCGAAAGTGAACTAGTGCCTCGGCACTAAAATATTTGCTCTGCTACGGTGCTTGATGACATGGAACGATTATCAAATGAACATATAGGTATTTTCACTTCAATAACTTATCTCTTGGAAGTTAAAACTATGGTGCCGCGGCACTGTAGAAATTGGAGTGATGCCGTGCCTACAACAACAACAACAACAATATCAAGCCTTTATCCCACTACATGGGGTCGGCTACATAAATCCTTGTTCTCCATTGTGTCCTGTTAAAAGTCAAATTCTCATTTAAATCTAATAGAGAAAGATCATTTCTAATATTTTCTAACCAAGTCTTTTTAGGTCTACCTCTACCTTTCTTAATATAAGTCAAATCAAAGACCTCTACTTTCCTAGCCGGGTCATCGGGAGGCCGTCGTTTTATGTGACCAAACCATCTAAGGCGACTCTCTCTAATCTTATCTTCCACTGGAGCTACTCCAACCTTTTCATGAATATGCTCATTTTGTATCATATCTCTAAGGGTAAAGCCACTCATCCACCTTAGCATCCTCATCTCTGCAACACTTAATTTAGAATTATGCTTATCTTTTAATGGCCTACATTCGGCACCATAAAGCATCACTCCAAGAAATTGGAGTGATGCCGTGCCTGAGTGGATAAAATGTTGTTGATGTGTTGAAATGTGTGGTGCTGTAACATTCATTTTCCCAAGACCTTGACGTTGCTAAGCTAACTTTTCGACGTAACAGCGCTTCAAATGCTACGACGTTGACCTTGATGTCGTTCCATTGCTCTCAAACAGAGAGTATGGCACTACAATATCTAAAAAGTGACACTTTGACAGTGTTGAATGGAGTGCGGTGACAGTGTTTCCTCTAGCATTGTGGCGCTACCTACTCCTTTATATTTTTTACTATTTTTAAATTGTTCCTATGCAAAAATAAATAAAATAATATATTTTTACTAAAATTCAAACATAATAAATAATATGTAATTTATACTTATCAAATTCTCCCAAGCTTAAACTCTTGCTTGCAATGAAAGATTTACGGGGGCCTATGAGGGCATGTGCCCCCCTCCCTCCCAAAATTGGAAAGATCCAATTGGCATTCGATCTCCCTTACGGGTGTATAGTTTGGCAAGCAACAACGCTAATTTTTATTTTCTCTCGTGATTAGTAGGCCTGCTTTTGTTATTCGCTTGCTTAGTTCGACTACGATTTTTTCTGAGGAAGATTTTTTCGAGGTTCACCTGCTCTGCTTGACTGTGACTTCATCTATGAGGAAGACTCATTCCCTGTTTGTCTACTCTGCTTGATCGATCTCGAGAGATAAGATTCACATGCTATTAATCTTCTTGGTCGTT
Organism: Dendrobium chrysotoxum; assembly: GCA_019925795.1. Classification (NCBI taxonomy): domain Eukaryota; kingdom Viridiplantae; phylum Streptophyta; class Magnoliopsida; order Asparagales; family Orchidaceae; genus Dendrobium; species Dendrobium chrysotoxum. The sequence continues at coordinate 47,082,147 of CM034297.1, read as the reverse complement.
CGTCCTTAGCAAAAAAAGGTCTGAGACTTTCGTAGTTTCATATCTTTGTTTGATCCATTCGTTCATCCATAAGTAGAGAAGTTTGAAGTTCTCATTTTCTTTGGCATACAAGGAAAAGGAGCATCCAAGAGGGAACTGTAGTTCCTGATTCATATGCTTTGCTCGACTAAGCCTTAGAGGTAAGATTCACTTGCTATTAATCTTCTTGGCCCGATGAGTGATCTCTTTTTTATACATATGATATATTTGAGCCTAGCGTATAAAAGAAATGAGCATGACGATGCAAGACAGTAGAAAAACCTGTAAGCTTTTATAATAAAAAATTATAAAATTATGAGGGAAATGATAATTACATAATGCACTGAAAGTTCCAATTTTATTATAATATATGTACCTGGCATTTCAAAAAATTGAATAATGTTTACTTCTTATGCAAAGTTTTAAGGAAAAAAAATCTAATTAGAGTTACCAAAATCTCTAAGGTTCTTTGTATGGTGGTACATAGTATTATGTGGGTGGAAGTGGGCGAAAAGATGCAACTGCTTTCTTCAGGAAATTTTGGGTCATGAAATCTTGATCTAAATTTGATGTGGTTATTTATGAGTGTAAAATAAGAACTATTGATTAACTAATAGCATACACATCACAAAACAAATTGATTAGTATAAAATTATAGGTGTTTTCCATCTTAAATATATTCTTTTATCTTTTTAAAAAAAGTTTTTAAAAACTGTCAATACCGGTCAAAGTAAAACTTAATAATTTAAGTTTATTAAAATAAAATATAATACATCATAGTTTAGAAGTAGTAGAAAATTCCTAACAATTATTCTATTCCGTCACCCTTACCATTGCTTATTTTGAATATATATATTATGAATATAATTATTGACTATTAAATTTTGAAATGAATAAGGTAGCTTAAAGATTATATGTGTTTCTAGTTAAAATTAAAATTTCATTAGTTCACCATCGTCTGTACTAGTGCTCATATCTTATCCATTGTAAATTTAAATATAAGGTTGCAGTCAGACTTTAAGCTTTTAAGTGATACTAACTTTTGAATGTACTCTTCTTCTTTTATTTTATTTTAGAATTTTTTTCATATTTCTTTTATTTTCTTTTTTTTTGCAGAGTACATAATTAATGATGTTGAATATCAGTATTGTCTATATCCTCATGTAATCTTAATTATTTTAATATAAGAATTTATTAAGATCACTAGTTTTAATTTCAATTTATTATAATTTCCAATTTTAAGCTACACATATCTATTGTTTTAACCTTAATTATCCATTTTTTAATTCAAAGATCAATGTATAATTGTATAACTTATAAATTCAAGTTAAGCCAATAGTTTAAAAGATTTAAGTTAGTTAATTATTAAAATTTTCAAACTATGAATCATAATGCAGTGTTCATTTAAACTATAACCTAGAATTTTATTATTATCCTAATTTTATATAGTTTTTAATTATTATTTTTATTCTGGTTAAATAAATAATAAAGAAATATAGATATTAATGGAAGATAATGTAATAGTGTAAGCTTAAGGGAAATTAAATTAAATATAAATTTAAGAAATTTGGAACTACAGTTAATGACATATGCTTTTTCATATGAATGATAAAAGGCTAAAAAAACACATGTTATATATAAAACTAAGCAAATGATACATGATAATTAGTATTTATGCCACCACTCTAACATCAAAATAAAGATGATTATAGACACAAGTGAGTTGCCTCCCATAAGCGCTAAGTTTAAAGTCTTCAGCTAGATTATACTAATAATTTATTATTTCAAGATGAACCAATTTAGTTATATTTCTAAAATGATTAATGTCCCCACCTAAATAAGGTTTTAATATGTGATCATTAACTTTAAAAATATGCAAGCTTTTCTTGACTTGAATTTCACAGTTCCATACAAAAATATTCTCATGAAAGTGAATGGTTATGACCTCCAAGATTTTAGTTTTCCTGGAAATAACTTAAGTTTGAAATTAAAAATTAATACATCCTGCCCAAGGGTGAATTCTTTTCTTAGAAGCTTACAATCATGCCATTTTTTAACTTTATTCTTATAAATCCTTACATTTTTATAGGTCGCATTTCTTATTTCTTTTAATTCATTTAACTACATAAAATTTTCCTCTTTCATATTCTTAAAATTTAAATTTAATTCTTTAATAGCTTAAAATATCTTATGTTTTAATTCTATAGGAAGGTGGAAAGCTTTTTCAAAAATTAATTTGTAGGGAGTCATACTAATAAGAGTTTTAAAAGCAGTTCTATAGGCCTATAATGTATCATCTAACTTAACAGCCCAATCCTTCATATTATAACTGACAGTTTTTCCAAAATCTGCTTAATCTCCCTATTTCTAATCTTAGCCTGACCACTAGTTTGGGAATGATAAGCAGTTGCTACCCTTTAATAAATTTCATATTTCTTAAAAACTATTTCTATTCTTTTATTGCAGAAATGACTTCCCCCGTCACTGATTAAAAGTCTTGGCATTCTAAATCTAGAAAAAATATTTTTCATTAAAAATTTAATTACAACTTGATCATCAATTTTAGAGGTTGTCACTCCTTTAATCTATTTTAAAACATAATCCACAACAATAAAAATATATTAACTTCCATGGGATTGCACAAAAATTCCCACAAAATTTAATCCCTAATCATCAAATATCTTAATTTCCAAAATATAGTTTAAAGGTATTTCCTTTCTTTTTAAATATTCCCTACTCTTTCACATTGATCACATTTTCTAATATATTCATTTACATCATTAAATAGAGTAGGCCAAACAAATCTAGATTAAAAGATTTTAGAAGTAATTCTAAACCCTCGAAAATATCCTTCATAATAAAAATCATGACATTCCCTAATGATTGCTTTTATTTCTTTCTCAAGGCACATCTTCTAATGATTTGACCATTACAAGCTTTAAATAAATAAGTTTCATCCCAAAAAATAATATACTTGATATCATGCAAAAACTTCCTCTTTTGAATTGGTAATAAATTATATGGAAGTATACCACTAACGATGAAGTTAACAATGTCAACATACCAAGGTGGTTTGTTTAAATGCATAGCAAACGATTATTCATCAGGAAAGTATTCATTAATTTCACACTCAATTTAATTTTCAGTCTCTTTATATCCAAAATTTCTACATCAAACTCCTGTAACAAAAGAATCCACCTAATCAATCTAGGTTTAATGTCTTTCTTTATCATAAGCTATTTTATAGCAGAATGACTATTATAAATAATTATTTTGGAACCAATCAAATATGATCTAAACTTGTTAAAAATAAAGACAATAGTTAGTAATTCTTTTTCGGTAGTTGTGTAATAATATTATGCAAAATTTAAAGTTTTGCTGGTATAAAAAATGACATCAAATTTTTTATCTTTCTTTTTTCCTAGAACATCACCCACAATAACATCGCTAGTATCACACATCACTATAAAAGGCAATAACCAATCTGGACCAATATAACTGGAGCAGTAATAAAATGTTATATTAAAGTATTAAAAATTTGAAGACATACTGAATTAAATATTAAAGAAACAACCTTCTCCAATTAATGACATAAATGTTTAGAAATTTTAGAAAAGTATTTAATGAATCTCTTATAAAATCCTGCACGACCAAGAAAAGTTCTAATTCTTTTAACTGAATTAGGGGGAGGTAATTTTTTTATCACCTGAATTTTTGTGATATCTACTGTCAATCCTTTCTTAGAAATTTTATATCCTAAGATAATACCTTCAATCACCATGAATTGACACTTCTCCCAATTTAACTCTAAACTTATTTCTACACATCTTTCTGTAATAGAAGTTAAATACTCAAGATAATAATCAAATGTAGTGTCAAATACTAAAAAGTCATCCATAAAATTTTTAATACCCTGCTCGATTAGGTTTAAAAAAATTGACATCATGCATTGTTGAAAAGTAACAAGGGTATTACAAAGACCAAAAAGTATTCTCCTAAAAGCAAAAGTTTCATATAGACTAGTAATGGTAGTCTTATCTTGATCCTCAGGTGCAATATGAATCTGATGATACCTTGAATATCCATATCGAAAATAAGAAAATAAATGCCCCGCCAACCTATCTAGCATCTGATTAAGAAAATGCTAGGGAAAATGATCTTTTCTAGTGGTCTTATTTAATTTCCTATAATTTATGCAAATCCTCCACCTAATGATATTTCTTACAGGTATAAGTTTATTATGTTCATTTGATATAACAATCAAATCACCTTTTTTTAGGAATACAATGAATAGGGTTTACCCAAGAACTATCAGAAATGGGATAAATAAGAATCAATCCATTTAAGAATCTATTTCTTAATATCATCTTTCATAGAAGGATTAACTCTTCTTTGAGGATCATCTTTTGGTATAGAATTAGCTTTCATTAAGATTTTGTGCATGTAAATTGATGGGCTAACTCCCTTAATACCAGCAATTATCCACCCAAAAGCTCTTTTAAACTTCACTTAAAACCCTAATCAACTATCTTTCTTGATGTTGTTCTAAATTTGCAGAAATAATTATAGGAAGAGTAGAGTTGTTACCTTGAAAAGCATACTTAAGACGATAAGGTAAAACCTTAAGCTCAAAGTTAGGGGCTTCTTTAATGGATGATCTCAAAGCTTTACCAAAAGACATGGTTTCTAAAGGTTCACATTTCTGATTAAATGATCCTATACTACCTCCGTTTGTTGAAACAAACTCTCCTAAAAACTCACTATTCTTTTCAACTTATTCCTCTTCTAATAAATCTTCTTTTAATAATTCTTCCTTCTCACTCTCTAATGTAATGTTTTCCAAATCAATTTTAAAGTAATATCTATTTTTTCTTGGGGGATGTTATTGATTTAAGTACATCGATAGTAACCTCCTAATTTTGAACCATTATAGTTATTTCTCATTTTTGCACATCAATCGTGGCTTTCCAAGTTGCTAAGAAAGGTATTTCTAAAATGATGGGTATTTTCATATCTTTTTCCATATCAAGTATAATAAAATCAACATAAAAAAATTATCGACCTTAATCAAAACATCTTCTATTACTCCTCTTAGGTAAGTGAATGACTTATCAGCCAATTGAAGAGTAACAAAAGTAGGTTGAACCTTCACTATTGTTGACCTCATTTTTATATGAGGTTAGTAGGACCAGCCCATACCTTAGGATCTTTCCAATTCTTAGGATTAATCCTGACCCTAGGATCACTCTGATCCTAGATCAATCCAGATTCAAATCAATCTTGATATAAGATCAATCTAGTATCCAGACTATTCTAGACCCTAGGATTTTCTTAGATTCTAAACCTTAAGATCTATCCTAGACCCTAGGATTCTTCTTAGGTTTTAGAGCTCAAGATCATTCTAGACCTTAGATCCTAGGATCATTCTAGAGTCCAAAAATCCTAGGATCTTCCTATATTTTGAACCTTAGGATTTTCCTAGACTTTTAGACCCTAGGATCTATCCTAGACCTTAGGATTCCTCCATATCCATCTAGATCTTAGGAATTATCTAGACCCTAAAACCTTCCTAGAATCTAGATTTCAGAATCTACCCTAGATCCTAGACCTTAGGATTCCTCCAGATCCATCTAGATCTTAGGAATTATCTAGACCCTAAAACCTTCCTAGAATCTAGATTTCAGAATCTACCCTAGATCCTAGACCTTAGGATTCCTCCAGATCCATCTAAATCTTAGGAATTATCTAGACCCTAAAACCTTCCTAGAATCTAGATTTCAAAATCTACCCTAGATCCTAGACCTCAAGATTTCTAGATCTTAAGATTCCTCTAGATCCTAGGACTCTTAGACCCTAGGGTCCTCCTGGACTCCAAACCCTAAGATATACTCTAGACCCTAGGATTTTTCCAGACTCCAGATTCTATACCAATCCATATTCAATTCAAATTTAAACTTCAAATCAATCTTAAACTCAAGTCAATCCAGACCTTAATTCAATTTAAATCTGAACCAAAATCTAGATTTCAACCCATTCCAAAATTCAAAACCCTAATTCAAATCTTGATATTATCTTTGATCTAGCTTAAATCCATTTAATTATTTATGATCACTCTAAATGATCTTAGATGAATAGGATGATTCAAATCCAAACAATCAAGCTCAAAATCTAGCTCAAAACTAAAAATCCAGATCAAATTCCAAGGCCAAAGGTCTAAGTCCTGAAAGCCTTTTCTAGCAAATCTTTGAACACTTCAAACCCCTATCAAATGACCTCTGATTTAAGGTCTATCAGTTCCACACTAATGTGACATGTCTCTAGAGGCAACCCTCCAAATTTGAGCTCATTCTGAAGTCTCTAACCCCAGAAACTGAATTGAAATCCAAAGGCTATAAAACCTTCAAATATTTACATTCTATGCCACTGAACCTGCCACCCAGTGGATCTTGACCTTGGAGCCTTCTCCAAACCCTCAAATCACTTCCAATCCCTTGATTATGACCCATTGAGCAATGAACTGTATTTTGTTAGACTCAATTTGACCCCTAGTTGACCAGGGGTCAAAATGACCAAAATACCCCTATGGGGTATAAATGGTCATTTGAACCAAATGAGTTTCAAATCGAATGCAACCACCTCCAGCAAGTTTCAATCATCAAACCAAATATGTTGGACCCAAAACCACCCCCTGGGTCAATCTGATTTACCAAGTCAACCAGGTTGACCAAATAGGCCTTTAAGGGTTAAAATAGGTCATTTTGACCAAATGACCTTCTCAGACATTGGGACCACCTCCAATGGTCTCCAAATGTCATTTTGAATCTATTGATCCCATTCCCAGACCCTGGACCCACCTGGTTGACCAAGTCAACTAGAGTTAACTTAAAGGCCCATTAAGGGCCCAAATAAGTCATTTTGACCAAATGATCTCCCCATGCCTTGAGATTACTACCAGTAGACTCAGAATATCATTCTAAACTGGTTGGACCCAATCCCCGACCCTAGGTCAACCTGATTGACCAAGTCAACACAGTTGACCCATTAAGCTCATTTAAGACCTAAATAGGTCATTTGATCCAAATAACCCATTTAAACTCCTGAAATACATCTACTAGACTTCTAGTATCAAATCAAATCTATTAAACCCAAACTCTGGTCCTGAGTCAACCTAGTTGACCAAACCAACCTAGTTTGACCCAAATACCCCTTAATGTTTTAAATGGGTTATGTCAACCCATTTAACATGTCAAATCCCTTTCAAGCTTTAAACTAATGCCAAATCATGGCCTAAATCCTTTTTGATCATGGGCCAATCAAACCCAAGTCAAGTTGACCAAGTCAATTCATTAAAATTTGGTCAAATCCATTCAAAACTTCCTATATCATTTCAAAATCCAACCTCTTAACTTAATGTTCATTTTAAATCATCCCTTAGTGCTACTTAGCTGCCACATCATCATCCATGTGGACTGGTTGACTAGTCAACCTAGGCAATAAGTCTCCAAATGGGCAAAGGGTGGTCAAAGTAGCTCAAATCCTTTTCCAAGCATTCAAACTCTAACATCAAGACATCAAATCATCATTTGATCTATCCTACTAGTATTCAAGACCCCTCATTGCCACCTCATCAGTCAACATGGCATGTTGACTGGTCAAACAGTCAACAAAGGCATTGGAGATAATCAAAGGTGGTCAAATGACCTTTCAAGCTCAATCCATTTCATTTAAACCCCTCCAACCCATCACTCCAGCTCCCAAACCTCCCTCTCATGCCACCTAAGCTACCATGTGGCATGGGGACCAGCCAAATAGTCAAACCAAGGGTTTAGAGGGGTCAAACTTGGTCAAAACACCTCTTAAGACTATTCCCCTTTAATCCAGCCCTCTCCAATAGCTTAGGTGGAGTCTAGAACCTTCTTAAGGCTCACTCCAGCCCTTAGATCAAGATCCAATGGTTTGGATCACTCCCACATGCTCACAAGATGACAAAACCCCCTTTCCACCTAGGATGTACCTTTGTCCTTGAATGGAGTCCAGGCAATCAATCTCAGTCCTCCATTCAATCTGGAATGGATTGAATAGGGCAAAACATTCTAGGGAGCTCTCATTGAATCCCCATCACTCTCTCACTATCCAAGCCCTCCCAGACCTGACCTTCAGCTCTCTTGAACTCTCCAGAGTTCCTCCAAGCTTCCTAAACTAGAACCCAACCACTGGAAGCTGCCGGCGTGAGATTCCGACGAACTCAAGCTCAAGTCCGTTCAAGCTTTCATCCGCCTAATCCACAGCTTATCTGGTCGTGATTTCAACTAGGAGGTTATACGTGGACAGTCAAAAAGTTCAACCATCCTTTAAACGATTAATTTAGTCCAGTAACTCAAGGTAAAATCTTAACCCTAGGTTAGGATACACTTAGTTAAATAGATTTTAATACAGCTTATGTTAAACCGTATTAAACACTCCACAAAGTTTCTGTTCATGTGCTTAATCTTAGTTTAAAATTTTATTTAATTTTGTGGTCTGGATCGAGAGAACGAGCCCATTTTCAAATTTAGGGCTCATTTCGTCGTCTGGTTCGCCTGTAAGAAATCTCAGCCGTTGATCTTCAACGGCTCAGATCTCTTCTTTTCGTCGTCCATCCGACCGTGTATTAATGGTTGTATAGACAATCGTTCGTCCGCCTCGATCAGAGCCATTAATTCCAAACCACACGGAATCAACGGCCCTGATCGTTGCTTACGTGTTTTAATGAAACCGCGTCAAGCAACCTATGCCTCATGCGTGTCTGACCGCCGCCGCCAATCATTGGCGCCGTCCCGCGGTTTGAGCCAACGAACCAGGATGCGCCACGTGGTATTCTTGCCACCGATTTAATAAAAAAAGATTTTAAATTTATTTTAAATCATTTATTATTATTTTAAAATATTAAATTTATTTTAAAGATATTAAATATTGAATATTAAGATATTTAAAATTAATGTTTAACTAAATTATATATATATATATATATATATATATATATATATATATATATATATATATATATATATATATATATATAATTTTTTAATTAATAATTTAACAGAAATTTTAAGTATTATTTTTAATTATAATATAAAATTTAAAATATTTTAAAATTAAAAGATAATTCAAAGTATTTAATGTTAACTAATATTTTAACTAAATATTTAAGTAATTAATTAAGACTTAATTAATTAAATGTTAAATTATTTTTTTAAATTTAATATTAATTTAAAAAATATTTGATAATTCAAATAAAATTTAATTAAAGTATTTAATATTATTTAAATGATTTATAATATTTTTATGATTAAATAATTAATTAATATTCATTAATTGAATATTAAAACTTTTTTAATTTTATTTACTAATTAATATTAAATAATTGAATAATGATTATAAATTATTATAATTTTGAAATTAAATTAATTTAAATTATTTTCAAAAGCAGAGAGCAGAATTTTTTTCATTTTCTTTTAATTTAATAATTTTTTATTTTAATACTATTTATTTATTTCAAGATAATTCGAGCTAAATAAGAGCCATAATTGAGTTCTAATTGAGCTTTTAATGAGCTTGTTCACGAACATAAACGAACTGAACGATACACTGTTGAAGCTCGTTTATTAAAGTATCAAGTACTTATTAAAAGTGTTCAAATTTATTCATTTAACTTATTAAACGAACTTAAACTAGATCTTATTGAGCCCGAGCACGAGCAACTCGTGACTTGATTCGTTTGCAGCTCAAACCCATCCTTTATATTATAAAATTACCAGAATTATTCTATATATATATATATTTTATAGAAGTATAATAGTTTTTGTTGGCTCGGTTTGCTTGATGACAACAGCGCCTTCTTGAAAAGGAGGTCGCGGATTACGATCCGCGTGCTCCTCTTAATAAGATCTTCACCGTCCATTAGGAAACTTTAAACGATCAAGATCTACCCACGCAACCCGCCTTCAAAAACTTCCTACTCCAGATCCCGCCCTCTTCCTCTTCTTAAACCCCACCACTCATCACCAAATCCACAACCTTCTTCCAGCGTCAAGCCCTAGTCTTCTTCTACCTTAACGTCAATGGCCAGAACCAAGCAGACAGCCCGCAAATCCACCGGCGGCAAAGCCCCTCGCAAGCAGTTGGCAACAAAGGCAGCGCGCAAATCCGCTCCGGCGACCGGCGGTGTGAAGAAACCTCACCGCTTCCGGCCAGGAACAGTGGCTCTGAGGGAGATCAGAAAGTACCAGAAGAGTACGGAGCTCCTCATCCGCAAGCTGCCGTTTCAGCGTCTTGTACGTGAGATTGCGCAGGACTTCAAGACGGATCTCCGTTTCCAGAGTTCCGCCGTTGCTGCGCTGCAGGAGGCTGCTGAGTCTTATCTTGTTGCACTTTTCGAGGATACCAATCTTTGTGCCATTCATGCTAAGAGAGTCACCATTATGCCTAAGGATATCCAGCTTGCACGCCGGATTCGTGGTGAGAGGGCTTAAAGTCTTCCGTATAAGCTTGCAAGATCCTGCTTTGTAATTTCTTTCTCGTTTCTATTTTGCCTTTCCTATGTAATGCTATCTTGTTGAATGTAAGGAACTGAAGATGCCATGTTAATGAATATCTTTGTTTTAACAAATTGGAATGTTTGATGGCCATCACTTTCAATGAAGAATAGTTTTATGATAAATTGAAAGCATAGAATTTATATGTACTTGCGTTATTACTTTTTGAATGGGCAATTGACTCGGTAGATTCCTGTTTTAGGTGTTTCTTTCTATGATGATTGATTTAAATTGTGACACCATATTTACCAAGATTTTGTTATTTTTTTTTTAAATTTTGAGTTGAAATAACATATTGATGATTGATTTTGTGCTATATTTGGTTTGCAAATTCATGAGTTTTTAAATCTATTTTAATTAAAATTTTGTTAGGATGTATTCAATTTTTGATGCTAGAGTTCAAAAAATAGTATATTGCATTTTTCAAAAAATTGTTTACTCGATTTTTGGCATTTTTTTTTTTTTTGGAAAAATTTGGGCAAAGCTTGTATATTGAAGGAAAAAAAAACTAACAAGTAAAAAAATAAAAAATCTCTGCCAAAAGAGGGAGAAGCTCAAAACAATCAAAAAGAAAACATGAGTAGCATTAGGAATACATGGTAGAAAGAAAGAACAAACAAAAGCCCTCGGAAGCCATTGAGAGCTAGGACTCAGTTAGATATTATTTGGCATCAAGTAGAGTTGAGAAATATACCTTGGTTGCTTGAAGACCATTCAAAGGTATAACCTTAAACATGTGGATATCATCATACCTTGCTCCACTGCACAAAACCAGTAAGTCCAAAAAGTAGCAATCAGGCAAAAAGAGGCAACAACAATAGAGATGGGAATTAGACCAGTCCCAATAGGGCATGCCCATTTTTCCACTTGCATACTTTAGCAAAGACATTCCACTTAATCTTTAGAGTAGTGGTAACAGTGCTGCTAGCATTTGCACCATAGCAATTTTTGACACTTATGACAATTTTCATGAAATGTTAATTTGAAAATAACATAATGTATGATAATGTTTTTTTTAGAGTTTTTTAAATATGTTGAGAAATTAGGCATCTCTCCCTTTTGCCTTCAATTTTCTTCTTGCTTGAATTAGTTTTTCTTAGAGAAAATAAACATTTAATGTGGGATGAAGAGGATTGATGGTTTTTTATTTAATTGATTCTTTAAATGCTCTATAAGTATTTTGATGAATTTTCAAGTTGTCACTAACCACCCATTTAAAATGGTATTTGCTAAGCCATAACATTCATGAAGATTATTAAAATAGGTGGCTGAGTTGAGCAAGTTGTAAATTACTAGCATTTCAAGGATGGCCATCATAGCTCAAGTCCTTGCCAACTTCCTTGTTGACTTCATGATCATTAAATTTGAAAAGGAAAGAACAAGCAGATGAGACTAGCTATTGATGTTATATATGGATGGGGCATTTGATGAGGAGGGAGTTTGCATTGGTATGGTCTTTAGAAGCTTGATAGGGGTATTGCTTACACATGCCTTCAAGATTGAGTTTCAAGTTACAAATAACTTGGCAGAGTATAAAATTTGATTATGGGATTGAGGTTTTTCATCGGCATTAGAGTGAAGCACTTGATAGTTTACTTTAACTCGCAACTAGTAGTGAATCAAGTCAACAAATAATACCAAGTAGAGGATGAAAACTTACAAGGATGTCACTTTAGATCTATGGTAGATATTAACAAATTAGAGTACTCCAAAATAATGTACATCCAAAAGTAGATAAATCAACTCATCAACTTGTTATCAACGGTAGGGAATCCAAACAACCAACCTTCCTTGAATTTTTCTCATCCCACCATTAAAGAGGAAGTAATGCAAGTAAAAGAGGATGTTAAGATGAGTTGGATAGATTCATACATTTTGTAAGAATACGAAAGATCCTTATCTTGGTCATCAACCTTTACATGTTCAAAATTAAGGTTGCCTAGTACCTCTTAACAAGAGGTGAGCTCTTTAAAAGATTAATAATGTTGCTAAGATTGAGATGTGTAAATGTTGACCTCTAACCTATAAGCCAAGGAAAAGAAACAAAAAAAAAAAAATTCAAATCAAATAAAAAATACCTGTGAAGTCGGCTGCCCATCCCATAGATCCAGCAGGAATCCCGTCGCCAGCTACAGTGTCTCATCCTACGACTCTGCAAACGGCGCCAGACTACAGTGACCCATCCCACGCGTGATTCGCTTCAGCAGAGCTTCCCCTCACGCCTTTAAAATGAGAGCGAAGCTCTCATTTCGGGATCACACAGACAGCTCGCAAACTCTCCGACTTCCCTACCTCAAACCGCAAGTCTCCGATCTCCTCCCCTGTAGCCGATCTCGATTGCAAGCCCTCCACCTCCGTCCGATCCTCCCGATCCCCTTCGGTTCACAAATAGAGAGGGAGAGAAGGAGAAAGAGAGAGAGAAAGAGAGAGACCACCTACCCCTTCTCTGCCCTAGTCCGACGCCAGCTCCGACTCTAAGCCCTGGCCGACGCCTCCTTGCCCTAGATCTGCATCCCGACGCCCCCATCTCCCTCGCTGTTGTCCGACTCCACTCCTTCGAACGACGTTCCCCTCTAGTCGGATTGGGAGTCACGACATTTTGAATAGAAGTAGCGATGAGAGCTGCTTGCTGTAAAGGTAACTTACTCCCTTTGGCGTGCTCCTTCGACCAAGTCCAGTAAATCTCATCGATCGAAAGAAGGAAATTGAAGTTTTAACTCGCTGTGAGAATTAATGGTTTCTTAAAATCTTGCTTATGAGAAGATTTAGCATTGATCATGCTCAAATCTTATATGAGTCCAGACGAATTTAGTTTAGATCTCGTTTTACAGAATTTTTACTCAAATTCTGTATGATTATAATTATAATATGATTAATTATAATTAAATATAACTAATTATAATTAATTAGTGATTTATAGTTAATTCTAAATTAAATATAATTAATTAAATTTGATTAATTATATTTAGTTTGTAATTAATTATAAATTAAACATATTTGGTTTATAATTAATTTTAAATTAAAAGGTAATTAATTATAGATTAAGTATGAATCAAGTACAGTTGGTTTATAATTAATTATGAATTAAATATAATTAATTATAATTAATTTATAATTAATTATATATTAAAATAAGAAGCATGCAAATGTCTTTCTCCTCGATCCCCGACGCTTACAAAGGTATAACACTTCTGAACTCAAAACTCCGAGAACTCGTTCTCGTCGTTGGCGGCGCACCGGAAAACCGCATATACACGCTTTTCTTAGCGTGGTGGGATGGGACTCCGGTGCGGTGCCTACGACGGGGCGGGTAATCACCTAAAAATCCTATCCTCGGCGTTAGTGTCGAGCCGGCAAATCGCCTATACACGCTTTCTTAAGCGTGGTAGGAAGGGAACCCGGTGCGACACTTACGGCGAGGCGGGTAGGCCCTATACACGCTTTTCTTAGCGTGATAGGGACGATATTAAGTACCCGTATGCGGCTCTGTACCTGCGAAGAAACAAATGTTTTTTTTTCAGGTACGTTGAAGACCCATACACGCTTTCTTAAGCGTGGTGGGGGATTGAAGATTTTACACGGCCGCGGTGTCCTCGAAAGAGGACACCTACCATACACGCTTTTTAAGCGTGGTGGGAAAGGCCCAGTTTTCCGTAGTTTCCCCTAAACGGGGGAGATGCTGGAATGCTGCCAAAATTTCGGGTGAATATATGACTATACTCGGACCTTATTTGGACTCAAAGGATGTGCACTTGTACTCAAACTTGGCTCCATTTTAACAATGAATTGAACGCAAAACGAGCCTAAAATAAACTTAAATGAATTAAACCTGAACTCAAACTCAAGTCAAGCAAACTCGGACTGAACTCAAATGAACATAAAATCTAAATCAAAGTCAATTAAATGATGTTGAATTGAACTTATATTTGGACAAGATTTGGGGCTTGAACTCGAACATGTAAACTCAAGTCAAACTTGATTTGAACTTGTAAGGCTACAGAGAACTTGAATTTGAACTTGTGGACTTTTGAATAACAGGGGACCAATTTGAACATTTACAGAAGACTTGAATTGGATACAAGAGACTTGAACATTAACTTGTGACATATTTGCAAGCAAGGATTCAAATGAACATAAAGAGCTTGAACTCATAGGAACTTGGTGCAAGGAGTTTTGGCTTGAACCTGAACAATGCAAGGAACCTGAATTGGACTCAAGTGAACTTACAAATGGACTCAAAACTGAATCCAAGTAATCAGGAGCTTGAACTTGAAAGTGATATAAGGAATTCGGTGTGGACCACAAAGAATTTGACTTTGATATCAAAACTTTAATGAATGGCTAAGGAATGGTCATCTCAATTAGGATATAAATGAGTACATATACAGAAATCATGAACAAGAAGATTTGCAGTATGACAACATGTTCATTGTCACCACGAAGAACTTTCAATCAACACATGAGTGATATGATGATTGCAGATCCTACATCAGTGGATCCATGAGTTCATGAAAAAGAGCTTAATAGTGTTAATGGAACAGGCTCCTAGTGAGTAAGGCCACTCTTGGAGATGATGAAGAATTTACAAATACAATCTGCTCACAAACAACAAGATCTCTTGTCAACATATTCAGTATAATATGCAATGAATATCAAGACACTCCTATGGGTCCTTGTAGAAGATCTACAATATATATAAATTCCCTACGAATACAGATATATGCACTACATGTCACCTAGGGGTGAATGCAGAAAGACTACAGTAAATGCAGTATCCTGTAGTCAATTTCAGTCTATGAATATATCCACCTACCTACAGGCAGCAATAACAGTTGTCCCATAAAGACTAAGGGTCGTAGCAAATGCACGGAGAATACAGTAGATGCAAATACATCTATAAGCTATCATAGCAAAAGAGGACCCGTTGTACACCCGAGTGTGTCAACCACACGCAAAAATGCAGAACAACTACAACAAATACAAATGCCAGCATTCAATTCCAGAAGACTCGTATGCAAAGCAATGACCACGAACAAAAATATCATGTGAATGTAATTGTCTTCAAATAAAAGCAGGAGACTCATTGGTGCACTATAATGCATCTACAAAAAGCAACCAACAGTGCACGACAGTCTACCTATATAAGGCAGCAATAACTAAATCCCCGAGCTGCTGTAAAACGCCACCAGATCCATAACATTCATGCAAGTGGACAGAAGGCGTTTATAAATATTTCAATGTCCCCCGCATGTGCACCTTAATTTGTATACACATAGGAACACAAAAGGGGTAAATACAATAATAACCCGCATGGGCCCCGGCGAGCGTGTTATTGGTACACACGCGACGTCTAGGGAAGCTGCGCGGGTCAGTAAGTGAATTCAAGTTCGAGCCCGATCCTTCTATTCAGGTAGATAGGAGTTGACATGGCTCAAACTATTAAATAAATATACGGTCGTGAGGTCGATCAAGATATTTGTTTTATACGTTCATGTTAGGCCTTGAAGGCCTATAATCAAGAGAATTCACTAACAAGGGCATGAAGCCTATGAAAACCTGATCCTCTGTTAGCAGGTAGACAGAGTTGATAAGGTTCAATCCACAAACATCAATAATCCTAATCACCCCGATGATGGCCGTGTTGAATGAAAATATCAACCGGAGGGATCCATTCACAAACACTTTCAAATGCCTCCCAAACTCTCATAAAGTCTAAAACTCCACAAAAATTTTCAAAATCCCAAACTCTAAAAATATTTAAAAATTGAAATCCACCCATCAACCACTTAAAACAAAACACATCTACCATCCGCAATACTTTGTGGAGGTGGACAAGTCAAAATTTACTTCAGCTCATATAGAATTTATGCCTGGTCGAAAATATCACTAGGATCCATTCTTAAACAATCTCCTGCCAGCAAGGACGTGATACGAGTCCTCTAACCTGCAGTTTCGCCGTCAAATGACACTGCAAGATAAACGGTTATGACTCGGGGCCCTCTGAACCAGGTGGTCGCCGCCAAATGACACCATTATATTATGGTTATGGCTAGAGCCCGTATGCTCCCCAATGACATCAAATCCTTGAGATATAAATCAATAGGATATGATTGATAGGGCACAAAGCCCTCTGTTAGCTAAGGTGGATTCAAATTTGTCCCCTTAGGCAAATATTCACCCCAGGTCTATAAGGTACCCTTGGACGAAGCAACCCATGGCTGCCGATAAGGATCCTTCTGTCAGGTTGGGTCGACTACCTCCTCTGACTAAGTAGACCAGGGATCACGATGGCCCGGGATGACGGAACCATGGGATCTTGATCGGGTCTATCATCCATTCCCCTACCATCCGCTTTAAGTGCAAAATGGTGCAATTTCCAATTTTAAACATTAAATCTCTAAATCTCCCAATCTCCTAAATTCCCAAATAACTCTAGATTTTAACATTCCCAACCTATTGCTGCTACCATATGCCAAATTCACGTATCTCTACGTATGTGAACGACGACTAGCCTTAATCGAAAGTTCTCTCTCATGATTGGGAGGGGTAATTAACTATAGGGGCTTGCGCCTATAGGAAACCAGAACTCAGATCATAAAGTCCTCGCAAAATGAGGGCGAAATCTCTGGGTAGTGTCTAATCTACAATACTCATATGCCTTGCAAAATTTACCTCGGAACTTAGCTCGTTAAAACTCTTCCCTCAAAAAGCAAAAAAGCGGGCGGAGGCCGGGGCCGAATTTTCGGAGCCTACAAATTTCTGGCGACTCCGCTGGGGAATGGTTTCTCTTTCCATCTTTGTCTAGTCGTCTCAGTAATAAAGTAGCAGCTATTTTCAACCCAGATTTGAAATTTCGAATCTTTCAAAATGAGCGTTTAAAGAATCAAAATTTTAATATTCTTAAAATGATCGCTCAAACAAATTTATCAGGATAACGTATTTAACAGTATTTTAAATTTGTATTATTTGAATTTGCTCGCTAATGTTATCTATTTTTGTTTTTTATTATGTGCAAGTCTCTGCATTTTTGAAAGTGTGGGGTGATGTATTAAATTTTGATCACTAACCCTTACCTTTCATTTATGCAATGGATCTACAGAATACGCCGATGATTGTCCAGCTGGGACAAGGAGCCAGGATCCAACTGACGAATGCTATCATCGAGACAGGGAATACTGGAGCTACCATCCAGTTTGGTAGCGTTGACTTCCCTGCCGTTGTTGAAAGGACTACCTCCATTCCTATGAATGACAGAAATACTAATGGGTCTACTAGGAGGCCCTACCCTACTGAAATTGTTACCCGTCGTGTGCATTTGCCAGCACAACGACTTACTGCTGAAAATCCTCGTGGAAGGATTTCTGTCTTTGAACGGTTGTCACATCCAGAAGCCCCGGCCACCAAGAGGGTTGTAGCCGGAGGAAGGATCTCCGTGGTGACTGCAAACACCACACCTCTGCCAACCGGACCTGCACCCGTGAAGAACACTTCTGAGGCTTCCTCATCTGGAGGAAAACTGACGAGAAGACAGAGGAGGAAACTGAATGCTGAGCTCCGGGCTCAGCAACAATTCTCAACACATCCCTCCAATCTGTCGGCCCAAGAGCCAGAAGCGACCATTCCCACCTGGAACGGATTTACAAATCTGAAGTGGGTAAAGAGAAACAGCTCAATTGGGGAGCTGAAGAAGTCTTTCTGGGATCAACGATCTGAAGTCCCACTTCCTCAAAAGAAGAAGGAGCCTGAAACTCTTTCAGCCCGGGTATATCGAGTCCTGAAGACCGTGAAGGAGAGAGGACTGAAAAAGAGAAGATATCAGCAACCGTTGATGGTCGAAGCCAGGAGAATTCCACCAAGAGAATGTCTGTCTCTTGCTGTGGTTAAAAGAGAAAGAAGATCTGCCCCACGCGGTGAGCACCGGGGTGTGACACTTGAACCACGCGTTCAGGGATCCACCGCCGAAAGGTCCCGGTGGAAAGGAAAGCAAATCTGGAGGCCAAGGCCTCGCAGAGAAGAAAATAATGAAAGAAAGGCTGACTTGGGCGTGACATCCGGTACTGCTTCCCGGAGATCTGCCCCTAATTACAAACAACATCAGAAATGGGTCCAAAAGAAGACCCATGATGATGCCAATCCCGACGGTAGACACCTTGGAGAATCCTCTAGGGAATCCCGTCGCCCACCAACTCCTCCCAAGGAAGAGTCCAACTTCGATCGCAGCCCACGGATCGAAGAAATCTTCGTGCCGAATCAAGAACCGGAGATCCAGTGGCACCGCCGCTCGGAGATCCGACTACTAGAAGAAGAAGAGGAAGAATATATGGAAGAAAATATAGAAGAATATGTTGAAGAAAATTTAGAAGATGTAAATAACACCTTAGACATGGAAGTGGTCTATATGGTGAGGCATATCAATGTTGATGATGAGGCCTACTACGATGACGGTGATGGCGATGATCGTTGGCAACCGCCAGTTAGGCAAGTGTATAGACGTCATCATGAAGCTGGGTCCACCACTGGCGGAGGTGGTCATTCCCAAGGAGAGGATGAAGTTGAGGAGGTAGAAGGGAATCTCCCTGATGCCGAAAACATCACACTCGCTGATATGCGGCGACAGATGAGGCGGCAAATGAGAGCCAAAGACAGAGAAATCTCCCAGTTGAATGAAAAGATGACGGAGATGATGACTCAAATGATAATGATGATGCAAATGATGCAGAGGAATGCTGCAGTTGGTTCTATGCCCAATCCTCCCCCTGATCCTCCAAACTTCCAAGCACCGCAAGTATCAGGAGTACGTAGAGCTCCTGAAGGTGGCAATGAAGTTAATAACATCACTCGCCAACCTACTCCGCAGAATATTGTAAGTACCTCCGAGCCTGTGACTGCTGCGCAGCTTGAAGGGATTATCACCGAGAGGATCAAGGCTATTATAACTATTGATCAGACAGAAATTGGTGGGTAAAGGTCGCTCGTACCCGGCATAGTATGATCAGGTGCCATACCCGAAGAGATATTCTGTGCCAAAGTTTAACACTTTTGACGGCAATAAAAATCCTAGACAACACCTGGCGCAGTTCAAGGCCACCTGCGGGAACACTGGAGGAAATGATGCTCTACTCTTCCGACAATTCGTTAGCAGTTTGACGGCAGCTGCTTTCGAATGGTACGCTGAACTACCGAACGACTCTGTAAAGTTTTTTACAGAATTAGAAAATATGTTCGTGAAGAGGTTCTCCAGTGCGACCGAGAAAATAACGATCGCTGACCTTGCTCTGAATAAGAGAAAGAAGGAAGAATCAGTGACCAAGTATATCACTCGCTAGCGTAACTTGAGCATGAAATGTGAGCAGCAGCTCGAAGAAGAGCATGACGTACAGTTGTTAATGGGAAACATTGATGTTAAAATGCAACTATTCCTGTGCATGGCTACTATCACCACATTTCAGAATCTACTGGATAGAGTGGCAAAGTTTGAGAAACTAAACTTGTCAAAATTTGAGAATTATTCTAATAAGCCTAAGAAAATTAAGGCCTCTGGTGCTAGAAGAGGTGAGGCTGATTCCATATTTTTCTCCAGAGCTGATAAGGAGAAACATATGATGTATAATGTAGACAAAGGCAAGCAGCCGATGCAATATCAAGAAAAACCTAAGCAAGTCTACAACCCTAACCCCCAGTCGAAGCTGATACTCGGGGGTAATGATAAACCACGAACTTATCAGGGTGGTGGAGAGCGTCCGCGGCAAACAACGGGAACTGGTGATCGAACGTTCCCCTCCCTCAAAGATAAAATGAATAAAGAATATTCATTTAAAAGGGAGAGTGTCGCCAAGTTGTTTCGACAGGCGTTGAAAGCGGGCTTAGAACTGCCAGAGTGCAGGAGGCCTGAGGAGTCAAAACACAGTGGTGATCCAAACTACTGTCCATATCATCAGGTAATGAGTCATCCAATTGAAGATTGCTACATCTTCAAAGATTGGCTTAAAAGAAAATATCGAAGGGGAGAGCTCACACTGTCCGACAATGTGCTGACTCATCCCAGAAAAGAATAAACTCGGGTAGTTACGACTTCCTCCGTACCCCCGATTGGAGAAAGAAAAAAATGAAAAGAAGCCAGCTCAGGAAGAACAGTGGGAGACTGCGGTCTCCAAGAAAACTGTGAAAATGTTGAAACAGCTTGAAGGAGTTCCAGGTGTATAATGGAAATCTCCTACAGAGCCAGTATTAAATCTGAAGGCATTGCCTGTGGCACAAGCGTCTACTTCTAAACAATTTCCTAACCAAGCGGGCCCTTCAAGGTCTGGAAAGGTGAAGCCCTCCAAGAGGAAGACCAAACTGAAGAAGCCTAAAGAGAAAAAGACTACAACTCAAAGGGTCATTGACAGTTTGGATGAATATTATCAGACTGCGAGACGCCCTATTAAGCTTGCTGATTTCATGTCAGAGCTTAAAATAGAGAAAGCTGAAGAAAGCATTGAAGACTCTCTTCCGATAGAAGTATGTCGGGTCATCTCAGTGGCTCTAAATGCGCTGACAAAAGAAGAGTGTACCGAAGATATACCCTCTGAATCCTGTATGATGGTGTCACCAATGAACTACAGTTCAGAGGAGGATCTATATTTTCCAAAGACAGATGGGTCAGACCCTGACATAGCGTCGCTGATGGGACATATAAATCTGGGAGGTGACTCTGAATCAACAGATGAATCCCTAGACGCGACAATGGCCGACTCAGAAGAAAATACACCGTCAAGCGAGTTTGAACAAGAGGAGATCGCTCAGGTACAATTGAGAAGCGGCAAGATACTGCCATCTCCTCCGAAAAAAGGGATATCCAACAAGGATAAGGGAAAAGAGATAGTTGTCAATGAAGACATTATCTCCGAGGATCCCAAGAAGAAACATACTCTAGTTAAGGGAATAGATTATAATATCTTATCCCATCTGAAGAAGATCCCTGTCCAGCTCAGCATATACGACGCTCTGGTAATGTCTAAGGATCTTCGGGAGACTTTGATTCAGGCTCTCAAAGACCCCGAAAGATATGAGGCGTACTTCGCTGAGCGCAACCTGACTGAGGTCCTGCAAGCTCGTAACGAACCATTCATCACTTTCACCGAGGATGACATGATGCTCGGGACTGCAGACCACAACCGACCTTTGTATGTCATTGCAGAGAGTGATGATTTGGTAATCAGTCGAATTCTGATCGACCCTGGGTCCTCCATCAACCTTATGAGCTTAAAAGCACTAAGGTCGTTGTGCCTCAACGTAGAGCACCTCGGGCCAGATAAGCTCATGGTGCACGGCTTTAACGAGAAAGGGCAGAAAACCCTTGGATCGTTTATGCTCCCTCTTGTCTTTGGAGAATTTCATACAGAACCCAAGTTCTATGTAATTGACGCGGACACTTCATTCAAGGCGTTACTAGGTCACCCCTGGTTGCATGAATATGGTGTTGTCCCGTCAACACTACATCAGTGCATGAAGTATCTCAGAGACGGGGAAGAATTCAGGATCTCTTGTGATATCCAGCCCTTTACAGTCCATGAAGCAACAGTCTATGAAGATGTGCAGTATTTCATGCCAAAGAAGCAGAGACTGTCAAACTCTCTGAAGGCTCAAGCATCAAACCCAGAGCGTGCAAAGCGACCTGAACAAAAAGGTGAGAAAAGGCAAGTGGGGAGAAAGAAGGCGACGCCGACTCTTCCCAAAGAAGCTACCACTTCCACTTCTAAAGAAAGAAAACATGTACCTCACCTTGGGAGCGACGCAGATGAAGATGATGTCACCCCTACAAAATCCCAGAAGGTATGTCATTCGATGGACGAATGGAGTAGGGAGGTCGCATATTCAAATGACGATTATGACTACGATTCTATCTACATGAACACGGTGCAGGATGTATTCTCTAGAAGAATAGATAGCCTGTCAATCTCAGACAGCGTGCTTGTAGTCACTCGTATTCCCCTACAATATTTTAAAGAAATAATTCAACGAGACGTGCATAAGGTTGAGGAACTTGTGACCCATTATTTACCTCTAATCAGAAAGGGGATTGAGTCAGGGAATATATTCTATTCCGTAGGAAAGGATGAAGAAGTGAATCGTGATTGGGATCATGTCTTCATCGATTCTGAAAAATTACTGCCTACGAGGCTGCCTAGGTTTAATACCAAAGGTATTCAAAGAATGTTGCGAAAGTGGATCAATATTCCCACCCCCAAACGACAACTTCGTATGTGTCTAAGTCTCTGGTATGGAAGGAATCCGCGTCCAATGCGGCAGAAGGAGATGAATGCATATAAAGGTATTGGATTCGTCAGGCGAAAATGCATCCGGAAGGAGACTTGCCGAGCCATCACGTGCAGGGATGTTGAATCCAATAGTGTTTTTGATGAAGAAGTCTACGAAGCTGATGATTACAATGATCAACCTGTAGAGGCCAAGCCTGCACCTGAAGAGCTTGAAGATGGTGGAGAAGCAGCCATTATGGACGAGCTAAAAGAAGTTAACTTGGGAACTGAGGGATTGCTTTGCCTGGACATATGCTGAGATGCCCGGCTTATCCCCTGACGTAGCAGTTCACAGGTTGGCAATCAAACCAGATGTCGCACTCGTCAAACAAGCTCCAAGGAGAATGAGATTGGAGATTGGAGATTGAAGAGCAGGTAATTGCAGAGACGAAAAAGCTCATAGAAGCGGGTTTCATTCGAGAAGAAAAATACGCTGACTGGATCGCCAATATTGTCCCTGTCAAGAAGAAGAATGGACAGATTTGTATCTGTATTGACTTTCGGGACCTCAACAAGGCGTGTCCAAAAGATGATTTTCCACTGCCTGTATCCGAACTCCTGGTAGACAACACGTCAAATTATGACATGTTCTCGTTTATGGATGGATCGTCAGGATACAACCAGATCAAGATGGCGCCCGAAGATGAAAATCATACATCATTCAGAGCGCCCATCGGTATTTTCTGTTATACGGTCATGCCCTTTGGCTTGAAGAACGCTGGTGCCATCTACCAACGGGCGATGACCCATATCTTTGATGAATTAATACACTAGAAGGTCGAGTGCTACGTAGACGACTTGGTCGTTAAGAGCATGGACCGGAAAGATCATTTAAACGACTTGAGAATTGTATTCGAGAGGATCAGAAAGTTCGACTTGAAGATGAATCCCCTTAAGTGTGCTTTCGGGGTCTCCTCCGGTAAATTTCTTGGCTATGTCGTTCGTCATCGAGGCATAGAAGTTGATCCCAATAAAATCAAGGCGATTATAGAGATGCCACCGCCAAGAAGCCTCCGTCAACTCCGCTCTTTGCAAGGGCAATTGGCTTTCATTCGGCGATTTATATCGAATCTGTCGAGTAGGTGCCAGCCATTTTCAAAATTGATGAAGAAGGACGTTCGCTTCAAGTGGGATGAAGAATGTCAGGAAGTATTTGACAGTATCAAGAGATACTTGTTGAATCCACCCATTCTCGCAGCGTCAATTTCGGGGAAGCCTCTTATACTGTATACGACAGCACTAGAAGAGTCCCTCGGAGCATTGTTGGCCCAACACAATAAAGAAGGAAAAGAGAATGCACTATACTACATCAGTCGGAGATTGATCGGAGTAGAAGTACGTTATTCTCCTATCGAGAAGCATTGTTTAGCGTTAATCTTTGCAGTTCAGAAACTCCGCCATTATATGCTCTCCCACAAAATTACCTTGATATCGAAGATCGATCCGCTGAAGTTCTTGATGACAAGACCAGCGTTGACAGGTCGTCTGGTAAGGTGGGCAGTGCTATTGCTGCAATTTGATATAGTGTACATGCCACAGAAAGCAGTAAAGGGACAAGCGTTGGCAGATTTCCTCGCTGCACACCCAATTCCTGCAGACTCCCCGCTCAATGATGATTTGCCCGATGAACAAATCATGCAGGTTGATGAAGAAGAAAAGCTATCATTTTGGGAGATGTACTTTGATGGGGCATCGTCTATCAAATCTCACAAACCTCCAAATCTTGCAAAGGCCCAAGCTGGCATCGGTCTTATCTTTATAGAACCCGAGGGAGGTATCATGAGATTCTCGTTTAGTCTAGCCGAATCTCGGACGAATAACGAAGCCGAATATGAAGCTCTAATAGCAGGACTGGAGATTGCAAGTGATGTCCAAATCTTAGATCTCCAATTTTTCAGTGATTCTCAACTTGTGATAAATCAAGTCCTGGGCATTTACAAGATCTACAAACTTGAATTGGCCCACTACCACCGATGAGCTCTTGAGCTTCTAAAATAAATACTGAATGTCAGGATAACTCAAGTTACTCGAGGATAGAATGCAAAAGCAGATTGTCTAGCTAAGCTGACCAAAGAGCTTGCAAATGAAGATAAAAGGCCATCTATATTCATTGCAGTTGAAAATCGCCGGGTCTTAGAGCCAACAATTTTATAATTCCCGCAGGCAGAGGAAATACCAGGTTCAAGCCAGCAGGATGCAATCCCGGTTGATCCTCAATCTCCCCAACAAATCACTAAAAATCAACCAGGGGAACGTCAGGTAGTAAAAAGACGAAGAACCGGTAGGTTCTCAGAGTCGTGGTTGGATTGCTTAGATGTTGAAGTCGAAGACGATTGGAGGCAACCATTCGTCGACTACTTCGAAGAAAGCAAACTCCCGACAGATAAATATCTGGCTGCACAAATTAGAAAAAGAGCATTGCGATACGCGTTTGTCAACAATACATTATATCGGCAGGCTTTTGACCAGATGGGGCTACGATGCCTAGGAACCAAGGAAGCTGATAAAGTAGTAGCAGAAGTTCATGAAGGACTTTGCGGAGCACACCAGTCAGGTCCCAAGATGGCTACTAAAATTAAAAGAATGTGTTATTACTGGCCTACGATGGTAAGAGATTGTATCAACCACACTAAGAAGTGTCACGAGTGTCAGATTCATGGTGATGTTATTCATCAACCGTCAAATCCTCTACACCCAACAATAGCATCCTGGCCGTTCGAATGTTGGGGCACAGATATAATTGGGCCAATAGATCCGCCATCTTCGGCAGGACACCGCTTTATACTGGCAGCAATAAACTATTTTTCTAAATGGGCAGAAGCAGCTCCATTCAGGGAGGTCACGTCCGAGCACATGATCAACTTCTTCACCCACAATGTCGTCTACAGATTCGGTGTACCACGCCGAGTGATCTCAGACAATGACACAGTGTTCAAAAGCACGAAAATCTATAAGTTTGTTGATCGTCACAAGATCGATTGGCGATATTCGTCTATATACAATCCAAGGGCAAATGGCCTAGTAGAGGCCTTCAACAAAACGCTGGTGAAATTGTTGAAGAAGATCCTCACCAAGAACAAAAGAGAATGACACAAAGATGACAGAAGCATTGTGGGCATATCGTACGACCTACAAAACACCAACCAAAGCCACTCCCTACTCACTAGTGTTCGGGGCTGAAGCCGTCTTGCCACTAGAAGTTGAACTACCATCTCTTCGGGTCGCTATCCAGAATGATCTAACTCAAGAGCAGAATGCTCGCCTGAGAATGGAGGAGCTCGATGCACTCGATGAAGTTAAGCCCAACAAAACCTAGAAATTTACCGAGGAAGGATGGCGAAATCATTTGATCGAATGGTACATCCTCGATCCTTTCAAGAAGGATAATTGGTCCTGATGCTGAGAAGACCAATCATCCCACACCGAAGAATTAGTGGCAAGTTCATATCCAACTGGGAAGGCCCATTCGTCATCAAGAAGGTGTACCAAGGAGGAGCCTACTAGCTTATCGATCTGCACGGTCAGAGGCCTATGCCGCCGATCAACGGTCGACACCCAAAGAAGTATCATGCATAAAATTGCTTAATGAAATGTTACGTTTTATGTACTGTGTATTCCATGCATGTTTATTAACATATACACTATACATTTTTGAAATTCTCTTGTGTTGCAAGAATGCATTTCAAAATCTCCCCACAGGACAGGGGGCATTTTAAATATTTATTTGGGTTGACATCATGCTTCGCGCTGAGATCCCCAAATAAATATTTAAAATATCAAGATTTCAAATTTATTCTATTCCGAAATGTCCCTGCAAGACAGGGGGCATTTTAAATATTTATTCGGGTCGACGTCGTGCTACGCATCGAGATCCCCAAATAAATATTTAAAATCACAAAATTTCAAATTTACTCCATTATGAAATGTCCTTGCGAGACAGGGGGCATTTTAAATATTTATTTGGGTCGACATCGCACTGTATGCCGAGATCCCCGAATAAATATTTAAAATCACCAACGCAAATATTCTTTTATACTCAAGAATACAACGAATTCTTTTCAAAGTATATGCAGGTGAGCTTCAAAAGATCGAGACACCACCTCTTCCAACAAATCAAGATTTCAAAGGTCAGAAAGAGACTTTTGCAACTACACACTCTAACAAATTGAGCCAGAACAACCTGAAGTCTTTCAGCAGCCTGAAGCTTAAGGTTCGAGTGGGTGTAAGAGGTCGGATCCAACACGCCCAAATATGGCCGGATCGCTTGCAGCTCTGTCTACTCAACACGCCACAAGAAAGGCCGTAATAACGGAACCCCCACTTCGTCAACCTGTCAGTAGGGACTGCAGGAAGTACGAAGGCAAATTTGACTCGACAAGTTCAAGTGATCGTAGTCTACCAAATTCTCCTAATTGACCAGAGAATCAAAGTTCCAGTAGGAAGGAGAAATCTCGAGCAACTACCGAATGTGCGTAGGCTCCAAATCTTCAACCACAAAGGAGAACTCCAAATCTAACAACTTCAGCAAAATCAGTATCGGGAAGCATATTTCCCATAGCTCAAGTCTGAAGCCTGAATGGGTGTAAAAGGTCGGATCCAACAAGCCCAAATATGGTCGGATCGCTGGCAGCTCTATCTACTCAACATGCCATAAGAAAGGCCGCAGTAGAGGAACCCCCATCTCAGCAACCAGAGGACGAAGAGCTGTCAAATCCCAGCTCTCCCGATCTGATGAACTCAGGTGACTCAGATTAAAGTCTCCTCAAGTGGTTAAGGATCAAGATACTACCCAAGTTTGGTATTATCAACTGAATCTAAAACCTACAAATCCTTCAACAAATTCGTAAAGCACAAAGCTAGGATCGAAGGAATTTTTCTTCAACAAGTCCATCAAAGCATAAAGCAAAGGACCGAAGAAATTATCTCAAAGTTCATAAAAAGCTTAAGGCTGAACTAAGAGGATTCCGTCATCAATAAGTCCGTTATGCACAAAGCTCTGGACCGATGACTTCTCGCCAACAACCTAATACGATCCTAAAAGGTTTAGGTTATCGGCATCTATTCCTTCATCAAGCTCGCCAAAGCTAGAAGCAAAGGGCCGAAGGTATAAATCACCTGACAAGTCAGTAAGGACAAATCATGTAACCCTCCATCAATGTCCGCAACACAAAGCACAGGACATGAGAAATCAAAATCTTAGGACTCAAGCTAAAGCTACAAAAAGAAGTATCCCGAATAACATCTACAAGTTTCCCTAAAGATTAGGGGCATTTTAAATATTTATTTGGGTCGACATCGCGTTGCGTGCCGAGATCCCCAAATAAATATTTAAAAGTTTGTCAAGATACAACCAGATGAGAGAAGAATGTGGAAGAGCCTCCATAAATTGAGAGTGCCATCAACAAGAAAGTCTAATCTGAGCAAAATACAATCAGTGTTGGAGACAGCAAAGTCCCGCTAGCTGATGAATTTACAAAGTTCAGACAAATTCCAAATAATACCTGCAACTACATAGCAAAAATTTTACATCTATGCAGGATTGCGGCAAAGAAGAATGTTGAGCATATACAGAAAAAATAAAAACTAAGGAAACAGTAGTGTCAAGAAGAGAGCAGAAAGTGGCATTACTAGTTACTATCATCAATCTACGAACTAACACTCTAGGGATCTGGGTATAAAGTACTATATCAGTATCTTTTGGATCTCTACCTAACTAAAGCCAGCATTTCAGTCCCCTTACTGATTACAAGTGCATCTAAAGATCTATAAAGACACAGGGACAGACTCTTGAAGATCTACAAAATGACAATCTTAGTGTGACATCCAAACAAACTTTTGGAGATCCACTAAGTGAAAACCTTTATGTGACATCTAGAGCAAATACCTAGAGATCAATAGAGCCAATCAATATATAACAAACGTGATTCGCTCCAGACGCGAACCACATTTGTTGGGGGGCATTTGTTGACCTCTAACCTATAAGCCAAGGAAAAGAAATAAAAAAAAATTTCAAATCAAATAAAAAATATCTGTGAAGTCGGCTGCTCATCCCGTAAATCCAGCAGGAATCCCGTCGCCAGCTACAGTGTCTCATCTTATGACTCTACAAACGGCGCCGGACTACAGTGACCCATCCCACGAGTGATTCGCTTCGGCAGAGCTTCCCCTCACGCCTTTAAAATGAGAGCAAAGCTCTCATTTCAGGATCACACAGACAGCTCGCAAACTCTCCGACTTCCCTACCTCAAACCTAAGTCTCCGATCTCCTCCCCTGTAGCCGATCTCGATCGCAAGCCCTCCACCTTCGTCCGATCCTCCCGATCCCCTTCAGTTCGCAAACAGAGAGGGAGAGAAGGAGAAAGAGAGAGAGAAAGAGAGAGACCACCTACCCCTTCTCTGCCCTAGTTCGACGCCAGCTCCGACTCTAAGCTCTGGCCGACGCCTCCTTGCCCTAGATTTGTATCCCGACGCCCCCATCTCCCTCGCTGTTGTCCGACTCCACTCCTTCGAACGACGTTCCCCTCTAGTCGGATTGGGAGTCACGACATTTTGAATAGAAGTAGCGATGGGAGCTGCTTGCTGTAAAGGTAACTTACTCCCTTTGGCGTGCTCCTTCGACCAAGTCCAGTAAATCTCATCGATCGAAAGAAGGAAACTGAAGTTTTAACTCGCTGTGAGAATTAATGGTTCCCTAAAATCTTGCTTATGAGAAGATTTAGCATTGATCATGCTCAAATCTTATATGAGTCCAGACGAATTTAGTTCAGATCCCGTTTTACAGAATTTTTACTCAAATTCTGTATGATTGTAATTATAATATGATTAATTATAATTAAATATAATTAATTATAATTAATTAGTGATTTATAGTTAATTCTAAATTAAATATAATTAATTAAATTTGATTAATTATATTTAGTTTGTAATTAATTATAAATTAAACATATTTGGTTTATAATTAATTTTAAATTAAAAGGTAATTAATTATAGATTAAGTATGATTAATTATAGTTAATTTATAATTAACTATGAATCAAGTACAGTTGGTTTATAATGAATTATGAATTAAATATAATTAATTATATATTATATAATTAATTATTATTAATTTATAATTAATTATATATTAAAATAAGAAGCATGCAAATGTCTTTCGCCTCGATCCCCGACGCTTGCAAAGGTATAACACTTCTGAACTCAAAACTTCGAGAACTCGTTCTCGTCGCTGGCGGCGCACCGAAAAACCGCCTATACACGCTTTTCTTAGCGTGGTGGGATGGGACACCGGTGCGGTGCCTACGATGGGGCGGGTAATCACCTAAAAATCCTATCCTCGGCGTTCGTGTCGAGCCGGGAAACCATCTATACACGCTTTCTTAAGCGTGGTGGGAAGGGAACCCGGTGCGACACCTACGATGAGGCGGGTAGGCCCTATACACGCTTTTCTTAGCGTGGTGGGGACGATCTTAAGTACTCGTACGCGGCTCTGTACCTACGGGGAAACAAATGCTTTTCTTTTTCAGGTACGTTGAAGACCCATACACGCTTTCTTAAGCGTGGTGGGGGATTGAAGACTTTACACGGCTGCGGTGTCCTCGAAAGAGGACACCTACCATACACGCTTTCTTAAGCGTGGTGGGAAAGGCTCAGTTTTCCATAGTTTCCCCTAAATGGGGGAGATGCCGGAATGCTGCCGAAATTTCGGGTGAATATATGACTATACTCGGACCTGATTTGGACTCAAAGGACGTGCACTTGTACTCAAACTTGGCTCCATTTGAACAATGAATTGAACGCAAAACGAGCCTAAAATGAACTTAAATGAATTAAACCTAAACCCAAACTCAAGTCAAGCAAACTCGGACTGAACTCAAATGAACATAAAATCTAAATCAAAGTCAATTAAATGATGTTGAATTGAACTTATATTTGGTCAAGATTTGGGGCTTGAACTCGAACATGTAAACTCAAGTCAAACTTGATTTGAACTTGTAAGGCTATAGAGAACTTGAATTTGAACTTGTGGACTTTTGAACAACAGGGGACCAATTTGAACATTCACAGAAGACTTAAATTGGATACAAGAGACTTGAACATTAACTTGTGACATATTTGCAAGCAAGGATTCAAATGAACATAAAGAGCTTGAACTCATAGGAACTTGGTGCAAGGAGTTTTGGCTTGAACCTGAACAATGCAAGGAACCTGAATTGGACTCAAGTGAACTTACAAATGGACTCAAAACCGAATCCAAGTAATCAGGAGCTTGAACTTGAAAGTGATATAAGGAATTCGGTGTGGACTACAAAGAACTTGACTTTGATATCAAAACTTTAATGAATGGCTAAGGAATGGTCATCTCAATTAGGATATAAATGAGTACATATACAGAAATCATGAACAAGAATATTTGCAGTATGACAACATGTTCATTGTCACCACGAAGAACTTTCAATCAACACATGAGTGATATGATGATTGCAGATCCTACATCAGTGGATCCATGAGTTAATGAAAAAGAGCTTAATAGTGTTAATGGAACGGGCTCCTAGTGAGTAAGGCCACTCTTGGAGATGATGAAGAATTTACAAATACAATCTGCTCACAAACAACAAGATCTCTTGTCAACATATTCAGTATAATATGCAATGAATATCAAGACACTTCTACGGGTCCTTGTAGAAGATCTGCAATATATATAAATTCCCTACGAATACAGATATATGCACTACATGTCACCTAGGGGTGGATGCAGAAAGACTACAGTAAATGCAGTATCCTGTAGTCAATTTCAGTCTGTGAATATATCCACCCACCTACAGGCAGCAATAGCAGTTGTCCCATAAAGACCAAGGGGTCGTAGCAAATGCACGGAGAATGCAGTAGATGCAAATACATCTATAAGCTATCATAGCAAAAGAGGACCCGTTGTACACCCGAGTGTGTCAACCACAAGCAAAAATGCAGAACAACTACAACAAATACAAATGTCAGCATTCAATTCCAGAAGACTCGTATGCAAAGCAATGACCACGAACAAAAATATCATGTGAATGTAATTGTCTTCAAATAAAAGCAGGAGACTCATTGGTGCACTATAATGCATCTACAAAAAGCAACCAACAGTGCACAACAGTCTACCTGTATAAGGCAGCAACAACTAAATCCCCGAGCTGCTGCAAAATGCCACCAGATCCACAACATTCATGCAAGTGGACAGAAGGCGTTTATAAATATTTCAATGTCCCCCGCATGTGCACCTTAATTTGTATACACATAGGAACACAAAAGGGGTAAATACAATAATAACCCGCATGGGCCCCGGCGAGCGTGTTATTGGTACACACGCGACGTCTAGGGATGCTGCGCGGGTTAGTAAGTGAATTCAAGTTCGAGCCCGATCCTTCTATTCAGGTAGATAGGAGTTGACACGGCTCAAACTATTAAATAAATATACTGTCGCGAGGTCGACCGAGATATTTGTTTTATACGTTCATGTTAGGCCTTCAAGGCCTATAATCAAGAGAATTCACTAACAAGGGCATTAAGCCTATGAAAACCTGATCCTCTGTTAGCAGGTAGACATAGTTGATAAGGTTCAATCTACAAACATCAATAATCCCAATCACCCCGATGATGACCGTGTTGAATGAAAATATCAACCGGAGGGGTCCATTCACAAACACTTTCAAATGCCTCCCAAACTTTCATAAAGTCTAAAACTCCACAAAAATTCCCAAAATCCCAAACTTTAAAAATATTTATAAATTGAAATCCACCCATCAACCACTTAAAGCAAAACACATCCACCCTCCGCAATACTTTGCCGAGGTGGACAAGTCAAAATTTACTTCAGCTCATATAGAGCTTATGCCTGGTCGAAAATATCACTAGGATCCATTCTCAAACAATCTCCTGCCAGCAAGGACGTGGTACGAGTCCTCTAACCGGCAGTTTCGCCGCCAAATGGCACTAGTGGATAAACGGTTATGACTCGGGGCCCTCTGAACCAGGTGGTCGCCGCCAAATGGCACCATTATATTATGGTTATGGCCAGAGCCCGTATGCTCCCCAATGGTATCAAATCCTTGAGATATGAATTAATAGGAGATGATCGATAGGGCACAAAGCCCTCTGTTAGCTAAGGTGGATTCAAATTTGTCCCCTTAGGCAAATATTCACCTCAGGTCTATAAGGTACCCTTGGACGAAGCAACCCATGGCTGCCAACAAGGATCCTTCTGTCAGGTTGGGTCGACTACCTCCTCTGACTAAGTAGACCAGGGATCACGATGGCCCGGGATGACGGAACCATGGGATCTTGATCGGGTCTATCATTCATTCCCCTACCATCCGTTTTAAGTGCAAGATGGTGCAATTTCCAATTTTAAACATTAAATCTCCAAATCTCCCAATCTCCCAAATTCCCAAATAACTCCAGATTTTAACATTTCCAACCTATTGCTGCTACCATATGTCAGATTCACGTATCTCTACGTATCTGATCGACGACTAGCCTTAATCGAAAGTTCTCTCTCGTGATTGGGAGGGGTAATTAACTATAGGGGCTTGCGCCTATAGGAAACCAGAACTCAGATCATAAAGTCCTCGCGAAATGAGGGCGAAATCTCTGGGTAGTGTCTAATCTACAATACTCATCTGCCTTCCAAAATTTACCTCGGAACTTAGCTCGTTAAAACTCCCCCCTCAAAAAGCAAAAAAGCGGACGGAGGCCGGGGCCGAATTTTCGGAGCCCACAGTAAAGGAGAGCAAGGTAAAGAAGATATTGAAGGAGGCACACTCAAGCAAATGTAATAGTCACTTTGAAGGAAGGACTTTGTTGCACTAAATTTTTAGGAAGGGGCACTTCTAGCCGACTATCAAGAAAAACTCAAACAACTTTTACAAGAAGTGCTTATAGTTCCAAAAAATTCATTCCCATAATATTACAACCCTTTCAAAAGCTGGAATCCATCTTAAACATTTCCATCTTAAGCTTTTGGCCATTCACTATCTGGAGAAAGGAATTGGTTGGACCACTTCCACCCATAAGTTGACCAAGAAACTTTATATTATTGATGGTCAATTACTTCTTCAAGTGGGTTGAAATGAAGGCACTAGTAAAGTTAATAACAAGGGCCATCTACAACTTAATTTGGACCAAGGTCAGCCTTCCTATGACTATTAGCATTGATACTACATTTTATCCTATAGACACCCAGGATCTCATTGTCCTTGGCAATCGGTCAAATCCCATTTGCTATCTCTTAGTGAGCCAATGCTATAGTCCTAGTCGACTATGAGTTACATAGCCAATAAGTGGTTGTTACCTCAATATTTGAGGTAGGTGAGTTGAGCAAGTGGGAATAAAGAAACAGCAGACCACCATTGATAAAAGCTTTGAGGCCAGTCATTATTGAAGTAAGAAGAAATCAAAAGCTGAATGCCTAAGTACTAGAACTTGCATGTTAGAAAGGTGTTTCACCTTGAAAACTTGGTGTTGAAAATTGCTAATGCTAGAGCTTGCCAGTCAGTGTTTGGAGGCTCAGCTTGACCAAGGAATGACCTCACATCATCGAAGAATAAATCTGTCAAAAGATATATAAGTTGTATATACACGTAGAAAAAGGTGCCTAGAATGTGCAATGTCAATGACCTCAAGCTCTTATATCCATAAGAGAAGGTTTTTATTCTTTTTTCTATGACTATATTGTACTTCTTTCAATAATAAAAGCATCTTCCTTTTAAATTTTTGCTACTTTTGAATTGTTGCATATGTGACGAGCGAACATAACAATGAGTGGTTATAATTTAAATAATCTTTTAATAACCATTAAAATAACAAATTAATATTTAAAAGGTTACTCACTAGCAAGACTTGGTGAACTTGCCCTATCGCTAGCAAGACCTAGGTCATATATATATATATATATATATATATATATATATATATAGCTAAATCCTAAACTAAAATCTTGAACAAATCATGCCTTCATATACCTTAACCCATAGCAACTTTCTCTTGATCGCCTCAACCTCTAGTCCACCACCTTCGTCGCTTTCATCATCGTTATAGTCACCACCAGTGATAACATGAAAGCCGCATACCACCGCCACCACCTCTAAAAAATTTAGAGTATTGATGTCATTTTTATGTTAATGAAAAATATTTATGAAAAAGGAAAATGATTGAAATAAATAAAGAAAAACAGATTGAAAGTCATTGGATTTCATAGGATGAGATAGGTGATAGACTAATTTGTTATGACGACTACACAAATAAAGACCCCCTTAGTGATGACAGTGCAGATGATTTTTAGGTTGTTGCTAACTATTTTAGCCTTTAGAAATTAAATCTAGGTGAGTAAGGAATTAAAAGAGAGAATTTTGAGTTGAACTTGATATTATATGATACTTTTTATGTTATTCCTATATTTAATATTATTTAGCTCTGGTAATATTTGTATTTCAATTCTATGTCACATAATTTATCACTTGTCAATTTATGACTTGTGCATTTTTTTATTTCATATGTATATAAATTTATTATTTCATTGTTTAATAGAAAGTTAATATGTCATTCTTTAACATTTTATTTAGGTATTATATAAAAAATAATTTTTAACCTTTATTTATATTTTGTGAAAATTTTTATTCTGAGGCTTATGCCTCACAATGCCTTAGACTTATGTCTCGCCTCACAAATAAAAAATGCCTCAATTCCCAATTGTGCAATTTTAAACATTGGTGCTGATGCGGCGTTGAACTCACTGAAATTTATGAAATTAATTTAGCGTAGCTGTGCTAAGGTGGCGCTACAGTGCAGTGCTGTTTTTACATGTAGCGTTGCGGCGCCAGGTCATGGGAGTGCTGCATCACTAAGCATTGAAAAATATTTTCATATAAATTTTTTCCTCCACTCAGCCACTCTCCTCTTCCAATCATTGTGTAATAACTCAAATATGTGAAACAAATTTATTTAAAAAAATATGAATATTTTGAAGTAAAGCCTTTGACGCTAGGCCATGAACATTATATATATATATATCTTTGCCTGATCCGACCGACTCTCTCTCACTTAGTTGTTTGGTCAGGAAAAAAATTGAAAGATGAGAAGAAGATAGAGGGAGAGAAAAGTCTTTGGATTCATATTTGTCAGTAATTCATGTTACAGGTTTTATTCTATTTGTTGTGACTAATCTCTTATTTCTATTTTCAATGATTTTAATTTCTATGAATTTTATTTCTCCTAAATTTATCAAAAATGCATTATCTCTTGATTTCATAAGTTTTCATCAGGCAAGTTTGGATATGTTATTGGTTTGATCATTCTAAACGATTGGATATGATTCTATTACATTTTAAATGAAATACTGAATAATATCAGACACATGATATAATAACTCCACGTAATACTCTACTGATTCACGTGATTAACTAATTGAGAGTTATTTGAAGCTGGAGATTGATTGAGAGTTATAAGGAGTCGAGGTGACTGATTCATATGATTCAACAAAGAATTATAATAAGTACATTGATTGAGAGTTATAAGGGACGACTGATGGAGAGTCATAAGCGCAGGAGTAAGATATCCTTAAGATACACTCATTGAATATATAAATACTGATACCGACATTACTACGAACACTGTACTGATATTGTGATTGATACTAATACTGTTTATTGTTATTAGCAATATTGAACATTATTGATCATGAAATTAATATTGTTATTGGCCTTAGTACTGTTGACTGTTATTGATACTGTAATTGATGATGTAATGGATTGACATGTAATGAATTATAGAAGAATAAATTGATACATTTAATCAGTATAGACATTGATGTATATATTTTTTTTATATGATTTATAGCATAGTTTATCTTTTATCTTGCGTTAATTTTAATTGTAAGATTTTAGTTACCTCTAGTTAAATGGTTAAAATGAAAGATAGATGTAATTTTTTCAATATAGATTTTGGAGTATGACATATTGGGCTTGTCGGGGAAGGAAAGGAAGAGAGGAGGGGAAGAGGGGAGAAGGGGGGAGAGAGAAGAGAGAAAAAGTTGCTTCAGGTCATTTTTGTCCATTGCTCGAGTTATGAAAAGTCTTTTGATCATGGTAGATTTTCGTTTGATTAGATCTAAAACTAAATATATGGAGTATAATTTTAGTAATAATAGATATAGTGATAGGATTGTGATATTGGGCAATTAAGTCATTAAAAAGAGTGCATATTTTAGATATCTCGGGCCTATTGTTCTAAGCGATGGTGAAATAGATGAGGATATTATTAATAGAGTTCTAGTTTGATAGTTGAAGTGGAGGAATGCATCGATCGAATTGTGTGATAGAAAAGTATCCCTCAAATTTAAGAAAAAATTTTATAATATGGTGGTGAGACCTACAATGCTTTATGGCGTTGAATGTTGGCCATTTAAGAGAAGCATGAATTTAAGTTATAAGTATTATAGAGATGATGATGCTTAGGCGGATGAGTGACTTTATACTTAGAGGCAGAATGCAGAACGGGTATATATATGAAAAGTTTCAAATAGATTCAGTGGTAGATAAGATTAGAGTGTGTCGTCTAAGATAGTTTGGTCACATAAAACATTAACCTTCTGATAACTCAATTAGGATGGTAGATGTATTAGATCTGATGTATATTAAGAAAGATAGAGATAGACCTAAAAAAATATGGTTAGAAGGTATTAAAAATGACCTTTTTTTAGATTTAAATGAGAATTTGTCTCTTAATAAGACATAACGAAGAAAAAAGATTCATATAGCCGACCCGATATAGTGGAATAAATATATGTTATTGTTGTTCTTGTTGCTGTTGCTGCTAAGTACTTGGTCCCATTTTTGTGTTTTATTCATTATTTAGAGCGGGTTTTAGCAATTATTTTTTTCATATTTTGCTTGTTTATTCGTTGTCCACATGAAGGCATTCCAAGTCACCTGTTTAAGTCCAACTATGTTCCATTAAGGAGACCCGTATCTGATCGTAAAAGGTCCATTTTTGTCCTCACATTTTGAGAAAAGTTTTATTCATTTTTACCCTTAGCAAATTTTTATCTTTTTATTTTTCTTTGAAGCAAAATTTAAGTTCTTCATCTCTTTGTAACCTGCGGTTTGCTAACAAATTTCAGATGGGTTATAAAACTATTACTTTTGAGCAAATAGGGCCAGACTGCAACTTTTTTTTGTTTTTTGGTGATGAAAACTGTATTATTTTTATTTTTAACTAAACAAAGTGATGATTAACAAAGTTGTAGGGAATTGTATCAAGAATCTAGCTTCAAATTTATCAATGTCTGATAAAAACGAGGAAGCCCAAAATTTGAAAAAATGATTAAGCTTAATTTAGAAATTCAGAAAACATGTTCTTAAAGTTTATAAGCATTTCATAGCAGGGAGTTCACATTAGCTTAAAGTAATGAACATCAAAGTTATAGGGAATTGTAACAGGGATCTAGGCTCCAAACTCCATCTATTCCTGATAAAAAAAAGGATGGAAATTTGCCCTAAATATCAAGAAAGAGGTTTAACATCCTTTTCTTGATTTTATTTGGCTCATTCATTCTCAGTAATCTAATGAAAGGTAAAATGACATTTGATTCCATCATAAAAAACCAATTGCTTCAATTTCTCTTGAATGCCAGTTATACGTTGAAGTAAAATCTAATATACAATTGGTCCTTTTAGGTCGAAATTGGTGTTCCTCTAATTGTATATTTTAGTAGCCTATCTTTGTAGTTTTGTAATTACATCCTGAGTTCTTAACCTTGGCACAGCTCACATACAGATTGTCCTGCATATTTTTCAGCTTTTTTGATTCGTCTGAAATACTTGGCGCTAATTGCAAGAATGGTACATGCCCATAGGCGAGGCCTGATGGCAAGACTCAAGTGACTGAACAAATTGTGAAAGATTTGAAGAATCATGTTATCAAACCTGTGATCCATCCCAGTACCTTGATAACAAGGCGATTTTCACCTCAATCCATCTTGTACATTTGTTATCGGGGGGCCTCACTGGCTGCAAGATCATCATCGACAGTTACGGTTGATGGGGAGCTCATGCTGAAGGTGCTTTCTCAGGAAAGGACCCTACAAAGGTAGGCAGGAGTGGTGCTTACATTACAAGACAGGCAGCTAAGAGTGTTGTGGCTTCAGGGCTTGCAGGAGGTGCATTGTGTAGGTCTCTTATGCCATTGGTGTTCCTGAGCCTCTCAGTGTTTGTAGACACTTATAAGACTGGGAAGATATCAGACAAGAATATATTAGCTCTGATCAAAGAAAATTTTGATTTTAGGCCAGGAATGTTTTCCATCATTCTTGATCTGAAGAGAGCAGGAAATTTCAGGTATCAAAAGACTGCAGCCTCTGGGCATTTTGGACGTGATGATCCTGATTTCACTTGGGAGAAGGTGAAAGTTCTGAAGCCATAGGAGCAGTAAGACATGTTCTATGTATTGGGAACAAGGTCTGCTGTGTATCACTGTAGCATGATGGCTACATGTTCAGAGTTCAGGCAGTCTATTGTTTTGTTTTGTTTAGGTCTGACTATTGTCATCGAATTGCTTTGCTTATTTGTATTTTTCATTGACAGAAGATATGAGAATTCTGCCAAAAAGACATTATCTCTTGATTTCCTGAATGTTAGGCTCATTCACCGACCTCCAAATTATATGTTTAACGTCATAAAAATTGGTGCATTTGGTTAATACAAGGTAGATAGTGTTAACCGAATAAAGTTGCTCCACTTTTCCTGCCTGCCACTCTCTCTGTTAAATTGATCTGCACCTTAATGCCAACCACTGCTCTAATCCTAGCCGTTAGTTTATTACACTTTTTGCACATGTAATGATTTGGTTTTCCCTCTACTAGTACATAGAGTATAGACTGTTCTTAAGAAGGTTAATGAAGAAAAGTTTTCTTCTTGCCTTATCTAATTCTTCACCTTGTTACTTTTCTACCTATCTTATTTTCTTATGCAGAAAACTGCAGCTGGATGCAAAAGGAATTTTCACGTGGTATCAGAGCCGTCTAAGTCCCACGGCCTTTAGATTCTCGAAAAAGGTTCTTTACCAGTGATCAGCATGGACTCTGAAGCTTCTGCAATCAGGAATGGGGAAGCTGCTTTGCTGGTTGGTATTGCTTCAATAACTCGACAACTTAAATTTCTATGTCCAATGTAATGAATGTTATTACAATACAACTCACATCTGACAATCATCTTACCTGGCGAGCTCGAGTGCTAAAGGTTTTTTGTGCCAACAGATTTGAAGGGTATTTGAATGGATCTATCACCTGCCCTCCTCGACATATCAAAAACACCATCGGAGAAGTTGTTTTAAATCCCCAATATAACACTTGGATGTTTGTAAATCAGAACTTAGCTGCTGCTTTGTTCTCTGCTATCTCTTCTTCACTGCTTCCTTTTGTTTTGAAATTAGATTCATGTGCAGGAATGTGACAAATGATTGCTAAAAGACTTCAGTCTACAAATCGATCCCATATTATTAAGTTGAAGAATGAGCTACATAATGTATCTATATGAACAATAAGAGTATGCAACAATACCTGTCATATATCAAAATCAAAGTTGATGCTATAACCGTTGTCGGTTGTAATATGGATCTTGAAGACATTATATTATACACTCTAAATGGGTTGCCCTCCACATATCAAGCATTTAAAACAGCCATCCGAACCAAGCTTCACCCCCTCAATTTGGATGATTTTTACTCATTGTTGTGTAGTAAAGAAACGAACTTAGTAGATGAAGCACTACGTGAATTACAAGCAGTTTAGATTTTTGAACCTAGCGTTGCTTTAACTGCTACTCGTAGTCGCAGTTCCACTCGTCCGCCATTTGTTCGCACAAATAGAGCTCGACACAGCTATTTCAGCCCGCCTCATTCTGCTTCTAGATGCAACCCCACTACAGCATACAAAGGAGGTTGTTCAACTTCAGCACGTATTGAGGGCCAAATTTGTGGCAAATTGGGACATTTAGCTTCGAAATGTTGGCATCGTGCAAATTTAAAGCTGATTATTCATCCGCTGACTGGTATTTGGATTCAGAAGCAACGTCACATCTAACCAATGACTCTTCTCACCTTACATCTCATCAAGATTATAATGGTTCTTAACAAATTACTGTTGGCAGTGGTCAGTCTCTACCTATTGCTAACTTTGGTCACGGTCTTCTATCAACATCTCATCATAAGCTTTCCTTATTCCCTCTTCTTCATGTTCCACATATTTCTCACCATCTAATTTCTGTTCATAAACTAACCCAAGACAATTCTTGCTCTATTCCATTTACTTCCACTTCCTACTACATCAAGGACTTGAAAGACAAATCATATGATCTTTTTGGGCCCATGCCGTGATGGTCTTTACCCGCTTCCTGTTTCTTCTCCATCCACAAACACCTCTGCCACTAAAGCAGCTTTTGTTTCAGTCAACTCCTCCACCAATCTCTGGCATTGTCGCTTAGGCCATCCACATCTCACAATTTTGTCTGAAATTGCGGCTCAAATATCTTCTTTATGTATTCGCACTCATTTAGGCCACTTTCATTACTGTCAAGTTGCTAAAAGTCATAGGCGTCCATTT
Organism: Dendrobium chrysotoxum; assembly: GCA_019925795.1. Classification (NCBI taxonomy): domain Eukaryota; kingdom Viridiplantae; phylum Streptophyta; class Magnoliopsida; order Asparagales; family Orchidaceae; genus Dendrobium; species Dendrobium chrysotoxum. Next base: position 47,040,622 of record CM034297.1, on the reverse strand, counting down.
TCTTTCTCTTAGTCAAGATGTAATGCTCCTTTAGATCTCATCCATTCTGATGTATGGGAACTTCACCTGAAAATTCAATTAATGGATATCAATTTTATCTTTTGTTTATGGATGGTTTCTCTCGTTTTTGTTGGGTATATCCAATGACATTAAAATCTGAGACATCTTCTAAATTTAAGCTATTTAAAGCTATGGTTGAGAAACAATTTGACAAACCAATTAAAATTTTTCGTTCAGATGGTGGTGGTGAATATTCTAGCTCTCTATTCAACCATTTCCTTTCTCAAGCTAGCATAGTTCACCAATTTAGCTGTTCATATACACCACAATAAAATGGCATAGCTGAACGAAAATATCGACACTTGTTTTAAATAGCTCATACTCTTCTTCTTCATGCTCACTTGCCAAATTCCTTTTGGCTTGATGCTATTCTAACATCAACCTATCTAATCAATCGTCTTCCTTCCTCCACTACAAACTTTGTCTCCCCATATCAATTGCTATATCATCAACCTCCAAATTATTTTCATCTCAAGATATTTGGATACCTATGCTACTCGTGGCTTCACCATCATTTTCCTCACAAATTTGCTCTAAAATCTGCTGCTTGTATTTTCCTTGCCCGCAGCTCACAACATAAAGGCTATAAATGTTATTACTTACAACTCCACAAAATTCTTATCTCTAAACATGTTCAGTTTCAAGAACACATTTTCCCATTTGCTCATACTCACTCTCCTTCTACTACAACCACTATCACTTCTACTATACCTCCTCTCCTACTTGTCCCTCCCATTACTGTCCAAAATTCCACACACTCCTCTTCCTCAGCTTTACATCAGCCTCCCACTACTACATCACCTACTTCGGTTTCTGCTGACATTCCAGTCTCGATTGAGATTTCGCCTCATCTCTTTGCTTCCCAAAAACTTGCTGTTATATCCCCTACTCCCAGCCATCACCCTATGGTCACAAGATTGAGCATGAGTTCATTAAAACCGAAAGAGATATTTATATTACAGCATCAATTGTTTCCAATTTCTGATCCTACTTGCTACTCTGTTGCTTCCAAATACTCTCATTGGTGTGAGGCTATGTCTCAAGAGTTCGAGGCACTCATCTCTCAGGGAACTTGGACTCTAGTACCTTCTGCTTTACATCAACATGTTTTAGGATGCAAATGGATTTACAATACTAAATGTAATGTTGATGGAACCGTTTCTCGATACAAAGCTCGCTTGGTAGCTCAAGGTTATACTTAGGAATATGGCATTGATTACACTGAAACATTTAGTCCAACAGTCAAGTTTCCTACCATCAGAATTTTTCTTACTTTTGCTGTTCATCAGTAATGACTATCACTCAATTAGATATTTCTAATGCCTTTTTATATGGTGAATTGTCTGAAACCATTTATATGCACCAGCCACGTGGTTTTATAGATCTTCAATATCCAAACTCAATAAAGCTCTATATGGACTCAAGCAGACGCTTTGGAAATGGTTTGCTAAATGAACCTCTCATATACAATCACTCGATTTTCATTATAGTGTAGCTGATCCTTCTCTACTTGGACAACACTTCATGAGTTCCACATTGAGGATGAGATATTGTGGAAGAAAGAACTGCTTAGCAAATTTTCTTACGAGTTCTCCTAATAGGTTTGTTCTAAGTAAGCGAGTAGCTTAAGATGAATTGATGACTTTGGTTGCCAAATTTTATGGGCAATTATGCACTTTCTCTTAGCAACTTTAGAGAGTGGTATAGGAGACTTAATGAGATTACTTTGTCAGGCGAGTTAAAGCTTTTGGCAAATTGGTCCAAGAATTAGTGTGTTATTTAACTCAATTCATGTTTGTAAATTGACTTAACTAACTTGACCCATATGATTATGGGTGTACATTTATTTCCTGATTCTTTTCTCTCTTTAAAAATACACATGAAAGAGCAAAAGAATAAGAACTTTGCATAAATTTTGGCCAGCTTGGTGATTTGGCACATTAATTGCAATTGATTACAGGGCTATTTGGTTGACTAAAAAAGGAATACAGTATAAAAAGAATATAATATAAAAGGAATACTTTAGAGTTATTTGGCAGAGTGTAAACTAAATGCAGGTGAATATTTTTTTTTGTTTGAAGTAAAATGAATGTAGTGTAAATTTCAAAGATGGTGGCAGCTGGTGGCGGTAGTGGCCGACAGGTGGTGGCGATTGTTAACGGTGGTGGTGACAGGCGACAATGGAGGCATCGATGGTAGCAGATGATTAGTGTCAGTGGCCGACAGTGGGTAGTGGTTGGCGGGTGGTGGCCGGCGGGTGGTGGTGGCGATCAAATGAATTTGCTTGCAGTGTAAATGGTTCTCGCTCAAAATTGGACGGGTTTAGTTTAACTGAAAAATAAATTAAAATGATTTACACTACATCTACTTTACTTTGCATTCCTTTTTCGTCCAACTAAACGCTAATATTTTCAAAACTTCTACATTTGAAATACTTTACACCCATTTCACTTCCAACGAAACAACCTCTACATAATAAGGGGTTAGTGGTGGAAACAAAAACAACTAGACTAAAGAGAAGAATAAAATATATAAGTGATTTGGCTAGAGAATGGCATGCCCACTCTAGCGAGTGAAAGTATTACTATGAGGAAGAAGTAGTAGTAAAAGTAGCAAGCTCTTTATTTCCCACTCTTACTCTCCTTATCATATAGTTCAATATCTTTCAAAATTCATTGAACAAATACCTTTAATTGGTGAGGGAATGGTTTAAATAGTGGTTTGGATCAGCCTTGTGAATGTTGAGATGGATTAGTCAATCAACAATCTCAAAGACCAATTCTATTGGCAATTAGAGTGGTCCACATAATGGTTTTTGGGTGTGGTTAATGATAAGTGGCTACTCGTGAACAACTTGATCAATGAATGATGTGGAACCAAACTATTGGGCCACAAGCATGAGCCTTAGGTGTGACCGCCTTCAAATAAGAAGTTTTCATGTGTAATATCTATTGTTCTAGGACCCAACTAGTTGACCTAATTTGGTATGAATCCTCACTTATTCTGATTTAGTTATTAATTATAAGTTCAATAGCGTCTAATTAACTTTAAATAAAATATAAAAAAAGAAATGGAGAAGAAAAAACCATAAGAGGAAAGGCTTTCTTGGAGCACTACGACGCTGGGAGTGGCGACACTATGACGATGTCTTCTCTATCTTGGGATGAGGATTAAGGGAGTATTACGACATCGGGGTGGGGGTGTGCATTGCAGAGCTAAGATCTCGATTTAGAGAAGCCCGACGGAATCTTGAATATTCTGGCGGAGCGCTGCGACATTGTGGGTTGGAGTGCCACAGTATTGGCCACTAAACATGTTTTTTTATATGTAAAAATTTAAGTCCATTTTTCATTTCACCACAACACCCCCCAACCCCCTCAACTTATTGGAGAAGGAAGAATGAGAAAGAAGAAGAGAAGAGAATGAGATATAAAAGGAGAAGAGAGATTAAGAGGCCGAGGAGCTGAATTTATCTATTGGGTCAGTTAAGAATTTTGTTGAGCATGAGGTAGACTTTTAAACACTTGTATGTGATTTCAATTCCAATAAGTATATAATAATATATAGACAAAAATATATTTTCCTCGGGTTTTATGATGTTTTCATCGTATAATTTTTTGTATATTATAGAACATTTTATTCTAAACACTTTAACTATAAGAAGTTGAAATTTTATTGGTTATTTTTTTTCTGTGTTGATTTCTATGCATATCAAAATAATAATGTATTTATGATATTCATGATGGTTCTCTAAAGTCCTGAAATGATGTTCTGGTTGTTTCTCTGGAGTTATAATTAGAAAAGAAAATGTTAAGTGTGCAGGTCTTTACACATGCAATGAATTTTGGTAATTATGATAGTTCATATATCATCATTTCATGTTTAAAGTCATAATTATCTATTAAAATTTTTAAATTGCATGATTCATAGCACAACATTAGAGATGTTCTGATATCTAAAATATTACAAGTGCACTTTCTAAAATATTACAATGGCTCTATATGTTATGTTATGACCCCATCTGCTTTATGTGGAAATGGGAGGTTTCTGACCACACCTATTTTGTGTGGGTGTGAAAGATTTTTTATTCTAACCCCACTTGTCTTGTACAGGTGTGGGAGGTTTAAAGAGAGTTATAAGTGAAAGTGGAGTTATAAGCAAAAACCAGTATATGTGCATAATACATTCTTGCATTGCATAATATGATAATTCAATGAGATTAAATATAAGTGATATTATGAATACACTCAAATATTTTTGAGATTTTTATGAATAAGAAAAGTGCAAGTACATATGTAAGTTCAAGTGATAAGTTTTGATTTGACAACAACAATACATGTTCATAATTTCTATCCATTTATATTAAGTTTTATATTTTAGTTATTATTCGAATATGTTTAATATTTTTAGTAAAATGGATATCAATATATGTGACAGGAATGTAGAAGAAGTCTACTGAGCTTGTTGTGCTCACGTCATGGAACTTCTCTAATATTTTAGAAAAGGGAAAGGATCAAGCTGATTAGAGTTGATCAGGGAAGGATCGTCAGGATCAAAATTTTTGAGCTATTTTATAATCGAGTTATTTATTTTGATGTATAGACTTTATATGAACTATATGACTATATATAAATTTTGAGAAATGAAATTTGGATGATATTTTAGACTATTAATATTATTTTGAATTATTTAGCTGGCTTTGATTTATTCTGCATTGTGGTAGAGAAAAGTAGAGTTGGGGATTTAATTCTTCCATTAGATTCTGGGGCATAACACCATGCAACAAGCAGTGGCAGGATGGCAAGGTTGTTATGATGGTGTGACATGAGATCTTCACATCTTGGTTAGATGATTGAGTAGGCATTGTCAAAAAGCATAAAGTTTTGTTAAATGAAATTTACAGTGGGCCTTCACAGAATGGGATATTTGTGAAAAATTATGCTAGCTATATAGGTTTATTTACAGTGGGCCTTCACAGAATGGGATATTTGTGAAAAATTATGCTAGCTATATAGGTTTATCGGGTAGGTGTTCTAGTTATAGTGAAAGGCTAATGCATAGATAGTATTTACATGTTAGGGCATAAATAATTAACTCAAGAGGACGCAATAGAGATCCAAATGGATCCACATATCATTGAGGAGGTGCTTTGAAGATTGATTATTGACCGTATACTATATATATTACTCTGATGTGGGTCTAAAAAATTATAAATTTTCTTGGTGAATTCTTTCGATGGTGTCAAAGAGGGAGAAATTTATGTTAGTGATCTCTTTTTTGGACTAATTTCATTTTCATTCTATATAGCTTCTTATTGTTTTGGCGCATCAACTCTTATCAATTGTTTTGGAATACATGCTCTAAGATTTTGGCTTGACTACTCTTAGCTGGCTCCTTACTTGTCCTCTATATATCTTATTATGTCTTTTCTATACTATTTTTCTAGTAGACCTCGAGGTTTATTGCATCTCCCTATTTTATGTTTGTCTCTCTTTTAAGGTGTATTTGTTTCTAAGGGTTTTTGGTCTAAAATATTCTAAATATAGGAGATTTAAATTTTTAATGTGTTATCTCAAGATAGGTACGACTTAATTTAAGAATGATCTTTGTATTGTTAAGTTCTCTAGGTGATGAAAGATACAAGTATTATGGTGATGCTAAGCTTCTCAAATTTTGTAAAAGGTGCTTGTATTGCTTGTTATGAGAGTGAAAGAGTTATGACATTTTAAGCATGTATTATTATGTGTATTTTTAAGACTTGCTTTAGTATGTTTTTATCCATGTTGAAGTATCTTATTTTGGAGAAACAAAAATTTAACTTCTATGCTACATGGAAGATCTAGAAATAAAGTCACAAGAGAATATGATAAAGCTTTTGTGAATGATTAAATATATCATGTTTGAATTACATAGTTTATGACGGTGTTGTGTTGTATTAATATATAATTAGGGTTAGGAGAAGATCATTTTAGAGTTATAAAAAAATTTATGATAAGTATACTTAAAAGTACATTGGATATACATTTGTGTGTAGCATTTGTATCTAAGGTTCTCTTAAAACTATTCAAGTTTTTAGGAGCTTAGAATGCTCTATTTAGAGAGAATTTATTGGGAATATTTAATTTTTCAATAGTATTAACTTAAAGGGAAAGAATTTATAATTTAATTTAATTATTTGATGACTTGTCCAACTTTCTATTACATTAGATGCAAGTGATATATATTGTGCATGATACATTACTCTTAAATTATTATCCTTTATAGTTTGCTTGAGATTAGAAGGACATGGCATAAGGTTGGGAATTGCTGAATTTAAACAAGCAATTGGTCTCATAAACATTTTTCTAAAAAGGGTTCTAATATTATCTTCATATTTTTATTAAGAAAAACTAAGTACTTTTGCTCAAAATTTTATCCAAGTATTTCAATTTGTGCTTAAATTATTAAAATTAGCCAAAATAAAAATTATTAATTGATTTTGAAATAATTTCAATCTAAAGGAAACCACAAAAATAAAATCAAAATCAATGAGATTCATCTTTAAGGCTAATTTGAATCTATTAAAATGTTTAAATCATGAATTTAGATGTTTTTTAAATAATTTATTTTTATGCATAGACTGATATGAAAAAAAACTACAAAAAATAATAATGCATAGGTCTTTAGTAGAAGATTTTGTCTAAGCATTCATTTAGTTTATTTATTTGTTGAAATTTGATATGAATTTTTCAAGATTTTTTTCTAAGCTCATCAACAGCTAGAACTTATAGAATTAAGTTTGAATTAATGCTCAAAATCAATTAATAAGGAAGATCAAACTCCAGTTAGGATGGCAGGCTTCAGCTTGACTCAACTCATTTATGCCTGTACACACAGTTCTTCAATTCTAACTCGCTTTATTTATTTAGTAATGGTAAAATAAATCTAAAGTTTAGATCAAGTTTTTGAACTTGATTTTCTTTTTGATCTCAATTTTATTATTTTGTTTTTTTTTGTTGGTTTTGAGAGATCATTTTAAAAATAATTTGGCCATTGTTTATTATTAAAATAAAGAGGGAATGTTAATTGGGGCTCAAGTTATAAACATTCTATGGTAGAATATTAAATTTTATGAATTTCACCTGAAATTCTTGATTTATGTCTCAAATTTCATTGCAGTTTTTTGTTTCTGTCAAAGATATTGAGATTTGCCAAAGGTAAGAGTGAAAATCATATTTTAGATGCTATTTGAAAGACAAAAAGCTCGTGGGACTACTATTTCTGTGCTTAGTGATATTTCAGATTATCATGCAGTGATCTCTGCTGAAAAATCACTGTTACAAAGGAAATATTTCTAGAAACAAGTTATACAAGTTAATAACATATTGGTAACTTAACTATTTCATTAAACAATCTCATCGAACAAATAAGCAAAAGAGGTTTCACACATTTTATTTGCTGTAATCAAGAAATGAATGAGGTTTCTTTAATTGGAGAGAGAGAGAGAGAGAGAGAGAGAGAGAGAGAGAGAGAGAGAGAGAGAGAGAGAGAGAGAGAGAGAAATATGAATCAGATATAAGAGTTTAACCTTAATGCTCATACGCTCTGCGAAAGAATTACTCAAATAAAATGCTACAACTTAAATTTGGTAAAGAGGTGGCGGTAGAGATTTGTAATGGTCAATGTGTGGCAAGTGGAGTGTGTTGAATAGGTGGTGGTGGAGATTTATAATAGTAAATGCATGGTGGTGGAGTGTACTAAATAGATGGTGATGAGGAATTGTAATGATAAATAGGGGGAATATTTATAATGATAGACAGACGATAATGGAGATTTGTAATAGTAAAAAGGTGTTGGAGGAGAATGATGAACATGCGGCATAGGAGATTTGTAGTTGTAAACATGCAACAATAGACGTTTATATTGATAAATAGATGGAGTGGAAAATAATGAACATGCAGTGAAGGAGATTTGTGCTTGTAGATAGACGGCGGGATGGTGGAGAGTTGTCATAGTAACTAGAAGGCAGAGGAGATTTGTAGTGATACATAGGATATAGAGGAGATTTATAATGGTACATAGAATGTAGTGGAGAGTAATAAACTAGCAATGGAAAAGATTTGTACTTGTAAGTAGGCATAGGGGGTGGTGGAGATATGTAATGATTCACAAGTTTTGGTAGAGAAGGATAGGATAGTGAGCTTGAACCTTCAGAGGAATAACAAGTGAAATAAGAACTAAGTGACTTAAAAAAAGAGAGGCCATTGCGACCACCATAAATTTTTTGCTTCCCAATTGTTCTTACCTTCTTGTCGTGGCCTACATCCCTCTTCTTTTTATAGCAATAACGTAATCAATCCATGATGCAATATTTAATTTGAACATATACATTTATTTATTTATTTTATTAGAGTCATTAAAATTATTATGTTATCCTATCAATATTATCACATATACATAATGTTTATTACAAATCTATAGTATTTACAATTGTAACATATCTTTATTATTGAGGATATTCTTCGTTAATATATTTTCTTTATTGCTCTATTCTCTTGCCTTTAAATATTTATGCTCATACCATTGTAGAATCATAAAATTTTTACATCTTTGCTTGATTCTTATTTGTGTTAAGTACAAGCTTCTTATTTACTTAAGGCTTCATTTGTGACAGTTTTCTTACTATTTTCTAAAGAAATTTTTGAATTCAAAATTTTTTTTGAACTAAAATTTTTTGTACTACAAAACTATTTTAAAAAGTAGTATGAACACTATCCCAAACGAAACTTAAGTTATAAAGAAACTACAATAAAAAAGATATTCTTCATCCTGAAAATATATTACACTAATAAATACTATAAATTTTAAATAAACATTAAACTTGCATGATGATAATATTAGTATGATATAATAATAGTTTTAATAACTATTACCATCCAAGCAAGAACACCCTATAAATAAAATATTTGTCCTGAGCCTCTCCGTAGATTCCTTTGTAGGGTCTTAAATAAAGTTATCAGTTGATTTTAAGGTAATATGCCAAGTTAGTGATCAAGCTTTGGTAGTCCTTTACTTTGTCTTCTTCATTGATTGCGTTGAAAAACATAGGAGTGAGATATACGTCAAAGTAAACTAAATTTGACTAATCATATAAGAAGTCATAGTGAGTTTATTAATTTAAGTCAGATACTGTTCATTGATTAATTAAGGAGTATAGAAGAGCTTGCACTATATCTATGATGTTTTCCTGCATGTAATGTATTCAATATAACTGCAAGTGCGAAGTTCTCATCAAAGATAACAGTACAAGTGAATAGGAGATCAACAAGGTTCTTTTTCACTGAAAAGCCCCATTAATTTCATAGCTTGAACAAATACATATTGGTAACTTAAATATTTCATTAAACAAAAGAACAGTACTCATCAGACTAATAAGCGAAGGAGGTTCCACACATTTTATTTGCTACAATCAGGAAAGGGGCTGATATTTCTTCCTTGGGAGAGAGATAGAGACATCGATCAGCCATAACAGACTTAAATCTTCATGCTTTTACCCTCTGCAGAAGAATTTTTATGGAAAAAAAGACAACAATGCTTCAAATTAGATCAAGAAAGTGGAAGTCAAAATAGAACATAAAATTTAGAGTTTTAGAAGATTATCTCCTTGCCTTTTTCCTTATGAAAGCTCTTCTTACTGGTGGTAAGGAGGTGGTGGAGATTTGTAAAGATAAACAGGTGGTGGAGGTGACTTGTAGATGGGCAGCGGTGGAGATTTGTGATGATACACGGGTGGTGGTGGAGATTTGTAATGATAAATGTGAGGCGGCGAAGAGTGGTGAATAGGTGGTGGTGGAGACTTATAATGGTAAATATGTGGCGGTAGAGTGTGATGCACAGGTGGTGGTGGAGATTTGTAATGGTAAATATGTGGAGGTAAAGTGTGGTGGACAGGAGGTGGAGGTGATTTGTAATGGTAAATGTGTGGCGGTAGAGTATGGTGAATAGGTGGTGGCGGAGATTTATAATGGTAAATGTGCGGGGGCAGGGCATGGTGAAAAGGTGGTGGGGGAGATTTATAATGATAAATTGGTTGCGGAGGAGGTTTGTGATGGTGAATAGGTGGGGGAGGAGACTTATAATGGTACACAGGTGGTGGTGGTGATTTATAATGGTAAATAGGTGGTGGTGGAGAGTGATCAACAGGCGGCGGTGGTGATTTGTAATGATAAACAGGCGATGGTGGAGAGTAATGAACAGGCGGAGGAGGAGATTTGTATTTGTAAACTGGTGGCGGTGGAGATTGATAAATCGGAGGTGGTGGAGATTCATAATGATGAATAGGTGGTGGTGAAGAGTGGAGAATAGGCGGCGGTGGAGATTTATAATGATAAATAGGTGGCGGTGAAGAGTGGTGAACAGGCGGTGGTGGAGATTTATAATGATAAACTGGTGGTGGCGAAGAGTGCTGAATAGGTGGTGGAGGAGAATTGTAATGATAAACAGGTGGCGGTGAAGAGTGATGAATGGGCGGTGGTGTAGAGTGATGAACAGGTGGTGGAGGAGATTTATAATGATAAACAGGGGCTGGCGAAGAGTGAACAGGTGGTGGAGGGGATTTATAATGATATATAGGTGGTGGTGTAGAGTGATGAACAGGTGGTGGAGGAGATTTATAATGATAAACAGGAGGTGGCGAAGAGTTATGAACAGGTGGTGGAGGAGATTTATACTTGTAAACAGGCGACGGTGGCGGTGGAGATTTGTAATGATATGAAGGTGGTGGTGGAGAAGAATAATAATAGTGAGTTTGAGCGTCAAGTGGCAAAGCAAGAGAAATCAGAATTAAGAGAGTTGAAACAAAGGAGGCCATTGTGGCCTCCATAGATTTTTGCCTCCCCATTCTTCTTCCCTTGTCGCCGTGATCCTGAAGCCCAAATCCCTCTTCTTTATATAACAACAAAGTTACCGATAAGCATAATTATTACTATGGAAGCAACAGTACTCCAGAAATAAAATATTAGCCAGGCTCTCTGTAGATTCCATTGTTGTCTTTTAAATAAAGTTATCTGTCTTGGTTTTAGGTAATGTGAGAAGTTCCAGATCGAGAGCTTTGGTGGTCCTTGTTTGTTTGACTCTACCTCATTAATTGGCTTTGATAAATACAAGAGTGAGATACAGGTTCCAGTAACTTAATCTTAACTAATCATATACTAAGTTGTAGTGAGTTTATTAATTAATTAGGTTGTATCAGCAAATAATGATTACTCTTGTCACTGTGATGCTTATTTACAAGAAAAACATTGTTGTTTTAGTAAATTGCTATTATTATATTAAATAAAATTAAGGCAGCTTCATATAAAAATATAGAAAATATTAACATATAAATTATGAATTATCATATGTTGGGTCGAATCCGGGAAGCCGAACCCGACTCATTTTGAAATCGGGTCGGATCAAACCCAAAATTTTCAGGTCAGATTCGAGTCGGATTTTCATGTCGTGTCAAATATTGACAGCCCTAGCTCTTACTTAGGCTTCATTAGGACGGCTTTCTTCTGCTAATAAAAAATCAAAATGCTATTTTAAGAAACAGTAAGAAAACCGTCCCAAACAAAACTTTTAACATCTTGAAAAGAGAAGTGTGAAATAGAGCTTTACTCTTTTCTCTCTTTTCTCTTTTTGTTAGAAAACTCTGCTTTGAAACTTTGTTTTTGATATTCGATTGCTTTGTTTCTTTTGGCTTTGAAGCATTGTATGAGTACCTTTTCCTAAGCTATTTTTTTAGTCTCAGTTCTTTTAGGAAGTATATCATGTGGTGGAGGCAGGGACAGGGAAGGTGAATCTGTCTAGCCAATTGTCCTTTGCCTTATTTTTTTAAAGTAAATGAAGAGATGCTCTGCCCAAAGCTTCAATGTGCTTGCCATTTATAAAGTTTTACTTCTCTCTTCTTGACTTGTTATGCGCAAATTTCCCAAAAAAAGCCTTGCTATGTGCCCTGAACTATTAAAATGAGCAAAGGTTTGTCCCCCTCCCAATATATTTATAGGAGTGGTTAATTATTTTGTAAGGGTTGTTCTGAATTATTTTTAATTTTTTCGTTTTAATTTTAATTATGTTTTAATATGAAGTAATCATATGTTTGATATCTTATTGTAGTTTGAGTTAGGACAGGCTTAATAGCTCATGAATTTATGTTGAGATTAGTGCAACTCTTAGTTATCATATATAGCACTAATCTTAATAGAAATTTTAGGACTGTTAAGCACATCCAGACATAAAATATTTTAGGATATTCTGATGCAATATTCTGATGCTTCGTTTGGGACGACTATTTTACTGATTTCTAAAGTAATTTTGTAGTACAAAAATTTTTAGTTTATGAAACTTTTGTACTAAAAAGCTGTTTTAAAAAGTACTAAAAAAGTTGTCTCATTTGTGATGGCTTTCTTACTACTTTATTTTTTAAACTGCAACCATAAATTCTATTTGGTTGTTGTTTTTTTGTTACTTTTAAAAAATTATATACTAGAAAACTGCTTTATACAACAGCTTTAAAAATTACTTTCTCTACGACAACTTTACAAAACAGTAAGAAAGTTGTCGCCATTGAAGCCTAAGTAGAATTTTTTATTTATAAATTGTTTTAATTTACTGAAATATCAATTTATTTCTTTTTTAGTCTGGTTTTTTAAATGTTACCTACTATTTATTAAAAAAATAGGCCTTATTCTTTGAATTTTTTTCCTGCATTCTGATTAATATCTGTTAGCATATGAATGCCGTAAATCCTGCTTTTCCTTTACGTCTGTTGAGTTTCTTGAATAAGGTCAATTTCTATTTTCTAAGGTCATTTGGTTATTTAAAAATTATTTAATTAGTACCAATATTAATATACAACAATAATTATAATAATTATATGTAAGGAAATTATAATTAGATATTTGAGAAAATAACCCGGTTTAACGAGGGAGAGAATGTGTGGATAATGAGACTTTGGAAGCGCTCATTTGAGGTAAGGAATTAAAATATATTTGATATTAAAAGAGAAATTTATCTTTATAAGTTTCCTCATAGATGCAATTAACCAAATATATCTATTATTTATTTTTTTGAGAAAGTATATAGCGAATGAAATTGGTTGGTTTAAACTATTATTTGAATTAATTTGACATTGTTCGAATATTGGTTCAAACTAGGGTTAGAATGTTCTTTGCACAAATGAGGGAAGGAGAGAAGATGAGTTTGGCGACTCTGGCTGCATATGAGGAGAAGCGGAGCCATGGACGAAGCTCGTGGGGAAGGCGCCATAAGATGATGGCATGTGAATGCGAAGAGAATTTTGCGATGTAAGCTTGATGGACGGTACTAGCAAATTAAAGCATTGAGAAAAGGGGAGTTATGGGCAAATCTCACTAGGGAAAGTATCATGAGATCGATGAGGGTTTTACAACCTGACGGCATGCAAAGGAGTTGGATGGGAAAGGCATAGCGGGACCAAAATGTGTCAATAAGGTAATGTTTGAATGAAGACTCGAATTCATAGCACTTTGAACCAATTATACTTACGATGAACTTCTTTAATTGAGATTAACGAGTCATATTAGACTATAATTAAGCCATCCTATAATCAAATTTGCTCCAAATTAAAATCAAATCAAATATCTCCTAGCCGATTATGAGCTAGAATAGAATCAACTCAAATTTAAATATTTAACAACCATAATGCAAAAAAATAAAATAAAACATTGTAAAAGAGATCATTCATAAATTCGTGATAGTTTACCAACCCTATTAATGCGTGAAAAAATTCACGATCTAATGATTAAAAAAGAATATTATTTTTTAAAGATTACATATTCAAATGATATAGTTTATAATTTATTCCTCATTATCTCATATAATTATATAATGATTTGAAAAAATATATACTTTTTTAATTTATTTCATAAATTATTTTCTTGATAATAGAGTAAATTGTATTGGATATCCAAAAAGTTTTATAAATTTATGACAGGAAAAAAAATTAAGCATATATTGTCTAATCAAATAATATTATTATATTTACCTTCTTATGACTTGGAAGTTGAGAGTAAGTAGGCATCTACTAATAAGTAGTCACGACCAACGTGGAGCACATGCAAGCCTATCAAAACCCTTTTTTATTTAGGTAGCAAAGAGGCCAACGTGTATAAAAGATTGGCACTAATCACAAGTTGTAATAAATTAATAACTAATATGCCATTTTGGTTGAGATACATGGAAAAGGAATAATCGTCTTCTAGAAAAAAAAATAAAATAAAAAAAAGCTTGTTGCACTCACTTCTTATGAACTTGCCTCACGTATTTATTTAGAGGTTGTTTGGTTTGATACAAAAAAAGTATTTAAAAATAGTGTATTTAAAATATTTTAAAATGTGATATTTTTTTATTTTCAGCAAATCATATATATATGGTACTTTTTCGCTCTCTGGACATTACATGTTGTCAATGATTTTGTCTATCCTCAGCGGCCAGTCATTTGCTACTTATGGCTATATAGCTCCCTTAAATAGTGGGGTCTTCAATTGTGAAACGTCTATAAATATTTATCCTCTTCAATCTCCTTGCTCCCAGCCTGTCTGCTCTGCGCATCACTATTTAAAATAGGGATTACATTTCTATATTAAAAAGAAAGTATGTCGGCCCACTCTCCTGTATAGAATAATATGTCTCGAGCCAACCTGAATTATCCAATCCTTTTCAGCTAGTCTTTCTTGCTTTTACATACATTTCATATTATATAGATTATAATAACAAAGATCATATATACCAAATACAACTCTCGTTATACTCATCAATATGCAAAAAAATGCATATTAAGCTAATTTAATAATAAATAGAAGCACATTAATTCTTGATCATTTTATACTCAATATTATTCTACTCATTTCAATAAAAATGATGCATAAACAAAACCATCCAGTAAAATTTTAATAATAATCAGTCAAATTACTTGAAAATTTACTAAAACAAGAAATATTTAATTTTAACCAATTTTAAGAGAGATAAAAATAGAGAAATTAAAATCATTGAAATTAGGAATAGGATTTGAGTTATTTACCACAATTAACGCACTTTTCTCAAAAGGAGTGACAGACAAAAAATGACCCGAAGTGACTTTCTTTCTCTACCTTCTCTTTCCCCCTTCTCCCCTTATCTTTCTTCTCTTTCTTGGCCAAATGAAGGATGGAATGGCGAGGGTATGATTGGTGATGGGTTTTGATAAAATGGAATGAAATATTTTTTTAAAAAAATGAAGTTCAAACCCAATATTGTGGCACCCAAAACCTCAACGCTATTGTGCTCAATTAATTCCCAAAAATCCCAAGAGCACAAAGTCAGGGCATTCCCTATCCCAGCAACGCAGTGCTCTCACAGCCCAAATTCTAAAAAATTTGGAAAATGAAATTTGATATTATTATAGGCACGTTTAGGTTTTCTTTCTATTTTTATTAGCTCTTCATTTTTATAGTCATGATATACTAAAATATCATAACTAATGTATATAATAATTTTTGGGTTATGTCAAATATATGTTTTCTATTGTTTATATTATCTAGATGTTAGCATGTTCTGATTGATAATTAAAAAAGTATAATTTTTTCCAAATTAGAACTTGGGTTATCATAAATTAGTATTAGAGAAGATTATTGGAAGAATAGAATTATACTCAAAGCTATAGGATTGATTATGAGTAGGGTCGAAATGGAAAGTGTTATGCATACATGAACATATGTTGTACTTATAATTGAATATGCATTGATTCTAAATATTTATTTGACTGATCAGACAAAAATATTATGCTGGTAGAACAGATGAATCCAAAGGAAAAAGAAATTTTAACTGAATACGATTCAAGAATAGCTCTAATAAAATTGGGAGTGTATTAAAGTTTGCTGATGTGATTGTACAGATAATTACTGATAGATTGACTAAGAAGTCTAAACAGAAACCTCCACTATTCAAGAAAATAGGTGAATGTAGTACGAAGAAGATTGATAAGATTATGAAAACACCTACCCGAAGCAGCCTGCAATATATATGGTGTGGAAGAAATGCAGGATAATGCTATATAATTATAGGGTAGTGCTTCAGGTGTGGTAGCTATAAACACAAGATGATGAATTATTCATAACATGGATATGGATAAGGATTTATTCAGACCACTAAAGAAATTATGAGTGATAGTTGCATTGAATCTGTGCAACCAAAGGTATCTGATAAATCTGACAAGAGATTTAAGAAGTGTATGAAAGTTCCACTAGTATTCTTTTTATTTATTTTGAATATTATTATGAAATTTTATCTTTTTTTATTGAAATACATTGCATCACATGATATATGAATGATTGATTCATATGCATACATATCAGAGAATGAATATATGATTTTATCTCTATGATTGATGTGATTGATGATCAATTTTGTTCTGTTTATTAATATTTTGTAATGAAAATATTGAGGATGATATTTTTTTTAAGATGGGCAGAATTTAATATCCCATAACCATAAAATCGATTAATTTAAAAATACGAAAAGTTGGTATGCAATGTTATGGTGCTAAGTTGGCGAGCACGACGGTGCTCTATTCTTTGTTCTACAGTAACTCAAAATTCTGCATACAACACAACGACGCTGAGGTCTGTAGCGTAGCAGCATCAGGAACTAAATGATATATATGATATGAAATATGTCTAAGAACAAGCAAAATGAATAAACTAATATACATAAGGACTAATGACTAATTAGATTGATGAGATGAATGACTGATGAGACGGATCTCATAACTAGTGAGATTGATTCCTGTTAGGGCCCTAGGACTGATAATACAAGATTTAAGATACATAATACAAGATACACGGTACAAGGTATAGAAGATATAATATATGCATAACTTGTAAGATACATGATAAAAAGCATATAACACATAATATATGATATAGACGAGATTGATTGACCGATGAGATTTATTAACTAATATAATTGATTGACAGATTGAATGATAATAGAAACATGATTGGTGATTAATATGCAACAATATTGATCTTGTGTACTGATACAAATACATAGTGTATGATTAAAAATACACAATATCTGACACATATGATAGTATCGATTCACTCGATATAGAAATAACAAGAATTTGTATAATAAATTATGATTTATATGAATATGATTACTTACATATTGCTTCTATTTTGTGCACTGATTTCAGTTATAGATTTTGGTGATTTGCTTGGCTTTTGTGCTCATTATGTGATTTCTCTTATATTTTCAAGTAAGGGCAAGGAACCAGTGGAGTAAGATGGATCTGGATGACAAACTTAGATTTTCTTTTCGGTTCTGTTAGTTTTTCATTTTTTTTCATTTTTGTGATCATGATGTACTTTAATGATTGGTTTTTTAGGTCGCATATCATAGCTAATGTATATAATTATTTTTGGGTTATGTCAAATCGGTGTTTTCTGTTGTTTATATTATGTGGATGAAATTAGAAAGTTCTGATTATTGATGATTAAGAAGATATAAAGATACAATTCTTTTCAAATTAAATTTTGAGGCGTCACAACTTATCCAATCATTTTATTAGTCTATGAAAACTTCGGATTTTTCCATAATCAATTATTAAAGATTTTTAGTTTGTTCTTTGACTTAGTGCTTTGAATGACGAAAACAAGGACCGTAGATTTGACCTCGTGATGCTCTTATGTCCGTCACTTCTTTATAGTTAGCACTTCGTACCTTTGTTTATTTATTTAAACTCTCTATCCCTTCTTACTCCTAGAAAACATCTATTTACACGAGCGCTTTATGGCATTTCTTTATGATGAGAGCTCTTCTTAGATGTTCGACAAATGTCACCAAGGCTAATAGAGGCTCAAGGGAGATTTCAGTTTCGTTTGGGACGACTTTTTTATTGTTTCTTAAAACAGAATTTTTAGGTATTTAAACTCTGCTTTAAGAAGAAATAAATAAGTCGTCCCAAACGAAACCTTCATTGTTCCAGCCATTGAGATTAGGGAGTTCTCAAATCACCGAAGGAAAATGAGTTATGCTTCTACAAAGATCATGTTACTTACACCTAATATATGACTTTCTTTCTTCTAGGAGGTGATCGAGATTGTTGGTTTCTACAACTTGGTTCTTACATAAGTGATGTTTAGTTTATTTTTAAGATTTTGTTTGGGACAGTTTTTTTGCTATTTTTTAGAGCAGTTAATTTCTAGTATAAAAATTTTTATTTCAAAAATTTGTGTACTAAAAAACAGTAAGAAAGTTATGATAAATGAAGCTTAAGTATGAGCTCTTTGATTTTCTTTCTACGAGAATAAAATTAAAAGCAAGACGGAGTTTCAATTTTTACCTATTTATGTTTATAATAAATCTTTCAAGGAAGATGTTATTCACTTTTCTTTCAAGTACATCAAGATAATAGCTTTAAGGAATAAATAAAAGGATTAATAAAAGAAGTTTTTTTTTATTCAAAGCCAAATAGTGAGTAGCAAATTAAGACTAGGGCTTCATTTGGAGCAGCTTTCTCACTGATTCATAAAACTGCTTTTTACTACAAAAAGTTTTGAACATAAATTTTTTATACTAAAAAATTGCTTTAGAAGGCAGTGAGAAAGCTGCTCTAAACAAATCCTAAGTTGAGTATTGTTTAAAGGATCAAAATTTTCATTGTCATAATTTTCTGTGATATGAAGAAACAACCTTATCCAACTGTTAGGCTACTATGGATCGATGATGCTGACTTGTGCACAAATGTAAGTAAATCATTGATATTGGTGGAATTAGAGGTTGGGAATAGCCTCCACTTCTCTAAATTTAAAGTATGAACTTTAATGAATAAATAATACTCTACTTATATATAATATAGTAATTCATTATATTAAATTTGTGAAAATATTTATTTTTTCTCCTTTTTTAAATTATTATGGTGGCCTTAATCATTGGAGAAGAGATTTTCTTATCAAACATAGTAGCTCATTTAATTAGTAAATATTTTAAAATAATTATCAAAATATTGTAATTTAGGCCTATTTGGGACAATTATAATTTTTTGTAAAAATAATTAATATAGCTATTGTGAGAGAGTAACTTCTTTAAAAGCAGCTTCACAATACAAACATTCTAGAAAGTAATATTTAAACGAAATTTTAGTTGTGGGTTGAAAAGCAAAGTAACAAGAAAGCTATCCCAAATCGATCTTGATGTTTCGTTTGGAACAATTTTTTGCCGTTATTTTTTCGATGATTTCAAAAAAAAATTTGTACTAAAAAATTATTTTAGAAAGGAGAAAGAAACTGTTCCAAATAAACCCTACATCTCTCATACATTAAATTTATACTTCAACTCTCAATAAATAAAAAAAAGAGAGAAGAAGAGCAGAGGCAGAGCTGCCCATCTTGGTTAGAAGACAAAGTTGACACTAAAAATAAAGATACCAAATATTCAGAGCCCTTTCTATACCTACTCGAAAATAATGCACCAAACAATTACAGAGAAATGGATACTTTTGTCGCGTATGGATTTGGTCAAAGAAAGGTTGCTTTCCGCGCTTTCTCAGCGCGTTTCGCAACCTTTAATCCCGGAAATTAATCTTCTTCCTTCCCAAAGGTCAAAATAAAAAAAATTATAAATATGCATGTTTTTCGGGACAGCATGTCTTCATGCACGTGAACGTTAGTGGTTAGAAATTTCATAATATTTATTTAGGAAAATGCCTATTCAATTATCCAAAAAATATTTATATTGAAGAAGAGTTCATAATGAGTAATTATTTATATTGAATTTTTTTTAAGCAAAACAAATATTTTAACTATTTTTTCTCTCATCTTAATAAATATATTTTCTCGAAACTTTACAAATTCCTTCTTTATTTATGAAACTCGCCGAGAAGGCGAGAATGCGAGGAAACTCGTTGTCTGAGAAGGGCAGAACTAGTCTCTCTCAGCAAGTGTACATTATCAACGGCGGAACTAACCTCTCTTTTAAACTCTTATGAAATCAAGGGTGAAAACTCACTTAGAAGGGTGGAACTACCCTCTCTTTTAAACTATCATAAAATCAAAGGAAAAAAGTTGTTGGGAATGAACTATTATTATACATACATACATATATAAATGTTGGACAAGCCAATAAATGTATTATATGAATATATTTTCAATAAATAATGTACACTTGCAAAAAAAAAAAAAAACTATTATAGCTCAGAATACCTAACTCACTTATTTTATCTTATCTTTTTTTGCATTCAACAAGCATTAATCCTATTGTTTATTGATATGAAATTTTTAGCAGTAAATTTAGGCTTCGTTTCTGATGACTTTCTTACCACTTCTTGAAGCAACTTTCTAGTACAGAAATTTTAATATTTAAACTAGAAAGTCGTTTTAAGAAGCATTAAGAAAGCTGTCCCAACGAAGCCTTAACTCAAGTTTTGTTTGAGACAGCTTTTTTATTGCTTTTTAAAATTGTATTTTAGAAATTTTTGTACTAAAAAACTATTTTAAAAAATAGAAAAAAAGCCGTCCCAAACAAAGGCTTAATATATAATGGATTAGTTTTGCAATCATATGGCAATTATTCAGATAATAATAGGGATTAGTTGAAAAATAAAGAACATGCAAATCCATGTGCTATGTAATATTCAATAATGTTGCGTAGTTGAGCTTTCTATAGGTAATGTACCAACGTGCTTTGAGAAACTATGACCCCTCCCCTATCTCAATTCTCAAGGTAGATTCATATAGGGGAGAACATATGCATGTTAATGTTATATAAATATTCAAAACACTAAGGTGGCTTACTTGCTTCTGCATGCATATCATATCATGCTTGAAATAAAATATTATAATGATAATGTTGTGTCACGTTACAGTACATTAATATAAAATAAAATAATATATTTTTTATAAATAGTCTTATCGACATGAATAAATTATTCTTTTAAATATAATGTTTATAATCATTAAATTATTATTATTATTTGGCAAGGAAAATAATTGGGTTGGTTTATATGATTTTTTTTTTGTCATAAGAATTTAAAATTTATTCATATAATGATTGATCGATATGCATTATGCTGGTTGTTAACTATTTAATGTAATTTTTCATTTTTCTCATCTGGAGCTTCGATGAGTGGCTTTACTCTTAGAGACAGAATTCGAAACGAGTATATACGTGAAAAGATTGGAGTAGCTTCAGTGACAAATAATATTAGAGAGGATCGTCTTAGATGATTTGGTCATATAAAAAGTTAGCCTTCCGATGACCCGACTAGAAGAGTAGATGTATTAGATCCGGCCTACATTAAGAAAGATATAGGTAGACCTAGAAAAATTGGTTAGTATGTATTAGCAAAAATATTTTTTATTAGATTTAAATAAAAATTTGATTTTTAACAGAACACAATAGAGAAAAAGGAATCATGTAGCTGATCCCATGTAGTAGAATAAAGGCTAGATGTTAATGTTAATGTTGTTGTTGTAATAATTTTAAATTTATTAAATTTATTTTGAGATAAATGAGATAATTTTTATTAATTAATTATATTTTTTATTTTTTAAAAAATAAATTCAATAGCTTTGACTGTTTTTTTTAATCAATTTTTTTTTAGATTTGAAAACCATAAAAGAGAGATAGCTATACCAAATCAATGAATAAGATTTTTTAATAAATAAAAATTGGAAACCTATCATTTTGGAATTAATGTACAACACTATAATTTCTTTGATAAATATTGGTCAGATGTTTTATTTATGCGCTAACTTTTATGATTACATGACATCAACCACATGATTTAACTTTTTTTTTTTTTCTCTTAGCAAGATTTATTATGGCCTATTTTCTTTTGTTAGGTTAAAAGTATTTAACAACAAAAACAAATCTTTATCCCACTTGGTGAGATTGGCTTAAGTTAAGAGTATAAAGTAAAATAAATATGAAGTTTAAAATTATAGAGTAAATATAGAGTACAACAACAACATTCGAAGCGTCCTTGGAGCCATTACATTGCAATCTCATTTTGACATCTTGCCAACTTTTTCACGCTGTCATCACAAACTATCTTCCGTTTAAGGTCTTCGCATCACTACAATTCATCCGCACATCCCGTCGTCATTGCAAACTCGTTTGTAGACCCTTGCATCATCATCGACTCTGATAATTCCTTCCCCTGACCCACCATCTACCATCATTACCATCTCTATCAATTGTGACCCATATTATCACCATCACGCACAAAATTTTTTTTATTGTCATGCCAATTTAAATTTAATCTTTAATTAAATTTGTACATAATATTATGTACTATATATTACACCCTTCTTCAATTATGCAGATGCATTTCATAAAAATGTGATAATTATGGGGAACTGTGACCCAAATGTCTGGAAAAAAATAGAAGATTTTGGAAGGTATGAACTGAATGAAATGAATCTTCATCATATTTATGTAAATTTTCATTTTTTCTTATGAAATAAGTAAAATAAAAATCAATTATGATACAGTCCCATCACCTTGGACTTTATACGGCGAAAATTTGGCCAGTGAAGACCTTCCCCATAAAATTCAAAGAAAAATGGTTCACATATCCAAATTCAGCATAGCCATCTATTAATTAGCCTGCTCAGATGGTCCATCAATTTCAGCATTCCAAACTATTTAATAGCTCGGCGCCTTAATAGCTCACTGATACCAAAGATAAGCTGAATCAGTATTTTTTTTTATGAAGGCTGCAGCCCTTTGTCTAATGTGGGCCCGAATAGCAGCATCCAAAGTTAAAAGAAATTACGATAACTTTTTATAAAGTTGATTATAAAGTTACTATAATGAAAATAAATTAAGATCTTATTGAGACGTCTACAGTATTTTATCAACGTAATTGTAAAGCTATTGTAGAGAAAATTAACTTTTGTGAAAACAACTTCTTAGTGTAAAAATTTATTGAAAATGGTTAAAAAATAGTTGTCAAATAAAAATTGTAGTAACTATCTGAAAAATAAAGTAATAAGAAAGTTATCCCAAATGAAATCTTAATTATTATGATTACAAAAAATAATTTTTTATAATGATTTTTTTTTAAAACAGTTAAAAAGTAACAAAAAATAGCAGACAAACAATGAGAAAAGTAGTGTCAAACAAACCCTACCTTTGAATATAAAATAGCTTTAATTATGATCTGATTTCTATGAATTAGAATGATAAAAGAAGCCCTGCTAAATGTGAAATTTAAATAATAATAATAATAATAATAGGATAGTTTTATCTCCCCACAATTTACACCATATATTTATATTTAAACCATATCAATTTTTCGAGAAGAAGATTTGAATCAAGAATGAATTAAATTTACAAGATAATTTTTATTATCATTAAATTTATTTTTAGATAAATATATAAAATATAAATAATCAATCAAAATTTATATTATTTTTCCTCTATTTCATCTATCTAGGGATAATATCCATCCCAAAAAACCTAAGTTCTACCCAAGGTCTCTCTCTCTCTCTCTCTCTCTCTTACACTTGAGAAATTATTCTGTGCGGAGTCCGAACGTACAGAATTTTTCATATTACTGCGTATGCATTGCGTACGCTCTGCATACTTACTGTGTATATACTGTGTATTTGTAGATACGTAGTAAATAAGCAGCAAATAATTAATTGTGAGGATTTGCTGCTTATTTACTGCGAATTTAAATACGCAGAGTGTAAGCAGAGTATAAACAGAGTGTACGCAGTGCGTCAAGTAATCCGGAAGATGCTCTACGTTCGGACTCCACACAGAGTAGTTTCTCTACTCACACACACACACCAATGTCTATGGACCTCAATTTAAATAATTCATGTAGATTTTAAGTTTAAGATGTCATCGTACTCACAATATGTTCACCCATTTTTTGCATAGAAGAGAAGAGTTTTGTATTTTCTTTTGTCTCAATCTCTTGTTTTGGCATCAATTCACTTTGATCCTAGTTGCACATAAATTTCGAGAAGATAATAATTTCTTGGCTCCTATTATTGCTAATTTGTATTTCATTAATTTTCTAATCTCTTTAGTCCAAAATTGGTATTGATTATATTTATGTTTGCAATTAAGGTATGGTTCTGTGTAGTGTAGGCACATAAATTTAATAACATCTCATATTATTTTTCTTTATCATTAGTTTATTTTCATGTCCATGTTAGAGTTTTCTCTGTCTATATAACTTGTTGATCAATGTTCAGCATATGCATAAAATAGGAATGGTTATCATAACACCATTGTTCTTCATATTGATCAACAACTTATTGAGAACAAAAGAATTGACATACAACTTGGAAAAAGATAAACTTCTTTAGTTTTAACATATTATTAAAATTGTTAAACTTTAATTATCAGTGTGTCTTAAGGAATATAACAAAAGAAGACTACCTGAAGTTATTTGAGTTTGAGAAAGATATGCTATAATATTGCCTTAAGGATATTTATAAAGTGTCATTAACCTTAAATTGTTGGAACTCTAATCAAACTATAGAGTATATATACATGACTATGCATTTTATTGATGAATTGTAGGAACTCCTGAAAAGCATAAGAAGTTTTATTAAACTAGAGCCACCTTATAATGGCACATACAATGGTGATTTTTTGTTGGAGTGGAATATCCAAGAAAGAGTGCCTAAAATCACTTTGGATAATGAAAGTAGAGATGATGTAACAACTAGCTCACTAAAAGTTAGTTTCTTAAGCCTCTAATTGTTGCTACTAGTTTTTGTAGCTGCCAATTGCTATGGCTTATTTTTCTTTATTTTTATATATCTCAAAAATTATTTTTGCCTATTAAGTTGGATTCTAATGTTCATACTTTTTAAGATGCTCTTTTGAAAATATACACAATATATACTATTTATTTTTCCTCTTCTAGTTCAACAATTGAGCATCATGTAAAGGATCCTCTTCAAAATTATACCCAATTAACTTTCCATCTCAATTGGATTGCAAGCTCAGATTTAAGAATCTTGTTTATCATATGACTCTCTATAACCTTCAAAGTTTGACCTACAAGATCATAAGGGAGGTTTAATTGTGTCCAACACTAATCATTTTGATATTCTTGAATTGTGGAAAATGAATTCCCTTAAGTATCCTTAATTATCTAAAATATCTTAAGTTATTTTTTTCAATACCTACAACTACAATTACATCAGAATATACTTTTAGTGTTGGAGTTAGAGTGTTGAATGACTAAAGGAGCGACTTATCTTCTAGAATGATTAATGTTATAGTATGTGTAGCAAGTTGGATAAGGTCTAAGTAAGAAAATTCTAAAACACCTTCGATAAACCTCTACTTCAATATAGTTTTTTTTTCATTTCCTATCTTGTGTTCTACTATTAACTATGTTAGTTTCATGCATTTAATATTTCAACAAGAGTTAATTAGTTAGGAAAATCTTAGTGTGAAATTGGTATATTTCTAAAGTTGAATTTACTTCCTAATTTTTGAAGTTATTTACTTCCTAATTTTTGAAGTTTCATAGTTAACCCAAACCTTATAGAGGCTTAGATGACCTAATTCCTTTATAATTGGTATTTATCATAAACCTGTGCAAGTCTTATAGAGGATTAGATGACTAGATGAATTCCTTTATAGCCGGTATGGTATAATGCTATGCAAACCCTATATAAGATAATAATGTTCAAAAAAATTGTTAAATGAGCCTCTACATTTATAATTGCACCAGTAAAGTTGTTTAAATTTGATCAATTTGAAAGGAATGCTACTACTATAAAATTACTATTCTCATTAGCAATTTTTATTAACTTGTTATATATTATAATATGAGCCTTTGGAGCTGTTATTTGTTCATTCACTTGCTCTAAAAATTCATATCTTCATTCTTATAAATCCATGTTCATGGGATATGGGATATGCATAAACCTATTGTAAATTTTTGTAATATAGGATTGCTGCACTATAGAGTCATAAGAGAAAAAATGATGGTATTATCAATCTTTCAAGAGAGCTCAGTTATTTTATTACATATTATTGGTTGCTAGAAAATTCATGACAATCGAGAGAAAGTTTTGTGTCTTAGCTTTATGTGAGAATCTAACATATAAAAAGATAAAGAGAAAAATACAAAAAAAAAAAAAGAACTTTTGCATGAAAAACTTGAAAACAGAAAAAATTAGGAGGCTTAACTCAACTGAAATAATCCACTATATAAACAAGGTTATAGAAATCCGCTCTTCCCCTCAATTAGAGAAGAGGACATCACAAAGTGTGAATACTAACTCAATCTCCTGTGATAGCAGAGAGAATTTAGAGAAGTAATAAATGTTGATGATTAATGGCGGTTGAATGATGTCAGTCAAGTGTATAGTGCAAAAACAGTCAAATTATGCTAGTTGATGTTGATAGTCGAATGATAATGGTTGTATGATGATTAACATTTATGAAAGTTAGTTGATGCAGTTAGATAGTGATGATCAGATGATAGTAAGTGATAATTGGCAGATGGTGATCAGATGACAACAATTGAATGATGGTGGTCAGAAGATGACAAATGGATGATGACAGTTTGGTGACAACAATTGGACAATTAAGATTAGTGGTAGCGATTGTCGGCATTAATGTAGGGTGAGTTCTATAGTTCTTTAAATATCCTTTCTCTCAATATCTTAAGTTAATATGGAGAATGGGGATCTATTTGTAGTTTTTTAGTGTCATTTTGGTAAACTAGTAAAGTTACAAATGCCCCATCTAAGTTACAAACTCCCAAAAAATCAACATGAATTTCCCCTTGAGGCTATGAAATAAATAAGTTATCCTAAAACATAACTTCACCTTTGGCGCGGCCATCAAATTGGAAAATCATTAAAAAAATGTTGCTCAAAACTCTTTAAATTTATTCAAAATTGAGTTTAAAGGCTCCATTGGGCTCCAAAAGTACTAATTTATAACATTAAAAATAGGTCCTAACGACCTTAAAAATGCATGAATATACATGTATAGGCTTGAAATTAGACTCGAGAAAGCTAGCAGGCTTCCTAGTGATAGTTATGTGCCGTCACATGCATAAGCGTGCATGGTCACTTACATGGGAAATTATTCTGTGTGGCATTCAGACATGAAGAATCGTCCTAACTGTGAGTGTACACATTATGTGTAAATCTTCACTTACATAGGTGCAACCACTCATGAACATGCACATCAACTTCATGTAACTATAGTAATGTGCACAAGATTTTCTTAATAAATATATAAAAATGTATTTAACTTAAATAAAATGCATGTATGCCCCAAAAAATTACATAATACTTTGACAAAAGTCTAATAAAAAAATTTATAAAAAATATTAAAACTCATCTTCTCTCATTTAAGTATAAATACATCCCATAGGTGAAGGACAGAAATCTCAACAACACATGCACTGCCTGTACGTGGTAGATCCCTAGTCATGTCTTGAAATTATCTCCATTTAGATCGATTGAAGCTTAAATCTTCTCTAAAAATGAGTTGACTATTTCCATTTGGACGGATCGTTTTCAGATAAGAGAGATGTTCTCAATCCGTATGATGGTGCTATAGACTTATTTGAATACACTACAGAAAGTTATGGATTTGCGGCGGATTTATGGTAGATTTTACAACAGATTATTTTTTTGTCGAAAATGATGTCGGATTCGAGATGGAAAATTTCGACAATTTTTTGGTAACAGATTTGTGGCGGATTTGCCCACTGCAAACTGAGTTATAATATAAATAAAAAAAAAATTTGTTGTATTTTGTCTCCGCAGCCGAGTGGAGAAGGGGGTTGGTTTGCATGAGGAGCAGGTTTGAATCCCAGACAGGTCATGTGGCGTGGGCAGTCTGGTCAGGCGGGAGCGGGCAGATTTTCTTTATTTTGTGACAGATTTTTCTTATTTTACGACAAATTTTTTCGCCACAAAAAGGTGATTTTCCTATATTTAAATGAGTGGTTTGTTCGAAGGTAAGAGAGATTCTCAATTCCCATAGTGAAGCACTAGTCTTCTTTAAAAATGAGTTGACCATCTCTATTTAGACAAACTAGTTCTGAGGTGAGGGAGAGGATCTCAATCTCTATGGAAGAGAATTGGGCTTATTTGAAAATGAGTTAATAGTCTCTGTTTAGATGTAATAGTTCTAATATGAGAGAAATATTTTTAATCCCTATGAAAGATCTTCGTTCTTCTTTAAAAATAAGTTTAGTAGAATTCTTAATTCCTTCAGCGGAGCTCTATACTTCTCTAAAAATGAGTACTTATCTTTATTTAGATGGATTAGTCCAAAAGTTAGAGAAAGATTATCCATCCCTATGATAGAGCTTTGATCTTCTCTGAGAATGGATTGATCACCTATGTTTGGATAGAATGGCCCAAGTTGAGAGAGTAGTTCTCAATGTAATAGTTGCTTCTACAGTAATTGGATTACATGATCACCTAAATTGGATCTGATAAGTTTTATAAGTTTAATTGTATTGGAAATGGGCTTGTGACTTGAATTTAGAATGAATTTGTTAGGTTGCGTTTTGGCCTTGGGAGCATTGCCCCTCTATTATCAACGTAGCGGTGCTTTAGGTTGGGTGCTATGGTGTTGAGGTGGCAAGAAGTGGTGTTGTGGCACAACAGTGCCAAGCTCTCTATCTTGAAGTTCTAAAAAATTTAATTAGGAGTGCTGCAATGCTGGGAAAGATAGCACTGGGGCTCTAAGTCAATTTTTTATAAAAAAACCTAAATCCATTTCAAAATCTTATTAAAAATTGAATATCATTTCATTGATCTCATTTGAATGGGAGAGAAAGAAGAGGAGGAGACGAAGAGTTCGAGGATCCTCATACTAATTCCATCCATCATATTAGTTAGAAAAATTATTCATCTTGAGATAGGCTATTGTTGCCCTACTTTTGATTTCAATAATTTTGAATTTCTAAAATTTAATTTGGTAAGAAATACAAAAGTCGTGATATCTTAATTTCTAATAAGTTTTAACCGTACAACATTTACTATGTTGTAAATATGCTCATTCAGTGCTTATTAACATAATCATATCAAAGTTTCACGAGGTATTTCTACATTTTGAGGCGTATACTCCAAATTGAATAAGTAATATATGTATTAAAAAATGATAAATGATTATTGCATTTTATCTGGAAAAAACAACTAACATGCATATTTAACATGGTTCATTCGTTATGACATTCATGTTTTACATAATTCAATTATTATAGGATGCACACTTGTTATGAATTATTTGTTAAAATTATATAATATAGTGAAAAGGATTATATGGCATTATATTATATTATGTTGTGAAATATGTGCATGTAAGAAAGGCTGATTATTGTGATTCAGGTTGGCAAAGATATGAAATGATATCTAGTGGAGGAGGATAAACAGATGATCTTTCCTTTAAATATTCATAGGAAATGGTGGGAGGCATACAAGAACATATTATGATTATGATTGGGGTAATGACTCCTGTGCGTGATTACACCTAACTATTTCTACTGATATGATCTTATATGATATGATATTGTACGAGATATGATTCTATACAGAGAAAATATCATAGGGGTGTCAATATTTGACACAACCTAAAAACCCGAACAAAAAATTATGGGTTCAGGTCAACATGTTTGGAAAACGGGTTAAATTCAGGTTTCAAATTTTGATCCGATTACAAATTTAAATTGGGTTCAGGTTAACCCAAAAACTCGAAAGCAACTCGCACTCGTCCTTCATCGCACTTGCCCACCATGCTACTCACCCTCTAGCCCCACTCAAATGCCCGTGCTAGATCACATGCTCTTGATTGTCTGTGCTTGATCACCCTCACTAGCTAACTGGGTAAGAAGGTCAGGTCGGATCAAATTGGGGCTGGGTTTGGATTTGTGACCCATTTAGCTAATGGGGTCGGGATAATTGAAGGTGGGTCAATTGAAGGTTGGGCCCAAACCAGACCCGAAAAAGCATTTTGACACCTTTAAAATGCTAGGTATGACATGATTAGTCAAAATACCTGCGTTGCTTAATATTATATGTATATGATGCTATAATGCTAAGATATGGAGTCTCACATGATGCAATATGATATTATATGATGTTGTACAGGAATACACACTATGATGAGCTATTACTATTTAAAACATGCATGGTTTTTAAAACTGCACTAGATCGGCCAATTCGATACACATACAAAACAAGGATTGCAAGTAACCACCAGAGAAATAGTCTGACTGGCAGTCAAATCGATGAACCGGAGAACCAGCACTAGTTTTCCAAAACTGTATGGTTTAAGTAGAGCAAAATTTGAACCATAAGTTTTTGATCAAGCAATCCATATCAAAATAGAAGTAAAAAACTAAATTCCTATCCCAATCTCGTAAGGCCAAAACTCGTAACCTCATTTCATTCGAACGAAGTTCCTATTCCTTCCTCTTTGCTCGGCATCCCCTCTTCATTCGCAAGGTTGATGAGCGACTATAAGCATATAATTGTGATGGAGCTCCTCCCCAGCAGAGGCAGTGTTCCTGTCCAGCATCACTCCCTTTTTCCTATCTTCTTCAAAGTTCAAACCATAGGATGTAAACTTTCTGGAAACCTAAATTTTCTTTTCTTTTTTGTTTTTTTATTTTTTTATTGATTATATAGCAGACTGAATGCATATAGCTTTGAAGTTAATTTTTATGCTATTATTGCTAACAAATATATTTAGAAGGTGCCAACGTTTTGGTTTTTGATTTTGCCTGCTTAAACTCATCTAGATTGTTTCCCAACATAGGATTTTATTATTATTCTAATTTTATATAATTTTTAATAAGGTTATTTAAATAATCAAAATATAAAAATTAATAAAAATTATAGTAAGCATGAGGGGAACTTCAATAAAATGTAAATAAAAGAAATACAACAATAATTAACATTACACATACTTTCATATGAATGATAAAAGGCACATAAAATATGTGATAATATAACATTTATAACATAATGGAGGTTACAACATAACTAGTGCACTAGGTACCATACAGATCATATAAAATTAGGTTGCCTCCAATAAGCTCTAAGTTTAAAGTCTTCAGCCAAACTATATAATCCAACACATTATCAAAAAAAAAAAAAAAGTTACAAAATAATAGAAGCCTCCAAACTCTCCGATTCTCCCTCAAGCCAAAGAAAAATAACAACCACTAACCCTCTGAATAAAGGCCTTCTTCCTCCTCCTCATCATCGTTATCTTGATACCTTTCTCTCTAGGCTGCCACACAAATGGTCAATAGGTTGGTACAGGGGGAACTCAAGCAGCTCAGGATCTCCATAAAAGGGCTACTCTTAAATATTCCAACAATCGCATCATTAAAATCTGAAGTATATCTATAATATTGCCCCTATTGGTCCATGCTATGAGTCATCCTCATTTTCATCTCAAATTGCCAATCCCTGATTTTCTCACAAAAGTTAGTCACCTCTTCTATTTTTCCCTTTAAATCAGCCACTACTCTCCTAATATTTTAGGAGTTCTGGCACTCCTATTATTGTTGCTGCTTCCTGGTCTATTAGATACTCTAAGCTCACTAACATCACCCTCCTCTTTATCCTTTCCTGCTTGCTTAAAACTCAAAATCTTTCTTTTGTTAGGGCTTGAATAGGAAATAATTATTCTTCATTCTAATCCCCCCTAACACCAGCTATTACATATAAAACATAAGCAAGATAATGGTGCCCTAATTAAACAGATGTGGTACTCCTAATAATGTACATAAGAGATGAAAATATAAGTTTCCCTACTTCAATATAATACCACATTTAAATTGAGTAATTTAAAAGGGCACGATAATGAGTGACTTCGCTAATATTATGACTAGGCAATAATAGGGCATAAATGAAATAATGCCAAGCCTTAAAAAGTTTGGGTCATAAAAGAGGAAAGGAAATTAATTTCTATTATCTTTCTTCTTCCAACTTGCTCCACTATTAGGTCCACACAAAATATTCAAGATGTCATCAGGATAGGCGTATTAATAAAGGTATTATACTCATCAAATTCAAAATATCTAAGTCGGTAAACCTTATTAATGGCTACATAATCAAAAGAGAACTTACGCCTAACAAAACACCTATTGCCCACTAACTCTTTTCCATTTGCAAACAATTCATGCACTACATTAATAATGGCAGCATAGGGTTCTTTACAAAATCTTTCCCAACCTCTACTTGCTATGATTTTCATGATAGGTGTAGGAAGTTGAAAACCTCACTCTGGAATCAATTGTTTGTTTACTACCGAATCAACAAATCTTGATAGCATCCATAGAAATCAAATCTGCTCTTATCAAAAGAAGAAGAATATCTCTTCTTGCCAAACATCTTAGGATTCATTCTAGAGAGAATTAAAAAAAAAAGGAGCTTGAAGGAAATAGATAGTGTTGAATAAAATGAAAAATAGACCTCCTTCTCATAACATGATGAATCGCTGTAGAGCTATGAGCTACGACGCTGCAGCGCTTAATGTAGACACTAAATGACAACTTGGTCAACTGACAAATGTTGCAGCTGTTCAGGCCATGGCGCTCTAATTTTTGGAAATTGGAGAGTCGCTTTGGGAAAGGCCACTGTCATGGTGTTTGACATGTGTCAATATCACGGCACTGATGTCAGATAACTATTGTGGAGCTCTAACTGAATCACTTATGGTGCTTCATAAAGCCATGATGCTTATTAATAGTGTTACGATGCTCACCTAACTTAAATAATTAAAGTTATATCCATACACTGACTTTTAATTTTTGACGGGCCACGCTTTTTGACTTAATTGACTGAGCACTGCAGCGCTCAAATAGTGGGCACTACAGCACTAAATATTATATTTAAATGACTAATATTTAGATCATAACTTTAATTATTATTATAAAATAAAATGCAAAATTATTCAAGATAGCCACTAATACAATAATGAATATGCCACCATGAATAATACATAAAATAAAAGAAATGAGTAAGTCTAATCATGCAATTAATTCAACAATATAGTGAAAATTTTTTAAAAAGTAAAATACTTCCTCGACAATGGTGCCAAAAACTTGATGAGGGTTGTGGAGTAACCTAATAAAATTATGAAATGATTTAGGCTCTATTAATCCCTAATAATGCTTAGGTTTTTTGATATAAAAATTATAAAAATCTCATTTAATATGCGTAAATATATGCGTCAAATCAAGTAATATAGTGATAGAATAGAGTATCGATCCCATGAGGAAGATATGCTCACTTGCAATTACTAGTACTGTCTACTAAAATTATAATAATTATCCTACTTAATAAAAACAAATTTTATGGAGATTCAATCACTTAAATAAAATTAGATAAAGATAATGCATACACTATATGGATATAATATTTTGGATTGATGAATATAAATAATATATTTTTCATAAAGAATCTCTTTTAATTGTGATGCTATTCAAAACATATGCATCCCTAGATCTCTATCGAGCTTGTATGAAACAAAGGATGTCCATCGACTTCCTACGGTTATATCATCTCCTTAAGAATTTAATATATTTCATACCTTATGCCCAGGTATGACACATCCTAATTCAATATTCTTGGTTATGCCTGCTTTCCTTCGTCGAGACTCCATATTACACCTAATATTAACTACACATATAGCCACTATGTGCATTAAATTAAGATCTAGTAATATTAAAAATATCATTTTAATCATTTAAGGAATAAGAGAACTCATTGGTATTATATATAGTGTTTACATCATCAATCCAAAATTAAAAAATTTAGCTAGACATGGAGTAGAATTGAAGCAAACTCATTTTTATTAATAACATGATAGAAAGAAAATACAAGAGATAGATATCACTAGAATGGTTCAATGGATCTCCTCTACACTCTTTCTTTTTACTTACAGAATTGCTTCCATAAATATAAGCCAAACACTCTAGATGGTATCAAATACTTCATTAAATTCACTTAGTTGTCACCCTAAGGGAAATTCAGAGAAGCACTCTGAATTGTACTAAAATTATCTAAGTGACTGAACTCTCTTAAAAATATAACACAGTGATTATTTATAGGAAAACACAAAGTAGGTAACTACCATTGCAGTGCTTGAATGGTCGGCGCTGCTGTGCCCAATAAATGAATTAATGCTGTTGCGCTATTGTTCTAGCTCCGTTGTGGTGCTTGCTAACGTGGATCAGT
Source organism: Dendrobium chrysotoxum (assembly GCA_019925795.1). NCBI lineage: Eukaryota > Viridiplantae > Streptophyta > Magnoliopsida > Asparagales > Orchidaceae > Dendrobium > Dendrobium chrysotoxum. The sequence continues at coordinate 47,006,315 of CM034297.1, read as the reverse complement.
TACTTAGTGAACAGTCACATCGTTTCACTGACAGGTCGTGTCCTTGGGGAAGTTTCAACTACTATGTCATGGTGTTGATGATTTTTGAAAGATGCGACACCAGAAGAGCAATTTTAGGGCTGAAGCATGATATGTTGTAATGCTATGACACTTGAGGACAGTAAGCTTAGCACTACAAAGTTGATATTTTGACACTACGATGCTGCCTGACATAGAAGTTAGCATCGTAATGTCCTTTTTGTAACACTCTAGTGATGTCCTTGAAGGTGTGGCGGCGTTGATTTATCCGTTGCCACAACGCTAGATGAAATTTAGAAATTTGTGCCTTTTTTTTTATTTTTCCTACACATTACAACCTAACAAAATATTTTCACTAAAAATATAATACATAAAATATACATTATTCATACTTACCAATTCTCAAGATCAAGGAGTGGCAAATAGATAAAGTGCTAGTCAAGCCTAACTGGTACAAAGTATAATAAGTCATATGACATCGGACTTTATGATGTAGTTTGCCAGTCTAATGGCCTAGTTGATCAGTGATGCCCATAGGAGGTAGTTTGGAAGTAAAGAGGATGAAGACGATAAGCATTTACAAATATTTCATAGATTGAAGCCACAACTTTTTAAAGGGGTAGTGGAGCGGCATGTGGAAGGGATTGGTTGTTGAGGATTAAAAAGATGTTTGTGGAATAGTATCCAGAGAATAGGAAGATGCCATTAGCAATATTTATATTTGAAGGAGAAGTAAAGTGATGGTAAATAGGTCAAAAGAGAGATAAATTTTGAGATAAGTGGAATTCTCAAATTTCTTGGGAAGCATTTGTGAGTACTTTTTAGAGAATGTTTTGTTCCTCCTTCCTCCAAACAATAGATGTAAGATGCTTTTATGAGATTGGTGCAATAGAATAAGAATGTTATATAGTATTAAGTTGAGTTTTCTACTCTAGCCAAATATATCCCGTAATTGATTAATATGGCTGAAGAAAAGTATTATCATTTTTTAGAGGGATTTGAGATAAATTAAAACACCCTTTAGTCCCTTTAAGGATTAGAAATTTCTCAAAATTATTAGAAAGGGAAAGGTTAGTAGAAAATAAATTTGTAAGTATCTTAGTTCAAGTGGGATGTGAGTAGGAAAAGATTTAGTGAAGAAATATTTAGAACTAATGAAGATCTAATATGAAAGAAATTCATCTCTTTTCTTTATAATATTTATGTTCTTGAGTTTTTAATTCATTTTATTATCAACTTCCAGTAAACAGTCGATACTCATTTATAATCACATCATCACCAACCAGAGCTTACTAATTACACTCGGGGAAAAATATAAACAATAGAAAATATAATTACATTGCTATTGTTAATATTTGTATCCTAATTCAAAAGTCAAAAGTTCAAAATAACATATATAATAGCCACAAAAGGCATCAAAAGAATATATAAAATTAAAGAGCTGGAAAGAGAACTAAACTAGTATCACTATCTAGCCTCATACTGCAGGCTCCTTACCTTTATCTGAAATCATATAAAACCACGTAATTAGTATAAAGGTATAGCAAGTAACTGAAATCAATGCACAAAAAGAGAAGCATTATGCTATAAATTATGTAAGAAAATTAGTAAATCAATATATATTTTATACTGATCATCTGTATCAATTTATTAATTTGTTACATATCAAATCTTTATCTATCAATTATATTAATTATATCCATTATCATTCCTGATCATACATCAATCTTTATTAGTTAATCAATCAATTAGACTATCTTTATGATTTAATCAGTCTCATTCAATCAATTAATCTCATTATTCGTTCTATCTTATCAGTCGATCATTTATATTAGTAAAGCAGTTGTATCTATATTCTTATCATATATAAATCATTTTTACTGCATGGCGCTATGATGCTCCAACCCAACGCTACTATGCTGTATGTTGAATCTAGAATTATTATAAAATACAATATTTAATAGCACGGTGGCAATTTTTGGCATCATTATGCTCTCAAGCACAGTGCTGCCTCACAAGCATAGTGCCACAACAATCCAATTCAGATAACAAGTTAGCTTTTCATTTTAAAATTTATTTTCATAACTAGCAGGCCGTTATAGCTAATGTTAATGCATAGAATAAAAAGTTTAGTTTCTAGGAAGGGACCCATGGTACCTATGCACAGTGTATCTAAGTGTGCACATTATAGAAAGAGGCATCCAAGAGAGTGTAATTTGATTAGTGGGTAATGTTTCAGATGTGGTTGTCATGGGCATAAGATGGTGGATTACCCTCTGAGAGAGTTTGGAAGAGAGTTAAAATCTAGATTAAAGCAGACGAGACAGTCTTATAGGTAGAGGAGTGCACAATCTAGAACATAGAATGAAAGTTCTATAAATAGATGTAGAGAAAGATTTACAGTAAGGAAGCAAGAGTCAAATGAAACCTACTCCTTTAGTTATGACCACTCCACTTAAAGCATGGGTTAATAATCTGAATCAATAAAAAGTAAATGAAATGTTTGATGTGGCAACAAGTATTATTTTTATCCTTGATCAATTATTCATAACTCTCCTTAATTCTAATGTTAACCATCATATTGTTTAATGAATGTCATGTGATAGTTAGTCATGTATATTTCTATAGTATTAAGATTCCTACTATGATGTTTAGAGTCTAAATTGATAGAATGACCCTTGATTTGATTGACATGGTATTGAAAATGAATTGATTAAATGAATATAAAATTTATATTGAATCATCAAGGTGATATTTTTTAAGGAGGGGTGATTGTAAATAGCTGCTTCTATAGTGATTGGATTACTTGATGACCTGAATTGAATTTGGTAAGATTTGTAGGTTTAATTAGATTGAAATGGGCTTGTGAATTTAATTTAGAATGAATTTATTAAGTTGAGTTTTTCTCTTGGGGGCACTATGCCATTGTAAAACTGGTGTTGCAATGCTAACCTCTCTATTGTTAGCACATCAGTATTGTAGCTTGTACACTGTAGTTTTGGGGTGCCGAGAAGTGGCACTACGACACTGGAAGTGGCATAATGGTTCCAAGCTCTCTACCTTTAAGTTCTAAAAATTTTATTGGGAGTGCTACAATGCTAAGTCAAAATTTGAAAACAAAAATCTAAATCCATTCCCAAAAGTTATTAAAAATTAAATACCATTTCATTGATCGCATTTGGATGGGAGATGGGAAGAGAAGGAGAAGAAGAAGAAGAGGATTTCAAGAGTCATCAAGCTGATTCGTCAATCAAATCAGTTAAGAAAATATTCGTCTTGAGGTAGGCTACAGTACTCTTATCCTAGTTTCAATGATTTTGGATTTCTATAGGATTTTTATAATTTAATTTGGTCAATAATGTAAAAGTCATGTTATCTCAATTTCTAACAAATTTTCATCATATAACTTTTAATATACATAGATATTCTTATTCTTCACTTATTGACATGATCATATAGACGTTTCACTAAGTATTTCTATTTTTTAAGGCATATACTCCAAATTAAATAAATAATATTTGTATTAAGAAAATGATAAATAATTATTGCATTTGATCTAGACATAATGACTGACATACATACTTGACATAGTTCATTCATTATGGAAAGCATTTTTTACATAGTTCAATTATTATAACACACATACTTGTTATGAATTACCTATTGGAATTATATAATATAGGGAAAATGAGTATATAGAATTATCTTATTCATATATTGTGAAATATATGAATTCAAGAAAGACTGGCTACTATGATTCAAGTTGGTAGAGATATTATATAATACCTTGTGCAGGAGGCAATGTTGACTGCTTTTATTTAAATGTTCAGAGGATATAATGGGAGTCATAAGAGGGCATAATATGATTATAATTGAAGTGTTGAATCTTGTACAAGATGCCACCTAATTGTTTCAATTGATATAGCATGATATGCTATGAAACTACATATGATATGATTATGTACAGGGGAAACATCAGATATGATATGATTACCCAAAATTCATTCCTTGCTTATTATTATATGTATATGATGTTATAATGCTAAGATATGATACCTCAAATGATGCAATATGATATGATATGATGATGTGCAAGAATACACCCAATGACGAGACATGGCTCTTTTAAGAGCCCTATTTTTCCTATCAACATTATATACATGATAATTTCCTATGATATAGAACTGCTATATATGATGATAATTCTAATATGATATAATGCTCTAGAATATCTCACTTGTAATGCATGATATACTAGCATTCATGATGATATGAGTTGACTGATATAACACATGACATAACTACACTGATATTTATGATGATTATTTCTGTTGACATGATATGACATATATGTATATATATACACACATACATGCATAACTATATGACATAACTATATATATACATATAAATATATATATATATATATATATATATATATATATATATATATATATATATATATATATATGATACATGTAATGATGTAACGTTATGATATATGATATTATGCCTTTTTATTAATTATAAATTAACATCAATACATATGCACAAGGATATGCTATTGTACATAATGATATAAATTGCTATGCAAGATGTGAACCATCAAAATAATATAATTATGATACAAAGCCACGAACAATATATAACATTAACATAATGATTATGATCATGATTGTACTGCAAACAATATATGCATCAGAGTAGCATGGAGATATATTGATTAAACACATGAATAGCTTTCATGATTCCATTAATGATAATATACATATTATTCTACTTTCTTGCATTGAATATAGTTGTAGGTTTCATATAACCTACTGAGTTGTTCACTCACTCTATTTATTTACATATTTTAAGAAAATGGTAAGGCACTTATCGAGTAGATCAAAGAGTTGTTGTTATATGTATTTTTTGTTATTTTATAAATCAATTCTTTTGTAATCATGGATCCAACACATTTTTTTAGAATGACAGAAGAACCATAATTATTATATAAAATAATTTGATATGAATATATCTGGGATATCTACATGTTTATGCATTGAATGATGTTTTTGTTTTACTTTTGTACATTGATGATTTTTAGTGGCTCTATTATTAAATCAAATGATAAAAAGAAATTCTCTCTAGTTAGATATTCGGTGACTCCTCTATTATGCATCCGGACTAATATGACACATTTGGATAGACGGGTTTTGTTGAGTCGGGTCGTGACACTCAATCTTGAAACCCATTAAGTAAAAAGAAGCTATTCTCTTAAATATTGAGATGCTTTTTAGTGTAATGGTTGAAATTTCATTAAGAAACTCCACAGTTAAGCATGCTCATTCCTGAGAAATCTTGGGATGGATGGCCTCTTGGGAAGTTACTCAAGCAGGACAAAACTGTGAGACCCTTAGGCCAAAGTAAATAATATCTCGATAATTAAGAATTTGAGTTGTTATAAATGGTATTAGAGAAATACACCAGTTGGGAGATGGAATTAAGGGCCATATAAGACAAAGTGTTATGCATGAGAGCCATCTCTTGAACCCTATATGGGACAAAGTGCTATATAACAAGAGTCACCACTTAAACTTGTAGGCACCATCTCTAAAATCCTATCTACATGGTGGATGATTCTAGGATAAAGATTATAACGAGAATGTCAGTTACTTAAGCGGGGAGAGATTGTGAAACCCCTTACATTGAGCACTTTAAAGTTCACTTTTAATTTACTTCTCTTCTGATTTTTTTTGTTCAAGGTCTTATTTTTCCTCTCTCAGAAAATTTTCCCTTACTTTTATTCTGACTTTCAATTTGGTTCTAACCAGCTAACTGTAATATTGCCAACATGCCCGATTTTAAATCAATAAATTTAGACTGTAATAGCATATTTAGAATTAAATCTATTATGAGTGGTGCAATTGAGATTCAGGCGTCATTTTCTATCTCTACCCCAATTTCTGTTATGACGAACAAGTGAGTTTTTTTAAGAGGGAAGAACACCTGTTGTTATAAAGGAAATGGGAAAGATATAGGTAGTTAATCAGTGCTAATTTTGAGTTATTTTGTATGTTTTGAGTATTAAATATATAAATAGAGATGATTTCAATGGTTCTTAGGTAATCTGCCTTGATTCATTGGGTATATCAACAGTTGCTGGCAGCGGCAGAGGACCATCGCTTCAGAAAATGGCCGTTAAGGCTGAGGAAATTGATTTGTTAGCTCTGGAAACCAATACGTAAGAATGATTTTCCTTCAGTTCTCTTGGGGCGCATTCTTATTATAGTTTTTTTCTAGTAACCTTAGGAAAATCGGTTATGATCTCATTAGCAGGTGATGCAGATGCGGGGAAAAGAAAACTTTGCTGCTAAGGTATTTGGTGTAATTCCTGAAAGAAATGAGGTTATTGGACACCTTTATGGTTTGTTTCTTAACATGCTGTGGAGCCTATCAAGCTCTTGGTGTAAATGATTCTTGAGGGATTGAACTGACGGAGTCGTCTTAAACAACTGGCATGTGAACTGCCTTCTAGCTTGTCATCAAACTGGAAGTCAGATTCATGGCAGGTAAGTTAAACTGTATTTAAGCAACTTCAGTTGGTAGGAAATATGATTACATGAAGCTTGCAGTGATGACTGCTAGGTTTGCTGATGTAAGAGATGACCAAATAGTTTATGCAGAAGAAGTGCTTGCTAGGAACAAATCGGATGAACTCACAATGTAATGCCAAAAAAGATCAATCCATACATGAGACATCAAAATTTATGTTGTTTGATCAAACGAATAGCTTACATGCACAAGAAAGAAGAGAGAAAATCGTCAGGCACCAGATAATTTAATGTTTACTGCTTACTGAAGGCATATGCGATGCTCTTAATGTAGTTCATGAACAAACTCGGGTCCGTTCTCATGCTGTTATGTGGTCATATTTTACCCCCGCTCTCAATTTGACCTACAATAACTGAATAGAAGTTACCACATGATGCACCATGAATATGCGGACATAAGAGTTGATAAAACCCTGCAAAGGGATTGAGGTCCAGCCTGAGCACCAACAGCCCTCGCTCTTGGGAAACCACCTCAAGCACCTAAGGCCCATAAGGCCTTGAAACTCCAAAAGATTTGGGATGTGGAAAGTTGAGACCTCTAGACTAATTATGTGTAGTTTAAAAGTTATTCTTATAAATCCTCTTATAACTATTTGTAGTATGAAATCTTTGAACGGTAAAGAATCCAGTATTGATGCGGTCCATCAGGCCAGCTTAGTACTTATCATATTTTCATGCTTACTTTCGTATTTCTTATTTTCACAGTTATGCAAGCACTAGTGCTCCCTTTTCGGTTATAGGTATTCCTTTTACCTTTTTGCTTGATTAGTTTTATATAGTTAAAGAAAGTCTCTCTCTCTCTCTCTCTCTCTCTCTCTCTCTCTATATATATATATATATATATATATATATATATATGAAATGTAATAGAAAGAAAGGAGATATACATATACTTTTTACAATTTGAGGAGAAACCTTATTCTCTCTTTTATCTTTGTTATGGTTCTGTAGTCTCTTCGGTAAGACTATTACGTCAGAGTAGTATCAGAGCCTAGGGCTCCGGGGAATGGCGGATTATAGCAACCGGACAAGGGGCAACGACGATCACACACTAGACTCCTTGTGGGCACAAACCAGCTTAACACAACAGCTGAATTATGTTTCCGTGGAGCTTTTCAGGCCATCTACTGAAATGCATAGGGAACTATTGTCAATCAAGTTTGTGCTCCCTGTACCGATTCAGAGGATGATACGGAAGCTTATTTGGACCCGACTTTGACTGATTCGGGAGAAGAAGAGCTTCAACATGATCGGGTGAGACATCGCAGAATGGGAATGGCTAATCGTCACCACCAGGAGTTTTGAGCGAAGCTTGATATTCCATTCTTTGACAGGAAATTGCATATAGAAAGATTATTTGGATTAGGAACGATCGGCAGACACTTTCTTCGAATACATGGAGATTCCACTGGATAAGCAAGTGAGATATGTAGCTTGCAAACTGCGAGGAGGCGCAGGCGCGTGGTGGCAACAACTTTACAGTCAAGGCGGAGGGCAGGAAAAGGAACTGTGTGGAACAGGCATAGAATGAAATAGCTGCTAAGGGCGCATTTCTTGCCGACCGATTTTGAACAAATTTTATACCACAAATATCAGCATTGTGTGCAAGGCAATCCGTATGTAAATGAGTATACCGAAGAATTTTTATAGATTAAGCGCAAGAAATGACCTAAATGAGAAAACTAATTAGTTTGTAGCAAGATACATTAGGGACTTAGAGATGTGATTCAAGGTAAATTGGAACTAAATTCTATATGGTCTTTGTCGCAGGCTGTTAATTATGCTATGAAAGCGGAACTATAATTGAATTGACACTCCAAAGGCCAATATCTACGACGTCAGCCAACAGACCCTCCACCCGACGGAACAAGGTAGATTCCCAATTCGAGTAAGCTTCCAGCTACCTCAAATCCACAGCATAGGATGTCTGGTATGATTCTGACTCCTGCAACTGCTGATCATAAATCACAACTGAAATCGAGACTGGCAGCTAAGGAAAATCATTATTCTCGACCAAGTACACTAAAATATTTTCTCTATTTTCAACCGGGACACAAATCTAATGAGTGTTAGAATAGGCAGCAGCTGCAGCTATTGGGCGTAGGAGGTGATGATAATTCTTGTACAGTTGAGTTGGATCTCGAAGGAGAAGGTGAAGATGTCGTAGGAGATGACAGAGAACCATTTTTGAGAATGTGAACATTTGAGAGGCAGTCCTAAGCTTGGAGGGGACATTGCTAGGTGCATATTTATACACTCAACATTTTTTGAGTCATGTGTAGCCTTGTGTCATGTTTGGAAATCAGAGTTGCTCTAACATGCAGAAGACTTGATCATTCTTAGTGAGGGTTGTGATATAATCTTCTTATACAGATATAAAACTAATACTGATGAATATTGTATTATATATTCTAAGAAAATGAATGATCTAGGGTTATAATGCTATAGTCATGCATACCAATTCCTTGCACCATCTAGCATTGATGAAATTATTTATACCCTTCTTCCTTTGGGTCCTTGTAAATAGCTTAGCCTGACCAAGTGTATTCTCCTTCAACATTGCTTTGACAAAACAATTGATTAGTAAAACATATTTTATAAAAACCTTAGATGTAGTTGAAAGTTCGAAAGAGATGTTAAGCCCTAGTGAACTAGTCCCGAGGCTAACCAAGAGGGGGGGTGAATTTGATATTTGAAACAAAACAAAAATCTTTTTATAACATGCAGCGGAAACGAATTAAAATAACGATAAAAAGATCAATCACAGATATCACCCATGCAGATAATCGCAACAAAATAAAGTGCGAAAAAATAATAAGAAAGAACACACCGAATTTATAGTGGTTCGGTCCAACCTGACCTACGTCCACTCCTCCGACGCACCCTCCAAGTATTGCACTTAACAAAAAGTGACTCTCCTTCAGCCCCCATAGCTAGGCGGAGAAGCCCTTACAAAATCACTTCCACCTTCCCCGGTGCGGCGGAGTAGCCGGGTCCTTTGACACCAAAGAGATCTTCTTCTTCCCAAAATCTCCCTCGAGACGACCCTTGAATCCGATGGTACTTAGGTGCAAGCTTGCCGGAGCAACCGTGTGAATCCCCTCACACTCCCTCAAGAATCCCCCTTCCCAGGCTCTTCTCCCTCTCAAACTCCACCCTTTCCTCTCTCCCTTTCAAGCTCTCTCTTCAAGTTTTCTTCAAAAGAACGAAGCCTCAATGGCTGCCAAAGACACCTATCAAGTGCATTGAGAAAGCTTAAATAAAGAGCTCCAAAAACCCTTCCAAATTAGTTCTGGCGGCAAAGATCGTCCAGGATGATGTGCTCTAAAAGAAGGCTTCAGAAAACCCTAAAAACTCAATTCTACCACCAAAGATCGTCCAGGACGATCGCAGGATCGTCCAGGACGATGTGCTCCAAAAGTTGGCTTCAAAAAACCCTAAAAACTCAATTCTGCCGCCAAACATCGTCCTGGACGATCTCAGGATCATCCTGGACGATATACAGAATTTGACCTGATAGTCCCGTACGATCCTGGGATAGTCCAGGACGATCAGTACAAATTTTACACAAATCGTTCAGTACGATATACTTATCGTCCAGGACGATTAGAACAAATTTTAACTCTTAAATTCTTGCCTAAATTATCATGGAGGCTAGGGTTTTGAGACCATATTGGATCGTCCAGGACGATATACATATCGTCCAGGATGATTAGTTCAATGAACAGATCGTCCTGGACGATCAGAAATCGTCCAGTACGATTTGTACAAAAGTTGAACTTCTGGATTTGACAGGATCTCACTCCCCCCGAGTATGTGTACACATAGTCACAAATAAGTATACACCCTTTACAGGACTTGACTCAAGAAATCAAAAAGTACATCAATGAGAAATACAACAAAGCCTATTCTACTCATTCTTGAGTCTTGAATCTTTCTTGGATTGATGCATGCTATTCCTGAAATGTTAGTACACACAAATAAATATATATTCCAAATACTAGGAGATGAACCATAATATTTGTTATCATCAAAATAAGAACTCGTGAGCCCGAGTTGCAACAATCTCCCCCTTTTTTATGATGGCAAATATTTCTGGTTAAATTTGCAAATAAAAGTATTTTCTCCTAATCTCCCCCTCACTAAGAAAAGACTTTTAAAAATAGGGAGAAACACATTTTTTTAATTTTTTTTTATTTAAAAAAAAACTACATAATACAAATAAATGTCACAAATAAAACAGTACAATTACAATACAAATAAACTTCACAAATACAACAGTACGTTCTCCCCCTTTGACATTATCAAAAAGAAGAAGAGCAGAAAAAACAAAAGTAAATAAAAAATAGACTAAAAGATCGAAAACGGTCTCTGATCTTATGAAATTTTTATAAAATCAAGAATTTTCTTGTAATGAGAAAGCTACCCATTGATTTTATTTAAAAAGCATGAATTGACTACTCATAACCCAGAAATGTTAGAAATTCAGAAATTATTAAATCAAGCTCAGGTTTTAAAAATGCTAAAAAACTTTTTAAGCCAATATCTAAATCAATGAACAAATTAGATAAGGAAATAAAAGTTTTTCAAAACTCCTTTCATGAAATATATCTAATAGAAGATTAATGCAAAGTAATGAATCAAAAATCTTAATTTTCAAGCTCAAATAACGAATTTATCAAAAAGACATGGGTTTTCTAAACTTTAGAGATTTACAAAAAGGGAATCTAACTTTTTGTGGGCTCATTTTGTGCCTCTTTTCATTCTGGCGTACTTTGCGCATCTTTTAATTTTTGATACACTTTGTGTATCCTTCTATTTTTGGCGACATTGCGTATCTTTTGATTTTTGATACACTTTGTGTATCCTTTCATTTTTGGCGACATTGCGCATCTTTTGATTTTTGTAATTTGCCTCCTTTCTAAATCTTTAAAATCAGCAAACCTTATTCTTTTGATAAAGACGAACAACCTGAATAAGATAATCTTGAAGTTGGTTCAATAATCTGCAAAAGATTCCTATGAGATAGATTAAATGTTGGGAGATGAAAACAGTTTCAATTTCAAAAATCAATTTATAATTTGAAACAGATTTTGAATCAAAAGTAAGATACCCTTATATAAAGAAATGAGATAGAGAAATAAAATCATGAGTTTCCTTCCTTTGCTTGATTTTAGAGAAATTAACCACAACTAATATAGAATTTTAGAAAAAAAATAGGAGGTAAAATTTTCATTTTTAGAAAATATGATCTTTGAAAAATAATTTTAATTTTTAAAATAAGAGGTGATATGTGTGTTCTTGATCAAAGAAATAACAAAAAATAACATAAAAACTATTTTTTTTTTAAAATTAGAATGAAAAAAAACACAAAACACAACGAATAAAAATTAGTAACAGAAAACAAAAAATAAAAACACAAACACAAACACACAAGAAAAATATTAGTTCACATTAACTCGCTCCTGATCTGATGATTCAGAAGCTTGGTCTGCCCAGGACATTTTTCGTTTTGCATTATCAGCCCTTATTATAATTTGCTTAGCTTTACCCTTTTCTTTTTCAGGAAGGGTTCTTAAGTTTGGGCATTGATTTTTCATATATCCAGGCTTCCTACATCCAAAATAAACAATGTCAGAAGAAATCTTAACATTCTTACCTTTTTTACCTTTGTTCCACTTTTGTTGATGTTGATGTTTGTGCTTTAGTAGACTTTTCACTTTATTTGTTATTGATGTTAACTCCTTACTTTCATCATCTTCTGAGTCGCTTTTTCCAATGTCTTCAGTTTTCAACACTATAGTTTCACCTGCATCCAAAAGCTTTTGACCTAAATCTTGCTCGTAGGCAATGAGTGAGCCAATCAGATTATCAATAGAATATTCGTTCAAATTTTTAGATTCAGAAATTGCAATGACTTTGGCATCAAATTTATCATGTAGAGAACGTAGGATTTTATTGACTTTTTCAAAGTTTGAAAGTTCTTTTTCGAAAGCATATAATGATGTCACAATTTGAGCAAACCTAGTATATATGTCCAAGATCGTTTCATAAGGTTTCATGCAAAAATGTTCATAATCATGCATTAAAATATTTAGCCTAGATTGCTTGATTTTACAAGTACCTTCATACGTAGTACATAATTTATCCCAAATTTCCTTGCCAGCAGTGCATGCGGATATTAACATATAATCTTAAAAATTCAAAGCACAGAAAAAATAATTCAAATATTTAGCATTCAATTGAGCATTGATCTGATCTGATCTACTCCATTCAGAAAAGGGTATATAAATTTTAATTTCATTTACAATACGTGACGGTACGGAATAACCAATTAGAATCATATGCTACATGCGATAATCAATATATTGCAAGAAAGTAGACATACGGTTTTTCGAAAAATCAAAAGTAACATTTTCAAATAATGGTCGCCGGGTGATTGAATATCCTTCCGCAACATAATGATTTCTAAAATTAGTCATGGATCAAAATTCAAAAGTTTTCCAAAACTTGATTTTATGAATCCCGCTCTGATACCACGTGAAAGTTCGAAAGGGATGTTAAGCCCTAGTGAACTAGTCCCGAGACTAACCAAGAGGGGGGGTGAATTAGATATTTGAAACAAAACAAAAATCTTTTTATAACGTGCAGCGGAAACGAATTAAAATAATGATAAAAATATCAATCACAGATATCACCCATGCAGATAATCGCAACAAAATAAAGTGCGAAAAAATAATAAGAAAGAACACACCGAATTTATAGTGGTTCGGTCCAACCTGACCTACGTTCACTCCTCGGAGGCACCCTCCAAGTATTGCACTAAACAAAAAGTGACTCTCCTTCAGCCCCCACAGCTAGGCGGAGAAACCCTTACAAAATCACTTCCACTTTCCCCAGTGCGGCGGAGTAGCCGGGTCCTTTGACACCAAAGAGATCTTCTTCTTCCCAAAACCTCCCTCGAGACGACCCTTGAATCCGATGGTACTTAGGTGCAAGCTTACCGGAGCAACCGTGTGAACCCGCTCACACTCCCTTGAGAATCCCCCTTCCCAGGCTCTTCTCCCTCTCAAACTCCACCCTTTTCTCTCTCCCTTCCAAGCTCTCTCTTCAAGTTTTCTTCAAAAGAACGAAGCCTCAATGGCTGCCAAAGACACCTATCAAGTGCCTTGAGAAAGCTTAAATAAAGAGCTCCAAAAACCCTTCCAAATTAGTTCTGCCGACAAAGATCGTCCAGGACGATCGCAGGATCTTCCAGGACGATGTGCTCCAAAAGTCCGCTTCAAAAACCCTAAAAACTCAATTCTGTCGCCAAACATCGTCCCGGACGATCTCAGGATCATCCTGGACGATGTGCAGAATTTGACCTGATAGTCCCGTACGATCCTGGGATAGTCCAGGACGATCAGTACAAATTTTGCACAAATCGTCCAGTACATATACATATCGTCCAGGACGATTAGAAAAAATTTTGACTCTTAAATCCTTGCCTAAATTATCATGGCGGCTAGGGTTTTGAGACCATATTGGATCGTCCAGGACGATATACATATCGTCCAGGATGATTAGTTTAATGAACAGATCGTCCTGGACGATCAGAAATCGTCCAGTACGATTTGTTTAAAAGTTGAACTTCTGGATTTGACAGGATCTCACTCCCCCTGAGTATGTGTACACATAGTCACAAATAAGCATACACCCTTACAGGGATTGACTCAAGAAATCAAAAAGTACATCAATGAGAAATACAACAAAGCCTATTCTACTCATTCTTGAGTCTTGAATCTTTCTTGGATTGATGCATGCTGTTCCTGAAATGTTAGTACACACAAACAAATATATATTCCAAATACTAGGAGATGAACCATAATATTTGTTATCATCCAAATAAGAACTCGTGAGTCCGAGTTGCAACAATCTCCCCCTTTTTGATGATGGAAAATATTTCTGGTTGGATTTATAAATAAAAGTATTTTCTCCTAATCTCCCCCTCACTAAGAAAAGACTTTTAAAAATAGGGAGAAACATATTTTTTTAATTTTTTTTTATTTAAAAAAATTACACAATACAAATAAATGTCACAAATAAAACAGTACAATTACAATACAAATAAACTTCACAAATATAACAAATATAACAGTACGTTCTCTCCCTTTGACATTATCAAAAAGATGAGGAGCAGAAAAAACAAAAGTAAATAAAAAATATACTAAAAGATCGAAAACGGTCTCTGATCTTGTGAATTTTTTATAAAATCAAGAATTTTCTTGTAATGAGAAAACTACCTCTTGATTTTATTCAAAAAGCATGAATTGACTACTCATAACCCAGAAAGGTTAGAAATTCAGAAATTGTTAAATCAAGCTCAGGTTTTAAAAAGGCTAAAAAACTTTTTTAGTCAATATCTAAATCAATGAACAAATTAGATAAGGAAACAAAAATTTTTCAAAACTCCATTCATGAAATATATCTAATAGAAGATTAATGCAAAGTAATGAATCAAAAATCTTAATTTTCAAGCTCAAGTAACGAATTTATCAAAAAGACATGGGTTTTCTAAACTTTAGAGATTTACAAGAAGGGAAGCTAACTTTTTGTGGGCTCATTTTGTGCCTCTTTTCATTCTGGCGCACTTTGCGCATCTTTTAATTTTTGATACACTTTGTGTATCCTTCAATTTTTGGCGATATTGCGCATCTTTTGATTTTTGATACACTTTGTGTATCCTTTCATTTTTGGCGATATTGCGCATCTTTTGATTTTTGTAATTTGCCTCCTTTCTAAATCTTTAAAATCAACAAACCTTATTCTTTTGATAAAGACGAACAACCTGAATAAGATAATCTTGAAGTTGGTTCAATAATCTGCAAAAGATTCCTATGAGATAGATTAAATATTGGGAGATGAAAACAGTTTCAATTTCAAAAACCAATTTATAATTTGAAATAGATTTTGCATCAAAAGTAAGATACCCTTATATAAAGAAATGAGATGGAGAAATAAAATCATGAGTTTCCTTCCTTTGCTTGATTTTAGAGAAATCAACCACAACTAACCTAGAATTTTAGAAAAAAAATAGGAGGTAAATTTTTCATTTTTAGAAAATATGATCTTTGAAAAATAATTTTAATTTTTAAAATAAGAGGTGATATGTGTGTTCTTGATCAAAGAAATAACAAAAAACAACATAAAAACTAATTTTTTTTTAAATTAGAATGAAAAAAAAACACAAAACACAACGAATAAAAATTAGTAACAGAAAACAAAAAAATAAAAACACAAACACAAACACACAAGAAAAACATTAGTTCACATTAACTCGCTCCTGATCTGATGATTCAGAAGCTTGGTCTGCCCAGTACATTTTTCGTTTTGCATTATCAGCCCTTATTATAATTTGCTTAGCTTTACCCTTTTCTTTTTCAGGAAGGGTTCTTAAGTTTGGGCATTGATTTTTCATATATCCAGGCTTCCTACATCCAAAATAAATAATGTCAGAAGAAATCTTAACATTCTTACCTTTTTTACCTTTGTTCCACTTTTGTTGATGTTGATGTTTGTGCTTTAGTAGACTTTTCACTTTATTTGTTATTGATGTTAACTCCTTACTTTCATCATCTTCTGAGTCGCTTTTTTCAATGTCTTCAGTTTTCAGCACTATAGTTTCACCTGCATCCAAAAGCTTTTGACCTAAATCTTGCTCGTAGGCAATGAGTGAGCCAATCAGATTATCAATAGAATATTCGTTCAAATTTTTAGATTCAGAAATTGCAATGACTTTGGCATCAAATTTATCATGTAGAGAACGTAGGATTTTATTGACTTTTTCAAAGTTTGAAAGTTCTTTTTCGAAAGCATATAATGATGTCACAATTTGAGCAAACCTAGTATACATGTCCAAGATCGTTTCATAAGGTTTCATGCAAAAATGTTCATAATCATGCATTAAAATATTTAGCCTAGATTGCTTGATTTCACAAGTACCTTCATACGTAGTACATAATTTATCCCAAATTTCCTTGCCAGCAGTGCATGCGGATATTAACATATAATCTTAAAAATTCAAAGCACAGAAAAAATAATTTAAATATTTAGCATTCAATTGAGCATTGATCTGATCTGATCTGATCTACTCCATTCAGAAAAGGGTATATAAATTTTAATTTCATTTACAATACGTGACGGTACGGAATAACCAATTTGAATCATATGCCACATGCGATAATCAATAGATTGCAAGAAAGTAGACATACGGATTTTCAAAAAATCAAAAGTAATATTTTCAAATAACGGTGGCCGGGTGATTGAATATCCTTCCGCAACATAATGATTTCTAAAATTAGCCATGGATCAAAATTCAAAAGTTTTCGAAAACTTGATTTTATGAATCCCGCTCTGATACCACGTAAAAGTTCGAAAGGGATGTTAAGCCCTAGTGAACTAGTCCCGAGGCTAACTAAGAGGGGGGGTAAATTGGATATTTGAAATAAAACAAAAATCTTTTTATAACGTGCAGCGGAAACGAATTAAAATAACGATAAAAAGATCAATCACAGATATCACCCATGCAGATAATCGCAACAAAATAAAGTGCGAAAAAATAATAAGAAAGAACACACCGAATTTATAGTGGTTCGGTCCAACCTGACCTACGTCCACTCCTCGGAGGCACCCTCCAAGTATTGCACTAAACAAAAAGTGACTCTCCTTCAGCCCCCACAGCTAGGCGGAGAAATCCTTATAAAATCACTTCCACCTTCCCCGGTGCGGCGGAGTAGCCGGGTCCTTTGACACCAAAGAGATCTTCTTCTTCCCAAAACCTCCCTCGAGACGACCCTTGAATCCGATGGTACTTAGGTGCAAGCTTACCGGAGCAACCGTATGAACCCCCTCACACTCCCTCGAGAATCCCCCTTCCCAGGCTCTTCTCCCTCTCAAACTCCACCCTTTTCTCTCTCCCTTTCAAGCTCTCTCTTCAAGTTTTCTTCAAAAGAACGAAGCCTCAATGGCTGCCAAAGACACCTATCAAGTGCCTTGAGAAAGCTTAAATAAAGTGCTCCAAAAACCCTTCCAAATTAGTTCTGGCGGCAAAGATCGTCCAGGACGATCGCAGGATCTTCCAGGACGATGTGCTCCAAAAGTCCGCTTCAAAAACCCTAAAAACTCAATTCTGTCGCCAAACATCGTCCCGGACGATCTCAGGATCGTCCGGGACGATGTGCAGAATTTGACCTGATAGTCCCGTACGATCCTGGGATAGTCCAGGACGATCAGTACAAATTTTGCACAAATCGTCCAGTACATATACATATCGTCCAGGACGATTAGAAAAATTTTGACTCTTAAATCCTTGCCTAAATTATCATGGCGGCTAGGGTTTTGAGACCATATTGGATCGTCCAGGACGATATACATATCGTCCAGGATGATTAGTTCAATAAACAGATCGTCCTGGACGATCAGAAATCGTCCAGTACGATTTGTTCAAAAGTTGAACTTCTGGATTTGACAGGATCTCACTCCCCCTGAGTATGTGTACACATAGTCACAAATAAGTATACACCCTTATAGGACTTGACTCAAGAAATCAAAAAGTACATCAATGAGAAATACAACAAAGCCTATTCTACTCATTCTTGAGTCTTGAATCTTTCTTGGATTGATGCATGCTGTTCCTGAAATGTTAGTACACACAAACAAATATATATTCCAAATACTAGGAGATGAACCATAATATTTGTTATCATCAAAATAAGAACTCGTGAGCCCGAGTTGCAACAGTAGTGGTGCTAAAACTCTTTTAAGCACTTTAACCATTCATGATGAGTGATGAAAGAAGCTGCCAATATACTTTATAATCTAGCCTCCTTTATTCCGTGTTTTTTTCGATTGACCTACGATCGATGCCTTCAAACTTCGATGGTCTAATAATGGGTAGTCTATCAGTCTAAAGAGAGTTCACTATCCTTCTTTTGGATGGTACTTGAAGCAATCAATAAGTTCAGTGATGTCACTTATATGGTTTGCCACAATTAGCACCTACCTAATTTAGCATCTATATGATGTGATATCGTAGCATTGCCTCCCATATGGAGCAGAGGAGAATTACATGCTCCTTGGGGCAAATTTATCATTGTTGTAATTAGAAGTAAAAGATTTAATTTGATGTTTAAATAATAAGTATTAATATAAGAACTATTAGACAATATGTACCAAGAAGTACTCTCACATCCTCTCCTTATTAGATGATACATCCCTCCACAGCGCCCATGACTCACCCCAATGGTGCTTCATTATTTTCAAGGCCATCATGTAGCCTTGGGGTTGTTATGTGTATTATCCAAATTAAAAGTTAATTTCTTTCTCACATGCAATTAAATATGTAAATATATTTATATGTTAGAAAATATGCACTTATTTCTCTATCCCTAAATCATATATAAGCTCCTTTAATCCATGATACTCAATGAAATCCTTAGCAGGGGAGTCTTACTCTAAGGAATTAAGGGCATAATCAGTACGGTAACGGTGGAAGAGTGATTCATTCCTATCATCATGTCTTATTGAAGATCCTTTTAAGCAAATTATTTTCCTCTATATTTAGATTGGTTACTCTAGTGCATGTTCAATTGTTAACATGAATATTTTTTCCTGTTGTGTTTGCAATTGTTTAGAACTATGATGTACCTATTGTGTTACATATTTTTATGTATAACTCTTCTGTATTAGTTGATGACCCTTTTTTTTGGAAAGCCTCTGGTGGAGTAGATGAGTTGTAAAGAGGATTCTGTGTATAACAAGCATGGAGCACCTTTGTTTATCTACTTATGTAATTATGGTTATTTTATGGTCCGTTGTATTTATAGTATTATGACATATATCTTGATGACTATAGTGATGAGGACCATATGTTAATACATTTGGATATTGGACATACATGCACATTTTTGCATCTTATAAATGCTTTAATAAAAAGATCAAGATTTTGAGGCTCTTTTATGCTTTGAATGGTTATAAATTGTTAAAAACTGTTATATGAAATACCTTTGATATATGTATGATGAGTGCATATATATATATATATATATATATATATATATATATATATATATATATATATATATATATATATATATATATATATATATATATATATATATATATATATATGTATGTATATTTATTTGTAATGGTTGATCAAGTTGCCATAGATAATTCAGCTCGTTATGTCACGATCACTCATTCTAGCTTCAGTTAACTGATCTCTCGAGCCGGGGCGAGACATTAAAACCCTACTCTATAGGTAGGGCAGATTTTTTTTTTTTTTGATAAATGAACTTTTGCAATGAAAGGCCCTCAAGACCATGCCGATGCATTGCAAAATATTGTTTATCAATTCATGATTAAATTACCGATCAGTGGTGGAAAGGACCAATTTGGCTTGTGGCGAGAGAATTGTAATCATTCTTTGGTAATGTAAGTAGCTAGTAGGATGTAAACCTTGTCGAATCCACTCCTCAAATGTGGGTGATTATGTTGAGACAAGTTTAATAATGTTTTGGCATTTTTGTCCATTTTTATAATTTTTAATTTTTTTAGAGGCACTTTACATTTTTATTTGGTTAGAAAATGAATCTTGTGCATCAAGATATTGCAAGAAGGTTTAAGAATGCATTAAATATATTTTTGAAATTCTCTTATTTTCTTGGTAATTTTTTTCAGGATTTCTTTCATTTTCCTTATTTTTTCATTTTTTTTTACTTATTGAAGCATTCTTCGACTTCTTGGTTCGCTTGAGTGCATGTACACATAGAATAATGTGTACATTACTATGAAACTATTCTAGTTCAAATTCCTATGGTTTTGTCAACAATGACATTTCATTGAAATCCATGAATGCTTTACATTTTGATCCTTTTCTATGCTTTTTGAGGCACACCTTATAGATTCGTTTTTTGCTCATTCATGGGTTTTTTTTAGTGCCAATGTGTCGCAGCACGAAATTAGTGACTGCTTAAAATAATTTTATCTAGTTTATATTTTATTTGTGCGTATACTTAGGAAGGTCCTATAGGGAATAAAAGTGCCAATGAGTAAGGGAGCAGCAAATGTTATTTTTATTCAACTTCGAGCTCATAGTGCACATACATGGGGCGAGTTATTCTTGTTCGTGCTCTTTGGCAAGCCACCAAAGTCTGTGCAAGTCCATTTTGTTCTTAATTTTTCTTGTTTATGTGACTTTTAGTACATTTTAAGGTGTTTCCTTATGCTCTTTTAATGTGTCAATTTCAATTTTTTTAGAATCAGGTTATTCTGTGTTTCACGGATTTTTTTTTCATGTCAAAACTAAAAAAAAATTCTGTTAAATTTTGATAGTGCTTTGAAGTTCCCCTCAGGGGTATCGAAAGTAGATCATTATGTCATACCAAATGTTTTGAGTTGAGAAGGAGTAAAAATATAATCATCTTTTTCCATATTTATCTTCTATCTACAACAATAAAATGAACCCTTTTTTTCTTTGCACTGCAATCATTTTCCTTCCAATTTTTACTTTGGTATAGCAAGGAATGAAGGCTCTTCTGGACTATATATTAATGTAGGCAGTTCACTTATTAACATAAAGTCAGGTATAGATTAACCTAGGAAACATAACTCTATTTCAGGTGATGCTGGTAGGGAATGTATCCATGGATTTCATTATCAATCGCAATGGCTAGAAAGCATTAGCAAATCAGCAGTAGCTCTATTTGAGAAAATTCCATCAGAACCTTAGAGGTCATTGTGCATGATAATGTGACCTACTTAGTTATTCTTTCTACCTGCAATCATGCTGGGCCTGTAGAAGAAAGCTGGTAATGCTTTGCTGTACTGCTCAAAAACCCCCTACTAAGAATTAGTGAAACAGCATGACGATGGCGTGGCCTATTCTAGCAAATTTCCATTGGCCAAGTGTGGGCTCCGAAAATTCGGCCCCGGCCTCCGCCCGCTTTTACTTTCTTTCAGGGGGAGTTTTAACAAAATTAAGTTCCGGGATAAATTTTGGAAGGCAGATGAGATTGTAGATAAGACACTACCCAGAGATTTTGCCCTCATTTTGCGAGGGCTTTATGATCTGAGTTCTGGTTTCCTATAGGCACAAGCCCCTATAGTTAATTACCCCTCCCGATAACGAGAGAGAACTTTCGATTAAGGCTAGTCGTCGATTAGATACGTAAGGATACACATTATCTGGCATATAGTAGCAGCATGGGTTGGGAATTTGAAAGGTTGGAAGATTTGACATTTAAAATTGGAAATTTCACCATCTTGCACTTAAAGCGGATGGTGGGGGAATGGATGATGGACCCGATCAAGATCCCATGATTTCGTTGGCCCGGGCCATTGTGGTCCCTGGTCTACTTAGTCAGAGGAGGTAGTCAATCCAACCTAACAGAAGGATCCTTGTCAGCAGCCATGGGTTGCTTCGTCCAAGGGTACCTTGTAGACCTGGGGTGAATATTTGCCTAAGGGGACAAATTTGAATCCACCTTAGCTAACAGAGGGCTTTGTGCCCTATCGATCATATCCTATTGATTCATGTCTCAAGGATTTGATGCCATTGGGGAGCATATGGGCTCTGGCCATAACCATAATATAATGGTGCCATTTGGCGGCAACCACCTGGTTCAGAGGGCCCTGAGTCATAACCGTTTATCCTGCAGTGCCATTTGGCGGTGAAACTGCCGGTTAGAGGACTCGTATCACGTCCTTGCTGGCAGGAGATTGTTTGAGAATGGATATTAGTGATATTTTCGACCAGGCATTAGCTCTTTGTGAGCTGCAGTTATTTTCAGATTTGTCCACCTCGGCAAACTGTTGCGGAGGGTGGATGGGTTTTGCTTTAAGTGGTTAATGGTTTAATTTCAATTTCAAATATTTTAGAATTTTGAGATCTTGGGAATTTTTGTAGAGTTTTGGATTTTGAGAAAAATTTGAGGGGTTTTGACGATGTAGAGTATTTGGAATCAACCCCTCCGGTTAAGATATGCAATCAACACGGCCATCATCAGGGTGACCTTGAGGTCACTTGAAAATATTTGAGGTTTGAGGGCATTTTGAAATATTTGAAATTAACCCCTCCAGTTGAGATCTGCATTCAACGCGGCCATCATCGGGTAGAGATGGAGCTGAGCTTTGGTTCGACCTATAGCAGGGAGATATCTGGTGGGGAAGGCTTGAATGGAGGTCTGTGTTCGGTTCGGCACTGAAGGATTGCGGGTATGAGAGGTAGAGGGATTGTTTGATCGTGAAGTTGAAACAGAACGAGATAGGGTTGACTACTGTAGGAGGAATCGGCGGGTCCAGGTCGAACTGGATATTCGATCAAGGTAGAAGGAAGACGGGTCGGACAAGGCTACAAGTCGGTAGCTCTCTGGATCAGCTCTCTGGATCGGCAAGGTAGAGGGCCTGGGAGGCGTCGGCTGCTAGGTAGGTCGTGTGGAAGTTTTGGGATTCAGGCGGCTTGAGGAGGGCTCGGTCCTGGTAGGAGATCGGGATGCTTGCGAATAGGAGAGGAGGGAGCAGCGGGCTTGGGAAACGAAGAGGAGGTCGGGATGTGGGATCGACAGCAGAGGGGTGGCGGTTTAGAGGTTGAAGGAGGTCAGGCTAGGGAACGCAAGGTAGAGACGACGATTGAGGCCTGATCGGAGGTTGGAGGTGGAGGTTTGTTGAGGGATTCACGAGTGGAGATCGGCTGTGTATGGGAGCTTGCGATCGAGCTTTAAAGGCGAAGGCAGAGGCTGAAATGGACCTTCTCGAGCGGGGTTTGAGCAGGAATCGCGGAGAAGTACCTGGAGCGGCGCCGATTTGCAGGTTAGTGGGATTTCTGCAAATTTTCAGGATTTTGGCAAAGGTATATTTTTTTTGTATTTTTGTTTCTTTTGTCTATAATCCAAAGGTCAACACCAAGCTTCTCATGTAGGGAATGCCACTTAAAGCAACTGCAAGCATTTTGCAGACACTATTAAGTGCTTACAGGCTTTAAATAGACTGCCCAATAGTTAAAACTGGCGCCCACTTACTATCTGGATCGCATTCAACTGAAGCAATTGTTTTATGTGACCCCTTGGATGGTATTTGACTGCACGGAATCGAAGCGGGGAAGAGAGACCCGAGCAGATAAAATGTAACTGTATTTTCTAGAAAAAATGAACATTGGAGCTCCTGATGTATTTACTTTCAGAAATCCAAGACAATTTATTAAAATTGAATTATACAACAGCAGCAACATCAAGCCTCTTAAAAAGAAAGGTCATTTCTAATATTTTCTAACCAATACTTTTTAGGTCTACCTTTACCTTTCTTAACATAAGCCAAATCCAATACATCTACTTTTCCTAACGGGATCATTGAAAGGCCGCCATTTTATGTGGACAAATTATCTAAGGTGACTCTCTATAATCTTATCTTCCACAGGAGCTACTCCAATCTTTTCACATATATGCTCATTTCATATCCTACATTTAAGAGTAAAGCCACTCACCTAAGCATCCTCATCTTTGCAACACTTAACTTAATATTATGCTTCTCTTTTAATGGCCAACATTCTGCACCATAAAGCATTGCAAGTCTCACCACCATCTTATAAAAGTTTCCCTTAAGTTTGAGGGAGAATTTCTATCACACAACAAGCCTAATGCATTCCTCCACTTCAACCATCCAACTTGAATTCTATTAATAATATCCCCATCTATTTCACCATCACTCTGAACAATACACTCAAGATATCTAAAATGTATACTCCTATTAATGAATTGATCGCCCAAAGTCACAATCCCTACACTAGATCTATTACTACTAAAATTACACTCCATAGATTCAATTTTAGATCTGCTCAAACAAAAACCTTTAGACTCTAAGGTTGAGCTCCATAATTCAAATTTACCTTCAACTCCCTCTCTAGTCTCATCAATAAGAAGAATATCATCAACAAAAAGCATACACTAGGGTACATCCTCTTGCAAATGTCCAGTGAGAACAACTATTACTGAAGCAAAAAGATATGGGTTTAAAGATGATCCTTGATGTAATCCGACACAAAAAGGAAAATACTTGGTCAAACCACCTTGTGTTTGAACAAAAGTAATAACTCCTGCATATATATCCTTAATGACTTGAATATAAACATTATTAACTCCTTTCTTTTTTAGAACTCTCCGTAGCACTTCTCTTCGAACTTTATCATATGCTTTCTCTAAATCAATAAATATCATATGAAGATCCTCCTTATTCTTCCATGCTTCTCCATCAAACCTCTCAACAAATTTATAGCTTCCATAGTAGACCTACCCAGCATGAATCCAAATTGATTTTGGGAAACATTAATATCACGTCGTAACCTATGCTCTATAACTCTCTCCCATAATTTTAAAGTATGGCACATTAACTTAATTCCTCTATAATTCGCACAATCTTGCTCATCACCTTTATCTTAAAAATAGGAATCAACACACTCATTCTTCACTCATCTGACATCTAGTCTGCAAAATAATATTAAAAAGTTTAGTAAGCCACGAAATTCCTTCATCTCCTAAGCATTTCCACACCTTTATTAAAATATCATCAGGTCCAACAGCTTTTCCACACTTCGTTTTCTTTAAAGCGTCTCTAACTTCAGCTTTACTAATACGCTAATAAAAATAAAGATATTTATTTTCATTTAAAATGCTATCGTATTCTCGCAATCTTCATTGAAAAATTTAGCAGCAAAATATCTTATCCATCTTTGTTGAATATCCTCTTCTAATAAAAATACTTTTTCATCTTCATCCTTAATGCACTTCACTTGAACTAAATCTTTACTACTCTTATCTCTTTATTTGGCTAACTTATATATATATATATATATATATATATATATATATATATATATATATATATATATATATATATATATCATTCATTCTTCTTAATATCTAATCTATTATATAAATCATTAAAAATTAAAATCTTTATATCACATATTGCTTTTTTAGACTCCTTACGGGCCTATTTATATCTTTCTTAATTATCAGAGTTTTTACATTTAAATAATTTTTATAATAATTTTTCTTATTTTTTATTTTTTCCTGTACATTTTGATTCCACCCCTAACTATTTTTACTATTATGAGCTTTTCCCTTTGATGCTCTAAGCACATCTTTTGCAATATTCTTAATATCACTAGCTACTTTTTCTCACATAACATTAGCTTTCTCATGCACAGAAAAAATCTTTAGATCTAGAATCTTACTCTAAAAAAAAATTTTGTTAATATTCTTTAAAAGACTCAATCTAATCTTAGAATAACGTTTTACCTTATTTTTGATATTCTGTCCCTTCATCTTAAAGTCCAAAACTAATAAGCGATATTGATAAATAAACTTTCACTCGGAATATCTTTATAATATTTGCAATCTAAATGATCTATCTTTCTAAGAAAATAATCAATCTTAGTTTTACTATATTCATTCTTATAAGTGATGAGATGCTCATCTCTTTTCTTAAATAAATTATTAGCAATTACAAAATCATAAGCTATGTAAAAATTTAATATGGTCTTACCACCTTCATTAGTCGCTCCAAACTCATAGCCACCATGAATGATTTTAAAATCATCTATCTCTCTTCCAACATATCAATTTAAATATTCTCCTCTAATAAAAACTTTTTCATCAAGAGGTATCTTTTGTATTAATTCTTCCAAGTCATTTCAAAATTTTAATTTTGAACTCATATTCAAACCTACTTGAGGAGTATAAGTACTTATAATATTAATAATCTTAACATCAATAATAATCTTTAAAGTTATAATTCTATCTCCAATTCTATTAATGTTTATAACATTATCCTCCAAACTCTTATCTATAATCACATATACACCATTTCTAGTACGACTCCTACCAGAATACCATAGTTTAAATCCTAAACTATCAATCTCCTTAGCCTTCTCTCTAACCCATTTAGTTTTTTGAATGCATAGAATATTTATCTTCCTATGAATCATAATATTCATTAATTCTATTCATTTGCATGTAAGGAAACTTATATTCTAAGTTTTTATCCTAATTTTAGTTTCATGGACTAACTTCTTTACCCACATCCGTCCATGATGTGGGAACCCTTGTCTATTTAACACTACTCCCGAGCGTCGGTGCAGCGACCCTCACTCACTTCTTCCAGGGAACGTTCTAGCATTAACATAATGTATTAAAAGATTCATGACACGATTATTTGACAAATTTTATGCTGGCTGTCGAGTACTTAACACAACCTTCCACTTTTTTTATCCAAGACTTAGGACCTGGCAACGACATTGTTTTATTAAAATAGAATGATATTAGATCAAAAATAGAAAACAACGCAATTTTGTCTTAGAACAAAAAATAAGTCTTAGATTCATTTTATAGTAGTTATTTTGTAGTAACTGTGCAAGTGCATTGCATTGTTTATCAAATATCCTTTATTTTTCATCATTTATGCAGTTTTTATTTTCCATTTTAATTGCCACGAAATAAATTTGTTGAATAAGGGCTATACACCTGAATTTGCATGATGTTAATCAAGACTGTTAACCAAGTCTTGATGCGGATCTAAATTGGATCTGTTAAGCTATGATCATTGAACAAGTTGAAGATAGATACAAATCCGAGCTCATCTAATCAGAACTTATCAAAAGCATCATAGTGACAAGTCATGCAAGGAGGCCTCAATCCCATCCTTGATGGCTAAACATTATCTTTGTCAAAAGATTCTAAAAGTCATGTATTTGATTAAAGGAACTTGGCAAATGATTGACTAGTAGAAATCACCAACAAGAATGCTTTTTCATAGTACCAAGGGGTGGAACCAGCTTTATTTTTTAGGGTGGACAAAGTTGGTGGTAGGTGTTCAAAGAAGTGTAGATGGCGGGGACTTTTAGGGTCGTTGGGGCGGTGAAGTATAAGTAGGAGTTCGACAAGTATGAACGCACGAGAAATAATGAGTGGCTAGGCCTGCATGAATTGGATCGGGATTGGAGGTGGGCAAAACTCCTTAAGATAGGGCAAAAAAAATTTTTGTGGGGTGGGCAAATTTTCAAAATTGCCCTCCCTTATAAGTAAAACTTAATTTTGAGGGTGGGCAATTGTTCAATATGATTCCACCCCTGGTACTAGCCTAATCAACTTGAACTCATCCTCCCCAATGAAACTCATCCATAGTTTTTACAACAAAAGGAGTCAACTTCTAAATCGCAATACAATTTGCAACATATTATAATATGTTTATTTAACAATGGTCTTAATTTCTTGTTGCTCTTCCTGCTGCGTCAACCTTACTAGAAACAAGATAAAAGGTTTTCAAGCACAGGGGACAAAACATCGGATCCCAGACTTTGAAACAAAACTTGAACGTTAGAATTCTTGCTTTTCTTCTCCGAATGAAAACCCTTTTATCAAAAAGGATTGGCTTGGTACTTTGCAAATTAATTTTATCAATCAGATTTGATTTCTCTTTCCCACTCATCCAAAATTGAGTAAATGTTTAAGTCTGCAATGAGATTTAACTAATTTTTCATCAAATGATTTTAAATAATTTTGAATTCAACAAGGACAACTTAGAAATTATGAAAGTGGATGTCTTATTATTCATATCCTTAGACAGCATTTGTCATGATTCAGCTCAATGAAACGTTGCTTCTTGCTTTCTTTTGTTGTACCTTGGAAAAGATTCTTCCTGCTTTTGCATGTTTGTTCATTCACTGTTCTTTTAGAAAAAAGCTAATTTTACTTGAGATCTGGTTTGACTTCTACTTTGCGGGCACTTGGAGATCAGTTGGCATTTCCATGATTCTCCATTACGAATGCTAAGTTTCTAAGTAAAAGAATTTGTGGCCCAGTAGTTAGAGAAGATGGTTATTTTTTTAATGGTCTCGGAGCTGTACTTAACTGTTTATTGCTCACCATTTTCCAAAAAAAAAAAACCTAACAAAAAAAAATTTATGCAGGCACTGGCAGATCGATGTTATACTCAAATATATGCTTCACAGTTACAATTCCATCTTTATGGAAACTCCTAAGGTACAACTCCATTTCTTTTTACCTTGTAAGGGTCTCACGTCCTTCAAAACTCCGGTTTAGTATGTAATAGAGCTTATCATAACCCTGGGATATAAATGACTTCTGACCCAATAAATCTATAGATTAAAGTTTCCATACAGTTTTCATATTGATTATTGTACCACCATCTTCTTTCTTCCCCTTCCAACAGGTAATGATTCCATAGGGTAGCTTGCTTGAAAAGCTTTGTCATAAGGAATGCAAAAAAGGTATTCCAAGCTCTTTGACTGACATTTGCAATCACATGGAGGGCAAAGGTGCTTATCTTGTCTCGTGCAATTCTCTGATATTTAAGCATCTTAGATGAGGTCTAAAGGAGAGGAAGATATCTAGCATCTTGCAAGAATTATTGCGTTTTCTCTTTTCTATCTTCTCCTTTCATGATTTATAACTCTTATGAAATATTGTCTTTATACGATTCCTTCTTTCTCCGGCCGTTGCCAATGCTTTCATAGCCTGTAGTTTGCTTGGGGATCTGACATCATTGATAGAAAGAATCATGTGGAACTTTAAAGACCCCTCTTTGATTCCATCATTGCTTTCCTTTACTTTCTCTAGAACGTGTTTGGTATTCTTTCAGAATGTGGTGGTTTCAGAACCAAAGCTAGCGGTCAAAAAGTTTATAAAGTATATCCTTCTTCTTTTTCCATCTCTGGAAATTGAGAAATTGAGGGACCGACAAACAGACAAAATCTTCTACTAAATCCTGAAGTTCTTTTATTCATTCCATTAGCAGTTGGAAATTATTTTAAACCTTAAATATCCATTTTCATAATATTTTAATATGTGAAATATTATAAGAATAAAATGGATTTCTGTTTATGTTAATCTATAATCTATTAGACTATTTTGGGGTTCAACCATTTTCATGTTTTGAGAGCTCTGTTCTTCTCATTCTTCTGTAGAACTAAATAGCGGTGGAATGAAGCAGAAAGGGGACAGAGAAAGAGCTGAAGCTTTCTCTTGCCTTTCTCTTGTCTCTATAGAGAGAATGTCGGAAGGAGGATTCATGCCTAAAATGACACAGGACATGATGGATGCCATAACTTCCTTTGTTCATACATTCAAATATCCATTCAAGACATTCATTGTTATCGTCTAGAATCTGTTGAGGGAAGAGCTGGCATCAGGAAATATTTTGAGAGAAAAGAGAGGGAAAATAGAGACAGATCTTCATGTTCGATTTCTTTCTGGGTGGTCTGAGTAAAACAAAAAAGCTAGTCTTAGATTATGCTAATTTGTGCTCTCTTTAAATGTTTACAAAAGAATATTTTTTGGGTAATATGGAACTAATTGACGTCACATCAATGGTCATTGATGGACTTCACCTAGAATGTCTTGCTCTTCAATACTCTCAATAGTTCAGTTTGGTAGATTATGTTGACTTATATGTGCATCTTAATAATTTCAAGTGAGAAACTACTCTTACATTCCATTGTTAATCACATTGTTTTTACTATCTATGTAGCCTTTATTGGAACTATTTGATTTTATATATATTGTAGAATTTTCTGCAACTTGCCACAACCCCTTCTTTGGGAGGATTGTTAGATGGTGTTAATGTGGGAGAAGTTAATCTACCTCATTCAATCACCATTCAATTCTTGAAATTGAGCCCAAGATTGGTACAACAAAACCTAACTTTATTGACAATATGGGGGTAGTTTCTAAAGGAATTTCTCCTTCACTAGACAATTGATATTGCCATTAAGTGTTGTTGTGTTTGTTGTTCTACTGCCCTAATTTTTCCCTGTTTTGCTTATTGTTTATTTCCATTGGAAGGAAATTGATACTATGCATTTACTACCAAATATTTTGTACTCATTAATCTTCCTTGAATCTTGTTGTGTTTGGGATCATATTGCTTATAAAAATATTTTACTTGGCTCCCACAATGGAATAAGAAAAACCAAAATAGAGTTCTTCTCTTCTATATGATTCTATCTCTTTTTCTTCTCATTATTTTTCAGCAGAATATTAGAGCCCTCTCCTCTAACCCTACATGTCCTCTTTGTTCTCTAGTCCTTTTTTCTTCATATTTTTTCCATACCATGTGGCAATCAAACATGGAATGTCTTTTTATAGGAGCTTCTCATAAGGCGCCACCTCCATCTTGGAATAATTTTGCCATGATAACCTTGATAATTAAGAAAGCTTCTCAAATGAGTAGGTTATTGGACACAAGCTGAATAAGCAAAATTATCTCCAATGGACCCATGTAGTGTTAATGTTTGTTAGAGATAAAAGAAAACATGATTATCTCATTAATGCTTAGAACTTATTATATATCTAAGAATAATATGGTAATATACTAATTTATCAACACCCTAAATAACAAAATTGGTCAAAATCTAATGCTCTGTGAGACTATAATAGAAATTTGGGATGCTATAAAATAAATGTACTTTGAGAATAAAAATACAACAAAGTTATTTGAAATCAAACATGCCCTTTCAATAACCCAATACTATAATACTCTTATCTAGATATTAGCAAAAATTGATGATTTGGAAGAACTGGATTGGGAGTGTCGAGGGGGTGTAATAGAATATAAAACTTTGCTGAGAAAAAATAGGATTTTCAAATTCCTTCTTAGGCTAAATAAAATTTTGAGGTCGTTTGAGGTAGAATATTTTGGATGAAGCTACTTCCATCTATATAGGAAGCATTTTATAATGTTACTTCACACCCAACAATAATACTCTAGGAAAAAATTGAGGCCTTGGTGTGATTATTGTCAGAAGTTTGGATATACAAAGAAAACTTATTGGAAACTTCACTAGAATCCATTTGATTGAAAACCTAGAAAATAGGGTCATGGTTAATCTATATCTAACAATGATCAAACTAACGCCATCCTCATAAATCAAGTGAAATTTGAAATAGTGCAAACGATCCTCAGTCTAAATTCTAAATTCTCTTTTCTTGGTTTTGAAGTTCTAATTTCTCTTCTCTTGCTCCCAAACTTTCATGTTATCTCTTATTCATCAACAAAATTGTTATTAATTTTTTCCCCTAAATATTATAAATGCTAGGATGCCATCTCATGGAGGATGGCTAGCGATGCTAAGAAAAATGAATTGTGGCTCTGAAAGACTAAAGAAAATCCCGAGTTATAAATAAATATGCTCTATATGAATCATATTCTAAAGAGAGTACAATATATAATGGTATCTTTGTCTTGAACTCTTGATCATCAAAATATAATTTACCTCAAAATCTTATTTCCTTCCCCAATTGATCAATAAAAATCCTAAGTCCTTCTAAAGTAAAATGTGTCAAATATGAAAATACACTCAAAATAAATATTTAGCCATCCTTATAAAGCATTTCAATTATTTTATGCATTCATAGTGATATTTTGGCTTCATCCAGAGTTACCAATATCTTAAGGGATAGGTGGTTCATATCATTTAGTAATGATTATACAAGAACTATATAGATAAATCATAAAAGCTAAATCATAAACTTCTTATGTCTTTAAGAAATCTCATCTCTATATATATAACTTAGTTTGAAACTAAAATAATGAGCACATTCATTCTATTTTTGGGGATTATCTTCTTCAATAAGAAATTGTTCACCAAAGCTTGTGTATTTATACTCCCAACAAAAAAAGGGTTTGTGTAAAGAAACATAGTCACCTCATAGTGCTTGCTAGATCCATTACAATCTTGAACGTGTTTCAAATTATTATTGGGGAGAGATTATTCTTACTATTACATATCTCATTAATCTCAAGCTATTAAAAATCCTAAAATTTAAAACCCTTTGTCAAGTCCTAACCAAAACCTGCCCCACAAATATGTTCATATCCACAATTCCTCTCAAAGTTGTGTTCAAACCTACAATTCACCTCATAAGAGGAGTAACATTGACCAAAAGATCTCAAATGCATTTTTATTAGTTGTTCACCTAACTAATAAGGTTATAAATAACACTATTTTATATGAAGAGAATAAGCTAATAATGGACCTAACATTTTTTAAAAACCAACTTTTCTTTCCTAAAATTCAAAGTCACAGGGAAAATTTTAACACTGATAATAATTATGAGTTTTGTGAGACTATCTCACCTAATTTGTCTTAGTTTACATTTCTTCATGAGTTATTGATGAGGACAATTACAATATAGTATGGGATGAATGTAATTAGATGATTACACTAATTGTTTTAAAATATTTATGGGTAATTACTTTTAAATATAAAACTAATATTAAGTATAAAGATAATAAAAATAATTTGAGAAAAGTGGAGTGATTTAAGCTATCATTATGTTCACTACACTAGATACCTAGTCCTTAGAAAAGCAAAAAAAAAGTGAAAAGCTATGAACAGACTACGATGGAATTTAAGGTAACCAGTGGCAAAAGGGGGATAACTTGAAGTCAATTTCTATGAACAGTCTATCATCACTAATGTCTCTTTCCTTTTTTTGAAGTTTTTTTTTCTGAGGATTGTGAACTCATACACTCAAGTTGTCTTTCACTTGAGAGTAGAATTATATATAAAAAAAATTCAAGAAAAAAATATTCCAAAAGTTAAGTTATTAGGATTACAAGAGGCTCTATATTTATAAAAATGAGATGGAGAGACTAAAATATATAAACCTACCTCCAAATTTCAACCTATTGCCAGACTTTTACCTACCATCATCATTTTTTATACATACCAACATTATCATATCTATCATCATTATCATACTTACCACAATTATCATACTTACCATCAATCCTAATAACTTGTAATCTTATATGGGTCATGGTATAAGAAATGGCCCAATGCATAAAAGCCTCAAAATATTACATCATGACACGAATGCCTTATCATACCCCAGAACCTAATTTTGAAGAATTATTCTTTTATCTTTAATGTAATAACAATTGAAGTTATCTAATTTCATTTATATCAATATGACTATCAGTAAAAATAATTCTACTTATCAAAACATCAATATACAGCAGTATTCATTACGCCCAAAAATCATATACAATAGCTAGGAGTGCACAAAATACAACATATAGTCTATATACTCTTGAGTATAAAAGAATAACTAAAATAAAAAGAAGCTAAGCCTGAGGAAACTTGATCAATCACACCCTCCTGATCCTCTACTCTGACCTGAAAATATTAAAATCACATATAATGAGCTAAAAAGCCCAGCAAGTTACTAAAATTCTACAATTGAACTCAAAGCACGGTAACGAAGTAGTATGCATATCATTAGTCAATTCATAATAGTAATAATCATTATGAAATCATTGTAGAATACAATAATATAGTGTGAAAACTAGTGAATCAATATGGGTGTCAAATCAATAAAGAAATCATTGTAGAGGTACTTATTTAATTAGTAAGAAAATAATATAAAAATCGGTAGAACAAAAGTCTCAATGAACAACATCGAAACCATATCAATCAGTAAAATCATATACGAGTATACACTATATCTAGCCATTTTGTATCAGTATCATATCAATAGTTTAATTACATACTCAGTATATCTAGTATACCCCATAACCAATAATAGTGAATCAATAAACAATGAATCAATCCTAGTGATAGTGAAAATGAATCAGTAACAGTGTTAGAATATTATCAATATTGTAGGTGAAGTAATAGTAAAGCAGTACAATAACATTAAATACATATAGTATCAATAAAGTCATACAGTAATAATGAATCGGTAGCATACATTTTAGTAATCATACTAAATAAGTAAAGAGTCTTGGAAAAGCAGTGTTTTTCCAGTAATCAATATTAGTATTGGTAATCAATAACCATTGGCTCAATAAATAAAGTCATCACTCTTTGCCCATTAATGGGGGCTATGGAGTGAACCTTTAAATTGTAAGAAAATCTAGGACTCTATCACCTCTAAACATTGCTCAGATTTTCTTTGATATAAATAATAACAAACCTCACTTAATATACACAAGTATACATGTTGAATAAGGTAATAAAATGATAGAATAGTGCATCGAACCCACGGGGAAGTATGTTTACTTGCAACAAACTACTACTATTTACTCTAATTACAATAATTATCTTATTAAAATAAAAATGATATTTTTGGAGATTCTATTATTGAATAAATCAGTAAAATATTTGATATAATATTACATTAAAGTTTTGTGGATTAATGAGTATAAATTGTGTATCTTTGCTCATAAGACTCTTCAAAGTAATGTGATTCAGAGCATATACATCCCTAGATCTTTATTGAGCTTGTCTGAGTGAAAAGGATATATGCTGACCTCCTATATTTATAATATATCCTTAAGAACCTAAAAATTTTGCATCCTATGTCTAGGCATGCAAAACATCATATCTCAATACTCCTAGTTATTCTTTCATTCCTTTATCGAGGCTATATATCACATTAAATTTTAATTACACATATGACTACTATATGCATTAAATAAAGAGCAATATAATATTGAAAACATCTTTTAATAGTTTATAGAATAAGATTTTTCATTAGTACTCAACATATATTTTATATCATCCATCCAAAATAAGAGAATTGTCCAGACATAGAATGAATAACTAGCAAACTCATCTTCATTAAACTCATAAAAAAATGAAAAATATAAGATAGTGATATCACCAGGAAGGAACAAGTATCTCCTCTACACTTCTTCTCTCTTTAACTTACAGATTTGCTTCAAAAAATACAGACTAAACACTCTAAATGATTGTATATTGTAATTTACTAGCCTCCTTTAGATATTACTCTAAGAGGAAACAATAGAAATACTTTAAAAAGTATTAAATATACACAAGTGACTGAACTCCTTTATAAACATAACATCACAACTATTTATAAAAAATATAAAAAAGGCAATTAACCCTGCGACACTTAAAATAATGGCCTCGTGGCACCCCTGAAGTGAACTAGTGCCTCGGCGCTGAAGCTTTTGCACTTCCGTGGTGCTTGTTGACATGAATCAATTACTTGGTGAACAGTCGCGTCTCCTCACTGATAGAACATGGCTCTTGGAAGTTACAACTGCAAAACTGTGGTGCTATGGACATTTGAGCATTGCAGTGCTCAAGTGAAAAAATGACACTGAGGCGTGAGAAATTGTGGCGTTGCAGTACTTGAAAATAGAGAATCTAACACTACCAAGCTAACTTTCTGACTCTGCAATGCTGAAAATACTGTGGTGCTGTTTGTGTTGCTATCGCAGCACTTATAAACAGAGAACTCAACACCTCCATGTCATAATTTGTGCGCCTCAGTGGTATTGAAGTAAGCGTTGCATAATTATTTTGTTGGATGGCGTGGCGCTATTGAATACTTAGAATATTCTATCATTTTTTAGTTTTTTCTGCATAAAAATAACTAAAATAAAATATTTTCATTGGAAATAAAACACATAAAATAATATATAATTTACACTTATCACCCGTTAGCACAGTAATAACTCCTTAGTCAATTCATAATAATAACAGTCATTATGATCATAAATCTTTGCAGAAATAATAAAACTCGCATGTAATAGTAATAAGCTTGGTGAAATAGTATAATAGTACGATACAAAAGTTGATAAAACCAATAAATTATATGGGTGTCGAATCAATAAAGCAATCATTATAGAAGTACTTATTTAATCAGTAAGAAAATCATATAAAAATCGATAAAACCAAATCCTCAATGAACAACATTGAAATCATATTCATACAGTAAAATCATATACGAGTGTACACCATATCCAGCCATTTTATATCAGTATCATATCAATAGTTTAATTATATACTTAGTATATTCAGTATACCCCATAATCAATAAGTGAATTAATAAATAGTGAATCAATCCTAGCGAAAGTAATAATTAACCAATAATAGTGCTAGAACAACATCAATATTATAGGTGATAGTAATAGTAAAGCAGTACAATAACATTAAATCAATATCGTATCAGTAAAGTCGTTTAGTAACAATGAATCGGTAGCATACATTTTAATGATCATATTAAATAAGTAAAGAGTCTTAACAAAGCAGCATTTTTCCAGTAATCGATATCAATATTGATAATCAATAACCATTAGCTCAATAAATAGAGTCGTCACTCTTTACCCGTCGACACATTAATAACTCCTTATAACTCTCAATTAGTGTAAATCATAGTATTTAAAAGAAAGCCTGTTGATGCCACACCTCAGGATCTATAGTGAAAGAATTTCTTTTTCTCTTTTTTCTTGTCAATCTTTATTATCTTATCAATCTATTTTTATTTATTAATCAACCATTGAAACAAGGTCATGATCAACATATAGGACTAATTAATTGCATTATAGAGAATCAATAAGCAACGAAAAATATAATGCATATTTCTATAGTCCATAATTACATCATAATGGTAGAGTCCAAATTATTGACATTGAAGGTGATTGCAATGTAATTGGATATCCATGGTGATTGTGTATCTACTGGATATAGGTTGAATGATTGCAAGCCAATTGATTGTGAATCAATTGATTGCAATCTGAGTGATTGTAGGTTGACAGATTATTGATCATGGGTGATTAAAGATCAAATAACCTCATGCAAAATGGCGGTCAACAAATTATAATATATTAAAAGTTATGTGGCGAATGCTTTTAAAATTAGGAGATAATATATTTTTTACAAATTTAGGAGAGATAAATTCATAAAAATTAAAATCATCAAAAACAAAAGTAACATGATAGTTACTTACAATGATTAGAATGATTTTTGTAAAAGGAATGGCAGACAAAAATGTCCCTGATGAGCTTTCTCTCTCTTCTTCTCCCCCCTTCTCCTACGTTTCTTCTCGGCCAAGCCACACGAGTGAGGGGTGAGGGAGGCGATGGGCTGGATTTAAGAAAAAAATTAAAAAAAAAATAGTAGCCTAGCACTGCAGCATTCAGTCTCAATGTCATAGTGTTGCATGCAAAAATCAGATTCACTATAGAACAGAGACATTAGTGTTGTGATGGCTATTTTTTGCACCGCAGTGCTCTCAACTCTAGCACCGAAGTGCTCTAGTTCAATCAGCCAATTCAAATATTCATATTTTTCATTTAAAGTGCTTTAGTAATAGTATTTAAAATGTTTTAGTATCTTTGGCTTATTATAGTTGACTCATCATCCTATACAGGTCTGCCAGCCTTCAGTAACGTTAGTAAAACCAGTCTCTTACTTACCTTCACCTTAGAGTCTAAAGGTTTTCGCTTGAGTAGATCTAAAACGGAATATATGGAGTGTAATTTTAGTAATAATAGACCTAGTGAGGGCATTGTGACTTTGGCCGATCAAGTCATTAATAAGAGTACACGTTTTAGATATCTTGGATCTATTGTTCAGAGTGATGGTGATATAGATGGGGATATTATCAGCAGAATCCAAGTTGGATGGTTGAAGTGGAGGAATGCATCGGGCTTATTGTGTGATAGAAAAGTACCCCTCAAACTTAAGGGAAAATTCTATAAGATGGTGGTGAGACCTGCAATGCTTTATGGTGCTGAATGTTGGCCATTAAAAGAGAAGCATAATTCTAAGTTAAGTGTTGCAGAGATGAGGATGCTCAGGTGGATGAGTGGCTTTACCCTTAGAGATAGGATACGAAATGAGCATATTCGTGAAAAGGTTGGAGTAGCTCCAGTGGAAGATAAGATTAGAGAGAGTCGCCTTAGATGGTTTGGTCACGTAAAATGGCGGCCTCCCGATGACCCGGTTAGGAAAGTAGAGGTCTTAGATTTGACTTATGTTAAGAAAGGTAGAGGTAGACCTAAAAAGACTTGGTTAGAAAATATTAGAAATGATCTTTCTTTATTAGATTTAAACGAGAATTTGACTTTTAATAGGACACAATGGAGAA
The DNA here is from genome assembly GCA_019925795.1 of Dendrobium chrysotoxum. Classification (NCBI taxonomy): domain Eukaryota; kingdom Viridiplantae; phylum Streptophyta; class Magnoliopsida; order Asparagales; family Orchidaceae; genus Dendrobium; species Dendrobium chrysotoxum. The sequence continues at coordinate 46,967,740 of CM034297.1, read as the reverse complement.
AAAGGATTCATGTAGCCGACCCCACGTAGTGGGATAAAGGCTTGATGTTGTTGTTGTTGTTGTATTGTAATAGTAATATCAACTATCTATTACCCAACATTCACCATGCATGTATTAACAATATGCTTAAATAAAATCCTCAAAATTTTATTTAATCCAAATTGTACAAAACATAATAACTTTCAGCTTACCTAGCAAAATTATGAAATCATCTAGTCAAAATGTCTAAAATAATCAAAACTGTAACATATAAAAAAGTTGTATGGTCGAAGTTCACTAAATTCGAGAAAAATGCAAAAAATTCAATTTAGAAGAAATCAGATGGTCGAAATTAAAATCTTTAAAAATAGATTTAGGATAAAACTCATCTACTTCAATCTGAGAAATTTTCATAAAAGCGGCGAAGAGGAACGATGGCCAAAAATTAGATTTTTCTTTCTCTCTCATCCTTCCTTCCTATTCTCCTTCCCCGGCAAGCCAACCCTGTTGTGTGTGTGTGTGTGTGTGTGTGTGTGTGTGTGTGTGTGTGTATACACTAGTGTGTAATGCCGCAGTGCCACCGTCCAGCGTTGCAGTATCACATGCTAAATCTAGAATTACTGTAGAACAGAGACTTCAATGTAGTGGCGAGATTTTTCTGACGCCGCTGTGCTCCAAATCAAGCGCCACTGCGCTCAAAGGAACAGTTCCATTGCGTTGCAGTTCAAATAAAATTTAGATTTGAATGTTAAAATTATTTTTAGAAATTTTGGGTCGTTACATGCCCAACAACAACTAATAAATATAAGCTTAAAATATAATGTCAAGACATAAAGGTTGAAGAACATATATGTTTAAACTATAGTAATATACATTTTTTTTTGTATATAAAAACAGACTTTAGGATGATGATGAAAGTCATGCCCTACACAACACTTCCAAACTTTGAAAGGCTTTCCTTCAGAGAATGAAAATTTAAGTAAAATCATAATAATTATGAGCTCAACCAATATACCTCATCAGTAGTATGAAACTTCAATTAGAAAAGACCTCATCAACAAATTAATAATCTTTGAATGCATCCATCATATGTGGTGATGATTTGATCATCTAAAATTTGATCTTTATAGTGAGCTCTTAAGCGACGAGATGGTAAAGGTATCAATGAAGAACTATCATCTTGCATGTTAATATTATTTGTAGAGGAAGTCGTGATATTTGAGACTTAGCCATGGTCCAATGTTAAATCTAACACATTAAATATTAGACAGATTTTAGCATCCATTGAATGATCTATACATAAGCATTATTATTTATCTTCCTCACTATTTTATATGGACCATATTTCTTAAGCGTTAACTTCTTAAGAGTTCCATTTAGAAATCTTTTAAGTATAATTTTAACTAAAACTAAGTATCATTCTTTAAATTATACATATTGTCTATGTACACTCATATTAGCTTTATACTTATTGTGGGCTAAAATTTATGCGGTGCTAGAGTCAGAATTTTACGTCACAGCATTGTACGGATATCCAACACACAATCAGAGAATATAAGATTTTTTATGTGGTAAACCCTAGAAAGGGGAAAAACCACAGGGCCTAGCCTAGTTAAAAATGACTCCACTAGAATTTGAGTAGAGTATAGTGGGCTGACTCATCTTTGAGGCCGATCATATTATGAATGTCAACCATATGGTTGAATTCTAATAACAAATGGTGGTTAGATGAAAGTTCGGTGTCACTTGGTGATCTTGGTAATCTTATGGTGGTTTGGCAGAACTCTGGTGTCTGTCGGTGGTTTGGCAGGACTCCGGCGTCAATCGGTGGTTCTATGGTACCCCAGGCGTCAATTGGTGGTCTAACGGAAGTCCAGCATCAGGCAGTAGTCCAACAGAACTCCGAGCATCAGGTGGTGGTCCGGCGGAACTCCGGCATCAGGTGGTGGTCCAGCAAAACTACGGGCGTCAAGTGGTGGTCCGGTAGAACTCCAGCGTCAAGTGATGTTTCGATAGAACTCCGGGTGTCAGGTGGTGGTCTGGCAAAACTCCGGTGTCAAGTGGTGGTCCGGCAGAACTCCGGTGTCGGGTGGTGGTCCGTCAGAACTTCGGGTGTCAGGTGGTGGTCCGCTAGAACTTCGGGCGTCAGGTGGTGGTGCTGCAAAACTCCGGGCGATGGTCGAGGAGGAGTAAGGGGGCAAGGGCAATCTCTGATCTCTCTCTTATTTCCTTGGGCTTGGGTCCCTTTTAAAGAGAAAGGAGGGGTCTATTTATAGATTTTCTAGAGTGGCATGGCCCGTAAATAGAAGAAAAATCAAGGGTAATTGGGGAGTGGTTTTGATGGGCGGCTGATATTGAATCCCTTGATCGTGGACCATTTACTGAGTATTTGAATGTCTTAGTGATATCAAAATTTAGTGATCTTGCGCTTGTTGGATTCGTCTCGTCGAGCCGCTCGATTTGATTATAAGCATGTCATGTTTGGAAACCGTTTTGTAATCCAAATTGTGATTTGAACCTTCCAACAGTGCTTCAAATCCTTGATTTGAACTCATTTGGGCTCGGATTTAGTTAAATTTGGTGTCGTTAGGTTTGTATTTTCAAGCCATTTAGTTTGACTATAAGTTTACTAAAATCGAAGTTTGAATGGTCTCAATTTTAATTTCAGAAGCTTTCAGGTTAATTTTGCCCTGAGATTCGTGTTCGATCATGATAATTTTTTGAAGATGTATCAGTTTCCCCCCTATTTTTGGATGTTGAAGGTCCATAAGTCCAAAAATATGCAGCATAACTCTTGGGGAAATTTCTGTACAATTTAAAATTTGAATATAACTTGATCTTGGGCATAGAGGTGCGAAAAGGCTTTAAAAGTGCCAAAATTGGATCTAGAATGTCAAAAAATTGTCCCGGGGACCCCAAAAAGGTTGGATTTGGCCTTTCCGGACCAAAAATTGAGCCCGAAAATAAGTTGGGATGGAATGGCCACCAGCTGCCGCCAGCGTTGCCCCACGAGACCGCGCTCCTGCCCGACGCTGCTGCCTGACCTGCCCTACTCTGCTGCCTGACATGCCCTACTCTGCTGCCCACTGCCCGGCTCTGCTGACGTGCCCCATGACCCGGTGGGTCGTAGCCTTTCCGGACAAAAAATTGTGGCTGGCAGTCTAGGCAACTGCCAGTGGTTGGCTAACCGCCGAATTTATTTTTTCATAACTACCCTAGCCTCCTATAAATACCCCCATAGGGTATTAAAATTTGCACCTTCACCTCCTCCTCCTCTCTTTCAGCTGAGGCCCTTCTCTAGCCCTACACAGACGGTATCCCCTATCTAGGTTTAAGTCCCCTCTTTGCAAGAAGGAAACTCCTCCCCCTTCCCCTCTTCTCCCCTTCAGTTCTCTTTCTATACGTGAGACTTTCCCCTACTTTGGATAGGTGGTATCCCTTATCTAACTGCAGGACCCCTCCCTATATAGAGGCCATGTCGGTTGACCACCTTCCTTCGAGAGATCTGATGGCCAAGGGATGTTTACACCATACTATCCAGAATGACTGTGAGAGGAGTCCAAATAAGGGAGCAAAGTTGGATGATGTTGCGTCCACCGTTACGGGTTATTTCCTAATCGCTCTCCATAAAAAGTTTCACTTTTCAAATGATGTGGCGACGACAGTCCCTAAAAGATCTGATCAGGCTTGCCTTCCTCCTCCCGAATACCTGACCGTCTACGAGATCAGTTTACGAGCAGGGTTACGCTTTTCACCTTTTGCTGAGCTGATTGAGATTTCAGTAAGGTGTAGGGTGAGTCTATCCCAATTTTCGTATAGAACCATGTCGGTGATGGTGGCGCTAATTACACTCTTTAGAGATTGAGGAGCCATTCTGACACCTGAACATCTTTCACGGATTGATCGATTCACTAGTGATACATAGGGGCATGTAACATTCAGATCCAAATGGTTGGACATGCGTACCCGAGATTCATCAAAGAGCTAGGCTAGTACATTTTTCTTCGTGAAAAATGACTAGGGCCTGATAGAAAAATGGGGGAAGATGAAGTATCTGTCTGCCCCTTTGCTCGTTAGAGAAGAAGATATAATGAGGATCCTCAACATTCCCGACATTGAACATCTTTTATACGAGGTTTGTTACTTGAACAAATACATAGAAGAAGAGTTTTTGTTCAAAGTTGGGCTGTCATTTTATGCTGGGAGGTTTGATGCAAGGATGTTGAAGATATCCTCTAAGGTTCCCGAGCCACTTGCCCCAGCTTCAAAGGTCGGTCCTAAGCGACAAGCGAGAGGTGACGATCCCCAAGCCTTGAAGAAGAAGAAATTGGAGGGGGTGGCGGTGAGCACTAACAAGGCTCCCCATAGCTCCTCTCCCGCCAGGTTTCATATTCCAGAAGATGTGTTAAATCACCAGTGTATCGAAAATCGTCGAGCTTATGACTTGGTGAGTAGTAACTTCTCTTTCATTTCCTTATTTAGTGTATCTATTCAGACTGCCTCTTACCAATATCATCTTATTATTTCAATTAATACGGCAGATGGATCTTGAGGCTGAGCTTACTCAGTCCTTGGATGAATGAAACAAAGAATTTGTGAAGTTAAAATATCTTCAAGGAGAATAAAGAAAAAGTATGACCATAAGACCAGAAAGGTGAAGGTGGTGGAGGAGGAGTTGACCAAGTGCAGAACTGAGCTGGCTAATATAGTGCATTTTGTTTCTCTTCAAAATCAGCAAATAGATTGACTCCAGATTGACTTGGTGGAGGCACAAGCAACGATCACCTAGCTTCTAAAGGATCAAAAGGCCTCTGTAGTGAAGATAGTGGTACTTGAAGCTGAGAATTAGAGATCCCAGACATAATAACTAAGAAGGATGCCACTTTATTTGGCTTACAATCTTCGAGAGTCATCGAAGATTTTAAGAAGTATAGCCTTCAAGACCATCATTCAGGACCGCGTTCAGGAGGCTCGTGATCACATATATGATGCAAAAGTGAAGGCTTTGGAGTAGTAGTGTATTGATGAGGGCTTCATCTGAGATTTTTTGAAGGGAGTTCGCTTGGTATTGCAGAAGACCAGAGTTGAAGTTGAAGGGTTGACACCTAGCCAGGCTTTAGATGACTCTCCTTCAGATTCTGATGGTGACAAGATAGAGAGCGAGCTATAGAAGGCCTTTGCCCTCGAGGAGGAGGATGAGATTATAGAGATTAAGTAGTATTTTTATTTTTCACTATTTGAATCATTTTATCTTTCTTAGTGATTGTTATGTATTAGATGTTTGCACTCATATGTGTTATCTTATATAATTTAGTGAAGAGTTATTAATGATTTTATTTCGAATTGACTAGTGAAAAATATTCCAGTACTCTCATTAAGCTCAAGTGAATTTCATTTATGTTTTGTTAAGGCACTTGACTTATTCGAGGTTTTTAGTTACAACATTATACAATGCCTTCTAACTTGTGTGGAAGAAGTTGGATTGGATCCCCATGGGACCAATCATCTAGTGATTGAGATACATGCTTCTCAAATTAAGGATTTTAAGATCTAAATGACACCCACCAAAGATGTTTGACCTTTTTGAGGTTGTTAATCAAAGTGCGGTTCGATGCTTTTTAACCTATATAGAAGAGGTCGGATCTAATCCCCCTGGGATTGATCATCCAGTAATTGAGATACATGCTTCTTGAATTAAGGATCTTAATATTGGATTTTACGGCGTGTGAAATGGTTATTGTGTTCTCTATTATTGAAAAAGACAATACAAATAAAATGAATAAAGTTTTACTGTATTAAATAACATCCTACTTCTCTATTATAGCTTAGGGATACAAAAGTCATAAACAACGTAAATAATACAGGAGATAAACGATACTCAATATTGAAGATACAACACTTAAAATAAGTAGTATTACTTTCCTCTACTAATAGTATTTACAGAGATTCTTTATATTCCAGGTTCGAGGGAGCATCTTTCCCTCAGCATTCTTTAACTTGAAGGTTTCAGGTTTTACCACGGTTGCCACCAAAAAAGGACCAGAGGGGGGAGAGTTTATTACATTGGAGGCCTTTCCCTACTGCCTTGACGTTGCACAAAACTAAATCTCTAATCAAAATACGTCAAGGTTTCATCCTTCGATTATAGTGACGGGCAATTCATTAGTGATATGCAGCAACCTTGAGCATCGCCACATCTCTTACTTCTAAAAGGAGATCTAAGTTATATCTGAGATTCTCCTCATTGCCATAGAAGTCAAAAGTTTGAATTCTGTGACTTGGGGCTCAATATCAATCGGATAATAACTTTCGTACCAAAGTAGAGATTGTATGGGATTTCTCATATTGGAGTTCTGGCAGTGGTACGATAGGCCCAGAGGACATTTGAGAGTTCATCAGCCCATTGCCCCCCCCCCCCCAACCTTTTCAGCCGTGTCTTTAACCCTTTCAGTATAGTTTGATTTGTGCCCTTTATTTACCCATTTGTTTGAGGATGGGCTACGGTCGTATATGCCAGTTAAATATGGAGATCTTTACAAAATATTGTAAAAATCTTTTCAGTGAATCGAGTTCCATTATCGGTGATAATTTTTCCTGGAATGCTAAAATGACATATTATATTCTTCCATAAGAACTGTTTGGCATTGACTTCAGTGATCTTTGCTACAGGTTCTGCTTCTACCCACTTGGTAAAATAGTCCACAGCCAGGATGATAAACTTTTGTTGTCTAGTGGGTATAAGGAAGGGTCCCATTATATCAATCCCCCATTGGGCAAAAGGCCAGGGACTCTGTAATGTTGAGATCTCTACGGTAGGTAAATGAATGAGGTTGGCATGTAACTAGTAACTGTTATATTTTTGTACAAACTCCAGTGCATCCTGCTTCATCGTTGGCCAATAAAACTCTTGTTTCATGATCTTATTGGCTAATGCCCTTCCACCTAGATGCTCTCCATAAATGCTTGAATGTACTTCTTGAAATGCATAATTTGCCTCTGAATGAGAAAGGAACTTGAGGTATGGTCCTGTGAAGGCTCATTTGTATAACTCTCCACCAATAACAGTGAAGTTTATTGCCTGCCTCCGAAGTCACATTACTGCCATCAAATCTTCGAAAAGAATACCATCTTGTAAGAAGGATAAAATAGGATCGATGCTAGAAGCCTCTCCTGACGCATCTATTGATTGTATAACCCATGAGCCTAGAACACTTAGAAATTGGATCTCCTTGATACACTTCCTTTTGAAAATGTCACTGGTTGTAAAAGTACCCAATTTGGAGAGAGCGTCTGCCCATGTGTTCTGTTCTTGGAGGACATGGATGATTTAATGCTTTGTTATTTGGGCCAAAAGGGATTTTGCTATTTGGCAGTATTGGGCCACTAGTGGATTATGGGTATCAAATTCTCCATCCACTTGAGAGGTGACTAACTGAGAATTGGTATAAACAACTAAGCCCTGCACTTCGCAATTGATTGCTAGTCTCAATCCAGTAATCAGGGCCTCATATTTGGTAATGTTATTTGTTACTGAGAATTTCAATCAAAGTTTGTATTTGAATATAGTTTGTTGTGGGGAAATTATTAAGATTCCAACATCGACGCCAGAACTCCCAGAAGCTCCATTGACATATAAGGTCCAGCATGAGGAAGAAGGAAATGTAGCTAGCGGTTCTTCTGAGGCAGGGTTAGTACATTTGACCATAAAGTTTGCAAGCACTTGTGATTTGATGTCGGGTCTAGGCAGAAAATGGATGTCAAATTCTCTAAGTTCTACTAACCACCTGATTAATCTTCCAGATGCCTCAGGCTTGTAGAGAATATTTCTCAATAGTAGGTTTGTATAGACCCTGATTATATGTGCTTCAAAATAAGGATGTAACTTCTTGGTCGAGAAGACTAACGCCAAAGCTATCTAATATGCTAATGGGTAACATGCTTCCATCTTGGAAAGGACCTTTTTAATATAATAAATAGGGTGTTGAACAACATTGTCTACTCGGACCAAGACAAAGTTTATAGCTTAGGAGGAGATAGCCATATACATATATAATATTTCTCCTGAAACTGGCTTTGAAAGTAGTGGAGGTGAGGCTAGATAAGTTCGGAACTGCTCAAAAACTTTCTGGCATTCATCTATCCATTGGAACCCTAAGCTACGGGCTCATTTTAATATCTTGAAGAAAGGTAGGTATTTGTCGCTAGAGCGAGCAAAGAAGCGAGAAAGGACTGCAATTCTTCCGTTCAGATGTTGGACTTTTTAGATACTCCTTGGGGCACCATATCTCTTAGTGCTCTAATCTTCTCAAGATTTACCTCGATCCCGCGATGGGTAACCATGAACCCCAAAAATTTTCCTAAGGCAACTCTGAATGTACATTTAGAGGGGTTGAGATGCATGTTGTAAGATCGAAGGAGGCAGAAGTATTTTTTCAGGTCAGAGATATGCTGGGATTTTTCAAGGCTTTTCACCAGCATATCATCTACACACACTTCCATAGTATGCCATATAAGGTCTTTAAATATCTTATTCATGAGTTGCTGATAAGTGGCTCCAGCATTCTTTAGTCTGAATGGCATAACTTGATAGCAATATAGTCCTTTATCAATTTGAAAAGCTATTGCCTCCTCATCTGTGGGATTCATCTTTTGATTGTAACCTAAGTATGCATCCATAAAGCTCAGCATTTGGTACCAAGATGTGGCATCAACTAATTGGTCAATATGAGGGAGCAAAAAACTATCCTTCGAACAAGCTTTATTAAGGTTTATATAGTCTACACACATGCTCCAAGTTCTACTAGCTTTTTTGACCATAATAATATTTGTTAGCTAGGTGGGATAGTGCACTTCTCATATAAATTCAGCTTTCATAAGTTTATCAACTTCTTTCTCGATCGCTTGCTGGCATTCTGGTGCAAAATTTTATTTCTTCTGGATAACTGGCTTACACATTGGATTTACTTTGAGGGAGCACACTATTACTTCAGGGCTGATTCTAGGTATGTCGATTGGACTCCAAGCAAAGACATCTTGATTTCTTCATAGAAACTCTATGTACTTTATCTTTTCATCCTCCATGAGTAATGATCTGATCTATACAGTTCTTGAAGGATGCTCATCTGATAGAGAGATGTAAGAAAGATCCTCAACGGGGGAGGCCTTTTGAGGAATGTCCTCATTTCTGAAGATTAAAATCCTCGATACATAAGGTAATTGATAGGCATTGTTGAGCCTGCCTAAGGTAGCAGGATTGTGCTACTTGTTGATCTCCTCGTAATATACTAATTTTGGTTGGGGTGAGAAATTATAGTTTGAGGTCAGGGATTAAAGCAATAATCCCAAAAATCGACTAGTGCAGCCTTCCAAAGATAGTGTTATAGGCCGATTTTGATTTTACTACAATAAATTGGATGGAGTGTGTAACCTATCGGGGAAACTCTCCAAGTATGACTGGGAGACTGATCGTTCCTTCCACTCGTACAAGTTGATTGTCAAATTCGTATAATGGACCTACGGCAAGCTGTAGTTTCTCTCTAGGGAGGCCCATATTGAGAAAAGTGGAGTAGAATAGGACGTCTATAGAGCTCCCATTGTCGATAAGATCCTCTTGCTATTATAACATGGATCACCAATCCCTGCACTAATCATGAGTGGGTCTTGATAAGGGGTCTTTATTCCTTCTAAGTCAAAATCGCCAAAAGTAATGGAGTGATTGGTATGAGACTTCTTGGGTGTTGGCTTCTTGCTGGCTACAATCAAGACTTGAGTAGGCATTGAAGGGCCCCCGACAATGGTTTCAATTTCACCAACCATTTGATGACTATTCATCGATTGTCTTTGTTGTTGATTCTGTCCTCCAACGGATCCAGCCTCATCTCGAGCAGATAGGTTTTAGATAAATTATCTGAGATATTCTTATCGAATTAGTCTCTCAATTTCTTCCTTGAGTTCCCTACATGCTTCAATAGTGTGTACACAGCTATGGTGAAAGTGGCAGTAATGCTCCTGATTTCCTATGTTGGGCTTCAAAGGATTCAGCCACTTCATGTTCTCCAAATTTCAGATGGCCATCAATACATTTGCTCAAGATAAGTTAAGTGGTGTATACTCATTTTCTTGGCGAGGCTCTCATCGTGGCTTTGAGGGCTGAGGGGGCAAATTGTAGTTTCATTGCTTCTTCTGCTGCAAGGATGGATTTTTCATCCCTGATGTACTTTTACGTTTCCCATTTGTTTGCTCAAAATGCTTCCTATGAGCATTAATGGCTTCATCGACAGAGATTTGTGCCTCCACGCGATGGATTAGATCAGCATATAAATGTATCGTGTCTCTCATAAGTGCTGAGTAGAAGGGGCCAGGATGAAGCCCTCTAAGGAAAACTCCTCTCAGTAATTTGGGATCCACCCCTAGAATTTGTTGAGCCTTAGTAGAAAATCTTTAAAAGTACTCTTTGAGGGACTCACTTTCATTCTGGAGAATTCCTGAGTGGTGAAAAGAATCTTTGACTATTCTTTGATTGGCAATAAATTATTCGACGAATACTTTGGCCAATTTGATGAACATTGGATAATTTTGACTGAAAGCAAATAGAACAATGTTCAAGCTTGCCCTTTGAGGATAGTAAGAAAACCCTGGCAGAGGAGCATGTCTAAGGCTCGCTGGATATGCATGATGGTTCTATAGTGATCGATATGCTCGTATGAGTCAGATGTCTCGTTGTAGGAATTGATGCTTGGTAGTTTGAATTCTACCGGAATGGGGTGTTGAAGGATGGCTTCAATTATGGGTGATAACTCCTAGAAGTCCCACTAACAAAGAGATTGTATTACACCTCCCATGGAGAACTCTTCTCGAACTAATGACATAGGAAGTTGCGAGGGATTCAGCAATATGTGGTCGAGCTAAGTCCTCGGGGACATCCGAAGAAATGTAAGGTTGCCGACCTACACGCAAATGATGGATAGAGCTTATTGTATCAACAAGTTTATTGTCTTGACGTGTCGGAGGATGCATCCTTGGCAGAGGAAGAGGAATTTCGACATGAAGATGTTCGGGTTGAACATCTTCAACCTGTGGTGGATCTCAAGGGAGAATAATTTCTTCCTATGGTGATAGTGTCAGTTGCCGAGTCTTTCGCAGGAGTTGAATGATCTCATTCTGAGATTCATCCATATTTCGGATGTGATCTTCCAAGTATGGTCCTAATGTCCCTTACCTGGCAGGGTTTCGCCAACCAACGGGAAAAGAGGTAGATGCCTGACGTCATTGGTTCATGGAATGATTCCTGGATTGATGTGAGTTGGAGCGGGAGGCTCCCAATATATGATTGTTATGCCTGTTGGCCATCGAAGTGGTGCTTAAGATAGTGGGATTGAGTTTCATACAAACGGCGCCAAATTATTACAGGCTAGAATATACATCGCAGTAGAGTCAAAATTTTATGTCTCAGTGTTGTATGGATGTCTAGCACACAATCAAAGAACATAAAATTTTTCACGTGGAAAATCCTGGAAACAGGAGAAACCACAGGGCCACCTAGTTAAAAATGATTCCACTAGAATTTGAGTAGAGTACAGTGTGCTGACTCATCTTTGAGGGCGATCAGATTACAAATGAGAATTATATAGTTGAGTTCTAATGACAAATTGGAGTTTGATGAAAGTCTAACATCACTTGGCAGTCTGATGGTGGTTTGACAGAATTCTGGCATCAGTCGGTGGTTTGGCGGGACTTCGGTAGCAGTCAGTGGTCCGATAGAACTCTGGCGTCAAGCGGTGGTTCGACGGAACTCCGGGCGTCCGGTGGTGGTCTAGTAGAACTCCACGTCAGGTGGTGGCCCGGCAGAACTCTGGGCGTCAGGTGGTGGTCCGACAGTACTCCGACATCAGGTGGTGGTCCGACAGAACTCCTGGCGTCAGGTGGTGGTCTAGCAGAACTCCGGGCGTTAGGTGGTGGTCTGGCAGAACTCTGATGTCAGGTGGTGGTCCGACAGAACTCCAGGCGTTAGGTGGTGGTCCGACAGAACTCCGGGTGATGGTCGAGAAGGAGCAAGGGGGCAAGAGCGATCTCCAACCTCTCTCTTATTTCCTTGGGCTTGGGCCCCTTTTCAAGAGAAAGGATGGGTTTCATTATAGATTTTCTAGAGTGGCATGACCCATAACTAGGAGGAAAATCAAGGGTAATTGGGGAGTGGTTTGGATGGACGGTCGATGTTGACTCCCTTGATCATAGACCATTATTGAGCATTTGAATGTCTTAGTGATATCAAAATTTAGTAATCTTGAGTTCGTTGGATTCGTCTCATCGAACCGATCAATTCGACTATAAGCATGTCATGTTTGAAAACCGTTGGTTAATCCAAATTGTGGTTTGAACCTTCCAACAATACTTCGGGTCCTTGATTTAAACCCATTTGGGCTCAGATTGCGTTGAATTTGGTGTCATTGGGTTTGTATTTTCGAGACGTTCAGTTCGACTATAAGTTTGTTGAAATCAGAGTTCGGATGGTCTCAATTTTAATTTCGGAAGTTTTCAACTTAATTTTTCCTGGAGATTCATGTCCGATCATGATAACTTTTTTATGATGTATCAATACTTATCATAATTCAAAATATTTTTTTGTTGAATTTCTTGATATAAGTCATATATGCCTTGTGATGATGCAAATACAAATCATGTTATTACTTAGTACAAACTAAGAAAACTAATTGACTAGTACAAGTTGACCTATTAATAGAGCTATTATAGGCAATCCCTGTAATAGGAAGAATAAAATCCCAACTAAAAATATAATCAGTCACTAAGTACCGAAGTAAGTCTCCTATGCTCCTATTAGCATTTTTAGTCTAACCATTAGTTTGAGGGTGATATACAATAAAAAATAAAAGCTTTGTGCGGAGTTTCTTCCATAAAGTTTTCCAAAAATAACTCATAAATCTCATATCATATTCAGAGATAATTGTCTTAGGAAGCCAATACAAATGGACAATCTAACAAAAAAATATAGATGTTATATGTGATACATATGATGTCTTATAATATGGAATGAAGTATGCCATTTTAAAAAAATGGTTAACAACTACTAAGATGTAGTCAAAATGCTACACAATGTGAGGTAATTCTAGGATAAAGTCCATAATGGGATTGGAAGGGGTGTGCAAAATAGGTTATATTTACCACTCTTTGGCATATGATAGGTACAACATTGAGCAACAACACGAGCTACATCTTTCTTAAGATTAGGCCAAGAGAATATATCTTCCATTATGGCTATTACGTTATATTTACCAAAGTGATCAAACATGCTACATGAATGCATTTTCTCAATGAGAATTATCTCAAAGTGATGAATCATAAATATAGAGATGCATTCCTCAAAAGAGATAATCATCTCATATATGATAGTCAGAATTAACAATAGGTGTATCAGAGCCCAAGGACTCAAAATCTTATAAAATTCTTTACAATTTAGGCAATCGTTCATAACCTTATCAAAATCAATAATCTTAAAACTTGTCATTTTTACTAACATACAAATTTTGCTCAGGGCATCAACAACTTTATTCTCAACACCACACATACTTGAGAATAAACATGTACTTTTCAAGAAATTATAATGATTTTTTATGATGCAAGCTATTTTTTTAGTTTATATATAATTTAGAGTCTCATGATTATAATATAGTACAAACTCCATGAAAAGAGATAATATTATCAATAACGAAGAGTCTGGATGATGATGTATAACTCATGGTCATTTATAAAGTAACATAGCCATGCATCATTTAATTTCTCTTAACAGAATATATATATGAAATTCCTCTTTAAGGACTCCAGTATCAACTCTAGAAGAATCATAATATACCTCAAACATTTTATCAAATTTGATAATTTTAACACTAATGAACTTCTCATAATTTTAGAAAAGGTATCAGCCTCTAGCCTTATTTAATTAATTCATCTTTTCTTAAGGCTATGAGTAATTGGAGTAATAATAGTGTTGAATCCATAAATAAACCTTCAATAGAAGGTGGCTTACCCATAAAAACTTTAAGCATCATGAAATATGGTTGGAGGAGGTTACTCTTGAATGACCAAAATTTTCTTAGGATTGATAAAGACACCATTGATGGGGGTGTTGACCTTGAATTGGGCTCAGACTCATGCCTTGGGTCAACCTAGTTGACCATGTCAACTCAGGTTGACCCAATTAGCCTGAATTGGTCTACCCAAGCTCTAATTGTATCTTAACCCACCCAGGACCCAATCCACTCATCATGTGGGTCTATTTGACTGGGTCGACCAAGTCAAAGGTTGACTTGGTCAACCCAAGTCTTTAATAGGTCAAATTGACCTATTTAGGTCAATTTTGACCCATTTAATGCATTGAACATCTTCCCTATTGAGTCTCCACTCAAGCCACGGCCTAAGGGCCCTAATTACCTCCTAATCAAACCCTAGATGCAATCTCAGTCGTCCTTAGTAGGGTTAGGACTATATATAGGCTTCTTAGAGTTCGTTTAGGTGGACTTTTGCATTCTCTCTCTCTCTCTCTAAGCCTCCTAAGCCCGAGGTATTTTGTGTGTGAGCTCTCCTAAACCTCCCCCACCTCTCTCGACTTATTCCCACCATCAAGAACCCGCCGGCGATGATCCTCCGACGAGATCAAGACCAAATCCTTCCAAGGCTTGCCCTGCTCAATCCGAAGCTCGTTTGGCCACGACTTCAACTAGAAGATTGTGCGAGGACAGTCTACAAGCTCAATCGTACAAAGATCTCCCGAATCCATTCATTGGATTGAGGTAAAATCAAAACCCTAGGTCACCACACCTAGATTTAAATAGCTTTCTACACATTACATTTTAAATCAAACGAAAGTATCCACATGATTTCTATTCATGCCTAGATACTAGGTTTAAAATTTTATAACATTTCGTGCACCCGATCGCGAGAACGAGCCAAAATATCAAGTTAGGGCTCGGGTTCGGCTCTTCGTCCGCTAACGGTTGATCTCAGCCGTTGGTCGTTCCGCTGTTCGGAACGACGGTTGGCTTCAATCTTGTGGATCAGAACACCATCCGGCGCCATCACGACCGTCCGATCGAAATAGCGGAAGATCAGACGGCCGCTGGGCGCCGTCCTACGTGGCTGAGTAGCCGCGACCGCGGCAATCATTGCAGCAATGATTGCCCGCTGCGGCAATCATTGTCGAAACCGCAGAACCAACCCCGCGCTAAAGCGTGGCCCACATCTACCGCCGCCGCGGATCTCTCCCCAATCATTGCCCGGGACCGCGGAGCCAATCTTGGGCTTCCACGTGGATGACCGCCGCCGCGCCGCCGTCGCTATTATTTATTTAAAATTAGTTTTAATAATTATTTTTAATATATTTTAAATCCAGAAAAATTATTTAAAACATTTTAAAAATCAAAAAATTTATATTTTGAAATTTATTTTTATTAACATTCTTATAATATTAATAATATTATTAATAATATTATTATTATTTTAATAATATTATTATTATTTTAATAATATTATTATTATGTTAATATTTATATTATTACAATATTAACTTATTTTTATTAACATTATTATTATAATATTAATATTATTATTATTTTAATAATATTATTATTATGTTAATATTTATATTATTTTAATATTAACTTATTTTTATTAACATTATTATTATAATATTAATATTATTAATAATATTATTATTATTATTTTAATAATATTATTATTATGTTAATATTTATATTATTATAATATTAACTTATTTTTATTATAATATTAACATTATTATTAATAATATTATTATTATTATTTTAATAATTTTATTATTATGTTAATATTTATATTATTATAAAATTAATTTATTTTTATCAACATTATTATGATAATATTAATATTATTATTATTATTTTAATAATATTATTATTATGTTAATATTTATATTATTATAATATTAATTTATTTTTATTAACATTATTATGATAATATTAATATTATTATTAATAATATTATTATTATTTTAATAATATTATTATTTGTTAATATTTATATTATTCTAATATTAATTTATTTTTATTAACATTATCATTATAATATTAATATTATTATTAATAATATTATTATTATTTTAATAATATTATTATTATGTTAATATTCATATTATTATAATATTAATTTATTATTATTTTAATAATATTATTATTATGTTAATATTCATATTATTATAATATTAATTTATTATTATTAACATTATAATGATAATATTAATATTATTAATAATAATATTATTATTTTAATAATATTATTATTATTTTAATATTCATATTATTATAATGTTGATATTTTGATGATAACATTATTATGTTAATGGTAATATTATTATTATTATTATTATTATTATTATTTTCATATTTACTATTATTGTTATTATCTTTTATTATTATTATTATTATTATTATGTTATTTATTATTTATTTCTTTTTTAATTAGAAAATCCTTTATGGTTATTTTAATTTAATTTAATAATTATTTTCAAACATTAATTAATTAAATTATTTTAAAATGACCTTTAAATGTATATAACTTCTAAAATTCATAACTAATTCATTTTAAATCGGATTTTAATGCATAATACCTTGAAGTTTTCAGAAAAATATGAACTTTAATTTAAAATTATTCTCTTACTTCAATTCTGCCTTTTTTTGGATGATTTCTGTATCATTCAGTTATTTAATTATTTGAATATTATTTAAATAATTAATATGATTAATTATTTTGAAATAAAAATTATTTTAAAACCCCTCTTGGTGGCTCGTGGATCTCCCGCACCTATATATTGAAATATTTTTCAAATTACCTTACTTTTAAACTTATATTATTTATATTATAATACCTATGTATTTTAAAACTATTTTTAAAATTAGATATTATTTAAATTCTCTAATTGTGAGGGATCCACCCTTTGAAATTTTAAACATAGAATTTATGTATGAACAGCATGCATGTGGGGAGGATTATT
The DNA here is from genome assembly GCA_019925795.1 of Dendrobium chrysotoxum. Lineage (NCBI taxonomy): Eukaryota > Viridiplantae > Streptophyta > Magnoliopsida > Asparagales > Orchidaceae > Dendrobium > Dendrobium chrysotoxum. The sequence continues at coordinate 46,950,723 of CM034297.1, read as the reverse complement.
GGATGATTAGGTCTCAATCATTCACTAATCACTTCGTTAATTCTATTTTTCTTAGTGCTCGTAGTCCTTTGCATGTGTAGATTGCACAAGCACCTAGCCTAGGCTCTCCTAGATTTAAGGACATGTTTGGTGTGTTTATATTTTATTGCATTTTCTCTATGTTACCCCAAGGGTTAGTTTCAAACACTGATTCAAAACTCATTTAACGTAGTGACACCCTAAGGACAATTATTAAGGACCCGTCTATCAAACTTCGAGAAGTTCTACGAGCTAGGGTTCACTTCAGATTGACTTGAAACTTGAAAAACTTAAACTTAGTGACATCCTAAATCCTCCAAAATTTTCTAGGAATTTTTAGGACTCATTAAACCCCTTAATTGATCAACCCTAATTTACCCTTTAATTAAGACCCGCTAATTTCAAAAAATTCTAATAAATTCATTTTAAATCTGCAAAATACCCATAATATATCAAACTCTTCAGAATGCAGTCCCTAATTCATGAAATTAAAAGCCCCTTCTTTGGACCTCAATTTGAACTTTAATTTAATTTTGATTAAAAATCACCTTTTAATTAAATTAAATAATTTAAAATTATTAAAAATTCCAAATTTTTCCCAAACACTTGGGAACACTTCTTTGGGTCATTCCTGACCTTTGGGGGTAATTCCAAGCAGTTTGGAACTGATTTGGATCAAAATCTCTAAAACAGCCTTGAATTAAATAATTTCGATAATTCACTAAATAACTCAAACTTTGAAAATTCATAACTAATTATAGAAAACTCCAAATTGGACAAACTCAAAGGCATTCAACTCATATTAGGGTCTAGTATTTATTAAAAATATTAAGATTCCAGAAATTAACTTAAATAAAAAAGTCAACAATCCGGTCAAACTTAGTTGAAAATGAGACCAAAACTTCGAAAATTCATAACTTTGGATAGAAGAATCCAAATTGGACATGCTTATAGTCTAACTGATCGGGTTAAGGTCTACTATTTTATAAAAATATTAACTGTTCACAAAACCCTTTTAATCAAAAAGTCTATTTTGGACCCCTTTAATCTAGTGGATAGGGTGACCCCGGACCTTCTGAAAACCACCGGCTTAACTTAAATTTCAGAAAATATTTCCCTTAACTCAAAGCCAACATACTAAAATAATAATAAATAAATTAATATACCCCTTTTCTTTTAATCTTCAACCAACTAAATCAACTTAATCAACTCATGGTTGCTATTGGATAACCCAGGCCTACGAGGCTATTGACTTAGCCCCAAGGAAGGTGAAATAAACTTCACGGCCTCGGTGTGAAACAAAGGTAGTAATCATTAAACTCTTAAAATATACCTAATTTGATCCTTAATATATTAATACTCAAACTCAAACCTAAACCTTTCCTTCACTGTTGTGTGCCGAGTTTTCTGGGTTTTCATTGTATGTTGTGATTGGAATATTATTGATGTGTTTGTTTACTTTTATTGTACTCTGGAAATTGATGTGATTGCACGATAGATTACCCATAGGTTAGGATCAATTTTGATACTAACAATATTTTTTACAGGTGTCCATGCTCATGTACTGCTAATAAAGGGGGGCAATAATCATGATTTAAATACTAACGCTGTTTCATATAGGCGCTTCAGAAATTGCTCAGTCCCTCTAAATAAATGAGGGCTAAAATAATAAATCATTATAAATTACTACAGGTGCTCCAGAACTGCTTAGCCCTTAAACAATTAAGAGCATGACCAAGTGTGGCTGTGATGAGCATTTTCATTTCCATATAAACTGCTTGGGATGATGTATAAATTGCTTGGGATGATTTTATTAGGATAACCTTGCAGGAGAGTCTAGATTTTATTGCTTTCATTTAATATAAATCATTTATAAAATTAGTATTGAGTTGTGAAAGTGCACCTTTGAGTGGAGATATATAAATCCAAAGGTTAGATTCCAGAAAGGAAAGGACACCCACTATGAGGATAGTCCTTTTCTATTCAAGAGTCCAAATTTGGATCACTTCACTACCCGAGGTGGGGAGAATAACCTCCCCTTTGGGGGAGAGTCTTCTTATCCACCTTGGGTATTCAGTTACAACAAATCCAATGAACTCGAAAAGGAGGAGATCCAGGAGTCCAAGGAAGAGAAGATCAAGAAGCTGAAGACCAAGAGTATCCCACTCAAAGTCACTTGCGTCTATTCTAGGATTAGAAATCCAGGTTGTTGGCAGTGATGCCCGGCCACTTTATTTTCTGCAGACCCTGGTTTGTAATTAAGGGCAGTTGGCCTATAAACATTTATTTAATTAGTTTGATTATCTTGATGTGTTATTTATGATTATGTGCCTTTAGGGTTGCCTGTTTTTCTTAGTTTCTTGGCGATTTGCATGCCGCTTTTATTTTAGCCTGGAATTTTGTTAGGCTCTCTAAGGAATAAAACACTTTTCTACTCACAATTAATATTTAAATTTTAAGGTTTAAGTAACATAGAAACCTAACGACCTAGGGAACCGCCGGAGTCGTCCGGGGTCGCATGCATATCAATGCATTTCCTCTCTCTTTCTATAAGACACTTCCCCGCCTGTGGGTAGAGTCTAGATAATCTGGCCTATAAGGATGAGGTGCCCATAAGGAAGTATGCTTACTTGCAATAAACTACTATTATCTACTCTAATTATAATAATTATCATACTTAATAAAATTGATATTTTTGGATATTCTATCAATGAATAAAATAGTAAAATATTTGATACAATATTAAATTAAAGTGTTTTGGATTGATGAGTATAAATTGCATATCTTTTCTAATGAGACTCTTCAATATAATGTGATTCAGAGTACATGTATCCCTAGGTCTTTGTCGAGCTTGTAGGGGTCTGATCTCCTATAATTATAATATCTCTTTAAGAATCTAGAATATTTTATGTCCTATGTTTAGGCATGCAAAACATCATATCTCAATACTCCTGGTTGTTCTTGCATTCCTCCGTCGAGTCTATACTTCACACTAGATTTTAACTACACATATAGCCACTATATGCATTAAATAAAGAGTGGGATAATATTGAAAATATATTTTAATAATTTATAGAACAAAATTTTTCATTAGTACTTAACATGTATTTTATATCATCAATCTAAAATAAGAGAATTAGCCATACATGAAATGAATAACAAGCTAACTCATGAAAGAATGAAAAATACAAAACTAGGAAGAATCAAAGTATCTCCTCTACCCTTCTTCTCCCTTTAACTTATAGAGTTGCTTTAACAAATACAGGCTAAACACTCCTAATGATCGTATCTTATACTTCCTTAGCCTCCTTTAGATTTTACTCTAAGTTGGAACTAAAGAAATACTCTAAAAAGTACTAAAACTACACAAGTGACTGAACTCCCTTACAAATATAACATCATAACTATTTATAAAAAATATAAAAATGGCAACTAGCATTGCAGCACTTGAAATAATGGCACCGTGATGCTCCTTAAATGAACTAGTGTTGAAGCTTTTGCACCGCCTTGGCGCTTGCTGACGTGGATCAGTTACTTAGTGAATAGTCATGTCTCTTCACTGATAGAATGTGGCCCTTGGAAGTTATAGCTGTTACGCCGCAATACTGTGGACATTGAAGCACTGTGGTGCCTAAGCACAAAAATGGTGCCAAGGCGTGAGAAATTATAGCACCACAACATTTAAAAACAAAGACTCTGGAGTTGTCAAGCTAACTTTCTGACGTCACAGTGCTGATCATGCTGCAGTGCTATCGGTGTTGCCAGTGCAGCTCTTGAAAATTGAGAACTTGACGACGCAATGTCAAAATTGGGGCACCTTAGTAGTATTGAAGGTAGCACTACGGTGTTTTTTCATCGGACTCCACAGCGCTGAAGGCTCTTTAGAATTTCTACAAATTTTTTATTTTTCCTGCACATAAAATAGCTAAAATAATGCATCTTCACTAAAAATAAAATACATTAAATAATATGTAATTTACACTTATCAGCCATCACAAAATTAATAAATCCTAAAAAGATCACTAAAGTTATCATAAATGAGCACTTCAAATGAATATATGACTTTTTTGATGAAGCATCATAAAATCTTGTCAAAAGTGGTGCTCTTGACTGCTTTCAATCTGACTAAAAATTAAAATATTACCAAAGTATATAACTAGAAATTTTTAAATAAAGGGGACCATGATGTACGTCATCATTAGCATGAATATTATTAGGGCATTTATTTAGCCAAATTGTATTACCAACCATTCATATAAGCCCTACTTTATCTTAAAGGCGCCAATCTTTCATTCATCCCTTTCTCACATGTGAACCTAATATTATCCACTTCTAAGATAAAAATTGGAGAAAATCACTACGCAAGCATCATAACTAAGTGTCATAAAGTCAATGCATAATGAACCTATATTTAATAGTGATTTTATTTATGTACATACACCAGCTACTATCATTCTTTGGGATAAGGAGGGCAGAGACTCCACATGGAGATAAACTTTACTAAATAAAACCTCTAGTCAATACATCATTGGTATATCATTTAAGCTTTACATATTTATTGGGATTCACATGTTAATGAGGCAAGTTAGGGAAGGGATGAACTTAATAGTATTTGTATACATCACATAAGCATTATTTAAAAGTTAAACTTTTGTACATATTGGAATTATATTTTAATTTATCTTATGATTTTAAAATCTAAAATTTCACATGTTTGAAATGGATAATATTTTATAATTTTTATGAAATTATCACAAAATTTAATAAAACCATGATGAGATTAAAATTAGATGTTAGTCATGCAACCCTTCTCCAAAATGTCTCTATATATGAAAATCTTTATGCAAAATTTCTTACATCTTTAAGTCAAGCAAATGTCATCAAAATCTATAAAAATACATGCATGCTAAGTTTATAGATTTGTTCATTTTCTTTGCTACTTCCCATCTCTCCAAACCAAGTATTCTACATATATAAACCCACCTTCACCTATAAATAAGAGAGAATCATGACTCTTCTTCATGTCAAAATATTTTATGAAGTTAAATTAATGTTGAGATGAGGAAGAAAGAGAGTTCTTAGGAATAGAGTTGCTGGAAAGCTAGAGAAAAAATAAGAGTTAGAGAGAGAACATTTGAAAAAAAATGAGAAAAATTTTCAAAATTTTGAAAAAATACAAGGATTTACAATCCATTCTTTGTTCTTGAAATTCTTATACATTCATCAAAATCTAGTAGGCAATATGTCAATTATTATTATCCACTTTTATTTTATGTCAATGTAAGTTTTGTAGGAGAATGCTAATTTTTTTTGCTTGTGATATAGATTTAGTATAACATTTTTTTTCTCTAAAATTTGTGGAACTTTGAAGCTATTATAAAATTTTTAGTTAATATTTATGCGAATAAGATTATAATGAAATTATTAATTTGATAATTCTAAAAAAATAATTATTATATAAGTTTTTAGAAAAATATTATTTCAAAGTAGTAATAAATTTTAAAGAAATAATTATATTTAAAGGAGCATAAAAAAGTACTTATATGCATATATATTTTAAATAAGAAGTAAATTATTTACTAATTCTAAAAGATTTAATATAAACAATAAGAATTGAATACAAATAAATAGATTATAAAGTAAAAAAAGATTAGTAAATAATTAAATGTTGAGAATGTAAATAATCTTTTGAAATAATATTCTAATTTGGTATTTTGAAATAAAATAATTTTAATATTTTGCATGCCAAATTACACACAAATGTATATGATTATGGGCAAATTTTGAGCATCAACTTTTTATAAAAGCCTTCGCAGATAATTTTGCATTGATAAAATTTTTACTGCATAACTTTTTATATATTATAGAGATTATGATAATGCACATTTTTAATATTTTCTGAAAATTTTACAGTAGTGGTTTTAAAATTTATGAAATTTTTATTGAATAAAAAATTATCTAGATATTAAAAAATAGTGTTGTAGTATAATAAAAGTCTTAAAATATTATTTTACATAATCCTTGATAATTTGATTATTTTCTCACAATATGCATTTTTGTCTAGTAAGATTTTCTGTTGTCTACCGTTATATAACAATATGCAATTTTGACATATGCTCAATTACTCTTTAATTATTATAATATGATGATATATGTGTATATGTGTTAAATTATATCTACTGGGAGTTATAAGGGGTCAAAATCTTCTAAGACTCTATCTGTGTTAAAGAATTATTGGAAGCTATAAGGGGTTAGAATTCTTTGAGATTTTATCTGAGATAGAGATATGTGATATGTTCTTGTGCTATAAGCACAACAAGGAAGTCATAAGGGGCTAAAATCTTTTAAGATTCTATTTGGGTCTGGAAAATGTGATATAAACTACTCTATGATATAAATGTTAATTTATTTATCTATTCGCTATTTAAATCATGGAATAACTAATATGCATTTATTATATTTCTTAGTATAGTTATTTATTTAAACTGCATTTAACTACTTTTAAATATTCAACAAAATATTTGATAAAAGAATATTTGGAAATTTAAATTAATTTGTGTGGCCTACTAAGCTGTTGTAGTTCATTGTGAGTTTGCTTTTGATTTTTAGGATCTGAAAAAGGGAACGAGATTATGGATTAGTAGTTTAGGATCATATCTAAGTTGATAAGTATTTCTCTTTTGATTTTTATACAGTCATAACTAGTTTATTATTCAGTTTAGTAGCTTATGCATGTAGACGCGTACTGTAGTATAGAAATACATTTTAATGAAATGAAAAAAATCTTATGGATGAGTTTATTTTTACTATTTAGATTATTAGTAGCCTTGTAGTCTATAGTTTATTTCAAATTAATATTTACAGAAAATCTAAAATAATTCTAAAAGTGAATCTTGTGATTTACCTATCACAGCTCAATACGATAGGACATGTCCTAGTTATGTTGGGTTATGATAAGGTTTTGTGGTATCAGAGCAATAGTTTTGGAATTGGATCATAAAATAGGGCTATAGAAATTGATCTATAAGTCTAGTGGGGTAATTTCAAGTCTATCTGGGTGTTTATTATTATTTGCATGTATATTCAGTTGCATATTCTATATGATCATGGATCTGCCAGACCCAGACATGATAAATGGATAAAGTGTTAGTTAGGAAGCTATTGTATATAGTACTGCTCTGATAGTTGGTTTAGATACAGTTTCAAAGTTTACTACTTTGATAGCCCAGATGATGGGTGTGACACATAGCAGGGTTCCTGTTATGAGATCTGAAGAGGTAGACAGACATCTCTAGATATTTTTGAGATTCAAGCCTCCGCGTTTTGAGGATACTATCGAACCTAGAGTAGAAAAGGGTTGGTTGAGGAGGTTGGAGAAGATATTTGATGTTATGTAGTGTCCTCTTGAGAGGAATGTACTGTTAGCAATCTTTTTATTAGATGGTGCGGCAGAGTGTTGGTGGATGGGCTAGCAAGAGGAGAAGTTTCAGGGGAGGTTAAACTCTTTGATTAGTTGGGATGAGTTCTCTGATGTATTTTGAGCTTAGTTTGTACCACCTTTTACATAACAGCAGATGTAGAAGACTTTTCTAAGGTTGGTTCAGGGGAGCAGGATAATTATGTAGTATGAGGCAGAGTTTATTTCTTTGGCCAAATATGTTTCACAGCTAGTTAGCACTCCCATAGAGAAGTGCTATAGATTTCTAAGGGGAATTCAAGATAGTCTGAGATAGAATCTACTGCCATTTCACATTTTTTATTTCTCTGAGCTAGTAGAGAGAGCTCATCTAATAGAGAATGATTTTATGGCTACTCAATAGTGGTAGACTATTTGCACGAAGAGGTTCAGTAGCTAAATTTCTAATAGTGACTTTTATGGAAAGAAGAGTAGATTTACACCTGGAGATTCCAAGAGAGGACATTCAGTATCTACAGTAGTCTCTAGTAGTGATAGCATAAGCAGTTTTGGTTCGGTTAGTGGGGTACCTATGTGCCAGAGTTGTGGTAGATGTCATTATGGTCAGTACTATAGGATGACTGGATAGTGCTTTAGATGCAGTTAGATAAGGCACCATATAGCAAAGTGTCCACATGTAGGATTTGACTAATGTTCTGAGCTTAGATCTAAAAGCTTTGTCAAATTGACAGGGAGATCGAGGGTAGTTCCTCTATGTACTTTTTCTAAGGGACTATATGATAGAATTGGTGGTTCTAGTTTAGTGGCTAGAGGGGCATCTGGAAGTGCTCAGAGAAAGCCTAGTAGGTCTAATACTTCAGCTCAAGTTTAGCCACGTCTATACAGTTTAACTCAAGAGGAGGCTCGTGATACTCCAGACATTGTGACAGGTATGGTTTATATTTTTGAGCATCCATGTCATATTTTATTTGATTTTAAAGATAATCATTCATTTATTTTTTTTTTTTTTCATTTCTTTGATTTACTATAATTTTTCTTTAGTTGTACTATATATTTATGTTTCTATTACTCTACTGATTGGAGATGGTATGATAGCCAGTATATTTTATTTATGTGATATTGAGATTTTTTAAAAGAAGTGAAAATTTAGTTTGATTTTATTATCCATTTTCTCATATGATGTTATTTTGGATATGATTTGGTTGAGTCAGTATGGGGCTCAGATTGATTGATTGAAGAAGCAAGTTGTGTTACGTTTGTGTAGCAAGAGTTATGTATTTCAAGGAGTTAGAGGGGTTCTATCATATTTGATCTCTTCTATAGAAGCAGATAGATTATGAAAGAAGAGTTGTATGTTATTCATAACATCAGTTTGGGATATGAGTATATATTCTGGTCTTCTTTTTGATGTCCCAATAGTACAATAATTTATAAGTATATTTCCTGAGGAGTTAGTTAATTTGCCTCCAGATAGAGACATAGATTTCTATAATGATGTATTTCTGGGTATGGCCCCGATATTTAAAGATTCGTATAGGATGGCACCTAAAGAGCTTCAGGAGTTTAAGGTTCAACTTCAGGAGTTGGTTGGCAGGGAATTTGTTCATCCTAGCATGTCTCTGTAGGGAGCACATATTTTATTTGTGAAGAATAATAATGGTATGATGTGTATAGGCATTGACTATAAGGAGTTAAATAAAGTCACTATTAAGAATAAGTATTATCTACCATAGATTGACAATTTATTCGATTTGCATGCTGGATCTTTTGAATTTTTTAAGATTAATTTATGATTTGGATACTATTAGGTGAAGGTGAGAGAGACTAATGTGATGGAGATAGCTTTCAGTACTCGAAGTGGACACTACGAGTTCTTAGTCATGCCTTTTGGGATGACTAATGCACCATCCATCTTTATGGATCTGATGAACAGTGTTTAGAGACTTTCTGGATCAGTTTGTTATTATTTTTATGGATGATATTCTAGTTTATTATACTTCTAAGGAAGATCATGCCAGACATCTAAGGATTGTGTTGGAGACTTTAAAGCAGCATTAGCTATATGCCAAATTCTCGTGTGAATTTTGGCTGAAGAGTATTTCTTTTCTAGGGCACGTAGTGAGTAGTGCAAGTATTTTTATTGATCCCCAAAAAGTTTAAGTAGTCACCGATTGGTCGAGGCCTACTACCGTGTTTGAGATGCGCAGTTTCTTGGGTATGGCTAGATATTACATGAAGTTTATGAAGGATTTTTCTCAGATTTATGCACCTCTGACAAGACTGACTCAAAATTCAGTAGCTTTTGTCTGGACACCGAATGTGAGGCTAATTTTCAGATTGGAGGATTGTTTGACTTCTGCTCCAGCTTTGACTCTTCCTTCTGGTATAAAAGGATTTCATGTATTCAATGATTTTTCATTAAGAGGTTTATGATGTATGCTGATACAATACGGTAGAGTAATAGCCTATACTTTTAGACATTTGAAGTTACATGAGAGGAATTACCCGACACATGATTTGGGGTTAGTTATTATATCTGCTTTGAAGATTTGGCAGCATTACTTATATGGAGTCGGATGCGAGATCTTTGCTAACCATCAAAGTCTAAAATACATATTTACTCAGAAGGATCTTAACCTGAGGTAAAGGGGATGACTTGAGTTAATTAAAGATTATGATCTGACTATTTAATAGCAACCTGGTAAGGCTAATATGGTGGCAGAGGCTCTAAGCAAGAAATCTTCTAAAATTTTATTTCTTCAGCTTACTTTTGATAAGTCTTTAATTTGTGATATGAATAGATTATAATTGGAGATTATTTCTTCTACTACATGGGATTCTAATATATTAGCTCAGATGATTATTCAGCCTTTTTTGGAAGAAATGATTCATGAATCTCAGAAGTTAGATACAAAGTATCCAAAGTTGATTAATTTGGTTAGATCTGGTAAGAAATTAAAACTACGTGCATTTAATTTTGGTATTATCTTCGACAAGAATAGATTGTGGGTTCTTATTTTTGGTGATTTGAGGAGAGATATTTTACACGAGGCTCACTATTAAGGCTATATTATTTACCCAGGAATTAGCAAAATGTATTGTGATTTAAAATATATATATTTGGTGGCCTGGATTGAAGAAGGATGTGGCAAATTTTATATCGAAGTATGTAGCATGTTAGTTAGTAAAGATAAAGCATCAACGACCTGGAGGTCTTTTGCAACTGTTACATATTCCAGAGTGGAAGAGGGAAGAGATGACTATGGATTTTCCCATGTTAAGATAATGACATGATGTTATCTGAGTTATTTTTGATCGACTGACAAACTCTATGTATTTCATTCTGATCTGATAGTCTAATTTTATAGACATATTGGCTTGGGTATATGTGCATGAGATCATCAGATTGACAGTGCTGGCAGGTTTACCTCCAAACTATTGAGAGGTATTCAGCAAAGTTTGGGAACTAAACTGCATTTCAATATAGCTTTTCATCTGAAGATAGATGGATTGTCTAAGAGGACTATATAGGTAATGGAGAATATTTTAAGACTTTGTATTCTAGATTTTGGTGGCAGTTGAGAAGACCAAATTCCTCTGATAGAGTTTGTATATAACAATAATAGGTATGGCTACTTATGAAGCTCTGTATGGTAGGAAGTACAAGACTCATTTGACTTTGATAGAGGTAGGTGAGAGACATCTGATTGGGTCAGCCTTAGTTGATGATGTTATTGAAAAGATTTATTTAAATAGAGATAGATTTGAGGTTGTATAGGACAGGCAATGACAGTATTTTAATGCTAAGAATTAGGTTGTAACCTTTCAGGTAGGAGATTTTGTATATGTGAAGATCTAGTCGATAAAAGGCATTAACAGATTTGGTGAGGAAGGGAAGTTGATTCCAAGGTATGCTTGACCATTTGAAGTTGTTGAAAGGATTGAGAAATCTGCCTAAATGTTACAGTTATCAGATCATATTTCAGAAATTCATAATATATTCCACATATCACTTTTGAGAAAATGGATATCTTATTTTGTAAACAAGATATCTATCGAAGACATCGAGGTACGTTTAAATCTGAGCTACAGGGAAGAACCAAAAATGATTCTAGCCTATGATGTTAGAAAGCTAAGGAGCAAGCATATTCATATGCTTAAAGTTCAGTGGAAGAACATAGTTGAAAGAGAAGCTACTTGAAAAAAAGTCTAAGATGTGACAACTGTATTCTAATTTATTTTTGTGATATGAGTGTTAAATGTCAAGGATGATATTTTTTTGAGGAGGGGAGAGTTGTGACACTTGCAAGTTTAGCATCTGAATTGACCTATTCTGACCCAATTGGAAAAAGTAGCAAGAAGAGGATTTTTAGCCGCTTCGAGTCATTTTTAGCCATCAGCCCAATTCAAAAAGTTGTTCGGATCGACATAAGACACCTTACGTCTATCTTAATTTTCAAAAATATGAAGTTTTTATCTAATTTTTCGATCAAATTTCTGTTTCAATTAGCAAAAAATACGGATAACTTTACATTAGTAAGACTTTCTTTTATATGTTATAGAGATTACGATTATGCATATTTTAAATATTTTTTAAAATTTTACAATGGAGGTTTTGAAACTTGTGAGGTTTTTATTGAATAAAAAATTATCCGGATGTTAAAAAATAGTATTGTAGTACAATAAAAGTCTTAAAATATTATTTTATTCAATCCATGATAATTTGATTATTTTTCTGAATTGTGTATTTTTTTTCTAGTAAGGTTTTCTGTTGTTTACCGTTATACAATACTATATAATTCTGACACATGCTCAATTATTCTTTAACTGACATATGTGATTAAATTATATATGATGGGTGTTATAAGAGGTCAGAATCCTCTAAGATTTTATCTGTGTTAGAAAATTGTTGAGAGTTATAAGGGGCAAAAATCCTTTTAGATTCTATTCTGAGATTGGGATATATAATATATTATGGTGCTATAAGCAAAAAAAGGGAGTCAAAAGAGGCTAGAATCTCTTAAGATTCTATTTAGGTCTGGAAAATGTGATATGAACTGCTCTATGATATGAGTTTCAATTTGTTTATCTGTTCAGTATTGCTATTTAAATCATGGAATAATTACTATGCATTTATTACATTTCTCAATATAGTGATTTATTTAAATTTCATTTAAATGCTTTTAAATATTCAACAAAATATTTGTTAAAAAAATATTTAAAAATTTAGATTGGTTTGTATGGCCTGCTGAGCTATTGTAGCTCACTGTGATTTTACTTCCGATTTTTAGGATCTGAGAAAGGGAAGGAGATTGTGGATTAACAGTTCATGATCAGATCTGATTGATAGGTATTTCTCTTTTGATTTTTCTACAGTCATGGCTAGTTTATTATTCAGTTCTGTAGGTTCTGCATGTAGCCATGTACTGTAGTGTAGATATATATTTTGATGAAATGAAAGAAATCTTGTGGATGAGTTTATTTTCAGTATTTGGATGTTTTAGTAGCTTTGTAATATCTAGTTTATTTCAAATGAATATTGACAGAAAATTTGAAATAATTTCAAAACTAAATCTTGGGATTTGTCTGTCACAACTTAACATGATATGACCTATCATAGTTGGGTTGGGTTGGATTGTGACACTTTAGTTCCATATAAGTCTTATATAAGGTCCTAACAATCTATAGCTTACTATTCATATTAGGTCCTAACAATCTATAGCTTACTATTCATTTTGATCAAATTGGGTTTTGTACTCAATCTTGATATTTTGATAAATTTGCCCTATGAAATTTGTATATAATTTTATATAAGAATAAGTGATTACATATGAATATAAGTAATAATGGTCAACATATATTTTTATATTTAATTATTTTAATATAATGACATGTAAGCCCTAGTAAAGTTTAATAACTCACTAAAAGTTTTTTTATATGACTTTTAGATTAATCTACAAATATATAAAAACCATCGAAGATAAATAAAAACTTATGAGCTTCTTATTCTACTATTTAAATCATCTTAAGTTCATATATTATTATATTTATTATGCTATAAGAACTCTTTAAAGTTTTCATTATTATAAATCTTATGTAAGCCACTATAATTAAATACTTATGTATGTATGTTTGAAATATCAATACAATCCAAAAATTTTGTGCAAGGATTTTGAGAGTATAACAGCCACCAAGTGGGTCATCAAAGGAGGAGTAGGGGAGGAAGAGGAATGGGTTAATGAGATGACCTCCTCCTTCCATAGTTTGGTGTTCAAAGCTGTATATATTCTAGTGGAGGTGGTGCTATAGCCTTCTGTTCTAACATCTCAAACCTTTTTTGGAATTTGTTATAGGTTTGTTGGTGTTTAAGGAAAAGTTTTTGTATTTTCTCTAATCAAAATACGTAAGGCTTTGTTGTAAAATTTGATCTTGATAGCTATTTCTATTACAAGTTGACATATTGATGTGTATAAAAATTAAGTACTCATATATAAAATTTAGCTAAAAAATGATAGAGAGTGGGCAAGTTAACGTAGTGAGAGCAATCATAGAAAATACATCTTATCTACCATGCTATGACTAATCATATCGAGATCAATAGGCACTTCATAAAAAAAAATTGAACAAGATATTATCAAAGTTATCTACACTTCAATAAATTCTCAAACAAAAAAAATACCCTCACTAAAGCTCTAAATCAAATTCAATTTGAGATCCTCATTTTCAAGTTAGGAATAATCAATATTTATTCCTAACTTGAGGGGGAGTGTGAATTTTCGGATAATATGAAAACACCCCTTCCTTGTTTGGAAGGATTGTTGGATGATATTAATAATGGATGGCATTAATAATGGATGGCATTAATATTAATGCCTCACATATTAGTTGCATAACAAGGAAAAAATGTCTCATTTAATACCAATCAATTCAAAAAAAGAGATTCAAGACTGTTGCAATATAGAGGGCTCTTCTCCTCGATTATCTTCTGCATTGAACAACTATTATTGCCACATTACCATATTGTTTTTGCTGCCCAACTATTCACATTTCTTCTTTATTTTGTGTGTTTATCTTGATTGGGAGGAGATTGACACCATGCATTTACTACCAAATATTTTGTACGTACTATTCTTCCTTTTTCTACTCTCAACTAGGGGTGTAAGTGAGCCCAGCTGACTAATGAGCCGGCTCGAGCATGACTCGTTTATGGGCACGCGAGCCAAGCTTATCGAGCTCACGAGTCGAGTTCAAGCTTACAATCGAGCTCGTATATTATGTGAGGTTGAGTTGAAGCACAGCCAGACTCGACTCGCGAGCTCGTTTAGCCAATTCAATTAAGCAGACCGGGACCGAACGAGATGGAGGCAGACCGAGGCTGTGTGCGTGAGCTCGAAATGAGCGGACTGCTGACCTCGGGCCGAGGTGGCGTGCGTGAGCTAACCTCATGCCTCGTGTGCTCGATGAGACGAAGCGGGAATTCGAAATACAAAGCAGGAAAATCGGACAAATCGAGCTCAAGCCGCTCGACAAGCCGACCTGCACTGTGATGAGTCGAGCTTAAGCTCGTCTTCTGACTGACGAGCCGAGCTCGATAATGTGACTGCTCGACTCATTTACACCCCTACTCTTAGCTGGCCTCACTTGTATCTCTTTGTTTGCCTCATTAAAATTAAAAAAAAAATACAAATGCTTGCCTTTTTTTCTTGTTATTTTTCAGCACATAAAATATTCCTCACTAAAATTTATGAAGAAAAAAAGAAACACAGAAGCTACTTCATTGATTTTACTTCAAATAAAATATAATAGAATTATCTTACATATAACTATTTTACTCACATTACACTTTCAGCAATATCAAGCTGTGACATTGGATATTATTTCCTCTCTCCATTAGAACAATTCAACTTCAATGCTGACAAGACTAAATCCAACCCCATAGAAGCCATCAAAATTCAGGTGATCCATCCCACCATTTGTAATGAGGAAGATGAAGAGTTATTTCCTATCTTTGGTTCTGATTAGATGATTAGTATTTCATTATGAAATTTAATCAGGTTTAAAGCTATATTGACATTTGACAGCATTAGAAGCAAATCAGGAGAGGTCAAAATTAGAAAATAAGCTCTTCTTCCTGTCCTTTTCAGCTATTTTGTTTTTAGTATAATTTAATAAACTTTTTGCAGAGCTTGGCTGGCCTTTCCAAATGGAAACCAATAACTGGAAAGCAAGAAGGAAGAAGTCGCTGATATGTACAGCAATTTCACCCATTTAGCTTCCACTCTCTTTCTTCTCTTCCAATATTAATCCTCTCATTAAAATTTTAAATTCATAGAAGAAAATAATTGAATCAGAATATCTTAGACAAATTTTTATTAGAATGAGCTTAACAATTTATCATATAGTAATTTTGTTTTATATTTTATAAAATATTTATTCTACTCATTATATATAATTATTTTATTATATATTTCAAAACATCTTTTTTTATTAAATTTCCATTTCTCTAAAAAATTGGATATATATATATATATATTGTGTGTGTGTGTCATGTAATTATTATGTGTCAAATTTTAAGTTCATCCTAACATAAAATATTTTCATTCATAAAATTCAATAATATTAAATTTAAATAGATTTTTTTTTTGTTTATTTGCAAATAAAAACAAGTTAAATTTTTCTTTACTTGGTCATCATTGCCATTTGAAAAAATTAGAATTATAATAATTGGTTGCACCTAATATAGGATTTTCACAAATTACATTTGCCAAAATTCTAAGAATTTTTTTTTATATTTCACCCCTAAAGTTATACATGTTCCAATCATATTTTGTCCACCTTCAAAGCAAAGGCTGATTCCAACCTTGTCCATGATTGAACACCCTGCACATAATTTTTAAAAGCTTATGTGTGTGTACTTAAAAATTTCATATTAATTAGATTAATCATAGATTATCAAAGATCAAATTTAGATTTTCATGAGTCAAAATTACAACAAAAATAATAATTTCTTAAGAAATATCTCTATGTAATGCTCTAATAATTGTTAAAACATTTTTTTAATTATTACCTATAAAATAAATTACAATTTCCTTACAAATCTTACAAAAAATGAAATAATTTAAATAAAAAAATTATATATTAATTTGACCTTTCACTTCACCTTCATTACATTAATCAACCGATGTGATATTCTATGATGAGTAGGCTACCTGTCGTTTTTTACATAGTTTAATTCCATTAATATGTGTATAAATGATAACGTTGATGAATTATAATGTTATTAAATAATATTCATTTTTCCAAAAAAAACAAGTTAGTCATTAGGGCTTACATTATTTGTCTAATTTACTTATGTTTTTCCTCTTCATCTAACCTTATAATTTGTCGTACTCGGCAGCATTTTCTGAGCGCAAATCCCACCAGAAATCTCTGCATGGCAAAGGTCAATTCTTTAGATATTGTATGACGTCCAAAATATTTCTATTATGTAGACAATTTTTCAGCTATTTAATTCATTAATAAATAAATAAATAAGTTTCAAGTATGTTTGGGATGACTATAGCTTTTAATAAAATTGGTTGTGAAGTTGTTGTGGGAAAAACAACTTAGCTATTCTGGTCGTAAAAAGCAGCTTTCAATCACATAAATTTTTAAAAAATAATGAGAAAGCAATAAGAAAACAGTAGAAAAACGAAATTGTGATTGTTTGAAAAACAAAGCAGCATGAAAGCTGACGCAAACAGACCCTTAATGATTTTCTCATTTAAATTTTTGAGTGATGGTTTGTTTTAAATGATAATGAATTTTAATTTTGTAATAAGTTAAGACAAAATAGATTTGAAGAAATTTGGAGAAAGAAAAAAATCAATATAAGTTTTTATTCATTTTTTTAGGAATAGATATATTGATAAACTTAACAAAAGATAGGACACTTTAATAAAAAAAAAATTATAAGGATGAAAATAAAAGAACAATCAGAGCTAAAGCATGCAATTTATGCCTTAGGAACCTCAATCACACTAACCTTAGCTACACTGCAACTCTCTTGAATTATCTAAAGATAATCTCATGATCACTTGAATATGTATATGAATGAGTACTTTATGAAACTTGTACTCATATGTTAAGCTAAGGCTTCGTTTGGGACTGCATAATAAAATTTTTATACTACAAAGTTGCTTTAAGAAGCAATAAGAAAGTTATCCTAAACAAAATCTAAATTATCTTGATTTAACGCACATTACAATGCTTAGTAAACATATTAGAACATACCACATAAGATTTGTTATCATAAAATCAAATAATAAGTTACACGAAGATATGTACGCAAGAACGTTCAAAGAACTTGGTGCATTTAAAATTTTATTAGAATTATAGTTTCATTAAAATTTATTCAATCACAATCTTAAGTGAAGGATGGCACCATTAAGAATATATTTTTTTTGTCCAAGTCTTGTCCTACATATATATGTTATCTTATTTCTTGATTGGCTTGTTTCACACGTGAAGTTTATCGTTTAATATATGATGTACGTTATTTTGAGAGATTTACAGGGATATCATATAATTTTTATATGTTATATATCTAACATCTAAATTTTGATATTTACTTATATAATACTTTAATATCTTAATGACATCAAAATATATTGATAAAAATATAGGGGTGTCAATTTCGGGTCATGGGTCGTGTTCGGGTCAAACCCGAAACTAACCCGGCACTATTTGGGTTCGGGTCAACCCAACCCATTTTTGTAAATGGGTCGATTTTTGGGACTCAAACCCAACCTGCTTTTGGTTCAGGTCAACCTGACCGGACACGAATTTATAGGGTTTGGCTGAAGAGCGCGTGAAGTTAGTGACGGCGGTCCAGAACCGACTGGACGGGAACGTTTACCGTCCGGCAAACAACTAAGGTGGTGACGGCGGTGACGGCGGAGGACCGGCGACCCTATGAGCAGACTGGTGTCGCGGACTCGTGGTGCGTGGGAGATTGGGAGTGAGACGCCGAGACACTGGACGGTCTGGACCCAACTGCTTGTCTGCTTGACCCAACTGCCTGAGCGGACCTGACTAGACGCGGACGGCTGGATGGACGCGATGGCTGATGCTAACGCGACTGCTTGACACGACTGCTGGATGGACGCGACGGGACAGACAAAGAGCGGGAAACGGAATGTCCGGGTCAAACTGGGTTGATTTCGGGTTTTCGGGTCAATCCGAACTCGGCCCATTTTCCCAAACGGGTCAAAATCTCTAACCCTAACCCGACCCGGTTCGGGTTTGGGTTGACCCGAACCCGAAAATTCTGTGTCATGTTTTCAGGTCGCGTCCAATATTGACACCCCTATAAAAATATGTATTTTATTTTAAAAAATTAATATTTGTAATATTTTTAATGTAATTTAAATAGTTAGATGTTTTATAATTAGTAAATATGCTAGATTCATAAATAACTAAGAATTGTTTGGTATTTATGTAAATCTTTTTTTCTTATACAAAGGCTTCATTTGAGACAGCTTTCTTACTATTTTTTAAAGAAAATTTTTAGGACAAAATTTTTTATTTCAAACTAAAAAAATGCTTTAGAAAACAGTAAGAAAACTATCACACACGAAGCCTCAGAATAGTCTCCTTCTTGCCTACTTTTTAAGCTCATAATATATATATATATATATATATATATATATATATATATATATATATATATATATATATATATATATATATATATATATAATAATTTTTCAATTATTAATGTGGAAAAGTGAAACAAACACAGCTCATCTTGGCCTATTGGTTGAAAGCTTGGGCTATCAACTAAGAGATTTTAGGTTCGAGTCTTTGTATGTGTTTTGTGTGTGAGTTTGTCTTAATTGACCTAAATATCCCAACAAAAAAAAAAGTGAAACAAATAAAATCTCAGGCTTTCATAAATTATATAGATAATATTGCTACTTTAGAAATAATAGGAGCATTTTGGAATTAAATAAAAAATTTTTGCTTTTTAAAGTTATCTTATTACTTAGCAATATTTGATAGATAATAACATTATTATATATGATTTTAATCTTATCTGATAAACATAATCATTTAATATATTGGTATTGCATGTAAATATGCAATGTTATGAATGATGATTGATAACTATTATGATTTTTTGTATTTTATTTATTTATTTAGTCTATTATCATTATTATTTTAGTTATATTATCTTCTATACATTTCTATTTTTATTGCCTTTAATATAATAACTTCTCAATGTTAATATTGTCATTCACATCACACTATTTATTATTATTATTTTTTAATTATTTATCACCCTAAATCATAAATCATTAGAGTATTGTTACATTACCAAACAGAAAAAAAAAATAATTGATGAGATGTCATTATGACTTCTTCACTTATATTTATGTGCTGGATTAACGTGCTAATTATTATATATTGTCACCATTGATAATACTAATTTTGAATATAATGAGATGGTGATCCGTCATTTTTTATGTAAATTAATTCCATTAATATGGTTGAAATGTAAGAAGATTGGGGAGTTAGTATATTCTATAGGAACTATGTCGCATTTCCTTGCTCTTTAGGAACAACAGACACCTTAAGGTATCCACCTTAGTTAACAGTATACACTTGACATCCTTGTCTGTGCAGGTATTTGTGACCGCAAGCCAATACAGATTCTAAAGAACTTCGACAGAGGTTTCAAGAAGTGAGCTGATCTTTCTTGTATTCAATAGTATATGTCTATTACAAGATATAGTGTATGAGATATATATAGAGTGTAACAGAACATTCTAGAGATGAATTAGATGAGCTGTCAAAGATGCCGCTTGTCCTTCTGTGAGTGGTCAGTGAATGAAGGAACGTTATTTCTGTTATGGCTATTACTCCCCCCCTCAAGCTAACGATCCGGGATGTATCATTAGCTTGTTCCGCAGATCTTGAAATCTTGCTGTAGTCAATGGTTTGGTGAGAATGTCGGCGAGTTGATCATGAGTGGTAACTGGAGTTACTTGAATATGCCCGAATTGAATATGATCTCTTATGAAGTGTTGATCGATATCAATGTGTTTTGTTCTTGAGTGGAATACAGGGTTGTTTGTCAATGCAATGGCGGATGTGTTATCACATCTGAGTGCAGTCGGTTTTTCCAGTTGTATGTTGAAATCTTGTAGTAATTTCCGTAGCCATATGATTTCTGCAGTTGCCGCAGCTAATGCGCAATACTCCGCTTCTGTCAACGAATGAGAAATAGTATGTTGTTTCTTAACATTCCATGAAAGAATTGTGTTCCCTAAGAACGTACAGTAGCCGGTGGTAGATCTTCTGGTTTGTTTGTCACCTGCCCAATCCGCATCAGAGTATGCATGTAATTCAAGTGGTCCAGCTGCAACCGGAATTCCATAATCATGTGTGCCATTGAGATAGCGTAGCAGTTTCTTTAGTAGTTGTGTATGTTCAGCATCCAGATCATGCATATGCTGACATAGCACATTAACTGCATATGCTATATCAGGTCTGGTGATAGTCAGATATTGTAAGGCCCCCGTAATGCGTCTGTACATGTGTGGATCCAATAGTACAGGATCATGTTCTGTATGTGAATTCTATTTTGTGGAAGTTGGGTTCGCCAGAGCTTTGCAATTGCTTAAGCCTGCTATTTGGAGTATCGATTTGGCATAGGATGATTGGGAAAGAAAGTATGATTCTCTGACTTTTGTAATCTGGATGCCAAGGAAGTTATTAATTGTGCCAAGATCCTTCATTGCAAACTTCTGACTTAGTTGCTGAATTATGTTAGGGATGATGATAGGATCATTACCAGTTAAGAGGATGTCATCCACGTATATAACCATGTATAATTCAACATTGTTTTGTCTGAAGATGAATAGTGATGAATCAGCTTTTCCATTGTGGAATCCAAGAGTCTTGAGATGATCTGAAAACATTTTGAACCATTGTCTTGGTGCTTGTTTTAGACCATATAGAGCTTTGCGTAGACTGCAGACATGATTTGGATGATTGATGTCTTCGAAACCTTTGGGCTGTTTCATGAAAAATTTCTTCTTCGATATCACCATGTAGAAACGCATTTGCTACATCAAGTTGATGTATGGGCCACTTTTTAGAGGTTGCTATTATGATTAGTGCTCGGATGGTTGGAAATTTAGCCACTGGGCTAAATGTTTTTAGATAGTTGATGCCATACTCCTGATGATTACCTTGAGCTACAAGTCTCGCTTTGAATCGTGCCACTGTTCCATTTGAGTGTCTTTTTGTTTTAAATGTCCACTTAGACCCTAGGACAGGTGCATTGGTGGGAGGTGGGACTAAGTTCCATGTGCCCTGTTGCTGCAAGGCTAAAAACTCTTCAGCCATGGCCTTCCGCCATATAGCAGATTTCACTGCTTCCGTATAGCACATTGGATCAGACTGGCTTAATTGATCTTCAGAGGCATTTGTGTGTAACAGATTCAGAATCTGTCTGGGCTTGAGAGATCCCGTTTTTAGTCTGGTAATCATTGGGTGTGTGGCTATGGGACCATTTGAATGAGGTAATTGAGGTATGTCTGCTGGTTCGGCTGATTGAAGAGATGATGTTGTGTTGTTGAAGAGAGGTAGATCAGGATTTGTGGTAGTGGTGGTTGTGGTTTGTTGAGTGATGGAAGGCTAATTTATGGGAATTAGAAGACCTGGAGGTGAGGAAGATAATGATGTTGTTTCAACACTGTTTTGCTTATTGGATTTGAATGGAAATTGATTTTCATCAAATGTCACATGTCTTAAAACATAGATTCTTTCAGATTTGAGATCAAGACATTTGTATCCTTTTGAGACATATGAGTAAACTAGAAATACACACGGGATGAACTTGGGGTTGAGTTTATGTCGTTGAGTTGGTGGTAGCCATGGAAAGCACAGGCACCCGAATGTTTTGAGATTAAAATAGTTGGGTGGAATGTTGTATAGATGTTGCATTGGCGAGATGTTGTTTGTGGATCGGGATGGTAGTCTATTCATAAGGTAGGATGCAGTAAGAGCTGCCTCAGGCCAGAAAGTGTATGGTACCTGTGCTAAATGTAACAAAGTCCTTGTCGTTTCAATGAGATGGCGATGCTTTCTCTCAGCCACCCCGTTTTGTTCCGGAGTGTATGGGCAAGAAGTTTGATGTTGTATGCCATGATTGTTGAGGAATGCATGCATTTGTGAGTTTAGATATTCTTTGCCTCCGTCAAACCGTAGGCATTTAATTTTGAATTGTAGTTAATTTTCAATCAGGCGTTTGAATTTGAAGAAAATTGGTGTAACCTCAGATTTATTTGTCAGAGGAAAAAGCCACGTAAACTTGGAAAAATCATCAATGAAAACTACATAGTATTTGAACCCCTCATGAGATGTCACCGGGGATGGTCCCCATACATCGGTGTGTAGTAACTCAAGTGGTTGGGAGCTCCTAGTCTCAGATATATGAAAAACTAGTTTATGACTTTTGGATACAAGACAGTCATGACATAGTGCTTGTGAGGTGGATATATGTAGTTGCTTGTGATTGTTGGCGATTGTTCGGAGGACTTGATGATGAGGATGTTCAATACGGTTGTGCCAGAGATGAGATGATTGATGAGTTGCTGTGAATGCTGAGTGTTTTGTTGCGGATAGGGGATAGAGACCATTAGAGCTTGGTCCCTTGAGAAGAACTTGGTGTGTCTTCAAGTCCTTGATAATGAATCCATTGGCATCGAATGAGATTGAGATGTTATTATCTTTGGTAAGTGCAGATATAGATAGTAGATTGTGAGAAATTTGAGGTATATGAAGGATTTGGGATAGCCACAACTTACTGTTAGGTGTGGGAAGAATGTCAGATCCCGAGTGAGCAATCGGTATAGTTCTGTCGTCTCCGATTGCTACATTGTCTGATCCATTATATGATTGTGGTTAATTAAGATTCTCCAGCGAATTGGTTAGGTGGGATAAAGCACCTGAGTCCAAATACCAGTCTGGATTCATTTGTTCAGTGGCTGCTACCATTGCTTTAGAGTTTGTTTGTTGTGGCTGAGGAGTGTAATTCAGATTCAGTCTGTGCCAGCATGATGAGGCGGAGTGACCTTTCTTGTTACATATTTGACAGATCGGGAGATTTTTTGATGGGGTTCTTGAGTTGGACTGATTAAACCTTTCGCGTCCCCTTCGTCCTCTGCCTCTGGAGGAGTATAGTGCTGTCGCAGAATCTGTAATGGACATGTATTTAAGAGATTCAGTTTGGAGATTTATCTCTTCACTTAGGAGAAGAGGATACAGATCATCTAAGCTTAGCGGATGAGGCATGGTCCGAATCGACGTCTTAAACGCCTGGTATGTAGGGGAAGACCATTGAGAGTGTACATGATGATGTCTTTTGTATCTAGTGTAGCGCCTGCTGTACTGATTTGATCAACGATTGTTTTCACTTCAGTCAGATATTGAGCCATCGTATGATTTTTCATTATCAGGTTGTGTAATTCGTTTTTGAGCTAACTTACTTTCGACCTGTTTGTGGCTTGTAGTCTCCTTTCGATCGTGTTCCAGATTGAAGAACAAGAATCTAGGTTGATGACATACGGAAGGATCGATGATGAAATTGTGGAGCATATTGCTGCAGCAAGATTCTGATCGATCAGAATCCAGTTGGTGTAGTGTGGGTTCAAGATTGTGTTGCCTTCGGTTGTTTGCACAAATTTCTCCTGTGGATTTGCTGAGGGAAGAAGAAATGCCATGAAACCATTCGCTTTGAGTAGCTTGGTGATTTGAGATTTCCATATCTGATAGTTTTCGCTGGAGAGCTGTGTTGGAACGATCGTTCTGATATTTGAAATCACAAATTTAAGTGACGCAGGTATTTGTTGTCCTTCTGTTGTTGTGATTTCAGCTGGTTCATCGATCTGGGAGGAAGACGACGAATGCGCCATTAGCGCCCTTCTCTGATGCCATAAAGAACTTCGTCAGAGGTTTCAAGAAGTGAGCTGGTCTTTCTTGTATTCAATAGTATCTATCTATTACAAGATACAATGTATGAGATATATATAGAGTGTAACATAACATTCTAGAGATGAATTAGATGAGCTGTCAAAAGATGCCACTTGTCCTTCTGTGAGTGGTCAGTGAATGAAGGAACATTATTTCTGTTATGGCTATTAGATTCCTTTCACCTACAAAATTACTCCCACTGTAGATCGATCAGCTAACTAAGGGCCTATTTGGGGCAGTTTTTTCGCTGTTTCGTTTTTCAAATTACAGCCATAAATTTGTTTGGCTATTATTTTCTCACAGCTTTTTATAACCAAAGTAACTAAGTTATTTTCACCACACAACAACTTCACAATGTACTTTATAGAAAGTTGCAGTTGCCTCAAACAGAGTTTAAATTTCCTCAACTCAATCTCTATCAGCATCTTACTGACTCCCTTCAATAACTCAATATCATCTGATCAAACATAGCTTATACAACAAATTGCCTGGGATGAGCATCCTCTGATCTAAATACGAGCTCCTAAACCAACATCAACCTGAGTGTGCCAACACATGCACAAACCCCCACAACAATATTTTGGACTACTCAAACATGTGTTGTGTGCCATCTCAAAACCACCCTACACACTGGCCTATGAATCTATCAATATACCCTCTCACTATGAACATTATTAAATTTTGATTGAGTAAGCTATCCCCAAGATTGCAAATCAATTATAGACTATTGTGTTATTCTTAGTTAGAACCTTAAAATCCTGGTACATTGAAAAGTAATTCATTGTAGCTCAATCCTCAACTAAGGCAGAATATAAGGCCTTAACTACAACCGCAACTAATATCATCTAGCTCTAACTTCTCTTACAAGAGTTCAGTATCCATCTCATCACCCACACTCCTCTCTTCAATGACAAAATCTGAGCAATTGAACTAGCTAAGAATCTGATGTTTTATTCACAACAAATGCATTAAAATAGACCACCACTAGTATGTCACCTATCCTAGAAGTATTCCAACATGAGAATGCTTAACTTTAGAGTTTCTAATGAAATCTCAATCGTTACATCAAAAGGTTCCTCGATGCTTAAAAGATAAGTTTTTATTTTCTTAAGAAATTACATAACCTCCCCTATTTAGATAAATAACATCATCATCAGTGCCCTTAACCTAAAATCATCCACCTAACAAATAGAATTCTAGATATAGAGTTCTCATCTTTCGATAGATGCACTACTCTAATATCATATGTAAAAGCTCAAACTCTTAATCATCAAAATATTGCTCGCTTTGACTTTACAATCTTACTGTTTTATCCTCTTGATAAAACTTCTCAAGAGATCACTTATCTTAGAAGTATAAGATACAAGCACATTTAATTTTAAAATTTCTAATAAAATTTCAGCTGTTATATTAATTAAAATTTTATTTTATTTTTTTAAGAAATTTCACAAATATATGATCTGATATTTTTTTTTTTTTCACAATTTCACTACCATAAGTCAACTCTGCTCTAATTAATAACAGCAGAACACATATCAGCTTTCTCAGTCA
Source organism: Dendrobium chrysotoxum (assembly GCA_019925795.1). Taxonomy (NCBI): domain Eukaryota; kingdom Viridiplantae; phylum Streptophyta; class Magnoliopsida; order Asparagales; family Orchidaceae; genus Dendrobium; species Dendrobium chrysotoxum. Next base: position 46,924,715 of record CM034297.1, on the reverse strand, counting down.
AATTTACTAGTTTTTGTTCTCTCCTTCCTTACTCATTTACATTGTCGTACTCATGAACAGTTTCTGTATCCAAATCCCTCCAAAAATTTCTGCAGCGTCTGCGTAACACTAAATATTTTTGTTTGGTGCCTCAAATAGACAAATTTTGAGCTTGATGTATTAATTGTTTAGTTAATCCCATATTATTTTATAAATCCGTGGATTTGCTTCACACGTGCGGTGCCGATTATCTTATAGACTATTTATTACAATTCATAATCTATTGCACGAGAACTGTAAGGCAATCTTGGTGAATACGTCACGTATAATCTAAAGATTACAGGCTGCAATTAAAATATAACAGGCTGGCAAATTACATTATTATTATTATTATTATTATTATTATTATTTGGCTTATTACATGATTAGCTTGCATTCCAGTCACTGATGACTTTTCTAAAAATATTACTTTTAATAATGTTACAATTATATGATAATGTGATTTAATTTTTCCTAAATTGTCAAATATTTTAGTCAAAAGTTTTTAAGATAGAAAACCACGTAAAAAGATTAAAGTAGCTCTAGCAGCAATTAAGATTAGAAAGAGTTGTCTTAGATGATTTGATCCCATAAAATATCGATCTTTTAATGACCCGATTCGGAAAATAGATATATTAATCATTGTAGTTGATAAATATTTTCCATAAATATTAATGCTAAAGTACATCCATTTTAATTTTGAATTAAATCCATATGTTTTATTTGTTAAATAACAAAAGTAAGAATATCATCCAATACAAAAAAAAATAATAAAATAATAGTATTTGTTAACTAAAATAATTTATTTTTCATATAAAGCATAGTATCATAAATGTTACCAAACAAGTAAATTTATTTTTTTACTAACAACTTTTATAATAAATTTCTATTATAATTTCTTAAATCATTTAATCAACAACATAAAATACATACAATGAACAAAAGTATTGAACAATGAAGAATATTAATGTGTGTTGAATTTCACCATTGGTAAGTTCTATCGAGATGAAATTGTCTACAATGTTACAGACATGGATACATGGCAGATCCTTCCTGGTTGACCTTGGCAATTCAACATCAATGCTCTTCCCATAGGAAAAGAGAACTACTATTCTTTTCTCTATAGGAAGAAAAGTGTTTTGCATCCACCTCTCAACTAAGCCTGGCGATGGATAAACTATGTTTGTGTTTTTTTTTTATGAAGAGATTATTACGTGCGGAGTTCAGATACAGAGAACCGTTCGGTTTTGTGACTGTGAATAGTAAATGTATAATTATTGTTCACCACTGTGCTTTTACTGTTCACCCCTGCACTTTTACTATATTTTTACTATTTACAATTATAAAACCGAACGATTTTCTGTGTCTAGACTCCGCACGTAATAAATTCTCTCCTTTATGAAGGAAGAATTTTGCCATAAACAATGAAAAGTGGGACGCGATAGCAAATGAAAAGGATGATTCGACTGTGGCCATGAGAGTTCACGTATGAAAGCGTAAGCAAAGCATACCCATTAGACTTGCTTACTTCCCAATCAAAATGTTTATAATTTGTTGGGACATATAGATAATTTATAATAAGATGTTATAAAAAAAGTAGAAGAAGACTACAATAATACTGTCAAAGATAAGAACAATCCCATTACGAAACTCTTTTTGGTCTGTCTGTTAAGAACTTTTGCTAACAACTAAGAGGTCTTGGTTTTGAATTTTATGTATGTAATATATGTGAATTTGCTTTAGTTTAGGGTTTAATATTAAAAAAATATATTTGGTAATAGAAAGTTCCTTAAAAAATATCACAAAATCCCATTAAACTTGTAATAGAGAGTTTCTTAAACACAATGCACGACTTCAAATTTGATTTCCTTTGATGCGTTCTTCATCTAAAAACATTTACAAGGATAAAACAAACTCCAATTGCTTCAGTTGCTTTTTTTATTGGGAACATATTTGCAATCCCGTCCCCAATTCTTTCAATACGGCGTAATGTGTATCGTCATGGAATCATATCCCGCAGCGGCCATCGAGCCCTTAGAAGTTGCACGGAAAACCCTAAGCAAATCGACGGCCATCCTCCTCACCAACGGCGAGCAATCCCCCTGCATCACCACCAATATCTTCCCCAATCCTCCCTTCGCCACAGCCGCTGCTTTCCTTGCCCGCCGATCCCCGCCGCCGCAGCAGCAAACTCTCCATAGCAACCCCACAGCCGCCTCCCTCCCTTCATTCCCTACCTTAATCATCCTCCCCACCACCGCCGCAACGTTCCGCTCCGCCTCTGCGCAGAACGCGGCCCTCCCCTCCCCAATCCCCACCGCCGCCACCATAACCCGCATCGCGTTTTCTACCGCCGCTGCCGGGATCTCAACCTCATCTCTCTCCATCACATTCGTAAGTGCAGGTATTACCCCCATTCTCACCATCTCCGCCCTCACCCTCCTTCCCGCTCCAGTAAGTCCCGTCAAGCATCGCAATCCCGCATCCACCGCTTCACCATCGGCTTCCCCAATTAACCTAACCAGCTCCGTTGCCAGAACAGGCTTCCCCGCCATGACCGTCCTCTCCTCCGCAATCAACATTTCCAACACCCTAGCGGCGGCCACCCGAGAAGACGAATACTCGGCGCCCTTGAAAACGGCAACAAGGCCGGTTACCGTTGCGTCGAGGTCTGACAACAGAGCGGCGATCAACGCCCGTTTGCGCTCCACGTCGACAAGATCGAGGGAGAGGAGAAGGGATGCAAGGGTTACGGCGAGATCGAGGGTTTCAGGGGCGAGGAACAGGGAAGCGAGGGCGGAGGGACGGAGGGCGTCGGAGGAAAGGAGACGTAGCTTGTAGGCTTCGTCGGCCGTGGGATCGGAAAGCATGCGGGCGAGTTCAGAGAGCGACGATGGAATATATTGATGGGAAGAGGAGGTGCAGGAGGAGGACCAGAGGTGGATGAGGCGGCGGAGGGTGAGGTTCGGGACGAGTTCGGTGGAGGAAAGAGACTGCATGGTGGCGGGGCAAGTTGTGTTGCCGGAGTCGAGCCAGCGCTGGATGGAGGAGCGGTCGTACGTGACGCCGGTACAGAGGCTCACCGGCGATAACATCACCTCTAGGGAGATGGGGCACCGGAAAAAACTCGGTGGCGGCGCCGCTTTGCTCACGTCGAGGCGGAGAAGGTGAGGACTTCTGCTCGCTTGTTCGCTGCTGTTGTTATCTGATCGATTTCGGTTCCTCATTGTAGATCAGGACTCCGAATCTCTCCGTTCTTCTCTGTTCTTCGTTTCTTGCTCGTATTAAGCTGTGGGGGAGAAGCTTTTGAAGTGGAGGACGAGAGGGTTAACGAACAGTCAAAGGGCAAAGTGCGGGAGTGTGTTTTTAGAAGTGAGCGCAGGTTTGTATGCATGCGTGTGATAATATTAAAAAAATTTCTCAAAAAAAAAAAACAAAAATTAATAAATCTTTAATTAAAGAAGCATCATTTTTTTTATATTTAAATCAATTAAGATAGACTATTCACTGTAAAAATAGAATTAAAAAAAACATATCGGTATAAAATAAAAAATTTTAAATTTTATTTTGAAGTATAAAAATTTTTTAAGGTTATCTTATTGAATAAAAAGTTGGTTTGATTTTCTATAAAATTGTCATGTAATTTATATGATATAACTTGTAATTTATTTGAAATAAAAATTTTATTAGATATTTTATCTTGTTCAGCTCAATAATTATCTTGACTTTGACAATTTTTTTATGAATCGAAGCCAATTATGTACAAGGTCTCTTTTGATCATGTTGACTTGATAATAACTTGATTATGTTTGAATATACACAGATGAGCATGTTTGCTTATATGAGTTCATGTGTGCATAGAGAGAGAGAGAGAGAGAGAGAGAGAGAGAGAGAGAGAGATCATCACAAGAGCATCAAACAATTTATTTATAATGATTCAATCATATGACCTATATCTTCTATGTCAAGAGCCAAGATAAAGCATCCATTACATTAGATAATATAAGTGCATGGCATATAGTAGATTAGTCATGGAGACTTTATTAAGAGATTACAAGAGAATAAGCATATTGTGAAGATAAGTAGATAGAAAAAGAGTAGCAAGGGGAAAAAAGAAGTTTAGAGAGAAACAAAGTTTTAGAAATTGAATCAAAATCCTTTAAGCCATCATGTACTATGTTAGCGAGAGAACATAGAGTTGAATAATGGTCTATTAGCCCCCAAAAAGTCGAAGTTGAATGATTAAAAGTCCTTTTTAAGAGAAAAATAAGAGGATAATAGTTGTGGTTACTTAGTGATGTGCAAACAAAAAAGTAATTAGATGATATGAATCTTGTTGGTTGTATGATGAGAGGATGATAGGTGGCATTATTAAGATGTTAAGGATGAGTAGCTTCAATATAAGATGGAGGAACAAGAATATTAATTTGACGGTGTCTGACCCTGTTTGTTATGATGAAGTAGATTATGGAAACATTTTTGACTTTTATACTGGTGCACTATTATTTTAGTCGAAATATAGAGGACCTTGTAGAAGGTCTTGTATTGTGTGATAGGTGGCATTATTAAGATATTAAGGATGAGTAGCTTCCATATAAGATGGAGGAACAAAAATATTAATGTGATGGTGTCTGATCTTGTTTGTTATAATGAAGTAGATTAAGAAAATCAGCTTGTCATAAGATAATATTAATATTAATGGAAATATATTGATGGGAAGAGGTGTAGGAGGAGGACCAGAGGTGGATGAGGTGGCGGAGGGTGAGGTTGGGGACGAGGTCAGCGGAGAAAAGAGACCGTATGGTGGCAGGGCAAGTTGTGTTGTCGGAGTCGAGCTAGTGCTGGATGGAGGAGCAGTCATAGGTGACGTCGGTACAGAGGCTCACCAGCGATAGCATCACCTCTAGGGAGATGGGGCATAGAAGATCAAAATTGTGGAGACTTTTTGGGTTTTTTTTTTCAATTATAATTTAAAATAGACAACAGAACTTCTAATTAACTTCCAATAAGCATAAGAAAATACTCATTCATAAATTTGTATTCATTCCATTTATCAAAATATATATACAACAATTTTACATTACAGTGTATAACTATATACCAACATAGAGCAATTAAATAACTAGGCATGAGTGCACTAAAAATAAAAAAATACCTCTACATACTCAAACAAATTATATTCTGAATCCTCTGCTACTCAATCAGCTCCTTCCCTTTTTCGGACATGAAATAGAGTGCATAGTAGGTGTGAGCCAACACAGCTCAATAGGTCACACAAACTAATCTAAATTTTTAATAATTCACTTATTATGCATTTAATTGAATTTAAATATAGTTCATAAGAAATTTATCATATTAAGTATAATGTTAATTGTAGATAATTGACATAAAGCAAAATGTGTAGTAAAAGTAAATAAACAAGCACTCCGTATATCAAAGTATAAAGTAGCAGAGTTCCCTCAGGCCCTTTTACCCATCCAAAAAAATATATATTAGAATTCAAGTCCTTATGACTCCCTTGTGCTAGGATATCAAAAAACATGCCCTTATGACTCTCAAATACAAATATTCAGAAATTCAGGCCATCATGACTCTGAGTGCTTTCAACACCAGAACTTTTACAACATATCTGATCTCCTTAGAAACACACATTTCAAATAGATAAGAATATAAATCATATCATTACGGTAAAAAAACTATAAATAAATCTTTTTAAGAAATGCACATAATGCTTTATCGGTACACAACATATTCAATTATTGAGCATAATTTCATAGTTTTAAAATTTTACCAAATTACCAAATATTGTTCAGAACACTGTTTTGAAGTTTTAATTGTACTACGACATTATTTTCTAGAATCAAAATTATTTTCTTGTTTAATAAAAAAGATGCACTTTCCAAATTACCCAACAAGAACTTTCCAAAAAATACATAAATATCCAAAATGATTGTCTCTATAACTTACAGAAAGTTACACTATGAAAATTTAGCTTATGTATGTTATTCTTGTTTTTATACTATAAAATTTTATATTAAATCCTAAAAAATTCATATTTTTAAAAACTAAGATAAACAAAACATAACTTACCTCAATTTGGATAACTTTTAAAACTGGGCCAACATCAGAAAACAAACTAAAGTCACCAAAACCCAATTTTCTCTCTCTCCAGACGGTTGTACTTAGGGAGAGAAATGGCTTTGATAAAATAACATTTGGGTGGATTTTAATATTTTTATAAAATTTAGGTATGGCGTCGCGTTGCTTGACCTTACAGCGCTGCATCGCTCCCTACTAGAGAGCACGACGCCGCCCCTAGCGCCACATCTTTGAATTAATTTGAAAAAAAAAAAAAGATAGAGAGCTCAATGTCGTGGCACCGCCTACGTCGGCACCCTCAGGGAAAAATTTCTAGATTTTTCAATCATGCATACAAACCCCCGAGACACTCTTAAGAATAAATTCAGACATTTATATGCATCCAGAACACTCATAGACACATGTAAGAGATGTTAAACACAGAAATTCAATAGGTTACATTTACCGGATCAGGTCAGAACAATGGTAACTATGCACAGATTCAATAAATGTTACATAAGATAACCCCCATAATCACATTGATTTTTCACACATTTGGTGTGTGTATGTACATTTTTAATGTGCTTGACTTGATGCGTTGTAATGATATGATTGACTACATGCTTTGTACTACTAACATGTACTTTTGTGTAGTAGGATAGATAATACTTTCCTTTGTATGTACTAATACTACAATACCCTTGAAATCATTCAACAATATTTGGCAAAGTGTTGTGCATGCCTAGATAAAATATGAATGATTATAAGAGATCTCTCTTCGTGATGTTCATCTATACTCTTGCTTTTTTCCATAAGAAGCCATGTAAATGAGTAAAGGTATGAGCATGCAATTCACAAGTACTTTCTCAAATGCAATGTTGGATTGTCTGAGGTTTCGTTTGGGGCCACTTTTTTACTGCTTCTTAAAGCAGCTTTCTAGTACAAAAATTTTAATTTTTGTACTAGAAAGCTGCTTTATGAAGTAGTAAGAAAGCCGTCCCAAACGAAGCCTGAATCTACCAATCCAACATTGGTAGCTCTCTAGAGAATTTTTCTATAAAACAAATTATTTCTTCGGTTTTGAGCCCATGTTTCAAATTTTAAAATTTTGTCTTAATAGAATGTATTACTATAATCATGATAAATTTATTTGTAAATATAATAATTTTAGTTTCCATGATACTTCATATTTTTATCTAATTTTCTTTCATTGACATTCATGTATAGTTTATTCATTATATGATTGAGTTATTAGTAAAGTATTTATTATTTTTTATTAAGCTATTTTTAAAATAGCACAAGCCACACTATGTTCAATATGTTATGACTTTATAAAAGGGTTAAATTTTAAAATAGTCCTCCCACTATTCATATATGATCATTTTAATCCCAGAGTATAACGTTGCTCCAATTTAATCTCTCGACTATACAAAATTAATCCAAAATAGTCTGTTTGAGATTAAATTGGGATCAATTTTGTACAGTCGATAGACTAAATTGGGATCAGTTATGAGTGTCAATATTTGACACGACCCAAAAACCCAACTCGAACTCGTCCCAAATATTTCGGGTTAGGGTCAACCAGTTTGTCAAACGGGGCGGTTTTGGGTTGACCCGGAAACCCGATAATGACCCGAATTTACCCGAAATCGGCTGTACACGAAATCGAAAACCCGGCTGTACACGAAATCGGAAATCCCGATTAGATTCTCGCCCGCACTTGTGACTTGTGAGTCAACCCGGCTTGAAGGCCTCGTTGTCTGCCTCTCCCGCTGTCCCGTGGCCCCGCCAAACCCTAGGCCGCTAACCGACAGCTCGACATGCCGTCCCGCCGTCTGGCCGATGACATTCTCCTCTTCTCCGGCTTCGACGAGATGCTGACGTTCCTTCCTGTCCAGTCCAGCGGCTTCGACGAGAGCCACGAGACGAGTCGCCTCGATGCCTTCCTCCCATTCGCGCGGGTCAGGTAGGGTCAACCCGGCAACCCGCACAGTTCGGGTCCGGGTTGAAATACCTGACCCGTTTGCAAAAACGGGTCGAGCTCAGGTTGGGTAAATTAGTGTCGGGTCAGGTTCGGGTTGGACTTGAACCCGACCCGTGACGTGATTTTGATAGCCCTATGATTAGTTCTATATCACAATTACAGTATGATGAATTATTTTGGATCAATTTGTATAGTCGATGGACTACATTAGAATAACATGATATTCTGAGACTAAAATAGTTATATATACATGAATAGTCTTGATAGTCTGGAGACTATTTTAGAAATTTTCTACTTCATAAAATATTTATTCTATATAATAGTCTATCAATAATAACACATGGAACTTTAAAATCAAATTCATAAAATAGTATGTGCGATGTGCACCATGCGCAATTACAAAAAAGCTTGAGAGTAGCATTGAAAATTTTTAAACAATACTTAGCAAATGGGGATTTATACTTACTGTAATTGCATTTTTTTTTTAATACAAAGTGGTTTGCAAATATATTAAAATTCAAATGATGTATTAAGAATGATATTATATTTAAATAATAATAATAATAATAAATTCAAATAAAACAATACTTGTCAAATCACCATCCGCACGCATGCAAAAGTATATTATATATATTAGAATAGCACGTGAGAACAGAGAAATAAAGATTAGAAATAAACAAAACAAGATTAGAAGCAAACAAAAGTAATTATTGATGAAAAGATATGAGATTAAACAATCTTTAACCATCATAAGATTAGAGCAAGTACTCTTTTATATGATTTTTGGATTGTAAAATGTTTGTGTGATCTAACATGATTTTTGGCATGATGAATAAATTTTAAATGGGAATTTTAAGCAAAATCTTGTTTTGAAATAACAAAACTTTAATTCAGCATTTAAGTTTATTTGAGTTTTAGGATTCGTTTGGGGCAGCTTTCTTACTATTTTTTTAAGCAATTTTCTAGTACCAAAATTTCTCGGCCAAAAAATTTTCGCGCTAAAAAATTGTTTTAAAAAGCAGTAAGAAAGTTATCCCAAATGAAGCCTTACTTGGGTCAAGCATTGATTTGTTGGGTTTAGGAGGGTCAGAATCACCACCTAGGGCTACTTATGGTTTAATTGTGTTCATATCTACCTATTCCTTGGATAGATTAGGTAGTGATTTGACATTGGTCAAATATAATTTAAGGTTAAGTTTGGTTCTACTTGGTTTAATTTAGGATTAATTTAACCCACATACTTTAGGTATAATGTGGTTTGATCATATATAATGTAATTTGTTAGGTCAAATCAAGTTGAAATAAGTTTTAGAGTAGGATTGATTAGGGTTTGACCTTGGCAAAAAATTAGCTCGAGGTGGTCACTAGATGTCTATCGATCTAATTTAGGGTTACGATCAACTCATGAAAGGTGATGCAAGGTGGTTTGATCATATTTGAAGTCTATGAAAAGTCAAATCAAACATTGGCTATGTTTGAGACAATGTTGAGTTTAGTTTGACCATGGTCAAACTTTTGTTTGATGGCTGTTACAAGAATTTTAATTTCTTGAATGCTTCTTCTAGTTTAATATGCTTACTTTTTAAGAAATCATATGAATTTGACAATTCAAAATCAAATTCTTCTAATAGAGATGTATGCTCCTTATCTAATAAAATGTGCTCAACTTTAAAGTTAGAATGCTCTTTAAATAATACAGCGTGCTCATTTTTCAAATTAGAAAAATCCTTTTTCAGAGCAATATGTTGCTTTTCAGCTTCATATATGAATCATGAACTTGTTCAGAAATGGAAAATAGATAATCATAGGTAAGCTCGCATACCTCATCTTGATCGGAGTTCACAATTGAGTCATTTGCCATTAAGCACATATTTATTACCTCCCCCTCTGATTCTTGTTCTGATGAGTCAGAGGCTAAGTCTACCTATGAGATTTTTTGCATCATTTCCATTCCCCTTTTTGCATTAGGCTTATCCTCACCTCTTTTCTTTATAGAGTGGCTCTTAAGATTGGGGCATTCGGACCTCAAATGTCCAGGTTTTCTACACTCAAAGCAAATAATATCAGAAGAAAACTTATTGGTTTTACCATTCTTACCTTTGTTCCTATCAAGGTGATGCTTGTGATTGCGCTTCAGGAAGCTCTTGATTTAGCTCATTATTAAAGCTATTTCATTTTTCTCATCAGCTTCAGAGCTACTGCCATCCATGTCATCGACCTCCAATGCCACTGTCTTCTCTTTTCTTTTATCACCTGCATCCAAAAATCTTTGACTCACATTTTTCTCATCAGGAAAGAGAGAGCCCAACAAATTGTAAATAGAGTAAACATTTAAATCTTTTGATTCAAAATTAGCGGTGACTTTTGCATCAAAGCTATCAGGCAAACAACAAAGAATTTTATTCACCATTTCAAAATTTGACAGTTCTCTACCTAAGGCATGAATGATGTCACAATCTTAGTAAACCTAATGTACATATAAAAAATGGTTTCATTAGATTTCATGTGAAATAGTTTGTACTTGATATATCGTCAAAAAATCATCTTGATCGGGCACGAATCTCGAGGAAAAACTCAAGTTGGAAACTTCAAAAATTATTTCGGAGACCATTTAAACTCCGATATCAGCAAACTTATAGTCGAACTGAGCGTCTCGGAAATACGAATCCAACGACACCAAATTCGACTCAATCCGAGCCCAAGTAAGTCCAAATCAAGTACCCGAAGCGCTGTTGGAAGCATCAAACAGCTATTTGAGTTACCAAACGGTCTCCGATTTTGGTGAGCTTATAGTCGAATCAAGCGGCTCGACGAGACGAATCCAACGAGCCCAAGATCGCAGAATTCTGATATCATTAAGACCTTCAAATTCTTGATAAACGGTTCACGATCAAGGGATTCAATATCGGCCGTTCATCCGGATCACTCCCTATTCGCCCCTGATCCCTCACATATTTACGGGCTATGCCACTCCAGAAAAACTATAAATAGCCCCTCATTTCTCTTAAGAGGGGACCCAAGCCAAGAAGAGAAGAAGAGAAGAAGAAGAGAAGAGACGCCTAGGAGGGAACAGCTCCTCCTCGACCACTGCCAGAACACCGCCGGAACTCCGCCGGAACACCGCCGGAACTCCGCCGGAACACCACCGGAGCACCACCAGGCGCCCGAGGGACGCCGGAGCTCTGCCCTACACGGGAGCAACGTCAGAATTCTGCCCGACGCCGGAATTCTACCCAACGCCCGAGTGACGCCGGACTTCTTTCCAAGTGACGCCGAAATTTTGCCGGACACTCAAGTGACATCGGAACTCTGCTTGTCCTTGTAACTGATACTCATTGTAACCTGATCGTCCTGAATTTAAAGGACGAATCAGCCTCGTGTACTTCAAACGACACTAGTGGAACTCTTTCAACTGGGCGTGGCCCCGTGGTTTTTTCCCTTTCCAGGGTTTTCCACGTAAAAATCCTGGTGTTACTATTTCGATTCTGTTTGTGTGCTGAATATACGTACAACGCTGAGACGAAAAATTAAAATCTATCGCCGCGTATATTTGAGTCCGCAACAGTTTGGCGCCGTCTGTGGGAACAAATCCCACTATCCTAAGCACCACTTTGATGGCCAACAGGCGTAGCAATCGCATCTTGGGAGCCTCCCGCTCCAATTCACATCAATCTCGGGATCAGTCTATGAATCATAGACCCCAAGTATCCGCCTCCTTTCATGCTGGGGGGCAAGACACTATGGGAGAAGGAATTTCAGGACCGTCCATTGAAGACCGCATCAGGAAGATGGAGGAGTCTCAGAACGAGATCCTACAACTCCTGCGAGAGACTCGACAACCGGCACTAGCACCACAGGAACTAGCACCACATGAGGAGGTTCTTCTCCCTCGAGATCCATCACATGTTCAAGCTGTTCAAATCGAACATCTTCAAGCTGAGATTCCTCTTCCTCCACCCAGGAGGCGTTCGCAGTCGCATCAAGATAATGAACTGGCTGATACAGCAAGTTCTACCCATCCTTCGCACACAAGTCGGCAACCTCGTATTCCTTTGGACCTCCCCGAAGAGTTAGCCCGACCACACATTGCTGAGCTCCCTCGCAATGCCCTTCGCCACGAACTACGACGATTGGTCCGAGAAGAGTTCCCTACAGGAGGCATAAGGCAACCCCTTCGTCAGTGGGACTTGCAGGAGTCGTCACCCTTGACAGAAGCTATTCTTCAACACGCTATTCCGGCAGGATTTAAACTACCAAGCATCGATTCCTACGACGGGACATCCGACCCGTACGAGCACATCGATCATTACAGAACTATCATGCATATCCAGCGAGCATCAGACGCACTCCTTTGCCAGGTTTTCCCTGCCACTCTTAAAGGACAAGCTCGAACATGGTTCTATTCACTTCCAGCCGGAACGATCCCCACATTCGTCAAATTGGCCAAAGTATTTGTCGAACAGTTCGTAGCCAACCGAAGAATTACTAAGAATTCTTCTCATCTCTCTGGGATCCGTCAGAACGAGGGAGAAACATTAAAAGAATATTTTCAACGGTTTTCCACCGAGGCTCGACAGATTCCGGGAGTGGACCCAGAACTGCTCCGAGGGGTCTTCCTTGGAGGCCTTCGTCCTGGTCCTTTCTATTCGGCCCTCATGCGGGACACGGTTCATTCATATGCTGACCTGATCCATCGTGTAGAAGCTCAGATTTCTGCTGATGAAGCCATTAATGCTCATAGAAAGCAATTTGAGCAAACAACTGGAAAGCGTAAGAACGCCCCTACAATAGAGGAATCATTTTCGCAACGAAAGAAAAATTCATCTCCTAGACCCCCAGTACCACAACGCGAGTTCCGACATGAAAAAGAGTATACGCCTCTCAATGCAACTCGAACCAACATACTAATGGCCATTCGAGATAAAGAAAATATCAAGTGGCCTAATTCTTTGAAGCCAAATATTGGGAACCAGGAGCAATATTGCTATTTCCACCGTAGTCGTGGACACACTACTGAAGCCTGCAAGCAACTTAAGGATGAGATTGAAAGACTTATCCGCCAGGGCTATCTTCGACAGTTTATTGGGAACCCACCTACCTGAGAAGAAGCTCGCCCCACTGGGGGGCAAAATCAACAACAACAAAGACAACCATTGAATAATATTCAAATGGTTGGTGAGATTGAGTAATGCTGCAACTTGAACTTTTGTGTTAGTAATACTACTTGTCATGTGTCACCATGTATCTCTTTTATGATCAGTAGGATGTCACTCTAATGTCCTTAGTATTTCTACCAAGTTAAATGATGTGGTTGTCCCTATATGTATCTCTTATATTGTACAAGGGAACTATTGTATTGTCTTACAGTAATATAATGTGTTGTTCGTCCAATTCTGATATTGTCTCTTTCTTTAAAAAGAATATAAATGTCAATGAAAAACTACTGACAAATATAGTCTCTTTATCCTTGATTCGAGAAATACACAATCTTTATTGTGTCTCAATCACTGGATGATCGATCACAGGGGATTCGATCCGACCTCTTCCATATAGGTTAACGTCATCGAGCAGGGCTCTGACATGCAACCTCGGATAGGTCTCACATCCTTGGTGGATTCTCTTGACCTCTTCCATACAGGTTAACGTCGTCGAGCAAAGGCTCCGACATACAACCTCGGATAGGTCTCACATCCTTGGTGGATTCTCTCGACCTCTTCCATACAGGTTAACGTCGTCGAGCAAAGGCTCCGACATACAACCTCGGATAGGTCTCACATCCTTGGTGGATTCTCTCGACCTCTTCCATACAGGTTAACGTCGTCGAGCAAAGGCTCTGACATACAACCTCGGATAGGTCTCACATCCTTGGTGGATTCCCTCGACCACTCCTATACAGGTTAACGTCATTGAGCAGGGCTCTGACATATAACCTCATATAGGTCAAATGTCATTGGATGATGTCTTATATCCCAATCATTGGAAGATCATTCTTGGGGAGATTTAATTTAACATCTTCCCTTAACGTCATCAAGCAAGGGCTTTGACTTACAGTCTCAGATATGTCAAACATCCTAAAAGGATGTCTCTCACATTCGTTCAGACTAATAATACATCAAAAGCACAAAGCATGTCTTACAGATGCAATAACAAATCAGGTCCCTCTAGGGGACAAATCTTCATTTCATATACAATATCATTGGAGTTACATAAATTCAGATTCAAATATACATTTCTTCTCACCAGAAGTTGAAATCAAAAGGTACACTGGTAACACTCATACAAGCTAGTATCATCCAGCAACAAGTAACTTTAACACAGTCAAATATCCTTGGTGGATTTAAGTGACTTCTCCCTTACTGCACGCAAGCATCTCCTACAACTGCTCCTTTAAAGAAAGGACATAACTGGATCATCATCAGACCTCCACTCAGTTGACAGTGTTAGTGTATTGCCAGAATATTGGCATGTCACACTACTTCGGCCTCTTGATTCAGTAATATCTGATGTTGGCACACTTCAGTATGGATGAATATTGCCTTAACACAATGTTACTGGATGCCGGCCATCATCTGCCCGTCGCCAGACCCTCATCGAATTTCTATCCAACGTTGTATTTCTGCCAGTTGCGTGATTTGCCTCGGATATCTACCCGACGTTGTACTTATGCCCATCGAGGGACTTTCATCGGACTTCTGCCCGACGACGAGCTTCTTCCCGTTGCTGGGTCCCTGCCCGTCGCCGGACTTTCGTTGGAATTTTGCCCAATATTTTCGTTGGACTTCTGCCCGACACCGTACTTCCACTCGACGCAGGACTTCTGCCAGTCGCGGGACTTTCGTCAGACTTCTGTCTGACACCGAACTTCCTCCCGTTGAAAGACTTCTGTCAGTCGCGTGACTTTCGTCGAACTTCTACCCGACGCCGGACTTATGCCCGTCGTCGGACCCTCATCGGACTTCAACCCGACGCTGTACTTCTTCCCGACGTCGGACTTCTGCCCATTGCCGGATGTTCGTTGGGCTTCTACCCGACACCAAATTCCTACCCGTCGTAGGACTTCTCCCCGCCGACGGATTTTTGTCGGAGTTCTACCCGACGCCATACTTCTTCCCGAAGCCTGACTTCCGACCATCTTCAGACTCCCTCCGACTAACATCTCACCTCCACATGAAGGAATGAAAAAGAAAAGAAATTTCTAACTCCTATACAAGAGGAGGGGCGTTGTCTCAAGTAGGAAAAATCACCTACTGAATAACAACGGAATGCCTCAACTGTCAGAAAGCCAGAATGAGAGAAAAAAGAGGGAAAACCGCTAACTTCTGTGCAAAAGGAGGGGCGCCGAGTCAAGTAGGGAAAATCACCTACTCAAAAACGGCGGAAGGCCTCAAAATGCCAGAAACTAGAGGGGAGAAGAGAGGAATACTCTAACTTCTGCGCAAAGGGAGGGGCGCCGAGTTAAGTAGGGAAAGTCACCTACTCAAAAACGGCGGAAAGCCTCAAAATGCCGAAAGCCAGAGGGAGAAAGGAAGAAGGGGCGAGTTTCTACTAGGCCCTGGGGGGTCTATTTATAGTTTTCTTTAAGGGGGGGAGGATTCCAAAATTCTATTAAATTCCCTGAAATTTTTCAAAATTTTCGAAATTTTTTGGGATTTTTTCGGATTTTTAATCCCATGTGGGACCCACAATTTAAATAAAACAAAAAAAAATTTTTTTTTTTTAAAACAAAACCGCGCCCCAAGCGGTTCCGCGCGCAGACGCGCGCGGACGCGCCGGTTGGCGCAGGAGCCGCCGCGGGCGGCGGCGGGCGGTGGCCGGCCGGCCGGCCGGCCGGTTCGGCCGCCTACGCGTTCCCGGGCTCCGATTTCGGGCCCGGATGGTCCAAATTCGATGTTTTTGGGGTCCCCGGACACGTTTTTCGACGTTCCGGACTCAATTTTGACACTTTCGGAGCTCAACGGGGCCTCTATGGTTGGGTTCGAGCAAACATTTATTTTTTGGAACGCAATGTTTTGCGATTCGGCTAATGTAAAATACCGGAACAAGTATTTTCGGACTCGTGGAGCTTCAACGTCCGAAAATAGGGGGGAAACTGATATATCGTCAAAAAATCATCTTGATCGGGCACGAATCTCGAGGAAAAACTCAAGTTGGAAACTTCAAAAATTATTTCGGAGACCATTTAAACTCCGATATCAGCAAACTTATAGTCGAACTGAGCGTCTCGGAAATACGAATCCAACGACACCAAATTCGACTCAATCCGAGCCCAAGTAAGTCCAAATCAAGTACCCGAAGCGCTGTTGGAAGCATCAAACAGCTATTTGAGTTACCAAACGGTCTCCGATTTTGGTGAGCTTATAGTCGAATCAAGCGGCTCGACGAGACGAATCCAACGAGCCCAAGATCGCAGAATTCTGATATCATTAAGACCTTCAAATGCTTGACAAACGGTTCACGATCAAGGGATTCAATATCGGCCGTTCATCCGGATCACTCCCTATTCGCCCCTGATCCCTCACATATTTACGGGCTATGCCACTCCAGAAAAACTATAAATAGCCCCTCATTTCTCTTAAGAGGGGACCCAAGCCAAGAAGAGAAGAAGAGAAGAAGAAGAGAAGAGACGCCTAGGAGGGAACAACTCCTCCTCGACCACTGCCAGAACACCACCGGAACTCCGCCGGAACACCGCCGGAACTCCGCCGGAACACCACCGGAGCACCACCAGGCGCTCGAGGGACGCCGGAGCTCTGCCCTACACGGGAGCAACGTCAGAATTCTGCCCGACACCGGAATTCTACCCAACGCCCGAGTGACGCCGGACTTCTTTCCAAGTGACGCTGGAATTTTGCCGGACACTCAAGTGACATCGGAACTCTGCTTGTCCTTGTAACTGATACTCATTGTAACCTGATCGTCTTGAATTTAAAGGACGAATCAGCCTCGTGTACTTCAAACGATACTAGTGGAACTCTTTCAACTGGGCGTGGCCCCGTGGTTTTTTCCCTTTCCAGGGTTTTCCACGTAAAACTCCTGGTGTTACTATTTCGATTCTGTTTGTGTGCTGAATATACGTACAACGCTGAGACGGAAAATTAAAATCTATCGCCGCGTATATTTGAGTCCGCAACAGTACTCATGCAATAGTAAATTTAAACAGGATTACTTCACTTTGTTGGTTCCTTCATAAGTGATAGACAATCTATCCCAAATTTTCTTGACAGTTCTACATGAAACATGCATATAATTCTCAGATTTTAAGGCACAAAAAAAATAGTTTAAGTATTTTGCATTAAGTTGAGCAAAATCTCTATCCTCAAAATTCTATTCAATAAAAGGAATTTCTTCCTTGATGCCATTAACAATGTGAGATGGAGCAGTATATCTTACTTGTATCATGTGCCACATGCGATAGTTAATCGATTGAAAAAAAGTAAACATACAAATTTTTCAAAAATTAAAAGGTATATTATCAAACATTGGTGGGTGAGTAATCGAGTATACTTTAGTAGTATTATGATTACCACTGAAATAATCCATTGGATCTACTCAAGATTTTTAAACCAACAATTTTAGAAAAATTGCTCTTATACCAATTGAAAGTTCAAATGAGGTTGTTAAACCACTTGAACTATCCAAGGCATACCAAGAGGAGGGTGAATTAGTGTTTACAAAAATTTTCTTTTATACAAAAATCTTCTTTTGAAATTTAAAACCAATTTCAACAACTTAAAATCTCAATAAGATTCTCTTAATTACGGAAGCGAATAATAAACAAAGACTATTTTTTGTTCTTTTTCTTTTCTGATTTTTATTTATTTTTTCAACTAAGAATAAGATTTCTTATATTTTGGGGCTCGATCAACTTGATTTATGTCCACTCTCCGGAGTTCCTCTCCGAGTATTGCACTAAATAATTTAGTGTTTCTTCTTTAGTCCCCTCCGCAAGGTGGAGAAGCCCTTACAAGAATTACTTTCACCCTTGGTGTAGTTGAGAAGTGAAATCTTTTTCACCCTCTTGATGAGGCAGAGAATTAAAATCTTTTTCACGCTCCTGGTGAGATAGAGAACTTGAATCTCTCTCACCCTCTTGGTGAGGCGGTGAAACCTGAATCTCTTTCACCAACCTAGTGCGGAGGTGTTTAGTGCATGCTAAATTTGAAATGTTAGTACACACAGAAAAATATATGCAATAATTAAAATATTAGAGAAACTAAATATAATTTAATAATATTTGTTATCATTAAAATAAAAATCTGGGATCTCAAATTGCAATAATTATGATATCTTTATTTTTAGAAAACTTCTATTGTGTAATTTTTAATATGTTATAGTTTTAATCATTCTACATATATCGACATGAATATAATGAATTTTCACGTGATATTTTTGTATTTTGGGGGATATTTTCTAATTTGAAAATCATAGATAAATATAAAAATTAGATAAATAATTATTAAAACCTCAGAATATCAGTGTATAACATGTTTGCTTATTATAGTAGGTAGATATATGGTGAAAAAGAGCACATTATATATATATTTTTTATGAATTTCACTAATTTTAGTTTATATGCAAATTTTATATGTATTAATATGAAACAGTGTGCTGAATATTGAGCATAATATTACTTATTTATTATGTTATATATGTTGTGAAATGTGTGATGTAAGAAATACTAATAAAAAATGATTTACTTATTCTGGTTGGTTGGAGAAATATTATCTTGTACAAGAGAGTTAGTTGACGAGCTTTACTTTAAAATAAGATTTATGGTATAATTCTAAATAATATGAAAAGAGAGATATAAGGAGACATATTGATATGATATGATACGCCAATGGGTAGGAAGTGATGACTTCTGATATGAAAGTCACCTGACCTAAATGACTTATGATATGATTGATTTTTGAAATCAGGACAAATATAATTGAGATTGATTCATATTTGGCCTATAAAACTCGATACATAAAAAATGTCACAAATAATTCGATGCTTTTTCTTGCTTATAGTGCTTGCATATCTATATGATAAGAATATATATATAATAAAATACATAATTGATATTGCATAATTTATATAAGATATAGGCTATGATTGATACAAGTATTTAATAAGATTGATAAAACTGATATAAAAGCATTTGATATATATGAATCATATGATTTATATGATATACATGCATATCATAGACACTGTACGATATGCATATGATAATGATAGGTGTATTAATGTAATAAGATGTTATATAAACTATTTTATAACTGTTATGTATAAGATTGATAGAACTTACTGATCACTGTTCACTTGGTTACTGATCATTGCTCTTAAGATATATAGTTATATTGATATTTATTGATCATATGACTTGTTACTATTTTAATGATTATTATATGCTTTTATTGTTATATGTTCATACTGATAATGATTAAATAATTAATACATAATATTCATATTGTCTAGCATTAATTTTAATTGTAAGTTTTATTAACCTACTAAGTTGTTAGCTCACTATATGATTTACATATTATAATGCTTGCTATAAATGTTAATGTTCACTTAATCATACTTATATTGAGCCATTATAATGTTGGGTTCACCTGTAGAGTTGGGGTAATTGCGGTTGTGATGGATAAAGTTATTAGGCAGTTTGATGCTTTTGATCTTCTTGGAATAGTTAAGAAAATTCTTTATTTAATGAATAAGAGTACATAAATTTAGTATTCTACAACTTTCAAGGGGTGAGGACAAATGTGGACACTTTATAATGATATAGACGAGTACTCTAATTATGATAATGAATGAAAAGAGATTGATTTTATCAATAATAAGTGGTTCAAACACTCACTTGAGCACAAGCAAAAAAAACTAATTCACTTATGTTATATATGTGATTGTACTCCATTGCACTAAAGTTATAGCATGTTGCTTTATAGCTATTTGTGTTATACCCCGCTCTATCAAAATTGTAATATGTTATGTTGTAGCCGTTTTGATTATTCTTTAGTATGTTGTGATATTTTATTATAGCTTATTCGAGGCTTGTTTGAGCCATTTTTTAGAACGGCTCAAATGTGGTTTGAATAGGGTTCAAACATTGTTTCAAATTTTGATCGAGCTTTGTTTGAACATAGTTCGACTAAGAACCTCATGTATGAATATTTTGGAGTTTTGCAAAAATAATAGACCATCATAATTAAAGCATTACAATAAAATAGATCAAGATAACATTTATGAACACTTTGCCTATAATACTACATGAATTGACAAAACATAAATACATTAAATAAAAATAAACAATAATAATTATGAAAACTTTAATATATCATAATAACAATTACTTAATAGAACATTACAAACTAACATGCAAACATTTTATATTAAATACAATAGATCAAACTGTGTCATAAATATGACAAAATGGTCATTAATGTAATATATCAAATGAATAGAAGATTCATGTTAAATATTTTTTCATTAGGTAGTGATCATTCCTTTTAATGTTAGAAGCCTTGGGTATAATATAAAGGAGAAAGACAAAGAATCCTAGGTTCAAAAATGAACTTTGTTTAAACTAAGTTTAAATCATATTTAAACCCTCATTTAAACATGATTTGAACCCCATTCAAATATGTTTGGAACTAGCTCCACACATTTTTAACTTTGTGTGTACATAAACATACTCATGTAGACGTGTTGAAGTTTGAGGAAGCTGAGATAAATGTAACAATATAAATTTTCAAAAAGAAAATAAAAATTAATAAACAATATGCCTTTATTAATGTATTAATGGACACGTATTATTCATTAATTTCATTTACCCCTCAATTATCTTTATTGTGGCCTTTAGATCAACCTCATCTACTATCATCCCATTTATATGTGTGTTTTTATGCTTATAACAAGTTGAAACCACCAAGAAGCTGATTTAAGTTGTGTTTGAATGGGTTCTAATCTCGGTAATGATGCTCAAACCTTTTTTGAGAAGTACACTAAACCTAATTTTATATTTAATGGTAGAACCCTAGTTTTGCAACATACATTTGATCTTTGTTCAAATAAAAATTGAACACTAAATATGATATTTAAAGTTTATTCATTTTCAAACCTAAGGCACTATTAATTGTAAATTATGTATTGTGTATTATATTTGAATTTCAGTAAAAATATTTTATTTTAGTCATTTTTGTACAGAAAATACTAAAAAATGGAGAAAAATACAAAGTATCACATAGCGCTGCAACGTAGGATGAAATAATGCTACTGCATTGAAATCAACTCTACAGAAGCACCATTTTAGGACATTGTAGCGACATCCTCTCTACTTACGAGTGCTAGAGTGGCATCACATGCATCATCGTTGTGTTAAGAGTGTCACTGCATTAAGCATTCAGCTTGGCAACGCCAGGTTCTCAGGAAAATGAATGCCGCAGCACAATAATTCAAACTCCTTAGCATCAAAAACTCCACACGGGCACCACAACACTCAAATTTTTAGAGTTCCACGGTGTAGCAGGTACAACTTCATAGAGCCACCACCGACATAGCGAAAAGATGAGTCTGTCCTCATTAGCAAGTGCTATAGCAGAGCAAACCTATCAGCGCCAAGGCGCTTGTTCAACATAAGTGTCTTGGCGTTGCCTTGTTAAGCGCTGAGGTGCTTGAGGCCATTTTAGTGTTTTCCTATAAAAAGATGTTTAGTTCTATTTGTAAAGGAGTTCAGTCACTTGAGTAAAATTTAGTACATTTTTAGTACACTTCTCTAGTACCCTCTTAGAATAAAATCTAAGAGAGACAAGAGAAGTGGAAGATATAATCTCTAGTAGAATTTAACTTGTGTTTGTATAAGCAACTATATAAGTGAAAGAAAAGTGTATATAATATACTTTGATCCTTCCTGGTGATAAAATTACACTACTTCTCTTGTATTTTGATTCTCCTATGAATATAATAAAAATAAATTTGCTTGTTATTTCTTCTCTGTATGCCTAGATATCTTATTTTGGATTGATGATGTAAAAAAGCATATTAAGTACTAATATAAACTCTTGTACTCTAAGAAAATTATGAATGGTTTCAATATATCCCATTCTTCATTTAATTTATACAATGGCCATAGGTAGGGGTGTCAATAATATACACGACATGAAAACACGACTTGAACCTGACCCAATATTTTTGGGTTCGGGTCAACCTGGTTTCAGAACAGGTCGAGTTCGAGTTAACCCAAACACCCGATTGTGACCCAGTTTGACCCGATTTGCCATGATATTCATGGTTAGGATGCTTTAGTGACTGGCGCACTCGACTCGAGACTTTGAGTCTAGAGTCTTTGTCTCTCTTCGACCATCAAAGCTAGGGATGCCTGGTGCTATCATTCTCACTGTACTTCCTACCTCATACCTTGAGCTTTTCAGCTTATCTCCTCCTCTACGTCATCGCCTCCCCAATTTCTCTATCAGTATATCTTAAATCTTACCCATTTTAACATTCTTTAGGTTATGATTATGACTTATGAGTCTTGCCATTTTTTTTATTTGTTGTGTTACTGAGTCATTGACTTAGTGTTAGTTTAGCGTTATCTTCGTTATTCAGTTTTTCCTTCCAATTTGAAGCTTTTGTGATTTTGAAATGCTAATTAGAGTATCACATTTTGCACCTTTTTTCCATTCATTTTCTTAGGGGTTTGTATATTTTTTAGTTATTTGGCCGTTTAGGAATACTGTTGAATGATTTAGGCCTGTTGAGTGCTGATGAACGAATGTTACGATTTGATACCTGTGAGTCTGTGACCTCTTTGCAGACTGTGGCTATTGGGCTAGTTTTACCTATTTGTTAGGACTTAGGGTTATTAACTTATTATGCAGTTATAGTCTTCTTGTTGAGTTGTTGTTGATAATCTCTGTTCTAGCAATATAGAGTTGTACTATTTGGCTATTTGTTGGCTTGGAAGGAAGAACCACATGAAGAACCATATTTTGACCCATTTAAAATGTGTTATCTCTGTTATAGCAATAAAATTTATACTTAATTCCCCCTACTATAATGCATTAAGCATGCTATTATTTTGTGTACATCTCAGATATTTAGGAAGTTATCTTTAATTCTTTCATATTGAATTATTAATCATATTTGGCTATTACATTTTTGTATTATATAATATGATTTAATTGATTCAATAGATAGAGGATTCAAACACCATTCTTGAGATTTTTATTCATGAGAATGAGGAAGTTTGCATTGAGGATAATGTGGTAGAGCCATCTAATGATGCATGTAATGATGGTTCATCCATAAGTAAGAAGCGTAGAAGGATGACTTCTAAGGTTTGGGCTTATTTTGAGATATTATTTAATCTTACAGATGGTAAACAAAGGTGTAAAAATAAAAAATGTGGTGCACAGTACTTATGTGATAGTAAAAATGGGGCTAGTAACTTAAGGAAATACTTGGAAGATTGCAAGAAAAGAAATTTATGTGATATAGGCCAGCTCATGTTGCAAATCGGCTCAAATTTATCTATTTCTATGACTCATTATAAGTTTAAATAGGGCAGAATTTCATAATTTATTTACTGCTTGCATAATTATTCAAGATTTTCCCTTCCAATGTGTTGAATGGTTGAGTGTTCGAGCACTTTTAACCTATCTTCATCGAGATGTTCAACTATTTTCTAGGAATACATCAAGGAATAATTGCAAGAAATTATTCACCAAAGAACTTTTTAATATTCGGTCACAGTTATCCAAGTGCACTATCAGAGTTTGTGTTACATCTGACCTGTGGACATTTATAAACATTGATGGATTTATTTAGTTGACCGTTCATTTTATTAAAAATGATTGACATCTACATAAAAAGATCATTAGTTTTTCTTTTATGCCACTACCCCATGATGGTATAGCGTTGTTTGAGAAATTGCAATCTCTTTTTTCTTGAATGAAAAATAGATTCAAAACTTTTTAGTATTACATTAGATAACGCTTCTGCAAATAATGTTTGTATAGACTACTTGAGAAATTAATTAAATTTGAGAAGTGCTCAGTTATATGAAGCTGAGTTTTTTTTGTATTAGATGTACTGCACATATTGTTAATCTTATTGTTGAAGTGGGTCTCAAGGAGATTGATGGGTCAATCTCAAAAATCAATGTGAGCATAAAATATGTCAAAGGATCTCAGCCAAGAAAACAAAAATTTATTGATTGTATTAGACAGAGTTGTTTGGAATATTAAAATGGGCTTAAGACAAGATGTTCCTACAAGGTTGAACTCCACTTTTATAATATTAGAAAGTGCTATGTATTATTGAAGGGCCTTTCAACATCTAGAGTTGGGTGACTCTAACTACAAATCTTATCCAACAAGTTCAAAATGGAAGAAAGTAGAGAATATTTCGACTTTCTTGAGGCCTTCCTATGATATAACGTATGTTTTATCTAGCACAAAGTACCTAAAAACAAATATGTATTTTCCATGCATTTTGACAGCTTATGCAGCATTGAAACATGAATTATCATAGGGTCTGATTATATAAAGCAAACATCTTTAAGGATGATTGAAAAAATTGAAAAATATTAGTCGAATTTTAGTGTCATTCTTGAAATATCAATTATTCTTGATCCGAGATATAAATTCACATATCCAGAATGGTGCAATAGGAGGTTGTATGTGGGTGATTATGCACTTGAGATTAAGAAGGTAAATGATAGATTATTCTCAAATTATATAAGGAATAATGTGAATGTTGTATATGGGTCAAGATCAAATGCAAAAGAAAGGCGACATACTGAATGCTCAAGTCGTTCTTCTTCCACTGTAATTCAGTCTTAATTTCTTCAGGTATAACTTGTTTTATAAGTGTTAGTTCCATAATTCTATTTTAATGCTCAAGTGTTTACCTCTCACTTTCTGAAATAGGATTTTGATTCTTTTGAGAAGGAGGTCTATATGCCAAAAAATTTTGAATTGGAGATATATCTTGATGAACTAAAACTTGATAGAAAAATTGAGCTAGATATATTACATTTCAGTATAGATTCCCAGAGGTTTTTGCAATGGCTCGTGACATTTTATGTTTTCTCATAACAACAGTTGCCTCTGAAAGTGCATTTAACAATAATGGTCAAATCCTTAATTAGTATCGAAGTGCACTAAAACATGATATTGTTCAGGCTTTGGTTTGTGCAAAGGATTGATTGTATGGTGATATGGGTTCAGTTTCATTGATTTGATGCAGTTTTAGATGACCTTGAACTTGAAGCTGTTACTAAAGATATCCTTATTTTAACAGTAAATCAACTTCAGGGAGAAGTTGATGAAAGTTCTGTTATTAGATAATTAATGGTGTAAAATTACTAACATTTAGTCATTTACTATAATTGTGTGGATGTTAAGTGTTATGTTATGAATAATTTCTTTCTCTAGTGAGTAGTGATTGCTATGTCATAGGACATTTTTTTATTCATTATCTAAGGCTGGTCAATTATGTGCATATTTACTACATATGTGAGTTCTGTTTGGTTAATTATGCCCGCTTATGTGCAGATCTGCTGCTGCTCGCATAAAAGATTGACTTCTGTTTGTTATTTCTTATTTGCTAAAACCAAATACTGAGCAATCAGTAATGTATGTATTCCTACTTTCTTGTTTGGTTCGTTATTTGTTGTTTAGTTTGTTATTTACTATTAAGGGAACACTCGCTGTCAAGGGAAATGCATTTCAGCATTTGGTTTTCTGTTTGGTTTGTTATTTACTATTTTGCTGAAACCTGCTATGAGAATTCATATATTATTTGTTGTTTTTTGAAGCGATGATGATAAACCCTCTAAAATGAAAGTGGGAATTGTATCAGTGTAAATGCTATTACAACCAGGAGGCATTTGTATTCTCTTAGAATAAGCATATACTATCTAATTGAATGAACATATACTAAGTTAATACAAATTGTCATCTTGGATGGTAATATGCTAATATTTATTAAACTTACACCTCGTTAGGTGATTAAAGATTTGGAGGATTTTATATGAGCAATGTATTTAATAATTTAAGTTTTATACCTGTTTAACTAGTTTTGTTGCAGTTAAACTATGTCGTGCTTGAAGACAGATTCTCAAGGAGCATTTGAGCAAATCATCAAAGTGTAATTCATACTTCATAATTTTCATATTCAGATTTATTGTATACTCTTTTGTAGTTCATAAATTGATTTGTAAATGTCTAAATGAGCAATTGGTTTGTAAATAATTTGTAAGTGACTTGTAAATAAGATAATTATTAATTAGCAATTGGTTTGTAAATTAGCATTTGATATGTAATATTACAAGTAATTTGTAAATGATTTCTTAATTTATTCATAATTTAGACCTGCTGTTAGTGCTATTAATTGCTTATATTTTACATTTGTTAGTTTTTTCACTATTTTTTGCATTAAAAATTGAATTTTAATGAATTCTGGGTTAAATAGGTCGTGTCGGGTTGACCCGGATCCGAAGCGGGTCGGGTTCGGGTTTGATTAATTGACCTGTTTCTAAAAATGGGTCGGGTTCGGGTTGACCCGAACAATGCCGGGTCAGCTTCGGGTTGGACCCGAACCCTTCCTGAAACCCGCTTTTGACAGGTATAGTTAAAACTTAGTGTGATTATAGCCTCGAAGAAGGAATGTAAGAATAATCAGGAGTATTGAGATAGAATGCTGAAATGACTAGACCTATGATGTTTGAATATTCTAGGTTCTATAGAGATATTAAAATTATATAAGGTCAATAGATATCTTTTTTTCCTCTACAAGCTTGACAGAGATCTAGAGATTTATATACTCTGGTTCACATCTAAAATTAAGAGTATCATTAAAAAATATGATATTTATATGCATCAATCTAAAATATTTTATTAAAATTGTATTAACTTTTACTTATTTTTATTCAGTGGAGGAATTAAAATTATTTCGGTAGAATAACTTATACAATTAGAGTAAACAATAGTAATTTTATTGCAAGTATGCATAACTCTTTTTCGTGGATTTGACACTCTATATTATCACTTTATTACTTGATTTGGCATGAATACTTATGTATATTTAAGCGGGCTTTAATTATTGACATATAAAAAAAACTTAATCATATTTAAATCTTGCATGCCATATCTTGCTAAGCTCAGATAGAATCAATATTGGTAATCTATATAATCCCTACCCTATCAAATTTTTGGCATCATTATCGAGGAAGTAATTTGCATATTATAATTTTAACTATATTATTGAAATAAGTGCATATTTTGACCTACTTATATTTTGTATCTTTTTTCCCCTTTTTTGTATGTTGTTATTGTTTATTCATTGTTGTATGATTTGTAGATCTAGAAAGGAGCCTTTGTTATTTGATTCTGAGATAGAAATGTCACTTTCAAGTATTCAAAAAACTAAAAAGATTTTAGAGATATCTGACCTAGTGCTAGATCAGGAGCATTTTAAACCTCTTAGGAAGTATACTAATCCTATAGTAGACGAAATCCATCAGAGTATTAGTAGACATACTATCCAAGGCTAGTAAGTTTGAATTAAAATATGTCATAATTCAGATGGTTCAAAATTTTCAATTTGGAGAAACTCCTGTTAAAGATCTCAATTTATACTTAGCTAGTTTTTTAGAAATATGTTCAACATTTAAGTAAAATGGTATCAGTGAAGATACTATTAGGCTTAGATTATTTTTATTTTCTCTAAGGGAAAATGCTAAGTTGTGGTTGAATTCTTTACCCACAGGCTCTATAACCACTTGAAATGTGTTGGCTCATAAATTTCTAGCTAAGTATTTTTCACCTTCAAAAACTACCAAATTTAGAAATGATATCATATTTTTTACCAGTTTAAAAGAGAATTAATTTATGAAAGTTGGAAGAGATTTAAGGAAATGCCCTCACCATACCTTATCCGATTGGTTGGTTATTTAAACCTTTTATAATGAATTAGTAGGATCTTTATGGGCAATCATAAATGCTACAACTAGATGATCTTTAATGTCTAAGCTATTTGAGGATGTATATGAATTAATAGAGAAAATTACTACTAATAATTTTCAATGGCCTGCTAATAGGATAAATCTTAAAAGAATAGTCGAAGTCTATGAATCAGATGCTTTGTCAATTCTAAGTACACAAGTTACAATAATTTCTAAGAAATTAAACATAATAGAAGTAAATTTAGGATCAGGATTTGGATCATCTATGCAATTGGAAGATCAAGATTTGAATTATAATGAAGATAATAGTGTGCAAGAGATTAAAAATATAAATTTAATCGGAAGACAAAATAATCCTTACTCTAATACCTATGATCTAGGTTGGAGGAACCATCCTAATTTCAATTAGTCCAATTATAATGTTGGTGATAACAATCAATCGAATTCTGGTCAAAATAATCAAGATGAAATTAAAACAATCCTCAAAAACATGTTGTTAATTCTAGACCTTCTTATCCTTCAGGATTTAATTCAAACAATCAGTTTGGAAATAGAAAGTCACATTTGAAAGAGGTGGTGATTCAATTAGGAAAGTTAATTATAAAGTCAAGATGCTTCTATTAAAGTTTTGGAAACTTAATTAGCATAGCTTATAATCTCATTTTGTAATAAACCTCTTGGATCATTGCCTAGTAATATTAAAGTTAATCCTAAAGAAAAATGAAAAGATCATAGTGGAAATCACTTGAGAAGTGACAGTGATGTACCCCGATCAAATTGATAAATCTTGGTATAATATAGCTGAAGACTATAAACTTAGCGTTTATGTGAAGCAACCCATTTGTGTCTATAGTCATTTAGAGTAGTAGAGTGGTGCCTTAAATACTAGTTATCTTATTATTAGTGTATCGCATGTTATGTGTCTTTTTATCATTTATTTAAGAAGCATATATTATTAATTGTAGTTATCATGTGTTTGTATTTATATTTGATTTTATTCTTCTTATGCTTAAACTTTTTTATATTGTCTTTTATTAGCATCTGCACTTTTTGATTATTTATTTAGTCAGAATAAAAATGATAATTAAAAATTATATAAAATTAGGATAATAATAAAATCCTATATTATAGTTTAAATAAATACTGCAATATAATTTATAGTTTAAAAAACTTAATAATTAACTTACTTAGATCATTTAAGCTATTGATTTGTTTGAATTTATAAGTTATACATTAATAGATTAACCTTTGAATTGAAAGATGAATAATTAAAGCTAAAGAATAGATATGAGTAGCTTAAAATTAGAAATCATGGTAACCTAAAATTAAAACTAAAGATCTTATTAAATTCATATATTAAAATAATTAAGATTCCAAGAGAATATAAGAAAAATTGGTATTAAAATTTATTAATTATGTACTCCATGAGAATGAAAAGAAAAGACAGAAAAAGAGTTCTAAAATGAATAATTAAAGGAAAAAAACCAGAGAAAAAGAGTACATTAAAAAATTGTTATAAGTTAAAAGATTAAAGTTTAACTGTAATCTCATACTTAAAGTTACAAATGATAAAGTAAGAAAACTAGTAGAGGTGATTGTGAACTAATAAAATTTTAATTTTAACTACAAATACATTTAATTTTTAAGCAACTTTATTCATTTGAAGATTCAATTGTCAATGTTATATTCAAAGCATATAAATTTAAAACAGGCAATGACAAAGGTGAATGATTAGGATACTTATTTAGGATTTTTTAAATTAGAATTATAAATTTGTTCATTCCAAATTACTTCTAGACTATGATGTATTATACTACATTTTAGTAATTTTAAATTATGAAGTTTTACTCTGGTTATTAAAGTAATAAAAAATGAAGATTTTTTTTTATTTTTTATTTTATTTATTATTATTATTTGAGACAAGCAGGAGTCTAAGTTGGGGAGAATTTATTAAGTGTAAATTATGTAATATGTATTACATTTAAATTTCAGTGAAAATATTTTATTTTAGTTATTTTTGTATAAGAAATACTCAAAATGATGAAAAATATAAAGTATCACATAGCGCCGCAGGGTTGGATGAAATAACGCCACTGCATTGAAATCAACTCTGTCGAAGCACCATTTTAGAACATTGCAGTGCCATCCTCTCTATTTGCAAGCACTGTAGTGGCATCACATGCAACGCAGTTGCGTTAAGAGCGCTGTTGCGTTGAACATTCAACTTGGCAGTGTTGGGTTCTCGGTAAAATGAATACCGTAGCGCTATAATTCAAACATCTCCGCATCAAAAACTCCCCATGGGCACTTCAATGCTTCAATTTCTGGAGCACCGTGGCATAATAGTTACAACTTCCTAGAGCCACGACCTACATAGTGAAAGAATGCGTCCGTTCAATTAGTAATCATTTTATGTCATCAAGCACCACAGCGGAGCAAACCTGTCAACGCTGAGGCGCTAGTTCAACCAAGTGCCGTGACATCACCTTGTCAAACATCGAGGCGCTTGAGACCTTTTTTGTGTTTTCCTATAAATAGATATTCAATTCTGTTTATAAAGAAGTTCAATCACTTGAGTAAAATTTAGTACATTTTTAGTGTACTTCTCTATTACCCTCTTAGAATAAAATCTAAGAGAGACTAGGGAAGTGAAAGATATAACCTCCGAGAGAGTTTAGCCAGCATTTGTATAAGCAACTCTGTAAGTGAAAGAAATGAGTGTAGAGAAGATACTTTGATTCTTTCTGGTGATAAAATTCCACTACTTCTCTTGTATTTTGATTCTCCTATGAATATAATGAAAATAAGTTTGCTTGTTATTTCTTCTATGTCTGACTAGATCTCTTATTTTGTATTGATGATGTAAAGTGCATATTAAGTACTAATATAAACTCTTGTACTCTAAAAAATTTATGAATGTTATCAATATAT
This sequence comes from Dendrobium chrysotoxum, assembly GCA_019925795.1. Lineage (NCBI taxonomy): Eukaryota > Viridiplantae > Streptophyta > Magnoliopsida > Asparagales > Orchidaceae > Dendrobium > Dendrobium chrysotoxum. The sequence continues at coordinate 46,893,747 of CM034297.1, read as the reverse complement.
CCCGTTCTTCATTTAATGCATAGAATGACCATAGGTGTAGTTAAAACTTAGTGTGATGCATAGCCTCGAGAGAGGAATGTAAAAACAATCAGGAGTATTAAGATAAAAAGTTGATATGTTTAGACATATGATATTTGAGTATTTTAGATTCGTGGAGATATTAAAACTGTATAAGATCAGCATATAACTTTTTCATCTCTACAAGCTTGATAGAGTTCTAGGGATGTATATACTCTGATCTACATCTAAAATTAAGGGTATCATTAGGAAAAATATGATATTTATATTTATCAATAAAAAATATTTTATCAAAATTATATAAATTATTTTACTTATTTTTATTCAGTGGTAGGAACTAAAAAATATCATTTTTATTTCAGTAGGATAACTTATACAATTTGAATAAATAATAGCAATTTATTGCAAGTATAACTCTTCCTCGTGGGTTCTACACTCCACTTCATCATATTGTTACTTAATTCAGCACATATACTTATGTATATTTAAGTGGGTTTTAATTATTGACATATCAAAAAAAATTTAATCATATTTAAATATTGCATGTCACATCTAGCTAAGCTAAGATAAAATTAATTTTGCCACAAGCCCCACCCAATCAGGCATGAGGTTGTCTTCTTCCTATCATAAATATGAATTGATGATTGCATTCAATCTTCTACAATAAAAAATTTGAATACTCATATATTCGTTTGAAGGAGCTCATAGTAAAATTTTATGAAAGACAAATGATCAATGAAAATGAAAAAAATATATTTCTTAAAAGATTACGATAATGCTTTTAAAATAGTATTTTAGTAGTTATTTACTTCAAAATTTCATAATATCAATATAAATTATCACTGATATTATCATATCAATAGTAATTTCATTAAAAATAATTTTGAAGTATATTTTATAAGAAAATAAATTATAAAAATAATTAATCATTTACTTATACTAGTTTTAAATACACGTGCACATGGTGCACGTGAATAAAAAATAAAAAATAAAAAATATATAACAAAATTAGAAAAAAAATTATGATATGCATTATCAAAGATATAAAATTCTAAATCAATATGAAATATAAATTTTCTATAAATATAAATGATTTATATTTTTATTATACTTGAATTAAGATAAATTGAAATAAGATATTATATATATTTATATTTATGATAGGTAATAACCTCATTTTTTGTTAGAGATAGATTAGCCTTCTTATTTACTTGTGCATTGATATACTTTGCGTTTTGGGAACAGCAACGAGTGTTTTTCTAATTTATTTAGTATTATTTTTAATTCTATATTTTCAGGTGGATGGATTTTCTTTCCAATTCCTTGAAAGTAGGCATGGAAAAATCGAAATCACATAAATCTTGATGTCTAAATCCAAATCACATAAATGTTTATATTTCCAGTATATTATTTCGACTTTATATTTTGTGAATATTTGTGGTACATCATTCTCAATTTTGATGATGCTTCAATTTCAAATTACGGTCCACACTTCAAGAAGATTTAAAAAAGAAGCTTCAATACTACCCATAATTATATGAGGGATCTTAAATCTATGGGAGCAATAGTCACTGCAAGCTTTGCCTGGCTCCACCAATGCAATCATTCATATAGATGTAGATCGACTTAAGAGCTATCTTGATTTAGGCTTTGCTTGGGATGGCTTTCTTATTAATTTTTCAAGCAATTTTTTAGTACAAAATATTTTAAACTAAAAAATTTTGCAGTAAAAAATTGCTCTTTAGAAAACAATAGGAAAGTTTCTCCAAACAAAACCTTAATCTATATGCCCAGTTCAAATCAATTTCAACTCGAGCTAGGAGTAGCTCATTAACATTGTCCCAAATGAACATACCTGTTTGGTAAATGGAAACTACCCAAACACACTCACTTACAAGGAGAATAGTAGGCAGGTAGATGACAGTGGAAATTTGAGATTGGAATAATCGGATTACTGAGCAAAAAACTTGAACTGTAACAAAAGAAACATAACTAAGTAATCTCAATCAAAGAAAGTTTTAATTATCCTAGCTATCTTATTTTAAGTCAGATCATCACCAGAGAAGTAAGCAATATGAACAACCACATGAAGCTATTCAGAGCAGGGCATTCTGCAAGTAATAAGCACGAAAATGCCAATAAGGTCAGTATAAAATTATAAGAATTAAAGAGAAGAAAAATAATATTGGATGATTGAGCCACTAGCATCACCTCCACCAAATGAATTATCATTACGATGATGATGAAGTATTTGATATGCTGATACCCAAGTTCACACAATCTCCACCAATGGAGCCTGCATTTTTAGTAAATTAAGTTCAAGTAAGTAATGCTAATTTTTTTTAAAAGTATTTGTGTGAACTTGGATTAATTTAATATTAACATATATCATTCAATCTTGGATTAATTTAATATTATTAAAACTATATCTATATAAAATCAAGAAAATAAAGCAAAAAAGAAAGTGCAATACAAATACTATGAATTTCTAATAAATGCTAACATTAATACAACAACCTCATAAATTTAATAACTCTAACAGAGTCTACCATACCAAAAGGGAAGAACTTAAATTCATTATAGTGGAAACTTGGCAATTTACTCTCAACTGTGAAAGAAAATATTTACTAATAAATGCTTACATAGCTCATACTGTGGATCCAAATTTGCAAGCCTAGCATAATCAATATCCTATTTCAACAAAACACAACTCAATATTCAGCACAACATAATAAAAAATTTTCGCAGTATAACTTTGAGTCTAAACAAACCTGAGGGATACAGAGGCTTTCATCAGTATTAGGAATTAAATTTCCCATCTTCGGATCTCTTCACCTGGAAGATTAATCTTGTTTTTGGAATATTAATAATACAGTCAATGATTAACAACAAAGAAGACTTTGACTATAGTTTACTCACAAATGAACATTTTGTAAGGAAGAAAATGTGGATAATACTGAGGACAAATAAAATCCCAATTAGGTTAGACAATGAAACTGTTAAATCATATATATCCAACTGTATTTGTCTATGTTCTCTTCTATCATTCCCGTGAACTAATCCAAACATTAAAAATAAGAAAAAATAAGACAAATAGTGTTGAGTTAAGTTACTAAGGATGCTACATGCATAAGCTGGGAATGAATCCAATATGAAAAAAATCAAATAATTAAGGTATGAAGTTTAGAAAAATGAATGAAATAGCCACATCATGGGAATATTTTGATTCCTTTTCAAAAACTTGTGGCAATACATATTTTAATTGATTATTCATATAATGCAATCACCTTAAAATAAATCCAACAATTTTGAGACACAAAATGACCAAATTTTGTTAACATATTTTAACACAATTTTTTCCATTTGAATTATTATGAGTAATTTCTTAGGAAGTTAGTTATTTGCTGTGTCAAAAGAGAAGCAGTTAATGTGTAATTAAAGAGAGGCATATATGCTAACATAATGGAATCATGTAGGGGAGGGTTCCCTAGGGTGATCAGCAAAGAGATATCTGACCATCTAAATTGTGATAGATGTTAAACCAAGCCATTGAATCTAAACCAATACTTCATTCTAAACCAAAGATAAGTGCACAACACAACAATGTGATGCAACAAAGCACTATGACAAGTGTGCTTTTCTAAGAGCTTGCACTTTGCAGGCAAATGATGTGTTAGGACAGTGCATTGCTTCGCTTCGCTTCTAAAGCGAGTTTGTAATAAAACTGCTTCTATTACTCTTAGCTCAATATATGTCCTAACATCTAATGATTTGTTTAGTAGCTGGCAAGTCAAAGGATGTGGGACTTCCAACGTTTAGAAATGTGAGCTCAATAAATCACTTACGAGAAGAGAATGTTTATTTATTTGTAACCCAAGTAACACTTTCACATACGAGTGACTTCAGAACAAATAAGAGGGGCAGCCAAATAATAAAATTCATTAGATTGTACTTCTCTAATTGATGTAGCATGCTCTCTTCCTTGCCTTAATTTCCAATCAACCAACCAATAGTTTCAACTTCCCCACTCTCGATTTTAGTGCTGTTTACCTGCGGAACTAAAACACTTCATACCTTCATCTTGAGGAAGCTTAGTAAAGTTAAGCTTCATGGTAAGATTATATCCATCTTTTGGAGGATCTAGAATCTGAACAAGCTCTCCATATGCTCCCTTTACTGCTTCTATATCACCCAATGGAAGGCCATTTACGAAAACGATCTGTGGTGGTGGAATGGGTAGTGAAATTGACAATAACATCACCTGAGGGGACTTCAGAGAGAATTGCAAAGCAAATAAAAAAGCATTCAACGCACTTCACAAGTAAGGCGTAGTTCGCTCCGCTAAAAAAAACTATTGGCATTGAACAAAACTAATGCAAATTAAACACTTTGCAGTGGTCCTATCATCTGACTGAACTAAAAAGTGGAGTGATGAAAAGCAAATATAGAACATTTGCAGCAAAAACACACAAGATAGATAAATTACTTGAATATGATAACGAACATCATCAAATTCAACTGAATGTCAGTCGAGATCAACACTTTTATCGGAACTGCAACCCGATTAAAACAATAAGATGCACTCAAGAACAAGATTATCAAAGATACAGTGATAGAAATACGAACGCCTCACCTGATGAGATGATTTTGCAAGATCTGGAGGAAAAATCTTGATGCAAATTGCAGCAATATCATCCCTTACCAGCGATTACATTGACAACCTCACTTCGACGATTAATACCACCATTGAGATCTAACGACAGAAGAACTGTAGCCAATCATCTTACCCTCAACTTTTTTCATCTGGGCTTGGGACCAGCATTGACGGTTTTAAAAAATATTTGTATAATATTACCTTTACATTACAAAAATGCATCATTCTTGCGAAGAAGAAAAAATTAAGAACACTAAACGAATCAACCTAGAGAAAAGTTGAATCTTTTAACGTATTAATGAATAAATTGAACAATAGGAAGTATAAATGAGCCATGCTTTAGAAAGTTTATCATTTTTCCTACAACAAAATAAAATTTGACATGGACATCTCAAACACAATTTACACAAATAAAAATTTTACAATTCCCAAGTTCATAAAATAAAAAACTTCTAAGAACCGTGCAACAAAATAATCATTATATAGTAAGTAATACATTAGCATTTGAAAGACCTTTTGAATTAAATTTACAAAAAATTTGAGTTTCCTAACTAAAGAGAGAAGAGAGACTCAACATGCAGCTACCATGAAGGAAAACATGCTATTGTAAGCATACAGTTGTATACAACAATCATATTATATTTAAGACAAGTATATTGTTATGTACTCGTAATTAAATTTTTTTTATTGAGTAAAAGCATAAGCAGACGAAGTGAGAAATTAGTTTAGTAGGAGTTACAACATATGGCAAGTACAAGAAAAAGTGAATTATTTAAAAAAAAATGCAACATAATGTTCAAATCTAACGAATGTCATCAACTCTTAAGGCTGCAATAACCTGCAATAAAGAAAAATAAAAAAAGAGATAGAGAGAGAGAGACGGAGAAATAAGAAATGCATATCTAGAGTATCAATAGTAAAATATATATTTAAAACATGAATAATGATGAATTTTTAAAGTTCTTCTAATTTGATTCTTTTAGGTTTGATCTCAATAACTTGATCAGAATCTTCCTTTATAGATTGAATTGTAATTGAACGAAAGGTTCGATTGCCATATTGTGTATCTTAAGCATTTACTGAGAATGTCAGCTCCTTATCACAAATATTTGTGATAATATTATTATAATCATTGATAAATTTATAAAATGAGAAGATGCTTGTGGATTAAATTGCAAAAGTACATTTCTTAAGAATAACAACATGAACATTGTGGTTTGAGGGAGAGCCGACCTACCTCTCTTATAGTAGATCACATGTATCTTATTTTCTTATTGAATAGATAATACAAAATCGGCCACTGTTTTGGTATTCATGAAGTTTTCTATAGGTTTGTTTGATGTTTTGACGTTAAAGACGCATCAGAGTGTTTACAGCTTCTCAACTCTCATGCATTTTTTGATGTAGAGAACCCTAATGATCATAAAAAATTAAGAGTCATTATTGGAGAGAGAGTTAAAAACCTTTCAGGATATTCATTAGCAGCAAAGTTCATCGGTGGTGTTCTAAATTCTAACTTGGATGAAAGGCAAGTGATGAAAGTTCTAGGAAGCAATTTAAGTATTACAACAATGGGTCAGGATTATATATTTTCCATCGTAAGACTACGTTATATATGTCTGCCAAATCCTCTACAAATTTGTTTTGCATTTTGTTCCATATTTCCACAAGATCCAGAGGTTTGATAAAGATGATTTAATCCGAATGTGGATTGCATTCAGTTTCATTTAGCCATCTCATATTCAACGAGAGACTATGCAGGATATCGAAGGAAGGTAGTTTTGTGTTTTAGTTAAAAAATCTTTCTTTGACAAGTTTGATGATTTGAGTATATGCAGATACATGGGTGCAAGGTCTGCAATATGGATGAACAGTGTCAATCTGATCACCAATCTAGAGAAAATTGTATTGAAATATTGTAGGGAGTGGGAAACTCTTCCACCTTTTGGAAGAAACAAAGAAATGGAAAAAAAAAATGAAAATTAAAACATTTCAAAGTGAGCAATACAATCATTCGTTAATTCTATTTAGTCATTTTTAATTATTCTTAGTGTAACCATTCGCATGCAAACTCTCTTGGGTATATAAACAAATTTAAAATATTGCAGAATTATACCTCTTATCAAATATAGTAATATAACTTTAACTCAATAGCAATCAATTTGAAATTGTCTAGCAGAATGACTAAACTAATTATCAGAAAATGACTAAACAAATGCTTAAAAGCTTTAGTATTGATAGATTTTATCAAATATAACTAATTTAGGCCCCCTTATTATAGATATATCTATGGTATTTTTCTAAAGAGAAAATTATAAAAATGATTCTTGGACTATTTGACATGGTAGTCGATGGAAGAAGGAATTGCAAGCAGAACAAGAACAACAACTAAATATAGAAACCAAAGTTTCTTAATACTATGATAGTAAAATGTATAATATCATCCTTTTACCTTCTTACAGCAGCTATATATATCAATGTAACAAAAGGTTCAAGATAATAAAAAGATTAGCGAAGATTGAAACAAAGAAACAAAAATGGTAAGTTGTGCCTTTATATGATATGATACCCGCATCACTATTTGTATGGAATTATTTTAATCCCAACTATCTAATTGGTCAATTTAGTACTTAAACCCCTAAACTCTAATAAAAAAAATCTATCAATTGGATTATTTTGGATTATATTTGAGAAGGCATGAGACTTTTTGATCATAGTAGAGCAGTCAAGGTGCTAAATTTGACAGAATAAATAATTAGATACTAAAATAAGCCCACATAAGTAATTCTTGAATAACTTTGACATTTTATGCTATATAATAGAGTCCAACTAAAAGTAAGGCATATTGACTCAAATATAAGCTTTACGATGTGTTAACTTCTTCAATGATTGAAAGACACATTGGAAGCCAAAAAGCATCAGAACTTATTAACCACTAAAAATAATGGAGAGATGATATGTCTGTCAAAGAATTGATTAACCCTCATTATTGGTGATAAATGGTTGAGTACAGGTTAGAAATATGTATAAAAATTTAAATGATTATAGCGTAACATGAGGCATGATCCATAACATCTTATCTACCATGTGATTAATTCGAAGACTTAATCTAAATTGATAAAATGATAACTTAAGGATACTTCAAACAAGAACTCCCAAATGCAAACCACCAATTGACTTATCTCAAGGTAAATTATTTAAAAAAAAAGCATTGGGGAATAGCACTGAAAACTAAGAAAACCTCACAAAGAAGCAATAGAAGATTAGAGCTTGATGAGCAAAATTAATAGAAGCAATGCATCATAACTCATATCATATACAAAAAAAAAAAAAGTTTCTCATTTGCTTATCACTCATCCAAACACAGTTTTAATAATTCAAAGACTTTATAGAACTTGATGAAATGATAACTTGAGGATAATTAAAATAAAAACTTCCAACAGCAAAACATCAATTGACTTTTCTCAAGGTAATAATAAAAAAAGGGGGAGAAAAACGAACAACAAGAAGTTCTCACGAATAAGCAACTTAATAGAATATTAGAGCTTGATGAGCAAAATTAATGGAAGCAATATAGCATAATTCACATTATATGTAAACAGAGGACAAGATTGTTTACAAAAAAAAAAAACAAACTCACATGAAATATTTAGTAGTATAGATTTAGTGAAAAAAAAAAACAATTAAGCGAGAGGGATAAGAAGCACAATAGAAAAATTAGATTAGAAATAAGTGATAAATTTTTGACCTAATAAGTTTACCTTTTGAATGCCAAAAATGCTAAAGAAGATAAAGATGAAGGCCAAGGAGCAGCGAGCTTGAACAGCAATGAAGAAATGGAAAAGAGGAAAAGAAAAACTTTTCAAAGTGAGCAATACAATGATTGGTTAAATATATGTAGTAATTTTTATTTCTTCTTACTGCGACCATTCCCATGCAAGCTCTATTGGGTAGTGAAATGTGATGATACAAAAATAATCATATAGATATTACGTTATATCGAAGCTGAAATATAAGTGCAAAATCATTTAACTCCATAAATCTTAAAAAATTTACAATGATTGGTTCATGCCTATGTTCAGAATGCAACATTTGTGATATAAGTTTTAAATTCCGTATGAAGTGAATTAATAATGTTTAATAAATCAGTAGTAAGTAATTATATGATTTAGAAAATGAGAAATAGTTTATAATAATAAATTTACCTTGAATGATGGGTTGGGCAAGAGGAATTTCGACAAACAACAGGGATCAGTGAGCAGGTCCAAATCATGCATTGGAGGCGATGGACAGGGGATGCTGCACCATAGAATATTAGGTACACAAAGTGCAAAAAAAGAAATATCAATCCATTAATAAAAATAACATAGAAAATATTATCTCAATTGTCTAAGTATTTGTTTTCTACATTTCTTTTCTTCTTATTCTTAAGTCATTTGGAAAAAAAGGAAATTAAAAAAAAAAAAACATAGTGAAATAACATTGTAAGCATACCTAAACAGAAAACATTTTATAAGATATGTAACATTGTTATTCTTCAATCAATTGGAAACAAGAAAGATACTCATAAAAAATGAAGTAGAGGAAAATCAATCCCCAAACACACCTAATTTAACTAAGAAAATTTCGAAAGGGGAGAGGAATTGTTACATACAAGTATTCATGTATTAGTAATTTCATATTCATAAGAATAATGAAAATTTGATATATGAACAAGCATGATAATATTAATATTGATTAGTTAATTATTTTTTGAAAATATAAATTATTTCACTAATACTCATACTAATGATTTAATTAATTAGTTAAAGGTTAAACTAATCTAATGACAATTATATTACTAATAGATATAATAACCAATAAATTACAAATAATAATTAAATTAATTTAATGATTATTATACTACTAATTATTCAATTAAATTAAATTAGATTATTTAATTATACTACTAATTATTTAATCAGAATGACTTCATGAGTAGGCCTAGCTCTGCCATGCCTCCACTAACGCTTTAGTTCTCCAACATCTTCATCCAAGATAACCCATAAATTCATTAAATACCCCTAGTTCGGAATTCCCCGCACACACTTCCAAAGACAATTAGAACGAAAACAATTATCCAGACCAATATGATCGAATTCATTCCAAACAAAGAGAGATTAGAGCTTACCCTATCCTTTCCCTTCCCCTCCAATGAGCCAAAGATTGATGTAATCAGCCAAACAGTGAGCACTGCTACCAGTATAAGGCAATGATCATTAAAGAATGTTCTATGATATTTGCTCCAGAGAATTTAGGAGATAATATTGTGTCAAGAAATCGAGAGAGAGAGAGACACAAAGGCTATAAATTACCTGAGAGGAACTACGGAGATCTGGCCGCAAAGAGACTTCACGACGAGGGAGATGCGACAAGAAAACAAGCGGCAAGCTCGTAAATCCTTCACAATGTGAGCTTGCTCGCGTGCAAGCTCGTAAATCTAGTTGTCTGTGAATTCGTAAATCCGCCAAATTGAGGGATTTAGCAAATCCCGGATTTATGCCGTAAATCCCAAAATCTTGGATTTACTGAGCGCCAGGATTAAATCTTGGATTTACTGAGCGCTAGGATTTAAGGTGCTCACAAAAACCGTTTAGCAGGATTTAGCGTAAATCCCGCTTAAATTCTGCTGTAAATCCGATATCAAACAGCCCCTTAAGAAGAAAATAGAGAAGATGAAGAAGAAGAAAATATATACAAGGAAAAAAAAGCAGAAAAGAAGAAGGCAAGAAAGGGAAAATAGAGAAGAAGCAGGGGAAATGAATGAAGAAGAAAAAGAAGAAGAAGAAGAAGAAGAAGAAATGAAGAGGAAGATCAGGAGGAAAAGGAGTACGAAGAAAAAGAATAAAGGAAGAAGATGAAGAAGCAAGAAAAAGAAATGAGGTACCTGTGTGTGAGAAAGGCCGACGGCCGGACTTCGGGTCGCACAAGAGAGTGGGACGCGGAGGGCTTCGTTACACCTTTATGTGCGAACGAGAGGGCACGAGAGAGTATGAGCAGCGGGAGAGGTTTCATCAGTAGATAAAAAAGGCGAACGAAAATTTAGTTATGTAAGTGAACGGATGTAATCATATGTGAATATTCATCAAAATAATAAATGGCTAGGATTTATTCCGTGTTTTAGAAGGAACGATCAAGATGTTATATGGGAAGATTCATGAGCGACATTTTAATAGTAGAGGTACATAAAAAATCAAACAACCTATTTTTTTTTTTCATAGAGGGATATTTTCGTCAGCGCGTGAAAATAAAAGCAGTCAGCTTCCCGCATTCGCTCTCAGGTACATAAAGCATGCGTTAGGGTTTAGAAGACAGTCCGCCGCCACCGAGGATTATCAGGTTTGTTTTCCATTGAAATGATTCTAGTTTTACTTTTTCTCCTCTGCACTTCTTCTTCTTCTTCAAGTGGTTTTTGACCAAAAACTTCATTGATGAATCTACGATGTATTTGGAGAAGAAAGTTAAGCCCTTTCTAACAGAAGCAGTTACTAGATCATTTTTTTATCCACTTTAATTTTCCTAAATCTCGTATTGCGTAGAGGTTTATGAGTAATATTCGCTATACTGCAACAGGGTGAGGAGGAACAATGTCGCACAGGAAGTTTGAGCACCCAAGGCACGGATCTCTTGGGTTCCTTCCAAGGAAACGTTCCACTCGTCACCGTGGAAAAGGTAAAATTTTTCTTGTTATTTAAACTGGATCTTAAGCTATTTTTTGGGGAATGTTAAGTGCCTAAGCACTTTGGAAAGTTTGATTTGATTTGATTTTTTTTTTTCTATTGGAAAGTTTCTTTCTCTTAAAGCACAAATGTTAGATTTTCTTGTTCTGCTTTGTTGCATGATTCATGTGCTTTCTATGTTGCTCTGTCTATTCCTGTTTGTTATAGTGTCAGATCTTTCCATGGATTTTAGCGGCATCATTTGTTGGTCACCCCTTATTAATGGTTTACATAGTGTTTTGATTGTCATGTCTCCAGGTCTCACAATTGTTATTTTGATGTACTTGTCAGATTTTTGCAAATTTATTCCTGAATGTGTCCTAATTTCTGCGCATTCTATTCAATTACTGATGTCAATGTTAATGCAGTTAAGTCATTCCCAAGGGATGATCCAACAAAGCCCTGCAAGCTTACGGCTTTCCTTGGGTATAAGGCGGGTATGACTCACATTGTCCGTGAGGTGGAGAAGCCGGGATCAAGTAAGTTTTTAAGTATCATGTCTCAGAGCGTTATCTGTTTTTCTATAGAACTTAAATGCATCTCAAAAATTTTCAATGATAAAACGCAGAGTTCCTTTCTGTATAGATTTTCTAGCCAAAGCGATCTTGTGCTAGTAGAGTTTATGCTATAGTTTGACCTGATGTCTTGTTTTCAATGTTTTAAACATGCTAGGTGTGTTCTTATGGCATTATTGTTGTCCAAGACGCTAGGAACCAATTTGAACACTTGCCTGAATGAAATGGGGCATTAAGAAACACATATCTGTTTCACTTTCAAAATACTTTTAAGTATGATGAATACTTTTTGAGAGTATGTGGTTATAATATTCTCTTTAAAGTAATAGAGGAAAGTTATGAACTTTCAAGTTCCATTGTTTTTCAAGTTTATTTTTTTTAAATAGATTATGTTAAACAAGCGCATCAATCTACTCAAGTTCGTAACATGCATGGCATAATCATAGACTCATAATCAATCTTTCCTGTTATCTTTTTCAGTTATGCTTCCATTCATGCTTTCTTGTGTACTAATGAATTTTATCCCCTCCATCTCTTCCTATCTTCCCCCACCCATCTTCTTCATTCTTGAGACTTGCTGCTCTAGGATTTGAAGCTCTTATTTCTATAGTTTGTGTAACTTACTTCCTTGCGTTCATCCTTGTTTCTAATACAGATGATACTTGTTTCACATCACTTCTTTGTCAAACTATTATAATGAAATGCTAATTCATATTTTGTGTTTGAAATATTAGCGCCCTTATCTTTAATCAAGGCAATTTGCTTACATCATAACCTAGCATCTTAAGGCGAGATGCTCGCCTAATTGTTTCAGTAATCTGGCCAGCTTGGAGGGTGCGCAAGATGTTATGATCTCATCTTGCCTTGTCTGAGTCCTTAAATGGCTCTTAACTTGAACATCATTGATTATCTTAAACTTAATATATGGAATACTGAAAATATTATGGGTTATTAGGTATAATTTGTTCTCTTTTTTCAAGAAATGATTGCATCTTGTTATGTCTTTATGGTTTCTCTTTCTTCTCTTTTCACTATATGTAATTCTCTCATATTTTAAATGATATTAGTCCACTTATATCAAAAATGGGAAAAATGAAGGGGCCTTATGGAAGTATGTGCGACACATAGTTTAGCATTTTATGTCATGTCTCCATAATCTATATCTTTATGTGTTTTGCAATTTATAAGTTGAATTTTGAGCTAATTTGGCAATAGCAGAATTCTTGTTAATTTAAGATTTTTGCAGTGGTCTGTAATTTTATAAGTTTAACTTTTCTTTATGCATGTCTAAAAGCCCTTTCTCAATTTGTAGAGCTTCACAAGAAGGAAACATGTGAGGCTGTGACAGTCATTGAGACTCCACCCATGGTCATTGTTGGAGTGGTTGGTTATATTAAGACCCCTCGTGGTCTTCGTTCACTTAATACTATATGGGCTCAACATCTGAGTGAGGAACTTAGGAGAAGGTTTTATAAGAACTGGTATAGATCCAAGAAGAAGGCGTTTACCAAGTATTCAAAGAAATATGAATCCGAGGATGGAAAGAAAGAGATCCATGCTCAACTTGAAAAGATGAAAAAATATGCATCTGTTGTTCGTGTATTGGCTCACACTCAGGTGCCCAATCTAATTATTTATCCTCTTGTTGCTTACCACTATGATGCTCTAGTTTATTTAAAAGATTTTTATTTGTAATATTTGTAAATATTTTAAAACGTGTTTGTTCTTTTTCTAGTAAATGTTGTTGAAATGCTTTGCTAAAGTGATTTGTGCTTCCTCGTGAGAAAGTCTCAGAAGATTGTCCTTTTCTTCACATTTTGAAAACATGGTCTTAAATTTCCTCCTATCTTTTGGATATGGCCCCCTTTAGTTGCTTTTCCATTCATTACCTTAACTACTTCAAAATCTATTATTGTCTTCTCTTTTATAATTTTCCATATCTGCATAGTCCTAACATGAAAAGTGAGTTGCCATTTTAGTATACTTTCTTAGCATTCTTGAAATTATTTAATTTTATAGTCACTTGCCTTGTTAATTGTGTCAAGGTTGATAAGGTTATGTCAAGTTGTTGCTCACAAAATGCAATAGATTCTTGGAAATATAGAAAGCGGCAGATCGTTTCAGGTATCATGCATAATGGCTCTTTGTGAACTTGTTAGGTTCTGTTAATGTAGTTGTAGGTAGGGGTATAAATGAGTCGAGTCGAGCTCGAGTCACCTTTGGTTTGAGCTTGAGCTTGATTAATTAATTGAGTTCAAGCTCGAGCTTTATTATACAAGTTTGAGCTCACTCACAAGCTGGCTAGTTTATTATGAAACAAAGGCAATAATTATGGTTTAAACAATTATTATAATAAAATGGTAAAAAGAATGATAAATTATAAAAAAATACAATAAAGAATCACTTAATATAAGAAAGTGAGATAATTTTTATATATTTTGAATAACTTTGTACATAAAATCTTGAATTCTAATATATTTTATGTATATTTTATATTAATACTTTTTAAAGGAGTCGGTTTGAGAGCTAATGAGTCGAGTCGGGCCTAGCTCAAGCTTGGATTATTAGCTCATCGAGCTCGGCTCATGAGCCATTTATCGAGCTGAGCCCGAGCCGGCTCACGAGTCGACTTGACTCACTTACACCTCTAGTTGTAGGTTCCAAGTTTCCAATTTAATGGGATTAGTAGACAGCCGTCCATGTAGTTTGTTATGAGCTTAGTATATAGTAGTTGAGTAGAAAATAGCAGATGTTATTGCTCACAACATTGACGGCTAATTTGTTTTGACATGCGTTTGAAAATGGTTGAAACTGAGTTTTGCAAGTTTTGTTGAACTGTGATTCAGTGGTGTTTTGAGTTTTACATGCAGTCATTTCTTTTGAACTCGGTTCCAATGTTTGTTTTGATTGTAGTTAGTTTTAATTCTGTTTAATAATATTTGTTTGGATTGTTGTTAGTTTTAGTTCTGTCAAATAATAATAATAATATTTTTTATGTTATTTTGCTACTTTATGCAAGAATGAAAAAATAAAGTCGACTTCAAATCTCTCATAAATGAAACACTTGTCAGCTAGGGTTGATGTCAAATTTAGTTTGAGCGAGTTAGCATTTAACATGAAATCGAAATTTTAGTTCTTGATTCATGCTAAATGCTAACTCGCATGAACTAAATTTGAAGTATAACAAACAAAATACTTATAAAGTTGATAGATCATAAACGGTCAAGAAGTCATCAATCTCAAAGGTGTATGCCATCCATATAACAGATTACCAATACAGGATATATTAGATCACATATGCCCAACCCCACTAAAGATCGCATGTCATTGCCAAAGAATTGCTTTTTTACTGCGATTCTGCACAAGAGAACAGTGCAAAGATGAAGATTGGAGAATTGAGAGAAAGTAAGTGAAAGAGTTTAAAAAGATGATAATATTGGAAGCTTCTACATCACCTACAGATGCATGACCAAACCCCAACCCTGCCTATTTGACATCTTTGGCAGCAGGTGCCAAACGATCATGATGAGAATAGAGAAAAATACAAAACAGGTCCACGGAAGAAATGTTTAAAGCTTTATATCTGGGGTTTTATCATGTTGGTGCTGATCCTCCTGATGAGGAAAGATGATGATTACTGAGGCTTTGCTATGTGAATGCTTTTATGGAGGCATTGAGGGTGGGATTTAGCCGTTGGATAGGAAATATTCTGATCCAAATGCCCAATATGTGGGCTAATTTTAAAAATGATGATAAAATTTGAAAAGAGCAGGCAAACTCCTCATTTACTATGCCTTTTTCACCTTGTGATTTTGGCTATCAAGTTACCATACTAACTTATCAATTGTTAGTAAAAATGTAACCATCTTTATAATTTTATATATGTTGAGTTAAGCATAGGTTGCGGCGTGATACTAATGTTTCTCAAAATCAATTTGGATTCATGCCGGGTAGGTCTACTATGGAAGTCATATATTTATTGAGAGGTTTGATGGAGAAATATAGAGAGAATAAGGAGGATCTACATATGATATTTATTGATTTAGAGAAAGCATATGATAAAGCTCTAAGAGAAGTGCTATGGAGAGTTCTTGAAAAGAAAGGAGTTAATAATGCTTATATTTAAATCATTAAAGATATGTATACAGAAGCTATTACTTGTGTTCAAACACAAGGTGGTTTGACTAAGTATTTTTCTATTTCGGTTGGATTACATCAAGGATCAGCCTTAAGCCCATATCTTTTTTGCTTTAGTCATGGATGTTCTCATTAGACATTTGCAAGAGGATGTACCTTGGTGTATGCTTTTTGCTGATGATATTCTTCTTATTGATAAGACTAGAGAGAAAGTTGAAGGTAAACTTGAATTATGGAGGTCAACCTTAGAGTCTAAAGGTTTTTGCTTGAGTAGATCTAAAACAGAATATATGGAGTGTAATTTTAGTAGTAATAGACCTAGTGAGGGGATTGTGACTTTGGGCGATCAAGTCATTGATAAGAGTATATGTTTTAGATATCTTGGATCTATTGTTCAGAGTGATACTGAAATAGATTGGGATATTATCAGCAGAATTCAAGTCGGATGGTTGAAGTGGAGGAATGCATCAAGCTTGTTGTGTGATAAAAAAGTCTCCCTCAAATTTAAGGGAAAATTCTATAAGATGGTGGTGAGACCTGCAATGCTTTATGGTGCTGAATGTTGGCCATTAAAAGAGAAGCATAATACTAAGTTAAGTGTTGTAGAGATGAGGATGCTCAGTTGGATGAGTGGCTTTATCCTTAGAGATAGGATACAAAATGAGCATATATGTGAAAAGGTTGGAGTAGCTCCAGTGGAAGATAAGATTAGAGAGAGTCGCCTCAGATGGTTTGGTCACATAAAACAGCGGCCTTCCGATGACTCGGTTAGGAAAGTAGAGGTATTAGATTTGACTTATGTTAAGAAAGGTAGAGGTAGACCTAAAAAGACTTGGTTAGAAAATATTTGAAATGATCTTTCTTTATTAGATTTAAACGAGAATTTGACTTTTAACATGACATAATGGAGAAAAAGGATTCATGTAGCCGATCTCACATATTGGGACAAAGGCTTGATGTTGTTATTGTTGTTTGTTGTTGAGTTAAGCATAATAGTTTTTGAAGTCGGCAAAAAATAACTTGAAACAAATTGGTCTTGCAAAGCCCAATTGAAATAAGTTTGAGTTGATTTCAAATTATGCTGAGATTTCAGTGATATTTGGGTTTCAATTTTTTCTAGCAATCTTAATCTGGCCACTATGAGGATTAGCTTCGAAATAGTGTACAAGCATTGGAACTTGGTTGCAATCACTTCTAATACTTGAATTGATACAAATTGATTGAGCGTAATTTACGTAACAATGTGATAATTACATGTTTTGTGAGACACTAAAATAAGTGAATGAAGTATTTAGAAGATAGATGTTTGGGATTAATATATTTAAGTTGAGTATCTGCAATGCAATTTTAGTGGGTATGGTGTTAACAATTATCATTCTATATTATTAAAAGATAAAGTGATACCTAGGTGATAGATTTAAGTATTTTTAGTTTATTATACAAGTAATGGAGACATATATGAGGATAGAATTTCAAGAGTTAATTAAAACTAGATTATTAAAATAATGAAGCGTTTTGAGAGTTTTGTATTTTAAGATGATTCACAAAGGCTTAAAGATAAATTTTTATAAATTGCAATTAGGTTGACGATGTTGTATGATCTAATTTGGGTATGATAGAAATGAGAATGTTAAAATGGATGTGCGACACAATTAGAAAGTATAAAATAAGAAATTATTGTGTTAGAGGCATACTTGTCAATGGCGCGCGCCATGGCGCATGGCGCGTCACACATGTTCAAGTTGACACTCGCCATTTGCGCCACGGCACGCGCAATGGCGCACGACACGCACAATTTGAATTTTAGAAAATTTTTAATATAATTATTAATAGTTTTTAATATTTATATATTTTAATTTCTCAAATAATGTAATAATTAATTTTACAATTATTTGATATGATTAAAATAGTTTAGTTACGTTTTATTAGACTTTATTTGTACTTTATTTTATTAAAAATTTTGGACGAATTTGAAGCTCACTTTAATTGTTTGGATTTTGGACCACAAACATATTCAACCAAGCCTTACCCAACTTGATTGATATTCTAAAATAGGATCCATATAAAAATTTTTATAATTCTTTTTTATTTTGCGTCGCATTCAAAATGGTGCGCGCCGCGCCGGCCCCATCCACCATGGCTCCTCGGAAAATTTTTGCCGTGTTGTGCCATTTGTTGTTAAGTATGGTTAGAGGAAAATTTACAGTGCTATTTATTGAGTATATGGTGATTGAAAGTAGAATAAAGTGGTTTGGGCATGCACAAAAAATGGCAGATAATACAAATGCCATGTTTTAATAATATTAGTGTCCGGAATATTTGAAAAGAATATGGGTTGACCTAAGTTTACATGGATAGAAGTTCAAAATGATTTGCTGGGAACATGCTTCAACATTTTAGATAACACTCAACATTTAGGAATAAAGAATGAGGATTCATAATTCAGATCCCAAATAGTTGGTTAAGTCTGATGATGATGGTGACGATGAGTCTTACAATTATTTGACAACATAACTCCATTTCAATGACAGTAGCAGAACATTTATTGACTCTAAATTAGATTTTGCAAGAGAATGTATTCTCACTTAATGAATGTAGAGAAATAAAAGTGCTATTACTTTTATTACAGCATTTAATATTGGAAACACAACAAATTTGCGTGTCTGGATTGATCAAGTTTTCTAGACTCCTAGATATTGTTTGTAACCTTGCATTCAGCTCAGAATTTAACATCTTATTTTATCTTGGTGCCCAAATCAGAGACTGTTTTGATTGCGTAATTCACAATTATGTTTTTTTGATTTATTATTATATTCTCTTTAAATTAAGTATTCATTCATGATTTTTTTTTGAAATTCTAAACAAATATGGGTCCATTGCTCCTTTTTTTAAGCAAAAAATTACAGCAAAGTGTATTTCCATTAAAATTTGTCATTAATATGACACTTTATTACTTCCATCACACGTTGTTAATGGACAATGCAGATCTTGATTTAAAGATTGATACATGTCATCTTTCATGTGGTGGTCATATAGAAGCCTTCATTCAATGGTTAATGGAAGTTATAATTAAAATTTGGCATTTTATTTATAAATTGCTAGGCGATTCTTGTCCATCGTGCCATCCCATACAATTTGTGTTATTCTTTGGTTCAATTTGCTTTCAAAGATATGATTCCGTCATATGGTTGCCATAATTTAATGATTAACCATTTTCTCAAGATATATGTAATTGAGCACATCTGCACTATTATTATCGTTGTATGTGTGATGTCATCAGTATTGTTTTCTAAATTCAAGTAATTTTTTGCTGCGTTTTCCCCCTTCAGATTAGGAAGATGAAGGGCCTGAAGCAGAAGAAGGCTCATTTAATGGAGATCCAGGTGAATGGTGGAACTATTGCTCAAAAAGTTGACTATGCCTACAGCTTCTTTGAGAAGCAGGTCCCCATTGATGCAGTCTTCCAGAAAGATGAGATGATTGATATTATTGGTGTGACTAAGGGTAAGGGCTATGAAGGTGTTGTTACTCGTTGGGGTGTGACCCGTCTGCCTCGCAAGACGCACAGGGGACTCCGCAAGGTGGCATGTATTGGTGCTTGGCATCCTGCGAGAGTGTCCTTCACAGTTGCTCGTGCTGGTCAGAATGGTTACCACCACCGCACTGAGATGAACAAGAAGGTCTATAAGATTGGAAAAGCTGGTGATGAGTCCCATTCGGCAAGCACCGAGTTTGATAGGTAATTTCCTTGGCTCTACATCTGCATTTTGCCTACTTATGAATTAATATTAGCTATGAAGGTTCTTGATATTTTCTTGATTGGTATTGTTTTGTTCATATTTTCTTCTTTTAAAGCTGGATTGTGTTGACGCTAAGGCAATGTTTTTTTTCGAATGAATTAATTGGAAAGGAAGAGTTTGTTTGGTTTTAAGGAGTTGGAGGAAATTGCGTTTTACATTATAATTTTGTATTGGATGTTTGGTACCTATATAATTAAAACAGTTGGATTTACCAATAAAATATGAATTAATTCAAATTTTCATTTACAATTCCCCACTTAAACCTTAGAGAAAAATATTATCGGCCATTAACGTAGCTCATATATCCCTTTACAAGAAACAAAAACTTGATTTCTTGTCAACCAAATAACAGGATTGAAATTATATGTTATTTAAGGCTTCTGTGTAGCTTGAGGTAATTTTAAGAAAATGGAAATGATATAGGAATTGAAATAAAATTTGTTCTCACCCATTTGTTTGGTTGAGGATAAATCAAAGTATAAAATATTTCTAATTCCTTAGTTGAGGGGAAATTAAGTTTTTGTTTCTTGTGAGCACATAGAAAAGTGGATAAGACGTCGTTGTCAGGTCCCAAGTCCTGGATGAGAAAAGTGGAGGGTTGCGTTAGGTAGTCGGCAGCTAGCGTAAAATTTGTCGAATAATTATGACATGAATCCTTTAAAAAATTATGTTATGTTAGGGTGTTCCCTGGAAGCGACGCGCTGTATGGCCTGAATACAGTGACAAGTGTGCAAGAGCCGCTGCACCGGCGCCTGGGTGCAGTGTTAAATAGGCAAGAGTTCCCACGTCAAGGATGGTGGGGGCAAAAGAAGCTAGTCCATGAAACTAAAATTAGGATTTGGAATATAGGTTCCCTTACAAGAAAATTAATGGAATTAATAGATATTATGATTCATAGGAAGATAAAATTCTATGCATTCAAGAAATTAAATGGGTTGGAGAGAAGACTAAGGAGATTGATAGTTTAGGATTTAAACTATGGTATTCGAGTAGGAGTCGTACTAGAAATGGTGGTGTGATTATAGATAAGAGTTTGAAAGATAATATTATAAAAATTAATAGAATTGAAGATAGAATTATAGTTTTAAAGATTATTGTTGATGCTAAGATTGTTAATATTATAAGTGCTTATGCTCCTCAAGTAGGTTGGATGTGGGTTCAAAATTAAAATTTTGGAATGATTTAGAAGAATTAATACAAAAGATATCTTTTGAAGAAAGAGTTTTTATTGGAGAAGATTTAAATGGACATGTTGGTAGAGAGATAGATTTTAAAAGCATTCATGGTGGCCATGGGTTTGGAACCACAAATGAAGGTGGTAAGACCATATTAGATTTTTCTTTAGCTTATGATTTTTTAATTGCTAATATCTTATTTAAAAAAAGAGATGAGCATCTCATCATTTATAAAAATGGATATAGTATAACTCATATTGATTATTTTCTTATAAGAAAATTAGATCGTTTAGATTATAAAGATTGTAAAGTTATTTCGAGTAAAAATTTATGTACCCAACATTGATTATTAGTTTTGGACTTTAGGATAAAAGGGGCAAAAAATAAAAAATAAAGTAAAACGATATTCTAGGATTAGATGGGGAGGATTTAAAGAATATTAATAAAAATATTTTTGAGAGTAAGATTTTAGATCTTAAGATTTTGACTGTGCATGAGGATACTAATATTATGTGGGAAAAAGTGGCTAGTGATATTAAGAATATTGCAAAAGATGCGCTTGGAATATCAAAGGAAAAAACTCCTAATAGTAAAAATAGTTGATTGTGGAATCTAAATTTAAAATAAAAGATAAAAATTAAGAAGATTTGTTATAAAAATTGGTTTAAATGTAAAAATTTTGATAATTGGAAAAGATATAAAGAGACACGTAAGGAATTTAAAAAAGTAATATGCGATGCAAAGATCTTTTAGCTTTTAATGATTTATATAATAGATTAGATACTAAGGAGGGAGAAAGATATATGTATAAGTTAGCCAAACAAAGAGATAGGAGTAGTAAGGATTTAGTTCACAAAAAGTACTTTTCTTAAAAGATGATATTCAACAAAGGTGGATGAGATATTTTATTAAATTTTTTTACGAAGAATGTGAAAATATGATTGACTTTCGTGACCTTAGCACCCTAAATGAAAATAAAGATTTCTGTTTTTATCGACGTATTAGTAAAATCGAAGTTAGAGAGGCTTTAAAGAAAATGAAGTGTGGAAAAGCTGTTGGACCTGATGATATTCTAATAGATGTGTCGAAATGCTTAGAAGATGAATTAATTTTTTTGGCTTACTAAACTTTTTAATAATGTTTTGAAGACTAAAAAGATGTCAGAAGAGTGAAGAATGAGTGTTTTAATTCCTATTTTTAAAAATAAAGGTGATGCATAAGATTGTGCAAGTTATAGAGGAATGAAGTTAATGTGTCATACTTTAAAACTATGGGAGCGAGTTATAGAGCGTAGGTTGCGGCGTGATACTAATGTTTCTCAAAATCAATTTGGATTCATGCCGGGTAGGTCTACTATGGAAGCCATACATTTATTGAGAGGTTTGATGGAGAAATATAGAGAGAATAAGGAGGATCTACATATGATATTTATTGATTTAGAGAAAGCATATGATAAAGCTCCAAGAGAAGTGCTATGGAGAGTTCTTGAAAAGAAAGGAGCTAATAACGCTTATATTTAAATCATTAAAGATATGTATACAGGAGCTATTACTTGTGTTCAAACACAAGGTGGTTTGACTAAGTATTTTTCTATTTCTGTTGGATTACATCAAGGATCAGTCTTAAGCCCATATCTTTTTTGCTTTAGTCATGGATGTTCTCACTAAACATTTGCAAGAGGATGTACCTTGGTGTATGCTTTTTGCGGATAATATTCTTCTTATTGATAAGACTAGAGAGGGAGTTGAAGGTAAACTTGAATTATGAAGGTCAACCTTAGAGTCTAAAAGTTTTCGCTTGAGTAGATCTAAAAGGGAATATATGGAGTGTAATTTTAGTAGTAATAGACCTAGTGAGGGGATTGTGACTTTGGGCGATCAAGTCAATTAATAAGAGTATATGTTTTAGATATCTTGGATCTATTGTTCAGAGTGATAGTGAAATAGATTGGGATATTATCAACAGAATTCAAGTTGGATGGTTGAAGTGGAGGAATGCATCGAGCTTGTTGTGTGATAAAAAAGTCTCCCTCAAATTTAAGGGAAAATTCTATAAGATGGTGGTGAGACCTGCAATGCTTTATGGTGTTGAATGTTGGCCATTAAAAGAGAAGCATAATACTAAGTGTCGTAGAGATGAGGATGCTCAGGTGGATGAGTGGCTTTACCCTTAGAGATAGGATACGAAATGAGCATATATGTGAAAATGTTGGAGAAGCTCCAGTGGAAGATAAGATTAGAGAGAGCCGCCTTAGATGGTTTGGTCACATAAAACAACGGCCTTCCGATGACTCGGTTAGGAAAGTAGAGGTATTAGATTTGACTTATGTTAAGAAAGGTAGAGGTAGACCTAAAAAGACTTGGTTAGAAAATATTTGAAATGATCTTTCTTTATTAGATTTAAACGAGAATTTGACCTTTAACAGGACACAATGGAGAAAAAGGATTCATGTAGCCGACCCCACGTAGTGGGACAAAGACTTGTTGTTTCTTGTGAGCACAGGATATGTGAGTGAAAATTTTCCCTTTTTTTCGTTTTTTCTTTTTAGGATTGTGTAGGAAATTCTTAATGGAAAAACACATTTACTCTTATTTAATTAGATAAATCGGATTACCTCTCAAATAATGCAATTTTGAAGTAGAACTACATTTACACTACTTTTAATTCCTTCAAACCAAACAAAGCCTTAACATTCGTTTTTTTTTTCCTTTACATTTCCTCTCTTTCAATTCCTTCAGCCAAATATCTTCAACAAAAGGAAATATTATTAAAAAGGCTTGACAATGAAATATGAAGGAAAATAATACAGCTTTTTTTGCTTGTGGTGGGATAACAAAGAGGAAGAGATTTTAACATGTTGGCAGGAAGCTTGAATACCATTGAATTTATTAAGATAATTGTTATACAAGTTTTTTCTGTGCAGTGCTAATTTCAAAACAAATTCAATAATATTCATGTCAATCCTGATACAATTTGTCTCAGAAGTCCTCTCAATCTCTCTTCTTTTTCATTTCTATGCAAACCTTACCAGACATGGATTCCCATTAAATTGTTTTCTCTCTGCAATTAAGCTTCAACTTCTGACCATACAAGCTTTCCTTCAAATCCTAATGGTGTATTTCCTGTTTATATAGGACTGAAAAAGACATCACTCCCATTGGTGGCTTCCCTCACTTTGGTGTGGTGAAAGATGACTATCTTTTGATCAAAGGCTGTTGTGTTGGACCAAAGAAGAGAGTAGTCACCCTTCGCCAGTCTCTGCTCAAGCAGACTTCTCGACTGGCTCTTGAGGAGATTAAGCTCAAATTCATTGATACTTCATCCAAGTTCGGCCATGGACGCTTCCAGACTACCCAGGAGAAGCAGAAATTCTATGGAAAGCTTAAGGCTTAAAAGAGTATCTATCTTGTGATTCTAAGCAACATTTTTGAAGAGAGAATGCTCTTGTTTTTATTTTATCTCTTGATACTTCATCCAAGTTTGGTAATGCTACTGCATTTCTTCTTGTTTGTCATTTGTATTTTGATGATTTGTGTTAAAATGTTTATGAAGATTTTGAATTTTTATATTTCTATGTTGGTTATATGTGTATAGGACTTGGCAATTGTAGGTTTTTTTCTTACATGGGCAGGGTAGAACCAAATTGAGGAGGAAAGGAATTACTGAAGGATATTGTGATGGGTTTTGCATTTATGGTAGATTTCAAAATATTTAAGGGATGTTTGGCAATAAGTAGGACTGTTTGGCAAAATAGTTATTACATACTGCTAAATTAGATGAAATTGTTTTACAGTATAATTTAGGATATGGTTGGTTTATTTAATAATTAAATTTAATGTATTTTGAATTTAATTTGTGTTACATATGAGTTACTAATTAATTTCAATATAAATTATTGTCAATAATTGATAATGATAAATAATATAATTAAGAGTGTGTAGTTATCAAATAATTTAATTAATAGGTTAATTATTAATTATTGTATTAATTATTAAAATATTTGTGTTAATTTGATAAGTATTTAATATTTAATTGTTTCTCAAAATCAATTTGGATTCATGCCGGGTAGGTCTACTATGGAAGCCATACATTTATTAAGAGGTTTGATGGAGAAATATAGAGAGAATAAGGAGGATTTACATATGATATTTATTGATTTAGAAAAAGCATATGATAAAGTTCCAAGAGAAGTGTTATGGAGAGTTCTTGAAAAGAAAAGAGTTAATAACGCTTATATTCAAATCATTAAAGATATGTATGCAGGAGCTATTACTTGTGTTCAAACACAAGGTGGTTTGACCAAGTATTTCCCTATTTCGGTTGGATTACATCAAGGATCAGCCTTAAGCCCATATCTTTTTGCTTTAGTCATGGATGTTCTCACTAGACATTTGCAAGAGGATGTACCTTGGTGTATGCTTTTTGCTGATGATATTCTTCTTGTTGATAAGACTAGAGGGGGAGTTGAAGGTAAACTAGAATTGTGGAGGTCAACTTTAGAGTCTAAAGGTTTTCGCTTGAGTAGATCTAAAACGGAATATATGGAGTGTAATTTTAGTAATAATAGACCTAGTGAGGGCATTGTGACTTTGGCCGATCAAGTCATTAATAAGAGTACACGTTTTAGATATCTTGGATGTATTGTTCAGAGTGATGGTGATATAGATGGGGATATTATCAGCAGAATCCAAGTTGGATGGTTGAAGTGGAGGAATGCATCAGGCTTATTGTGTGATAGAAAAGTACCTCTCAAACTTAAGGGAAAATTCTATAAGATGGTGGTGAGACCTGCAATGCTTTATGGTGCCGAATGTTGGCCATTAAAAGAGAAGCATAATTCTAAGTTAAGTGTTGCAGAGATGAGGATGCTCAGGTGGATGAGTGGCTTTACCCTTAGAGATAGGATACGAAATGAGCATATTCGTGAAAAGGTTGGAGTAGCTCCAGTGGAAGATAAGATTAGAGAGAGTCGCCTTAGATGGTTTGGTCACGTAAAACGGCGGCCTCCCGATGACCCGGTTAGGAAAGTAGAGGTCTTAGATTTGACTTATGTTAAGAAAGGTAGAGGTAGACCTAAAAAGACTTGGTTAGAAAATATTAAAAATGATCTTTCTTTATTAGATTTAAATGAGAATTTGACTTTTAACAGGACACAATGGAGAAAAAGGATTCATGTAGCCGACCCCACGTAGTGGGATAAAGGCTTGATGTTGTTGTTGTAATAATTTCATAATTAATTAGTTATTTTTAAATAATTTTTTATGGAACTAGTACTCTTACTAAGGATTTTATTAATCATTTAAGTATTGTTTAATTATATTCAAGTAATAATAATAATATTAATTAACTCAATAGTACTTCAAAACACTACTATTAATTAATTATTTAATTATTATTTATAATGTTAATTAAATAATTAATTATTCAATTTCAAATTTTAAATCCTAAGCTAATTATATTAGTTATGCTATTAATTATTTAATTAAGTTTATTTATATTATTCAATATGCTAATTATATTAGTTATATTACTAATAATTTAATTAACTTATTAAATTATGAATATTAAATGTATATTTATTATGCTAAATTAGATTAATTGGATGAAGACCCTATAGGGTTTGCTTTTTATCTGCATTTCGTGGTTGCTGTTAGTCTGTTGCTTTTTCCCGTCGCCATTTATTCATTGTTGTTTTGATCTTGTGTGCTTCGTGTGAAGCACTCTGTTGAAAGAGTCGTTAAAGAAGCTTCTTCGTTTCCTCCTTTGATGACATCGGATTGGAAGTCACGTCAAGAGCTCGCTCGTTGTGAAGGTAACCCATCTTCGCCGCCTCCTTCAAGATGCCAAGGGAGAACTTCGCAAATATGTAAATACCAATAAACCAGCCTAATGACGGGATTTATTAAATCCTAAATTTATGTCTTAAATCGGTAGATGCGGATTTACTGTGCGCTCTGAAATCATTTGATAGGATTTCTGACAAATCCAATGTAAATCCTGCTATCAACAACCCCTTAGATTTATATTAATTAGTGCATAAACAATCTCAGTACAAATTTAAAGAATTTGAAGTTCATCTTGATGCAAAATGCACTTAATTTTATAAAAGATGGATATAAGCTAAATTGCTGTGTAATTTTTATCAGTATAATTGAGCTACTAATGAAATCAAAACATAACATAAAATTTTATGTTTTAGTTCTGGTTGGTGAGGGTTTTAAAAGATTTTAAGATATTGAATTTGAATTTTATTATGTTATAATAAATTTTATCCTATAAATTTTATACTATGATGAATTGATATTTTATAATAATAGTGTAAAAATCATGCATTTATTCTATATATTTTGGATGTCATCTATTTGCTCAATTAAATAAAATAAAAGTAATAATATAATGTTATAAATAATAAAATTTTAATTATAAAAATATTCTAAATAAATAATCTAAATCATTTATTTTTTAATATATTACTTAAATAATTTAATATATTACTTAAATAATTTAATAATAACTTTTTTTCTTATTCATTTTTCTCAATAGTATTAATAACATTTATTTTTATATTTTTTAACAAAAGAATCAATTATTGAAATTTAAACTATCAATCTATATTATCATGTAATTATTTTATCTTCAATTGAGTTTAAGTTATTAAATTTAAATACACTTTTCTTTTATAAATAATTTAAATAAGTGTATCATTATGTCAATTAATTTCATATTTATTTAATGAGTAAATAAAATTATTATTTTCTTAAAATTTTTAAGATATAATATCATATTGATGTACAATACATTCAATATATATTTGTATCATGTATTTTCAATAATAAATAAGTCTCTTATCTCTTATTCCTATTGATGCCACATAAATTTTGAGGTGAAGAAGAAAGAAAATCCAAAGATTACAAAACGTTCGTCTATATTTTGCGCTTATAACAAATATATATAACTCATCATCTAAAATGTGATTTGTTGTCACTTTGCTTCACAATATATATAAGATTTCGTTTGAGATAGTTTTCTTACTGTGTTTTTTAAAGCAGCTTTTTAGTACAACAATTTCTAATTCATAAATTTTTGTACTAAAAAGTTACTTTAAAAAATAATGAGCTGCAGAAGCAACAACAATAATAAGCTTTTATTCCATGAGGTCAGGTGGGCTACATGAATCATCTTTTCTCAATATATTGAATATAAATAAAATTTTAAATATGCTAATAAACTTACTATTTGTTAATTAAGGGCAATATTGTATTTAAATATATTGATCCTTTATAATTTTTTTTAATAAATTTATAAGAGGAATGTAGAAACACTCATTAATGAACAATTTGAATCTTCCACCCATTCGGCATTCAAAGCTTAGTTCAGAAGTAGAGGCTTCAAAAAAAAGATAATTATTATAAATAATTAAGTTAGCTAAATAATTTATAATTTTAGAATATAAAGATTAGTCTTCATAATAATAATAATAATAATAATAAAAGACAATATCCTTAACAACTTATGATTATTTTTTACTATATTAGATTAAGGGCGCTTTATTTGGTATGACGTTTTAAATGTTTTTTAAAATAATTTTTTAATACAAAAATTTTTGAACTAGAAATTGTATTAGAAAGCTGCTTTAGAAAGCAATAACAAAGCTATTCCAAATGAAGTCTAAATTATATGAATTATGATTTTGTTATTATTATAAATATATCATTACATTTTTTTTTACATTCTAGATTTTATACAAAATTATTTGAACTCACTCAAAAAGTACACAATCAAGCACTTCTAATGTACTAAGCACCACACAACAATAGATGTAACAAATAAAATATTGTGTGGAAGCTAATAAAAAGCTAGCAAGATTCCTAAATTAAACACAATACTATGCACACATGTGTAAGTAATAAAGAATACAAGATGTGATATGTTATGAGTGATTTAGTTAAACAAAGTGTGATTTATATGATGCACAATTATATAACTATACCAATTTATTACTATTAATTAAAATTGATCTAATTAATATAACAACACATCACACAATAGGGTTGATTGAATAAGATAGTAGTGAGTATTGAATCATAAGCATAACTATAGAAACTGATTACACTACATTAGCTTATAAGATTAATCACTTTAACATGAAAATACTAGTGTCCTCAAAACAACTTATATTTGGAGAGTTCTAGAAAGGAAATGTGTTAATAATGCTTATATTCCAGTCATTAAAGATATGCATGTAGAAATTGTTACTTGTATTCAAACACAAGGTGGTTTGATCAATTTTTTTTTATTTCAGTTAGATTACATCAATAATTAGTTTTAAGCCCATATTTATTTGTTGTAGTCTTGGATGTTTTTACTAGACATTTATAAGAGGATGTATCATGGTGTATGCTTTTTCATGATGATATTCTTCTTATTAATAAGACTTTTAGAGGGAGTTAAACGAAAGCTTGAATTATGGAGGTCAACCTTAGAGTCTAAAGGTTTTCATTTGAGTAGATCTAAAATTGAATACATATAGTGTAATTTTAGCACTAATAGATCTAGTTGAGGGATTGCATCTTTGGGCGATCAAGTCATTAATAAGAGTACACATTTTAGATATCTTGGGTCTATTGTTTAAAATAATGGTGAAATAGATGGGGATATTATTAGCAGAATTCAAGTTGGATGGTTGAAGTAGAGGAATGCATCGTGCCTATTGTGTGCCAGAAAAATGCCCCTCAAATTTAAGAAAAATTTCTATATGATAGTGGTGAGACTTGTAATGCTTTATGGAGTGGAATGTTGTCCATTAAAAGAGAAGCATAAAATTAAGTGCTACAGAGATGATGATGCTTAGGTGGATGAGTGGCTTCACTCTTAGAGATATAATGTGAAATGAGTATATATATGAAAAGGTTGGAGTAACTCCAGTGGCATATAATATTAGAAAGTCGCCTTAGATGGATTGGACACATAAAACATCAACTTTCTGATGACCTGGTTAGTAGAGTAGATGTATTAGATTTGACCTATGTTAAGAAAGATAGAGATAGACCTCAAAACACTTTGCTATATTATAAATGACTTTTTATTAAATTTAAATGAGAATTCGATTGTTAACATGACAAAATATTGAAAAGGATTCATGTGGCCATCCATATATGGTGGCATAAAATCTTGATGTTGTTATTGTTGCTGTTGTTGTTGTGTAAGAGTATAACTACTGAGCACATATTAAATAATTAATTACAATCAAGAGTAGAAAATATTTTACCTCCTTAATCATCATACAAATTTTAAGCATGATAATGATAAAATATCATAAAAAGAAAGATGGATATGATTAATATTTATGATTCTTCTTACCTAATGGCCTACATTTATGCCTAAGTACTCATCATGCATAGGATTCCACAATACCTTTAGTAGTTATTTCTATGCTTCCCATAGGTGGAGAAACCATCATAATTTTTTCTTTATATCGAAAACTGTGATGACTTATTTATTATGCTCAATCAGTATCATTTTTTTTGGGACATTTAGGCCAATTAAGGCATATTCACACACACAACACATACACAAGACCTCTTAGTTGGCAACCTAAGCTCCCAACCAATAGATCAAGATGAGTTGTGTAATCAGTATCATTCAAGTGGCAAAGTGATTTGATTTGATCTTTTTGTTCTAAGTTCTGACATAACTTTTTGGGAAACAAGTAGTCCAGCTCAAATGCTCCCTACCAAGCAACGTTCCTCATCAAATCGAGCAAATTGATGGTCCTTCGCGTGACTTGTATCGATTGATTACATCCACATAGAACATCGATCGACTCGTCATAAACATCCGCCTGGCTTAGGATTAAGACCAATTATCTTAGTTAGCAATATCCATCCAATCCTTAGCCTAAGATGACATGATTAACCATTCATCCACTTGGATTGGAGAAATTATTCTTCGTGGAGTCTGGACGGCAAGAACCATTCGGATATGTGAGTGTACATACTGTATACATATTTGTATAAAGTGTGTATCAAATCAATGTTTACATTATATGTACATAGTGGATGAATGGTTAATAATTAACTTAAATAAATTATAATTAATTAAAATCAGTTATAATTAACTAAAATTAATCATAATAAAAATTTAATTATAATTAAATTAAATTAATTGTAATTAATAAAAATTAATTATGATTAAATACAAGTAATTATAATTAGTAATATTTAATTATGATTAAATAAAATTAATTATAATCAACAGAAATTAACAACGAATTTATGTTGGATTTGGTTTAAGCAAGATTAAAGCTGGATTTAGGTTAAATCTTTCAGTTTCCCTTTTTCTACCGTTACCCTTCACGGGATTTGGCCGAAGTAGCGCGTGCAAGGGAGAAAGTTACCTTCACAGTGAGCGAGCTTCCTTCGTTGCTTCCGATCGAAATGTTGTAACGTCCGATCCAACAGGAAAGGAACGTCGTCGACGAAGGTGGGGACGCCGGCTAGGGTGGATTCTGCCGAAGGGATTGGTTAGTCGCGGCTTCAGAGAAGATCGGGAGGTTTTGGCGGCGGGCTAGGTCAGTGGAGATCGGAGGTTTTGAGGCTCCTGCTTGCGGATTGGAGGTCGGCACAGTAGGATCGAATGGCCAAGAGACAAAGCTTCGGCAAGATGTAGAATTCACATTGGGTGAGCTTGCTTTGGCCAAGCCATGGCCATATTGTCAAACTTATATGTTACTAGAGGCATCGATTCAGGCTTCGTTTGGGGCGGCTTTTTTACTATTTTTTAAAGCAGTATTTTGTATCAAAAAGCTGCTTTAGAAAGCAGCAAAAAAATCATCCCAAAAGAAGCCACAGTTTCATACAAACTACGCCTACCAACTCATGCAATCTCGAATTCATCTCGTTTTTCATATCTTCTTTATTAGAAATTATCACCAAAATTATCAAGCCTTGAGAAAATCTTCTTATTATCAAGCTTACAATGATAAAGCTCATGCCACACCACTAAGGGAGGTACGCTTCTAATCCAACACCTTATCGAATGGGAAGGCTTCACAAAAGAAAATGCACTGCGGAGATGACGGTAATAGATGGGCCAAGCTGTAGGGAACCAGAGCATGGAACAGGCCGCGCATAAGAGCTCCACTGTGGCTTAAAGTCGCTAAGGTTTAGCATAGGTGATTTTTAAGGGGCTATTTGGTAGAATCTAGGATTTAGGGTTTAGTAGTATTTTATAAATCCTTCAAATCCGGATTTATAAAATCCGGGGGGTTGAATCCTGAAAACTATTTGGTAACCTTCATGATAAATCCTATGTGATTGTTTGACTATTGCATTTAGGATTTAACGAGGTTGAAAATTTTGGGCGGAGTTTCTTCCTTCCCACGCCAATAGAGCCAAAGGATTTCGAAAATACGTCGAACAAGAGGATTTCAGAAATCCGGGATTTACGACGAAAAGGTGGAATTTTCCGTCTACGAAGGCTTTCATTTTTCGTGAGATTTGGTTTTGCATTTTAGGCTGTTTGGCTCAAATTCGCCTCAAATTCACCTCAAATCCTGCCTAAATCCGCATACCAAACAACCCCTAAATTTCTAAAGGGCAAGATTTTATTTGGCTCAGTTTTCTTATTATTTCATAATACTGCAGTAGAAAAAATAA
This sequence comes from Dendrobium chrysotoxum, assembly GCA_019925795.1. Classification (NCBI taxonomy): domain Eukaryota; kingdom Viridiplantae; phylum Streptophyta; class Magnoliopsida; order Asparagales; family Orchidaceae; genus Dendrobium; species Dendrobium chrysotoxum. Next base: position 46,861,033 of record CM034297.1, on the reverse strand, counting down.
TTTTTTATAATTGTTGTAGAAAATAATTTTTTTAACACAATGAAATAATAATAATTAAATAAAAATTATAGTTAATCTAAAAAAAAGGGTTAGAAAACTGTCCCAAATGATACCTAAGCGAAGATGTCATTTTCTAGTTAGTTAGCTTTTCCAAGCATCTCTTTATGGTTGATTCTATAAAATGTGAAAAGATCTAAAGAATGAGATAGGCTGTGTTTTGGGGTCCTAATAGAACATTAATTAAACCATGTGAAGCAGGGAAGGGAAGAAAGTGGTGCAAAATGAGAAATTATGAGAGGTTAAACAAATGAAGGCTTAAATATTTGTCATTTCATCAATTTTGAAGGTGAAATTTTGCGCCTTTCTTAAAATATAAATCTTTCAATGAAAAGCAAGAAGACAAAGAAGTCAGCGCTGAGGCACTACATGTACAATACAATAGTGTTGCGAGTAGGGCTTTATAGATATTTATTTTTTGCTCTTCTTATTTCACTTGAAGGGGTGCGTCTTTTACTGTAATAAAAGTGCATCTTTTTGTCTATTATAAGATTAGAATGGTACGACAAGTCAAGAGAGATAATGAAAGAGTATGAGAAGATAAATCTGTATAATTTCTCTCATTTTTATAGTGATTTCTTAGTGTGGTGTGGTTTCCTAATTTTTTATTTTGTTGATTTTAGATTTTTTCGCATCAAATTTTCTGCTTTTTTTTCTCTTTTCTTCTTTATTTCTCAGTGACTGGTTTTATTCCCAACACAATATAAGAAATTATGGTAGGTTAAACATATAAAGGCTTTAATATTTATATAATTTTAATAATTGAGACTGTGCTCGATGGACAGCCATGAAGCCATGAAAATTACAAGCTAATAATAAAAATATAAATCACCGGCTTATCTCTTTATTTTTCCCAAATTCCCACGAGAAATAAAAAAAAATAAAATAAAATTACAAAGCTCCAGAATAATAAAAAAAACAAAAACCACCCCTGCCAGTAAAGCCGACTCCCCACCTAGAAAAAGAGCAGACTAACTACTCTTCTCCGTCTAGCCTGAAGACGACGGCGGAAACTCGTCGGAATCCTCCCATTTCGTAGCCGGAAAACTCGTCCCCCAAATCCCCGACTGCCCCAAATACCCCATCTTCTGCTGCTCTCCTCCTCCAAATCCATAAAACGTATTCAAAACAGAGGAAGACGATGGTGAAGACGACGACGACGTTGAAGAAGAAGAAAGAGGGGATGCTGAATTCAAAACATTCTCATTAAGCAAGTTGGCATATTGTCCCTCTCCTCTCAACAATCTCGAATACTCCAAATAATCCCTCGACGCACTGGAAACAGGGGAGCCAAGAAAATGGCCGCTTGAAACGATCTCCGGCGGCTGGAGGCGCGCGTTTTCCGGGAAGTTGAGCTTCGCACGGCTTCCGCGAAAGCGAAGAGCGGCTTCATCGTAAGCTCGTGCGGCGGCTTCGGCAGTATCGAAGGTTCCAAGCCAAACGCGAGCAGCTTTATGCGGATCGCGGATTTCCGCCGCCCATTTTCCCCATGGGCGCTGCCGTACTCCCCTGTATCGCCGGCGAGGTTGGTTTTCTGTTTCTACTTGGGAAGAAGGAGTTGCTTCTTCCATTGACGGAGCTTGCGAGGAGGATCCTGAGTGAGAGATGGAGGCTGGTGCTGTAATTGATGGAAGACTATTTGTTAAAGATTCAATTTTTGAGCGTTTGATTCTTCAAAAAAACGATTTTGAAATGTAAGTCATGCAAAAAAGAAGTCCGATAATGAGAAATGCACGTTCAAATATTCTCAGAAAAAATATTAATTTTTATGTATAAAAATCATTATTAAAATTTTTATTTCTTTGTCTTATCGAAGGAAAAGATAGGATTTTGGCATTCTCATAATACCAGAGTTTCTTGAAGACAAAAAAAAAGAAAAAAAAAGAGGTGCTCTCTTTTCTTTACTCTGCTGCTTCCAGACATGAAATAAAAAAGTTTGTTGAAGATATAATGAATATAAATTATTTAAAATATAAGCTAAGTTTAAGCATATCATAAAATAATTCTTAAAAAATTATTAATTATTATGTTTCTATTCTGTTGTAATGTCTTAAAAAAATCATTTTGTACTATCTCAAAATAGAGGTTATTAATAAGATGACGGCCTATCTATATATTTTACCTTTGATTCTCAAATATTATAGATTCGAAAGGAAGTACTTTGATTAAGAGTCTGTTTGAGATAAATTTTTTATTATTTTATTTTTTTGATCGTAATCAAAATTTTATTTGATTATTATTTTTTGTTATTTTCAAAATATTTTTTATTAAAAAAGTTAATTTTTACATTAACTTTAATATTTTTTTTTCATAATAATTTTATAACTATCTTAAAAAAAAATTATAGCCTTCCCCTATATCCTAGAATGACTTCATTAATAAAACCATGTAGCCATGAAGCCTCAATTGCTCGTTGATATTACAATAACAGGACTGTATTAGCAAAATGAAGAATATTGCTACAAACAAATAAATATAGGTAATGATTTTATGTGTTATTAAGGTTTCGTTTGGGACGATTTTTTTATTTCTTCTTAAAACAAAGTTTTAGTATAAAAATTTTAATTTTTAAATTAAAATTTTATTTTAAGAAGCAATAAAAAAATAATCCCAAACGAAGCCTAAATCACAAAAATGAAAAATATAATGATCGTTACCTCCAGAATAGTATCCTATCATTGACTCCTCGTCTCTCTCTCTCTTCACTCCACCACTGCCAACACCAGCACCAAACGTAGAATGCGGGGATAACAGAGAAGGATTATACAAAGAAGACGGTGGTGCTGATGCAGAAGGAGCAGAATCCAAATAGCCACCGATCGTCGGCTCTTCGCCGGCGACAACTCGTGTTAAAGCCGAAACCATCGCAGACATCTCTTCCGCCCGCCACCGACCCGAGAACATCGTTGCTGCTGTCGCCAACTCTTCCTCCTCCCCTGTCGCCGGCGAAAATTCCGGTGGATTCGCCACTTTAAAGCACATTAATAAGAGGATAGGCCGAATTAATAATGTGAAGTAACTGTTTCCAATTATCTGAATTTCTCTCAATATTTGAAACTTTTTCAAGAAAGAGAAGAGAAGGTATGGCTTATATAGAAGAAGATGAGTGGCAAAGGCCAATGCCAACGTGAAGGTCAGTTGCGGCCTTTGCATTTTTTTTATTATTTAAATAAATAATTGAAAAAGAAAACTATGCAAATTTTGAAAATTTTAAAAATTTTAATTTACATCGACATGATATTTTAAATTATATGAATTTTAATATAAATTTAAGAAATTTGAAGGTTTTCTAACATATTTTTTAAAATGATTCATAAATTTTTATTTTTTATTTGATTGTGAAATGTGAACAGAGGGAAAGAAAAGCACTCAAGGTGTTCACACATTTGAGGTTTGACCGTTGGTTGGTAAGGGGGATGGATTTGGGTTCGGTGCAAGGTGGAGGAGAATTTGAAATGGAGTTGACAATGGTTGATTTGGCTAATGAGTAGGAGGATGGTATCCATTCTAATCCGTCAATTTTAATAGATGGCATGACTTTTGATGAGCAGTGGAGCCTATCATGCCGCCCCATACGACAATCAAGATGACAAGAGAATTTTGTTCGACCGTGCCAAAATGTGATGTACATGATGGAGAATGAGAGCGAAGCAAAAGGATTTGTTGGGTTGTTCTTTGCACTCGCACTCGACTCGACCTCAACGAGTTGACGGCTAGGGCTAGACGCACCCAGCAGGCCCGCGCTGGACGCGGCGGTACCGCAAGCTGCTGGCTAGACCTGGACGTAAGTCACACAACCTAAACTTTATTCCAGGTTTGTGGGTCCGGGTTGAAAATCTTGACCCATTTGTAAAATTGGGCCAGGTTCGAGTCAACCCGTTTACGTTCGGGTCAACTCAGGTTGGACTCGAACCTGACCCGTTGACCCGAATTGGCACTCCTACTGAAAGCCTTATCCAAATAAAGCTTAAATATTGTTCCGACAATTAGATAGAGTTAGGGCATTAAATTGATAAACCCTCATTTAAAATTGATTTGAAGTTGTTTGATCTGAGGTCGAGCTAAGTCAAATTTGTTGATAGAGTGGCTTGATTCAATCTTCATTCAGATCAAATTTGACTCGATCAAGAAAAAAATTCAATTGATATTAATATATTCCAATAATAAATATAGAATTCTTATGGAAAAAACATCCGCACCCTCTGCTAAGTGCTTTTGGAGGTTAAATATGCAGCTTCAAATCCGGATTAGCTTAATGGATTTGCTAGGTTGAAGAGGAGCACGCTAAGTTGTGGGTGAACTCATCCAAACAACTTGAAATTTGCAATAATCAAGTTAGTCTGTAACTTTGCCAGTAAGTCTCATTGACTTAATGACATTATAATCAGGATTATAATATTAAAATCCCATAGCATATCACTCTAAGTTCCCTCTTTGCCTCTCTATTTCCTCTGTTCTCAATCTTATTGTGTGTGCTAGCGAGGTTCTGGAGTATCCACAAATAATTTTGGATTCAATAAATTGTTCAACTCATAAACATTTTGGAAAATATTATTGATACATAAAAAAAAATTGATTTAATCAAGTAAGAATCTTGATGTATATGTGAATAAGAAACATTCAAAATCAAATTTAGGATCATTCGAACTTCTATTTTAGCTATTTATAGTCAAATTGAATGTCTTGATGAGGCAAAACTATTGACACCAAGAGTGAACCAACTCGAGTCAAAATGAGATCAAACACTTAAAACATAATTAAAATCTTTAAAATATTAATTAGAGAACCCAATGATATTCAAATATTGTATGCTTATAGTCAAATCGAGTGTTTTGATGAGATGAATTTAATGAGTTTAAGATCACTTAATTTTGACATAATTAATGACTTCAATCGTAGAAGAGTGGTATATAATGAAGGATATTAATATAGGCCGCTCAAACAAACTATAAAGTAAACATACACTGTTTACATCGTAAGGACCCTTCGACCCACCATCATCTGACTATAATTCTTCGACCACCATCATTTGACTAGGTTCTCCAAACACAATGATTTGACTACAATCCTCCAACCACCTTTGCCTAATTATAGTCCTCTAACTATTGCTGCTTGATTACTATCATTTGACCACCATTTCCTGAATACAATATAACAACCAATATCGCCTGTCTATGATTGTCTAACCACCATCGTTTGATTACAATTCTCTAAGTACCTTTACCCTATTATGGTCCTCCAACCATTGCCATTTGATTATGGTGCTTTGACAACTATTGAATGATAATAGTTTTCTAACCATGATTTCTTGATTACGATCCTTTGTATGTCGTTTCCCTACCATGATTTTTCGAACACTGTCGTCTACCTACGATCTCTTAACCACCATTGCCTTACTTTGGTCTTCTGACCAAAGTCATCTGATTATGATCTTCTAATTATTGTCGCCTAATTATGATCCTTTAATCATCGATGCCTTACTATGGTCCTTTGAACTACATCGCCCAAGTAAGATACCCTAACTATTGTCTCCCGAATACACTGATGCATGCTAATTTTTTTTACTGACACTATCAATAGTATTAATGTAGGCTATCACAAATAACGTTGATGCATGCTATTGAAACCAAATCTAACTACTAATGTCAGGGCCAAAATTGGGCCAAAATTTATGCTGAGTTTCTTGGCATTTGGTCTCCTATACTCAAATGAGAATAACCAAACATACAGAGAACAATCTCTTGAAGACATGTCCCACGTCTAGTACATTTAATTGACTCATTCCCCAATCATAGAGAAAGGAATGTTGTTTGCCGCAATAATTAATCTTTTATTTATGTTCATGTTGGATATTCTTACAAAGCTAAGACATTGTGCTCTCTCTCTCTCTCTCTCTCTCTCTCTCTCTCTATATATATATATATATATATATATATATATTATCTCCTTCTTTATCGCCATTAATATCCTCGCACATAACATTTATATCAACAAGGAAAGATTGCTCATAAAAAAAGGGAAAATAATGAAGACTACTCTTGTCAGTCTTAGAAACTCATCTCTAGACATCAAGATATTTAAGCGTACCTAAAGCATCAAATTCGATTATTATGTCCAAAATTTGCAACCTAGCAAAATGTTCTATAAATGTTATTTTTCATCACTTTTTCCATAAAAAAAAAAAATCTTTCAATCAACTTTAAATTGAATTTTATACATGTCCACTTGTTCAATTTATGTCCATGCATCAAATTATCTTTACATTTTATTCCTTCAAATTATCTTAATGCTTTGCACTTATATAGAGAGACAAAGGCACAAAGCCATAACTTTACGTAAAGAAATTAATGATTGCAATGGATGTAATTATATAGCTTCATAATGTCCAAATTAATTCACTTGGCCTTGAACCAAAGCTGCCGGTTATCAAGAAGGCAGCTTCATTAAGAACAAGCAAAAAATGCAAGTTAGGCATGATATATAGCTTCATAATTTATATTATTTCCATTTGTATCTAAGGAAATCTATAGATATAAAAACATTGAATCTTTAAGTGGAGTTTGGTCTTGTGAAGGAAACCTTCACTGTTTGGTTTATTCGAATATATGAATGCTTATATCTTAGCATAGTGGATTTGTTTAGTTTTGGCAAGATATTTCCACAAAGATTTTATGATTAATAGAGAAAGGATTCCCTTACTATGCTAAATCAACACATTTAATTTTGATACCATCTCTCTCTCTCTCTCTCTCTCTATATATATATATATATATATATATATATATATATACTAATAATTAAATTGATCATAATTTTAATTCAAAATAGAGAATGAAAATTTCATAGATACCTATGCATCAACAAGTGAATTTTCATGCATCTTTGAAGAGCCCAATATCAGAAGAGTAAACATCCTTGGACACATGATCCCAACTTATGATTATAGGTTTATTAATGAGAAAATGTTATATTATGATATCTTGATGTAATTTATATCATGATAATTATAAGATAAAATATTGAGGGTTGTAAGTTAGAGGAAAAGTTCACAATATTCAAAATCAGAGAATATGCATATAGTTTTATTTCTTGAGGAGATATGTTGAAAATTTCGTTTCAGAGTACACCTATCTTTTGTATAAGCTGAGGGCTTATAGAAGCCTGTCGTGAATGAATTTGGTTTGAATTTGTTCAAATTTGGCTTGAATAAATGGCAAAGTAAGATTTGCACCAAATTTGATTAAACCTTGTTGGAACCCTATTTCAACATGATTTGAACTTAGAATAAGGTTTGAAACATCCTTTGCATGCCCAAGTTGTGCGATTCCTTCCCCATGGAGATTGTTTCATGTTGTCGGTCTCTAGTTCTCGTCAATAACAAATTTTCAATCCTGAGTTCAAATCTTGAGTTCCCGTTACACTACTAAAAAATGTGATTTTTCGCAGCACTCGTCACAGGCGGTTTGTGAACCGCATGCAAAACCGGTATTGGCAGCGGTTTAAACCGTTGCTAGACAAGTGCTGCATAAAACCTGCATTACCCCTCGCGGCTCGTGATCGGTCACGGTATTCTCTCTGTTTCGATCCCGAACCCTAGCGCGCGGCTTCCTCTCCGATCCTTGCGATTCTTCTCCCCGTGTGCTCATCGTTCGATCGTTCTCCGGACATCTCCATCTCCCGGTCTTCTTTCCGATCGGAGTCGTCGTCTGCGTCGAAGACCGAAGTCGCCGTCCGCTCGTGTCCAGTTCCTCCGATCAGAGTCGTCGTCTACCCAAAGAATATAGTGGCGGTTATAACCGCCGGGATAGGTCAAAAATTGTGCTGCGAAAACCTTATTTTTTGGTAGTGTTAGTTGGTTCCATCTTGTGATGCAAGCTCCGATGAGCTTCGCCAATCTTGTTCGTGAGCCCTAGCTACTAGGAAACTATCATAGTGTCGTGATTTCTATGATGCTAGTTACAACGACTTTTGTTGATCTTCTTTGTGAGACTCCATCCAACTTCCATTGCACGATGCCAGCTCAAGCGTCCTCTGTTGGTCTCATCGATAAGTCCCCAACAAACTCTTGTATCGTGATGCTAGCTCCATGCAACAACCTTCGTCGATCTTGCCTACAAGACCCAAGAAACTCCTGTTTTGTGATGCTAGCTCTAATGAACTTCGCTAAACCCGTCTGTGAGCCCCCAATAAACTCCCATTACGTCTCGGTTTTTAGATGCTCGCTCTAGTGACCTTTGTCGACACAAGTTAATCTACATTCAAATCAATTTCAAATTAAGGTTCAATTTAAAGTTCAATTTTGAATGAATTCATACTATTTCTTGATTGGCTTCAATAAAATATCTTAGGGATAAATTAGTTGAAAATAAATTTTAAGGCATATTTCTCAAAAAAAAAATTTTTTGAGCATATTTCTCTGATATATTTCTCCAATTTTCACTATTCTTGGGCATATAAAGTCAAATTTTTCTAAGCCAAATGCTCAAAATTTAAAATCATTAAAAAAAGAATAAAAAAGGTCTAAATATCTTCTAATTTAAGCACTTTGTCTTATCATCAAGATACAAATTGCATCAAAATGTTCTGGTAATTTTTTTTTTCTTGAACACTCTAGTGGTTCATAGAAAAAAAAAAAAAAAAAAAGAAGATTATGAATTCTAATTAAAATTTTGCTCTAGCCAGTTGAATCTCAAAACCCTTAGAATTATTTTGAGATAAATGCAATCTAGAAATAATTAATATCACACACATCTTAAAATGATCTAAAGACTCAGAGATATATCTTAATCATTATTCACACTATACTAACATAAAAATTTTCCTGATTTAAACATATTATTTCTTCATAAGATCAAATATTAACTTATGAGTTCTTGTCTTCATCCAAGGACTTCCACTTATAAGTGATAAATTGTTTAATTTCTTATTTTAATATATTTATAACACATTTTTTTGCTCAATATATTTTATAAATATATTTGGACCAAAAAAATCACATCTAATAGAGTACACATTTTTATGTAAATAAAAGCATTTGGAGTAATTCAAAATAAATCAAATCATAGATAAATTTGCTCGAAATAGTGAAAAAACTTTGAAAAGTTTTGGCTTATATAGAGTTGAGTTCATCTACATCGAAAGCACTTAATTAGGCATATGAAGGCATTGAACTTGCCAAAGTAAGATTTTTGGATTGAATTGGCCTAACTAGGCCGCAACAAAACTATTTAGGTTACTCTTCCTTTTTTGTGATGTAAGAGAAAGGGCTATAGCATCTTTGTATGAATTAATGGTGACCTAGGCTTGGAAGGGTTGATCCATGACTTTTACTTTATGTAGGAGGTTGTACTCTTTGCAGGAATAATCCTTGGGGTATTTAGATAAGGTCACTTGTAGTGGAGAGCCAAGGGAGTGGTCGACCAAGCCTTGGTGGTATATTAAGCCCTAAAGCTACACCTTTGGGTTTCACATTAGGGTTATGACATGAAGGGAGATTTAAGGCATTGATGCACTTGCACTATAGGAAAATCAGTTGTTACCGGCAGACAAAATTCACCGGCAACAACAAAATTCTGACGGAAATTATGCATTTCTGGAGAAACTTTATTCGATGGTAAATCGCGTGTCAGAAATCTATTCTGACAAAAAAAGGGAAGAAGAAACGTCGTTTCCTTGGTATGAGTTCCTGCATTTTATGGACTAGAATTTTTGGTGAAAATTTGCTGCCGGTATTTCTGGCGGATTATCTGCCAGATTATTCTGCCGGACATATACTGATGGATGAATTCGGCGGAGAATCCACCAAAAATACCGGCGGCAAAGTTTTGCAGGAACGTCGATACATTTCTTCATGTAGTTGTTTCCGATGGATAATCCGTCGAATATCCACCAAAAATCCACAAGAATCCTGTAGCAAAAAAAAAAAAAAAGAAAAAAGCCTTCCCTCTTAGGAAAATGTTTCGCCGGAATTTTGATGTGTAAATTTCTCTGGAATTAAATGCCGACTTTACACACTCCGGTGGTTAGACCGGCAATTTTTCCGCCGATAAATTTTTGGCAATTTGTCAGCTAGAAATCCCATCGCTTGTTTTTCGACGAAATATTCGCTGGGTAGACCACCGCTTATACTGGCGGACAAATATCCGCCAAAAATTTCACCAGTAAATAGCCATTTTCTTGTAATGTTGGAAGTGTTAAGAGAATTTTATTAGATTGCTCTATAGTTCTTGGTGGAGATCCAAAAGATTTAGGGATGTTTAAGGGAAGCTAAACTAAGATTGGATCAAAGTGCTTAGTTTGGATTGATTTTGACCAGTCTTGAAATATTGGATTAGTGAAAGGTCCTAATGGTGAATGGAGGTGCTATAAAGGCTTAGAAGTATTAGAGGAATAATATGTGATATATTATATAGTTTTTAGGGAAATCCAAAAAAAAATAGAGATTTGTAAGGGAAACTAGCTCAAGACTAGAGCAACATGCCTAATTTGGGTTAATTTTGATAAATCTTGGAATATTATATTAGAGGATGGTCCTAATGGTGTATAAAGGTGTTAGAAAGGCTTGGAAGTCTTATATGAATGTATGATGTTCATATCTAAATTTTTTTGGTGAACATCCAAGGTGTCTAGAAGGTCGTGGAAGAGGGATGATAAAATTAGTTTAAAGGTTTCCTTAGTTTGGCTAGCCACTTCAAGGAGGATTGTGGAAATTTTCTTATTAATGTAAAATAGGGAGAAACATGTACAATGATATTAGAAAGGTGGGAAAAGAATAATGGAGAGGTTGGGGGTGACATTAATTAGTATAGAAAGGAAATTTAAGGATTTAACCAAGAAGAACCCAAAGGAGTTGGGTGGGGGACTACACAAATTGAAAGCTCTTAATGGAGTGACCAAACCTAATGACCTCAAAACAAGGTAAACATAAAAGGAAAATAAGTTAAAAATGTATAATATGGAGGGAGAGCTAAAGATCGAAGATTCAAAATTTTAAATTTTGAATTTGAATTTTTTATTATCATTACAATTTCAATACTTTTTATATTAAAGAAAATTTTTTATTCATATATAGCGATGATGCTCGCTTGGCCCTTGATCTTAATCTTATGATAGGGCCATTATGGCTCTCGACCTCATCTTGAATTCTTGAACTTGCTATGGTAGCAAGTCTATGATAGTTTATAGCTTTCATGCTCTATATTTGATGGCCTCTATGGGACTGCCAAATTTCTCCAAAAAAACTCTCTCTAAAAGGTTTACCTCATAATTATTTAACCTCACCATTGCAAGCTCATTAATGTGCAACTCATTTAATAGAGTTGCAAATACCCAATGATATTATGACCTCCACATAACTCTATTTCATCATCCATTTGTGGCAAAAGACTATTCTTAGACATGTAAATATTTAAAAGAAAAAAGAAAAAATACATATGATACCCATTTGCTAGTTGCGCAAAATTTAAGTAACAAAACTTTTCTTTTTTGGAATTATTCTCTTAAATCATCATTGGAACTTCAGTCTATCACATCCATTAACATCATATCATGATAATATACAAAGTTGTATTTAGTTTGCCCATGTGAGACATCAACATGTGCAGCAACCACTGAACATCCCCACCAAATCATAGTCAATTGCCAAAGTCTTGATCCTAGTGGGTCAATTATGTTAATCTAGGGACAATATCCTATTAACAAATTCTAATTATGGGAGGATAAAATCTTCATCTTTTATTATTGATAACTATGATAAATATTTTAGGCTATTTATGCTAAAGGTAATATCATTCAAAAAAGCTAATATGGCTTCAAATTTATTCATTAGAGACATTGTTTATAGTATTAAGAAACTCCTATAATAAGTCATTATAAAAGCTATGATCTTTCAAGCACGATTGAGTCTATACCCTAAGTAAAATTCTGCAAGTGTTCATTATCAAAGCATATGATCTTTAATGCCTAGAGGAGTTATAATCCTTAGATAAATCTTACTAGTGGCCATTATCAGTGCATATGATCTTCTAAATAGTTAGGTAGAACCCAAAATTTTTGAGAAATCCATTACAACCCACTTGCAACATAATCATAATTGGATCAATGCCTATGCCACAACATTACATAAGATGAAGTCATCTCCTTCAAGACCTACTCTATAATCTCATTTATATCATTATTATTTTCATCTTCATAACTATATTGCAAATTTGATTATGGCATAAATGTTTAGGTCATGACCTATGCCACAACCTTATAATTATATTCAGACTTACTATGCATAGCCTCATTTGTGTTTTACATATCTCCCTTAAGGCTTATTTTGTTAGTTTATGCTATAATCAATATCAAAATTTATGTTAACCTCACTCGTGTACTTATCATTATATCTAGAACATCACTACAACCTAGCTTGCACCAAAATTATGTCCATTAAGACATATATTGTTACTTATTTGTGTTATAACTATTATCATAACTTGAACTAAAACATAATAATGTTGGAATATATATTTCTTCATTAAGTCCTTGGTCACAATCTCACCAACATCATAGTTATCATTACATTTAAACCTATTATATAAAATTACTTGCATCATAGCTTCTCATTCAAGATTTATATAGTAATATTTCTTATGTCATAGCTATTGTTATCTAGATGCTTGCATCATAATTGCACTTTAAGTATAGTTAGCTCCTTTAACATCTATTTTGTAGCCTTGCTTATGTTGTAGTTTCCATTTAATCAAGATCCACACCACAATTATCTCCTTTAAGACCTAGACCACAACCTCGCTAGCAACATAATCATATTCATTTTCAGACTTGCACTATAACTTTGCTTGTGCCAAAATTATCCCCTTGAAGATTGAAACCTTAATACCATTTGCATCATAATATGGACCATTGACCCACCCAACCTCGCTTACATCATAGTTATCTCCTTTAATACCTTTATCAAAACCTCGCTTTCATTATAGCTATCACACATTCAAACCTACATTTTGACCTTACATGTGACACAAATCCCTCTTTTGGGACATGCATCTTAATCTAGCTTGTTGGTTGTTAGCCCATCAAGACACATATTACAAGCTCACTTGCACTACATTCATCTCCTTAAGATTTGGCTATAATCTTACTTGTGATGTAGCTATTGACACCTTTAGACATGCACCATAACCTTGATTGAGCCATAGTCATTTCCTTCAAGAGTTGTACCACAATCCTATTTACTTTGTAGTTATTTTCACATCAAGCCTTGTGCTGCAAGCCTTACCTCATATTTGACTCTCACACTTAAAACCTCTCATATGCTTTATAGTCATTTTCATCTACAAACATACATCATTATCTCACTTATCTCATGTTTTACTCTATGAATACCTATGTCACAATGTCAATTGTGCAATCAACATCACTACCTCCAAAAATATAAAACAAACTAAATACAACCATTATTGGCTCAAGATTTGCATTGCAACTTCTCTTGCACCCGAACTACCTCATTCAATTTATTAATAATGGAACATAAAATCTAACAAGAAGGCACAACCTAAGCTAAATGAAAAAAAGAAAAAGAAAAAGAAGAAGAAGATTTACAATAGTCTCAAGAGTGGACTACTCCTAAGAGGATTAATCTCCTCATTAACATGTTACAAAACAATTTAAAGTGATCATAATAATTTTATTTCTTCAGCTTAAGCTTCATTTTAAACAATAATCACCATGATTATATTTTTGTGCTAATCTTTGAAGAGGAATGTAATAACTATAAATTTGTTTTATAGATAATAGTGGAAGTTACTACCTCCACTTCAAAGTTATAATGTACAAAGTCTCAAGTTAATGTATCATTTGATTATAATTTTGCCTTCTTTAATTTCAAAAAAGAAAAAGAGATTAGTGATTCTAATCATCCTAAATTTTTGTTAGTGAGATTTAATAAAGTAACTACAAATGATATCTTTTAGAGTTCAGAATAGTTCTCATATAAGGCCAATGTGCTATGTTCGTAGGTCATATTTCTCAATTCACTTCTACTGAACAACTAAATAGGTTCATGTACTCAGATTAGTGCTTAATGATTTAGCCTAATAGGATAATTATTTCATAATTAATCATAATTAATTTATACATATGAGGACTCCATTCCTGATAAGATAATGATTATTTTATTCCTTTTGTGCAAATATGATAATTATTTTCTATTTTTTGTAGTCTCTACATGAACTGTTTTTTTTTTTTAATATTATGCCATGATTGTAAAGCTTTTTTACTTGTAAAATATGTATTTATATGTAATTTTTATTTCAAATACTTTTATATGTTAAAAAAATTGCAAAAAAACTTTTTTTTACTTGTGATTCACGTTGAGTGTACCAAGTGGCCAAATTTGCTCCGATAACTTTTTGATATAATAACGCTAAAAACGAGCTCTAATTGCAATTAGACCATTCGTTTATGTTCATAGGTGTAAATATAACTAACTGGTGATTTTGTTTGGGTTTATCTTTCTTTGAGATGATTATAATTTACAATAAGCAATCAAAATTTATATTAAATTTATTTCATAATATAAAAAATTTATCATGATCAAAATTTAATTAGAATATTTTATAATCATATTTGTTTATTGCTGCTTTAATAAAATATTTTATATGTTGTGATCAAAATGATGACAAAAAGACATGCAAAATAAGAGGATAATTTGAGTGTAATATTGGGTCAATAAAGATGGATGAGAGTTTTGTTAGAGGTTGCTATTAGGTTGCCCACATATTGAATGATGATTGATGTGTAGCTTTATAAATAGTTGTACTGATAGTAAGAATGTACCTAGAAAGATCAATCATTATATTGTTCATCTTCTTCATCTCATTTTTTTTTGGAGTTGCAAGCATTATCGAATTATTTTGATTTTACACTTCTCTAAAACTTTTTGCCGTTCACTTCAAGGAGTTTTCAATAGTCTCTGATAGTTATTTTTCACCACTTTTCTCTCTTACAATAGGTATCGAACATCGATGCTCTCATTGAGCCTTGCTAAAGGGTCCTCCGATGCCTTACCTAGATCCATTCACATCTTCAAACGAATTCATACTCTTCCAGCACCATTATTAAATATTGTCACAACTTTTATAGCTGACCTAGTTCCATAGTCATAGTCATGCCTTCTTCCATTACTATTATGCCTAACACCATCATCCTCCCCACCTTTCATTTGGGCAAGTTTGAATCCCATCCCTCATTTTGCTCCTAAGATCATGTCTTCTTATTCATGAAGAATTTTTCCTGCAATAATGATGCAATTGCCTTGCTTTCCCCTGTTGAGGGAAGTAAAACACACAGTGAAAAAAAACAAGAAAGATTAAATGCATCAAAAAGAAAGAACACTATGTTTTAACATGGAAAAATTCAAAATTGGGAAAAAAACCACAGAGCCACACCACACTAAGAAATTCAATATGAACATTGGGAGAATTAGTATTGATCTCTCTTATCTTTCACTCTCTCCTTATCTCTTTTCACCCTTGCACAATTTTCACACAAGAACATACAAAGATAAAACATAAATACCACCAAGAGACACAACCCTTAATGAAAAATAAGAAAGAAAAATGCCTGGCCCGGCCAGCCTCGCAGTGTGTTAAGTGAAAATTATGTAATAATTGTGTTAAATTTTAGTGAATATGTTTATCTTTAGTTGATGTTGTGCAGGAATTTCTCATAAAATGGAGAAAAAATCACAAGTATTGAACCTGCGCCAAAACGTCGTTAATGCCCCAGTGCCATATCAAGACATCGCAGCGTTAGAGTCTTGAGAAAAATGTCAATTAATTCAGCATTCCAACAGAACCAAGATCAGCTCCATAGTGCTTCACAATGCCATAACGCCAGCAATCAACATCGCAACACCAAAGTCTTGAGAAAATTACACAATAATTCAACACCGGAGCACCGACCTTAGAAGAGCAACAACTCCTAGTTTTTTGCAGCGCCACAATGAAACAATTAAGGAAAAGAAGTGCCATGCTGGATCAGCCAACCATCGCGTCGGATTAGCAAACAGCCAAGCTGGGTCAGCCTAGCACCACAGTGGAGAACCTTTTGCAACGCCCAAGCTTGTAAAAATCGGACCGGATAAATAATCGTAAGAAGGAGAGGTTCACGGTTTAACCAGTCGAACCGGGGTTGAATCGAATGACGTAAAAAATAATAATATTATGAAACATTAATAAAATTAACATAATAATTAGAATAATCTAACCTTAAATCTCATAATTTTAAGAATTTAAATTTTGTACTTTTCAACAAATTATCACATATTATTTCTCAATATAATTAAATAATTAAATAATTTAATTAAATTGAAATGATGAATATAATTATATACTATAATTAAATTATTAGACATATAGTTTAATTATATTATATTTATGAATATTAAATAATTTAATTATAATTAACTTTTTCATTTAATTATAGTGCTAATAAATGAGATTCTTATAATATATATTATAACAAATTTATAATAAGAATAATATTTAATATAATACATAATATTAAAAATTTATATTATTACTTCTTATAATATACATTATAACAAATATATAATATATAAATTCATAATATACATTAAAAAAATTTGCAGCCCAACCAAGCCCAAATTCACATTCTTACTCATATAGTATTCATGCAACTTTTTTAGTCCCACATCATTGGGAAGTTTGAGATAATTGTCTTTAACTCTTTATATAGAGTGAAGTATATACTTTTTACAATAAAACACATTATATGAGATGACATGCATATATTATGGTATAATTAATATTCATATTTAATAAAAATATTTTAAAAATATAAAAGAATTTAATAAACTAAAATATATTATTTATAATTTAATTAAAATAAAAATGAATTTTTATACAACTGGCTAGTTTTTCCTAGCCTGGATTGGTTTAACGGTTCACCGGTTGAACCGCTTGGTTTTTGCTGGTTCAACTCAGTTCAAGCCATTTTTTATGCTGGATCAGATTAAACATCTGACCGGTTCATGGTTGCATCATTTGAACCAGCTGGTATGGTCCAATTTTTAAAACTATGGTAGTGCTGAGGCACTAGTTCATATTATAATGCCGTGGTGCCACCTTGTCGAGTGCCGCATCCCCTGAGCTATTTCTATAATTAGTATAAATAGTTTTTTTTATTTTTGTGTGTGTATGTGCTAAAGTTCTGAATAGTTTTCTTAAAAGGAGAGGCTAGAGGAGAGTCAGGTACATACTTTAGAGTGGCTGGCTAATATTGTAGTGAGCAAGCAAGCATTTGAAGAGGAAAGGAGCATGGAGAGCAAAATTATAAGTGGAGATGGACTTGGGATCCTTCATTATGAGTGATATCTTTTAATCTTTTCAACTTTTACTTTTTCTTGAGCAAGGAATGGAAATTATAGTATTCCATTTTATTCTATGGCTAGCTAAACTCATATATTTGAATAAACATAAGCATATACCAATGCAAACAACATGTACATCCCTAGTTCTCCATCACAGTGCGGTGATGCCAAGTTTCGTGTACCGACATTTTAGAAAAATATTATCCTCGATATTTTAGAACTGAGATCACCAAAATAGATTAGAATATAATTTCCTCATCACAAATTCTTTCTCCCAAGTGGCTTCTCATTTTGTTTTATTTTTCCACTAAACCTTAACCTTTAAAATTTTTTTATTTCTTATCCTTTTTATGTCATATCTCAGAATCATTTTTAGTTCATCTCGGTAACTCAGATTCGCATGTACCTCAACGTCTTATGAAAATATTTTATTTCCAAAATTGAATACCCATTTCCTCAAAAATTATACGTGAAATACATTATGAATATTAGACACACTACAAGAAAAATAAGAAATTTTGGCAATTTCGTTCACCGTCCACTCATTTTGTTAGGTTTACTTTTTCTCTTCTACACCTGATCAATGCTCTTTGACTTCACCTGCTTCGATGTTCCTTCCAGGAAATGCTCTTTGACTTCACTTATAGTTAGGTTTTTCTCTTCTCTGCATATTCGTTGATGTTTATTAAAAAGGGAAGTTTTCAAAGTTAATTTGCTTTGGGAGAATTTAATTTTTGAAATTTCAGTTTCAAAGTTGAACACATCATTATGAACAACATATCACCCCAGGAGGAAAAAATATCATTCCCTAATATATTCAGATAACAAAACTGAAAGTTTCATCCTGCTTATGATAGTCAAATTCGAGGAAGAACAACATCTAACCTTGAAGGGTCAAAATGATGTTACACAAAGTATCTAATTATTATAGTCTGGATAAAATATCATTATTTTCATATTCAAGATATTGTCGAACATTCGAATATAATGATAATGATCATCATTAATTTAATTTCCTAAAGAAGATTAATTAAGTTTTGAAAATCAATTTTTAAAAGTAGATATGGATTATTTAAATCTCTTACGAGCGTAAGGCCTCATAGTTAATTACAACATAGGAAATTTGCATTCCCTATGAATACTCTCGATCAGAATAATGACAGAAATTTTATTTTTAGGTTTTTCAAAGAGTGATATCAAGGGAGTGAAGTTTGAATTCTAATTGGGATTGGATCAAGTTTTGAGTAGTTATTTCTGGAGGTCGATGAAAGAAGAGTAGGAGACATCTTAGGATTCTGAAACACTTCAAAGATACCCTGTCCTATCCTATGTGTTGGGCTTTAAGTTTTGATTTAAGGAAATATTTTAATTTGAGTTAATTAATTTATTAGAAAGTTGAGATTACATTTTTGGAAGGCAAGATCTTATGATTTTGAGTTTGCCCCGAATACTAAATCTAAATTTTGACAATAAATAATAGTTACTCGAACCTAGCTAATGGAGTGCAAATCTGGACTTACCCCGACCTGGATTGAGGAGCCAGCTAATCACCTAGGCTCATAAAATTCATGAATTCAATCTTTGATGAAAGATAGTTAAAGCTGTTAATTATGTTTTTGAGAAGTGGAGCTGACATCTAGAGCAAATTCTCATTGACCCCTTGACTTATGTAGGGTAGTTATACTTTGAGAGAAATGCAATTAAAATTAGAATCATTTTAATTTATTTTTAATGTAATATATGCTAATTGACTCTTGAATGCATGAAATTTAGTATGAAGTAGTTTTAAAAAGGCTTAAAAATATATTTTTTTCTAGAGATTATATAACATCCCTTTGGCAGAACTGTACCCTAATAGGTCAGGTGGTCTGCGAGAACTCACAGGCGGGGAGGTGCCTAGTAAGAAAGAGAATAATTCAACATGAATGCAGTCTCGACGATCCCGAGCTTACTTCTTAAAATGTTAGAGTTTCTATGTGAGCTTAAAAATTTTAAATTATTTGAGTAGAATAATATTTTAGCCTACCCTCACGAGCCTCCGCATATCCAGACTAAATCAAAATTGACATGTAATAAAAAAACTAAAAAAATATGTAATTTCTATTACTCAATTAATGTAAATAAATTAATTAAATAAATTAAATAAATTTAAAATTCATATGGCAAGTGTCACTTAATATTACAACCAAGGATTTGCAGAAATTAAAAGTGGCTAGGTACCATTGACAACAACCCAGATTCTGCTCCTAAGATTGACATAATTGACTTTGATAATGTGATTCTTCTCTATCTTCACTTCTTCGTTCTTCTGCGGGCTCCTTGGATTTGTTGGATCCGAATATCCAAATAAAAAGAAACTCCTCCCCGAAGGAGTGTTTTCTTTTCTCTTTGGATATTTAGATCATCCTAACTTGAATATCCAAATGGAAGAGAACTCTCCCCTAAGGGATGCTCTTTCATCTTTGGATTCCAAGTTGGATATTTGACATCCCATCTCAAAAGTCAACTTTTAACAACACTTAACTTGAATTGAAATTACATGGGAAATTCAAAAATTAAAAGACTATGGATCACCTATAGGGTTATCCTAAGCAGTTATAATTAAAATTAACATCCCAAGCAGTAGTATATATTAAAATGCTCAAATTAAATTCACGGCCAAGCTTGGCTATGCACTTTTAATTTTAAGGGGGCTTAACATGCTTAGCACATGCAGAAAATTTATTAATTAAACTTTAATTTTGCCCCCTTTATTTAGCCCTGTATGAGCATGCCACCTGTAGAAGATTATGTGAGTATCCAAATTATTCTTAATCTTGGGGTAATCTAACGTCCATCATATTAACTCACAGATTGCATTAAAATTTAAATAAACAATCACATCACTTAATTCTAGCAACCAGCATGCAGTGAAAACTACAAAAAATTTGGCACACAGCAGCAAGAAAGTAAACACTGACCTAACATAATACTAGTGTTGATTATCCTAGCAAATCATTTAAAGTGTGTGAAATAGGCTGTGCGGCTTGAATATATCATATATTAGGTAATTTGTTAAAGTTGTCTGGTGTTTTGATTGGTTAAAAGGTTTAAGAGATTTTAATTTGAATTTAAGTATTAATATCATAATGTCAATTTTAGAATGTATTTTAAGTATTAATTAATTACTACCATTATTTACACCAGGGCTATGAAGTTTATTTCATCTTCTTTGGGGCTAAATTAATAGTCTCGTAAGCCCGGATTACTTAGTAGTAATCGGTATTAATTAAGTGACTTAATTAATTAAGGTTTGAGGGTTGATATTTATTAATTAATACTAATTTATTACTGGTTTTAAAGGTTGGATTTAATGTTTTCTAGAATTTTAAGTCATTTATTGAATTTTAGAATTTTCTGGAATTATTTAATATATTAAATTAAGGGATCAAAATTTATGTTTTTAAATTACACTGAATTCTGGAGTTTTGATATTTTTCTTAAATATTAGACCTTAAATTGAGTAATTTTACACTAAGTTTGCTGGAATTTGATTTTTCTATATTAAGTTATAAAATTTTGAAGTTTGAGTTAAAATTTGAACTAGAGTTGACTAAATAGTTGACTTTGACTTATTTCTGATGATTTGACATTTTTAAAAAATATTAGACCCTTAATAGAGTTGAATGGCTTTGAGTTTGTTAAATTTGAATTTTTTTGAAATTAGCAATGAATTTTCAAAGTTTGACCATTTAATTGAATTTTTAAATTATTTAATTAAGGAGGATTTTAATGGTTTTGATCCAAATTGATTCCAAACTTCTTGAAATCACTCGCAAAGGTCAAGAATGATCCAAGGGAGTGTTTCTCAAGTGTTTGAGAATTTTTTTATAATTTTTAATAATTTTTAATTAACTAAATTAATTAAATATTTATTTTCATTAAAAAAATCAATTAAGCTTAAAATTGAAGTCCAATCAAGGGGCTTTTAATTTTCGTGAATTAACGGCTTAATTCTAGTCAATTTGATATATTATTTATAATTGTTGGATTTAGTTTGAATTTCTTATTATTTTTAGAAGTTTTGAACTTAATTAAGGGTTTAATTTTAGATTAATTAATTATTTGACTTAATGATTTTTAAAATTAGTGAAAATTTACCTTAAGGAAAAGGATGTCACTAAGTTTAAGTATTTTAAGTTTCATTTCTTTTAGATGCATATTTTATTTTCTAAAATTTTCTTAAATTCCTAGACTCATCTTTAATTATTGTCGTTAAATGTCATTAAGTCGTATAGGGTTGAATCAATGTCTTCAAACCCTTAAGACTGGTAAAGTGCAACACATCACATCAATCAAGAGAGCCTAAAACTAAGTGCATGTGTAAACCTAAGAATTGAAATTAACATATAACTTATACAATTAGAAGGCTTAAGGAATGGGTAATTTAAAACTTTATTACCCATTAATAAATCCCCAATAAATCAATTCAAGCATAATTAGCCTCTGATTAAAATTCCAGACCATAGCTAAATGTATGCAAGAGGATTTAAAAGATATAATTAAAACTTAACTTTTCAAAAATTAAATATTAAAATATATGTTTTAAATTTTAAAAATTCAAAATGATATTAAAATAATTATGAAAAATTCAATGAATATTAGAAATGTCTAAAAATAATTCAAAATTTGAAAATATTTGGATTTATATTTAATTAAATACTAATTAAAATCCAAATAATTAATATTTAAAATCATTTAAAATATACTAAATATTTAAAATTAATTTTCATTTTAAATTAAAGTGCTTGAAAATCTGAGCACACTACAGGAAAATAGCTTTGATATATCGCCAAAAAATCATCTTGATCGGGCACGAATCTCGAGGAAAAACTCAAGTTGGAAACTTCAAAAATTATTTCAGAGACCATTTAAACTCCGATTTCAGCAAAATTATAGTCGAACTGAGCGTCTCGGAAATACGAATCCAACGACACCAAATTCGACTCAATCCGAGCCCAAGTGAGTCCAAATCAAGTACCCGAAGCGCTGTTGGAAGCATCAAACAGCTATTTGAGTTACCAAACGGTCTCCGATTTTGACGAGCTTATAGTCGAATCGAGCCTCTCGACGAGACGAATCCAACGAGCCCAAGATCGTAGAATTCTGATATCATTAAGACCTTCAAATCCTTGATAAACGGTTCATGATCAAGGGATTCAATATCGACCATTCATCCGGATCACTCCGTATTTGCCCCTGATCCCTCACATATTTACGGGCTATGCCACTCCAGAAAAACTATAAATAGCCCCTCATTTCTCTTAAGAGGGGACCCAAGCCAAGAAGAGAAGAAGAGAAGGAAGAGAAGAGAAGCCTAGGAGGGAACAACTCCTCCTCGACCACCACCGGAACACCGCCGAAACACCACCGAAGCACCACCAGGCGCCCGAGGGACGCCGGAGCTTTGCCGGACATGGGAGGAACATTGGAATTTTTCCCGACGCCGGAATTCTACCCGACGCCCGAGTGACGCCGGATTTCTTTCCAAGTGACGCCGGAATTCTGCCCGACACCCGAGTGGCGTCGGAACTCTGCTTGCCCTTGTAACTGACACTCATTGTAATCTGATCGTCCTGAATTTAAAAGATCAATCAGCCTTGTGTATTTCAAACAACACTAGCGGAACTTTTCCAACTGGGCGTGGCCCCGTGGTTTTTCCCTTTTCCAGGGCTTTCCACGTAAAAATCCTGGTGTTCTTTTATTCTTCTGTTTGTGTGCTCGATATACGTACAACGCTAAGACGGAAGTTTAAATTCTATCGTCGCGTATATTTGAGTCCGCAACAAGCTTATTTCTGGCGGATTCTCCGGCGAAAAATTTTGTATTTTCTAGCGGATTTCAAAATTTTCCGGTGGATTTTCAGCGAAAATGATTTCGACTGTAAATCGAGCATCGAAAAATTTTTCCGTCAAAAAAAAAAACTGCCGGAATTTTTTTTCCGGAGGAATTATTTTGTCGGAAAATTTTTTCGGGGACTATCCGACAGAAAAACTCCACCAGAATAAGAAAAAACTATTTAAAAAATTGAATTCCCCCTACCCACAGAAGCCGCGCCAGCTGACCTTGCAAGTTCGCAGGTGAGCTCGAGCCCGCCTGTGTGCATTGCCTCCGCCCGCGGTGCGTCCGCGCCCAGCCCGCTCGAGTTTGCTTTCTTCGCCCGCACACACAGCTTGTCCCGTGCTACTCACAAGCCCGCCCACGGCCCGCCTGCACGCCTGACGGCTCAAGGATTCGAACTCATGATCTGTTGAAGGAATTCCTAAGACTCTACCACTTTGCTGCGCTGCAAAATATAATTTTATGTTATATATTTTGTATTTACATAAGATTAGGAATATTAAAATTTAAAATAAATTAAAACTAAATGTTAAAATTAGAAATATTTAAATTAAAAAAATATTAATTAATTAGTAATTTAATAACTTAGTTTAATTATTTAAGAATAAATTAAAATAAAATGTTATTGTTAAAAATTAATTAAGTTATTATAATTAAGATAAGTTATTAAATTAATAATTAAATAAACTAAGGTATTAAATTAATAATTAATTAAAAATTAGTAAAATTATTAATAAACTAAAATAACTATAAAATTATTAATTATTTAAATTATAAAATATATTTTTTTCAGAAATTATTAAAATCCGTCGGAAAAGCCGCCGGAAATACCGTCAGAAACAAATCCGTCGGAAATCCGCCGAAAATCCACCAGAAAATTTGCGAAAAAATATGTGGGAAATATTTCGTTATAATCCGCCGGATGCCGTCGGAAAAACCGCTAGAAATCTGTCCGTCGGAAATCCGCCGGAAAATCTGTTGGTAATAGGCGATTTTCCTGTAGTGGCAAAATAATATATTATACTTGAATTTTTAATTAACATTTAATTTTTAATAATTTTTGAAGTTTCGGTAATTAAATGCTTAAAAAAATTAATTAAAAAACACACTTAAGAGAAAATTATTTAAATCTAGGTGTCCTAGACTAGGGTTATCATTTATACCTAATCCAACCTTTAAATTTTGATGCTTTTGGATTCTCTGAACTTGTTAATTGTCCACGCAACTTTTCCTAGTTGAAGTCGCGATTTGAAAAGCTTAGGATTGAGCGATATAAGCATTGGATGGAGCTTGGCTTCAGTTCACCAGAGAACTTACTACCGGCGAGCTTTGAACGGTGGGTTTGAGCTTAGGGATTGTGTAGGAGATCCTTGTTAGCTCAAATGGGAAAAGATCAAGGTATGGGAGGCTAAATATTGAGAGATAAGGCTAGGGTAGTGAATGAGCTCATTTTGAATGATTTTGGCCAATTTAAAAACCTCTGAGGTGTTTGGATGGTTGGGAATGCTTTATCCACTTCCCAAGATGATTGACACCTATACCCAAGTGGTTAGTATGGCAGGAGAAAGGACAGCCCAAGGACATGATATGGAAAGCTCTCCTTGTCTTCTTGTGTACGTGGGCTAAATTTTCATGCATTATGGCCAAACTAGGGATTAAGGTCAGATCTAGAGAGTATTTAGGAGGTTCTAGAATAGGTTTGCACAGCTGGAAGGAATTGAACTGAAAGAAATGGGCTTAGGCTAAATGATTTAACCATTTATGCCCATCAAAGAAGTTAAGTTGATTATTTGACTGGTCAAACAGTCAACCACTGGTGAGGTGGCAACTAAGTGATGACTAGGTGCTGTTAAAATGATTAGGAGAGGGTTTGAAACAATTCATTTGGAATTTGAATGAGTAGACATATATATGTGAAAGTTTGACCTTGGTTAAGGGTTTGACTAAGTCAAATTCCATAGTGGTTTGACTTCTCATATGCACTTAGTTTGTGAATTGAAATGAGATTGAGGGTTTAAAGGGGATTAAAAAAAATGCACTTGAAGTTTGAAGATAATGTTGACTACCCATATGAATTTGACCATTCTTAATGAGTTGACTAAGTCAATTCAAACATGATTTGACTCATGGGTAGATTGGATGTATTTGGATCATAGATTGGAATAAGTTTGAATGCTTGAGAAGCTTGATTGGATCACATACATTGATTTGAGTCAATTGGGTCTACTTTGACTATACATGGGTTCAGTTGACCAAGTCAACTAGTGACTCGGTCAGGGTGACCAATCACATCTAGACCACTAGGAGGATTGAACAGGAAGTTTTGATGAAGTTAGAATGCATTTAAAGCTTGATTCAATGTAAATAGAGCTTAAAGGTTGATTTGGTCAACCCTGATTGACTTGGTCAACCAAGTCAAATCTGGGCTTGGGTTTAAGCTCAATAAATTTGTTTGATCATTAGAGACCAATGGATGTGGTTTCAGGGGTCAGGATGGTCATTTAAGTGAAAATGACCATTTGGACCCTTAAGGGGCCATTTGGTCAACCCAGGTTGGACCAAGGCTAGGGTTTGGGCTGAACAAGTTTGAAATGATATTTTAATTTGAATCGAGGTGGTCCCATGCAAAGGTGAGGCCATTTGGATTGAAATGACCATTTAAACCCATAAAGGGCAATTCGGTCAAAATGGGTTGACTTGGTCAAACAAGCTGACCAAAGTCTAGGTTTGAGTCCAATGCACTCCTAATGGTGTTTAGGATACACTCGATGAGGTTTCAGGGTTTGATTTAACTGGGTCATATTGAAGTTTGATTGACACTTCAATTTTGCCATTAAGGACATTTGGGAATTTTGACCCCTGGTCAATTGAGGGTTAAAGTGGGTCCACCAAAATACAGTTAAATGCTCAACATGTCATAATAAAGGCTATAAACATGGTCAAAGGTCTTGGAGGAGGTCCCAAGGTCAAATTCTATAAAATGGCAAGTTTAGTGACATAAGTTGTAAATATTTGAAGATTTTGCAGCCTTTGGAAATCAATTTAGTTTCTGAGTTTAGAGATCCCAGATTAGGCTAAAATTTGGAGGGTTAAACCTAGGGGCATGCCTAATTAATATGCAGCAGATAGATCATGAATCAGGGGATATTTGACTTGGTTTTTAGGGGATTGAAAAATTACTTAAAAAGGGTTTCAGGATAAGGGTCCTTAAACCTAAATTTTGGTATGGAATTCTAAGTTTGAGCTGGGTTTTGAATTTGGTTAATTAAATTTGAGTTATAGTGATTTTGAAGTGAAAATATTTAATGGAAGGTATCAATAGCTTAGGTCTATTAGCTAATTTTGAGTTGCAACCCTCTACGTGGTTTGGTTGGAATCAAAGTAGAATGGAGATTCTGCACAAGATGGTGACTTAGTGGCATGTCACATTGAAAGCCAATTAGCTAGCCCAACATCATTAATAATATGTTGATACCATCACTTCCAATTAATAATAGTGAGTGTCGATAGAGGGAGGTGATTATTAAAGTTGATTAGTGGGATACTAGTCAAGTGCCAAGAAGTCTACTGAACTTTTCATGAAGGTGGAGGATAACCTAGTTAATTGGACCAAGATATGCTTAATGTGATTGAGCTGGGTTTCCTAAGTTTGAGCTGGGTTTCATTTTTTTTATTTAATGAGATTGAATTATAGTGGTTTTGAAGTGATTTCTTTCAACGACATCAATTTTATCCTTTATAACACACTTCTACTGAGATTGTCAAGAGTTTCTTGATCTGATTGTTATTTAGAAATTTAACCTCAATGATTTATACAATCTCTTATTGAGGAGCTTTAGGTGCATCCTCATAATGTCAAGTTCATTCTAGCTCATAAAATCTCAATGTTTGCTTGTAGGAATTTATAACCCAAGTTGAAAAGAGAGTTGAAACTGAATTTCCAAATTGGTTCAAAAATAAGGTATGTATTTTGGCAAGTCACTTCTACTATATGTCAGAATCAATTAGCATAGTGAACATGATAATAACTTGGCTACACTTACTGCACCAATAAGGTCCACACTCAAGATAGTGATTTGCAAGATTAATGACTAGTGGATCTAGCTTAGGAATCGATAAGAGTAGTGAAATGTTGGCCAATTTTTATTGTCAATGATTACAAATTTCAAACCAAATTTTGGTGTGAAGGTCGGAAGATAGAAAACTTTGGAGTATATGTTAGAGTGAACAACCATATGGGTGATGATTATGAGTATTATGGGATCTTATAAGAAGTATTATAGTTGGAATATTTCGGTGAAGGGAATAACTTGTATCTTTTTAATTGTGATTTATTTGACAAAATAGAGGTACAAGAGTACATCTACTTTATGGTATTATGACAAAATAGAGGTACAAGAGTACATCCACTTTATGGTATTACAAAAGTAAACTGAGGTAGGACATATAAAAAGTATGACCCATTTGTCATTACTAGTCAGACAAGCCAAGTCTACTTTCCTCATTATCCATGTAGAGTGCATGGTATAAAAAATTGGCTTGTAGTCATTAAGACAAAACCTAAGGGGGTTATTGAGAATTCCACATCAATACCAACAACACATTAAGAAAGTGTATGCCAAACTTTAAAGAGCATGCTAACAATGATGATGATCAAATTATACCCAATGAGAGTGAGTTGTAGTTAGAGGAGGTAGACTTAGACAATGAAGAAAATAGTGAGGAATATGTCAGTGGTGAGGATGTGGTCTCATCGGATGAAAGTGAATCAACAAGTGATTAGTAATTAAAAGATAAATGTATATGATTTCTTACTTTTTTTCTTTTATGCATATTTTAGTGCACTATTTATTCCTCCAAGCAAATCTTTTATAGCATAACAGTAGTTACTTTATTATGTATGTTATTTACTTTTTAGTATTTCCTATTATAAGTTATTTTTAGAACTAGTCATTTCCTTAAATTTTGGTAGTTGGCTTTCGGTGATGAGACCCCACCCCCCTAGTGGTCGATCACGAACATCTTTGGTAGGCCTAAAAAGGTGAGTAGTGGCCCATCTAGTAGGGCCAGAGGTACGAAGGGACCTCTTCTTCACAATCTGCCACCCAGACCCAGCCGAGCACCTCTAGTAGGAAGTCCTCATTTTTACTTCCTAGAACCCACTTTTCTTCACCAGACCCTACGGACAGTACTCCCTTCTACCCTTACTACCCCCACCATATTCTTAAGGAGTCCCTTCCACTTATCCATATCCACTATACATCCCACCATTCTACCACCCGCTACCCCCTCAGCCCTTTATAGGTGGACCTTCTAGCCAGACTGCAATAGTAATATGACAGATGGACACTTATTGATTGAGCTGAGAGTGACTCGTACATAATGCATGCTTTACATTACTTAGATATTTTGAGAAGTAGTATGTTCAACCAAAGTTTTGTGTATGTTTCATCCATCAAAGCAGTCCATGCATAAGATACGAGACATCATTTGGAGTACGTTTGATGCTCCATATATTTCATGGAAGAAAATCCCTTAAGAATTATGTGGCATGTGATTTAGAGAGTTTGAGGTTAATAATTAGTAGAATCAATAACATTTGTGTATTTTAATTAATCTAATAAAAAATATTCTATGTTGTACTTTTTGATATGTAGAGAGATTTATATTGATTTCTCCAGTACAATGAATAAAATAATTTTTTTTAGAAGCACATATCGACTTGCCTGCACATGTTTATAGACATTAGGAAGTCAAGTGAGCGATCGCTTTGAATTGATGAGAGTGTAAGGACCGACCTGACTGGAGTTTGGGGTAGCCTAGATTATACTAGGAGGAGGGACCACAATAGAGAGAACCTAGCTTCTAATAATGAGGGCATGGGTAGCGCCCTTCATATTGGGGGTTCAGCTCTACACACTGAGTATAGATGATGATTGGTAAGAATTTTAACAGATTTTAAATAGTTTTTTAGTTAAGAATACTAATATAAGTATATTGTAGAGAGAGATGTTGGGTAATGAACCCACTACTATTGAGTTTCACACTCGCACCCACCAATGCCAGGAGGAAAAGCAGTGGGTGGATGAGTGAGCGAGGAGGGCCTATGTGAGTCTATAAGTTTATGATATTAAAAGAAATTTTTTAACTGATAATTATATAATGATTAATCTTATGTTATCTTTTGTAGGATGAGTATATATGACTTTTGAAATATCTAAGTTGGAGCTTGTGAGGGATCTTCTGTGGGATCAACAGATTATTTTAATTACTATATATTGTCACAGGCGATAAGAGGACTGTAGAAGGGGAGAGTTTATAGATTAGGATCACAGGCCTACGCATTCAAGGGACAAACCTCTAATTCCTCAAGCTTCTCAATAAATAGTCAGGAAAGCTTTGTTAGCCAACAGGTGGCTGCCCTAACAGCAAAGCTGAAGAAAGTTCAAAAATCACAATCGGACATGCAAAGTAACAAAGTCAGATACTGGAGGAGCTTCAGAGAATAAGGGAGCAATTTAGTGGAAAATGGCTTGTAGCACCTGAAGAGAGTGAGCATATGGATTCAAAGGAAATTATTTGTGGTTGTCAATATTATGTTGGCTTTTTAATGTATAGGAGCCGAACGATTATTACAGAACTATTTGGCAATTGCAGAACTATTGTACTATTTGAGAATAATTTAAGCAAAGTATTGTTAGTATTTGATTTATATTTTTATGCAATGTTAAAATATTAGGGTATTTAACTGATATTTAAATTGTTTTGACTATTCTATTACATTGTTGAATAATCGACATGGGGTGTTATTTTTTTATATGTGCTACAAGTTTTCAATGGATTTTCCACAGATTTTTTATCAGAAATGATGATACAATGAATTTATCATATGGTTTTTGGTAGGGTTTTTCATCGGCATTTCTAGTGGATTACCAGTGAAAAATACTGCTAGAAAATTTGCTAGTTTTCACTGAAATTACTGGCAGATAATTCATCCAGAAGTTATAGCGGACAAATCTGTCAGTTTTTCACCAAAAATTCTGGTGGAAAGTACTATTGGTAAACCCTTAAAAATTGTCACTTATTTGAGTTGAAAACTATCAGAAATTTGTTGGAAATTTGTTAGAAATATTTCAAATGAAAATTATTTCGTCAGAAATTCCATTCGATACGCAATTTTTCATCGGATTCCATACAGTTGAAAATTCGCTGGTAAATACATTTATAGATGAATTTTGGTGATTTTTGATAGAAATGTCAGCCATAAAATACAAAATTTCCTGTAGTGACATATGATTTGACAACTACAATCTGAAGGCAAATTATCTTTCCTTTTAGTTACTTCAAATTATCCAACGTACCTTGGACTCAAATTTCCTTCTTTATTAAACTTGTTGATTTCTTTCGTCGTCCTGACTTTCACATATACAAAATGTCATGACCCAACCTAATACCATGCCCAATCGTGAGAAGATG
Organism: Dendrobium chrysotoxum; assembly: GCA_019925795.1. Taxonomy (NCBI): domain Eukaryota; kingdom Viridiplantae; phylum Streptophyta; class Magnoliopsida; order Asparagales; family Orchidaceae; genus Dendrobium; species Dendrobium chrysotoxum. Next base: position 46,830,228 of record CM034297.1, on the reverse strand, counting down.
TAGAAATGGACCCCAAGATCTAGTTGGAGAAGTGCTAAAAAGTATAAACATCCAATTTATATACAACACTGAGCCACTATTGAATATAACATAAAGTATAAGACTACTGAATCTCAAAAATAATTTTGTATATATATCATCCAAAAATATCTGTATAATCTAAGGTTTATTTATAATAGTGCTTGACAATAGAAAAATAAAACAATGCTAGAAACCAAGCCTATAAAAAGAAAACTAACTTGAATAATTCCTATCATGAGTTAGATAATTCAAGAATAGTAAGATCTAAATTGGGTGTCAGATAATTTCTCTCATGAGGTTTCAATTTTCTTGAAGCATACACTATAACTCTCCCATGCTGCATCATAACATATCCCAATCATTTCAATGAAGCATCACTAAGCACCTAAAATAATTTCCTACGTGATATAATACTCAGAACTAGAATAATTGTCAAATAATCCTTTAGGATTTAAAAGCTTATTTCACAATCAGATGTCCAGATAATAGCCACTAACTTCTAAGTCAATATCGTCAGAGGCTCAAAAATCTAAAAAAATATCTTCATAAACTTCTTATAGTAATCAACCATGCCAAAGAAGATGCGTACCTTAGATACAATAGTAGGCCTTGGCTAATTAACAACAACTTGGACTTTCTATGGATCTACAGAAATACTTGTGTTACTCGTCACATGCCTTAGGAAATAAATGCTCTTCAGCTTAAATTCATACTTGGAGAATTTAACATGTAGCTAATGCTGCCTTAGAGTCTCCAAAGCAATCCTCAAATTCATGGTATGATCTTTCTTAGAAGCAAAATAAATCATAATATCATCTATACAAATAATTACAAATTGATGCAGATGCTCTCAAAATACCTTATTAATTAGATCCATGAAAATTTCTTGTGCATTAGTTACCCCAAAAGGCATGACTAAAAACTCATAGTATCCATATTGGGAACTAAAAATAGTCTTTACCACACCTGCTTATGTTATTTTTACCTGATAGTACCCCAAAAGGCATGACTAATAACTCTAATACTTTCAAAATGAATTTATTATATAGGATCACTCACAACAACACGTACACAACATCAGTGAAATAAAAGATTAACCTTAAAACTATTCAATTTTATCCATCTCATGATCAACCCTATGCTTTGTACTTAATCACTTCTTCTAAAACCATTGGTCTGATATTATTAATCCTGTCACAACCCAATCCAACATAATCCATATATCGTCACAAATTATTTTAGGTCGAATAAATAACAAAAAGTTTGCCCAAGATCCATTTGGAGGGATTTTCTTTCTATCATCCAATATGATATTTCAGATCCTTTATAACATCAATATAAAAATATAGGAGCCTCATCAAACACATCTCTATGTATATACTAGAACTACTTACATCCAAAATATCTATATACAATAGTCATGGCTCTATAATAATTTCAACTAAAGGAATCTAACTATGATTATAAAAGAATATATATAAGTACATTAATCCACAAAATCCTCCTCTAGGGTAACATTCTATGAAACATATAAATATAACATAGGAAGAGCAAACAACCTAGTAGGTTACATAAAACCTACAACTTCATTCTAAGCATGTTAGGTACAATATACATATATACTAAGTAAGATAAGAATTACAACTAATCATATCTTATCATGTGGTGTTTTTCCTATTTTAATCATAGTATGTTTGGTACAATATCATATTATATCATACTAGTATGAATAATCAGAATGTTATTGACCTTATTTTTGTATGAGGTCACTAGGACCTAGTTTGGGTTTATTTTTGGTAACCTAATGATTGGAAAGTCTCTACATCTCAACCATGCTGGTCCCAGTCAACCTCCAATTCTAATCAAATGCATTTCCACTCCTCAATTCACCTCACATGCTAGACCCCATATCAAATCTAGTCTAAAATCCAGTTCAGTTCCCAACCCCATGTTCTAAATCAATTCTGTATCAAATTCCAATCCTGTTCAATTACTCTCAACTGTTTATATGATTGAGATTGATATGAGACATTCAGTATAATTAATCAAGTTCCAAATCTATCCCAAATCAAAGACTCCTAAATCCAAATCCAAGTCCTAGAGCCTAAGTCCTAAAACCCTTTCTGGATGAATTTTCTATTACCTAGAATCCTAGTCAAATGACCTCTGATTCATGACCTGTCAGTTTTATATTGACTAGATATATCTTTAGGGTCAACCTTCCAAATTTGAGCTCAATCTGACACTTCTAACCTAAAAAACTGAATCAAAACCCAAAGACTGCAAAACCTTCAAATATTTATAACTTCTGCCACTGGGCATATTATCCAATGGAATTTAACTTTGGGACTCTCCACAAAGCCTCTAGCTACTTCCATTATCTCTATTATGACCTGTTGGTCAATAAGCTACACTTTGCCAGACCTAGTCTGACCCAGAGTTGACTGAAGGTCAAAAAAGAATAAAATACCCTTTAAAGAAATTTTTGGACTTTTAACCAAGACTCAACATAGTTCAACCCCTTCAATCTCTGGAACCTCCCCCAATGAATCATAAATGTTATTTAGGATCAATTGGACCTAAACCTAGACCCTGGGTTAACCTGGTTGACCAAGTCAACCTAGGTTGACCCAAATGCCCCTTAAGGGTCAAAATGGTCGAATTAACCAAGATGACCAAGCCAAACCTTGAAACCCCCCCAGTGAACTCCAAATATCAATCCAAACCTGTCGGGCCCAAATCTTGCCCCTGGGTCAACTTGGTTGACCAAGTCAACCCAGGTTGACCATACCAATTATAAACCCTATAATCATTCAATCAAACACCAAATCAATTCCAAACTCAGTCAAATTCCTTTGAACATCTTCCCCAATGGTTTATACTTGAATGGACATGTTGACCTAGTCAATAGTTGACTTGGTTAATTGAGTCAACATCTGGTCAAATCTAGCCCATTTGGATTAAATCCAACCATTTGACCAAATCAACCCTACTAAACTTTCAATTAAACTTCATCTCATGCCTTAAGCGCATCCCACCCATAGGTGAGCTAAAACCCCTTGATTTTGACCAAGTAAACCCATCACCCCTTGGTCAAACCACCACAAATCCTCTTCAAAACATTTAAGCCTTAATTCATAGGCCTCAAACCCTTTCCAACTCATCCAACCAGCACCCAAGGCATCCTCCCTTGCCACCTCAACCTCCTTTGACCAATTGACTGGTCAAAGAAGTCAATCCAAGCTTAAACTCACTCCCATGGCCAAACCTGAGTAAAAGTGGCTTTATCCCTTAGACAAGGCTGCTTAGTTCCTTCCGCTTGAGCTTAAAAGCTCTCTAAGTTCTCTCTAAACCAAGCTCAAGCCTTAGTTTACCCAGGAATGGCAAGAAGTGGTCCCCCATCTCCAAAAACACCCAATGGAAATGGGGCTCGAACCAAGCTTTCCCCCTGCCACCCAACCGCATGGGACACTTGTCCCCAATCGGAGCAAAGCCTCTGATTGATCAGGGCCATCCATGCAGCCTCAGGACATTTGAATAGAGAAAAGTTTCAAAATGAGCTACATTCTAACACCCTCACTCTCTCACATCCTTGAGCCTCCCAAAGCTGTTCAAGCTTTTGTTTGAGCTCCAGACATCTCCCCCTCCAGCTCCCAACCAAAACCCACAGTTAAAATCTTGCCAGTGGCGAGCTTTCCAGCCAGTCGAAGTGCTTTCTGTCCAAGGAGCTGTAGTGTTTGATCCATGCGTCGTGAGCCAGAGGAGTCTTCTACAAATATATATGTGGACAACCTATAAGCTCAGAGTGCCCACGATCACTTAAATCCATCGTATATTTTGGGTAAAATATCCAACCCTAGCTTAGGATACACTAGGTTAAATAGCTTTTCATTAAGTGCTTTTCAAATGCTCAAACCAGTTCCCTAATGATTCTGTTAATTAAGTCCAGTTGCATTTAAATTTTTATGATGATTGACCGATCCGATCGAGAGAACAAGGTGAAAAATTGTTCTAGGGCATATTTGTATTTTGTGTTAAGTGTACGTTTTCTGGAACATTGATCTCGTGATTAATGGTCCAGATCACATCACTCCGCGGCTTTGCCTAACTGCATATTTGATCTACCATTTAGCTTTCTTGTTCGACTCAATCAAAGCCGTCCATCTAAATCCACGCACGGATGGGCGACCGAGATCCAATGATGACTCAGATAAGTGGCCCACAGTGTCGCGGCACCGCGTTTGATAATGATTGCCAATAATTGTCACAGCGCAATCATTGGCAATTAATGCCTCCCCGTTAACGCGGCTTCGATCCAACGTATGAGAGAACGCCATGTAGCTTCTCCGTCATCGTAGGATCGATCGAACACGCTGGATTGCACCGTGTATCCCGCCGCTATCTCTGCCGCAAATGATTAATTTTAAATTAATATGAATTATATTTTAAATGTTATTTAATTACAAAATACTTAGAAAAATTATAAAAAATTAATTTTAAATAAAAAAAATAAGTGCAATATATCAAAATTCTTAGAAAATAAGTACTTTAATTTATAATTAATATTAATTTAAAATATTTGATATATTTTAATTTTTTAAAATGTTTTAATTTTAATAATTATTTATTATTTAATTATATATTAATTAAATATTTTTAAATAAGTCAAATATATTATTTTAAAGCATCTAAAATATTTAGAGACATTATTTGATAAATTTTATTCCAAAATTTAATTAAGTTTAAACTATTTTCACTAAATATTTTAAATTACTTAAATTACTTAAATATTTAGTTAATAATTGAATAAACATTAAATTAAGTATTTTCAATTTTTTTAATAGCATTTCAATACATTAAAAAAATTAGTAAAATCTTATTTTAATTATTTTAAATTCTTTAATATTTTAAAATTAATATTTAATATATTTTAAATTATTTTGATTATTTAACTATTGAAATGTCTAATTAACATCTAATTAAATATTAAATTACATAATTTCAAGAATTTTGATATTTTAAATAATTATAAAATTATTGTAAATGCTTTACTTTAAAATTAAAATTGGCCTAAAATATATCTAGTTAATTCCTTATTACTCAAACCCTTCAACAATTAATTGAACATCTAATTAAATCAAATAGTTTTAAAATATTAAAGTTCTTTTTTTTTAAGAAAGAGAAAATCAAAATTAGAGAATGATATTTACTTATTTTATAATTAAAATTTTATTTTAAATATTTTAAATATATTGAATAATTTAAATAAATTAAATACTTAAATATTTAGTTAACTTTCAATTAATATTAAATTTAATATTTTTTTCCAAAAATTAAAAACCTTTACTTTAAATTATCCCTATATTATTTAATATTTTAAAAACCCTTTTTAAAATTATTTTAAAATAATTTTGAAATTCATTCAAATTTATTTTGAAATATTTAAATCTTCTACAAAATTCTAAACTTAAGCTATTTTCCTATATAAAATTAATTTTAAAATTATATGTGTTAAATTTTGAGAGGTTTGAGTGAGTCATGAAATTTTAAGCATAGATCAAGTCTAAACGAATAGAATTTATGGGGAAGGGTAATTAACCAATGAGCAATTACTTTGTTAATTATTCATTAATTAATCTCCTAAATTAACTAAGTGATGCAGGACTACAATGCATTTAAAACAATGTGATAAGAATTTACACGATTTTGAAAAGGCAAGAATAATTAAAACTACTTGTGATTTAAACGAAAAGAGAAAACATAAGAGCGGTCACATTCTTTTAGGCCAAATTACTTGCTAAGCACTTGAATTATCAAAATAATACAGAATTACAATAAATTATGAATGAAGTAGTCTTCAATAAAATTCCTAATCTAATAATAACATAGAAACATAGAAAGCACACTCAATCCTACGTTTACTAAGCATTCCTACTTTTACTAAGCGGAGGCAGAAAGCGAAGTACAACTCCTTATGATTTTATCATCACCTACAAGATTAGTGAGATTTAGAAAGTAAATAAAAAGGAGAAAAGTTCACCCTTGTTGAGAACCGGCAGTAATGTGCCATTGAACATTGCCTAGCTGTTCTTCGATGGCTTTGACGAGAGTATCCAGAATGTGCTCCACGTATTTCTCGATAGTATTATCGATCCTCAGGTTGACGTTCAAGAATATTGAGTGGAGGATGTGGACGAAGCCTTGCTCATCGAAGACGATGCTGAAATCAAGATCAGGATCAGCCATGCATCGGTCTTGTTTTGTTGAAGTGCTGAGATGTTCTCTTGCGGTCCTTGTTGGTTCCCCTTGAGAGAAAGAGGTTTCTCTCCAAAATTCAAGCAAGAGGAGGGATAAGAGGGTGGCCGGCCAAGGTAAGAGGGTAGGGGTTTAGTGTAGTTTAGATTTTCTAGAGCTAGGTTGGAGGGAAAGTGAACTTTTAATTCCTCTAATTAATTCCCAACTTTGGAAATAATTAAAGAGGCAAAGGGATGAGGGAGGAGGCGGGTAGGAGAGAGGGGAGGGGCTTTAATTTAATTCCAATGGGAGAAATTTTATTTTTGGAAAGAAATTAATAGGTGGGGCATGGGGGGTTCGGCCAAGAGAGGGAGGGAGGGAAGCATGTGACTAGATTTAATGTATTTTAGGTTAAGACAATAATTAATCAATCAATTTAGATTTGAATTATTTTTTTTTTTACAATCACATTCCAATTGCTCAAATAAATAGTCACATTCCACAAAATTCTATAATTAAAAAAATGTTAAAGTATCAATATTTCTTATACTTAAAAAACCCCTGCGTAGTAATCTAAGAGAAATATGTATCCTCACTCACCTACTCGGGCGATGCAGGTGCAGGCTGATTTCTACCAATCTGCTCTCTCAATCTTTAAAGCTCTTAAAGTATCTGAATGTTAATGTTCACTTATGATTTTTCAGATTTGAATTAATTGATTTAATTAAAGACCTTTCCAAAAATAGGATTAATGAAATAGGAAAGGTTTTAATCAATTAATTCAGATTTGGATTAATTGATTCAATTAAGATTCTTTTCAAAAATAAGATCAAGGCATTAGGAAAGATTTGAGAATTAAATTTGAATTGTTTCTAATTCAAATTCTTTCAAAAGATTAATTGGGATAAATAAGGAAAATGGGGATTTTGGAAATAATTCAAAGAGGGGAAGAAGGGGTGGGGCCGGGGCTTGGTGAAGAGGGTAGGCCGGCGGTTGTGGTGGTGGTGGGGCGTCGATGGGAAGGGGGAGGGGACAATGGGGAAAAAAGGGGCCGGCGGTTCAAGTGTCGGGTGGAGCTTGGGTTGTGGGAGGAGGAGGGGAAGGTGGAGCCAGCGGTGGTGGAGAGGGAAAAGGGAAAGAGATAGAAAATAAATCCACGAACCTGAATTTTCAAGGTTGGTGGGTGATGCACGATTCTCCCTCTCCTCTGGATCCTTCTCTCAAACACTCTCAAGATCTCACAAAGAAATCAAGCAAGGGAAAACTTTATCATTCATTCATTAAGCATCAAAAAAGAAATATGAGGGCTATAAATAGCCTCGTACAAAGGACTCAAAAGCAAAAGGCAATAATGCCCTTAAAGCTTACATACGACCTCCCTTAAGTAAGGGGTAAAAGCGGGAAACAAATACAACATAAATAATAAAGACAATTAAAATACTAAAAGACAAATACATGAAATGACTCAGAAATATAATGACTCAATCGTGGCCGTAGATTGACGACCACGTCTCTGATAGACTCTCCACATGCTAATGTCCCCATTACTAAGTCTTGTATTGATTTGCATGTATAGGATGCACACATGCACCTAGCTCTAGGCCCTTCTAGTTCTAAGGACTTGAATGTGATTTTTATGAATTTATATATGTTTACACAAAGGTTAGAGACCCTTGATTTGAAACCCATTTAACATAAGGATATCTAAGGACAAAAACTAGCTATAAGGTTAGAGGATTTTGGAAAATTCCTAGAGATTAGGCTATGTGTCCAATAGGGGTAGGAGATATAGAATTCAAACATAGTGAAATTATCCCATTTAGATTAGGAATTTGCTGGTCTTGAAATCAATTAGGACCTAAGTACAAGTAACCCATGTAAACTCCTCTAATAAGGCTAGAATCTAAAAAAATCATGATAAATTCAAATAAACTCTAAAAATTACAAATAAAATATCGAAATGTTCATAATTAAACCCTCAATCCAGAAATAATAAAAACCCTATGACTAGACCCTTAATTTAATATTAATTTAATTTTTAAAGGAAAATTGACAATTAATTTAATTAATTAATTAAAAATATTTAAAATTCCAAAAAATTCCTAAGTGCTTGGAAACATCCCCTTAGGTCATTTCTAACACTTGGGACCGATTCGAGGAGGTTTGGGGCTGATTTGGATTGAAATCTTAAAATTTCCTTAATTAAGGCAATAAAAAATTCTAAAAATACTCAAACTATAAAAAATTATAATTAATTTCGAAAGAATCCAATTCAATCAAACTAAAAGCAATTCACATTTAATTAAAATATAATATTTTCTAAAAAAGTCAAAACCCCACAGTTAAGTCAAAGTCAAAAAGTTATCCTTTTGGTCAAACTTTGTTTATACCTAGGCCCAAACTTAAAAAAACTATAACTTTTCATAGAAAACTCCAAATTAAGCAAGCTAATAGTCTAACTACTCATAATAAGGTCTAATATTTATTAAAAATCTGAAACTTTCAAAATTCACTTTAATTTTTAAAAAGTTAACTTTTGGACCCTTAATTAATGCGATTAAAAAAATTCCAATAATTCTAAAAATCTGATAGTTAATTAAAATTCTAGAAAACTTTAATTTGATTAATAAAATTATTTAACTAACATTTTAATACACAACAAACACCCAAGAGATAAAGTTTTTAGGATGAATTACTCCAGGCTGTGGGGCTACGTGTCCTAAGTAGGCCTAGTTCCTCGAGCATGGTGGCACAACACCATGAATGAATTCAATGGGGTGTAAAACTTTATATTAAATAATTCTTAGTTATTCAAACAAATTAAAACCTATAATCCAACTGCATCAATAAAATTTTTAGGATGAACTACTCTGAACTGCGGGGCTATGTGTTCTAAGGAGGCCTGATTCCTCGAGCCTAATGTCACAACGCCACGAACCGGTTGATGGAAAATATAAATCAATTTAATCTCTAAAATCAACCACTAATCAATTTAATTAAAATTTATTAATCCTTTAATCTTTAATTAATTAAACTTATTCAATTAATTAATCTTTAAAACTTATCCTAAGTTAAGCTTTGACACACTAATACTTAACTTCAAACTCGAATCGTTCCCTTGACATTTAATAAACTTAAACATTTGAAAGCTTTAATAAAAACTACCCAATTTAGGACTTACCCCAGCCACATGATCTTTTAAAGACACTTTAGATGGTTTGCTAGGACAACCAATTCTAGCCTAGGTTAGGCCGGTATTTACTTTATCATTGTGTGCCTGATTTTCTAAGATTTCATTGCATTTTGTGATTAAAATTTAATTAATATTAGTGTTTATTTATTTTTATTGTACTCTATGGATTGATGTGATTGATGATTATATTACCCTTAGGTTAGGAACATTCTGGTTGCTCACTGAGTTTTCTACAGGTAGTCGTACTTATATAGGATAGTAAGAGGGAGCTAAAAAAATTATTATAAGTGCTTCAGCTGCTTAGACCCCGAATGAACAAGAACACGACCAAGCATGGCTTGATTGAGTACTTTAATTTCTTTATATAACTACTTGGGATTATTTTATATTTAAATACTTAGGATAACCCTACAGGAGAGTTTAGAATTTTCCATTTCACATTGATATAATTCATTCAAATTGTTGAGTTGTGAAAGAGTCTTTGAGTTTGGGATACTTAAATCTAAAATTGAATTTCAAAGAGAAAAGGATACCCCTTAGGGGGACAGTCCTTTTCTATTTAGAAGCTTAATTTTGGATCACACTCCACTACCCAAAGTGGAAAGAATAACCTACCCTTCGAGGGTAGAGTTTTCTTTCCCATTTGGGTACCCCGCTATGAAGAATCCAAGGAGTCCGAAGAGGTAAAGACTGAAGAGCTGAAGAAGAAGAGTATCCAACTAAAAGTCTACTTACGTTTGTCATAGGACTAGAATCCGGGTTTATGGTTAGTGGTGCCCGGCTACTTTTAATTTATGTAATTTTGGGTTATAATAAATGGGGTATTTACGTACGGATGTTATTTTAAAGAATTAATTGTATTTATTGATGTTTGATTTACTTTGCTTGCATATAGGACCTTACCTGCTTTTCCTAGTTTTTTGGCATTTGTGTGTCGATTTTGCTTTAGCCTGGATATGCGGAGGCTTGTGAGGGTACAAAATTTTTTTTTTACTCAAAACTTAAATTAAATTTTTAGATAATATAGAAACTCTAACTACCTAAGAGGTAAGCTCGGGATCGCTGGGAGTTTGCGTAAATATTTTTGCTACACTCTTCTTTCCTTTTGTTAGGCACCTCCTCGCTTGTGGATTTTAGCAGATCACCTGGCCTATGAGAGTGTAGATCTGTCAAGGAGAATCTGTGTAATCTTTAGGATAAAACTTATTTTAAAGCCTTTTTAAAGTTGTTTTATTCCATTTTATATATTAAATTTAGTTGATCAGCATGCATTGCATTAGAAATACATTTAAAAGAGTTTAAATCTTAATTACATTTTATTTTAGCATTTTTCCCCTACATAAGTCAAGAGGCCACTTAGGACAATCTCTAGATGTCAGCACCAACTTTTCAAAACTTTAATAATGCTATCTTATCACTCTTACATCTAATGACTGGACTCATAGATTTTAATCGACTAGGTGGTTAGCTGGCTCCCCAATCCAGGCAGGGGTAAGTCTAGGTTTTGCACTGCTTTAGTTAGGTTCGGACTACTGTGTTCTAGTGTCCAAATTTAGATTTAGGATCCGGGGTAGATTCTGAGTTGTAAGACCCTAACCTCCAGGAATATAATCCCAATTTTCTAATAAATCAATCAACTCAAACTAAACAATCTCTCAATCCAAAATTTAAAGCCCAACACTTAACTTAGGTTAGGGCACTTCTGAATTTTTTCAGAATCCCAAAGTGTCCCCTACCCGTTATCCTTTGATTCCAAAAATAAGTGCTCAATCATGCTCCAATCCCATTTGAAATTTTAATTTCACCTCCTTTTATACCACTCCTAGAAAATCTTTAAACAAAATTCACCATTATTTTAATCAAGAGTTTTCATAGGAGACTCCAGTCTCTTATGATGTAATTAACTACGTTGGCTTGCGCTCGTAGGAGATTTTGAACCCACATCAATTTCTTTTCAAAATTCAAATTAAATTCTCCTTGGAAAAAATAAAATTGATAATCGTTATCATCATGTTCGAATGACTATTAACAGATGATATCTTCTTCCTTCGGGAAGATATATAATTTTTTAAGATGAATTCAAATATGAAATTAACGATCACTCCTCTTGAGTATCGTAGTCTAATATTTGATTGAACTCTGTCTTGACCCTCTGGGGTTATATGTGGTTCTCCCCTAAATAAGGCTACGACATTCAAGATTAAACCCTTTAATTATGGGTTTGAATCCGTTAGGAGATTTTATTTCTGCTTTCTGAGGTGGTATATCATCCCTAATAGTCTGTTCGACTTTAGAATTAAAATTTAAATTTAATTCTCAAATTTTTCAAAGAAATTTAATTTAGATTTGCTTTGCACCTTGCAAAGCAAATTACCTTTTTCAAAACCTCCACCAACAAATGTTAGGTGATATAGTATATGGGAGTAATCACTTTAGCCCGTTGACACTCAAAATCATCTAATGTCATCTTGTATCTACTATCATATATCAGGTTTACACCATTAACCTATATTTAAGAAATACCTATCAACCCGCCCTCTTGTGTAGGGTATTAGATCTCTGTCAACCTAAATCATATAATATCCAGCCTTTCTTGCATACGCATAATTCACATCATGTATAACATATTTGATACCATACTCAATATTCAATTCATTATATCATTTCAAGTGCATATAAAATTTATATGGGTATAAAATTAGTGAAATTTATGGGATCAATCAATATGCTCATTTCACATATATAACCACAACAAATCAACTATAAAAGCTATACATGTCATCCTTTTTGTATGAACTTGATGCAACACATATTTATACATTTTTAAATTTATTTATTTTACTTAATTTAGAAAAAATACCTCAAAATACAAAAAAATACCCTATAAAAATTCAATATGATCATGACAAAATATATAGAATGAGTGCACCGATAACACGCTTAAAGTTACATGGTAAGAGTTTGTTAAGCATCAAGATATCATAAATTTTATGAGTTTTGACCAAATTAAAATTATGGGAGCCCAAAATAAATTCAAATTAAAGGTAGGGTTATAATAGCCTACTTTGAGATGAACAACTTTCTCAACTAGCCGGATGACTGACAATAGCTCTAAGACCCCTAAATCATTTTCTCTTTCGATTTTTCTCACATACTTCTCTTCTTTTCTTCTCCAGCCAAAGCGGTGACTGAATGAGAATAAAATCAGTTTTAGAATAGTGGATATCGATATTTATATATATAAATGTTTGTCAAGTACCATAATGCCAGATCTTTAGCATCACAGTGCTCCCAAAGGATGATTTTCTTTATTTGGAAACAAAGAGCTCTTGATGCGGTGATGCCATTTTGATAGTGCCACAACACACCCATGGAATGTTTTCCTATAAAAGAGAGAAGCACAGCATGGTGCCATAACACAAGGCCGCAATGCTGTGAAGTAGAGAAAATATAAGTTCAAAATGAATTAGTGGATGAAGACATGGTAGATACACACTATGTTGTATGTGATCAATATTAATGATGATTTTTTCTTTTAATTTTAAATTGCTTTTATTCTTTTTTTTAGTTAGTTTGTATTAACATTTTTTTTAATTGCGTAGAAATGATAATTAGCAATCTTTTAAGGTGAGAAAAAAGTTATTTCATGAGGTAGAACTAGAAGAGGATAGAGTAGTACACCATGTGTGCTCCTTTGATCTACTCCATTACATGCCTATGTATTGGATAACGAGTTTTCCAACACCCAACAACTCCTATGACAATCAATCCAAGGGGAACTTCAATGTGATCCATCCTCTGATGAAAGGATACGACTGATTTGTACATTCAATTTATTTTAATCCCTTACTATATATTTATACAATAAGCACCACAAAGTAATTATTACTGAAATTTTTGTAGATGATCATGGTGCCCCTAGGAAGTATAGGGGGAACACCACATGTGTTGGTATTCCAGGCTTACTGCTAAACATAAAAATATCAGTACTTTCAATATGTATAATTAATATCTAGCATATCACAGAATTATACATAATGCACATAAACCATCAATTATATATTACATGTAATTTTCTCTTTCTTTCCCTTTTCACACATTTTTAAACATGTGAGCGCATGAATATCATTGCTTTCAACATGTTTAAATGATATCTAACGTATGATAAAAATGATAAAATAGTAGGATTTTTGGGTTAAACTTGTGCACACATTTCAACAATTATAAATAATGAAATCATTCATATATGTTATCCACAATAACATTTTAAAGTTTTTATCATTCTATAATAATTTATACCAGTATCAATATAATGTTAAAATGCCTAAAACATCACGTAGCTAAAAATACTGAGTGAAAATTTAATTTATATATACACTAATATGACCACAATACATTATTCTACAACATACTCAAAGTTATATGGTGAAAAGTTTTCTAATCTTCATAAATCATATTTGTATAAAGTATAACCAATTAAAATACCAAAAGTCCACAAAATAGCCATAGAATTAAATTTGAGATAGTGTAACATTAGCATATCTCGATCTGGATAATATTCTCAACTGTCTAGACGGACGAAATCGACTCTAAGACCTCTAAAACCAAGCTTCTCCCTCTTCTTCCCTCTCTCTTTCACGTTTCTTCTTCTCCAGCCAAAAGATCAAAATGAAATGAAATTTGATTGTGAAAGTGAATTTAGATATGTATATAAATTTTTTTTCCTGGCGCCATGATGCCAAAATCTTCAAAGCCGCAACACCTCCAAAGGTTAGATTCTCATGTTGAAAATAGAGAAATGAGCACCACAACACTAATTTGACAGTTGCTTTAGAAAATAATAAGAAAACTGTCACAAACGAAGCATAAGATCAGCTGCGTATCTTTGGGACATTGAATGTAGACCATTAGCAAGGTCAGTACAGTACAGGTGATGAACAAATCATTATAAGATGTTGATGTTATTCATGCATGCTCCCTTAAACGTCACTTTCCAGTGGGGCACTATCAACCGCCCAATGGACAAAAAATTAACCTATGAACAAATTTTTATAAAAAGGCTTATTTATGGCAGGAAGAAAATTGAATTAAAATATTTATAAAAATTTGGTATAAATAAAATTTAAAATTATTAAATTTATTTGAGATAGTTATAATAAAAAAAGTAATTAATTAATTAATTAATGATTGATTGATTTATTATATATATGTAAGAAAATTAAATTTAAAATTTGTACTAATCAAATTGTATTTAGAATATTCTTATCTACAATTTTTTGTTTTCTTTATAAAAATCAGTATTTTACTATTTTATTTTAGTAATTTTTTATTAATAATAAAGATTTCTGAATATAAAATTTAATATAAAAATAAATGATTCCTATGACTTTCATAATTAATCTATCAAAGAAAAAATTTAGCACAATTTTTTGAATTAAAAATCAAGTAAAACAGAGTTCAAATTTTTAAAATTAATTTTAGAGGTCAGTTAAACGTTAACTAAAAAAAAGTCAATGGTCAAAATATTGTGTATTGGTAGGTCATTAGATAAGTCAAACAAGTTGAAAATTTTGTATGCTTACATTCAAAACAATCGTCTCGAGAGATGAATATGATAAGTCAAAAGATCATACAAATTTTAGTTCATTAATGCACTGAGATGTCATAAAATATTTGAAAAAAAAAATAAAGAGGACTTATTTGGACAATTTAATGGAGTGTTCTTTATCATGGTATTAAGGACTAGATAAAAATCCTTCCAAAAAATTATAAATATGCACTTGTTTTATGTATCCAACAGAAAATTTTCATCAAAGAGAAATATATGATTTATAGAGTATTCTGGACTTTTATCTTCCACCTTCTATCGCTTGACTTTGAACATATATCTATGTTCATCTTTTGGATTGCTCAATATTCCCACCTCTTAAGAGAACAATCAAACTGACCACTCACCATCATCTAACTTTCAGTTTTATTGTCGAAAGCCCTCGGACGCCTACCAATGACTAACACTCAATATTCGTTAGTCATAGATTTTTGATGCCCTCATTTATATAAATTATTCAATCTCCCTATTTATGAGAATAGTATATAAGTCAATAATCCACAGTCGCCAAACTTTCGATATTTCATGTCTACCATGACCCAATGTCTCAACATCTGACATTAATTTTTCCAGCCATTCGATCTGTCTTCTTACTCAAAAAATAATTAAGATGACTGTCCACCATAATTCGATTTCCAAATTTTTACAATAATCGTTGCTTGATGCCCATCAATGTTCGACGTCTAATATTCTCCATTATAAAGATCCAATGCCCATCTTCTTGATCACCCAATTTTCACTTCCCTCAAGAGAATGATCAAAATAGTTGTCCATCATTATATGACTTTCATTACTTTGTAGTAATCATCTGCTAATTCTTGCCAACAACCTATTTACATATTGGAAATTAAAGCATAGATAGAAGAAGAAAAAAAGCTTAAGTTTATTTGTGGTTCAACTAATTTATTTATGCCTACATCAAATATGGAACAACTCCTCTGTCAACCCTAATTTCATTATAAACATAAGAGGATTTATATAATTAAGGTTACAAGAATGTTCCCAAAATTACCCTAGTCTCATAACTTTCCCCCATATAGCTTATCATTTAAATAAATATATTGTTAACTAATACTTTTATGAAAATATCGAATATTTTTTCTAAGGAAATATAACTAGAAATTATTTTCCTAGCTTTTACCTTTTTCCTCAACAAATAATAATCTATCTAAAATATTGCTAACATAGATCACAAAGAACAATTATCATATTTATTAAAATACCAAGCTCTTGCAATAATTGGTGGTTGCATGAATGAACTTCAAAGTTAAAGCTTACAACATTTTTTTTTTCTTTTTTTACTTTTCTAATATATTTAAATACTTCCAAAGAACACACAATAATCTATTATAATATTGACATTCAAAATCTCTAGCCCAATATTCATGAAAATAAACCACCATTTGGCATAAGCCTCATCTCATTTGAGTATCTTCCTCATATTCTTAGGACTATAAGTGGCATTAGATACTTGTCTATATAGTACTCATTTATTAAATAACATATAATGAATTATGCTAGTTTTTGTTTAAATTTATAAATTTAATTAAGTTTAATAATTTGGTTATATATTTAAATTATTAATATCAAATATATAATTGATTAGGCTTAATTAATGTTCAATTCAAATTAAAATCGATGAAAAAAATAATAAACAAGTTTGAAGAAGAATTTAAAACTTAGATCATGCTTGAACCAAGTTCAAACTCTTAAAAATAAATAAACGAGCAAAAATGAACAAAGTAATACTTTGCTCGACTCAACACATTTACAACCCATTTTTCCATTCATAATTTTCCTTTTTAGCATATAATGATTCTCTTTGGAGCTAACCTTCATATGATAGTAGGTTTGAAAATGCATATGTTGACACACTTTCTTTTTTACTTCAAAGAAAATAGGTTTATAATTTCTACACGCAACAGTGTTGTAATCTTGTATCTTATGCTTAATAAAAATAAATCAATTTTAGATTTGGATCCAAAAAAATAAAGTATGGAAGAAGTTGGTCAAGATCTTTCTATCCAACCCAAAGTTGTATTTTTAAAGCACATTACGACCTTGGTGGCTTGATAGCATTTTGTCACTAAAGGATAAGAGAGCGTAAATGTAATTTTATTCTATACACCCTTCTTCTATCGGATGGCCAAGTTGAACTATTATAACTACAAATCTATTCTATGTGCTAAGCTTGTTGAGGTTTAATTTATATTTAGAGATTTAAATTGATTTGTGGACTATATCAACCACAATCTCTTTTTCGAGCCGATAGGGTCACCGATGCTTATCTTCTTGGTGAAGTGCCAATAACTCCTTATCATTCATCAGTTAGTTTTTTCGTGCTATTTATAGGCCCTCAGAGTAGTACGAAATAGGTTTTCCTTATCATATGAGAACCACACCTAGTGCATCTAAAAGTGAAATATATTTCAAATAGTTTTTAAAGGTTGAGCAAGGCTAAGGAAAATTCCTCTCTTATCTTCCTCTTTAAGAGAAGAAATGTGTCATTATGCTTCTTCTCCCATATAAAATTCTAGTTGGCCTTCATCAACACATGCATAGGTGTGACGAGTACTATGAAATTAGGATAAAATACCTTACATATTGGCAAGCTCCCATGAAATTTTGTACTTCAATCATCATTTATGGTCAAGCTTGATACTTAATAGCATTGATCTTCTCGAGGTTGATTTTTGTCTCCCTATAACCAACTTCAAAGACTATGTAGATTATGCTCTTCTTCCCAAAGTAAATTTCTTTAAGTTGTGGACAGGTTGGTTTTTTTTTTAATGTTAGCTACTTTATGTAAATGTTTGAGATGTTCCTCCCATGATTTTAAGAGGTTAAATACTTTATGTACATGTCTAAGATGTTCCTCCTATGATTAATTATAAATGATAAGGGCATTAAGATAGGCACATACAAAATCCTCTATAAATGGCCTCAAATAATTTTTCATGAGATGCATAAACATTATGGCTCATTTTAGAGACTGAAAGATATCACTCCATTCAAGCATATTGTCATAAATGGAGTCTTCCACATTTCTTCTTCTTAAATTTAAATTTTATGATAACTAGACTTCAAATATAGCTTGGAGCTTGGTGAACACTACGGCATGCTTGATCTAGTATAAAAAATTTTAATCATATCCAGCTCTGCCATCATCCCATGATGACCACCCATCCAAATACTGATATCAGCCTACTCATAGCCTACTTGTAATCACTATCACGCTACAGGAAAATCGTCCATTACCGGTGAAATTTCCGGCGGATTTTCCGACAGTTTTCCGACGGATACAGATGAAATATTTTCGACAGATTTTTAGGAAGATTTTTCGGCGGATTTCCGACGGATTTTCCGATGGATTTTAATAATTTCTAGAACAGATTATATATTCGTAATTTTATTAATTAATAATTTTATAGCTTATTTTAATTCATTATTAATTTAATAACTTTAATATAACTTCAAATAGTTGTTCTATTAATAACTTTAACCTATTGTTCTATTAATAACTTTAAATTATTATTCTCTTAATAACTTTAATATTAATATTATTATTATTAACCTTAACTTGTTTATTAATAATTTTAACTTATTATTTTATTAACAAATTTAATTTTAACATCAATAACTTATTTTAATTATTTATTATTTTTATTTTTGTGAAAATTTTTTTCTGAGTTTATTTAAATATAAAATAGTTAGTTATTTAATGTATTATACACAACAACAGAGTGGTTGACACTCTGAAAGCAAAGAGATCCTGGGTTCGATTCTTTGCACGTGAAGGCGCGGGATGGCCCGCTGGTCGCGGACGGGCTTTACGTGGGAGCGGGATGGCCTGCTGGTCGCGGACGGGCTTATGCGGGCGCAGGATGGCTATGTGGGTGGGCCCGCTGGGTGTGGACAGGCTACGCGGGCGGCCCGTTGGGTGCGGGCGCGGGATGGCCCTTTGATGGCTACAGTGGGCGCAGAGCGGGTGGGTTCTCCTGCGGGAATTAATTTTTTAAAACTGTTTTTTATTTTTTCCGGCGGAGTTTCTCCGCCGGACAGCCGCCGGAACACCTTTCTGGCGGATATTTTTTGATGGAAAAATTTTTCGACACTCGATTTACAGTCGAAACCGTTTTTGCTGGAAATCCGCCGGAAGCTTCAGAATTTTCCGCCAGAAAATCCATCAGAAATACGCGATTTTCCTATAGTGTCACCATCGCACCCTTATCATGTGCCTTTTACATCTATAGAGTAGAGATGTTAGGTTGTTTTAGAAGGTTCAGATGGACTATATTGTGTGACATATTGAGCCTAACGGAGACAATATGTATGCATTCATATTAGAATATTTTTATTTTTGTAAGTTAAAATTATATTTTAATATTGTAAACTAATATTTTTTCTAAAGGTCAATCCTTGTAAACAAGCTACACATAACATTTGAGATATTATATGGAGCAAGTTTGACGCACCTTATATTTCTTGGAAAATGTGTATCTATAAATGTTTGTGATATGTGCTTTCATGAGTTTGAGCTGAAGATATAATATATATTATTTAATAAGTTAATTCAATAAGTATGTTTAAATTTTAATCATAATGTATTTATATCAAACAAAATAATTTTCAGTGGCACCCTGAACATAACAAAAAAATTAGAAAAAACTTTAGAAAACAAGGTTCGACTCGCTTATGTAACATATTCATAGATATTTCCAAGTAGAGTGAGCGAACATTATGGATTAGGGCAGCCTAGATTATCTATGTAGAGCATGGGGCAGCCTAGATTATGCAAGGAAGAGATACTAGAATAAATACATGCAAGTTAGTTCTTAATACTATGCATATATGAAGATTATTAAAGTTTATTTTCTTAATTTGGCCTCTATTTCAAATTAATTATAATAAAATTCTATTTATATTTGAAAAAAAAAAGCATTGGAAAGAGAAATTATTGCTCTAGAGCTACTTACATGTACACTTTAGTGATAGGAGGATACAAAATGGGTTTACCTCACGAAAAGCTTACGCAAGTATAATTACTTTTCAAAATATTATGATTATAAAATTGTTAACTCTACTTCTTATGCTTAAGAGAATTAAATAGAACTTTGAGGTATGCATAGCCAGACTTGTGTAAGAGAGGGATCCTCTATTGGGTCAACCCAACAATCAAACTATAATTTAAGGACCAATGTAATAAGAGGAATGTAAAAGAGGAGAGTTTATGACTTAGGTCATAAGCATTCATAAATGAAGCCTAATTCTCTAAACAAGCAGCTTTGCAAACAAAACTATTGAGGAATAGGCAATAGGAAAGATGGTTGCATTGATGGAAGAAATGTGTGCCTGTATGCTAGAAATGCCAATTACAAGCACAAATGCAAGCTAAATTGCAAAGCTTCCGGCAGCAGTTGGTGTAATGCATCAGAATCTAATTTGAAATAATTATATCTTTTATCATTTAATAATGATAACTAGAGTTATCTATTTTCTTTCAATAATTAAATATTAGTAGAAATAAATTTATTAATTAAAATATCATTTTACATCTATATTCACACTCCAAAAATTATATACAATATCTAAGAGTCATACAAATACAACACCCATCTTTCTACTCTTGAGTACACACAACAGGAAAACCAGGTAATACCGGCGGAATTTTCAGCGGAAAACAATACGCCAGAAACTATGACGGCATTACCGGCGGCATTATCCGCCGGTAAGGTTACGGCGAATTTTTTGGCGGAAATAGCGCCGGTAAATTACTAGCAAGTAAACAGCCGGGTTTGCGCCGGTGTTATCAATTTACCAACGCATATTCCGCTGGTAAGTTCTGGCGAATATTCTGGCGGATTTACCGCTAGTTTAATCAAACCAGATGAAATAGTACCGTCAGATATTCCGCTGGTATACGTACCGGCGGCTAGTCTGCCGGAAAAAAATGCCGATAATTCCATTAAAACGTGACTTCGAGACATTCCGCCGCTTTCTCCCTTTCGACTTCGCTCCTTCGCCTGTTTGACTTTGCTCCTTCGACACAGTTCCACTTCGCTCCTTCGCTTTAGGGACTTCGCTCCTTCGACGCAGTTCGACTTCGCTCTTTCGACGCAGTTTGACTTCGCTCTTGACGACGCTGTTCGAGTTCGCTCATTTGACGCTATTCGACTTCGCTCCTTCGACGCAGTTCGACTTCGCTCCTTCGACGCAGTTTGACTTTGCTCCTTGACGTTGTTTGACTTCGATCCTTTGACGCTATTCGACTTTTCTCCTTCCACGATGTTCTGCCCCTACTCAATCAGATCGGATCGCTTTCTGTGTAGGTAACTTTCTCCCTTTCGCACTGTTCGACTTCGCTCGATGACCTAGCTTCCCTTCTTACATTTCTTGAAAGCTCGCTCATTTGCTGTGCAGGTATCTTTATCATTTGACGCTGTTCGACTTCGCTCCTTCAATGACATTCCCTTCCTACTGCATTGGAAGTTACGACATAAACGGGAGCTTGCTTGCTGTGTTGGTAACTTTCTCTCTTTCGCGCTTATTTGTTATTTATTACACCATCACTTCGAACAATATATCCAAGATATCTAAAATGTGTACTCTTATTAATTAGTTAATCGCCCAAAGTCACAATCCCCTAACTAGGTTTATTACTACTAAAATTACACTCCATATATTTAGTTTTAGATCTACTCAAGCAAAAACCTTTAGACTCTAAGGTTGACCTCCATAGTTCAAGTTTACCTTCAACTTCCTTTCTAGTCTTATCAATAAGAAGAATAGCTATGGTTGGGTTAAGGGTGAATTTGGTCAACCATGGTTGACTTGGTCAACCAGGTCAAACCAAAGACCAAAGAGTGGGTTTGGTTTCAATAGGTCTCAAATATCATAGAAAATTCATTGAGAGGGGTTTCAAAGGTTAAAATAGTTGAACCATGTTGAATTTTGGTCAAAAGTCCAAAAAAAACCTCTTTAAACGGCATTTTAATCATTTTTATCTCCAATCAACTATGGGTCAAAGTGAGTCCAAAAAAGATGCAGTTTACTATTGAATATATCAATGTCAAAGGTCTTGAAGTGATTAAAGGGTTTGGAGGAAACTCTAGGGTCAAATTCTACTAGGTAACGGGTCTAGTGGCATGGGCCGTAAATATTTGAAGGCTTTGTAGCCTTTGGGAAAAGACTCAGTTTTTGGGGTTAGAAGTGTCAGATTGAGCTCAAATTTGGGGAGTTGGTCTTAGAGACATGTTTGGACAATATGTAACTAACGGATCATGATTTGGAGATCACTTGACTGGGTTTCTAGGTGAGAGAAAGTTCACCCAGAAAGGGTTTCAGGACCTAGGTCCTTGACCTTGAAGGTTTGATTTAGAATGTTAGATTTGGGTTGAATTTAAGAGTTAAATGATTGACCTTGAACCATTCATATCAATGGAAATCAAATGAATGATTGAAATTAATTGGATATGATTTAGAATTTGATTGAATGTTGATTGAAGGCTAGATTAAAGATTGAGCTGAAAGGTAGAGCTGGGTTTAATTGGGATTGAATTGGGTCTTTATTAGGACCTTTATGACTGAGAAATGGACATCTCCCCATCATCACGTCACTAAAAAGAAACCCAAGTGGGTCCTAGTGACCTCATACAAAAATGAGGTCAATAAATGGACCCCCAATATGTGTAGTAGAACGAAGTTCTAGTACACATATTGGCGTTGACCAAATTGAAAGGATGAAGTGGAGTTTTTGGAAGTCTAAGGAAGGGAAGCACCCAACCTTAGGTCTATAAGATGCTGATAGAAGACTTACACCTAATAGACAAATTAACTGGGAAACCAAGGTTGACATCACCTAACCTCGGGTCTAAGGAGGGCATCACCCAACCTTAGGTTTATAGGATGCTGATAGAAGACTTACACCTAATAGACGGATTAACTGGGAAACCAAGGTAGGCATCAGCTAACCTCGGGTCTAAGGAGGGCATCACCCAACCTTAGGTCTATAGGATACTGATAGAAGACTTACACCTGATAGACATATTAACTGGGAAACAAAGTTAGGCATCACCTAACATCGGGTCTAAGGAGGGCATCACCCAACCTTAGGTCTATAGGATGCTGATAGAAGACTTACACCTGATAGACAGATTAACTGGGAAACCAAGGTAGGCATCACCTAACCTCGGGTCTAAGGAGGGCATCACACAACCTTAGGTCTATAGGATGTTGATGGAAGACTTACACCTAATAGACAGATTAACCGGGAAACCAAGGTAGGCATCACCTAAACTCGGGTCTAAGGAGGGCATCACCCAACCATAAGTCTATAGGATGCTGATAGAAGACTTACACCTAATAGACAAATTAACTGGAAAACCATGTGGGGAGGAAGCTTGCTCCACACAAAGGATCAAAATTGGATTGAAATTAGGATGGTGCCATGAAGGGCGTTATCCACCACTAGCGATTCTATTCCTAAGGAAGGGTAGCACCAATCCTGAGGAAAGGAAAAAGTAGAAGGCGGTAGATCGATTAATTTGAATAATTTTTTTAAAAATTTGTTAAGCAGTGAAAATAGGATTGATCAGAATTAAAGCAGAACATTAAAACATTTTATTGATTGAAAACTTGAGCTACATCAAGCATAATATTTCTTAAGAAAATGCCCATTGACAGGTAACATTGGGCGATCTCCTTTACAATCCACTAGCTGATACAAGCCTCCTTCGTAGACTATCTCTATAACGAAGGGTCTTTCCCAGGTTGGTTCAAACTTCCCACCAAACTTTCGGTGGGTTAAAATAGGCCTCCGAAGAACCAAGACCAAGTCTCCTACTTGGAAGGTTCTAGGTCGCACTAGCTTATCGTGGGCTTGAACCATTCGAGCCTTATATAATTCTAAATTTTGTTGAGCTTGGAGACGTCGCTCTTCAAGGCCTTCAAGTTCTTCTAGCCGGAGTTTCGTATTCTATTCAATCATGACTTGATTTTGGATTGAAACTCTGAGCGAGGGAATTTGCACTTCGAGGGGGAGTACAGCCTCAGAACCATACTCTAGTGCAAACGGAGTGGATTGGTTCCGGGTTCTATAGGTGGTCCGGTAGGCCCACAAAGCTTCCACCAACCTCTCATCCCATTAACACTTTTTATCATCAAGGGTCTTTTTGATAATCTGCACCAAAGTCTTGTTGAAGGCCTAAGCCAGCCCGTTAGCCCGAGGGTAATAGATTGTTGAGTATCTCCAATCAATGTTATGGCATCTTATGAAATTATTAATTTTTGTAGATATGAATGCGGACCCATTATCAGATATAATTTTGCGAGGGACACCGAATTGATATACGATATGGTCAAGTTTAAAATATGGTATGATGCTACATTATGTAAGGGAATTTCTTCCGCCCACTTTGAGAAATAATCAGTCGCAGCTAATATGAAATGATGACCCTTCGAAGAGGGAGGGTCAATCGGCCCGATAACATATGTGCCCCAACTTTCAAAGTTCCACAAAGCTATCATGGGGTGCAATACATTAGGCAGCTGATGTAAGACAACACCATGGACCTGGCATTGATGACAACATTTCATAACATTCATGCAATCGTCAACCATCGTAGGCCAGTAGTATCCAAGTCTTTTAATTTTCAATTTTATTTTTGGACCCGATTGATGAGCAACGCATAGTCCAGAATGGACTTCATTAATGATCTTCAGGGCCTCCTGTTTGTCTAAGAAACATAGCCACATATGATCAAATGAGCGGCGATATAGCATATTGTTGACTAGTGTGTATGATAGGGCACATTTCTTGATCTGATTGGCAAGGGACTTATCCTGAGGAATTCTTCCTTCTTGGAGGTAATCGATTAACGGTTGTCTCTAATCGCCCGCTTCCTCTACAGCTGAAGAAGTGGAAAGGATCTGGGAAGAGTGCTTGTTAATGTGCTCCAAATCTATGGGAGATAGGACCTGGCGACCTTGAATCTCTATAGGAATGGAGTCTTCTTCTGGACATGTAAATTTCTTTGCAAGTTTTGCTAAGGCATCCACCGTAGAGTTGCTTCCACGGGAAACCCTATACAAAGTTACAATAGGGATCTGCTTAAGCAGGTGACTGGTGTACTGGTGGTATTTGAGGAGATTAGGATTCAAAACCTTATAGGTTCTTGCAACCTGGTTGATCACTAATTAAGAATCACCAAAGATTTTAATCTCTTTAATCTCCATCAAAATTATAAGTTCCAAGAAGGTTATCAGAGCTTCATATTCAGCCTCATTGTCTGTGCAAAGCTCTGATAAATGGTAGGAAAAATGCATCATCCCCTTCCCTGGTGTGATGAAAATCAGGCCAATTCTGGCTTTTCCGGGGATCGTAGATTTTTTAGTTTTGCCCCGTTGAGAGGGCGCCGCACCATCAAAGTATAACTCTCAGATGGGGTCATTGGATTTCCTTAAACTCATGATTTGCTCGTCAGGTAAATCAACATTTAAAGGAGAATCCGCTGGCAGCGGGTGTGCTGCAAGGAAGTCGGCAACGGCCTATCCTTTTACTGTACACAAGGGAATGAATGTGATTTCAAATTGGAGTAATATCATAGACTATCGAGCCAAGCATCCTGACAGCATAGGCCGGGTCATAAGATATTGTAAAGGATTGACTTTAGAAATCAAACTAATTGAATGAGACAACATGTAATGTCTTAGTTTTTGAGCTGTAAAAACTAAAGCAAGATAATGCTTCTCAATTGAAGGGTATCAGATTTTTGTAGGAAGGAGCCTTCTACTAAGATAATAGAGAGCGTTCTCTTTCTCTTCATCATTGACTTGAGCTAACAGGGCACCTAAAGACTCATCTAGGGCCGCAGTGTAAAGAATCATGGGTTTCCCTAGAACAAGGGCTGCCAAAATTGGCGGATTTATGAGGTATTATTTGATATTGTCAAAAGCACTTTGACACTTCTCATTCCAAATGAATTTAGAGTCTTTCTTAGCAAGGGCTGAGAAAGGTTGACATCTTTCGAAAAGGTTAGATATAAATCTTCTTATATATGCCAACCTACGTTGGAGAGACCTTAACTGGGTAAGGCTCTTAGGAGGCGGCATATTTAAGATTGCTTCAATTTTGGAGGGATCAATCTCAATCCCACGATGCCTCACTACGAATCTTAAGAATTTCCCTGAAGTGACACCGAAAGCACACTTTAAGGGATTCATTTTGAGATCGTAGCGGCGCAACCGCTCGAAAATAACTCTTAAGTCATAAAGATGAGCTTCTTTGACTTTGCTCTTGACAACTAGGTCATCGATGTAGCACTTAACTTGATTATGAATTAAGTCGTCAAAGATATGGATCATGGCCCAGTGAAAAGTTGCACCAGCATTCCTAAGGCCAAAGGGCATCACTTTATAACAAAAGATCCCTATAGGGGTCCTGAATGTAGTGTTTCTCTCATCTTCTGGGGCCATCCTGATTTGATTATAACCGGATGAGCCATCCATAAAGGAGAAAACACATGCGAGGAGGCAGTGTCCACCATAAGCTCGGGTATGGGTAATGGAAATTCATCCTTGGGACATGCCTTATTTAGATCCCTATAGTCGACACAAATTCGAATTTGACCATTTTTTTTCGAACCGGCATGACGCTAGCCACTCAAGAAGGATATTATTCTTCTCGGATAAGCCCAGCCTAGGCCAGTTTCTTAATTTCAAAAATGACTTGTTGTTCGATCTCTAAATGCATGCGTCGAGGAGCTTGTTTAACAGGAATGGCATCATGCTGGATTCCAAGTTTATGAACTGCTACATCAGCGGATAGACCCGACATTTCATCATATGTCCAGGCAAAGCAATCGCTAAAATCGAAAAGAAGTTGTATCAGATCCTGCGACTCATTCTCACTCAACAGGGTACTTATAAAGGTAGGGCGAGGGTCGTCGTCAGTTCCTAGATTGATCTCCCTCAGCTCATCGACTATCGATTTAGTCTCTTCCTAAAATTCAGGGGGTGCATCCCAAACTTGAAGCTCATCAGGATCGTCTAACGTCTCCAAACAAAGTCCATCTAGGGGACCGACGTCTTCAGTAGGGACATTTAGAGATTCAAGATGGTAAATTATCATTAAGCAGTATTCGTCGTCATCAAACAAACTAACGGTACCAAAGCCGATACCATATGTAGAATTTTTGTTGATCTTTGTTTTCCAAATATTTTCATGGTATCTAGCTTGACCCTTAGTCCATCGATACAGTATGAGACCTTTGGAAAAAGAATTTTTTACAAAAATAGGAAAGTAGCTAAAAGGTAATTCCATTAATTCATTGAAATCTGCCTCCTCAAGGGTTACATAACTTTCACCCCTTGAGGAGGAGGAGCTAGGGAAGAACTTCTGGACTTTTCTTATCTCACCGCTTAGGTTAGGGGCCTCTTTAATCTCTAACCCTGCAACTCTGCCAGCCGACAGTGGGGTCAAGGATAGGGCCTCAATTTTCCTACTAAGCTTTTCATACATTATCAATTCAGGCTTGCCATTTTCAATCTTTGGAACATCAACCTCAGGGTCACTATCCTAATCTAAAGTGAGATCAAAACTTGGAGAAGCATTTATATTTTGGTAATCAAAAGGAATTTTAACCACCCATTTTTCTAGCTCTTCATCCGAGCTTGACTCTGGATTAATATACACCGGGGTTGTTCTTCATTCAAATGAAGCACGACCTCGACCCCGTGCCCTTTCGGCCATCCTCCCACCTCTTTGAGGTAACATGTTTGGAGGCCTAAGGACAATGATGTCGAGCTGACTTTCACTATCAGATTATTGTATCTTTTTATCCTTTTCCTTTTATTCTTCTTTTTCTTTTCCTTTTGATTTTTGATTTTGATTGGAGCTTTGCTCACTCTCTTTCTTCTTGATTTTGATCTTGACTTTAGAATAAGGGGTGGACCCTTTTGGTATGAAATATGCAGCATCTTCATAGATCCCTATTTTTTGAATTGAGAATGGTTGTAAATCACCCCTAATTACATATTCAATGCCATCTCATTGGTACTTGACGCATTGATATAGGGTGGATGGGACCATTCTATATTCATGAATCCAAGGCCTACCTAGAAGTGCATTAAAGGACATCGTCGAATCAATAATATGAAATTTCGCTTCAGTTTTTAATTCCCTTATTTCTAACAAAAGGGTAATCAAACCCAAAGCCCTCTCACCTTTCTCGTTGAACCCACGTAGCACCAACCTATCGGTGGCGAGCATACTGGTATCAACTCTAAGGTAGGCGAGGGTTTTTAAATTCATCATATTGACCGATGCACCTGGATCCACAAGGACTCTTGAGAACTTAAAGTGCCCTACACCGATAATGATATAGAGGGGGCGATTGTGATCGGCAGTTCCCAATAGTAGGTCTTCATCTAAAAATATCACCTCTGGGACTTCTTTGAAGTAGAGAGCTTCATCTTTTGAGGTTGAAGCCAATTGAGCAAGGCAAATTTCAGGGTCAAGAAGTGCTTTGATTAAAGACTCTCTCATTTCCTTGGAGAGAATGAGACCGTCGTAAATGCTCAACTTGGCAGGTAACTTCCTAAGATGAGCAAGAACATTGTAGTCAACTTTAGGAATGACAAATTCAAAACCCGGTGGAATCAAAGGAAAATCAGGATTTTGAGGAGAGTCTGGAATTGGATTGCTAGAGACAACTCGCTTGCCCTTTTCCTGAGGAGGAAGCCTAGGGGGTAAGACTTTGCCACCATAAAGTTGTACCTCTACGACTGAATCGGGAGGATAAATTATGGGGGAGCCTACACTCTCCATAGGCTGCACATCGTCGCTATCTAAAGAGGAGTTAGAATCTAAAAGTTCTATCACGATAGGCTTCTCAGTGAAATTAATTTCAGGGAGATCGCTATCTGATAAGATCTCAAGTTCGACATCCCCTTTAGAAGTCAAATCTGGAAGATCAAGTTTTTGAAGGTTCGAATCAATCTCAATAGGATTTTGAATTTCATTGGAAGGGTTATCAATTTGCATTTCATTCTCATGGTCAATCATCAAAATTGAAGCAGAAGGATGCTTTTTATTAAACTTTTGACCCTTTGCCTTTAATGGGGCAAAGTAAAAGTCAGATAACATGAGCAGGGATGGGGCTTTAATGCCACCATCGGTCGCTTGAATACATCTCTGATTAACATACTTCCTCTTTACAAAAATATCTCTCTTTTCTTTTTCATTTAATACAGTAGTTCCTACGACTACTTGAGAGAGAAGCAGCTCAACATCCTCCTACGAAGCATCCAGGTCAACCTCCCAAATCGGGCCCTAGGCTGTCGTGGGCATCTGTTGAGAAAGATGAAAAGACTTGTTAATTAACTTTTTAAGTGCCCGAGATAATGTAATTTCCCAACCATCTTCAATTGAAAGAGAGGTGTTAGAAGTGTTACCTGAGATTATCTTGATGGACCCTTATTCTGGATTGACTAAATATTCCTTTACTATCACAATGTTACCTTGTTTGATATTCCTCTCAAGCCAGTCTTTGAAAACAATGAAGTCCTCTATCAGATGGCTAATCATACGGTGGTAAGGATAGTGGTTTTGATCATCCTTTCTCTTTATATCATCCAGCCGCCTCGCTTCTGGCAACTGAAAATCTAATTTCTTTAAAAGACTCTTAAAATTTTTTCCTATCACTTCCCTCTTAAATGGGTAAGGTTTTGCCAACCTCTCTTTAAAAGGGATGAAAGAAGGATCTCTTGTAAGCTGTGAGGTCACTTGAAATGGTTGCTTTTGAGTCAACTGTGGTGGCGGGGCATTGGGCTGACTAATAACTGGTTGTTTCCCCTTGTCAACTGCTGACACTGTAGCTCTCTTTTCAAATGACTTGATGGGTTTGTCAACCTTCTTTTCACCAGAAAGATCATTTAAGAATGGCATCCTAGGAGCCTCTTCCTGCAGGTTACTTGCTTTGTTTAGAAGTTTCTCAAAAGTTTTTATAGTGAAACCCTTCAGGAGGAAAGCAACAGGCCCATGGACATTCTTCAGAAGAATTTTCACTGCATGTTGCTCCTGTAGCTGGGGTTCACACTTCATAGAAAGGTTTCGCCACCTTAAGATGTATTCAACTAGAGACTCCCCCGACTTTTTCCTTTCAATGACCAGATCACCCACTGTAGTACGCTGCTGCGCTCTAGAAAACCTCTTTAAGAATAGATTTTCTAGTTCGTTAAAGGTCCTCACTGAACCACTAGGCAGATTCGCATACCATTCAAAGGCAATGCTAGAAAGACTACTAATAAATTAGTGAAAAAGCAGAGCATCCGACCCCCCGGCATTGCAATAGCTTACACGAAAGTGGGCCAGATGCTGTCTCAGGATTTTAATTCCAGTAAAGATTTTAAAAGATGGTGGCATGAATCCCTTAGGGTAAGAAACCAAATCATATTCCTCAGGGTAGGGTCTATCTTTTGGAATAGATGCAGCTCCTTGGGATTGGGCTAAGGCCTCCCTTACTTGATCCTCAATTAGTTGCTTAATGTCTTTTTGAGCTGGTGGTGGCGGAATGACTGGAGGGACTAAAGAAGCTGTCGGCTGAATTGGGGGATCCAATAACACTGGCTGCTAGACAGGTGAAAGCACTAAAACAGACTCTGGGATTTTATAACTGGATTCTCCCCTTTTTGCTCCGTCGGTGACTTTCTGAGCAGATTTTTGTAACTCAAGGGAAGTCTCATGCGACTTGTCCAGTCGTTGTTGCATTTCTTTAACTTGTAGTAACATTTCTACAACTTGTGCTTCTAGGTTCTTGATATGCTGCTCATCTCTAGCTCTCACTAACTCATCTGAATCTGAATTAATGGCAGCTGAACCCTCCTCTTTGCCAGATCAGCGCTTACTTGGTTCAGTTTCTTTAATGGACCCTCTAGTCTCAACCATATAAACATCGCTAACAAGCAGATCCTCATCTATCAACATGTCATCCAACTCTGGGTCAAATGCCTCTTCAGCTTCCTTCCTTTTCAAAATATCCTTAATCTCTTGTACTACCATATCAACTGGCCGGTTCCCTATCTCCTCAGGGCCGATGGGTAGGTAACCTTTATATTCCACCATATCATAGAGTTCATCTTACTGTAGGCTAGAGATGATGGCTTGTAACTTAAGCTCATTTGTTGTTGGAGTTCAGCTATCAACTGCTTGATCATCGCATGATCTTCATCCTGAACTAGTTCTTCCCCTTCGATCATATTAGATTCAGTAGTAATAAGGGTGGCATCCTCTACCAGGTGAAGGACATCTACCTTAATAGATGGTGTAGGAGTTTTGAGGGTGAAAGTTCCTATATCAGGTGGTGTAGAGTCCTCAGACCTCCGGGTAGGGAGCTCGGGGGTGGTAGGTGGAAGCTTGGAAATGCTAATTGAGGAATCAATTGGATCCACAGCTGGGACATCTGAACTGACAATCAAGCCAACTGGGGTCTGAAAAACACTGGTTGAAAACTGCGGTAACTCTACTGGGGACTGGAGTAGTTTAACTGACGGTGGAGGAACATCAACTCTACTGACTTCTTGGGAGTATATCTCTTTTCTGGAGACTGAGGCCTTTTACCTTTAACATGAATTATTCTGTTAATTTCAGGATCTTGTTTGGTCTTGACTACCACTGAGGCCAACTTCTTAAATTTTGGAGAAGGGACTGGTGGTCTACCAGTAGGATGGCAACCTCTCTCAGACCCGGTAAGTATAATACCCTCCATTTTAGAGGACAGAGGGCGTGGCACCCAATGATAAGAATCAACTAACACCGACGTAGCAGGCTGTCGGACAAACTTCTTATTCCTTCTAACGGGTTGAGGAGTCAAATTCTTAGCCTCAGATGCCTCTTTTTTTAAGATTTCTTTCTAGGAAAGGTGGGAGATAACTCCTTTCAATTGTTTCATGTACTCCTCTTTTGTTTGCCCTGATTGAACAGCACAAGTGTGGATTATATTTCTCAATGTCCTCATTCTTTACATATGCTTTTCCTTAGGGGTTCTCTTGGTTGAGTAGTCAATCGGGCATAGCGGGGAGCTAGCTATCCTGACTTCCCTCTCCTCCCCTTCTGCAGTAGAAAGGTGGTGAAAATGGCTCCCTTTAAGGAGTGGAGAGGAAGCAGGAATAGGCAGGTCCTCGACAGCCTTAGGCTCTACTTGGCTCAAAGACTTGACCTCCACAATCTTCCTTGACTTGGCTATTTTCTTTCTTAATTGTCTCAGATAATTCTTTTTCTAACTCTTGCTAGTAAATAGGATCCCTGAATTCGATCCCTCCTCAAAAGTATACTTAACAGGAGTAGGACATTCAACAGTTAGCATAGATTCTTTCTCATCATCACTGAAGACAAGGGGACCAGGTCCTGTCCCTACAATCAACTCTACTGCAGGGGGATTATCCTTAGTATCATCCAAATCGATTATCTTATGTCCATCCATCGACAGCTCAAGGGTGTTAAAGCCTATCCCAAACAATATGTTGCTTCCCAAGTTAATCTGCTCACAGACAAGGTCTTTATCAAAGCAAAAGATCAACTTGCCAACCATTGTTGAAAGGTTTGAGTTTCTGGAATTGAAGCAAAAAGGATTAGAATTAGATATTTTTGAAGTTAAAAAAAGTTCTTTTGAGAATCATAACGAACTCTATATTTTATATCACCTATCGGGCTATAGAACCTATAACCCGATGTATGATAATAAAATACAAAGACTTGTTATGACTAAAAAAAGGATTTGAATTCTCGCTGCACATGCTAAACTACAACAGTGCGTCATAAAGTAGCACATGCCGGTGTTAATTCAAGATTGAATTTTAGAAAAGTAACAAACTTTAAGAAATTGATGAATTTCCTTTAGAATTTGAAACATAATAAGTCAAGTTTTCAGTCAACCTAGAAGCTTACAAAATCAGTAGAAAAATTCAAAAAGGGTTTGATTGCTTGACTCCTCCGCATTACCAATCTGCTTGGGGGTAGAGGGTCAAAGCTAAGAATTTGGAAGATTGGAAATTTTGAAAGTTGAGAGAACAATTTCTTACTTTAAAACTTGACATATTGATGGAAGACTCAATAGTCAAAGTTCATAAAGTTTGAGAGTAAGGCTTTCAAGAGATCGACCCAACACTATCGCTCCACCAATTGACTTGGGGGCAGAAGGTCAGAGTCTGATGTATATATTTGGATGGTGGTTATACCTCTCTTTTCAACATGTCTTTTCTTTTTTGATGTTGGCCACACTTACCCAAGGAAGAAATGAGAAAGGGACCAACGGAAGGAAAGGTAATCAAAATTATCGATGCAACAAAATTTTGCCATTATTAAAGATGGAAAAAGAGATTTACTCCCACCGTGGTCGCCATTTTTTGTTTGGGGTTTGAAGCTGGTTTTGAAAAATTTAGTCTTCTTTGGGATATTTAAATTGATGTTAAAATTTTTAATTCTAAAATCGAACATCCCATTAGTAAAAGTATACCACCTCGGGAGGTGAAAATAAAATTTCAGGATGAGGTTCAGATTTAGAATTATAAATTTTATCTTGAATATCATAACCAGATTTAAGGGAGAAGTTTGTATGGCCCCGAAGGGTCAAAATAAAGTTCAGTCAAATATCAAGCTACGATAATCAAGGGAAGTGATCGTTAATTTCATATTCAAAATTATTTTAACAAAAGATATATCTCGCCGAAGGGAGAAGATATCGTTTGTTAATAATCATTCGAACATAATGATAATGATCGTTAGAAATTTAACTTACCCAAAGAGGACTAACTGAGTTTTAAAAATTAGTTTTGAAAAATCAGATGTGGGTTCTAAATCTCCTACGAGTGCAAGCCCTCGTAGTTAATTACATCGTAGGAGACAAGAGTCTCCTACGAAAACTCTTGATTAAAATAACGACAGAAATTTTATTTAGAGATTTTCTAGGAATGATATCAAAGAGATGAAATTAAAATTTCAAATAGGATAGGAGCAAGATTGAACACTTATTTTGGAATCAAAGGAAGAAGAGTAGGGGACACTTTAGGATTCTGAAAATAATTCAGAAGTGTCCCATTCTAGGTTAAGTGTTGGGCTTTAAATTTTGGATTAAGAGAAGATTTAATTTGAGTTGAGTATTTTATTAGAAATTTGGGATTACATTCCCAGAGGTTGGGGTCTTATGACTCAAAAAGAAATCTGTCCTAGATCCTACATCTAAATTTGGACACTAGAACACAGTAGTCCAAACCTAACTAATGCAGTGTGAAACCTGGACTTACCCCGACCTGGATAGGGGAGCCAGCTAACCACCTAGGCGATTAAAATTCATGAATATGGTCTTTTGATGTAAGAGTGGTAGGATATTTTTATTAAAGTTTTTGAGAGTTGGGGCCTACATCTAGAGATTGTCCTAAGTGGCCCCTTGACTTATGTTGGATGAAAATGCTAAATAACAATACATATAAGATTTAGACTCACTTTTAAATTGGTTTCTAATGCAATGGATGCTGATAGACTCGATAAAAATGCATAAAATGGGATGAAGTAGTTTAAAAAAGGCTTAAAAATAGATTTTATCCTAAGGATGCACATATTCCCTTGGACAGAACTGCACCCTCATAGGCCAGGTGGTCTGCCAGAACCCGCAGGTGGGGAGGTGCCTAACAAAGAAAAAGAATAATGCAGCAATTATGAAATGAGAACTCCCGACGGTCCTGGGCTTACTTCTTAAAAGCGTTAGAGTTTCTATGTTATCCTAAATTTTTTTATTAAAGTTTAAGTAGAAGAATTTTTTCATACCCTCACGAGCCTCCGTGTATCCAGGCTAAATAAAAAATAATGACATGTATTTGCCAAAAAAATAAAAAAAAGCAGGCAATCCTATATGCAATCAAATCAAATCAAAACACATTGAATAATCAAACTAATTAAGTAAATATCCATAGGCAAATTGCCTTGCTTATTACAACCCATATTTACATAAATTAAAAGTGGCCTGGCACAACCGACAATAACCCAGATTCTAATCCTAATACAGACGCAAGTGACTTTGAGTGGGATACTCTCTGTCTTCAACTCCTCGGTCTTCTCCTCCTCGAGCACCTTGGATTCTTCGTGATCAGATACCCAAATGGAAAAGAGAACTCTTCCCTTGAGGGGAAGGTTACTCTTTCCACTTTAAGTAGTAAAGTGATCCAAATTTAGAGTTTCAAAAGGATAAGGACTATCCCCCGAAGGGGTATCATTTCCTCTTTGGAATCCAATCTTTGGATCTTTATATCCCAACTCAAATGTACAATTTCACAACTCAATACTCAAATAGATTACATAAATATGAAAATAAAAATTCTAGACTCTCCTACAGAGTTATCCTAAGCATTTAAATATTTAAATATATCCCAAGCAGTTATATATATATATATGTGCATATAAAAGTAAACACACTTGGCCACACTCTTTTTTATTTGAGGGTTAAGCATCTGAAGCACCTGTAGTATTTATATTTATAATTTATTTAGCCCTCTTTGTTGCCCTACACAAGCGTGGTCACCTGCAAAAAATTCAGTGAGCAACCAGATCATTCCTAACCTAAGGGTAATCTAGTTGCCCATCACTTTAATCCACAAAGTGCAGTAAAAGTAAATAAATACATCAATCAATTTCAATCACAACATGCAATGACAACTCAAAAAACCTGGCACACAACAAAAAAGTAAACACCGGCCTAACCTAGATCTAGAGTTGGTTGTCCTAGTAAACCATCTAAAGTGTGTGTAGAAGGTCATGTGGCTGGGGTAGATCCTAGGATGGGTAATTTGTTTAAATTATCTAATATTTGAGTTTGTTGAAGGCTCAAAGAGAGGTTTAATTAAAGTTTAAATATTAGTATATTAAAGTTTAAATTAAACTCATTTTAATAATTAAATGATTGTGACCTTTGTTGCTCACCGAGGCCATAAAGTTTATTTCACCTTTCTTGGGGCTAAGTTAAGAGCCTCGTAGGCCTGGGTTACCTAGTAGCAATCGAGGTTAATTAAGTTGATTTAGTTTATTGAAAATTAAGGATCAATTAATATTAATTAAGTTATTTAATTACTAATTTTAAAAGTTAAATTATTTTATATTTTCCATCAACAGGTTCGTGACGTTGTGCCACCAGGCTTGAGGAACCAGGCCTCCTTAGGCCACTTAGCCCCGCAGCCCGGAGTAGTCCATCCTAAAAACTTTGCTGATGTAATTGAATTAAGGGTTTTAACTTGGTTAAGTAATTAAAAGTAACTTAATTTTGATGTTTAACACTCCATTAAATTCAATCGTGACGTTGTGCCACCAGGCTCGAGGAACCAGGCCTCCTTAGGACACTTAGCCCCGCAGCCCGGAGTAGTCCATCCAATAAACTTCATCCTTAGAGTGGTTGGTATGTATTTGAGTGTTAGTTGAATGTTTTATTAATTAAATCAAAGTTTTCTAGAATTTTGATGAATTATTAAATTTTTAGGATTTATTAAAATTATTTAATTGTATTAATTAAGGTCAAAAGTTGACTTTTTAAGTTAAAGTTAGTTTTACAAGTTTTAGATTTTTAATAAATATTAAATCTTATGATGAGTTGTTAGACTATTAGCACACTCAATTTAGAGTTTTCTATGAAAAGTTATGATTTTTTGAAGTTCGGGCCTAGATTTAAACTACGGTTGACCGAAAAGTTGACTTTTTGAATTTGACCATATTTTTGAGGTTTGACATTTTTAGAAAATACTAGACCTTAATTGGAGTTGATAGACACTAATTTTGTTCAATTTGGATTTTTCTGTAATTAGTTATGCATTTTTAAAGTTTCACTAATTATTGGAATTTTAAAAATTATTTAATTAGGAAGATTTTGATTATTTTGATCCAAACTCATCCCAAACAGCATGGAATCACTCCCAAAGGTCAGGTAAGAACCATGGGAGCATTGCCAAGTGTTTGGAAATTATTTGGGATTTTTAATTATTTTTAATTAATTAATTTAATTAATTGTTAATTTTCATTAAAAGTCAAATTAAAGTTTAATTAGGAGTCCCATTAAGGGGATTTTATTTTTCCTAGGTAGAGGACTACGTTTTGGTCAATTTGAGATATTATTTTTTTTTGGACTTAAGTTGGATTTATTATATTTTTGTGAAGTTTTTGGGCCCTTAAAAGGGCTGAAACTTTGGGTAATTAATTTTCTAACCTAATGACTTCCAAATTCAATGAAATTTAAACCTAAGGTTCATCATGCCACTAAGTTTATTATGTTCAAGTTTCACCCCAATTGGGTGTGTGTACAATCTCCTAGGAATTTTTTAAGTTTTTTAGACTTTTTCTTAATTATTTTTCCTAGGTGTATCTACTATTCAAATAGACTTGAAATTTGGTGTATTTAACCCTAATACATATGCAATCATACCACACAAATTATGTAACCTAATTCTATAGAAAACTGGAATTATGAATTTTCAAAGTTTTGGGTCCAAAATGGACCCATTATCTTAATAATTCACATCACAGAAAACCAGAGAGCATCTGACCATAGAAAAATCATAGAATATGCCTCAGATGCTCAGGAACATTTCACCAAAATTTGGGATCCATTTGATCCATGGATTGCAAGAAAATTGAGAAAAACTAAAATAAAAAAAAGCAATTTTCTCCCAATCCAAAGCTAAAAAAAAACTTAATTTTAATTTTAATAAATACTACGTTCAATTACCTTTCCAATGAGCCCAAGTCCAATTTGGTGGAAAATTTAATTTTCTGTGAATTTGGAAGATTTTGAGCATTTAAATCATTTTTTTATTCAAAAATAATAATAAAATGGCGGCAGTAATGATTGCGTCGCCGCCACCGCCAGCTAACACGTGTCAGGACACGTGTCGATGCCGGAGAGCTCACTTAAACACGTCGGATCCGACGATCCAACGGTCTGAACATGAAACAGCGAGATCGACGGCCAGGATTACGCCACGTGGCCATCCTGGACCGCGGGAGATCCCGCGTTCGAAGCCAGGGGCAGACCGCGCGGTCTGCCTTGATCTGGACCGTACGATTTTCAATTGGACGGTCCAGATCTGCCGATTCTGTGCAGTTCATTTTGAATAGAAAACTTTAAATGCTCATATCTCCCAAAATACTCAACAAAATGTGATGAAATTTGAACTGTAGCTAGAGGGCAACACAATCTTGCAATACATGGAGTTTGGAGGCTCCTTGCATTGTAGATTTCTTATAGTTTCAAATCAAAATTTTACCTAAAAGTGAGGATAACTTACAATCTACCTGGTGGATTTTTGTAAATTTTGGCTCCTTTTGCTCCTGCTGATGTCCTCTATAAGTTTGCTGAAGACCCCAACAGATTTTGACGGTTAGATTTGAAGATATCGAATAGAGATGGTATTTCTCTCTTTTCTCTATCTTTTTCCACTGAAATGATGGTTTGAGTGGTGGAAATGGTGGGGGAAGGCTTGGAATGGCCTTGGGAGGTGCTGGAGAGTATGAAAAACTCTTGGAGAGCTTTGGGTTGCTGGAGTTTTGGACTTAGGGCAAAAATGAACAAGATGATGGGTTAGGGTAAGTTTTGCCCACTTAACCCTCATGATTTGAAATGGATGGCTTGGATCTCATCATGGTGTTTTGGATGCTTGCCAAGTGACCCATGGGCAGCCCAAAACCAGGAAAAATGGTTGAGGTTGAGAGGGGTTGCCTTGAGCCAAGAGGGGGGGACCACATCTCTTTTTCTCCATTTGGCTAAACCAAGCCTAAGCAAGGTTTAGGGGGCTGGTTTGTGGCCTCTTAGGAAAAGAAATAACTCCTTTTGAGCAGATTAGGGCAGATTTTGGGAGAGGGAAAAGGGTTGTCCATGTGGCATGGTCAAATGCCCATGACTTGGCCTCATTTCAATAAAACTTGACCCATTGACTTGTTGACTAGTCAATGGTGACTAGGATGTGCATGGGAGGAGGCAAAGATGCTGTAGGGGTCAATCTCAAGGGATATTGGGGCATGGTATTGAAGTTTTGAGTAAATGCATGAAGTTGGAGAGGGTTTTGACCCCATCCAAATGGGTTGACCAAGTTAAACCTAGGAAGGATTGACTTAGAAGTCCTTGGATATATCATGAGTGTCCAAATAAATGATTTTGATGTATTAGATAGGTTAGAGATGGATTCAAATGTTGAAAATAGCCATGGTTTGGTTAAGGGTGAATTTGGTCAACCATGGTTGACTTGGTCAACCATGTCAAACCAAAGAGTGGGTTTGGTTTTAATGGGTCTCAAATATCATAAGAAATTCATTGAGAGGGGTTTCAAAGGTTAAAATAGTTGAACCATGTTGAATTTTGGTCAAAAGTCCAAAAAAACCCCTTTAAAGGGCATTTTAGTCATTTTGATCTCCAGTCAACTCTAGGTCAAAGTGAGTCCAAAAAAGATGTAGTTTACTATTGAATATATCAATTTCAAAGGTCTGGAAGTGATTAAAGGGTTTGGAGGAAACTCTAGGGTCAAATTCCACTAGGTAACGGGTCTAGTGGCATGGGCCGTAAATATTTGAAGGCTTTGCAACCTTTGGGAAAAGACTCAGTTTTTGAGGTTAGAAGTGTCAGATTGAGGTCAAATTTGGGGAGTTGGTCTTAGAGATATGTTTGGACAATATGCAATTGACAGATCATGATTTGGAGGTCACTTGACTGGGTTTCTAGGTGAGAGAAAGTTCACCCAGAAAGGGTTTCAGGACCTAGGTCCTTGACCTTGAAGGTTTGATTTGGAATGTTGGATTTGGGTTGGATTTAAGAGTTAAATGATTAACCTTGAACCATTCATATCAATGGAAATCAAATGAATGATTGAAATTAATTGGATATGATTTAAAATTTGATTGAATGTTGATTGAAGGCTAGATTAAAGATTGAGCTGAAAGGTAGAGCTGTGTTTAATTGGGATTGAATTGGGTCTTTATTAGGACCTTTATGATTGAGGGATGCACATCTCCCCATCATCAGGTCACTAAAAAGAAACCCAAGTAGGTCCTAGTGACCCTATACAAAAATGAGGTCAACAACACCAAGGTACATGCTCTTTAAAATGTCTAGTGAGAACATCCATGAATAAAGCAAAAACAAATGACTTGTTGGTATTACAAATTTCAGACAAAATAAAACCAAACCGAAGGGAGCTCGTCAGTGGAGGGAACTCGTCGGCGGCCGGAAGGCGCTCATCGGCGGAACAATGTGTGAGATCCTCGGCCATAGGGAGCTCGTCGGCTACCGGAGGTAGCTCGTCGGTGGCCGGATTCTGGCGCAGTTAGCCTGAGGTACGATCATGAGCGAGTGTGTGCAGCGAGAGCAAACTGAAGAAATAAAGATAAAGGGCTCGGGATGGCCAATATTAGGTCAATATCTGGTGGTTTTCTAGCGATTATGGCCGCCGGAAAAAATAACTTATCACCGGCGGTTTCCACCGTCGGTAATAGCAACGGTAAAACATAAAATCGGCGGTCTTACCAGGGGTTACCATAGCGCCGCTAATTCTAGCGGTTTTTTATTACAAACCTCTAGAGAACTGTCGATACATACCGGCGGTTAAACCACCATTCTTACAGACGACTAACAAACCGTCGGTAATAGTCGCCGGTAATACCTGAATTTCTCGTAGTGATCGATCTAAGCATAGAATGTTAACTGCTAATACTATAATTAATATGACCATGCTCTTAAAATATAACACCCTGTGTAAGAGGGTGAGCCAATAGGCTTTCCCTTAAATAAAAGTTTGTCAGTGTGATTTTTATTGTAGTTGTAACCGATTGATCGAATTATGTTGACGGGTAGAGGGTGAATAATGATAGTAAGAGAAAGATCGATAAATAATTTTTCTATAATTATAGTTAAATTAAAGACTGATGACTAACTAGGTGATATTTATGATGGAAGGATGAAAATATCACATTAAAGTTGGATGTCTTACATTACTCTTTATAATTATATTCATGGTTGTATTCACCTGATAGTGCATCAAACTAATTGATAGATAGATTGATATAATATACTGAGAAATAGTTATATATAACTTAATGATTGATAGCAATATATAGTAGAACCATCAACGAAACTGATAGATAATTAATGTTATTTCACTGCAATTCCTATTATAGATTTATATACTTTTTAGTGATCCTATTGATGTTTACTGCTTATTAATTGATATTGACTAGAATTGGAGCATATTGATTTTTTTGCCTTGCAATGAAGGCAGTAGTGAGTTTTGGTTATTTGCTCGACTTTATAAGCTCATTTTATGGTTTTACATGATTTTAAGGAAAGATAAAGAACCTATGATTTAAGGCTTAGCATTGATGTTTTTTTGGTTTATTTTAAGTTCTTTGGTCAGAAATATTCTTTTGTAGCCTATAGTAGCTATTATACGACATATTATTTTAGACTCTAATTGTAGAATATGACTATTGACTATAAAAATATAATGATATTATTTCTATTATTTATTTATTTTTTTTAATGCAATTAATTAACATTGGATATCAAATTGACCTGGTTATACATGAATGAGTATTGGTTATTAATTGAAAGGAAAATGAATATAATGAACTAAAAAGATAATAAAATGAAAAAGGAAAGAAAATCTTCCACTTTAGATTATATGACGTTACATAATAAATTAAGTAATTTAATGAGTATGTCGGCACTGATATAAATTGCTGCAACATATTAAA
This sequence comes from Dendrobium chrysotoxum, assembly GCA_019925795.1. Taxonomy (NCBI): domain Eukaryota; kingdom Viridiplantae; phylum Streptophyta; class Magnoliopsida; order Asparagales; family Orchidaceae; genus Dendrobium; species Dendrobium chrysotoxum. The sequence continues at coordinate 46,788,405 of CM034297.1, read as the reverse complement.
TTCTTAAAATGATGTTGTCAATGCTGCTTATGAATGATTTTTTGATTTGTTACTATTGAATGGGTGTACATGTTTACCACATGGACTCTGCTATTTTGTCGTACATGTGAACTTTTGTATACATCCGTGATAAGTTAAATATTATTCATACATGTCGAAAGTATTGATATTTTTTATGCTCACATGCCTGAAAATGTATGGTAATGGGAAGAAGAAAAAATGCAGGTAAGCATTTACTGAGACTTTATGTTTACTTTGTATACGCATATGATATGAGATGTATTATTCATATATATTGAATGCACTAATATTTCCATATTCGAGTGTTTCCATGTTCATATTGAAAGCATAATGTTTGTACATGATGAAAATATTCATATTGTACATGTTGAAAGTACTGATGTTTCTATATACACGTGCTAAAAATATGTGAAAGGTGGGAGAAAGGAAGAAATGCAAGTGGAGGCTATTAATGTTTTATGTGCAATACAAGTGGAGTTATAAGGGTCTATATACACATGATTCCTCCATCTATGCTTATGATGTGCCTAAACTAATATGAGATGAACAAGTGGAGGAATAAATGGTAATGGAGTTGTAAAGGACTAAGAGAAAATATGATCATTTGGAGTTATAAGTGGAAGTGGAGTTAAAAGGGGCTAATGGAAAATATGATCAGGTGGAGGTATAAGGAGGCATAGGGAAATGTGGAATGATCTTTGAAATAATATATTGAATGTCATTTTCTATTATGTATTTCAATTATGATATCATGTTCAAGCAAATGCTCACGTAATTAATTTTGACATCTTTCTATTGTTGTTTGACATGTAACTCCAATTAACAATAGTTCGTACAAATGTAATAATGTTAGTGATAACACATGATACAAACAAGCATGTTAATATGTTTAAAATTATATTTTATTATTCATATAATGTTCAACTATTATGCAAATTATTTTAAAATAGATACTGAATTCTTTAGTAGATTTCAAGTGGCCTATTGAGCAAGTGTTTCTTACTCTTATTTTACCTACATATTATTTTAGAAATGGGTTGGGCCTTGCTTACGTAGGGATTATTGATTAAGGTTGAAGTTTTGGTTATAAGTTTGTTCCTTGTATATAAGTATATTCTTTTTGGCAATCGAGTTATTGTATGCATGTTAATTTAGAAAGAAATTATACTTGGATTGTTGTATATTATTCTTTTAACAGTATGAACGAAATGAAATTAAATCATGATGACAGTGTTTATGATTACTATTTTATTTGATGATATAGAAATGTTATGCATTTGTAAATATTGAAGAAAATATGCATATAAGAAAAAAATTTCTTTGAATTAGATCTTGGGATGTGGCAGGTTCAAATGCCTTTCAAATTATGTCGTTGAAAATAAGCTTAGTAGGTAATGCAAGGAGGCTACTAAGTGAAGGCCTTTCTTTTTTGTTAAGGGTCCACATTAATGGAGAGCCTTTCATTAAAGAAGTTGAAGATAGAACATAATGAAAAAGGCTAGGGAGAGAAAATTTCTTAATAAGCTAGACTTCTGTTGAGGAAGATTTTAATATTGAAGAAGTATTGTTGCAAAAACCTTTGGTGGTGAGAGGTTGTTAATGATGAAGCTAGTTTTTTGGTGACAAAATTTAGAGTTTAAACTCCTCAAAAGCAATATAGATTAAAGAGATTAATACTGTAAGGTGCTCTTTTGTGGTAAAGATCAACAAGTACTTTGTATTGATATTAACAAATGTTAACATGAGTCCTAAAGGTGGAGGCAGAATATTCAGTACCTTTTTATTTGGTTGAAGAGGCATATATCTTATATTTTTCAATCATGTGCATAAAATACAAATCATATTCTAAGGTTTGGGGTTCATATAGTTCCATTTCATTCCCAATTTCATGTTTGCATACAATAAGAAACTTGTTGGCTAATTACTAATTAGGATTTGTACAAATTATCCAAGAAAGAAAGGGCTCATAGGTGTTCATATGTTTAGTAATAAGCATGGTTCCATTTCTTAAGGTCAATAATTAGTTATGTATGTGTTTGTCAATATTTACTTAATACTAAAATCTATAGAGGTTCTATATTTGTGATTCCCCTTTATTCAAATGGTTCACCAATACTTATGGTTCCCTATGAACTATTCCTACTAATTCCTCTATCTTTCGAAAACACTTGCATGCTTTTGCTTGGAAGTTTGAGAGCATATAAATCTAAAATTTTGTCATAGTAACCACCTCTCCTTCCATTTTGACCCTTGGCTCAATGATGCCTCCCTTCTTGAGTAATTTGGGCAAAATATTTTTATTTAAAGTAATTTTTATAAACAATCTAGAGTTTCTAAGTTCATATATAGTATGCAATGGATCCCCTATAATTAATAGCTTGGTAAAGCATAACATTCTTAGCATTGATATTCTTGAAAGCCATATACATTGCATCTAGAGGTGAAAGAATTCATACTAATAAAATCCCCTATTCCAAATGTTTAATCTTATTCCTATGGTTGACTAGCATAAATATACATGATTTATAGGCTATGCAATAAACTATGCTTTTATTGCTTCAAAAATTATTAAAGGTGACCTCAAAACTATTGATTGTCTCTTAAATTGGGGAATATCCGTGAATCAATTACTTCTTTTATGTAGGATTCACTATGAAATCTACTCTGACATTTTCTTTCATTATGAGCACTTTTTGTAGGTTCTATTGAGTTGCATTCTCTTCAAAGATACCTTCTCTTCAGGTTCCATTAATTAGGTGTTTCAGTAGTAGATTACATTACTTCCAAGCTCACTAAACACTATTTTATACTCATAGTGCATATATCTTCTTAATGCATTTGTGGGAAATAATTAATTGTATTTTTAAAAGCAGCACCAATAATATAGACACACTTATTGAAAATATTTGTTATGTTCTAAGACTCAAAAGTAGAAGATGGAATGTTGATGACAACACTTTGCCTATTATACGACAGCTTTATTTCACTTAATGCTTTTATTAGCTCCTTCTCATATTATGGTTTTTCTATACATGTTGATGTGCTATTGTTTCTAGAATGCACCCCCCCCATATATCTTTAATATAAGGGTAATTCGGTAATTTGTCCCTCCCAGAATTTTTTTTTTGCCCAAGCCAAGCTTAAATCACGACTTGCCCCTCCCAGAATTTATTTTTTGTCACGAAGATTGAGTAATGCTTGGCCTGGTATATAGAAAAGAATAGAAATAGCAACCTGTTACTTTTAATTGCTTATTTGTGTTGTAGCATAGTTTTCTATTATGTTAATTCTAAATTTCATCAAAGTCAAAAATGTTTTGTTTTTATATGCAAGTATAAGATTTCTTAACCCAAATTTTATAAGTATATATTTTCTATTTATTAAAATTGTTTTAAATATAATACATTATTTATGACCGGCTCAGCAATTGTCTGGTATCATATATTGAAAAAGAAGTATTTGATTTAATTCCAAATGAAGTTATAATGCAACATTATTAGAAAACACAAAATAAAATGCAATGCTTGTAATTTTATTCTGAATTTTGTCTTATAAATATTTTTATCTTTTTATAAATTTGCCCCCCCCTAAGAATTAAGGCTGATTCCGTCCTGTATGAGTGGTTATACTTGCCTCGATGTGTTACCTTTGGATGGTGATCTTGTTCTTTGTTATTCTGAATATTGCCATTCTTCCAAATCCTATATATCTTATCATTCATATATGTCTATTTCTCCTATGTGCATTGAAAAAAAAATTAAATTATAAAAAATCATTAAATTAATTATAAAAATTTGAATGCCAATGGGCCCAATCTAGTTAGCCAGTTAGGTAATTACATATCAGAATTCTTTGACATAGACATTAAACAAAAAAATATTTTTTTTCAGTCAAACAGAACTATGCACCTACTTGAAAGAAAGCAAGTTCTCTTCAAATAAAATAATATGACAAAATGGTGACATCGAGAGCATGCACGTATCTATCTCTTTCTCATTATTCCTTCTCAATTATATTTACCGACTGGCCACGCTCCTCCTATTAGTCACGTGCTTGAAAGTGGTAGCAGGGAGGGTGGCGTGGCAACTTCCACGTTGCGGGAATTATTTGAGATGTCGGTAGAGAGGTTGGTACCGCCGCGCCGCACGTTATCGACTGTGCGGCCGCATCATTTATTGATATTGTGACTGCCAATCCGATCATATGGCTGAAAGGGGCAACTGGAAAGTTGCAGATTTCAAGGGGCCCACTTCTGTTTTTTTTTTTTGAATTTATTTGAGCCAATTAAATTAAGATAAATTTATGCAGACATCGTAAGTTTTAAATCTAAGACCTCTTAATTGGCTATCAAAGCTATCAATCAATAGATCAAAATGAGCTATGTGGGGGCCACTTCTGCTAAGGGTTTGCATTTGATTTTTTTTTTTTGGAGAACTAAGAAAATTGTATAAGAAATTCGTTTCAAAATTGTAGTTTGATTCTAGATTGATTTGAGATCAAAATCAATTTATTCGGCTCGGGGATGATTCCTTTGAATTTAATTTGAACTCAAAATATTTGATAATAAAATAGATTAAACTAATCTCTCTCTCTCTCTCTCTCTCTCTCCCCCCTTTGAATTTATTAGGCTTGAGAATAATCAAATAGTGATTTGAAGATGGTACTTTGGTGGAGCTTTGGGATACATAGAGCCCTTGAGTATCAAGCTCAAGTGTGTGTTCTTGCTCCAGGTCCCTCGTCGTGTAAAGACGGGAGGTTTATTTATAGATTTTTTTAGAGTAGCATGTCCCGTAAATATGAAGAAATTTTTAAACACTCTGTCAGACAGTTTATACCAATTTCCTTGATCATAAAACTTTTGTTTAGCATTTAAGTGCTTTAATATTATCCGGATTATGCATTCTTTGGCTCGTTGGATTTGTCTCGTCGGGACGCTTGATTTGATTTTAAGCATGTGAGATTTGGAAGTGGTTTAGTTATACAATTGATTTTTTGAAGTTTCTAATTATGTTTCAACGTGTTTGATTTTGGTTCATTTGGATTTGGATTGGACTGTTTTCTTTTGTTGTTAGGTTCGTCTCATCGAAATATTTTGTTGGATTATAAATTTGCTGAAATCAAACCTCAAATGACCCTGAATTTAATTTTGAAAGTTTTCTATTCCGATGTACATCGAGATTCATGTCCGATCAAAATAATTTTTAATAAGGTGTGTGTGTCGATATATGTATATAGTATTTGACTTATATGAATAAAATTTTCAATCATTACTTAATTTTATTATGAAAGAAATTCTCTAATTTCAAAATGTGGTCATGTTCTAATGCATAAAGACAATAATGATACACTCTTCATTTCCCAAAAAAATACACTTTTCAAATAATTTCGTGAGATTGAGTTCTACTTTGTTTAGTGGATCGATCAAAATGATTCATAATGTTGAAAATTAATATATATATATATATATATATATATTATTAATTTTCTTAAAAAAATTATATCGCCTATTTTATATCCTTATCATAAATAAAATGATGACTAGCCCTTTTCATACTTTTGACTTTTTTCACTACTGTCATCAGATGTTCTATCGTTGGTTGTTCTTAATTTTGTTGATAAGAGGATCAACAATTGCACCATTGGAGACTAGCTAGCATTTCATCATTCGTTAGATATGGGCATTATTATTTTTAAATATTCCATCATATTTTATATTTTAGGTCAATTTGATCAAGTTCTAATGCAAATCTTGATAGAATATCAAAGACCGCTTTCTGAAATTTATTAGATCATGAGCTTAAATCATATGCAAAATATTTTGAACCATAATCATTTTTTTTCAAGGATAGTCATGCTCAAAACTTATTGAATCATATTAGAAACTTATTTGTATAATGTCCAATCATTACTCAACTATATAGTCTAACTTGTATGATTTATGTTTGACCTTATTCGTATCATAATCAAATATTATTCAAATATATTCAGATATATACTCAAACCTAATTTGAATCATTCATGAGTCAAACATCAACTGAATAGCTGTTTCATTTATATTCAAACATAAAATGATCACGAGTTTGTATATATCGTTTTTAAATATGAAATATATGATATGCATATAGTTACTATTCATTTAATCAAATATAAAATTTTGACATACTACACGCATACTGATGAGTATAATAATAGTTACATTGGGTGTAAATGATGTTTACTATTATGCTCTCTATGATATTAAATGTGTAAAAGAAAGAAAGTCTCATTGAAAATGATTGACTGATTCAAGTTGGCTGATGACATGTTACCATATATAATAAGGTGGGCCGATAGTCTTTCATTTAAATAAGGTTCATGATGTAATTCTCAGTGATATGAAAAGGGAGGTATAAAGAGATTGACTGATATAATATGATAAGCCAATGTGCATAAAGTGATAACTTCTTATATGAAAGCTGTCTAATTTGTGATATGTGATATGAGATTAATTTCTAGAAAAATGACTGATATGATATGCGATATAAGATTGATTTCTAGAAAAATGACTGATATAATTGAGCATGATTCATGTAGAGTTGGCCTATAGAACTATATATAAAAAAAATACCATATGTAGTTGGATGTCCTATCTTACTTGCATATATATATGAGATGAGCATATATAAAAAATTGTATAGATGACATGATATCATGTGATATGCACACGATATAAGATATGCATAGAATAAATATAGAACACTCGCTAGACGTATATGAAATATATTATAGACATGTGGTATTGTATATAATAAAAATATATAATATACATACATTGATACTTGATGTTATATGATATGCATAGAATAAATATAAAATACCTGTTAGATATGATAGGTATATTGATACACATCAAATGACATATAAATTGAGATAAAAGATATAATTTATAGACATATAAAGATTCATGACAAACTCATTGCATTGTATTTGACATGAATATAGGAATGATAGAACCTACTAATCCTTATATAACAACTGGTCACTGATTTCGAATTATAACATTTACATTGATTTTTATTACTCATATAAAATGATATTTACCATATTGATTTTCACTTGATCTGACTACTATATGACTTTACTATTTTGGTTTAACTGATTTCATGCATATTGCTTCTATTGTCTTACATTGATTACAGTTGTAGATTATAGTATCCTACTGAAATGTTAGCTCACCCTGTCATTATCACATATTTTTTGGAAGGGGTTAGGATCCAATGGAGTGAGGCAAATCAAGATTCTAGTTTTATTTTATTTTTTGTATTTTTTTTATTTTATTCTTTTGTAGTCAAAAGTGTAAAGCGATAGATTGATGGTGTAATGATTATTATCCTAGCTATTATAAATTAACTTTTGATGAATGAATATATAAATATTTTTATATATATGATTTATAGTTACTTCTATTGGATCCATTTATATTAATGGATTATTAGAAGCTTTGATAAATTAATTAAAAGATGAGATGAATAATTCTTCCAACTTTAAACTCATGGGCATTACATTAAAGATCAATCTGTATGCCATCCTACACTAATATAGGTGATAATGTGAACATACCCAATATAAAAGTAGTTGATTCTTTGGGTGTACCACATATAGAAGCAAATGCTATTGTGGACATATAAGCTGTGAAAATTTGTAGCTCCATATATGCTCCAATACCAAAACATCCATTGAAGAGTACAACACCAATTTATGACCTACCTGAAATTAGTAAATAGATGAGATCTTTTGATTCTTCATATACCTTGATGCTTTCAGCACTAAAACAATATATGAAAAATGCATTGATATCTCGAACAATATAAGAGCTAGTGCCTAAAAGCAACTTTAATATACTTGTTATTAAAATAGAAACCATATGTCCAAGTTAGTCCTAAGTTTATTTAGTGATTGGATAACTTTTTTAAAGTAAAGAAAAGTTAAAGTGAATGATGCATCTATATGCGATGAGAAAGAAGTTCCAATTCAAGGTGTATAAATAATGTAGAGATGTATTCATTATTCTTAAAAAAATGCTCATGGAGCTTGCAAGTCAATAAGTTTGTAATGTTGAATATATTTGAGAATAGAAACTATGAATTAGAATATACTTACACTTTGGATATTAGAATTAAACACTATTGATACGCTCAACCATAGCTATCATATCGAATGTGAAGAGGGAATCTGACCTTAATTTGTCTTATGCAAATGGTTTGGCGGTGAAACATCATTTCAAAATTATCATCTTAGTTGTATATGCCATATAGAAAAATCTAGACACATTATTTGGTATGCAGCTTAGCAATGATGTTTCAAGTATGTATAATTTGCTTTGGGTGTTTCTATTCATAGCTTCAATGCTCCATCCTGCCTAGTGTTAAGGGTAAGGACCACTGTAGCAGTGATTAGAGAACTTGATATAGCCTGAATCTAAATCTAGTACGTTAATATATTTATTATATATCTTTTTGAATATTTATGTGCGTGTTAAATCGAGTCCTAAGGCTCATGTGTGTGAAAATTTGTATGTGTATGAAAAAAAAAAAAAGATAAGAGTGTTGTGACTCTGCCTTTATGAGCATTGCATTGCTATCTTCTCTATTTATGGATAGGAAAAATAGGCTCTCTAGAAGCGCTACATCACTGGAGTCTTGCACTATGGTACTGAGAACTCTATATTATGAATTGAAAATGAAATCCTTGGAAGCATTGCAGTGTTTCAACTAGAATTTTTATAAATATTAAAATCCACTAAAGTTTCTCATTTTTATCTCATCCTCACCATTGGATTTGACGTTTAGAGGGAGAGAGACAGGGGGAGGGTTTTTAAAGAGAGACCATTTGAGGGTCTTCAAGCCATTTTATTTTGTATCTATAAAATTATGGAAGGTATAAATGCCCAAGAACTGATTTGATATGATATGTTGTGTTTATTTCTGTTATATATGAAAATATGTTATTTCTATTATCTAATTTTACTTGTTATAATGACATTGACCTAAGCCTTTTGTTTCTTAATGTTCTTAACCTACTTGTATTCTGTTAGAAGTTCAGTACTAAAAATCTGGCTTATATTTCTAAAATTATAAATATTTGTTTATAATTTTATTTTATTATTATTAAGAATTTAACTAGGTTCAATGTAGCCTACTGAGTTGTGGTTGCTCATACCTACTTTTTTCTATATATGTTAATTTTAGGCCAAGGAAAGGATAAGGTGCATGTTAAGTAGATAGATGTTACAGTCTTCTATATTTAGGTATGTTTTTATATAGCAGATTCATTTAACGATCATGATGTATTTGATGAGGATGTATTAAATTTATATACTATGATCATTGTAATCATATGAATATTTTGTCTTTAAAGTTTTTTGGGAGATGAATGAAAATATTCTTAGTTATTTTTGTATTGTTAATTTGATGCATAGTGTCTTTGTGTTCTATTATTAAATGAAAAAAAAAATCCTTCCAAATAGATTTTGGGAATCTGAACTGGTGCAATTTGCCCTGATGTAACTCATTTGGTATATGAGTTATGTCAGGTTAGGTTGTGACATTAAGTATATATGAAACATTTATTTAATACACGATTTGGAGTCACTTTTCGCATGATGGATGCAAAAATTGTCAATACTCAGATTTATCCTATAGCATTCATAGTTGTAAATTTAGAAAATGATGAGTCTTGGTTATTTTTCATGATTAAACTAAGAGATTCAATAGGCACAGTGGAGAACTTGATGTTCATTTCTAATAGACATAACAACATCAACACTTCTTTATCTGTTTTTTTTAGGTGCATAATAAATATTGCACACATCATACCTTAATGAATATTATAGAGATGTTCAAAACTAATAGTTGTAAAAAGGAATATCATTTGGCCGTCAAGACTTATGAAAAAGTTAGGTTTTATAGACACTTCAACAAAATTTAGGTTAAGACCCTACAAATCTTTTTATTTAGAGAATGAAGTTATCTTTGAGTTGTGGGCTTGTGATTTCTTCCTTAAAATTTGATACAACTTCATGAAAATTGATATTTCTGAGAGATTCATCAATGTCACCAAAACCAAACACTTCTATCCAGTGAAAACCTTAATAGATTTTTTTTTAGGTACAAAATATGAAAATAGTTCTTCAATATATGCACTATTACAATGAATAACAAAATTATTTAATGAAGGAAATAAAAGAAGCATCGGGGAAGCTCCTGTTTAAAGCTCAAAGCTTGATTGTCTACCCAACAAGTTAAATTGAACTGCAAGTCCAAGATGATGATCTCAATGGTAAGGTTAATTTATAGGAGAGGACACATACATGTACAAAGTTTGATGTTAGAAGATTCCCATGTGAACATGCATTGGTTGAAACGACTATAATTTCTTTTATTATCCCCCCCTTTGGTGAAGTTGAAGAGGGGTCATCTAAACAAACATAGGTCTTCAAAGGGAAGAAACATGTGATGCACTATGGGTACAATTAATGTGGAGTTAGAGGTCATAATCAAGTTATTTGTATGGTTAAGAGCCTACCTCAACCTTCATAATAGTATATGAAATATTTATTCAAAAAATAAGTAATTAAATTCTAAAGCACTTAATGTGCACCAAGTGGGAAAGAATAGAATTCACTAACATATACATTAATTAAAAATGATTTTTTTTCATTCATATGGAATTATGCATTAGCTTGAAAGAAACTAAGATGTTCTCATAAAAAAGAATATGGAGGATAGTGATTGGGCTAGAAATTTTTTTGGTGTTGTTACACTATGACGATTTTAAAAATATCATCATTTTTTTATCTAGGCTTGAGAATGACATTGATAGTTAAAAAAAACCTAGATTTTCAATATAAAAAATAAAAAAATATTTATTGACGAAAAACTCAAAAGTGAGAGGGTCTTTCCCATGTGTATCACCAACAAATTCTCCCACTAAATCTTCATATTTTAAAATCATTATAAATTATTTCATTTCGATATTATTAAATATATTTGTTATTAAAAAAATTATAAAATAATTTTAGTTGGATGAATTTTTAAGTAGGCTTAAATTATAAGTCTCTTATGAGTTTTTATAAAATTTATATATTATTTTATATTTTTATGTATTGATCATATGCTATATCTTCTAGCAAACTATACAAAATTATTTAAACAAGCATACATACTTTAGCTCATAAGTAAATCATCAAACATTTCACCGGAAAAAAATTTGGGTTAGAATATATAGCTCAAAATTTGATCATGATTGGTTTTAAAATTTATAATATTAGTTTGAGGAGAGTATAATATAAAATTTAATTAACTATTCATGTATTTATCTTATTTATAAATTTAATTATAGAAAATTGCATACAAAGCTCGACCTTTGATCTTTATTTATAAATTTGGATTATGGATCAAGCGCTATAGGATTGGCCACATATAAAGCTATAAAAAAAGAAAATTTATATTGGGTAGCTTATATAAAGTTGTAACTGTATAGCCTAACTATGCATAATCATCTACTAACTTTATATGGGTCTATTGATTTAGTAATCTGCTTTGACAAATAACATCTAATCCATGTTTGAAACCATGCTGACTTCTTCATGAGTCAGACAAATCCTTCATGAATTTAATAAGTTCATCAAGAACTAGACAAACTCCTTATAAATTTGAATCAGCTGATTTAACTTTGAATCGAGCTCATATAATACGTGGATGTACATGGCAACACTTACATTTCAGTTGAGAATAAGAACAACAATAATATGAAATTTTTATCCCATTATGTGAGACCAGCTACATAAATCTTTTTTTTTTCTATTATGTTCAATGAAAAGTCAAATTCTCATTTAAATCTAATAAAAAAATCTATTTTTAATATTATCAATAAAGACTTTTAGATCTACTATTATTTTTTTAACAAAACAACAACATCAAAAGCGAAGCATAATGCTAAGTGAAGTGTTGCAGAGATGAGGATGCTCATGTGGATGAGTGGCTTTACCCTAATTAGGAATAGGATACGAAATGGACATATACGTGAAAATGTTAGAGTAGCTCTAGTGGAAGATAAGATTAGAGAGAATCGTCTTAGATGGTTTGGTCACATAAAATAACAGCTTTCCAATAACCCGATTAGGAAAGTAGAGATATTAGATTTGACTTATGTTAAGAAAGGTAGAGATAGAACAAAATGACATTGTTAGAAAATATTAAAAATAATTTTTTTTATTAGATTTAAACGAGAATTTGACATTTAATAGAACCCAATAGAGAAAAAAGATTCATGTAGCCGACCTCATATAATGGGATAAAAATTTGATATTATTGTTATTGTATTTTTTTTTTTAATATAGGCAAAATTATATATACCTATTATTTTAATTGGCTCATGGGAAAGTTGATTTTTTTTTATTTGATAGAGTTAAAAAAAAAAAAATTAGGAGCAAGCTACACAACAAGGTCAAAGATGCTGCACTTTCTACTTAAAAAAAAAAAAAAAAAAAAGTTATTATTATAAATCATCATTGAGCCGGAGTGGAGGCATGACCCCACTACCCAATGAGGAGAGCGATCACAAATCTATCCTCCTTACTGCTACAACTGCCAAGTGGCCAGCCACATTCGACGCATTTTGCCAAAGGCTTAAAATGCACGTGTTTAAAAATATGTGAAGCATGAAAATATAATAAATAAATAACTAATGAAGAAAGAGAGAGCAAATGCAACGTTTCCTTATTATGTTATTTTCGCCGTAATCTTTCTGCGGACCGGAAAATGCGCACATGCGGGATTTAATGAGATGCCGGTGGATGGTTGGTGCCGACCCGCGCCGCACGAAACCAATCGTGCGGTCGCCAAAATAAACGTACTGTTTCCGAATCCAAGCATATGGCAAAAAGGGCTCCTATTGGACAGTTAACACCACACTCTCCCTGGATTTAAGAGGTCCACTTTTACATTTGCATCCTAAATCTTGACAAAATTTCATAAATAACCTCTAAAATTTTAATATTTTTATTTTTAATATATAATTTATTATACTTATGAGTATAATAAAATAAAATTAAAAATTGCTCTCTCGACAATAAAGAATGAAGAAAATTACAAGAAGCTCCGTTGTGAGCACAAGTGTTGATAAATAACTCAATCTATCAATTTGATTACAAAAATTATGATTCAAAGTATAGTTGTTAAATAAATAGGTCGGATTTGGGTTTACCTACCGATCCGATTTTGACTCAAAAATATCCGTTTAATATTTTTTCTTTAAATTATTTAAATTGTTCGTATAATCTTCTCCTTTTTATCAATTAATTTAAAACTAATGGTTAATAAATTAATAATAATATTTTTAATTAAAATGAGTTGTCAAAATAGGTTTGGGTTGCTGGTGGGTCAGGTTCGGGTCCACCTTCTTGATCCAATTATTAAACGGGTCAAGTTCAATTTGATTGGATTCAAATTGGACCCAAATTCAATCCATTAACCCACATTTGCCACCCTTAATGATGATAATATAAAAGATCACTGTTAACTTCCTTATTACATATATATTTTGTTGTATTAAGATTATTTCGAACATTTGTATTTTAAATAAATTTATTTAAGGAGTTAAACTTTATAAAATGCATAGTTGAAGAATAATTTCTGTTCTAGAAAGGCTAATAATCACCATCCAACTTTTTGTCCGAGTTCTAAGAACCGAATAAGGTGAAGACTGAAGAGGAATGTTATCTTACTAATTTTTCTAGAAGATTATTATGCTATGCATTATTTTTCTTAATAAGTCATTCGGAGAAGAAATCCGATGTAGTTTATAATTGGATCTTGTGGAAATATGTAAGCATTTATTCTCAAGATAAGCAATAATTAATTTGGAAAAAAAGAACTTTTCCAAATATATCTTATAAATTTTATCTTATAGTTTCATTTGGGACTACTTTATTACTATTTCTTAAAGTAGCAAGAAAGCCGTCCCAAAAGATAGTAAAAAAATAGCTTTACAACACATAAATTTATAAAAGGTTGCGAAAAAGCAGTAAAAAAATAGTAAAAAAAATAGCTAAATAAAATTATGATTACTATCTGAAAAACAACGGAGCTAGAAAACTGTCCCAAACCATCCCTTAATCATTATATCTTATACTTATGCTTTGTTATATTAAGATTATTTGAAAAACTTTTATTTTAAATAAATTTATTTAAATAGTTAAACTATATAAAATATATGGTAGAAGAATATTTTATGCTCTAGAGAGGCTAAAACTTTATTTGAAACAACTTTTTTATTGCTTTTTAAAACATCTTTTTAATACAAAAATTTTTTGAATTAAAAATTTTTGTACTATAAAATCGTTTTAGAAATTAATAAAAAAACTATTCCAAACAAAACCTAAGGTTTGATTTTGGAGAGCTTGCTTATTGCTTTTTATCACAAACAAAGCCTAATGGTCACCGTCCAACTTTTTGTCTGAGTCCTAAGAACTGAATAAGGAGAATTGGAATAGAATCTGATGTTCTCCACCCCCCTCACTGACTACATGCTAATTTTTTCTTATTTATTATTTGTGGCCACGCACAGGCCTCACATCCTAAAAACGTAACGTTGACATTTGTCGCAAAAATTACAGAGGAGAGATATTTTTTTTTGGGATATTTATCCCAATTAAGATAAACTCGGGCGTGCTTCATAAGACTCAAATTCAAGACCTCTTGGTTGATAGCCAAAGCTCCCAACTAACAGAATAAGATGAGTTGCATCCAAAGGAGGAGTGCGGAGTTTGGACTAGAGTTGCGTCCGGTTTTTGTGACTGTGCGCGGCAGAAGCGCAGCGGTGCACAGTATATATACTTTTACTGTACTTTTACAGCGCACACTCACATAATCCAGAGTACAGTTCTCCAGTCCGGACTCCACACGTAATATTCTCTCCCTGATGAGAGACATTCATTCGAGAATTTCTTCGGAAGTTGGAATTTCATTGGGAAATGCATAAATTTTTTTGAAAATATCGAAGATAAATATATATATTAAAGATAGTATAATATTATATCATAAATTAAAAATAGTAAAAAAATTCATATAATAAAAAATTTATTTAAATTTTCAATTATTCATAATAAATAGGTTCGCAGGCAAAATTTTTAGGAATCTTCTCAATTATGATGTATTGACATAATATGATATGATTGTATTAAAAATGGTATAATATTATGTCTTAAATTAAGAAATTATTTAAATAATTATATATATTAAAAAATATGAAATACATTTATATAATAATAAACTTATTTTAATTTTCAGTCATTTATAATATAAAATATGTATATAAATTTATTAAATGTCTTAAACTTTTTTTTGGGTAAAAAATGTCTTAACCTCAACTGAAGCGGAAAGAATCATATAGTATTATTGATTCTTAGCTTAAAGTTGAGAAAACTAATTATTTCGCTAAAAGTTTATAAAATAAATATAGAAGATTATGAGTATACAGAGGGGAATAAGAACCATTAAGTTATTTAAATAATATATTTAAAATAAAAGAGAATAAATGACTTAATTTAATTTATTTATGTAATATACTTTTAGACTTAACTTAGTATTTATAAAATGGGTGCCAATCAATTTTATTCATTAATTTTTTTTACTTTTATTAATTAGACACATTGATGGTTTGTCGTGCGTCCGCCTCTAGTTAAGTCTTATTTGAGATTTTTTTTAATTTATTTTTAAGAAAATATTTTTATTTAATAGGTTTTTTAATAATCAAACAAGTTGTTTTTATACATTTATTTTATTATAGGATTATTAATTCAACATTTATATGATTATCCAAGAGGTGAGATATTGGATATATAACAGATTGTTATATGGATAAAAATCATTGACAAATAAATTTATTGAGGGAGTTGATAATTTCATTCACGTCGCATGTCAACTATCTTCATTTTAAGTCGGATGGAATATTTATATGTCTATGCTCGATGCATAAAAATCAAGCTTTTCTTAAGTTCGATGATGTTAAGGTTGATTTATATCGTAAAGGATTTGTTCCAGGATATTAGTTTTGGACCTCACATGACGAGTACGAGCCACATAGAAATACTCATGCCGATTCATCCACAGCTTCTAGAACAATGGATAAAGATTAAATTAATAGATCATATGAAGAACTTATTTTTAATGCAGCAGGTCCGAATTTAGGAGCACACACGAAAGAGTCACCAAACCTAGAAACAAAGAAAAAATTTGAATTGCTACATGCTTCTTCAAAATCAATTTGGGATGGTTTCACAACTCATTTAGAATTATATGTTGTCGTTAGAATACTCAGTATCAAAATTGAATATAATATTTCACGGGAGTGCTTCAATGACTTTGTTTGTCTTCTCAAGTAAATAAATCTAATATACAATTTAATCTCCACAGTTTTGTATCGAATATAGAAATTAGTATCAAAGCTGGGTCTCACAACTATAAAAATTGATTGTTGTATGAATGGTTATATGTTATACTATAAAGATAATGCAACAAACTTTGCTATCATACTCGTAGTGCACTGAGGTTCAAACCCAACTTGGTAAAATAGCATCATCAGAAGAAAGACATTCCATATTCTCAATTATTTTATTTACTAATTATTCCAAGACTTCAACCCCTCTATGCATCAATGAGTTCAATATATCATATGAGATGGCATAAGGCGAAATTAGCTCACAGTAGTGTTCTTTCTCATCCAACAGATGCTTAAGCATGTAAACACCTCGATCGGACACATGCTTCATTCTTTGTCGAGCCACGTAATATATGATTGAGATTATGTGCTGATGGATTCACTCGAGACAATCAAGCAACTTCACCTTACTGTTATTGGCCAGTGATATTAACATCAGATAACCTTCCACCAGAGATGTACATGACTACCTCGTACATGTTCTTGACACTTATAATACCATGACCACATAATCTAAAAGAAAACTGAGATATAGGCAAAATTGCGATCATATCTAAGCCAAAAAAGAAAGAAAAAAAATCAGCAGCCTGAGCATGAATTAGAGGGGAGTGAGAAGACGTAAGATGATTAAAGAGCTTAATGTTTAAGTTATTAAAGTTGTTTGGTGAACTTACTGTTGTGTTTTAAAAACTTATCTTAACAATTTTAATGTTTTGAAGTTGTTTATGTTAAATGATTGTGTTTTGTTGTTGTTAGACTTGTATTTTGAACTGTTTTCTTATATTTTGAGTGTCAATATTATGTGATGATAAATTTCGTTGTGAATTCATTCATTAACTACTGTAGGTTTGAAATGTGAATATGTTTGTGGACAAATAAGAGGCTGTCATTTTTTTACTCATGCTATAGGCTTCCAGCGGCCTTTTCACCGGAAAACTTTGATACGAGGCGACGAGGTGAAAAAGTGATAGAAGCTGGAAAATACTGTTGGAAATTTTCGTTGGTTTGTCGGTCGCTTTTCCGGTGTCCTGCTCGCCAAAATTTTCTGTGGCTCATGCCACTGGTAATACCACCAGTAATATCGCCGGAAAGTTCAGGCAGTGATTGGTTCGCGCCCGTCGTTCTGCCCGTCGCCCACACCTGAACACAAAATCCTCTGGTAAACCATCTGAAATCTGCCGAAAACTTTTACCGACGGAAATACCATCGTTGAATTCAGTTTCCTACGCGGTTTATACCGGCGAAAATTTTTCCGCCAAAAAGCCACCTGAAAATCTCAATTTCTGCTCTTAATAGGTGATTTTTCTGTAGTGCACCATGCCTTATAAAATTTGTTGATTATTCAACTTTTTTTTTTGATAGGTTAGTTAATATTGATTAAAGATAATAATAGATGTTGTTGTAGGAAGGTTATTCATATTTAAACCATTTGAACAGGCTAACATATTTATAGGAAAAACAGCTATTAATAAATTTTTAATGTCACGCAAGAGAACGAGTATAAAAAAAACGAGCAAGCCTACATATTACTAATAAACAGGTCAATCTTTACTTAAATAATTATGATCTTGGAGAAATCATCTTAATTTTTATAAAGTAACAATCAAAATATTAGGATAATTAATTGGAATAATATTCCAAATGCTTAAGTAGGAAATTGACAAATATCTATAAGTCTCCAGAGAGGCCCCTAGATTGGGGAGAGCGTGTGGGACGATCTCTTTATGGCTTTGGAAAGACTAAAGTATGCTAAAAATGATAAGGCCAAGTAAATAAAATAAGAACACTGATTATGAGGATAAGGGCATCTCTATCCATACTAGCAGTGTAGTTTGGCACACTAAGCATAAGAGGATGATGTTCTAAATAAATTCATTTATATATTTCTCTTTCTTTTTATAAACTAGTAATTTTGAATGCAATTTTATATAGTAAAATGTTGGGCGAAAATTCTACAACTATAGAGCCACTTGCATACACTCACAAAAAGACATGTAAACCAATTGTGAGTGGCATCATTTCACTAAGAGTTCATATAGATATAAAAATTTCATAATCAAAATATTATTAAATGAACACCATCAGAATTAATCTATTTGCAAAATAAATACATGCATCTTAGAAAGTAAGGAACTTAAAGCTTTATAGAAAGTAGACTTCACATGAATCATCTTAACAATTAAATTTGGAGTTTTGAAGCCAAATAGTGGGAGGAAAAATGGAATGGAGGATTTATAGCTTAGGTTTGGGAGCATAGCTTATGAAGCACAATTCTCTTATATTATTTGTCTTAGTTATGTAAGAAAATAGCAATAAGAAATAATATACCATTTAAGTTTTTGCAATGGCTAAAATTTCGCAATCATGCATGCATGTTGAGATAACAGATTTAAATCCTAAAATACAATCAATAATCGATACTACTATGCAATATGGATGAGTGAAAAATTAGTAGTAGCAGTATGTGACCAAGGAGGATGATGGTAGAGAGGAAGGAGTGTGTGTGTGTGTGAGATATATATATATATATATATATATATATATATATATATATATATATATATATATATATATATATGAAACATAAAATTACAACAATAACATCAAGCTTTTATCCTATTATATGGGGCCGACTATATGAACCATTTTTCTCCATTGTATCATATTAAGTATTAAATTCTCGTTTAAATCTGATAAAGAAAGGTCATTTCCAATATTGTCTAACTAAGCCTTTTTAGATCTACATCTACCTTTCTTAACATAAGCCAAATCTCATACATCTGCTCTCCTAGCCAGGTCATCGGAAGGCCGCCGCTTTATGTGACCAAACCATCTAAGGCAACTCTCTCTAATCTTATTTTCCATTGAAGCTACTACAACCTTTTTATGTATATTCTCGTTTCGTATCCTGTCTCTAAGTGTAAAGCCACTCATTTACCTGAGCATCCTCATCTTTGCAACACTTCGTTTAATATTATGTTTCTCTTTTAAGGACTAGCATTCTGTGCCACAAAGTATTGCACGTCTCACCACCATCTTCTAGAATTTTTCCTAAAGTATGAGGGGAATTTTTCTATCACAAAACACAACATATATTTCTTGAACAAAATTACATTTTATGTTTTGGATTAAATGAACCTTTCTATATTTGAATGCAAAATTATTATGCTATATTTTATTTTGTTGTTACTGATTTATAATTATTAAATGCATGGAAATGAATCACAAACCATGCGAAACCATATGGATGATTTAATGAATAGAATAGGCCTTGTCAATTTTGAAAAAAATAATTTTCTTCAAGTTTCCCATGATAAATCTATCCAAAACTAGTCAAGCACACCAATGGAAATTTTGTTGGAAATACCAACAAAAAGTGAACAGTGGTGAAATTAAGGTCAATCATTATTAAATTCATTTTTGACAAAAAAAATTCGTCAGAAAAGCACATTTTTGACAGATTTTTCAGTCGTTGCAAAGCGTTTCGTCAAAGCTTTTGTGAGAGGATCTAAATCTCTTATACAACAACAACAACATCAAGCCTTTATCCCACTACGTGGGGTCGGCTACATAAACCCTTTTTCTCCATTGTATCATGTTAAAAGTAAAATTCTCATTTAAATCTAATAAAGAAAGATCATTTCTAATATTTTCTAACCAAGTCTTTTTAGGTCTACCTCTACCTTTCTTAACATAAGTCAAATCTAATACCTCTACTTTCCTAACCAGGTCATCGGGAGGCCGTCGTTTTATGTGACCAAACCATCTAAGGAGACTCTCTCTAATCTTATTTTCCACTGGAGCTACTCCAACCTTTACACGTATATGCTCATTTTGTTTCCTTTCTCTAAGGGTAGAGCCACTCATCCACCTGAGCATCCTCATCTTTGCAACACTTAAATTAGTATTATGCTTCTCTTTTAATGGCCAACATTCAGCACCATAAAGCATTGCAAGTCTCACCACCATCTTATAGAATTTTCCCTTAAGTTTGAGGGGTACTTTTCTATCTCACAACAAACCCAATGCATTCCTCCACTTCAACCATCCAACTTGAATTCTACTGATAATATCCCCATCTATTTCACCATCACTCTGAACAATAGATCCAAGATATCTAAAACATGTACTCTTATTAATGACTTGATCGCCCAAAGTCACAATCCCCTCACTAGGTCTATTGTTACTAAACTTACACTCCATATATTCCATTTTAGATATACTCAAGCGAAAACCTTTAGACTCTAAGGTTGACCTCCACAATTCAAGTTTACCTTCAACTCCCTCTCTAGTCTTATCAATAAGAAGAATATCATAAGAAAAAAGTATACACCAAGGTACATCCTCTTGCAAATGTCTAGTGAGAACATCCATGACTAAAGCAAAAAGATATGGGTTTAAGGCTGATCCTTGATGTAATCCAACCGAAATAGGGAAATGCTTGGTCAAACCACCTTGTGCTTGAACACAAGTAATAGCTCCTACATACATATCTTTAATAATTTGAATATAAGCGTTATTAACTCTTTTCTTTTCAAGAACTCTCCATAGCACTTCTCTTGGAACTTTATCATATGCTTTTCTAAATTAATAAATATCATATGTAAATCCTCCTTATTCTCTCTATATTTCTCCATCGAACCTCTTAATAAATGTATGGCTTCCATAGTAAACCTACCCGACATGAATCCAAATTGATTTTGAGAAACATTAGTTTCACGCCACAACCTATGCTCCATAACTCGCTCACATAGTTTTAAAGTATGACACATTAACTTAATTCCTCTATAATTCACACAATCTTGTGCATCACATTTATTCTTAAAAATAGGGATTAACACACTCATTCCCGACTCATCTGGCATCTTTTTAGTCTTCAAAATAGTATAAAAAAGTTTAGTAAGCCAAGAAATTCCTTCATTTCCTAAGCATTTCCACACCTTTATTGGAATATCATTAGGTCCAACAGCTTTTCCACCCTTAATTTTCTTTAAAGCCTCTCTAACTTCGGATTTACTAATACGTCGATAAAAATAAAAATCTTTATTTTCATTTAGGGTGCTAAGGTCACTACAGTCAATTGTATTTTCACATTCCTCATTAAAAAGTTTAGCAAAATATCTTTTTCACCTTTATTGAATATCATCTTCTAAGAAAAGTACTTTTTGATCATCATCCTAATACACTTCACTTGAACTAAATCCTTAATACTATCTCTTTGTTTGGCTAACTTATACATATATCTTTCTCCCTCCTTAGTATCTAATCTATTATATAAATCACTAAAAGCTAAGCTCTTTGCATCGCATATTGCTTTCTTAGATTCCTTATGTGCCTCTTTATATATTTCACAATTATCAAAATTTTTACAATTAAACTAATTTTTATAACAAATCTTCTTATTTTTAATCTTTTCTTACACATTTGGATTCCACCACTAACTATTTTTTACTATTATGAGCTTTTTCCTTTGAAACTCCAAGCACATCTTTTGCAATATTTTTAATATCACTAGCCACTTTTCCCACATAGCCTTAACATCCTCATGCACAGACAAAATCTTATGATCTAAAATCTTACTCTCAAAAATATTTTTGTTAATATTCTTTAAATGCCCCCATCTAATCCTAGAATATCGTTTTACTTTATTTTTTTCTACCACTTTATCTTAAAGTCTAAAACTAATAAACGATGTTGGGTACATAAATTTTCACTCGGAATAACTTTATAATCTTTGCAATCTAAATGATCTAATTTTCTTATAAGAAAATAATCAATCTGAGTTGTACTATATCCATTTTTATAAGTAATGAGATGCTCATTCCTTTTCTTAAATAAGGTATTAGTAATTAAAAAATCATAAGCTAAATAAAAATCTAATATGGACTTACCACCTTCATTTATCATTTCAAACCCATGACCATCATGAATGCTTTAAAATCATCTACCTCTCTACCAACATGTCCATTTAAATCTCCTCCAATAAAAACTCTTTCTTCAAGAGGTATTTTTTGTATTAATTCTTCTAAGTCATTCTAAAATTTTAATTTTGAGCTCATATTTAAACCCACTTGAGGAGCATAAGCACTTATAATATTAACAATCTTAGCATCACCAATAATCTTTAAAGCTATAATTCTATCTCCAATTCTATTAATTTTTATAACATTATCCTTATAAATGTTTTTTTTTTACAGATTTTCACATTTTTTTGGTAAATTTTCTTGTTAAAAAACATGTATTCTCATGTAATGTAATAGTAAAATGCATTATTTTATGAATGAATAGAAAAATAAATTTTTTTCTTAGAATTTGGGCAATTACATTTGTTGAATGTGTACAAAATAGTTAAAATGCTTATTCGTCTAAGAAAAAAAATTTTGAGAGTCGGTGTTTCACCCCAGCACTTGTCTAATAAACCTACTTCCCACCTCTACTTCGAATGCCAACCAAACTAGTCCTTGTCATGCCTTTTATAAATCAAAAGCTGACCCTAATAAAAATTACCAAGAAAAGAGAAAAAAGACTTTGTTATAATTGTGATGAGAAGCTTCATCACAAACCCGCAAGTAAAGGAATAGTATTTTCCTTGCTCATTGAAGATGTCTTCATATTAGATACTGTGACAAACAATGATGCAATGTCCGACACCATCATGCCTGAGGCAGACTATAATTTCTAAACAACTGAAAATAATCTAAAAGCTTTGGATGGACAAACTTAAATTGCACACCCTTTCATTTAGATGTCCCCCACACTAACAACCTAGTTCAGGTTTTGAATTCTCACTGGATCCCCTTATAATTTCATTCAAAAAGGCCTTATCAAATTCCTATAGTTTCCAACTCTATCAATACCAAAATTTCAAGTACTTTTTTTATAATGAGAGGCTGGAGTGTAATAGTTAATGTTGCAACACCAAACTGAACCTCTAAGGCCACCTCTTTATATTGGACATCTTTATCTTGCGTATCCATGGGAGCAAACATTATATTAGGCATCCAATGGCTCCAGCAATTGGGCAATATCCTCGATCTCAAACTATTATTTTCACATGACAGGCAACCCAATTGGTAGCGATAAAAAATAATTAACATTTTTTGGGGTTAAAAATCATATTTAGCGTACGTGTTAATGTTAAAAAAGGATTATAAGTTTTTAGAAGGATCCACTGCTCACTACGCTCAAAGAGCTACAAATAAAATAACAAAAAAACCTAAGGAACCAGAGATCCCTATCTAATTACAATAATAAAAAACCAAAAAGGAAGGTCAAAAGCCAAGACCCCAAAAAACCACCCAGCATGCTAGATTAGTCCAATCAGCACTTAGATATGAACATAATATCTGCAAAAATGAAATAGAAAGCAGAGAATATTGCAAAGAAACAAGCACCTACAAAATAGAGAAAGGTTAAAAAAAATCTAAGGAAAGAAATGCAAAAATAATCACAACTGACAATAACCAGATGAAGAGATCACAATAGGAGAACAATGGAGACAATCAGAAGCCAGAAACAAGAAACATGCTCAATAAAAGGGAACCAACTAGAACACCCTCAGGCGAGCATAGAAGGCCAAACCCAAGAAGAGATATTGTTGAACCTTACACCAAATACAAGCAAATAAAGAGGCAAAATCGGTGAATTAAGTGAAGCGCGCGTCGGTGTGGGAGTCACTTAAAGGGTCAAACGACCTCTGATTGTCAAACAGGCTGTGCCGTTGCAATCAAAGCATCGAATTAGCTTAAGAAGGAGCCCCTCATAGACGAATTGGATGAAAGCGAATGAAATCGGTGACCAGTATCCGAAATCAACGTGTGATGCAGCCCAAATAAAAATGGATGAAATTGGTATAATAGCCTGTATTTTGACTTAAGAAAATAATTTTTTTAGGAGTCATTATAAACTAAATTTGAAAACTGTCTTTGATATAGCATTTATGTTATAGTATTTTAATTTCATAAATTTTTTCATAATTTTTGGGCACTGGTATAAATCTTTAAGAAATTGACACCTGTTAGTACAAGTAGGGATTTTGAGACGGTCAAGTGTCCATTTTGCAAACTAATTTTGTCAATATTTTTTAAATAAAATGATTTAGTTATGGATATTTTCTAAGATTTTAAAGCCCTAAAATGATTTATATGAATTTTATATTAAAAATTGATTCAATTAAATGTTATATTAATATTATATTATTATTTATCATAAAATATCTTAAAGCATTATAACTTTACTTAAATCCCATTTTCTCTTCATGCATTTATCTGAACGAGAAAACAGAGAATGATTTGGGGAAAATGAGAAAAGATGGGAGGAGAGAGAAAATATAAGTGAGGTTTGAAGGTCGTGAAGTGATTTTCACCAGTCGGCCTTGTTGGGAAAAATTGTTCATCTCACTGTAAAGAGCAATTACCATATCTCTGATTTTAATAATTTTATATTTTTAATATTTATTTGATCAAATTTATGTTTCTGTTATTGAAATAATTGGAAAAGTTTGTTTATATAAAACTTTCATCTTATAACTTTTTGTATGTGATAGATTTTATCAATATAAATATTTTGATTATAACATATTAAATATTTATGAGTTAAATTGGAATATATGATTTTTTGAAGTAAATGCATAGTACACAAATTTGATAAATTTCACTATATTTATACATTTTCGTATTTCGTACATGATATTAACTTACATTGCATAAAAAAATGATAGCATTTGCATGTACACAAGGAAGGCTGGCATGAGGGTGGGTCGACGAGCTTTCCTTTAAATAAAAGGTTGGTGGTGTAATGCTAGTTATTGCATGCAACTGATTAACTGAATTACACCGACGGGTAAAGGATAACGAGTCTTAAATAATTATTAAAAGTAACCTATGAAAATTGACAAATTGAGAGCTATGATATATAACAGATTTACAGAAGAAAGCACCACATTAAAATTGAATGTCATGTCTTACTTTTCATAATTATACTCACAATAATATTTACCTAATAGTACATTAAACTGATTGACAGATGTTGACCTTGTTTTACCTAAACCTTAGGTCAAGGGGGGTTGACTTAGTTAAATTGACCAAGCCAGGCCCCAAGACCACCTCCCTTGGGTTCAGTGGGTCAAACCAGGTCTATTGAGCCCAGACCCAGCCCTTGGGTCAACTTGGTTGACCAGGTTAACTAGGTCCAACTAGCCCAAATCCTTTCTATCTTAATTCAAATCAATTCCAAACCATTCTTGACTAAACCCCTCACCCACTTGGCTCTAATTGACCAGGTTGACTAGGTCAACCCTTGACTTGGTCAACCCAAGTCTTATATGATCAAATTTGACCTATTCAAGTCAAATCCACCCCTTTTAATGTATTTAAATATTTCCTAATCATGCCTTGGCCCAAAACCACAGCTAGGGAGCTTAATTATCTCCGAATTAACCCTAGATATGATCTAGGCCGTCCACCCAAGGCTTGGGTCTATATATAGGCTTGTTAGGGCATCAAGAAGGGGACGTTTGCTCTTGCTCTCACCCTAGGCTCTCCCAACCTGAAATATTTCATGCTTGAGCTCCCACAACTTCCCTCCACCTCTTCCAAGTCGAACCCCATCGGTCAAGGCCACTACCGGTGAGATCTCTAATGAACCGAGACCACAAACCTTCCAAAGAAGATTCCCGTCGATCTATAGCTTTTCAGACCGTGATTCCTTCTACAAATAGGAGCGTGGATAATCTACAAGTGCAACAAGCCCAAGATCTCCTGAGTCCATCATTTGGATTAGGTAAAATTGCAAGCCATAGTCTATAATATTTAGATATAAATAGCTTTTCATATACCGCATTTTAGACCACAATTTTTAATCCCCATGTATGCTCTTCATGATTAGTATCCATGTTTAAAATTTTATCAAATTCCATCATATGGATCGAGAGAAAGAGATGAATTATCATTCTAGGGCTTGGGTTCAATTTTCCATCTGCTAGGGAACGATCTCGCGATCAACAGTCAACATCCCATTATTCTGCGATTCGGATCGACCACAGAGTTTGATCTTGCTGCTACGCTACTCCTCTGGCTTAATCAGAGCTTTTGGTTTCCAACCACGGGCGATCGGACGGCTTTAAGACGCATCCGACATGGTTTAAAATTGCAGCGTTGATTTCCGCGCCGCGTCAATCATTACCAATGATAGCTCGGTGGCACAATCATTGGTAATGATTGCCCGCAGTTCCGGGAGCCAACCGCAGCCCGCCACGTGGTCCACCAAGCCGCCACTGCGGTTATTTATTAAATTAGTTTTTAAATTTGTTTTTAATATATTTTAAAATTAGAATACTTCTAAAATAAATTTAAAATTATTTTAAAACCCAAAAATTACATATAATATATCAAAATTTTCAAAATTTAATTTCCTTTAATTTAAAATTAAAATCATTTTAAAATATATTATATATTTTAAATTATTTAAAACCCCTTATTTTAAGTATTTAATTAATATTTAAATTAATATTATATTAAATATTTTGTAAAAAATAAATATTTTATATTAATATTTTAAATAATTAACTAATTATTATAAAATTTAATAATTTAAAAATTAAAATATTTAAGATATATTTTGTATTTTTTAAATGAATTTTAATTATCCTTTAAATATGTAATTAGTATTAATAATTTTTATAATAATATATATATATATATTTATTTATTTATAAAATCAGAGAATTGTTCCTTTGAATATATAATTTTAAATTTAAAGTTCTGTTTCTTTTATTTTATTTATTTTAAATATTTTCTTTAATTAATTAAATATTTATCACCCAATTAATAATTAATTAATTAAAAATTCAATTATCTTTCCATAATTTATAAAATTATTTTTATTCTTTTTTTTAGAGAGCTCTTCATATTTAATTTACCTTAATTAAATAAATATTTCTACATATTAATTATTTTTTAAAATTATTTTAAATTCCTTTTAATTGTTTTAAACATTAAAAATTCATAATTAATTTATTTTAATTCATTAAAATACATACAATACCTTCAATTTTTTAGAAAATTAAGTATTCTAATTTAAAATTACTTTCAGATATTAAAATCTAATTTTTACTAATTATTCTTTAATATTTAATTTACTTTAATACTTGCTTACCATGTAAGTAATTGATATATTAGGTATTTTGAAATTAAAAATTATTTTGAAATTATTTTCAAACTCTTTTTGGATGAGCAGTGGATCTCTCAAAAGAAATATTTTAAGTTATTTTAAAACTCATATAGGTTAATATATACATATATATTTTAAGTATTTTAAAATTATATAAATATTTAAATCTTTTAAATTTTGAGAGATCCACATGAAATTTTAAAACATGGGTTAAGCATGTGAATAGAATTCATGGGGGAAAGATTAATGGGTGGTTGGAATCCAATCATTCACTAATCACTTCATTAATCTCGCTTAATTTTCATATTTAGTCTTCTTTTGTATGTGTAAGATGCACGAGCACTTAGTTCAGGCCCTCCTAAATTTAAGGACATGGTGTGTTATGTTTGATTATATGGTGTGTTACCCTAAGGATTAGTTTCAAACAATTGATTCAAACCTACTTAATATAGTGACACCCTAAGGACAATAATTAATGATCCGTCTAGCGAACTTAGAGAAATTCTAGGAGCTAGGGATACCTTTGATAGACATGAAACTGGATACATTTTAACTTTGTGACATCCTAAATCTCATAAAATTTTCTACGAATTTTTAAGATCCTTAAAACCACTTAATCAACAAATCCTAATTAACCCCTTAATTAAGCCCTAATAACTTCAGAAATTTTAATAAATTCACATTAAATATAAAATTACCTATAATACCTCAAACTCTTCAAAGTTTAATGCTTAATCTCAAAAAATTAAAAGCCCCTCAATTGGACTTCAGTTTGAACATTAATTTAATTTTGATTAAAAATTACCCTTTTAATTAAATTTAATATTTAAAAATTATTAAAAATTCCAAATTTCCCCAAAACACTTGGGAACATCTCTTTAGGTCATTCCTAATCTTTGGAGGTGATTCCAACAGGTTTGTAGCTGATTTGGATCAAAACCCCTAAAATGCCCTTAATTAAATAATTTTGATAATTCATTAAATACCTGAACTTTGAAAATTCATAATTAATTCCAAAAAATTTCAAATTGAGTAAACTAAAAGGTCCTCAACTCATATTAAAATCTAGTATTTATTAAAAGTATTAGCTTCCCAAAAATCAACTTAAATCAAAAAGTTAACTCTCCGGTCAACTGTAGTTCGACAACTAGGGCCTAAAACTTCTAAAAATTATAACTTTGCATAGAAAACTCTAAATCCAGCAAATTCATAGTCTAATTACTCCTTGTAAGGTTTAATATTTAATTAAAATAATAGATCCCTTAAGCTTAACCTATTTCTAGAAGTGACCTTTTGGACCCCCTAACTTAGCGGGTAGAGTAACCTCAGACCTGCTAAAATTTGTTAACTCAACTTAAACATTCGAAGAATATTACCCTAAGATTTAAAACTGGCCAACCAACTAAATTAATTTAACAAAGTTGATTGCTACTAGGTAACCCAGGCCTACGAGACTATTAAGTTATTCCCAAGGAGGGTGAAATAAACCTCACGACATCAGTGAGCAACAAAGATAGTAATCAAATTAAACTCTAAAAATAAAACTCTTAAAATCAACCTTAAAACATCAATACTCAAACTTAAACCAAAGTTTCCCCTTTTGACCTTCAATAAATCGGATCACAAATAACTTGAACTAATTATCTAATATAAGACATACCCAAAGCCACACAGCCTACTACACGCACATAGAATTATTTGCTAGGGCACCACTTCTAGCTCTAGGCTAAGCTGATGCTTTACTTTTCTGTTCCTGTTATGTGACGCTCTTACATGTGGCACATGTGCTGGTTGCTTTGATTTACTGTGGTGTTTATTGTGTTAATGATCTTTATTACTATACTTTTTACTTATGTTGTGATATGTGCGATAGGTTACCCATAGGATAGGGGCGATCTTGATACTAATGTTGTCTTCTACAGGTGGTCATGCTCATGTAGTACTATAATAAATGGGGATAAATAGTAAAAATCATGCTTATATAAATACTTGCTACAAGTGCTTCAGATGCTTAGCCCTAAAAAATTAATAAGAGCATGGCTATGTGTGGCTGATATGAGTATTTTATTTTTCATATATAACTGCTTGGGATATTTTATTTGAATAGTTTAGGATAACCATGCAGGAGAGTCTAGATTTTCTTTTTCATGATGTAATATAATTTTTATGTAATTTAATTGAGTTGTGAAAGTCTCCAAAAATAAGACATTTCAAACATAAGGGATCCAAAGGGAAAAGAAAGCCCCTTTCGGGAAATTTCTTTCATTTGGGTACCCTCTTGAAGGATGAACTCCACGAAGATTAAAGGAATATAATCCATAGAAGGATTTGAAGATGATCCGTAGAACAACTTGAAGACAAAGATGAAGATGAAATGCCTTATGTTTAAGACTTGCGTCATTTAGTAGGATTAAAATCCAAGTTATTATTGGTGGAGCCTGGCCACCATTATTTTTTTGCAGACCCTGGGTTGTACTTATATGACACTTGTCATGGACTTTCTTTTTTTTACTCTGGTGGATATATTTATATTGATGTGTTTACTTTATTTGCGCCATAGAAATTGCCTGCTTTTATATGTTTCTTTCTTACATGTGTGTGCGCCTGATTTTGCTAGGCTCTTAAGGACCAAAACTTTTTCTACTCTTAACTAAAATTTAATATTTTAGAAATTAAATAACATAGAAAGCTAATGATCTAGGGAATAGCCGAAATTATCTGGGGTTCCATGCATATTAATGCACCTTCACTCTCCTTACTTTAAGACACTTCCTTGCCTGTGGGTAGAGTCCAGATAATCCGACCTATAAGGATGAGGTGCTAGATCTGGAGAAGTCTAGTCTTTTTAAAAAATTATTTTATAAGCCTTTTTAAAATTTCATTCATCCCTTATTTGGAGACTTTAACTCGCATGCATTGCATTAGAAATTAATTAAATCAAAATTTATTTGCATTAGCTCTAGAAGAATTCTACCCTACATAAGCACAAGGCCATTTAGGAAACTCTCTAGATGTTGGCCTTAACTTCCAAAAACTCAGCCACCCACCCATCTTTCATAAAGACCATATAGCATAGATTTTATACTATTAAGTGGTTAGCTGGCATTCCTTTTTCAGGCAGGATATAAGTCCATGATGCTTTAGCTAGGACACGGGTGTTAGTGTTATGTGTAGAATACTAAACCCACTTTAAACTTAGGGTTCAAGGCTACTACTATCGATGTCCCATTGTATGCCTCATCAATGGGTAAGTCCTCTATCCTTTAGAGGCTATAAAGCCTGCATATTTGCATCACATAGATGATGCCACCTCCACCCTTCTCTCTTGTATGCTCTGAGTGCAATATTTTCTTTTTTTCAGTTTCTTTTTATTACCTTAGTCCCTCCGGATGTCGATGTGAGTCGTGTATGTTAACTGAGCCAAGTTGAACCTTTCTTTCCCCTTGAATATGAACTTTTTAGTCTCCTCCTTATGTGATAATCTCATCTGAAAGAATAATGTAGAATCCTTAATCGAGAGTCTTCTTAAGCCTCGACTTAAGATGTAATTAACTATAGGGGCTTACACTTATGGGAAATGAAATTCCACAATAAATAAACCCCACTCGAGCTGTTGTATTAGGTGGGGGAAACCCCGTGACTCTAATCAGGTCATGCATATTATTATCCATCGAGGTGCATAGGCGAAAGCCGCTATCCTCAATGGTTAATCGTAGGTATGATCTACTCTGCCCTCCCATTGGCTCGCTTGTGAAGAGTGCAAAGGCCTGTGATCATTCTATCCTTCGGAATGGTGCGATCGTACCCTCTGCACTCTATCCCCCACAGAGCGGTGCTCCTTTTGGTGGTCCATAATAGATTGATAGCTCATATTGACACTAATATTGATACAATATAACATAGCATACTGACATGATTTATTGGGTGATACTACTCTTTACTACATGTTTTATAGTTTGATAGATCTCTTTTGATATCACTGATCATATTAATTTTATTATTAATTTTTGATATTTTTATTGCTCATATTAAGTGATTATTAATATTAACTAGAACTAAATATACATTTTTTATTTTTTTGTCTTGTATTAAAAGTAATAATAGAGTTTTGATTTCCTACTGTGCTTTTAGCTAATTATATGTGATTTAAATGATTTCAGGCCACAGAAGGGGTTATGACCAGTTCAAGTGAGAATGCTAGAGATCATCAGGCTTTATATTTTGTTATGTATTTTCTTTTATTCTTTTATAGTCATGAGCATGTGATAGTTTAGTGATTGTATTGATCTCCTGTCTATTATATATTATTTTTTAGAGAATGAATATAGTATAATATTTTGAGGTATATAATTGTTAGTTACTTTTATATTGATGATTTATAGAAGCTCTGATATTTTTTTAAATTGATAAATATGCAATTCTTTTAAATTTGATTCTAGGGCATTATAAAATGGTATCAGAGTAGTTGTTGGAAGCATTGGTTATAACTAGAGTTATAAGAATTAATTATGAGCGGGGTGGAGTTTGGGTAGTATATATTTTCATTTTTGTGGGATTGATTATTTTGCATATGTATGTACGTTGAGTTTGTGTGTTATTGATTAAGAAAAAAGATTTTATCAGTGGTTAGAAGGACCTTACTGATCAGGATACACATAATGGACAGAGTGCAGTAGTAGTAGCTCCAATGAGTTCTGATAGTTTGATACAGCTAGCTAGCATGCTTATACAGACTATGAGTGATGCTCAGAGTAAATATGTGAGACATAAAGAATCAGAAGAGGACATACTTCTACAGAAGTTACATAAGTTGAAGCCCCCATTATTCAAGGGATCTATAGAACCACATGAAGAAAAAATTGGTTATTGAGGATTGAGAAGATATTTGACAACATGGAGTGCCCATAGAATTAAAATGTACCACTTGCAGTGTTCCTATTTGAAGGAGAAGCTAATAGATGATGGATTGGACAGCATAGAGAGAAATTCCAAGGAAAGATGAATAAAGAGATCACCTGGATAGAGTTTGTTGTTATTTTTAGAGACTAATTTGTACCTTTGTCAGCCCAATAATACATTCAGGAGGTTTTCATAATATTGGAGCAGGGGAACATAACAGTAATATAGTGTGAGGAGGAGTTTATTGCACTAGCAAGGTATGCACCTCAACTAGTCAGTACTGCTGATGAAAAAAATTACATATTTCTGAGAAGATTGAATGATGAATTGAGGCATCCATCTATACCACTAAGGATTCAGGAGTATTCAAAGCTTGTTGAGAGAGAAAGATTGGTGGAGAATGACTTGACTATTATAATGTTCAAACATGATATGGGAAATAAGAGATCAGGAGATGACATAATTAGGAGGGAGAGTAGTGAAAAGAGAGGTAGATTTTTAGAGAGCATGGGAGGATCTACATCTGAGTCCAGTGTGGGTGTAATGGAGTGTACCCAATGTGGTAAGAGATATAGTGGACCATATTTTTTGATGACTGGATAGTGTCTTAGATGTGGGCTGCGAGGACACTAGATCATTGATTATCCACTAGAGAGACAAGGGACATGATCCGGATTCAGAGGGGAGCAAGCCATACAAGGTTATAGATATAGAACCATGGGGTCTAGAGAATACAGTGAAGGATCTGGATTTAGCAAGGTAGATTATTATTATGGATATTTTTTCTATAATTTTATAGCCCCAAAATGATTTATAAGAATTTTATATTAAAAATTTTGAATAAATTAAATGTTATATATTAAGATTATATTATTATTTATTATAAAATATCTTAAAGAATTATAACTTTACTTAAATCCCATTTTCCCTTTACGCATTCAGTTGAAAAAAAACTAGAGAAATGGTTTGGGGAAAATGAGAGAAAATGAGAGGAGAGAGAAGAATGAGAGAAAATGATAGGATAGAGAAAAATATAAGTGAAGATTTGAAGGTCGTGAAGCAATTTTTGTCAGTCAGCCCTGTTAGAAAAATTATTCGTCTCACTATAGAGAATAATTATCCTATCTTTGATTTTAATAATTTTATATTTTTGTATATTTTTTTATCAAATTTGTGTTTCTATTGCTGATGATGAGGTTAAATTTGTATTGATAAAACTTTCACCGTATAACTTTTTGTATGTGATAGATGTCAATAATATAAATATTTTGACTATAATATATTGAATTTTTACCAGTTAAATTGAAAGATATGATTTTTTGAAGTAAATGCATAGTATACAAAGTTGATAAATTTCCCTGTATTTATATATTTCTGTATTTCTTACATGATATTGACTTACATTGCATAGAAAAATGATAACATTTTTATGTATGCAAGGAAGGCTCGCATTTAACACTATAATGAATACAAGTTGGCTCTTAAAATATAATATCCTACGTAGAAGGGTGGGCTGACGGGCTTTCCTTTAAATAATAGGTTGGTGGTGTAATCCTAGTTGTAGCCTATAACTGATTGAATGAATTACGCCGACAGGTAAATGGTAACGACTCTTAAATGAATATTGAAAGCCACTTGTGAAAATTAACAGCTTGAGAGCTATGACAGATAACAGATGTACAAAAGCAAATACCACATTAAAACTAAATGGCATGCCTTACTTTTCATAATTATACTCATAAGAATATTTACCTGATAGTATATTAAACTGATTGATGATACATTAAATTGATTGATAGATTGATAGCTTATAATGATATTAATATTGATATAATATAACATAGCATAGTGACATGATTCATTGGGTGATACTACTCTTTACTATATGTTATAGTTTGATAGATCTCTTTTGAATTTATTGATCATTTTGATTTTATTATTGATTTTTTAGATTTTTATTACTCATATTAAGTAATGATTGATATTAACTAGAATGGAACAAACATATTAATTCTTTTATCTTATATTGAAAGCAGTGATATAGTTTTGATTTCCTGCTAGGCTTTTTAGCTCATTATATATGATTTAAATGATTTAAGGTCAAGGAAGAGGTTAGGGCCAATTGGAGTGAGATTATCAGAGATCCTCAGATTTTCTTTAGATTTTTCTCTACACTTTCTTTTATTCTTTTTTAGGTTGGAGCATGTGATAGATTAGTGATTGTGCTGATCTCCAGGCTATTGTATATTTATTTTGAGAGAATAAAAATAGCGCTATATTTTGAGGTATGTAATTGTTAGTTATTTTCATTAGTTAATTATTTAAATTAATGATTTATAGAAGCTCTAGTATATATATTTTTAAAATGATAAATGGACAATTCTTCCAAATTTGATTTTAAGGCATTACACGACGTTCGATCATAAAATGAACTTCGTTGTTGCATTCAAAACATTAAAAATATTCCAAGTTGACTATAATCTTGCCCAACGAAATTCGCTCGAGGAAATCAACACGAATCTCGACACAACAGCGCATAGCTTGAGGCAATGAGGCACAAAAACTAAGGAGTTATAGAAATTTTGCCTCATTCTTGTCACCTCCATGATGACAATAAATAATAATAATAATAATAATAATAATAATAATTAAAAAAATCGATCAAAAAAACTATATATCAAAATTTAAATTACCTCGGCTCTGTCGAATCCGCCCCAGAAATCCTTTAGAAATCACTGTAAAATCCTTCGACACTAACACACCATCGTTTCCCATCAATTTTGCATCTCCATTGCAGCTATCATCTCGAACGAGGCCTTACCTCGTCGTTAAAATGTGAGAGAAACAAACACATCATTTCTGTTCGTTTGTTGGCAAATTACAATGACTCCTTTGTTCTGATATTCTTCCCTCATGCGAAAATGCTCGAGTTCCTGCATTCTGCTTCCTCTCACACAAAATCCACCCATTCATTCCTCCTTGCTCCCATCAAAGAAGTTCGAATCCCTCTGCCTCACACTCTACAACCGATCGAACCTCACACCTCCTCTTGTTAGCTTCACGACTTCAATCCTCCAGTCAAGCCGACACCTGCGCCCGACCCTCGCAATCGAGGTCGACGATCCACACAGCCAAGTTCTCCTTACCCACTCTACATCTAACCAAACCGATCAAAGCTTCTCTGACGCCTGCACCTTCTGATCTATAACCATACAATCCCAATCTGAAGCCCTGTCCGACTAAACCTTCAAATCGATTCAGTTATTCGGTTCTTATTCGATCTTCTAGCTCATCGATCTGCATCGTTAGCAGCTCTCCCGACCTCTGGCCTTTAGCATTTGATATCAGTTGCCCATTCATCCAACCCTCATGAACTTCTCTATTGAAGATGAATGTCCAGCTTACCCGCCGACAACTATTTACTCGATCTAGCCTCCCTTTCATGTAATCCTCTAATAGTAGCCGCCTCCTCACTGTGTCGATCACCCTTCTATTCAACCATACTCCAGGCTCATACAACCAACTCTTTCCCACAACTCACCTGACTTCCTCTCTGTTGAGCTGAGCCGAGGATCCCAATAGTAGTAGCAAAACCTCTTTAGTCGTCTTCCTATCTCTCTAATATAATTAGCATTTATAATAATAATAATAATTATTATTATTATTATTATTATCATTTTTTATTATTATCATTATTGTTCAGTAAAAAAAGAGGAGTTTTTGGAACCGTGCCTTGATCTTCGTGCCCTTACATTGCCACCATCGACTTACATAAATGTATAATGATCTCAAACTCAAAAAAAACAAAAAAAAGTCCCACTTTCGATGCTCGCGGTGTGCCAGGGGATCACATATGCACACTTTTCTCTAGCAAGATGG
This sequence comes from Dendrobium chrysotoxum, assembly GCA_019925795.1. Classification (NCBI taxonomy): domain Eukaryota; kingdom Viridiplantae; phylum Streptophyta; class Magnoliopsida; order Asparagales; family Orchidaceae; genus Dendrobium; species Dendrobium chrysotoxum. The sequence goes on along the minus strand of CM034297.1, from coordinate 46,751,958 downwards.
GAGGGAACTCAATGTGGCGCTTGCGGTGAATCAGGTGAGCCTTATGCATGCTTTTCTTAGCATGGCAGGGTAAAATTTAAGTACCCATGTATGTGCCTCAGTGCCTGTGGAAAAAAATTCTATTTTCAAATAGGTACCCCGAAGACTAATACACGCCTTTCTATGGCCTGGTGGGACCGAAAACCATGGCTGCAGTGTCATCCAACACTGATCACACACGTCCTTCTCTAACATGATGTGCAGGTTAAGCCTCATGGATTTCCCCTTAAACAGGGGAGAAGTTGGGAGGCTGTCAAAATTCAGATTGATGACACATGGAACTTGAATAATAATAAGGGACTTGACTTGAGCTAAACAGCAGAGAGTTGAGCACTTAAATGAACCACAGGGAACATAACTTAAAACCGTACAATAGGGAACTAGACCTTAAACTCTAAAATGTGCAATTAATTTGAAAATACAAATCCTTAAATACAACCTAAGTCACTCAAACAAGCATGAATAAAGAGGCAGGGAACTCAAAACAAATGAAAATTTGAGCACTACTTGTTTGCAAGCAAAGATCAAGTGTTCAATGTGCAACGTTCACCTCCGTAGTACCCTTCAAGCAAGAGGGACAAAAGTGTATTGAACGAATGAGTGTCAGCCAACACGTACAAAAAGAATCTAGTAATAAATGTAGCATCATTTGGCAGTAAATGTCAACATATAGATGAATACACACCTCTGCTTGTAGTCAATAGCAATTAACTAACAAGCAAGTGCATTGACCCGCTTATGAGCAATGACAGCGCATGTAGGAGCTTACCAGCTAATATGCATAGGGAAACCAATAATGAATACAGTTCAACTAGTAGCCCACATCAATATGCAAATGAATATACTAAACTTGCTGGCAAATGGTGGTATCCTCTGAAGACATGCACATTAAGCATACAACAAATGCCAAGGTGTTCATACAGTCGACATCAATCATGCTTTCAATAAATATCTTGGTATCCTACAAGTGAAAGCAGTTGATTTTGCAATAGATGTCAACACTTACAATCCACTATAAAAGATTCATCTGCAAATAATAATGTTCCCTGTAAATACCAATAAGCAGTGATGATAGATGTGCTACAAGTATGGTAGACTCCTTGTAAATATAGATACATGTGCAACATCAAACAGCTTGCAAAATAAATAAGTTAATCTACTGGTGAGCGATGATGGTGGATAAGCTATGAATGTAACAAACTCCCTACGGTCAATATTAGCTAGCTTGCATATATATACTGCGATACTTATGAACGATGAAGGTTAATACACAATGAAAGTGGCATCTTGCTAGCCAATGCGTAGGGGAAATTAGTAGTGTAGCAGCATTCTTACAATCAACATTGATCAGCAGGAAAGCGAATATACCAAGTTCCTATGAACACTGAAAGATGTACAAATGAATGTAGCAACTCGCCAATCAATGTGCATAGGGGAATCATCGATGAATACAGCTCACCCTACAACCCACATTGATGTGCAAAAGAATACACCAAACCTACCTGCAAACAGTGGTATTCTTGCAGACATATATGGGTAGCATACCATGAGTGTCAGGGCATTTATGCAGTCAACAAAAATCAAGCTTTTAGCAAATGCATTAATCCTCTTCAAGAAAAATAGGCCAATATGCATCAAATGCAGACATCTACGAGCCGCTATAGAAAGTTCGGCATGCATGCAATGAGTTAAAGAGGTGATGGTAGAAGCCTTTCAATGCATACAATGACCCTATTTACAAGCAACACTAGTAGATACACTATAGATGTGATGGGTCCTCTGGGAACACAAGCATACACTCAACATGTCATCCACAGAAAAGTATAAAAGAACTTCAACAAATGTAGACACCTACGAGTAGTTGTAGAAGACTCATCATGTATACTACATGTTATCCAACAGCAAATGCAAAAGGGCTATGATAAATGCAAATATCCATGAGCTAATGTAGGAGATTCATTAGTGCATGACAGTCTACTTGCATAAAGTAGAAAATGACCTAAAACACAACATTAAAATTCACCTGTAAGCAGAAGCAAGAATTCATAGTAGAAATTGTAGGTTACTGGTGAGTTAAAGAAGTAAATTTATGGAGCCAGGCTATCACACCAGATATCAGCCTAGTTGCAAGTAACATATATGAGGTTCCTGATGTACCACATAGATCATTTACAGGTTGAAGTACACTCCTGCAAGCTGAATACTGAGGAAAATAACAACATGTAGAAGATTAAAGGAGCTAAACAACACTTGCAATGTGTAATAAATGAAGTACAATGCCATGCCACTGGATCCGTAACATGTATACAAGAAGACAGAACGAATCTACCAATTCTAAAATAAAACCCTGCATACCTGTCAACATGGGGCATTTGCATAACTGGTTATTCCAAAATGCCCTCTTATGCAATAAAGTAGAAAAACTTTCTTGGGCCCCGATGAGCGTGTTGTACTCACACGTGTGAGGTCTTAGGATGCTACGTGGGTCAAGAAATGAGCCTAAGTTTGAGCCTGATCCTTTTATGTGAATAGATAGGAGTCAACACGGTTTAAACTATCAAACAAATATATGGTGCGACATTAACAAGAATATTTATTTTATACATTCATATTAGAACTTCTAGGTCTATAACAAAAAAAAAATCACCAATAAGGGAATAAAGCCAACAATGAACCTGATCATTTATCGGCAAGTTGATATAATCGATAAGGTTCAACTGATAAAATGAAAATGCCCATAAATACCCCGATGATGACTGTGTTGATAGAAAATCTCAACCTGAGGGACCATAAATGTTTTAAAATGCCTCTCAAATCACCATAAAACACATTCAAATTGATTTTGATGTTTACCCAATGATGATCGTGTTAGCAAAAAATCTCAACCGGAGGGGATCACAAATATTTAAAATGCCTCCCAAATGCCCATAAAAATTTAAAATTCCAAAGTTATTAAAGCCTAAAATATTTAAAATAAAATAATTCATCAAAAACCTAAAGTAAAATCCATCCACCCTCCATAACAATTTGAAGTAGACAAATCTGAAAATTACTTCAACTCACAAAGAGCTAATGTCTAGTTGATAATATCACTAGGATTCATTTTTAAATAGTCTCTTGCAAGTAAGGATATGACATGTGTCCTTTAATCAGTATTTTTGCCTCCAAATGGCACCACTTGTAAATAGTTATGATCAAGACCCTCTAAACCAGGTGGTTTTGTTGCCAAATGGCACCACTAAATTACGGTCATGGTTAGATCCTGCATGTTCCCCAATAGCTTCAAATCCTTGAGATATGAATTAATAAGATATAATAAATAGGACACAAAGCCCCTTTGTTAGCTAAGTTGGATTCAATTTTTTACCCTTAGTTAAATATTTACCCCAGGTGTAAAAGGTACCCTTAGACAAAGCAACCTATGGCTGCCGACAAGGATCATTCTATCAGGTTGGGTTGACTACCTTCTTTGACTAAGTAGACCAAGGACCATAATGGTCCAAGATGACAGAACCATAGGATCTTAATCGGGTCCATCATCACCCCAACCATCCGCTTTAAGTGCAAGGTGATAAATTTTCTTATTTGAAAATTTAAATTTTCAAATACCAAATCATGATGCTACTATATACCTGATCTATATTTGACAACTAGCCTTAATCGAAAGTTCTCTCTCATTATCAGAAGGGATAATTAACTATAGGGGCTTGCACCTATAGGAAAGCTGAACTCAGATCATAAAGCCCTCGCAAAATGAGGGCGAAATCTCTAGGTAATGTCTAATTCAAAACCCAATCTGCCTTCTAAAAATTTGCCTCAAAACTTGTTAAAACTCTCCTCGACGACCCAAAAAAGAAAGAAAGAGGCTGCGAAGAGGCTTGGGCGTGAAGTTTTGGAGCCCACAAAGACCAAACAAGAGGGACCCACAAAAATATAGGGCACATCCACAAAAATTAGCTTTTAAAACCCTTTAGTTAAGGCTTTATAGCATCTTGGTTCCATTTAACAGAAAGATTAATAAATGGTCACTCACATACCAAAATTGAACTTTCGGATATCTCAAAAGTATTACCATACATTTTGAATTCTTTAACCACCTCACCATAAGGATGATCATCAGATTCATTTAAAATAAGGTATACCAGCAGTGAAAACCAAAAACAACAAAAGCACAATTAAAATCACACCATGATCTTTTAATTAGTTGAAAGCATTCTTCAGTAGTTGTTTGATTCATTAAGCTTTCCTACATGATATGATCACACAACATGATCTTTACTATCACATACCAAAATGCTCAAGCAATTTCTACAAGCTAGTGCTTGAACATGACCTTAACTATTAACATGTGTGCATGCATATTTATATATGTTTATACTTATATTATGATTATGCATATTTATACAAATTATATTTATATAGATATAGGTATATACACATGACAAGTATATTTTATAATTAATATATGACTTTTATAGACCATATATTTATGAATAGTTTGTTCTTTGCTTAATAAGTTAATTAGTCAAACACAAATAAAAATTTTGCTTGTTTTCTTAATGAGATAAATTAAGTGATACTTGAGCTTGCTCAATCTTTCCTGTATACACCCTTAGAGATATCATATCCTACTATTGGTGATGAGCAAGCAAACATTTTATAAATTTCATGAATAGTAAGATGTTATGCAAATAATGTCAACTTTCCACCATATAGTCTAAGGCATATTTATTTCTTATCATTACTTCTCTAAAGCTTAGCAGACATCTTTCCAATGATTGGAATAATAGTCATGCAAAACCAAGTTGAAGCTTAAGTCATCCCAAAAGAAATGGAGGTAAAAGAAAAGAGCTTTATAATGGGTGATGTAGAGAATGTTTTAGAATATTTTTCATTGAATATTGGTCATTCCCATATCCTTATAAATCCTGCAAAATTATCTTGAAATGATATGTTTACTTCAAACTTTTTGTAGAGCCAACTAAAGAAGCATGAAATTAGATCATAAGAAAACAAGAAAAATATCAAAACCTTCATGCTTGCAGAAACCTTCACAAAGACATATGTACCAAGAGATTTCACAACGGAAAGTCGGTGTTCATCGACATAGACTACAATAATTCCTTGGGATCCAAAGGTGAGAGCTATAAACATTGTGAGTAAACCAATAACTCCAGCCCCAATGATGAGAACATTTATCTCTGGACTAATATTAGCTCTCCTGCAAGCATGCACTGCAACACTAAGGTGCTCACATACTACCCCTTCCTCCAAGCTCATGTTATAAGCAAGCTTAAACCAAAGTTCAATAGGATGTACCAGCTATAAATAGTATAGTTGAACAATGTTGAGACTCCAAATTAAGAAAATGTTTAATTACTAGTCTTCAAATTCATGAAAATGTCATTACAAAATTGTTAAATTTTGAGCACCAATTTAGCTGTACACCAACAAAGAGATTCTAATTATGTCAAAATGCTCTATCTAACTAACACATGGATATACATGGTTTGGTAAATTTAAGCATTATTAAAACACTATTACTACCCTCATCTTAACTCTTTTTATTTTTGCATCTTTATTAATTAAGCTTTTAAGGTTCATGCACAATCATAAATTAAAAAGAAAAAAATGAATATTTGCTTGTATAGTATATTAGCCATTAGATAATGTAAACAATTAGTGATGACTGTACTAGCATATGATAGGTTATACTTTGAATAATTTTTTTTGAAAATTTTTTATTTTATTTCATTGCAAAAAAGGTTACACAATTCTTAGAGGGAGTAACATCAAGCTGAATGCTCAAGGAGCTACATTAAAAAAGAGAAAAAAAAACCTATATAGACGTTGATCCCTAACTAGTTATAAACATAAAAGCAAAAGGCAGGCTAGGGGCTTGACCCCAAAACTCCACCAGGAGCAGTAGGACCACATCAGGAATGCATAATTCCAATAGACACCAAAAAACACATCCTACGAAATCTTAAAATATATGGAGAGGAAAATACCAAATAAATGCACATACCTGATATGACAACCAATATATAGTGGAGGTCAGCCAAAACCTGAAAGAGAAAGAAATCAAAATACAACATCCAATCCAATAATATAACTGCTAAAATGAGAGCAATAAAAGACCCAGAAGGAGCAAGAGAAAAAAAACCTATCAGCACAACAAAATCAAAATGAAAGCAGTGGAACCTCTCCAACAAATACACCAGCAAACAACACTAACCTCTGCTACAGATAGGAAGGAATGGGGAAGCTCTATCAAACAAAATAAAATAATAGCTAAAATACACCAAAAGAAGGCCAAAGCGATAAAAAAAGAGTAAGGATCACATATCAATAGACTTAACAACAAAAAGATATTACAACCATAAGACTAGAGCCCATATCAAGAATAAAATAATGTAACAAAAACATATAACCAAGTGAGCACCTATGAGGCCTTAATCAAATAACACAACAAAAGTTCCATAGAATTAAATCTAGACATAGACAAAAGAAACAAACCATTAAAAGAAATACAACTAACACAAAACAGGAAATCAGGGCAAAATACATAGGCCATCATAAGGAAAAAGAAAACCAATAACATAGAGATAACCCATAGAAGCATTGACATGGAGAAACAAAAGATAAAAATAATACATGTTTTAATCAACCAAGAAAATTCGTCTAGGCTATCCAATATAGCTACTTGCTAGAACTCGGCCAACCCTAGTAAAGTTGACCAACGACTATGCATTGATCCATTCAATATTTAAAAATAATCTATAGGAATTTAATATAATTGAAGAGCTATATCTAGCATTTTTGATATTATGGCGTGTGAGCGAGCATCCTACGTTGCTTTAACCACATGCGAGAGGACGTGTAAGTGTTAGTGAACGGTCGTCTTTAAACGTACCGATATTTGAGTTTTACCAACAAATAAAATAATACCACTAGGGAAACGATGCTAAAGCCACACCTGTGTTGAAGGATATGAGATGATGGACAGAGAAACTAGTGAGAGCTTAAGTGAAACCCCCCATAGGGGATGGTAAAAATAGAATCGCAGAAGACTGTGATGTCTCATTACCTGGGCATGAGTTGGTCTGAGAGAATGCTTTTTGTAACCTATTTCATTTAGGGGGCATGGTGGAAAATAATGAATATGTTGAACTTTTACGCTCAACGAAGGCATGGGATTGCACCGATACAATTAATGCCCCAACTAAAAACATTTTTTTGGAATTGGATGGAATCATTCCACAAAAACTATATGAAGGAATTACTTTCAGCAGTAATGACACTCTTCAATGTGTGCTTAATGGGTGGTCAATCATGAATAATATGGAGTATATTAAAAACACATCTAATAAAATAAGGCTTACAGTTAGTTATGCACAACATGATCACCCCTCCCATCTGTGCATATGGCATCTACACTCTTCGAAAAAGCAAAAGACTTGGTGGTATATGGAAATTATCATCCAGTGGACCTCCACATGCTTGTATGAATCATATCATGTCAGGTGGCCATCATAATTGCAACTCAAAGGTTATTTGTTACTATATTACAACTATTTTTGTTAGCAAATAGGTAAAAAGCCAGGTGAAATCATTACTCAGATGGAGTTAAAGTTCGACATTATGATTCCGTACATTAAGGCATGAGATGCATGGAGGAAGGATATCAAATCAATCTTTGGTGGTTATGTGGAGACATATTGTTCACTACACCGTTTCATGGAAGCCATTAAAAATGCACTTCATGGATCAGTTCATAACATATAATTGATTGAGAACAATCGGTTCAAATTGCTTTTCTAGGCATTTGGTCCAACAATTGAGGATTGGAAATTATGTCGCTCTGTCCTTAGCTTAGATGAGACATTTTTATTGGGTAAATATAAAGAGACTCTACTGGTTGCAGTGGGCATTGACGAAAATAGTGGATTATACCCCCTTACATTTGCTGTTGTGGAGGCTGAGTCAAACAAGTCTTGGTCCTGGTTCTTGCAGATGCTCTATGACCTTATTCCAGTGATTTAATCTTGATGAGATATTTTCTTCGTATATGATAAGCACTCCAAAATTGTTTGAGGATGCCAGGAAGTCTTCCCGCGCACAGCAAACTGACACTGTTTATGACACTATTGGGAGAGCTTCAAGAAATTTGTTCATCATATAGTAGTTACTGATTTTGAAGGTATTTGGGAGAATATGTATTGAATTGGGAAACGAGATGAGTTCTCAACATTCAACAAACACATGTCAGACATCAAAAATTTTAAGCAGGAAGCACATCAGTGGTTGGTCAAATAAGATGTGAGCAAGAGGACTCTTTGGTATGGTGGTGGGTTCTGTTACAGGATCATGACTATGAATGCTTCAGAGTGCTTCAACAGGTTCCTTAAACGTGCATGCAAACTACCCATCTAGGGTTTAATCACAACAATATACTAAAATATTATAGCTCTATTTAAAAAGTGTATGGACGATGTCACCTCTTAGCTTACTATTGTGGAATCTCCATTTACCCCACATATAAGGAGCTCGTTAGAGCAATATGAATGTGAAGTACATCGTTGTCCAACCCCTATTTGCATAAATCATTAGGAGTATCAGGTACTCGATATGTCTTATAGAGAATTCAAGATAGAAATCAGTTCAATGCCACAACTATACCATATGCCTTACATCCATGCTATTATCATTACAAGTGTAAAATGATGAGATAATAGTACGTTTATTTCACCCTACTATAACATATAGTTATACCAACAAAGTTATGCTAGCCTTTTTCATGTTGTACCAGAGAAGGTCATGGTAGAAGGCATTATACCTTTATCACCCCCTAAGTTCAGGCGGTGGGATGGGAGACCGAGGCCGACAAGTTTGAGAAATACAATGGATGAACCCAAAAAAAAAATGCTGGTCGAGCTTACAAATTTTGTGGTGTCAATGGCCATAACAATGCTACATGTCCAAAAAATGCTAGCACTTCAAGGTCAATCTTTAACTCTCTATATGTTGTGACTCTAATGAGATAACTAATAATAGGTCCCATTTATTTTGCACAAGGTAGAATGCAAAGTTAGTATTGTGTATATATTCTATAATTCCGTACGAGGTTGTCTAAGTGTCAGTGCTGTGGAATTATGCTATTCAAATGTGTGTATAAAAGTAGAATAATTTTCTTGTATTGATATGGGATTTAAAATGGTTTGTAATCGTTATTTCATTTAGAATACTTGTAACTTCGACAACTTGTAATGATTATTTCAAATGGTGTGTGTGATCTAACGAAATATGTATCTAATTAAATAGAAGCTAACTTATAAGTTCTATGATACAATTGAATGATGTAACATAAATATAGTCATTTTGAATATATTAATATAACTTTAGGGTCATCAAAAAAATAAATTTTATACAATTAAAATTTACCAAATTACTTCATTGGACTTGAGTAGATCCGGCTCCTTGAAATTACATAATTACTCTATATTAAAAATTACAAAATTACTCTATATTAAGCTTCTATAAAAAAAATTGCATAATAACAAATTTACACAATTGAACCAAAACCTAGAAAATATTTGAGAAATTACCATACACAAATATTCATGAGCATAAACTTGTAATTATAGAAGCTTATTTATAATGAAGATAGTTTATTGAACCAATTCTTGCAGATATGACAAATAAGACGGGTAATGTTCATCATCATCGAGCAGCACACAGAGCTGCGCAGCCCCAGGCTGAGCCACTAGAGAATACTTATGTCCCGAGCATCGCTGCACTAGGAGATATATATAGAACTGCTTCTCCTGATGAGGTATACTTATATCTTTTAATTTGGCATGTATTTAATTTAAATGTATACAATTATAATAATTTATATAAACTCACAGGCATCACTGTTATTGGGGGCTACTCACCGACGCATGGCTCATGAGTGGTCATTTGTTTTCCAATGATTCATTTATGGTCTATACCATATTGGGCTTGACCTGATCCAACACCTTCAATTCGTCAGATTGGACCATTATCTTATTACATTCTTGGTTGAGCGATGGTGACCTTCAATGAATACATTCCACTTACTGGTAGGGGAGATAACTATCACCCTAAAAGATGTACAAGTTCTTCTTAGACTTAGGGTGAACGGAGATGCCATGGTTGGGCCGCCTGTTTGTGGGAGCTGAACTTCGATGGGGGACTTAGAATGATTGTTGTGATGAGCTACTTGGTAGGTGCCCTAATCCTAATACAGTGTATCATCGTCACGTAGATGAAGATGTGCAATCTTCTTTTGCTATGAGAACTTTAGAGATAAACTAGATAATGCCACTGCGCTGGCTGCTATTGACCTTCTACAAAGAGTCTGATGAGGATTTAGACCCTTGTGTATTCATGTAGCACATTAGAGCATATGTTTTATACATGATAGGTTGTTTCTTCATGCCAGAGTGCTCTGACTCACATGTATCTTTACAGCACCTTTCACTTATGAAAGATTTGATGGAGTTCAAGCAGATTTCATTGGGTAGTTTTGTCCTCACAAACCTATATAGAGAGAGCTCTATTTGGTTACGAAGCCCGCTAGATTGGATATTGATTGATGCTTGCCTCTGCTGGAGGTTTGCTCATGGGAGAGAGTACACATTGGGTGACCGACACTTCACATGCTTACATTCTAAGATATTGCCAGAAAACCTCTTGGTTACAGGTAATTTTTTCCTTAAATTTATGTAATTTATATATTATGCATTATTCATTTCAAACTATTAAACATAATTTTATGCAAAGGTGGATAAGGACCATTTGCGTGAACTTCTAGTAGGAAACTTGTTAACTATCAGAGCGAGCTTGATGGATTCCGTCAAAGCCAGGAAATCGAACATTCATAATTGAAAACTATACATAATCTTATCACCTCCAAACTCATTCAACTAAACAATTTCTAAATAAATTATGATGACACCACACATAGAGGACATCATTGTGAGGATGCCTCCTATATTCTAGGAGGCATTAAAGATATGTAGAGCTTGAGTCTCAATGATTAGCTTGATGTGGGTTGAGTGGCATGTGATAGACTGGGTGATGCACTAGTTCAGTGGTGTCCAGTCCACAGATGTACACCCAATTGAATAAACCTTCAAGCAAGTTGATGGGTATGAAAGAGATGATGTTGATTGGACATGCTACCACTTGAATAACATAACTCTATGGAATAATAAGCGTGCACTCGTCATACCAATTATTCCACCAAAAGAAAATGGAAGGGAGGTGTTGGCCTTATACATGGGATGGTACAGGTCATGAGCCTCCATGTACGTACTGAATTTTCCCCAACAACCTTCGGAGATGTTCTACCCAAGGTCTCCAAGCGATTAGATGATGGTAAGTAAGCGTGTTTGTCCATGTGCACTTGTAATTTGAGTAATTTTATTAATCATATTTTAATGTTATATTGTACTATTTAAAAAAGGCTGATTATATTAGATGTAGTAAACATGTTACACACCCCTTCACCAGTCAGCATGCGAAAAGTGCAAGTTTGATGCAGCAGGCACTTGATGATGTTGATGAGTTATATTATAGGCTAGATGCATCTTTATTCATTGACTACATCACATTTGATTCAACTGAGTACCAGGGGAGACAATGATTCAGTAAAGGCCATGAACAGGCTTAGCCATCAAGGCGATCTATATTAGATGTTCCTTCAAGGATGGTGGGGGAGAGCAGTCACCAATGAGCGGGATATAACCCACCAAGGCAGTCAATGTATGTGGGCTCGGAAGACTTTATTGTGCCATCACAGTTTGTTGTAGGATTTCCAACCATGATATGGGGACAAGATTCATTAGAGGTAAGACCATCAACATAATATTGGAACAAGTACGACCTGCAATGGGGCAGCACTACTTCTACTTACTAGACGGATACTCATGCATCACAGCCAACATCGCTGCACACATCGAGTATGTAGATCCATTCATGGACGAATTTGTTTGGATTGCCAGAATCTCCTACATAGTAGGATGAGCTCCTCTACAAAACGTAACCACCATTAAGCACCATAAACGAGGCGGGTGAAGTTAGAGAAGCTAATGAGACTCAAATATATTGAAGGACTAGCTAGCCACCTAGTAGGTACACACCAGGGAGGGGAGCCATTCCCCAACATAAAAGAAGTAACAGGTAAACTTGGCATGAGGTATTGTTATATCGATGTAATTGAACTACATTTCTCATTTTTTAGCAACATATAAATTTATAATTTTATTTTCATATGAATTGCATAAGGGATGTTGATAAGTAATAATCTCAACAAAATTATATTCATATAAGTAATCATCTTATCCAAATCTCAACAAAATGTACCATAATAAAATGCATCAACACACTAGATATTAATTTTAATAAGCATGCTGAAGAAAACACAATAGAAGCAAACATATATATTACTGCATAGCTTTACTATTTTCTAAGCATCATACGCAGACATGCTTGGAGTTAGGTTTTAGTTAGACAGCACTTGAAGTTAAAATCAAACTTATATTGAAGGTGTTTTCTGTCCTCGCCATTTAAAAACTTTCTTGGCTTGCCTTTATGTAATAGTTACTTCATCCAATTATTATAGAAATTCAAAATGAAATCATCCAAGCTAGAATACCAATGATGATATAACATGGTAGGCTCAAGGTCTATGTTGCTGCAAGAAACATCTGACAAATGACCACCTTTTTTCTCATGTTGTATCTCATAATATTGCATCTGTAGAAATGAGGACTAGGGGCGGAACCAGCCTTTCATTTTAGGGAGAGGGGAGGGGGGGGGGGGGGGGGGGGGGGGGGGGGGTGTAAAATTTTCATATTAATAGACTAATATTTTAAAAAAACCAAATGAGGACAAAATTCAAATCAAAATGATTTGTTTTACAAGGTGCATGAAGAGATTAAAATAAAAGACACAAACATTATTTTCTTAATTTTTATTCGCAAAATACAAAAAATTGCTTATATAGTTTGTAGACTGCAATATACCAAAAATGTAAATAAAAAAATTACGATTCTATCATATTTACAACATAGAAGTTCAAAAAAAAAGTGCATGTAGAATAGAAATTCTCCAAGTTCAAAAATCAGATTGCACTTGCACAATATAAATTTATAAATAATTATAAGGAAAGAAAGCGGTCTATACAAAAAATTGCACACTATTTTTTTTTTTTTTTTTTTTTTTTTTTTTTTTTTGAGAAAGAACAAATCCATAAAATGATGGGGGGGGGGGGGGGGTAAAATTTTCATATTAATATTAATAGACTAATATTTTAAAAAAACCAAATGAGGACAAAATTCAAATCAAAATGATTTGTTTTTCAAGGTGCATGAAGAGATTAAAATAAAAGATACAAACATTATTTTTTTAATTTTCATTCACAAAATACAAAAAATTGCTTATATAGTTTGTGGACTACAATATACCAAAAATGTAAATAAAAAAATTACGATTCTATCATATTTACAACATAGAAGTTCAAAAAAAAAGTGCATGTAAAATAGAAATTCTCCTAGTTCGGAAATCAGATTGCACTTGCACAATATAAATTTATAAATAATTATAAGGAAAAAAAGCGGTCCATACAAATAATTGCACACTATTTTTTTTTATTATTATTTTGAGAAAGAACGAATCCATAAAATGATAAAAATGTAAAAAAGAAGAGGAGAACTAGCAAGATTGCTCACCTCGATCCAAAATTCACCTCAATTGAGCTTCTCAGTAGGAGGTAACGAGCAAGTGCAAGATTGCTCACCTCGATCCAAAAGGTAGCGACCGACCAAAATCCTAGCGCTCGATCGATATTGGCTGCTCTAAGGCAACGGGCATATGATAATGCTCTGAGGCAATGACCAAATACATGAGAACACTAAAAAAGGGGGGGTGGAGCAAGCGGAAGAGGATGACGTACCAGAGAGGAGAAGTCGAAGAAAACAGAATCCTCACGATGACAGTCGCTTCCTATTGAAAATCTGAAGAAGCCGAAGCAAGCGAAGAAGCCAAAGAAATGAGTCCCCAGAGTGGAGAAGTTGAAGAAAGCGAGTCACTAGTCACCTCCTACGAGTGAGGGGAGAGCCGCGGGCACGGGCTGAGTCTTCGGCAAAAATGAGCGAAAATAGTGAAAAAAATCGGCTATAGCAAATTTTAACATGGTTGAGGGGCAAATTACTAAATTGCCCCATCTTTAATAAGTATTTTAATTTTTTTAGGTTGGGCAATTGCCCCCCCCCCCCCCCCCCCCCCCCCCCCCCCCCCCCCCCGCGACTAAATCGTGGTTCCGCCCCTGATGAGGACTAATGAGATGGGCATCAACTTCTAAGAATCTCATTTGAAGATATTTCCTACCAGTGGCATTTAAAAAATCTCTCGTCTTATTGTGTTTTATCCTCATTTCCTCAACATACACATTTCAAAGTATACAGTCCTTATCTTCTAATCAAGGATTTAACACTTAAAAATCTTATTCGCATTCGTCTTTTGCTCAAACGAACTATCAATTGCATGTGCTATACAAGTATGCATTCTTCTACATGCCTTTTCGAACCTTTCTTTATTTGGGATGCCTTGAATCCTCTCCATATAATGCCAATATATTTTAAATGCATCAACTAAAATCTTCACAAGTCAACTTCATATGTACATGTACCCCTTAAATAATAGAGGTTATACACATCCCACCTTCACATGCACCTCGAAATTAAAATATTGTTTGATTGGACTTTATATCCTTACAGGTCATTTAACATGATGGGTTGTTGCAAGCAATAATATCATATTCATGAATAACAAGACAAATTTAAAAGGATCTTATGCTCTGAATTAAATTTTGATAGAGGAATTCAAAGTCCAAACCAACTGAAACTGCATAGTAACTACTTTTAGTGAACTAGCATATTTGGAATAGACTAACATAATTCATTAAATGTTACAAATCAAATACTTAGATAAATAGTAAGATTATTTGTTCGTAAAATATAAAATATTAGTCTTCATTATTTCTTAAATATAATTACTTTTTAAATATAATTAATAAATAGATTATAATAATATATACATGCTTAATGAAAATTCTTTAATTACCACATCAATAATTATTTTATTCAAAATTTTCTTATAATAAATGTAAATATAGAATTAATATATAATTTTTATACAATTATAATTCATTATTAACTCCATAATAAATTATTTAATACATGCCTTAATATTTTCTAAAATTATAACAAAATATATACATACTTAATACAAAATTCACAGAAATGAGTTAATAATAACTTTAATTAAACATTTTATAATAAAAGCAAATATTTAAATAATATATTACTTTTATTTAGTAAAAAAAAATTACAGTATACTAAATTTCATTTAAAGCTGATATAATTTTAATATATATTTTTAATTTACTAAAAAATCTTTTTAGATGATTATATAAAGATTACTATTATATTATCTTTATTAAATGATTATAAAACGTTAACTATGTATACAGAAATATGTAATATAAGTTAGTTAAATAAAAAGTAATATATAATATAAATTAGCTAAATAAAAAGTAATATATAATATAAGTCAGTTATATAATAAGTTAGTTAGAAAGGTTTTGATTTTTTGCCTCTAGTAACACAATTCGGCGTGAAAATCCGGTCTGAGAAGAACGCGGTAAACCGTTTACCACATTCAATAGAATGAGTAAATTGTTCACTGAATGCGAAAAAGTGTTTTCCGCTTTCTATCAAACCTGCAAACTATTTTTCGCTTTCTTCGAATACGAAGATTTTAGCATTCGATGAACAGTTTACTGCATTCTATTGAATGCGAAAATGGAAAAATCCTTTACATATACACTCCTATTTAAATTTACTTCACAGGCTGCTCCTTTGAGTAAGGCTTCATTTACAAATATTTTAATTTTTGCGCTAGAAAGCTGATTTAAGAAGCATTAAAAAAACAGTCCCAAATGAAACCTAGATTACAATTCATGATCCTTTTTTTTTATTTTGTCTATTCTCTTCTCCACCATTTCTATCTTTTTCCATCTTCTCTCTCTCTCCACTGAGCTCTCCACTTGATGCCAATATCGATCAATAATAAGAGTGGAGTCAAAGAAATGACAAAAAGAACACACATGAAGAGAAGAGATAGTTCTCTGATAATGAAGGACTTACTGCACACAGCTCACTTTAGTCTATTGGTTGGGAGCTAAGGCTATCAACTAAGAGGTCTTGGGTTCGAGTTTTATATATGCGATGTGTGTGTAAGTCTATCTTAATTGGCCTAAATGTCAAAAAAAATAAAAGAACTTACTGCTATTTGCTCCATGCTCCTATCAGCTTTGGAAATAATTTGAGGGATATCTTTTTATGATTATCTATCTCTTCACATGTTTATTTTTTATTAGCAATTAGTTGATATTTAAACCAATAAGATAGAAATATTGTACGGAATAATATAAAAATAAATCGGCGTATATTTTTTTCTGATTAAATTCAATCACAATGGAACAAAACTGGGCTGTACATAATGTGAGACAATTAGAGAACTTTCTCAGTAAAACACCTAATTATCTCATATAAAATTGCTTGATTTAATTAGTTGTAATTATTGAAACTAATTAATGATCATTTAGTCCTCTTAGATAGCAATAAGAGAACTTCAATGGATGTCCAAAAAGTATAGTCATCATAATGGAAACTTAGAATGAATAATTTATTCGAGGAGAACCAAGAGAGAGAGAGAGAGGCACAGAGAAAATAGCAAATAAGATTTTAATTTTCTTTCATAATTCAGTACAATGGAACTTTGAATACCACAAATTTCAAGGTTAATCTAAATAGGTAATTTTAAAATGATCTGAGTATGATTCAAATTGACTCATTAAGTCATTAGATCTATTATTGAGTCATTTATTGAGTCAAATTTGAACTAACACGAGCTGATTCGATTACAAGCCTGCACTTCATCACTATTTTGCTCTTAGAAATTCTCAACAATTGAATATTCTTGAATCATTTTGATATAACACAATTACTATTTATTTTTTTCAATAGCTTTGATCAAGGTTAATTACTTCTCTATCACGCTAAATTAGTTGAAGTTGATATTCAAATCATAACTATAATTTTATTTGGCGGTTAATTTTTCACTATTTTTTAAAAATTTATGTGATCAAAAATTCTTTTTTACAACCAGAGTTATTAATATTTAATAGTTTAAAGAAAGCAATTGATTAACATTTAAAAAAAAGTTATAATATTCATAACTTAAAAATATATTTCTTTCGACAACAACTTCACAATCATATTTATAAAATATTACAGTCGCCCCAAACAAACCCTAAATCATATTTAGCTATGAAATAATTCGCTTCACATTATTCAAAGAAGAATGTCGATTAGAGTCATGTTTTATGATTGATTATTCATTATTTAAAAATAAAAAAGACATTAAGTTAGAATAATAGACATGTATGAAGCTAGGCATAATCTATTATTTCTTGCCCACTCACGCAATTTATGTATATATCAAGAAATCTATTCTATTTATAAATTGGGAAGATTATGGACACATCATTAAAATTTTTGTATATTTATAAATCTAACACCTAGCCTAAAAAATAAGTAACTCATACTCATGTAATTACACATGCTTCGACCAAACTATTTTAAACTTGACCAAATGAAAAATAGGGAGTTTTCTTACAAATTTTAATATTTATGTGAAAATTTAATGAATGCCGAGAGAAAGGTACTAATTTTATAAATAGCTAAAATTTAAATGATATGCGTAAAATTATCCCCTTAAATAGAAGAGATTATTACAGACCGAAGCTGTGTCCGAATTCTATGAATGTGCGCTTTTATTATACACACTCATAAAATCTAAACGGTTCTGCCATCCGAACTCAACACGTAATCATGTCTCCTCAAATAGAGCTATGCCTTTCCAAAGATTTTAATGCGTCCTTTCCCCCCCTCAAATGAAAGTCAAAAGTTTATGTCATCACGCTCCCTTCGCCAATGTTGACAAATTGTGATATAAGTAGCTAGAAATTATGATACAAGGTTAACAAGAGAGTAATCTAGCCATTTACGATAGGGCATTGGCTCAAGTGATATAGGCTTTATTTGGGATATTTGTTTAACTATTTCTAAAACACATTTCAAGTACAAAAATTTCTTAAATTAAAAAATTTTGTAATAAAAATTGTCTTACAGAATAATAAGAAACTTGTCCCAAACGAAGCCATACTCTTTAACTTTTAGGGCATACAAGTCTCGGATTCAAAACTTTCCTTCTTCAACTCCAAGAATTCGGCTTTGCAACTTGCATAAATTTAAATTTGCAGCTGACAGTATGCCCATAAAAATTTATAATTTATCCTTCTCTCACCTTATCATCAATAAAAAATAACAGAGATAATTTTTTATTCTATGTAATGGATAATTTCTCATCTTGTTGCCCATTTTCTTATAGTTCTTTCATTCTAAGCAACAGAACTCTATCCAGCTCTGGCTAATTCATAGCAACTGATATACACAGGAGAAAAACAGAAACATACAAAGAAAACAAAATAGCTGGTGCATGATAATATATAAAACATAGAACAAGAAATCAACTGGTAAAGGCGACAAACAAATTCCTGTATGAGAAACCACATATAAAAACAGTCATGCTTCAGTAGAAAGGTCTGAACAAAGAGTTGGTATACAAAACTATAGAAACAAGAGGTTTAGCAGATGATCATTAACCTCTGAGGTTTGTTCAAAGAGCAATGTTAGCAATTACCAGTAAATAAGCAGGAAGTAACCCCTCCTTAAATGAATTACATCATATTGCAGCACCTATTGTACCAAAAGACCGAGTTCCTGCAAAGAATGTAATGAAAAAACTTGGTTTCTTATACAGCTCATGTAGATACTCTATTCCTGGAATATAGTAATCTGGGTGCATAAAAACATATTTCAACAACAACATAGAGTGCAATTTAATCATGAAATATCAGATTATATAAGTGTAGCAATTTACTGAAGCTTGAATACTGAACCCTTCTAAAAGAGTGACTAAGTTACTGTGTATGTGTGTTTTTTTCAAGGAGATTGAAAACATTTATAGCTCTAAAAGGATAATAATAGTATTTTTTGTTTTTGATATATCTTCTAAAACAACATACTTTTTTCTATGTTTAAAAATTAATGATGTCTACCATATAATGAAATTTTTCTTCAAAAAAAATTATTAGACTAAATAAGTTATCATCCACAATAGTTTTAGATAGGGATGTTAAATGTATTCATACTTCTGAAAAACATTTTGAAAACTATTTAGAATAGAATTAAAATTTTTATCCGCACTCAACCTCAAACAAATCTGTCAGATGAAAGTTGTGTACAAATCGTTTATTAATTGACTCAGGTGTTTAGTATGTAAAAATATTGTCACTTAGAACTTGCATCTACCTTATTCTGACTTTGCACATAACAATATTATTTCTAGAACTCAAAAACACCTTTTAAAATTATTTATAACTATAATCCAAAAACTCAAGTTGGTTTGACCAAGTATTTTCTTATTTCAATTGGATTATATCAAGGATCAGCCTTAAGCCTATATCTTTTCGCTGTAGTCATGGATGTTCTCACTAGACATTTGCAAGAGGTTGTACCCTGGTGTATGCTTTTTGCTGATGATATTCTTCTTGTTGATAAGACGAGAGAGTTGAAGGTAAATTTGAATTATGGAGATCAACTTTAGAGTCTAAAGGCTTTCATTTAAGTGGATCTAAAACTGAATATATTGAGTGTAATTTTAGTAATAATATATCTAGTGGGGAGATTGTGATTTTGGGTGATCAAGTCATTAATAAGAGTACACGTTTTAGATGTCTTGGATCTATTGTTCAGAGTGATGGTGAAATAGATGGGGATATTATTAGTAGAATTGAAGTTGGATGGTTAAAGTGGAGGAATGCATCGGGCTTATTGTGTGATAGGAAAGTCCCTCTCAAACTTAAGGGAAAATTCTATAAGATGGCAGTGAGACCTGCAATGCTTTATGGTGCAGAATGTTGGCCATTAAAGAGAAGCATAATATTAAGTGTTGCAGAGATGAGGATGCTCAAGTGCTTGAGTGGCTTTACTCTTACAGACAAGATACGAAATGAGCATATACATGAAAAGGTCGGAGTAGCTCCAGTGAAGATTAGATTAGAGAGAGTCACCCTAGATGGTTTGGTCACATAAAACGACGGCCTTCCAATGACCCGGTTAGGAAAGTAGAAGTATTAGATTTGACTTATGTTTAAGAAAGGTAGAGGCAGACCTAAAAAGACTTTGTTAGAAAATATTAGAAATGATATTTCTTTATTAGATTTAGAAGAGAATTTAACTCTTAATAGGACACAATGAAGAAAAATGATTGTTGACCTTCCCGCTACAACCAAGAAGAAACAAGACAAAGAATAATAAAAAAAATACTCATTATCTGTGTTGGAGTCCATCCCGATTTCCTGCCAAAAATCCTGCAGAAATCCTGTTGCAGTCGGCGGCCCATGCCCTGTTCAAACGACGTAGAAAGGTCGTATCACGCGTGCGTATCTAACCCCAATCCCTGCTCTCGATCACTGTCTCCCATCGTCGATAAAAGGAAGAGGAAATGAGAACGTTCGGGGGCTCTCTGACTCATTCCCACATTCCACGAACTCCTCCACACGCGGAACTCCCGTCGCCTAGACCTCCTCAAACTTCCGAACTCCTCTCCCACAACTCCTACCTCCTCGCTCCCTCTCTCTTTCGAAGCTCTCAAACAACCCACCGATCCTCTTCCTTTTTCCCAAGTAGATCCCGACCGGATATGTCCAACCCGATCGAACTCTTGTCCGGTCTCCCTCCACGGTGTTGCCACCCTGTCCGAAGCGGCCGAACCTCTTCCCGATTCCCTCCGTCCACAGAGAGAGAGAGAGAGAGAGAGAGAGAGAGAGAGAGAGAGAGAGAGTGAGTGAGGAAGATCACCTACCTTCTTCCAGTAGCTAAAGCCGCCGCCTCCTGCCCGATTGGTTCTACCCGACCTCTCTTAGTTTAGGTATATTTCTTTTTTTTTAATTGTTAATTATATTAATTGTTGATATTATTATTAATATTAATATTAACATTATTATAAGTATAATTAATTATAATTAGTTAAATTTAATTATAATTAATTAAGTTAATTATGAATTAACAATTGTTAAATTATAATTAATTAATAATAATAAAATAATTAGTTATAATTAATTAATTTTAATTATAATTAATTATTTTAATTTAATTAATTATACTTAATTAAAATTACTTATAATTAATTAAGTTAATTTTTTTAATTATAATTAATTAAATTTAATTATAATTAATTATCTTTTATTTTAATTAATTATTTTTAATTATAAGTAATTATAATTAATAATAATTAATTAGTTTTGATTTATAAAAAAAAAGAAAAGAAAAAAAAAGAAAAAGAAAAAAAAAAGAAAAAAAAGAAAAAGAAAAAAGAAGAAAAAAAAGAAAGAAAAAAAAGAAAAGGAAAGAAAAAAAAGAAAAAGAAAAGAAAAGAAAAGGAAAAAGAATTTTGCAAACTTCGAGAACCCAACTTCGACGCTTGCAACGCGACGAAACAACCGCCTATACACGCTTTCTTAAGCGTGGTAGGAGGGAGTTCGTTGCTGTGCTCTCGACGAATCAGGTAATCACCTAAATCCTATTCTCGGAGTTCGTGTCGAGCTGGCAAACCACCTATACACGCTTTCTTAAGCGTGGTGGGAAGGGAACCCGGTGCGACATCTACGGCGAGGCGGGTAGGCCCTATGCACGTTTTTCTTAACGTGGTGGGGACAATCTTAAGTACCCGTACGCAGCTTCGTACCTGCGGGGAAACAACTGCTATTCTTTTCAGGTACATTTGAAGATCCATACACGCTTTCTTAAGCGTGGTGGGGATTGAAGACTTTATATGGCCGCGGTGTCCTCGAAAGAGGGCACCTACCATACACGCTTTCTTAAGCGTGGTGGGAAAGACCCAGTTTTCTGTAATTTCCCCTAAACGGGGGAGATGCCGGAATGCTGCCGAAATTTCGGGTGAACAGAAGACCATTTGGACCTGACTTGTACAAAATTTGGACAAACAAAGGACTCGATTTGGAGAATGAACTGAACATAAAATTGAGCCTAAATTGAACTCAAATACAAGAGAAATCGAACCTGAATTTGGACTTACAGCAAATGACAACGAATTGGATTCAAACTGAACTCAAATTGGAACAAATGTGGACAACAAGGACTCGTGCTTTGAACTTAAATGAACAAATTGAGAATCAAACCCCGGATCGATGAATGAACAATTAATATCAAAGAAAGTCCTAATCATTCAAGTGGACATAAGCAAGCACAAAGCTTGTGTTGATCAAGGAACTAAAGTCAGAGACTTATCACAATGATATCCACCATCCTTCTAACATATACAAGAGAATTGTGAGGAATGCAATGGCAAAAGTAGATACAAGAGATATGCGACAAATGTGATAACTTCTCCACCACATCAATGTATAAACACCGCAAAGAAATGTTGGAAGAAGTGTATACCAAGTTCAAGTTGAAGTATGACCCTCTCACTATCAACACAAGTCAACATACAAGCTGTTGTATTGACACCTAGCAAGTGAGGAAGACTAGTGTACAATAAATCTAATGATTTGATGCATTCACTGAGTTATAAAGAATGCACAATTGATGCAACAATTCCCTGCAGTCAAGATCAACATACAAGCGAAGGAAGGAAAATGATGACTTATTTTCAACCAATAAGCTAAAATGCCCTATGAATATTGGAGAACTATCATGCTGATTAGAAATATCAGCACTAACAAGTACTAGTCCTCCTATGAGTACGACCATTTGATAAGTTTGATGAATGCGGAACACTATGACACCTCTTCCAATGTCAAATGTAGGCCATAGCTCACTATAATATCATAAAAGTTAATGTGCAAGGGATATACTAACTCACTAACTAGTGTGCATGAGAAGGTTAGTGATGACCATGCAACAACCTTGCCAACGAGTAACGATGACTGATATGTGTTAATGGCTTGCTTATGATCAACAACTATCAAATGACAACCAGCTATGCTTGAACTTAAAAGGACAGTAGGGGACTTGAATAAAATAACCTAGAACCTGAACTCAATTGAACTACAGGAGGCTTGAATTTCCAAAGATTTCAAAAGACTTTGAACTAGAACATGAACTTGCACATCAAGCTGGACTTGAACCCAAGTGTACATAAAGAAGCCAATGACAAATGCAGCCACTCATCAATCAACCAACAGAGCAGAATCAGCGATGAACGTCTTTCATCCAACGAATAGTACTAATCCACAAATGAACACACAACTTCCTTTGTAAGTCAAATGGTGATCAATTGGTAATAGACAAAAGCTCCTACGAACTGCTGTAGGAGATCAGTTATACATCAAATAATTGCCTACAAGCAAAATGCAAAAGATCTGCAATACATAGTCTCTCTACGAATATGGATGATGTTCAATATGCCATCTATGGGTAGATACATAAAGACTCCAGTAAATGCAGTATCCTGAGATCAATCCAAATCTATGAATGAAAACATCTGCCTGTCTGCAAGCAACAGTAGTGGAGATCGTATAATGCAACGCCACCGGATCTGCAACATCTATGCAAGCAGACGGAAGGCGTACGAGTCCTCAAATGAAGCTCCATTACGACGCCATCGGATCTGCAACATCTATGCAAGCAGACAGAAGGCGTATGAGTCCTCAAATGAAGCTCCATTACGACGCCACCGGATCCGCAACATTCATGCAAGTAGACAGAAGGCGTTTATCAATATTCTAAAAATACCCCCGCACATGTGCACCTTAATTTGTATACACATAGGAACACAAAAGGGGTAGATAAAATCATAACCCGGATGGGCCCCGGCGAGCGTGTTATTTTTACACACGTGACGTCTAGGGATGCTGCGTGGGTCAATAAGTGAATTCCAGTTCGAGCCCGATCCTCCTATATGAGTAGATAGGAGTCGATACAGCCCGGACCATTAAATAAATATACGGTCGCGAGATCGACCGGGATATTTATTTTATAGTTCATATTAGGCCTTCAAGGCCTATAATTAAGAGAATTCACTAACGAAGGTCCAAAGCCTACGAAACCCGATACTCTACCGACCAGTAGATAGAGTCGACAGGGTCCAATCAATAAAATATAAATGAGCTCATGCACCCCGATGATGGCCGTGTTGAATGCAAATCTCAACCGGAGGGGTCCACACAGATCATTTCAAATACCACCCAAATACCGAAAACTCCAAAACTCCACAAAAATTCCCAAAATCCCAAACTCTGAAAGTATTTAAAAATTGAAATCCAACTATCAAAACACTTAAAGTAAAATTCATCCACCCTCCGCAATAGTTTGATGAGGTGGACAAATCTGAAAATAACTGCAGCTCACAAAGAGCTAACGCTTGGTCGAAAATATCACTAGGATCCATTCTTAAACAATCTCCTGCCAGCAAGGACGTGGTACGAGTCCTCTAACAGGCAGTTTCGCCGCCAAATGGCACTGCAAGATAAACAGTTATGACTCAAGGCCCTCTGAACCAGGTGGTCACCGCCAAATGGCACCATTATACTATGGTTATGGCCAGAGCCCGTATGCTCCCCAATGGCATCAAATCCTTGAGATATGAATCAATAGGATATGATTGATAGGGCACAAAAACCCTCTGTTAGCTAAGATGGATTCAAATTTGCCCCCTTAGGCAAATATTCAACCCAAGTCTGCAAGGTACCCTTGGACGAAGCAACCCATGGTTGCCGACAAGGATCCTTCTGTCAAGTTGGGTCGACTACCTCCTCTGACTAAGTAGACCAGGGACCACGATGGCCCGGGACGACGGAACCATGGGATCTTGATCGAGTCCATCATCCATTCCCCCACCATCCGCTTTAAGTGCAAGATGGTACAATTTCTTGTTTTAAATATTAAATCTCTAAATCCTCCAATCTTCCAAATTCTCCAAATTTCAAACATCTATGCTGCTACTATATGCCAAACTCACGTATCTCTACGTATCTGATCGACGACTAGCCTTAATCGAAAGTTCTCTCTCATGATCGGGAGGGGTAATTAATTATAGGGGCTTGCGCCTATAGGAAACCAGAACTCAGATCATAAAATCCTCGCAAAATGAGGGCGAAATCTCTGGGTAGTGTCTTATTTACAAACCCATCTGCCTTCCAAAATTTACCCCGGAACTTAATCTGTTAAAACTCCCCCGAAAAGAAAACACAAAGCGGGCGGAGGCCGAGGCCGAATTTTCGGAGCCCACAGATTTCTGGCGACTCCACTGGGGATTGATTTCTCTTTCTATCTTTGGCTAGTCATCTCAATACTAAAGTAACAAATATTTTCAACCCGTATTCAAAATTCTGAATCTTTCAAAATGATTATTTAACGAATCAAAATTTTAATATTCTAAAAATGATCGCTCAAACAAATTCATTAAGATAACGAGTTTAGCAGTATTTTGAATTTATATTATTTGAATTTGCTCGCTAATGTTATCTTTTTTTTTTATTTTCTGTTTTGTGCAAGTCTCTGCAGTATTGAAAGTGTGGGGTGACGTATCAGACTCTGATTACTAACCCTTACCTTTCATTCATGTAGATGGATCTATATAATGCGCCAATGACTGTCCAGCTGGGACAAGGAGCTAGAATCCGAGTTGGCTAACGCTATTATTGAAACTGAAAATACTAGAGCTACTATCCAGTTTGGCAGTGTTGACTTTCCTGCTATTACTGCAAGAGCTGCTGGTGTCTCTCCGCGTGGCATTGAATCTGAAGGGCATGTTGGGAGGCCCCACTCTACTAAAACTGCTACCCGTCGTGTGCATCTGCCGACACAACGATCTACTGCTGAAAATCCCCATATGAGGATTTCTGTATTCGAGCGACTGTCACAGCCTGAGGCACCAGCCACCAAGAGAATTGTGGCTGATGGAAGAATTTCTGTGATGGCTGCAAACCCCACATTTCTGCCAACCGGGTTATCTACACCCGTGAAGAACACTTCTGAGGCTTCTTTATCTGGAGGAAAATTGACGAGGAGGCAGAGGAGGAAACTGAATGTCGAGCTCCGAGCTCAGCAACAATTCTCAACCCATCCCTCCAACCTGCTGGCCCAAGAGGCTAAAGTAACCATTCCTACCCATAACGGGTTTGCAAATTTGAAATGGGTGAAGAGAAATAGCTCAACTGGAGAGCTGAAGAAATCATTCTGTGATCAGCAGACTGAAGTCCCAACCCTACCAAAGAAAAAGGAGCCTGAAACTCTTCCAGCCCGGGTATATCGAGTCCTGAAGACCGTGAAGGAGAGAGGACTGAAAAAGAGAAGGTATCAGCGACCGCTGATGGTCGAAGCCAAGAGAACCCCACCAAGAGAACGTCTGTCTCTTGCTTTGGAGAGAAAGGAAAGAAGATACACTACACGCGGTGAGCATCGGGGTGTGACACCTGAACCGAGCGTTCAGGGATCCACCGCCGAAAGGTCCCGGTGGAAGGGAAAGTAAATCTGGAGGCCAAGGCCTTGCAGAGAAGAGAAGAATGAAAGAAGGACTGACCCAGGCGTGACATTCGGTACAGCTTCCCGGAGATCCGCCCCCGCCAGTAAACGTCAAAGGTGGGTCCAAAAGAAGGCCCACAGTGATGCTCCTCCTGACGGTCGACACCTTGGAGAATCCTCTAGGGGATCTCGTCGCGCACCAACTCCTCCCAAGAATGAATCCAACTTCGATCGCAGCCCGCAGATCAAAGAGATCTTCCTACCAAGCCAAGAACCGGAGATCCAGTGGCGCCGCCGCTCGGAGTTTCGGGTACTAGAAGAGGAAGGAGGAGATATGGAGGAAGAATATATAGAAGATATTGAAGAAGAAAATATAGAAGAATATATTGAAGAAAATTTAGAAGATGTAAATAATACTTTAGACATGGAAGTGGTCTATATGGTGAGACATATCAATGTCGATGATGAGGCCTACTACGATGACGGTGAAGGCGATGATCGTTGGCAACCGCCAGTTAGGCAAGTGTATAGACGCCATTATGAAGCCGGGTCCACCACTGGCGGAGGTGGTCATTCCCAAGGAGAGGACTAAGTTGAGGAGGTAGAAGGGAATCCCCCTGATGCCGAAAACATCACACTCGCTGATATGCGACGACAGATGAGACGGCAGATGAGAGCCAAAGACAGAGAAATCTCTCGGTTGAATGAAAAGATGACGGAGATGATGACTCAAATGACAATGATGATGCAGATTATGCAAAGAAATGTTGTAGTTGGTTCTATGCATAATCCTCCCCCTGATCCTCCAAACTTTTAAGCGCCGCAAGTATCAGGAGTACGTGGAGCTCCTGAAGGTGGCAATAAAGTTAATAACATTACCCGCCAGCCCACTCCGCAGAATATTGCAAGTACCTCCGAGCTTGTGACTGCTACACAGCTCGAAGGGATTATCACTGAGAAGATCAAGGCTATTATAGCTATTGATCAGGCAGAAAAATTGGTAGGAAATGGTCACCCGTACCCGGCAGAGTATGATCAGGTACCATATCCTAAGGGATATTCAGTACCAAAGTTCAACACCTTTGATGGCAATAAAAATCCTAGACAGCATCTGGCACAATTCAAGGCCTCCTGCGGGAACACTGGAGGAAATGATGCTCTACTCTTCCGACAATTCGTTAGCAGTTTGACAGCAGCTGCTTTCGAATGGTATGCTGAATTACCAAACGAATCTGTAAAGACATTTGCAGAGTTAGAAAATATGTTCGTGAAGAGGTTCGCCAGTGCGACCGAGAAAATAATGATCGCTGACCTTGCTCTGAATAATAGAAAAAGGGAAGAATCAATGACCAAATATATCACTCGCTGGCGCAACTTGAGCATGAAATGTGAGCAGCAGCTTGAAGAAGAGCATGCCGTACAGTTGTTAATGGGAAACATTGATGATAAAATGCAACCATTCCTGTGCATGGCTACTATCACCACATTTCAAGATTTGATGGACAGAGTGGCTAAGTTTGAGAAATTGAACCTGTCAAAATCATAAAACTATCATGATAAGCCCAAGAAGGCTAAAGCCTCAGGTGCTAGAAGATGTGAGGCTGACTCCATATTTTTCTCGAGAGCTGATAAGGAGAAACAGGTGGCGTATAATGTAGACAAAGGCAAGCAGCCGATGCAATATCAAGAAAAACCTAAGCAAGTCTACAACCCTAACCCTCAGCCGAAGTTGATACTTGGGGGCAATGATAAACCACGAACTTATCAGGGTGGTGGAGAACGCCCGAGGCAAACAACGAGAACTGGTGATCGAACGTTCCCCTCCCTCAAAGATATAAAGAATATTCATTTAAAAGGGAAAGTGTTGCCAAGTTATTTCGACAGGCATTGAAAGAGGGTTTAGAACTGCCAGAGTGCAAGAGACCCAAGGAGTCAAAACACAATGGCGATCCAAATTACTGTCCATATCATCGGGTAATGAGTCATCCAATTGAAGATTGATATGTCTTCAAAGATTGGCTTGAAAGAAAATATCAAAGAGGAGAGCTCACATTATCCGACAATGTGCTGACTCATCCCAAAAAATAATCAACTCGGGTAGTTACGACTTCCTCCGTACCCCTGGTTGAAGAAAGAAAAAATGAAAAGAAACCAGCTCAAGAAGAGCAGTGGGAGACTACGGTCTCCAAGAAAACTGTGAAAATACTAAAACAACTTGAAGGAGTTCCGGGTGTAAAATAGAAATCTCCTACGGAGCCAGTATTAAATCTGAAGGCACTGCCTGTGGCACAAGCATCTGCTTCTAAACAATTTTCTAACCAAGCGGGCCCTTCAAGGTCTGGAAAGGTGAAGCCCTCCAAGAGGAAGACCAAACTGAAGAAACCCAAGGAGAAGAAGACTACAACTCAATGGGTCATTGACAGTTTGGATGAATATTATCAGACTGCGAGATGCCCTATTAAGCTTGTTGATTTCATGTCAGAGCTTAAAATAGAGGAAGCTGAAGAAAGCAGTGAAGACTCTCTTCCAGTGGAGGTATGTCGGGTTATCTCAGCGGCTCCAAATACGTTGACAAAAGAAGAATGTACTGAAGATATACCCTCTGAATCCTGTATGATGGTGTCACCAATGGACTACAGTTCAGAGGAGGATCTGTATTTTCCAAAGACAGATAGATCAGACCCTGACATATCATCGCAAATGGGACACGTAAATCTGGGAGGCAATTCTGAATCAACAGGTGAATCTCTAGATGCGACGATGGCAGATTCTGAAGAAAATGCACCGTCAAGCGAGTCTGAACAAGAGGAGATTGCTCAGGTGCAGTTGAGAAGCGGCAAAATACTTCCGTCTCCGCCAAAAAAAGGGATCTCCAATAAAGATAAGGGTTATCAATGAGGATATTATCCCTAAAAACCTTAAGAAGAAAGATACTCCGGTTAAAGGGATAGATTATAATATCTTATCCCATCTGAGGAAGATCCCTGCCCAGCTCAGCATATACGACGCTCTGGTGATGTCTAAGGATCTTCGGGAGACTTTGATTCAGGCTCTCAAAGACCCCGAAAGATACGAGGCGTATTTCGCTGAACGCAACCTGACTGAGGTTCTGCAAGCTCGAAACGAACTGTTCATCACTTTCACCGAGAGGATGACATGATGCTCGGGACTGCAGACCACAATCGACCTCTGTATGTTACTGCAAAGAGTGACGATTTGATAATCAGTCGAATTATGATCGACCCTGGGTCCTCTATCAACCTTATGAGCTTAAAAGCACTAAGGTCGTTGTGCCTCAACGTAGAGCACCTCGGGCCAGATAAGCTCATGGTGCATGGTTTTAACGAAAAAGGGCAGAAAACCCTTGAATCGTTTATGCTCCCTCTTGTATTTGGAGAATTTCACACGGAAGCCAAGTTCCATGTAATTGACGCGGACACTTCATTCAAGGCGTTACTAGGTCACCCCTGGCTGCATGAATATGGCGTTGTCCCGTCAATACTACACCAGTGCATGAAGTATCTCAGGCATGGAGAGGAGTTCAGAATCTCTGGTGACATCCAACCCTTTGTAGTCAATGAAGCAACAATCTATGAAGATGCACAGTATTTCGTGCCAAAAAAGCCGAAGCTGTCAAGCTCTCTAAAGGCTCAAGCATCAAAACCAGAGAATGCAAAGCGACCTGAACAGAAAAGTGAGAAAAAGCAAGTGAGGAGAAAGAATGCAGCGCCGACTCTTCCCAAAGAAGTTACCACTTCCACTCATAAAGAAAGAAAACATGTACCTCACCTTGGGAGCGACACAGATGAAGATGAGGTCACCTTTACAAAATCCCAGAGGGTATGTCATTCGATGGACGAATGGAGTAGGGAGGTCGCATATTCAAATGATGATTATGACTATGACTCTATCTACATGAACACGGTGCAAGATGTATTCTCTAGAAGAATAGATAGCCTGTCAATCTCAGACAGCGTGCTCGTAGTCACTCGCGTTCCCCTATAGTATTTCAAAGAAATAATTCCACGAGATGTATATAAGGTTGAAGAACTTGTGACCCGTTATCTACCTCCAATCAAAAAGGGGATTGAGTCAGGGAATATATTCTATTCCGTAGGAAAGCTAGAAGAAGTGAATCGTGACTGGGGTCATGTCTTCATCGATTCTGAAGAATTACTACCTACGAGGCTACCTAGGTTTAATACCAAAGGTATTCAAAGAATGTTGCGAAAGCGGATCAATATTCCCATCTCCAAACGATAACTTCGTATGTGCCTCCTAAGTCTCTGGTATGGAAGGAATCCGCATCCAATACAACGGAAGGATATGAATGCATATAAAGGTATTGGATTCGTCAGGCGATAATGCATCCGAAAGGAGACTTGCCGAGCCATCAATTGTAGGAAAGTTAAACCCAATGACGGTTCTGATGAAGTCTATGAAGCTGATGATTACGATGATCAACCTATAGAGGCCAAGCCTGCACCTGAAGAGCTTGAAGATGGTGGACAGGCAACCACTATGGATGAACTAAAAGAAGTCAACTTGGTAACCGAGCATGACCCTCGCCCAACCTTCATTAGTTCCCTTCTGCCAGAAGACTAAGTGGAAGAGATAAAAGAACTTCTCTATGAATTCAGGGATTATTTTGCCTGGACATATGCTGAAATGCCTGGCTTATTCCCTGATGTAGCAGTTCACAGACTAGCAATCAAACCAGATGCGGCACCCGTCAAACAAGCTCCAAGGAGAATGAGATTGGAGATTGAAGAGCAGGTGATCGCAGAGACGAAGAAACTCATAGAGACGGGCTTTATTCGAGAAGAAAAATACGCCAACTGGATTGCCAACATTGTCCCCGTGAAGAAGAACGGTCAGATACGTATCTGTATTGACTTTCAGGACCTCAACAAGGCGTGTCCAAAAGACGATTTTCCGCTGCCTGTATCCGAACTCCTAGTAGACAACACGTCAAACTATAACATGTTCTCGTTTATGGATGGATCGTCAGGATACAACCAGATCAAAATGGCTCCTGAGGATGAGAAGCACACATCATTCAGAACGCCCATCGGCATTTTTTGCTACACGGTCATGCCCTTTGGCTTGAAGAACGCTGGTGCCACCTACCAACGGGCGATGACCCATATCTTTGATGAATTAATACATCAGAAGGTCGAGTGTTATGTAAACGACCTGATCGTTAAGAGCATGGACCGGAATGATCATTTAAACAACCTGAGGATTGTATTTTAAAGAATCAGGAAATTCGACTTGAAGATGAATCCCCTTAAGTGTGCTTTCGGGTTCTCCTCCGGTAAATTTCTTGGCTATGTCGTTCGTCATCGAGGCATAAAAGTTGATCCCAATAAAATCAAGGCGATTATAGAGATGCCACCGCCAAGAAGCCTCCGTCAACTCCGCTCCTTGTAAGGGCAACTAGCTTTCATTCGACGATTCATATCGAATATGTCGGGTAGATGCCAGCCATTTTTAAAATTGATGAAGGACATCCGCTTTAAATGGGATGAAGAATGTCAAGAAGCTTTTGATAGTATCAAAAGATACTTGTTGAATCCACCCATTCCCGTAGCGCCAATTCTGGGGAAGCCTCTTATACTGTATACGGCAGCACTAGAAGAGTCCCTCGGAGTATTACTGGCCCAACACAATGAAGAAGGAAAAGAGAATGCAATCTATTACATCAGTCGGAGATTAATCGGAGCAGAAGCACGATATTCTCCAATCGAGAAACATTGCCTGGCGTTGATCTTTGGAGTCCAGAAACTCCACCACTATATGCTCTCCCACAAAATCACCTTGATATCAAAGATCGATCAGCTGAAGTTCTTGATGACAAGACCAGCGTTGACAGGTCGTTTAGCAAGGTGGGTAGTGTTATTACTGCAATTTGACATAGTGTACATGCCGCAAAAGGCGATAAAGGACAAGCTTTGGCGGATTTTCTCGCTGCACATCCGATTCCTGCAGATTCCCCGCTCAATGATGATTTACCCGATGAAAAAATCATGTAGGTTGATGAAGAAGAAAAGCTACCATTTTGGGAGATGTACTTTGATGGGCATCGTCTATCAAGTCTCCCCGACCCCCAAATCTTGTAAAGGCCCAAGCTGGCATCGATCTCGTCTTCATAGAACCCGAGGGAGGTATAATGAGATTCTCGTTCAGTCTAACTAAACCTCGGACCAATAATGAAGCCGAATACGAAGCTCTAATAGCAGGAATGAAGATTGCAATTGGTGCCCAAATCACAGATCTCCAAATTTTTGGTGACTCTCAACTTGTGATAAATCAAGTCCTGGGCATTTACAAGATCTGCAAACTTGAATTGGCCCACTACCACCGACGAGCTCTCGAGCTTCTAAAACAAATACCGAATGTCAGGATAACTCAAGTTCCTCGAGGACAGAATGCAAAAGCAGATTGTCTAGCCAAACTGGCCAAGGAGCTTGCAAATGAAGATAAGAGGCCACCTATATTCATTGCAGTTGAAAATCGTCGGGTCTTACAGCCAGCAATCTTAGAAAAAGAGCATTACGATACACGTTTGTCAATGACACGTTGTACCGACGAGTTTTTGATCAAATGTGGCTAAGGTGCCTAGGGACCAAGGAAGCTGATAAAATGGTGACAAGTTCATGAAGGACTTTGTGGAGCGCATCAGTCAGGTCCCAAGATGGCTGCTAAAATCAAGAGGATGGGTTATTACTGGCCTACGATGGTGAGAGATTGTATCAACCACGCTAAGAGGTGCCACGAGTGTCAGATTCATGGTGATGTTATTCATCAACCGCCAAATCCTCTACACCCAACGATAGCGTCCTGGTCGTTCGAATGTTGAGGCACTGATATAATCGGACCGATAGATCCGCCATCATCGGTCAGGCACCGCTTCATTCTAGCAGCAACAGACTACTTTTCTAAGTGGGCAAAAGTAGCGCCATTCAGGGAAGTCACATCTAAGCACGTGATCAATTTCTTTACCCATAATGTTGTATATAGATTCGGTGTACCGTGTCGCGTGATCTCAGACAATGGCACAGCGTTCAAGAGTACAAAAATCTACAGGTTTGTAGATCGTCACAAGATTGACTGGCGGTACTCGTCTATATACAACCCAAGAGCAAATGGTTTGGCGGAAGCCTTCAACAAGACGCTAGTAAAGTTGTTGAAGAAGATTCTCACCAAAAATAAAAGAGAATGGCATACGAAGATGGCAGAGGCGTTATGGGCATATCGTACAACATACAAAACACCGACCAAAGCCACTCCTTACTAGTGTTCGGGGCTGAAGCCGTCTTGTCGCTAGAAGTTTAACTACCATCTCTTCGGGTCGCTATCCAGAATGAACTCACTCAAGAGCAAAATGCTAGGTTGAGAATGGAAGAGCTCGATGCACTCGACGAAGTCAGGTTGCATGCTGAACAAAACTTAGAAATCTATCGAGGAAGAATGGCGAAATCATTTGATCGGATGGTGCGCCCCGGATCATTTCAAGAAGGGGAATTGGTCCTGGTGCTCAGAAGACCAATCATCCCTCACCGAAAAATTGGTGGTACATTCATATCCAATTGAGAGGGCCCTTTTGTTATCGAAAAGGTATATCAAGGAGGAGCCTACCAGCTTATCGATCTGCACGGTCAGAGGCCTATGCCGCCGATCAACGGTCGACATCTGAAAAAGTACCATACATAAGATTACCCGAAGAAATGTTATGTTTAATGTACTCTGTATTTCATGCATGTTTATTAACATATACACTTTACATTTTTGAAATTCTCTTGTGTTGCAAGAATGCATTTCAAAATGTCCCTACGAGACGGGGTATTTTAAATATTTATTTGGGTTGACATCATGCTCCGCGCTGAGATCCCCAAATAAATATTTAAAATATCAAAATTCCAAATTTATCTCATTCTAAAATGCACCTGCGAGACAGGGGACATTTTAAATATTTATTCGGGTCGATATCGTGCCGCATGCCGAGATCCCCGAATAAATATTTAAAATCATCAATACAAATTTTCTTTAATGCTAAGAAATACAACGAATTCTTTTTCAAAGTATATGCAAGTGATCTTCCAAAAGTTCGAGACACCGTCATTCTCCAACAAATTAATATTTCAAAGGTCGGAAACGAAGACTTTTATAACTACACACTCTAACAAATTGAGCCAGAACAGCTTAAAGTCTTTCAACAGCCTGAAGCTTAAGGTTCAGGTGGGTGTAAGAGGTCGAATCCAACAAGCCCAAATATGGCCGGATCGCTGGCAGCTCCGTCTACTCAACACGCCATAAGAAAGGTCGTAGTAGCGGAACCCCCACTTCGTCAACCCGTCAGTAGGGACTGTAGGAAGTACGAAGGCAAATTTGACTCGATAAGTTCAAGTGATCGTAGTCTACCAAATTCTCCTAATTGACCGGAGAATCAAGGTTCCATTGGGAAGGAGAAATCTTAAGCAACTACCGAATGTGCGTAGGCTCCAAATCTTCAACCAGAAAGGAGAACTCCAAATCTACCAACTTCAGCAAAATCAGCATTGGGAAGCACATTTCCCCTAGCTCAAGTCTGAAGCCTGAATGGGTGTAAAAGGTCGGATCCAACAAGCCCAAATATGGCCGGATCGCTGGCAGCCCCGTCTACTCAACACGCCAAAAGAAAGGCCGTAGTAGAGGAACCCCCATCTCAGCAACCAGAGGATGAAGAGCTGTCAAACCCCAGCTCGCCCAATCTGATGAACTCAAGTGACTCAGATTAAAGTCTTCTCAAGTGGTTAAAGATCAAGATACTACTCATAATTGGTACTATCAATTGAATCCAAAACCTGTAAATCCTTCAACAAATCCATAAAGCACAAAGCTAGGATCGAAGGAATTTTTCTTCAACAAGTCCATCAAAGCATAAAGCAAAGGGACCGAAGAAATTATCCTAAAGTTCATGAAAAGCTTAAAGCTGAACTAAGAGGATTCCGTCATCAACAAGTCCGTTATACACAAAGCTCTTGACCGATGACTTTTCGCTACTAACCTAATACGAAACTAAAAGGTCTAGGTCACCGGCATCTACCCCTTCATCAAGCCCGCCAAAGCAATAAGCACAGGGCAGAAGGTACAAACCACCTGACAAGTCAATAAAGTTAAATCAGGTAATTCTCCATCAATGTCCGCAGCACAAAGCACAGGACAGAAGGAACCAAAATCTCGAAACTCAGGCTAAAGCTACAGAAAGAAACACCTTGGATGATGTCTACAAATGTCCCTAGAGACTGGGGGCATTTTAAATATTTATTTGGGTCGACATCGCGCTGCATGCCGAGATCCTCAAATAAATATTTAAAATTTTTTTTCAAAATACAGCTAAAGGAGGGATGAATAGAAGATCCTCCATAAACTGAATGTGCCATCAGCAAAAAGTACAATCTGAGCAAAATACAATCAGTAAAAGTGACAGAAATATTACATCTACACATGATGACGGCAAAGATAAATGTTGAGTTTATACAAAAATGCTGAAAACTAAAAAAACAATAGTGTCAAAAGAAGAACAGAAGGTGACAATACTCCCTACTATAGTCAATTTATGAAGTGACACTCTAAGGATCTGAGTATAAAGTACTCTATCAGTATCTTTTGGATCTATACCTAAGACCAGCATGTCAATCCTCTTTTTGACTATAAGTGCATCTAAAGATCCACGAAGACACAGAGATAAACTCTTGAAGATCTACAGAATGATAATGTTAGTGTGACATCCAAGCAAATTTTTTGGAGATCCACTAAATAATAATATTAGTGTGACATCCAAGCAAATTTTGGAGATCCACTAAATAATAATTTTAGTGTGACATCCAAGCTAATTCTTGGAGATATGCTAAATGAAAATTCTTGTGTGACATCTAAAGTAAATATCTAGAGATCCACAGGGTCAATCAGCTTGCAACAAACGTGATTTGCTCTAGACACATGCCACATTTGTTGGGGGGCATTTGTTGACCTCCCGCTACAGCCAAGAAGAAACAAGACAAAGAATAATAAAAAAAATACTCATTATCTGTGTTGGAGTCCATCCCGATTTCCTGCCAAAAATCCTGCAGAAATCCTGTTGCAGTCGGCGGCCCATGCTCTGTTCAAACGGCGCAGAAAGGTCGTATCGCGCGTGCGTATTCGACCCTAATCCCTGCTCTCGATCTCTGCCTCCCATCGTCAATAAAAGGAAGAGGAAATGAGAACGTTCGGGGGCTCTCCTACTCATTCCCACATTCCACGAACTCCTCCACACGCGAAACTCCCGTCGCCTGGACCTCCTCAAACTTTTGAACTCCTCTCCCACAACTCCTACCTCCTTGCTCCCTCTCTCTTTCAAAGCTCTAAAAAAACCCACCGATCCTCTTCCTTTTTCCCAAGTAAATCCCGACCGGATCTGTCCAACCCGATCGAACTCCTGTCCGGTCTCCCTCCACGGTGTCGCCACCCTGTCCGAAGCGGCCGAACCTCTTCCCGATTCCCTCCGTCCACAGAGAGAGAGAGAGAGAGAGTGAGAGAGTGAGGAAGATCACCTACCTTCTTCCAATAGCTAAAGCCGCCGCCTCCTGCCCGATTGGTTCAACCCGACCTCTCTTAGTTTAGGTATATTTCTTTTTTTTTAATTGTTAATTAAATTAATTGTTGATATTATTATTAATATTAATATTAACATTATTATAAGTATAATTAATTATAATTAGTTAAATTTAATTATAATTAATTAAGTTAAATATGAATTAATGATTGTTAAATTATAATTAATTAATAATAATAAAATAATTAGTTATAATTAATTAATTTTAATTATGATTAATTATTTTAATTTAATTAATTATACTTAATTAAAATTATTTATAACTAATTAAGTTAATTATAAGTTAATTTTCTTTAATTATAATTAATTAAATTTAATTATAATTAATTATTTTTTATTTTAATTAATTATTTTTAATTATAAGTAATTATAATTAATAATAATTAATTAGTTTTGATTTATAAAAAAAGAAAAGAAAAAAAAGAAAAAGAAAGAAAAAAAGAAAAAAAAGAAAAAGAAAGAAAAAAAAGAAAAAAAAGAAAGAAAAAAAAAGAAAAAAAGAAAAAGAAAAGAAAAGAAGGAAAAAGAATTTTGCAAACTTCGAGAACCCGACTTCGACGCTTACAACGCGACGAAACAACCACCTATACACGCTTTCTTAAGCGTGGTAGGAGGGAGTTCGTCGCAGTGCTCTCGACGAATCAGGTAATCACCTAAATCCTATTCTCGGCGTTCGTGTCGAGCCGGCAAACCACCTATACACGCTTTCTTAAGCGTGGTGGGAAGGGAACCCAGTGCGACACCTACGGCGAGACGGGTAGACCCTATGCATGCTTTTTTTAGCGTGGTGGGGACAATCTTAAGTACCCGTACGCGGCTCTATACCTGCGGAAAAACAACTGTTCTTCTTTTCAGGTACATTTGAAGACTCATACACGCTTTCTTAAGCGTGGTGGGGATTGAAGACTTTACACGGCCGCAGTGTCCTCGAAAGAGGGCACCTACCATACACGCTTTCTTAAGCGTGGTGAGAAAGGCTCAGTTTTCTGTAATTTCCCCTAAACGGGGGAGATGTCGGAATGCTACCGAAACTTCGGGTGAACAAAAGACCATTTGGACCTGACTTGAACAAAATTTGGACAAACAAAGGACTCGATTTGGAGAATGAACTGAACATAAAATTGAGCCTAATTCAAATACAAGAGAAATCGAACCTGAATTTGGACTTACAGTAAATGACAACGAATTGGATTAAAACTGAACTCAAATTGGAACAAATGTGGACAACAAGGACTCGTGCTTTGAACTTAAATGAACAAATTGAGAATCAAACCCCGGATCGATGAATGAACAATTAATATCAAAGAAAGTCCTAATCATTCAAGTGGACATAAGCAAGCACAAAGATTGTGTTGATCAAGGAACTAAAATCAGCGACTTATCACAATGATATCCACCATCCTTCTAACATATGCAAAAGAATTATGAGGAATGCAATGGCAAAAGTAGATACAAGAGATATGCGACAAATGTGATAACTTCTCCACCACATCAATGTATAAACACCGCAAAGAAATGTTGGAAGAAGTGTATACCAAGTTCAAGTTAAAGTATGACCCTCTCACTATCAACACAAGTCAACATACAAGCTGTTGTATTGACACATTGCAAGTGAGGAAGACTAGTGTACAATAAATCTAATGATTTGATGCATTCACTGAGTTATAAAGAATGCACAATTGATGCAATAATTCCCTGCAGTCGAGATCAACATGCAAGCGAAGGAAGGAAAATGATGACTTATTTTCAACCAATAAGCTAAAATGCCCTATGAATGTTGGAGAACAATCATGCTGATTAGAAATATCAGCACTAACAAGTACTAGTCATCCTATGAGTACGACCATTTGATA
This sequence comes from Dendrobium chrysotoxum, assembly GCA_019925795.1. Classification (NCBI taxonomy): domain Eukaryota; kingdom Viridiplantae; phylum Streptophyta; class Magnoliopsida; order Asparagales; family Orchidaceae; genus Dendrobium; species Dendrobium chrysotoxum. The sequence continues at coordinate 46,712,719 of CM034297.1, read as the reverse complement.
AGTTTGATGAATGCGGAACACTATGACACCTCTTCCAATGTCAAATGTAGGCCATAGCTCACTATAATATCAAAAAAGTTAATGTGCATGGGATATACTAACTCAATAATTAGTGTGCATGAGAAGGTTAGTGATGAACATGCAACAACCTTGCCAACGAGTAACGATGACTGATATGTGTTAATGGCTTGCTTATGATCAACAACTATCAAATGACAACCAGCTATGCTTGAACTTAAAAGGACAGCAGGGGACTTGAATAAAATAACCTAAAACCTAAACTCAATTGAACTACAGGATGCTTGAATTTTCAAAGATTTCAGAAGACTTTGAACTAGAACATGAACTTGCACATCAAGCTGGACTTGAACCCAAGTGTACATAAAGAAGCCAATGACAAATGCAGCCACTCATCAATCAACCAACGGAGCAGAATCAGCGATGAACGTCTTTCATCCAACGAACAGTACTAATCCACAAATGAACACACAACTTCCTTTGCAAGTCAAATGGTGATCAATTGGTAATAGACAAAAGCTCCTACGAACTGCTGTAGGAGATCAGTTATACATCAAATAATTGCCTACAAGCAAAATGCAAAAGATCTGCAATACATACAGTCTCTCTACGAATATGGATGTATGTTCAATATGCCATCTATGGGTAGATACATAAAGACTCCAGTAAATGCAGTATCATGAGGTCAATCCAAATCTATGAATGAAAACAGCTGCCTGTCTGTAAGCAACAGTAGTGGAGATCGTATAACGCAACGCAATCGGATCTGCAACATCTATGCAAGCAGACGGAAGGCGTACGAGTCCTCAAATGAAGCTCCATTACGACGACACCGGATCTGCAACATCTATGCAAGCACACAGAAGGCGTATGAGTCCTCAAATGAAGCTCCATTACGACGCCACCGGATCCGCAACATTCATGCAAGCGGACAGAAGGCGTTTACAAATATTCTAAAAGTACCCCCGCACATGTGCACCTTAATTTGTATACACATAGGAACACAAAAGGGGTAGATAAAATCATAACCCGCATGGGCCCCGGCGAGCGTGTTATTTTTACACACGTGACGTCTAGGGATGCTGCGCGGGTCAATAAGTGAATTCCAGTTCAAGCCCGATCCTCCTATACGGGTAGATAGGAGTCTATACGGCCCGGACCATTAAATAAATATACGGTCGCGAGATCGACCGAGATATTTATTTTATAGTTCATATTAGGCCTTTAAGGCCTATAATCAAGAGAATTCACTAACGAAGGTCCAAAGCCTACGAAACTCGATCCTCTACCGACCAGTAGATAGAGTCGACAGGGTCCAATCAATAAAATATAAATGAGCTCATGCACCCCGATGATAGCCGTGTTGAATGAAAATCTCAACCAGAGGGGTCCACACAGATCATTTCAAATACCAACCAAATACCCAAAACTCCAAAACTCCACAAAAATTCCAAAAATCCCAAACTCTGAAAGTATTTAAAAATTGAAATCCAAATATCAAAACACTTAAAGTAAAATTCATCCACCCTCCGCAACAGTTTGATGAGGTGGACAAATCTGAAAATAACTGCAGCTCACAAAGAGCTAACGCTTGGTCGAAAATATCACTAGGATCCATTCTTAAACAATCTCCTGCCAGCAAGGACGTGGTACGAGTCCTCTAACCGGCAGTTTCGCCGCCAAATGGCACTGCAGGATAAACAGTTATGACTCAAGGCCCTCTAAACCAGGTGGTCGCCGCCAAATGGCACCATTATATTATGGTTATGGCCAGAGCCCGTATGCTCCCCAATGGCATCAAATCCTTGAGATATGAATCAATAGGATATGATTGATAGGGCACAAAACCCTCTGTTAGCTAAGATGGATTCAAATTTGCCCCCTTAGGCAAATATTCAACCCAAGTCTACAAGGTAACCTTGGACGAAGCAACCCATGGCTGCCGACAAGGATCCTTCTGTCAGGTTGGGTCGACTACCTCCTCTGACTAAGTAGACCAGGGACCACGATGGCCCGGGACGACGGAACCATGGGATCTTGATCGAGTCCATCATCCATTCCCCCACCATCCGCTTTAAGTGCAAGATGGTACAATTTCTGTTTTAAATATTAAATCTCTAAATCCTCCAATCTTCATCCAAATTCTCCAAATTTCAAACATCTATGCTGCTACTATATGCCAAACTCACGTATCTCTACGTATCTGATCGACGACTAGCCTTAATCGAAAGTTCTCTCTCGTGATCGGGAGGGGTAATTAATTATAGGGGCTTGCGCCTATAGGAAACCAGAACTCAGATCATAAAATCCTCGCAAAATGAGGGCGAAATCTCTGGGTAGTGTCTTATCTACAAACCCATCTGCCTTCCAAAATTTACCCCGGAACTTAATCTGTTAAAACTCCCCCGAAAAGAAAACACAAAGCGGGCAGAGGCCGAGGCCGAACTTTCGGAGCCCACAATGATTTATGTAGCCGGCCCCACATAGTGGGATAAAATCTTGTTGTTGTTGTTGTTGTTGTTGTATTCCTTTTAAGATGTTGCATCCACCTGTCGTATTTGGCTTGGCTGAATTTTGCAATGTTGAAAGCTTAAATTTTAACCACCAACTTAGAACAAGATTATCATAAGCACTTAGGCTATAACCACACAAGCATTCAATTAGAACAATTAAACTATAAAACATGACACAATCACATACACACAAAAATTACTCAACAAATAAACAAAAAAATAAGAAACAAAAACATGTATGATTTCATCTAGGTTTATGCATCTATATCAATAATCCTAAGTCTTGTTCTAAGGGTGTTAAACCTATCATGACCTGGTCGTTTCATAAAGATATTTGTCACATGATTTTTGTATCGATAAATTGAATGTCTACACCCCCCTTTGACATATGATCTCTAATGAAATAATGGCAAATGTTAATACATTTGGTTCTTAAATGCTGAATAGGTTTTTTGTAATGCAAATTATACTAGTATTATCATACATAATAGGTATAATATTCACATAAATACCAAAATCTAAAAATTGTTGCTTAAGACATAAGATTTGAACAACACAATTTCCAACGGCTAAATATTCGACTTCAGCTGTAGATAGTGCAACTAAGTTGTGCTCTCTAGCAGACCATGAGATTAATAATTTTTTTATGAATTGACATGTTAAACTCTTCTATTTATCATACATCATACAAAATCTACATCAAAGTATCTACCCAAATTAAATGAAGTGTTATTCCTATGATACCAAATCTCTAACATAGGTCTCCCAATTAAATACCTTAAAATTCTCTTAGCAACAGTGAGATGTAATTCTTTTAGAATAGGTTGGAAGAGTGTACAAAGACATACATTTAAACATAATATTAGGATTACTAGCAACGAGATACAACAATGATCATATTATTCCCCTATACCACTTTGGATCTACAGATTTTTCATTGAGGTCTGCTCAATTGAGTAGTAGGGCTGATGTGGGCATTCGAACTTTTACTGTGCTTGCGAGAAAAATTTTCCATCACTGCTAGTGGGTATTTGTACTCACTATGATCTTTTATCCTTGCTTGTATGCAGATTAGTGTGCTTGTTTGTATCTTGATGTTGATTGTCGACAAAGTTATGTTCATCAACAATCTCTTTACAATCATTTGCACCCTGCTTAAATTCCGCAGGACATTTCTCTTTCGTGGTGTTTAAAAGTGGATGTAGTGGGGATTACTGCGTCTTCTTACATGACTGCTATGAAGACTGTCATCAACTTCAATTTTATTGCTGGAATGCATTCACTTGTCATCCATAGAGTATTGCCATGTTCACTACATATCAGCCCTATGTTGTAGAAGACCAGTGTATTCATTTGCATGTTGACCTTCACTGTTTGCGAGACATGATATGCTTAGTCATGTGTTAATATTGACTGTCGAATGCCTCATCCATCGTGCATCTTCTGCACCCCATTCATGAATAACTCATGACATACACCGCATTCATTCTTGCCCTTCGTTTGTGTGTTCATTACACATCTCTCTCTCACAAACAAACAGGTTATTATGTTTGTGCGAACATTACATGTATTCATTATTCCTTGCATGCAATGAGTCCTCTACCTATTTGTTGACATTCATCTGAATATTTTAAATTCTTATTTAGCATTTGGTGTTCACATTTTATTGTGCATTTATCAAATTGAAATTCGGCTCATTGCTTGTTAATTTAAGTTCTATTCCATGTGGTCATATTGAGTTCAAGTTCATATTTACTATGCTCAGTTCAAATTCAAGTTCCTTGTTATTTGCGTTCAAGTAATAACCCCTGTACTTAGTTCATTCAAGTTCAAATCAAGTCCCCTATTCAATCCAAATTTTGGCAACCTCCCGACTTCTCTCCCGGTCCAAAGAGACGTGCACGGTCGGTGTCGGATGGTACCGCAGCCATAGTCTTCAATCCCACCATGCCAAAAGAGGCATGCAAGGGTCTTCAGGGGTACCTGTTTGCAAACGCACAATTTTTCCCCGCCAACACTGAGGCGCATACAGATACTTAGATTTTGCCCCGCCACGCTAAGAAAAGCGTGTACAAGGCTCGCCCGCTTCGCCGTAAGCGTCGCACCGAGTTCCCTCCCTACCATGCTAAGAAAAGCATGCATAGGGGGTCCCCCAGCGGTCTACAAAAAGACAACAAATGTTGTTGTATAGAAGTGAGGATTGCTTGTGCGGAATGAGAAGGACCGCAAGCTATGAAGTTCTCGTGAGTGGGAGCTGAGTTCATGAGAAAGAGGCGAAGACGGCTAGGGTTGATTTAATAAGAGCTGGATTCGGCTCCTATTCATGGACGGACAGGTGAATGCGATAAAGGTTGGATTAATTCGGAGAATCAAGCAGTTGCTTTTGTGGAGTTGCGGCAAAACAGGGCTGGAGGTCGTACGAAGCATATTTGGATAGAAGCTGGGAGTCGGCTCAGTGGAAGGAGAGTTGGGATTTGGCTGATTGGCGGAGTGGAGGTCGGAGAAAGTGCGGGCCGAGCTGTATGAACGAGCAAGGGTCCGATTGGGGGAAAGTTGGCTCACGGTTGGAAGGGGAGGTTGGCATCTAGCGGCTGCAACTTGAAGTGAGAAGGAAATCTTGTTGGGTGATTTGAGGAGGACAGATGAGGAGACAGGGCCGGTTAATCGAGGCTGTTTGTGGATTTCAGCTAATCGAAGGAGTGGAGATCGTAGATTGAGTAGGGAGTTCGGTAGTTACGCACGACTAAAGACTTCTGTGTTGGAGAACCAAACGAAAGCTTCACTTCATTGGTCTTTTAACGATGAGGATGGAATATTTATTCGAGGCAAACAGTCGTCGTGCAGGTTTTTACAGGATATGACAACAGCTCGTTGATTATCCGGGATACGACGGAGATTTCATCGGAGGCTTCGACGGATACGAGGTCATTAGTTCAATGCAATTTGAAATTTTTTGTTTGACATTATTAACTGATTAAATTAATAAAAATAAAATAATAATAATAATAATAATAATATATTATTATTAATATTATTATTAAATTCTAAGATAGCAAAAATAGGTCAATCACCCAAAATCGCCTCGATTTGCATGCAATCTCCTCAATTTGCGCATAATCTTCACAAAACTCGCACCGATTTGCGTGCGCGACTTCCGTTGGGCAAAATTATAATCTATTTTGGATATTGCAGACGTTCTGGTCGCAACGGCGCAGTCTATTTTGTGATCGAAAGTTGTTTGGGCTACGTCGTGCGTCAATTTTCTTGATTTGCGTGTGTTGCTATAAGATGCATGCCAATCTTCTCGCACGACTTCAATTAGTCAAATTGATAGTCACTTTTGGGTATTTACGACGTCCCAAACAGAACGACTAAATCCATTGTGTGATCGGACGTCGTTTGGGCATCGTTGCACCCATCAACTAAATCCGTTTTCCTCGATCTTCTTTCACTATCTTTAAGTGATTAATCAAAAATATACAAAAGTTATGTTATTAAATCCGCTGGTGATTCAATCCACTTTGAAAGATAGAATATGTAATACATTGTCTCAAGATGTAAATTTTCAAGAAATCATAAAGAAATTGCAGGCAGGATAGTTGGAAGATTTTGCATTTAATGATGAAGAATTGTTGAAATATAATGGCAGGATTTGTATTCCAAATGCTGATAATTTAAGAGAAGAAATATTGCAATTCTTGTTGAAATATAAATAAGTTCATCTCTCTGATTATGAAATTTATTCAGGCAGTACAAAAAATGTATCAAGAACCGAGAAAATTATTTTAGTAGTCATGAGTAAAAAAAAGTGTTACAGAATTCATAGCAAAATGTATTTTATGTCAAATGATTAAAGCTGAACATCAAAAATCAGGTGGTCAATTATAACTTTTACCAATACCTGAGTGAAAATGGGATGAAATTGCAATGAATTTTGTAATTGGATTACCCAAGTCAAGGCAGAGTCGGGATGCTATTTGGGTTATAGTGGATCGATTAACAAAGTCTGCTCATTTCTTACCAATCAAACAAACAGATTCAGTATAAAAATTAGCAAAGATATATGTTAATAAAATTATGAGATTGAATGGAATTCTCAAATCTATATTCTCTGGTAGAGATGCTCGTTTCACTTCTAGATAGTGAAAAAAGATTGAGGAAGCTTTGGGTATTAGATTGACTTTTGCATTTCATCCTTAGACAAATGGACAATCAGAAATGACAATTTAGACTTTGAAGAAAATTGGGAGATCCATATACCTTTAATTGAATTTGCATATAATAATAGTTTTTAATCTAGCATTGGAATGGTGCCATATGAAACTCTATATAGAAGAAAGTACAGAACACCTTTGTGTTGGGCAAAAACATGTGAAAGGAAAATAATTGGTATTGAATTTATAGACGATGCTACCAATAAGATCAGATTGATTAGATATAGATTAAAGGCAGTGCAGGATAGGCTGAGGAAATACTATGATGTAAAGCACATACCAGTTAAGTTTGAAGTCGGTGAATTTATTTTCATTAAAGTCAGTCCAATGAAAGGTGTGCAGCGATTTAGAAAGATAAGAAAATTGAGCCCACGATTTATCGATACTTTAGAAATTATTGAGAGGATTGAAAATATGGCCTACAAATTGGATCTATCAGTACATATGCAAGGGATACACAATGTTTTTCATATATCAGTGCTTCAAAAATATATATCAGATGAGTCAAAGAGAATCCAGTCAAAATTAATTAAATTGCAGTTTGATTTAAAATATGTTGAAGAACTTGAAAGATACTGAAATATGATGTGAAACAACTGTGGAATCAGGAGATACTATTCACAAGAATTTTATGGAAGTATGGAACTTTAAGAGATGCCACCTGGGAGAAAGAATCAAAAATGATAATTCAATACCCTCTTATATTCAACTAGGTATGTCTATTTATTCATTCATATTTCGAGGACGAAATTTTATAAGAAGAGCAGATTGTAATAATCGGTTCAGCCGGTTCAAATGAACCAGCCCTAGCAACGGACGAACAGACTCGAGCGGATCGGGAGCAAAACCACAAACAGATCAGGCCGCTCACGTGCGTGAATTCTCCAGATGAGGTCGGATCACGCCGTTGAGTGAAAAATCGCGTACGGGAGTGAAATGTAGCGAATCGTTGTGCGTAATATCTGCATTTTACTCACTCCCATAAGGGCAAATCACGTGAGAAAGTTTCAGTTGAGAGAAATCAACCAAGGAGGAAGGAAGGTAGATTTTTTTTTTCAATTTCATTCATTTTGTGCAAATTTCTTCTATGATTTAATCCAACGAAAGGATCAATTGTCTTAAATGAAGGTAGAGGAAGGAATTGAGAAAGAAAGTGAAGGAATTTTGGGAAAGAACGAAATAACGAAGGAAAGTGCAAGTGATTTAATTTATTTTACATTCAAAATTATTATTGTGAATTTCTCTAATTGATAAAAAAATAAGTGATTGTCAAATAGGAAGAAGAAAACTAGTGGAGAATCTTAACTTCAAAGAGGAAGGAAGGAATCTTTAATCGAGGTACTCAATTTTGATTAGAGAATTAAGTAGATTATGAATTTTGTTCTATTTATTGAAAGTTAGAAGTTTTCTGCATTATATAAATGAAACTGATGCATTCAAAGTTACCCTTAAGGATGTTAGTCAAATAAATTTAATGTTGTTTTGGAATTACATAGCTGTCCAATGCTAAGTAATGAAATTAAATATTAATGTCAACAGCGGAAGATTTCATAGTTGGGTCGAGACGAGCACTGGAAGTCTATTATAGAGAATTGAAGATTTGAAAGGATTTGAACACACGCAAGAAAAATAAACTGGGTAATTACTACTATTTTATAGACATTACATTATTTTACTTTATTACATACAGTCTCCTGGCTAATTTGTTTATTATAATTGTTTGAAGGTTATTATATTCATAATGATGAATGATAAAAGTTAGCCATTAAAGTGACAAGGTAATACTAGTATATATATATGTGTGTGTGTGTTATGTGAAGTGTGTGTATGTGGATTGAAAATACATGGAAAGAAAAAAAAAGCAAATTTAAAAATGTCTACATATATTCTTTCAAAGTTATATAAAGAGAAAGTCATATAAAGACAAACATATAAAGACAAATGGAACAAATGTAAAATTAAAAGACAAAAGGTAAATGCATGCAAATTATAGAAGTTCAACCCATATGATACTAACTGGGGAAGCAACATATCCGTGCACATTAAATGGAAATAATTATACCTTTATTGGTACATGTAGGCAGTACTCCTGTACTAAATGAGAAAGGGAAAATGAATAAATGAGAAAATGAAAAATGGATAAATATTAATTGAAAAAGAAATACGTTATTTGACACATATATATAAAGATTTATATCATATCAATTGGTATATATATATATATATATATTAATAGGAAAGAAAAACAAAATTGCATATGATTCATTAAATTTTAATGTATAACTGTCATGTTAAAAGTGATTATCCACTAAGTTGTTGACCTACGCATAAAAGCTTGAATTCGTACCTGAAATCCCACCGAACTACTATATATGCAGCGCCGTTCACGTCTCTTCCCGCAAATCCCTCAACGTCAGTCTTGATTCGCACTCCCATTCGCGTCAATAAAGCATGGATGAACTTCAGTTCGTTCATTTTTTCCTTCTTCCACACCGAACTCCCGTCGCTACTTCTGATTCCCATAGCCAACCAACCTTCCTCTCCTTCCTCGTCGACTTCACTTCCCTAGCCAAAACCCCCAAGCTCCCGATCTTCCTCACCCGACTCCCTAGCCGAAGTCCCTCTGTTCGATCTAGCCTCAGCAGACGACGTCGATCTTCGTAACCCAGATCTCACGCCTCCTCCTTACATGAAGAACCCAAGTCCTAACCGGATCGACACCTGCTCGCAAACTTCACCCTACCCGACCTCCTCTCAGCCTGATTGCCGACCTCACCTGCACTTCAAGCCTCCTTATCCTTAGTCGAATCTCCTATCCGAGCCCCTCTAGCACAGCCGAGACCTTCCCCTGTTCGACTCAACCTTAGGTAGCCGCAAGTCTTCCTCTCTCTCTCTCTCTCTCTCTCTAGGTAGTTTCCCTCTCCCTCTCTCTACTTATTAATTATAACTAATTAATATTAGTTATAATTAATTACTCTTTAATTACAGTTAATTAATATTGGTTATAATTACTTATAGTTAATTATAATTATTATTAATTATTATTAATTAATGTTAAAGATAATTAATTATAACTAACTATAATTAGTTATCATTTAAATATAATTAATTGGAATTAATTACTGAAAATTCTAATAAATTATATGCAATTGATCATCATTAATTATAATTGGCTATGGTTAATTATAGTTAATAATTGTTAACTATAATTAATTTTAGTTAATTATTATTGATTATTGCCTCGATATGTGTGCTAATCACCATCATCATCGCCCCTTCACGCAGGTATAAACTTATAAACCCAAAAATCTCGCATTCGATGTTTTTGACAAGCAGGGAGACCCCTTATACATGCTTTCGTAGCACGGTAGAAGGAAGCACGGTGCGACGCTCACGACGAAGCGGGTAGGCCCTATACACGCTCTCGTAGCATGGTCGGGACACTTGTAACCTATCATGACCTGGTCGTTTCATAAAGATATTTGTCACATGATTTTTGTATCGATAAATTGAATGTCTACACCCCCCCTTCGACATATGATCTCTAATTAAATAATGGCAAATGTTAATACATTTGGTTCTTAAATGCTGAATAGGTTTTTTGTAATGCAAATTATACTAGTATTATCATACATAATAGGTATAATATTCACATAAATACCAAAATCTAAAAATTGTTGCTTAAGACATAAGATTTGAACAACACAACTTCCAACGGCTAAATATTCGACTTCAGCTGTACATAGTGCAACTAAGTTGTGCTCTCTAGCAGACCATGAGATTAATAATTTTTTTATGAATTGACATGTTAAACTCTTCTATTTATCATACATCATACAAAATCTACATCAAAGTATCTACCCAAATTAAATGAAGTGTTATTCCTATGATACCAAATCTCTAACATAGGTCTCCCAATTAAATACCTTAAAATTCTCTTAGCAACAGTGAGATGTAATTCTTTTAGAATAGGTTGGAAGAGTGTACAAAGACATATATTTAAACATAATATTAGGATTACTAGCAGCGAGATACAACAATGATCATATTATTCCCCTATACCACTTTGGATCTACAGATTTTTCATTGAGGTCTGCTCAATTTAGTAGTAGGGCTGATGTGGGCATTCGAACTTTTATTGTGCTTGCGACAAATTTTCCATCACTGCTAGTGGGTATTTGTACTCACTATGATCTTTTATCCTTGCTTGCATGCAGATTAGTGTGCTTGTTTGTATCTTGATGTTGATTGTCGACAAAGTTATGTTCATCAACAATCTCTTTACAATCATTTGGACCCTGCTTAAATTCTGCAAGACATTTCTCTTTTGTGGTGTTTACAAGTGGATGTAGTGGGGATTACTGCGTCTTCTTACATGACTGCTATGAAGACTGTCATCAACTTCAATTTTATTGCTTGAATGCATTCACTTGTCATCCACAGAGTATTGCCATGTTCACTACATATCAGCCCTATGTTGTAGAAGACCAGTGTATTCATTTGCATGTTGACCTTCACTGCTTGCGAGGCATGATATGCTTGGTCATGTGTTAATATTGACTGTCGAATGCCTCATCCATCGTGCATCTTCTGCACCCCATTCATGAATAACTCATGACATACACCGCATTCAATCTTGCCCTTCGTTTGTGTGTTCATTACACATCTCTCTCTCACAAACAAACAGGTTATTATGTTTGTGCGAACATTACATGTATTCATTATTCCTTGCATGCAATGAGTCCTCTACCTATTTGTTGACATTCATCTGAATATTTTAAATTCTTATTTAGCATTTGGTGTTCACATTTTATTGTGCATTTATCAAATTGAAATTCGGCTCATTGCTTGTTAATTTAAGTTCTATTCCATGTGGTCATATTGAGTTCAAGTTCATATTCACTATGCTCAGTTCAAATTCGAGTTCCTTGTTATTTGCGTTCAAGTAATAACCCCTGTACTTAGTTCATTCAAGTTCAAATCAAGTCCCTTATTCAATCTAAATTTCGGCAACCTCCCGACTTCTCTCCCGGTCCAAAGAGACGTGCACGGTCGGTGTCGGATGGTACCGCAGCCGTAGTCTTCAATCCCACCATGCCAAAAGAGGCATGCAAGGGTCTTCAGGGGTACCTGTTTGCAAACGCACAATTTTTCCCCGTCAACATTGAGGCGCATACAGATACTTAGATTTTGCCCCGCCACGCTAAGAAAAGCGTGTACAAGGCTCGCCCGCTTCATCGTAAGCGCCGCACCGAGTTCCCTCCCTACCATGCTAAGAAAAGCATGCATAGGGGGTCCCCCAGCGGTCTACAAAAAGACAACAAATGTTGTTGTATAGAAGTGAGGATTGCTTGTGCGGAATGAGAAGGACCGCAAGCTATGAAGTTCTCGTGAGTGGGAGCTGAGTTCATGAGAAAGAGGCGAAGACGGCTAGGGTTGATTTAATAAGAGCTGGATTCGGCTCCTATTCATGGACGGACAGGTGAATGCAATAAAGGTTGGATTAATTCGGAGAATCAAGCAGTTGCTTTTGTGGAGTTGCGGCAAAACAGGGCTGGAGGTCGTACGAAGCAGATTTGGATAGAAGCTGGGAGTCGGCTCAGTGGAAGGAGAGTTGGGATTTGGCTGATTGGCGGAGTGGAGGTCGGAGAAAGTGCGGGCCGAGCTGTATGAACGAGCAAGGGTCCGATTGGGGGAAAGTTGGCTCACGGTTGGAAGGGGAGGTTGGCATCTAGCGGCTGCAACTTGAAGTGAGAAGGAAATCTTGTTGGGTTATTTGAGGAGGACAGACGAGGAGACAGGGCCGGTTAATCGAGGCTGTTTGTGGATTTCAGCTAATTGAAGGAGTGGAGATCGTAGATTGAGTAGGGAGTTCGGTAGTTACGCACGACTAAAGACTTTTGTGTTGGAGAACCAAACGAAAGCTTCACTTCATTGGTCTTTTAACGATGAGGATGGAATATTTATTCGAGGCAAACAGTCGTCTTGCAAGTTTTTACAGGATATGACAACAGCTCGTTGATTATCCGGGATACGACGGAGATTTCATCTGAGGCTTCGACGGATACGAGGTCATTAGTTCAATGCAATTTGAAATTTTTTGTTTGACATTATTAACTGATTAAATTAATAAAAATAAAATAGTAATAATAATAATAATATATTATTATTAATATTATTATTAAATTCTAAGATAGCAAAAATAGGTCAATCACCTAAAATCGCCACGATTTGCATGCAATCTCCTCAATTTGCGCATAATCTCCACAAAACTCGCACCGATTTGCGTGCGCGACTTCAGTTGGGCAAAATTATAATCTATTTTGGATATTGCAGACGTTCTGGTCGCAACGGCGCAGTCTATTTTGTGATCGAAAGTTGTTTGGGCTACGTCGCGCGTCAATTTTCTTGATTTGCGTGTGTTGCTATAAGATGCGTGCCAATCTTCTCGCACGACTTCAATTAGTCAAATTGATAGTCACTTTTGGGTATTTACGACGTCCCAAACAGAACGACTAAATCCATTGTGTGATCGGACGTCGTTTGGGCATCGTTGCACCCATCAACTAAATCTGTTTTCCTCGATCTTCTTTCACTATCTTTAAGTGATTAATCAAAAATATACAAAAGTTATGTTATTAAATCCGCTGGTGATTCAATCCACTTTGAAAGATAGAATATGTAATACATTGTCTCAAGATGTAAATTTTCAAGAAATCATAAAGAAATTGCAGGCAGGATAGTTGGAAGATTTTGCATTTAATGATGAAGAATTGTTGAAATATAATGGCAGGATTTGTATTTCAAATGCTGATAATTTAAGAGAAGAAATATTGCAATTCTTGTTGAAATATAAATAAGTTCATCTCTCTGATTATGAAATTTATTCAGGCAGTACAAAAAATGTATCAAGAACCGAGAAAATTATTTTAGTAGTCATGAGTAAAAAAAAGTGTTACAGAATTCATAGCAAAATGTATTTTATGTCAAATGATTAAAGCTAAACATCAAAAATCAGGTGGTCAATTATAACTTTTACCAATACCTGAGTGAAAATGGGATGAAATTGCAATGAATTTTGTAATTGGATTACCCAAGTCAAGGCAGAGTCGGGATGCTATTTGGGTTATAATGGATCGATTAACAAAGTCTGCTCATTTATTACCAATCAAACAAACAGATTCAGTATAAAAATTAGCAAAGATATATGTTAATAAAATTATGAGATTGAATGGAATTCTCAAATCTATATTCTCTGATAGAGATGCTCGTTTCACTTCTAGATAGTGAAAAAAGATTGAGGAAGCTTTGGGTATTAGATTGACTTTTGCATTTCATCCTTAGACAAATGGACAATCAGAAATGACAATTTAGACTTTGAAGAAAATTGGGAGATCCATATACCTTTAATTGAATTTGCATATAATAATAGTTTTTAATCTAGCATTGGAATGGTGCCATATGAAACTCTATATAGAAGAAAGTACAGAACACCTTTGTGTTGGGCAAAAACATGTGAAAGGAAAATAATTGGTATTGAATTTATAGACGATGCTACCAATAAGATCAGATTGATTAGATATAGATTAAAGGCAGTGCAGGATAGGCTGAGGAAATACTATGATGTAAAGCACATACCAGTTAAGTTTGAAGTCGGTGAATTTATTTTCATTAAAGTCAGTCCAATGAAAGGTGTGCAGCGATTTAGAAAGATAAGAAAATTGAGCCCACGATTTATCGATACTTTAGAAATTATTGAGAGGATTGAAAATATGGCCTACAAATTGGATCTATCAGTACATATGCAAGGGATACACAATGTTTTTCATATATCAGTGCTTCAAAAATATATATCAGATGAGTCAAAGAGAATCTAATCAAAATTAATTAAATTGCAGTTTGATTTAAAATATGTTGAAGAACTTGAAAGGATACTGGAATATGATGTGAAACAACTGTGGAATCAGGAGATACTATTCACAAGAATTTTATGGAAGTATGGAACTTTAAGAGATGCCACCTGGGAGAAAGAATCAAAAATGATAATTCAATACCCTCATATATTCAACTAGGTATGTCTATTTATTCATTCATATTTCGAGGACGAAATTTTATAAGAAGAGCAGATTGTAATAATCGGTTCAGCCGGTTCAAATGACTAGCAACGGACGAACAGACTCGAGCGGAGCGGGAGCAAAACCACAAACAGATCAGGCCGCTCACGTGCGTGAATTTCTCCAGATGAGGTCGGATCACGCCGTTGAGTGGAAAATCGCGTACGGGAGTGAAATGTAGCGAATTGTTGTGCGTAATATCTGCGTTTTACTCACTCCCATAAGGGCAAATCACGTGAGAAAGTTTCAGTTGAGAGAAATCGACCAAGAAGGAGGAAGGAAGGTAGATTTTTTTTTTCAATTTCATTCATTTTGTGCAAATTTCTTCTATGATTTAATCCAACGAAAGGACCAATTGTCTTAAATGAAGGTAGATGAAGGAATTGAGAAAGAAAGTGAAGGAATTTTGAGAAAGAACGAAATAACGAAGGAAAGTGCAAGTGATTTAATTTATTTTACATTCAAAATTATTATTGTGAATTTCTCTAATTGATAAAAAAATAAGTGATTGTCAAATAGGAAGAAGAAAACTAGTGGAGAATCTTAACTTCAAAGAGGAAGGAAGGAATCTTTAATCGAGGTACTCAATTTTGATTAGAGAATTAAGTAGATTATGAATTTTGTTCTATTTATGGAAAGTTAGAAGTTTTCTGCATTATATAAATGAAACTGATGCATTCGAAGTTACCCTTAAGGATGTTAGTCAAATAAACTTAATGTTGTTTTGGAATTACATAGCTGTCCAATGCTAAGTAATGAAATTAAATATTAATGTCAACAGTGGAAGATTTCATAGTTGGGTCGAGACGAGCACTGGAAGTCTATTATAGAGAATTGAAGATTTGAAAGGATTTGAACACACGCAAGAAAAATAAACTGGGTAATTACTACTATTTTATAGACATTACATTATTTTACTTTATTACATACAGTCTCCTGGCTAATTTGTTTATTATAATTGTTTGAAGGTTATTATATTCATAATGATGAATGATAAAAGTTAGCCATTAAAGTGACAAGGTAATACTAGTATATATATATGTGTGTGCGTGTTATGTGAAGTGTGTGTATGTGGATTGAAAATGCATGGAAAGAAAAAAAAAAGCAAATTTAAAAATGTATACATATATTCTTTCAAAGTTATATAAAGAGAAAGTCATATAAAGACAAACATATAAAGACAAATGGAACAAATGTAAAATTAAAAGACAAAAGGCAAATGCATGCAAATTATAGAAGTTCAACCCATATGATACTAACTGGGGAAGCAACATATCCGTGCACATTAAATGGAAATAATTGTACCTTTATTGGTACATGTAGGCAGTACTCCTGTACTAAATGAGAAAGGGAAAATGAATAAATGAGAAAATAAAAATGGATAAATATTAATTGAAAAAGAAATACGTTATTTGACACATATATATAAAGATTTATATCATATCAATTGGTATATATATATATATATATATATATATATATATATTAATAGGAAAGAAAAACAAAATTGCATATGATTCATTAAATTTTAATGTATAACTGTCATGTTAAAAGTGATTATCCACTAAGTTGTTGACCTATGCATAAAAGCTTGAATTCGTACCTGAAATCCCACCGAACTACTATATATGCAGCGTCGTTCACGTCTCTTCCCGCAAATCCCTCAACGTCAGTCTTGATTCGCACTCCCATTCGCGTCAATAAAGCATGGATGAACTTCAGTTCGTTCATTTTTTCCTTCTTCCACACCGAACTCCCGTCGCTACTTCTGATTCCCATAGCCAACCAACCTTCCTCTCCTTCCTCGTCGACTTCACTTCCCTAGCCAAAACCCCCAAGCTCCCGATCTTCCTCACCCGACTCCCTAGCCGAAGTCCCTCTGTCCGATCTAGCCTCAGCAGACGACGCCGATCTTCATAACCCAGATCTCACGCCTCCTCCTTACATGAAGAACCCAAGTCCTAACCGGATCGACACCTGCTCGCAAACTTCACCCTACCCGACCTCCTCTCTGCCTGATTGCCGACCTCACCTGCACTTCAAGCCTCCTTATCCTTAGTCGAATCTCCTATCCGAGCCCCTCTAGCACAGCCGAGACCTTCCCCTGTTCGACTCAACCTTAGGTAGCCGCAAGTCTTCCTCTCTCTTCCTCTCTCTCTCTCTCTTTCTCTCTCTAGGTAGTTTCCGTCTCCCTCTCTCTACTTATTAATTATAACTAATTAATATTAGTTATAATTAATTACTCTTTAATTACAGTTAATTAATATTGGTTATAATTACTTATAGTTAATTATAATTATTATTAATTATTATTAATTAATGTTAAAGATAATTAATTATAACTAACTATAATTAGTTATCATTTAAATATAATTAATTGGAATTAATTACTGAAAATTCTAATTAATTATATGCAATTGATCATCATTAATTATAATTGGCTATGGTTAATTATAGTTAATAATTGTTAATATAATTAATTTTAGTTAATTATTATTGATTATTGCCTCGATATGTGTGCCAATCACCATCATCATCGCCCCCTCACGCAGGTATAAACTTATAAACCCAAAAATCTCGCATTCGATGTTTTTGACAAGCAGGGAGACCCCTTATACATGCTTTCGTAGCACGGTAGAAGGAAGCCCGGTGCGACGCTCACGACGAAGCGGGTAGGCCCTGTACACGCTCTCGTAGCATGGTCGGGACACTTGTAAGTACTTGTACATGCTCTCATAGTGTGGCAGGGAAAACTTATTTCGTCTTCCAACAGGTACCTTGAAGCCTCATTCACGCTCTCGTAGCGTGGCGGGATTGAAGAAATACGGTCACGGTGTCATCCGACACTTACCATACACGCTCTCGTAGCGTGGTGGGATGGCCCAATCTCCTGTAGTTTCTCCTAAACGGGGGAGACATCGGAAGACTGCCGAAATTCAGAGTGAAGCGCATAAGAACTTGAGCAAATTATAAGGGACCTGGACTTAAGCAAACAACAACAAAACCAAACTTAAATGAATTTGAACTCAAATAAATGACGACGATCTATAAGTGTATTTGCATCAGAATTTGAACCTAAGTGAACAATGAGATGAATGTGACTTGAACTCAAATGAACGAGTAGGAAATTTGAACTTAATTCGAGCAAGTACAACAGGGAACACGACAAATGCAATTATAATTTGCAAAATAATGAATTTTTGATTAAATGCAAATGAATGAATATGGGATTTGCATTGAATGAATAGCTTCACACATGATTTGCTTGAAAATCACAACAGAAATGCTTCCTCAATGTTACAACTTATTCATAATGATAATGTCAATTAAGGTGCAAGCGCCGACAGGCAATAATCACCTATGAACATTAACAAAGGAGAATTGAAGTAAACAAAGTGATAAGCCTAAAGGCATGAACATAAACTCATGAAGCGCACAATAGCTCACTTATAAGCACCTACAGGAAGCTATGAGTGTTTGTGGACGGTGTGTAGATGAGTATACTAGCATTGGCTGCGTTGTGTGGCGGCCATTTGCAAATGAGGAATAAATCCCTAGATACACACAAATGCACATGTTGATTTACCTGCAAACAGCATAGTCTCTTGCAAGCATACAAACATAGCATGTAGTAGACGCCAGAATGTTCATGCAGTGGGTACAACGGTATCCTACGAGTAGCAACAGAAGATCTGCAATACATGTAAACACACCAAATTCCTGCAGATGATGACAATGGGTATGCATTGATTGTAGAGATGCCCTCATAGTTAGCATCAACCGAGTATTAGCAAATGCATAAGTTCTCTACAAATACTAAAAGTCAACGTGCAAGCAAATGCGTCAACTTGCCTGTAATTAATAAAACTTCTTGCAGACGCACACAAAGCAATATGCAATGAATGCAATCACGCCATGTGATCAATGTCAACATACGAACTGTTCACAAACAATGATACAAAGCCTTCAAATGAATATCAATGAACGAAGCTATTGCGTGAACCACAAACTACTCTCAAAGATAATAAGAAACCTACAATTGCCAACATTATCCACTTGCAAACGAACAAACAGATTTTCTTCAATGAACGTAGCAACGCCTTGCATTCAACATCAAAATACAAGAAAATACATCCACTTGCAAGCACTGATGAAAGCTTGTAGTGTCTTGAAGATACAAGCGACAATTGCTACAAGAATTAGAAGAGACACAAGCAAATACACCAAACCTCCGCAAACCATGGTGATTAGCATGCAATAATCGCATAAATGTTCTCACAGTCAATATGCAGAGAGAGATAAATGACAGATGCGTGCTCCTACGAGTCATTGTAGGAAACCTCCCGCGTATGCAAATACCTATAAGCCCTTGTGGAAGACCCGTCGTACACATTAATGTCACCTACGAGCAAAGTGCCAAAAGACCATAGCAACTGCAGATGCTTACAAGCTACTGTGGGAAATTCATGATGCATATAGAAGGTTATATGTGAGCGAGTAAAAGAGAACTGCCGCGAATGCATTTATCTGCGAGCGATAGCAGGAGATCCATTAGTGCACGACAATCTACTTGCAAAAAGCGATAAGTAATGCACGATAATCTACCTGTATGAAAGAGGCAAATGACCATAGCGCAACGCCACGCCACCGGATCCGCAACATCCATACAAGCGAACAGAAAGTGTACAAATTCTCAAATAAAACCCAACGTCATGCCACCGGATCCGCAACATGCATATAAGCAGACAGAAGGCGTGTACGAGCTTCCAAATAAAACACTGCATTCAAATGACAGTTATCTGTACAACTGACCGGCGTCAAAAATTTCAAAAATGCCCCCACAATTGTGCTTAATATGTATACACATAAACATAAAAGTGCACGTGCAAGCACATTAATTTGTATACATGCAAGAATATACACCTGCATGGGCCTCGGTGAGTGTGTTGTATTTACTCACGTGACGTCTAAGGATGCTGTGCGGGTCAAATAAATTTAAGTTCGAGCCCGATACTTCCATGCGAGTATATAGGAGTCGACATGGCTCGAGCTATCCAACAAATATACGATCGCGGCGTCAATCGAGATATTTGTTTTAATACGTTCATATTAGGCCTTCAAAGCTGATAATCAAGAAAATTCACCAACAAAGGCATCAAGCCGGCAATGAACCTGATCCTCTGTCAGAAATCAAATAGTGTCGATAAGGTTCAACAGATAATTACAAAAATACCCCCTAAACACCAACATGGGCCCCGACGAGCGCGTTGTATTTACATACGTGACGTCTGAGGATGTTGTGCCGGTCAAAAATAAACTTAAGTTCAAATCCAATCCTCCCCCTTGATAGGACAGGAGTCGACACAACTTCAACCAATGAACAAGTATACGGTCGTAGCGCCAACCGAGATATTTATTTTTATAGTTCATATTAGGCCTTCAAGGTCCATAACAAGAAAATCCATTAACAAAGGCATAAAGCCAACAAATAACCTGATCCTTCGTCAACAAATAGACAAAGTCGATAAGGATCAATCCATGAATGAAATTGCCTATGAACACCCCGATGATGGCCGCGTTGAATATAGATCTCAACCAAAGTGGTTAATTCCAAATATTTAAATATTCTTAAATGCCCACAAAAACTAAATTTTTAAAAAAATCATCAAAATCTAAATATTTAAAATTGAAATAAATCATTAAACGCTTAAAACAAAACCCATCCATCCTCCGCAATAGTTTGCTGAGGTGAACAAATTTAAAAATACACTTCAGCTTACAAAGAGCTAATGTCTGGTCTAGAATATCACTAGGATTCATTCTCAAACCATCTCTTGCCAGTAAGGATGTGGCACGTGTCCTCTAACCGGTAGTTTTGCGACTAAATGACACCGCAGGTAAACAATTATGATCGGGGCCCTCTGAACCGGGTGATTTTGTCGCCAAATGGTACCACTAAATTACTGTAATGGCCAGAGCCCGTATGCTCCGTAATATCACTAAATCCTTGAGATATGAATTAATAGGATATAATCGATAGGGCATAAAGCCCTATGTTAGCTAAGGTGGATTCAAATTTGTCCCCTTAGGCAAATATTCCCCCCCCCCCGGGTCTAAAAGGTTCCCTTGGATGACACAACCCATGGCTACCGATAAAGATCTTTCTGTCAGGTTGGGTCGACTACCTCCTCTAACTAAGTAGACCAGGGACCATGATGGCCCAGGACGACGGAACCATGGGATCTTGATCGAGTCCATCCATTCCCCCATCATCCGCTTTAAGTGCAAGATGGTGAAATTTTCGATTTTTAAATGTCAAATCTTCAAACACTTAAACCCATGCTACTACTACATGCCAGAAACACGTATCTCTATATACCTATTGAACGACTAGCCTTAATCGAAAGTTCTCTCTCGCTATTGGGAGGGATAATTAACTATAGGGGCTTACGCCTATAGGAAACCAAAACACAGATCATTAAGTCCTCGCAAAATGAGGGCAAAATCTCTAGGTAGTGACTTATCTACAAACCCAATTTGTCTTCCTAAAATTTGCCCCGGAACTTAATCCGTTTAAACTCCCTGAAAGAAGGGAGACCGGGGCGCGAATTTTCGGAGCCCACATGAGTTTACCATGTAAACCCAAACTATTAAACTAAATTTTTTAGGCAAGTCTTCTGATAAGTAGAAATGACTGAAAGAGGAGAGGAATACGTCTACAGAAGACGGCCATCTAATGAGAGCAAGTATGAAATGGTTTTAGTAATGTTTCAAATGTATCATTTGTTAGTGTCTCTTCAGTATTTTTGGAATGTTAGACTTTACTGTTATGTGAAATTGTAGAAAGTATATTAATTGTTGACTGCCCATTTCGCCTCGTTAACTCGAGTCTATGGGCCTAGTTATGACAATAAAGCTACGCTACAAAGCATCTTCAAAATTGACTCACAAATTATTGCTTTGATGGTCTTAATCATTTGGAAGGCCTTCTTTGATGCTACAGAGTGCTCTTCCTTTGATTGCTTCTCACCGTGGTGTTGAAAACTCCTTAAAATGGCTTTCTGTAGAGGAGGGCCTTCACAATATTCTACAATCCTTGGTGTTGTGGCCATGATGAGCATTTTGATATAGGAAGAACTTCAACTTATCTCTCTTCATCAAGTCCCTTAATTGGAATAAGCCAATAGAAATATTTTCTATTATGTATGGTGATCATCAATGCACTAGGGATATTTTGAGTGGTAGCAAATGAACTTCATGGAACATGTCATAGGATGTAACAAAATGAGGCATATTTGAGTTAGCATGCCTACAACAACATCAAGCCTTTATTCCAGTATGTGAAGTCAACTGCATGAATCCTTTTTCTCCATTGTCTTGTTAAGAGTCAAATTCTCATTTAAATCTAATAAAGAAAGGTCATTTCTAATATTTTCTAACCAAGACTTTTTAAGTCTACCTCTAACTTTCTTAACATAAGTCAAATCGAATGTGTCTACTTTCCTAATCAAGTCATCAGAAGGTCGCCGTTTTATGTGACCATAACATCTAAGGCGACTTTCTCTAATCTTATCTTCCACTGGAGCTACTCCAATCTTTTCATGTAAATGCTCATTTTGTATCCTATCTCTAAGAGTAAAGCCACCTATCCACCTAAGCATCCTCATCTCTACAATACTTAACTTAATATTATGCTTCTCTTTTAACGGCCAACATTCTGCACCATAAAGTACTGCAGGTCTCACCACCATCTTATAGAATTTTCCCTCAAGTTTGAGTGGGACTTTTCTATCACACAACAAGCCCGAAGCATTCCTCCACTTTAACCATCCAACTTGAATTCTACTAATAATACCCCCATCTATTTCACCATCACTCTGAACAATAAACCCAAGATATCTAAAATGTGTACTCTTATTAATGAATTGATCGCCCAAAGTCACAATCCCCCAATAGCTCTATTATTACTAAAATTACACTCCATATATTCAGTTTTAGATCTACTCAAACGAAAGCCTTTAGACTCTAAGGTTGACCTCCATAATTCAAGTTTACTTTCAATGCCCTCTCTAGTCTTATCAACAAGAATATCATCAGCAAGAAGCATACACCGGGGTACAACCTCTTGCAAATGTCTAGTAATAACATCCATGACTAAAGAAAAAAAGATATGGGCTTGAGGCTAATCCTTGATGTAATCCAACTGAAATAGGAAAATACTTGGTCAAACTACCTTGTTTTTTAACACAAGTAATAGCTCTTGCAAATATATCCTTGATGACTTGAATATAAGCAATATTAATCCTTTTTATTTTCTAGAACTCTTCATAGCACTTCCCTTGAAACTTTATCATATGCTTTCTCTAAATCAATAAATATCATATGTAGATCCTCCTTATTCTCTCTATACTTCTCCATCAAACCTCTCAATAAATGTATAGCTTCCATAGCAGACCTACCCAGCATGAATCCAATTTGATTTTGAGAAACATTAGTATCACGCTGCAACCTATGCTCCATAACTCTCTCCATGTCTACACTTCCAATAATTTCCTTGGTGGAAAAAAAGAAGTTTTTTTTTATTTGTCTACTCTGAAAGAAGGACCGAGTCTTGCAGGTCTGCTGCTTCAGATTCATCGAGCTGGGTGCTGCTTCCTTCTCCTAGTTTTGTTTGTCTTTTTCGATGCAGAGGAGTAGGACTAGTACAGGTATCCTTTGAGTTCTTCCTCTTTCGAAGAGGAGCTAATAACTTCCTAAAGACTAGCGGATAAATTCTTCACACTAATAAACTTGGCATATTTATGAAGCAATGCATTAATAGTGCTCGGAGGATTCTTTGCAACAGAAACTTTGAAACTACTAAGCTGCAACACTAGAAGGAAAGCAACCATCGCCTCAAAAAATTCATCATTGGTGAACTCATGAGTGGCTCGAGTAAACCTTGATACATAGTACCTAAGGATTTCCCCTACATATTACTTTATAAAAATAAAAGATGTCATAAAAAATTACATGGAATCAAAAAATTATGATAAAAAGAGAACTCAAAATAGCTAATGCTTATAACAAACAAGAAGTTGAACCAACTACAGATGGCATTCTTGAAAGTAGTATAAAAAAGGCAACCCTTGACAACCTTAAAAAAAGAATTAATGTTCTTGAAAGTATCAAGATGGTCAAAAATATCAGCAGTACCCCAACATATTTCAAACTGTGGCACTTTGAACTTCAATGTGATGAGCTCATCTAGGATCTCAGATGAGAAGGGCTTATTGTGGTTGCATGTGGCAGTATAAAAGGTGAAGAAGCAACACAGATTATGACCCCCTTACCTTTATTTGCAAGGCGAACAAGTTAGTGGGAAAAGAAAGCTCACACAACTTTAGTAAGTTGGGCAATCTATTGGCGGTGGCCATACCAAAGATTTAAAATTATGCAATAAAGCGTAAATATATTTTTTCATGAGGCATGGCGTAAGCCTCAAGGCATTTGGGTTATAAACTTAGCATTAAATTAATTAGAAGTATTAAAAATAAATCTATTGAGAGTAATCCCCCTATTATTTTTAATAAATAATATCCTAAAATTTAGAGCTCGATTTCCTTCTAATTAAATATTGAAGAGTAATACAAAAGTGTCAAAGTAACATCTTAAGAAGTCATATAAATACTCAATAATAAATAAAAAGTCTAAGATAAACAAATAAATAGAAACAAGAAGTCTAACATAAATGTCCTAAAATAAATTAATTATGACTTAGGACTATGAATTCAAAAGTCTCTCCCATCACTTAGAGGATCTTCATTAAAATTATCATCGTAATTAATTACATCCTCACCTCTCTTATCTTCACTTGTATGAACATCCACCTAATTTTTTCCATCATCTTCAATCCCAATCATCTTCGTATTTCATAAAAACAAAACTCAATCAAAAGATTATTTAAAAAATAAATATCAGTCTTTTATAATTTTATTACAAAATATTTTATATTAATTCTTTATATTACTTTCTTGCAGACCTTTGATATTGTTGTTCTTTTATCAAAAACGTTAACATTGAAATATTCCTCTTGTAATTATAATGGTGAAACATCATTTTCATCACCCAAAAATCATTTGGCATCTGATAACACATTATTAATAATCAAGGGATCATCATCACCCTCCAAAATTTTCATGCAAACCATGAAATAGAGGTAACGCCTCATTAAATCGGCCTTAAGGTGCGACTCATTGCACGTCTCAAATAAAGTTAACATTGAGATATTCCTCTTGTAGTTGTGATGGTAAAACTCCATTTTCATCACCCACAAATTATTTGTCATCTGAGAGTACATTATTAATAATTAAGAGATCTTCATTGTCCACCAAAATTTGCATGCAAACCATGCAATAGAAGTAATCCTTCATTAAAAGTGCCTCAAGGCAAATCACATAATGAAAATAAACAACATAATTAGCCCTAAATAAGCTCTCATAATTCCTTCCAAAATCTGAATTCAAATCAGCCTTCTTTCCCTAAATAATTCCCTCCCAAATCTAAATTCAAATCAGTCTTCTTTCACTAAATAAACCTTCATAATTATCTCCAAATTTGAATTCAAATAATTGAAACCTCTTTCTCCAATTGTGAGGAGTAAGCCTCAAGACATTTTACATGTCACTCACCCGAAGCAAGCCTTACAATATGCCTCAAATTGCACAATTCGAAACAATATGGGCATCGAGCTGCTTATAGGTTATAAAGTATTACTTCCGGTTGAAATCATTAGGAGCGTGTTACTGCAAATGGAAACTTTCTTTTAGTCAAAAAATAAAAGAATTCATTTTCCCAAGAGGTTGAGAGAAATTCCACGCGTCTGAAGGTTCAGAAGAGACAGAAAGAGAAATAGAGACCAAAAAAAATACAATGCCCATATTACTTTACAAGGAGACAGAAAAATCAGACAAGTGAGTTATATTGGATTGTTCGAAAAACCTATGTCCACTTTAGGTTAGTTGAAAAAAATAATCAATATCTAAGAAGAGCCAAGTAAAGTATAAATGATAAGCCATCAAGCAGGAGACAAGCTACACACGAAGCTGAGAGAGAAGAATAAATATAACAGGGAGATATTACACTAAAAAAGTAACTTAGAAAAAGTTACAGCTAATGGGAAGAAAACAGAGACCCTAGAGCCTTCAATGAGACTTTACTATGATCGTCAACCTAATATGCCTTCATAAATGCCTACACTTGTGTTTATATGCATTTGTGTAACCCCAAACACGAGCTGATGATAGGGTATTTATAGAGGGTTGAGTGCCATGGAGTTAGAACTAGTCATGATGAAGGACACTAAGGCAGTAGAAACTAACATTCCCTAGGATATTAATGATGGTATGGTGGGTCAGCATAAGGTGGAGCCGAAGCCATATTAGGGAATTGTGTACACCTTGAATTGTACAACAAGGCCTTGGAAATTGAAACTAGGACAGCTGCTTTTAAAGACGCACAATAGCTGATGGGGTGTCATGTGTTTCTTAAATTCGCCTATATTACAGTGGTATGATGTGTGTAAATTGTCAAAATTGCATTTTTAAATGGCCTTAGGTGAGGTGCCTAAGGCATGTTGGAGAAGGAATTGTCCATAGAAGAAACAAGGTTCTTCTGTCTTCTAAGAGAGAACAATCTCAAGAGATACTCCTGAGGGACAAGCAACCGAGAGACAATCCCGAGATGATTTTTTTAAACTATGCACGGTAAGGCATAAATTTGATGTAATCATCATAGAACCCAAGACCTTAGCAACAACTTCCAAAATCTTTACCAATAATGGTAGTTAACACCCGCAAGAGACTCAAAAAAGGATTGCCTCAGAATGTGATTGAGTCAACAACAATCAAATGTCATAATAGTTGTAGCCATGTGTGTGAATGGTGAAATGTGCTTCCCCATCTTAGAAAGAATATTGGAGAACTCAATCTATTTGGGAGTTCATTAAAAAGAGAAATAAGCTGAGAGAAGCATAATATGAATGAGAGAGTAATAGTAGATATAATTGTTTAACAAATATGTAATTAAATGGGGTAGAGGTTTCTTGAGAAACCTTTGAGTTGAGCAACTGAATACATAATTCTCAAAAAAGAATCAAACAGAACATGCTTCTTATATTATATAATTTATAATAATTTTGTAGTTTAGTAGCTATTATTATGATAACTACATGTCAAGGGGGCCCATGACATCTAAAAAAAAAAAGAAAATCCAACAAGCCACTTTTATGATAACTTTTAGTTCTTCAGTCTATTTTTGAATTTAATAGATTAGAGAAAACGAGATAAGTTTATCAATAAATTTGATACTTATTGTAGAATTTGCCATGAAGCTGAAGAGGAATGCATGTCACTCATCAATTGGGCTTTAAGAATTAATACCATCAATTCCGGCATCGTTATCAATACTAAATTCTCCGTAGTCATCATTAAGCTTTAATTCTGGTAATGGGTAGTCATCCAGCACTATTCCAGCTACACCAAGAGGGTCATCTAATTCTTCTAGAGTATAAAGTGATGAAAGGCGTCCTGCACATTTGTACATCGCTTCACCAAGTAAGCATGCATCATCTATTAAAACACATTGGGCTATAAAGAAAATGGACAAGAAGAAATAAAATTCATACTCCAAAATATATGAAATAAATAAACAAGGAAAAGGAAAAAAAAAACCTGGAACTGATATGGAACTGTTCAAATCAGACCCATCTGTCTCATAGCCTTCTTCATCACTCTACGAATATAAAAGAATGAAGAAAAAATTTAAAAAAAAAAAACTACACTAAATTGACATTCCAAATAAAGCAACATAGCATGCAACTGGAACAGCTAGCAAAGTTTAAAATGACAGGGCATAGTAAAAATAAAATTTCTTGGACAACTTTCTAAAAAAGTTGCAATGGAAAATGGAGTCGGTGTACTTGCATGTATTTCCCATGATATGCAATGTCCAAATATATTAATTAGTGAAATCATAAGTGTGGATTTTGCTACGTACCGACATTGGCTTTTCCAACTCCGAGATTGGTATACCAATGGCTGATGCCATGATCTCTGATAGAGTTTGATTCATAAGAAGATTTGCCTCATCCTTTGCAGACCAAGAATAGCCTCCCATTTCCTCTTTTCCATCCTTAGCCCATTCACAACACTGTTTTATTTCTTCATCAGTCAATATATGGCCAGAGGGTGTATTCCCCTTTCCAAAGTTGTCTAGCAACACCGATTTGCTATTCAGATTGGCACCCTTTGATAGCCTAGCACCTAATTGTTTCTTAGTAGTAAAAAGATCTGCTGCTGCTGCGTGCTGCATTCCCTGTGTCATTGGATTCTTTTTTATTTCGTTGCCCTTCATTGCAGATTTCTGCTTCAAATCAACATCCTTTGATGCAGCAGCTACAGGTCCATAAGTACTTCTAAGGTCTGCTAAAGCTTTGCGCTCTTTGCCAGCAGTCTTAGCAGTCTTCCGTTTATCATGTTTCATTGTGACAGTAGCTTTTCCTAGAAATTTCAACCAACAATAACTCTAAGAATCCTGTAATGATAGACCAATAAAGTAACGCAACTATGCAAGCATAAAATGTCAGACCTCCACCAATGTGTACATTTTCTTTATGAACAGCAGCTGCGAGCGGTGTATCCATCTTTACCAAACAGCTAAATCAACCTTCACACAGCAATACAAAGAAAATAAATAAGTTAAGACTGGGCTAAAGTTTATTAGGAATAGTTCTTCAAGGTATTAAACATACTTTCAGGCCTTTTTCTTTGCACAATTCCAGAATTTTCAGAGTACTATTTCTTTGTCTGCAACTCTTCACATCAGATAATCTTCACAAAGTAAGCATGAATGATAAAATAGAAAATGTTGTAATCAGGTCAGACTCAGACAACCATAACGCAAGCAAAACAAAACTCTAACAGGTCAAAATACAAACGACAGTATATCCTTTTAAGCACATGACGCCTTGTGCTCTAGTTTAAAAACCAAACAAAGCACCCAGTAGAAGAGCTGCAGTGCTAAGGAAAAACTTTTTCCAGCATTTTAAGCATAAAGAGTTTTACTGGCAGCACTTCACACGTGCAATCTCTTTAACAACCCATTTTACAGTAAATCAGCAAAATAAAAAAGAACACAACTAAAGAAAACTTAAGAATGGCAACATTTTTGGAGAAATAGTTTGTGGAAGAACTGATTTTCTATGTTGAAATTACATTTTGCACGGCTTGTCTAATGCATTGTATAGTGTGTATAGCTCAAACAAATTGACTAAAGAGTTATGGGAGTCTTTAGAACATAAATATAAGTCAGAGGATATCAGTGCCAATAAATTTTTGGATGGCCAGTTCTTGGATTTCAAGATTGTGGACTCCAGGACTGGTGAGTCAGGTGTTGGAACTCCAAGTAATTCTCCACAAAATTCACATAGAGGGAATGATTCAGTGAGTCCTTTTAGGTAGTTTCTATTATTAAAAAGCTACCACTTATATCAAAGGATTTCAAGAACTATTCAAAGCACAAGAAAGGAGATGAAATTTGAAGAGATCGCTAGAATACCCCATATTGAAAAAATAGGAAGGCTCAAAGAAGAATGATGCGGACATCCAACCGTCCATGCCTATCTGAGGAGAAGCTGAAGATCGACGGCCGTGATCGTCCCACGTTATCTTAAATTTTTATTTGTAATTTTTATTTTAATTATGCATTTTCCATTTTTACCCTTACTTAAGGATCTAGTCTTATGTAAGCCCTAGGAGCATGATCGTCTTATTTTAATTTCTTTTATTTCTGAGGCCTATATATAAAGACCCTTGCTATTATAATGGTATGATGGAATTTTAATAAAATTTTATTCCGCACTTTTGTTCCTTGGAAGTACTTAGGTGAGATCCCTATGGGAGGGAATCGTAGTTTCCACCAGCCGCAGGATGGGTCTGGGCTCGTGGCTTGAAGTTCCTTGATGAAGGGCAACACATCACCCACCAACCGTAGGAAGTGTCCGGGTTCGTGGTTTTATCTCTTCCAAATTCCATTTCCCTCCTCCTCCTCCAAGCCGCCGGCCAACACCCCCTCTTTTCCCCAAACTGCCAGCCGACCCCATCTCCTTTCCCCAATCCGCCGGCCTCCTCCCTTCCCCCTTCTTTGCCTCCAACAAAAAAAAATTGTATTGAATACTTTCCTATTTGATCATTTCTAAACTTGGAAAGTTTTCAAAATTCAAATTCAAAATTATTTGAATTTCGAATTCGTTCCTAATTAATATTTCATATTTTAGGAAGTTTCCCAATTATCACAAATCTGAAATTAATTCATATTTAATTCCCCCAATCAACAATTAATGCAAGGACCCACATACATCGAATGTGGACACCCATTCCCTCCTCTTGGCCGGCCCCTCTTCCTCTCTCTCATATAATGAATAGGCCCATTAATGCTCCCCCAATTAAGCCTTCAATTCCACCAATTACTCCCACCTCTATGGCTAAATTAATTTCAGCATTTTGAATTGTTTCCCTCCTAATTCAAAATTCAAAATCTAAAATTAAGACCCCCTCCCTCTTTGTTCTACATCAAAGAATGTCTCCAACAATCTATAATACTACAAAGGCCAACATGGTGGAATGTGGTCAAGGCTCCAGGACTAAGAAAGGAAATAAGCAGGGTTGTTAAAAGAATGCTTCAATAGTGAAGCACTCCAAAGCAAGCAACCCCTGCTTCGCATCATTCTCAAGCAAAGTAACTGGTCAAAGAGCCCACTTCACCCCCGTTGAGCAATAAAACACTTGCAAGAAGTGCAATTGTTCTGTGGCTTTTGATTGGTTTTAATTTTGGTCTTAGTGTTGTGGATTTATTGAGTAAAATAAAAAGCGAGCCAGTAAGAATTTTGCCCTCAACCAACAACATTCAAACCTTCATCCACAACTACCAGCATTCGAACTTCTCCCCGTCAAACCTAGCCCATGACCTAACACCCTCGACACTCACAACCTTCGCCAGCATGTGTTACGATCTGCAATGAACAACAACTTCCAGAAACCCACGACCTTGGATCAGCAGCAACGCACGACCTTTAGTCAACCATCGACCTTTAGCAGCTCTTGATCTACATCGTCTTGAGCCTTGACCTTTTAGATTTGTAGCATCCCGACCATCTAGACCTAAACAAGCGAGAATAATATTTTGGAAAGAAACCTGAAGAATCAAATATACAAATGTTTGTGCACGGAATGGAAAGTATCAATGCAGTCGTTATTAGGTTAAAACTTCCTAAGATAAAAAGCCTTGTAGAACATTTCCTATATATTGAACCTGAAAAAGAAGATGCAAATGGAAAAATATGAGATAAATGGGAATCAAAGAGAACTTGGATAAAGGAATAAAGAATAGAGCCAAATAATACATAGCTAGATGATTCTATCAAGCAAACGTCCCATTCAATGCAGTGAAGTTGAAGAGTTTTGATCACATGTAGAGGATATTGCATGATATAGACTAGGTCTTAGAACCCTTGTCTATCAAGAGTTAAGAGTCCCCCCCCCCCCCCCCCCCCCCGCCCCTTTTTTTTTCAGAACGGAGGTATCTACGCCTGCCACTCCAAAGGAAGTGTTTGGGGGAGTAACTAATCTCTCGGCGGAACCTAGCGAGGCCACTCACTAACATCGGGCCCATACTTATTGTGCCCCACTGAAGAGGCGAAACCGTAGTAGAGGGGATTTGAACCCGGGATGGGGGATTCCCAACCATGCTCGCTCACCAACCACCCTAAGCCTCGGTGGGTGTTGAGAGTCCCTCCAGTTGAAAGGAAAAATAGACGCGACAATGAAGGATGTGGGAAAGCACAAAAAAATTTGGCAAGGGGAAGATTGCACTCTTATGTCAGATGGATAGATCGTAGAATGTGATAAAAAAAAAATTTTGGTTGATTCACCATCAGGCTTAGATTAATGCAATCTTAGAGCTACTAAATTTTACATCAAACCACTACACTAGTTTTAATCTTTTGCTAATTCCTATACATAATACAAATTCTTAAGAGTTTCAGTTTACATATTCACTTTCAAAGTTTGCATTTAAATTAAAAATATACGCCACATTTCTTTTCAATTTTTATATCACGTGTTAAGTCACTAAATAATCCATATTTTACAATTGATACTAAATGTATCATAAAATTGTTTGAAATTTATTACATGACGTCTTTTGAGTTTAATTAAATAATTATTTATCATATGCACATATATACACACACAAATGATATATAAATTATGAGGGTTCTAGTTGATAAAAGCACTACTTGACTTAGCATTTTGTGCATTGAAGCAATTGACAAGTATAAGGTCAAACTCGTAATTAAAGGTTAAAAATAATGAGAAGGCCTTGATTACTTTGACGCCTATTTTCACATGATGAGAATAAACTTTATAAGGATGATATTGACTAATGTCACATTGCAAAATCTTGAAGTTCACCAAATGGAAATGAATACAACCTTTCTCCATGAAGATAATAAGGAGGAAATCTACACGGAGAAACCTGAGGGCTGTGTAGCACTAAGACAAGTTACAAAGTTTATATAAATTGGTGAAGTTCATGTACGGACTAAAGAAAGCACCAAAATAATAATACGAGAAATTTGATCATGTCATGTTAACAAAGGATTTCAAAATCAATGAGTGTGACAAATGTGTATACATCAAAGATACAGAAGATAGTTGTCATTTTGTGTCTGTATGTAAATAATATGCTCATTATGCATAATAATGATTGAACAATCAAATCTATCAAAGAAATCTTGAACTCAAGAATCAAAATGAAAGACATGAGACTGGTTGATATAATATTTGTGATCAAAATCATAAGGTCATTAGATGGTCTCACATTGAGTCAATCACATTATGTGGGTAAGATATTTGACAAACTTAATAAAAATGATTTTGACGAGGCCAAAACTCCAATTAATTTAAGCTAGGCTCGGTCCATGAATAGATAAATGTCTCCCAAGTGGAGTATATTAAGGTGAGAAGTAGTCTAATATACTAAATGAGTTGTACAACAAAAGCATTGCCTTCGCTTTCAGTAGATTGATAAGTACATGAATAATCTGGGTGTTGATCATTGGAAATCAATTGTAAGGGTAATTAGATATTTAAAGTATGCTTATGAGAATGGGCTGCAGCATACAGATATCCTGTTGATCTAGCAGGATGCACTAATGCAAGTTGGATCTTAGATATAAAACACTGAACACTTTAATCAATCGACAAAATTTAATTGCAAAAATCTTCAAGATACGCTATTTCGCAAAACCATCCCTCCCTAGGGCATCTCCAACCGAAAACCCATTTTCCACTTCAAAATTCAGTGACAGTCCTATAAAACAGTAATTCATCTCCAATCCAAAACGAAGGAGGCGAAGGAACAACGTTATCTATCTCACGTGACTTTCGATTCCACAGGAAGGTCGTCAAAGGAGGCGAAGTAGCTAAACTCGTTCGAAACTCTACCTCACGCGACCCAGGCGAAGTCGAAACGAAAGGAATGGAGAAGAGGAATTAGATAGCGAATGTGCGGAAAGAATCGCGTTAGGTTTTCTAAGAAAAGGACCACCACAAAGATTATTTGCAAAGAATTGGAGCGAATGCGGTGAAAGATCGTTACCTTCGCGGCGAGCTACCGTCTTGACTTCCGATCCTACAGGAAGAACGTCGTCGAAGGAAGCGAAGAAGCGTCCTGGATTTCGGGATTTAGCAACTCTTTCAAAAAACAGCACGGAAGAAATGAAGAGGAAAAGCAAACGCTGGACAAGGCAACGGCTATGTGAAGAGAATAGACAGAAAAAGAGCAAGAGAAATCATTGAAATAGGCGGGCATTGGCAAAAGCTTACTAAGAATTAATTAAATTAGTTTAATTAATTAAATTAGAAATGTAATGTAATTAATAAATAATCAATTAGTCAGATTAATTGATCATTAAATTATATTCTAATTATATTATTTATAATTATAATTTATTAATGATAATTAAAATTAGAATTAATAATTAACTATATAATTAATATAATAACATCAAGCCCACTGCTTAGGTTAGGGTCGACTACATAAACAATTTTTCTATATTGACATTTATAATACTTTCTAACCAAAATTTTTTAGGTCTAGCTCTATCTTTCTTACAATATGTTGGATCTAATACATATACTCTCTTAATCGGGTTATCGAAAGGTCAACGTTTTATATGATTAAACCATTTAAGGCGACCCTCTATAATTTTATATGCCACTGGAGCTACTCTAACATTTTCACGTATATGCTCGTTTTGCATTATATCTCTAAATGTGAAGCCATTTATCCACCTGAGCATCCTTATAACAGCAATACTTAATTAATTTTATGCTCCTCTTTTAATGGCCAACATTTTACGCCATAAAGCATTGCAGGTTGCGTCATCGTCTTGTAAAATTTTCTCAAAAGATTGAAGGTTACTTTTTTATCACACAACAGGCCCAATGCATTCATACACTTCAACTATATAATTTGAATTATACTAATGATATCCCCATCTATTTCACCCTCACTTTGAACGATTGACCTGAGATATCTAAAACATTCACTTTTTTAATGACTTGATCATCTAATGTCACAATCTCACAACTAGTTCTATTACAACTAAGCATACACTCCATGTATTCTATTTTTGATCGACTCAAACAAAAACTCTCAGACTCTAAAGTTGACCTCCATAATTCAATTTTTCCTTCAATGCCCTCTAGTTTTATTAACAAGACAAATATCATTAGCAAAAAGCATATAGTAGGGTGTATCCTATTGCAAATGTCTAGTAAAAACATCCATAACTAAAGAAAAATGATAATAGTTTACAACTAACCCTTGATATAATCCAATGGACATAGAAAAATACTTATTCAAACCACCATGTGCTTAAACACAAGTAACAGTCCTTGTAATATATCCTTAATGACTTGGATATAAGCATTATTAACTCCTTTCTTTCTAGAACTCTCCAAAGCACTTCTCTTGAAACTTTATATAATGCTTTCTCTAAATTAATAAATATAATATTCAAATCCTACTTACTCTCTCTATACTTCTCCATCAATCCTCTCAACAAATGCATAGCTCCATGGTGGGTCTACCTAGCATGAGTCCAAATTGATTTTGAGAAACATTAGTATCGCGTCATAACCTATTCTCATTTACTCTCTCTCATAATTTTAATAGATGATGAATTAATTTAATTCCTCTATAATTTGCACACTCATGTGCATCACCATTATTCTTAAAAATAGGAATATACATGCTCCTTCTCCACTCATCTAGCATCTTTTGTCTTTGAAATAATATTAAAAAGTTTAGTAAGCCAAGAAATCCTTTAATCCCTAAGCATTTCCACACCTCTATTATAATATAGTCAAGTCCCACTACTTTTTCACACTTTATTTTTCTTAAAGCCTCCCTAACTTTGATTTTACTAATATATTGATAAAAATAAAAATCTATACTTTCATTTATGATGCTAAGGTCACTAAAATCAATAGTGTTCTCATGATCTTCATTATTATTATTTTTAAATATCTTATCCACCTATGTTGATTATCCTCTTCTAAAAAAAATACTTTTTAATCTTCATCCTTAATACACTTCAGTTGAACTAGATTTTAACTTTCATATTTGTTTGTTTGACTAACTTATACATACATTTTTTACCCATTCTTAGTATCCAATCTATTTTATAAATCATTAAAAACTAAATTTTTATGTTGCATATTGCTTTCTTAGACTCTCTATGGGCCTTTCTATATCTTTCCTAATTTTTTGAGCTTTTAAATTTAAATTAATTTTTATAACAAATCTTCTTCTTATTTTTTACTTCTTTATACACATTTTAATTCTACCATTAATTATTACTATTACTAGGAGCTTTTCCTTTTGATTCTCCAAGTAGATACTTAATAATATTTTTAATATCAATAGCTAGTTTTTCCCACATAACATTAGCTTTCTTATGAATAATCCAAATCTTAAGATCTTTAATTTTACTCTTAGAAAAATTTTTATTTGTATTTTTAGATGTCACCATCTAATTCTAGAATAATATTTTGCTTTACTTTTCATATTCCACTATTCATCTTAAAATCTAAAACTAATAAATGATGTTGGGTATATAAATTTTCACTTGGAATGACTTTGTTATATTTGTAGTCTAAAAAACCTATTTTATTATAAGAAAATAATCAATTTGAGTTTTATTATGTCCATATTTATAAGTGATGAGATGACCATTTCTTTTCTTAAATATGATATTATAATTACAAAAGTATAAGTTAGAATAAATATGGTCCTACAACCTTTATTAGTCACTCTAAACTCGTAGCTATCATAAATATTTTTAAAATATTCTATCACTCTACCAGCATATCCATTTCAATCTTCTCCAATAAAAACACTTTCTTCAAGAGACATCCTTTATATTAATTCTTATAATTCATTATAAAATTTTAATTTTAAACATATATCCAAACCTACTTGAGGAGGATAATCACTTTTAATATTAATGATCTTAGTATCAACAATAATTTTTAAATCTATAATTTTATCTCCTATTCAATTAGTTACTATAATATTATCTTTTAAACTCTTATTTATAATCACATCGACACTATTTCTAAAATCCTATTTGAATATCGTAGTTTCAATCATAAATTATCAATTTTATTAGCCCTTTTCCAACCTATTTATTTCCTGAATACATATAATATTCATCTTCCTATGAATTATAATATTTATTAATTTCTTTAATTTATGTGTAAAAGAACCTATATTTCAAGTTTTTAAACTAATTCTAGTTTCATGAACTAGCTTCTTTGCCCACATCCATCCATGTTATGGAAATTTTGTTTATTTAGCACTATACTAGGGCACCGGTGGAGTGGCCCTTACATGCTTTTTGTTGATTCAAGTTATACAACACGTCACTTATAGGAAACGTCCTAGTATGTTGATTCAAGCTATACAACACGTCACTTATAGGAAACGTCCTAGTATTAAAATAATATATTAAATGATTTATGTAAAGATTGTTCAACCAGTTTTACACTGGCTATCAACTGCCTAACACAAACCTCCACTTTTCTCATCTAAAGCTTAAGGCCTGACAAGGCAATGTTTAAAAAAATATATAATCAATGTTAGTCAAAATTCTACTAATATTTAATTTTAATCCTCCTCAACATATTATAATTAAAAATTAAAATGAAATTTGTATATTTAGTGAATTAGCCGCCTCAAATCCTGAGTTACATTGTTAAACAATCTCAAAGAATTTACTAGGATTTAGAAATTTTCTTCCAAAAGTTATTGGTATTTAATACCCTCAGGATTTAAAAAATCTAGATTTATAGGATTTACTAAATCCTACCTGAACACAAACATCCCTTAAAGATGAACATGCTATTCAAATGTGAAAAGACAAGGAGATTGAAGAGCCAAAAGTAGGCTCTTAAAATTTGAATAGAAGGAAATAAATGGTTGATTTTGAATCTTTTGGGTTTATATGATCAATTGGCTTAACTTTTGGCTTAAGAATTATAATTAAGAAGAAAAATGTAAATCCCCTCTTTTATATACACACACACACACACTGTTTTAAGTTTGATATTTGGAACATCAAAGCTTTCAAATTTTTAGTAAAAAAGTTAATTGTATTTCTAAATAATATAGGTGGAAAGAAAAAAAGAATGCTAACCTTAAGTGCTTTGAGAAGGTCTTATTTATGTAAATATTATTTAAATTTTATAAAATAAATATATTGTTACCTCCATTTTTAAATTATCACTTGAATATCAAAACTCACAATAAAATTAATATTTTTTCAATAAAATTTAAATATGTACTTTTCTTTTATCAAATGTTTGTTAATTTGGTTGTGGCACGTGCGAATACATAAATTTGATAATTCAAAAAAAAAATGATATATGAGTTAATTTTGTATAAAGTTTGAGTATTATGTACAGAATTTTTTGCATGTTTGAATTGGCATATTAACATTGTAAATAAAAGCATTTTTTAAAATAATTTTTTTGAAGGTCCTATACAAATTGCTTAGTTAGGAATTTTTTACACCAAAGGTTCTTTTTTAATAAATTTTAATTTTACTCAAATTTAACCCAATTCGAAATGATGTGTTTATGACTGAAATAATAAGGTGAGTACAATCACAATAGCTATTGCGCAACATCTATAACGCATCACAATTGAACTGCCCATTATGTGTCGTATATGATAGTTCTAGTACCTAATAATGATTAAGCATATTTTTTCATTCCATATAGCACTTACGATACTCATCTACATCTTTATAAATTTCCTAAATATGATCACATCTAAAATATTATAAAGAGCCTAAATCTAAGGTTAATGGGCATGTTTAGCATTTCATAAAATGTACACATGAATATCCACTAGATTTAAACCATTCACATAAGTAATAACAAGTGCATTTTCAATTTGTAATTGTGACTTTAGGCCACCAAGTGGAAAATAGGAATAACCAAATTCATATAGAAAAAGAAATAAAATTTAATAATCAAAAGGCCCACCTTTACATTTTTTAGGAGCACAATTAAATGATAATTAGTATAAAATTCTACAATGACAAATTTTTTGTCATTTCCTCGATGGCAACACATTGATGTCAATAACCATAAAACCCTTATCAATTATTTTCATCACACCACTAGCTCTATATGTTACCCAACCAGTATAATATCTTCATACATGTATGCTCAAAGTAGACATTTGCATACGTGGTAAAAAAACTTAAATCAATATTAAGATAATAAATTTGAACAATGCATGTTCATATTATTTGCAAACATTATTTGATCAATATTCAAACATTAATGTAATCTTGCTTAAACTTTGATAGAACATATTTGGACAATGTTCCAACATTGATTAAATCTTTTTCAGACTTTGATCAAAATGTTTTAAAACCATGATCGAATCTTCCTCGATCATTGTTCGAACCTTACTCAGAAATATGAATAATTTTTAGTAAACTTTGAACTATGCTCTATAATGTCTCGAACATGTTTAGATATAGGTTAAACAAGTTTCAAATAATATTTAAAAATGATAATGTGATATCTAATGTTCATTACAGGAAAAACTCGTATTTTCGGCGGCCTAAATCCACCAAAAAATGAGAAATCTCTCCGAAAATTTTGCATATCCGGCGGATTGCCGGAGAAAATTGGGTCAATGGTAAAACGAGCGTCGGAAACATTGTTCTGATGGAAGTTTTTCGCGGGAGATACTTCTTGCAGACTTATAGCGGACTTCCGGTGGAATTATACAGCCAAATTCATTGTTCGCGAATTTAATACAGGGAGACATGTTCAGCGGTTTATCTGTCGATACTTTCGACAGAATTTGTCCACCAGAAACACGATATTATTGTCATATCTTCATTTCTAGCGGATATTTTGCTGGAAATCCGTCAGAAATCTATACCAAAAATCCTCACATGTTTTTTACAACACAACAATCCTGCATAAATCATATACACATATCATATTTACATTCAGATATTAAATATAAACACTAATGCTACATGCATGTAATAACAAATTTGATCACAAAATGATATTGAATAATCACCAAATAGTTTAAAAATAAAAAAAAAGTTTGTTGCACAATAAAAAACAGACAATAAAATATATAATCATAGGAATGAAATGTCCAGTATAGAACTAAAATGTCTAGTAATAACAATTGAGTCATTGGCCATCCTGTTCTGGCAATTGGGTTGTGGTTGCTTCAATGACAATTATAATGCTTATTTTAGAATTCGTTTTGATGCCTCCCGAGTCCTGCATTTTTGCTGTTTATAATATTCTATGTTTTATCTTCTTCCATTTTCTTTGTTAACCTTGTGGTTATAGTTTTGATTTTTTTTGGCATTGTTAGTTTTCTTTGTTTTGGTTACAACACACAAAATGTAATTTTTGCTTTTTGGGGGTAGACCTATAACTCTTTTCTATAGCAATGAAAAGGATTAGTCACACCAACTTTACAAAAAATAAAGTCAGTAATTTGTGATGTTGAAAATAAAACAGGCATTACTTTTATGGGTAATTCTTTCTTTTTTATTTCAAAATAGGTATTACATAAGAAAAAAAATTACACCACTTATAAATAAATGTTTTGTAACAATAATGTCATATTCATTTAGTAATTTTATAATTGTTATGTAATCTATGCTTGGCAATCCTCATTGCGGAAATACTCTCTCCACTATAACAGTATTAATTGATAAAGTTAATGCCAAGATAAAAAACTTATAAACTAGGAGATATACAAGATTCTTCTAAACCTTAATAATTTATTTTATAAGATCAGCGATGTTACTTAAAGATGATAGCTTATGATTAGTACACATATTAATAATATTTGTGGTAATTGATATTCATGAGCCACAAGCTCAACTATAAAAAAATTTGATGGTAATAACTCTGCAAGATGAACTAGTTTACCATTTGTTCACCTTTTTGTACTAAATGTTGACAAGTCTTGAATGTACAGTTCATACTTAGAATATTAATTTCAAAAAATATTATTGCAAAAATATGATACTTCAACTAATAAAGAATCCATCCATTCTCTCTCATCATATACAATCACTACTTAAATACTTGAACCAATTTTATTACATTCATGGTATCTTAATTTTTTTCTTTGTAAATCTTATGATAAGTTCTTTTTAATCTCTAAAATATCAATCATTACGTGCGTTACTAAGATAAAGTCAAAAGACTGGACATCATCTATTAAAACACTAGCTTTAATTGATTGTTGATCATGTACTTCATATTTCTGGACAATTTCAAGTCCTTCAAGTACAAAAAAATATTTTTATTAGACTAACTAAGATATGAAAATATGAACCCTAATGATTATCACCAACTTATTATGAATTAGTCTCTTGGTTCAAGCCTCAACCACTACTTTAATTTCTAGTGATAAAATGTAGAACTATTTTATCATGCTGAATGATTTCAAGAGTACAATTTCTCTTACAAGAAGCTTCAACAATATTCATAATTATTGAAGTAATCTCATAAAGATACTTTTCCTACTAATGGTTTTTTACTATATTCACTAAGTATAATTAGAGTTAGTAAGCAAAGCAATAAACATAGACTACATGTGGATTATCCATAAATATGAGTGTCTTCAAATCATGAAACTCCCCTCGCATATTAGATATCCCATCATAGCCATAATCATGTATTATGTGTATTCTCAACTAATGTTTTATAAATTCAACATCGAGGGATACCTTAAGTGCTACTATACTGATTGAAGAATCATTAATGAATCTCTCGATAACTTGGCCGATCTTATCAACATATATCATACAGCTTATTGCTCATCGATTGATATATCTCGAGACTCATCTACTATAAAAAAGAAGTCAGAATCATCAATATCTTTCCTGATGGAAATCAAGGTCTTAGCCGTTGCAGCATTATAAATTTCTTCGTGAACCTTTAATGAAGTTAGTTTCAACTTCACACTAAAATTAGAGCTGTAAGATGCTGACCTATATATCAAAAACGTGCACAAAAAGAGCAAAATTGATGACAAAAATGGCGCGCCCGTTGACGCAACTCATCATTTGAAAGGTCAAACGATGCCCAATTGCCTAACGGATTGCACCGTTGCAACCAAAACATTGAATATCCCAAAGTCGAGCCCTCTAGCAACCAAATCGAGCGCGACCGGTTGAAATCGGCGATCAACTTCCAAAAATGATGCGCAACGTCACCCAAATGACGTCCGATAGCAAAACGGATTGCTCTGTTGCTTTCGGAAGGTCTAAATCACTAAAAGGGGACTATAAATTTGCTCAATGAAATTCACGCATGCAAATCAACATGGTTTTCGAGACAAAACGCACAAATCTCGACAAAATCTCACGAAAATTGAGGCAGAAATATCTATTGTGATTTTTACTATTCTTATAATAATTATTATTATTAAAAGAAAAAAATAAAAATTAAGATCAAAATTAAAAAAAAAATCAAATCAAAATGAAAAATCAAATCAAATTAAAAACTAAACATTACCTTGTTGGCGGTTCCTACGTCCAGCCACGAAATCTTTCACGTCGACGGCAAGTCTCGTTCATTCTCCATCCGTCCTTCTCGCACGGTGCCACGATCACTACCGTCTACTCATTGTTAAGGCAGGAAAGGAATGAAATGCATGGAACAACCTTTCTATTCAAAGTCCTCGGTCCCCTCGGTCTGATCTCCCGCTTGCTTTGCTCTTCTCGCATTCGAAAGCCTCACTAAGGTCATTCCGATCTCTCCATTCACTTCCTCTTCAGTCGAAATCTCCTGTTAATCTTCCCACACAGACCACCGTTCACGCCTACACACCTGACTGAATGCCCACAAGTTGTTCTTCCCGCCGATCCAGTTGCTTCTCTCACTACAGCCGCCTCCCATCAAAGCCTCCTATGCTCAATCTCATCCAACGACCTCCAATTCGACATTGTCCAGGCCTCCAAACAGCCAAATCGAGCACCTCACCTCCCTGTTCCGACCGAATACAGCCCACAACCCGAATCCTGCAAGCTTCCTTGCTTCTGACGTCTCTTCCTAAGCCACCGGCCCTCTCTCCACGTGGAACTTTTATTAGGTGCGGACATCAGACCTAGCATTATATCTGGACGCCAATAAAATCACGACATCTGTATTGTACAATTGGATATTCTTTTTTATTTCTTTTTTTATTTTTTTCTTGCTAGCCCGACTGACCCGGCCCAGAACAAATCTTCTTTAAAATTTAGGGCTGAGTATTGGCGCTCTTTTTTTAAATGAAATACCGCATTTACATCATATTTTTTAGAATTTCTGCTCAAAAAATATTTCATAGCTACTGAGAAAGAAGAAACGACGAGAAGCCAGTGAAGATGAAGATGAAGACTTGT
Organism: Dendrobium chrysotoxum; assembly: GCA_019925795.1. Taxonomy (NCBI): domain Eukaryota; kingdom Viridiplantae; phylum Streptophyta; class Magnoliopsida; order Asparagales; family Orchidaceae; genus Dendrobium; species Dendrobium chrysotoxum. The sequence goes on along the minus strand of CM034297.1, from coordinate 46,669,803 downwards.
TTGGAGGTGGAGAACCCGGTGAAGATGAAGCTGAAGACTGGTCTGGATGTGGAAAAGCTGTTGAGAAAGAAAAACGAGAAATGATAGTTTTTTTCTTTACATTTAGGGAATATGTCGGGGGTTCCAAGGGGGCAGTGCCCCCTGGCGGGGGTCCAAGGGGGCAGCGCCCCCTGGTGGGGTTCGACCCATTTGTTTTCAAAGTTTGTAAGTTGTTTGTACTCCGTGATTTATAGTAGTAAAAGCGTAGTGTTTATATGCTCTATAGGGAGAACACATGCTTCTGTAATATTTCTATTCATTTTAAAGCATTCTCAGCTTTTTCACAAATATGTGTTACAGACACTTTAAAGCTTTCTCTGCTTGTTTATATGATGTGTAAGAGTCATGTTGATTCAGATGTAAGAAACAATCATATTAATTTAGATGTAAGAAATCTGATTAAGAAATGCATATTATTTAGAAATACTAACCAGTACCGAGCATTGGTACCTAGCAGTACCGAGTATTGGTACCAAGCGGTACCGAGCATTGGTACTGAGAGTTCATCTGTATAAATATTGAATTGCTATTAAAGGAAAAATTATATTCGGTACCACTGTGTATCAATCATATTGATTCAGATGTAAGAAATCTGATTAAAAAACTATAGTTATTTAGAAATACCGAGCAGCAACGAGCATTGGTACCGAGCAGTACCGAGCATTGGTACCGAGCGGTACTGAGCAGTGCTGAGCAGTACTATTCCAAATCTCATCATCGATGTGCGTGACACGTTGGTGGATCCCCTATATGCGCTCTTATAGCACGATATAAGGGAATCCGGTGCGACACATGCGATGAGATGAGTAGGCCCTATATATGCTCTTATAGCATAGTGGGATTTAAGCCTACGACCATGGTGTCTATAGACACCTACCATATACGCACTTGTAGCGTGGTGGGAATAGCTCCCCACATTTCTCTCAAATGGGGGATTACTGGGATACTGCCAAAATTTTCAGCAAACAGAGGACTTGTACTTGAGCACAAATGCAGAATCTAAATAAATGCACATGGAAATTTAAATGAAGTGCAGGGAATCAAACTCACAGGTACCTTGAAGACCCCATACACGCTCTTGTAACGTGGTAGGATTGAAGTCTACGGCTGCAGTGTCTACAGACACCTATCATACACGCTCTTGTAGCGTAGTGGGAAGGCCCAATTCCTCACATTTTTCCCAAATAGAGGATATGCCGAGATGCTGCCAAAATTTAGACTGAAGTGCACAAGACCTAAACAATAAGAAGACTTAACTTGAGCAGCAACATAGAGGAACTAAATTTAAATAAAAGTGCAGAGGACTTTTATGAAAAACAAAGTACCAAATTTGAACAATAGGGAACAAGACTTGAATTGAACTATAAGAAATTGAATCCTAAATCCTAAAATGCACAATTAAGATCATGCAAATGTTAAGTAATAATTTAATTCGTTCAAATGAATACAAGTAAATAAGTAGGAGACTTGTGATGAACAGGACCTTGATGCATATAGCATGAATGATGATCAGTTTACAATAATTACAAATAAATAGCAATCATCAGAACTTGTGAATGCACTGGACAAAATACATAATGAATGATGTTGGTTGATACATGATAGATGTAATGGACTCCTACAACAGTCCCTACGAGGTCAAATGCATTGTACTTACAAGCAACAACAGACAGTTGCAAATTGCATGGACTTCTTCTACATTCATTAATGAAATCTCCAACTCAAGCAATAGTGCCTATAGATTGAAAAGGCAGCAATGGCAATCGATAGTAGAAGACCCATCACTGCAAATAAGTACATCAAACCACCTGTGAATGGTGATGGTGGATACGATGCAAGTGCAATAGCTCTACTGCAAGCACGTCTACAGGATCGTGGTGAACATGACCATTCCTTATGAATAATGATGACTAGCACTACTTGTTTATTGATAACAATAGTGGATATATTGCAAGTATAGTAAATCTTCTATGGATGCAACTATATACAATACCTATAAGAGTGATGGTTGAGGTGCTGCAAGTACGGAAGATTCCCTATAAGAATAAAAGTGTGTTCATTCTATTAGAGCTAGCAATTTTGTTGATAAAATACAATTAAGTTCTTTAATTGATAATCCAAAACACTACGATAGTGACAGTAGGGTATAGAGGCGACTCGATGTATAGAGGAAACCCGTTGATACATCATCGAAGAAAGACCTCGACTGTGACGGGAAGTACACGAAATTGAAGGATTATATAGAGTCAAAGAATGATCTGTTGAAAAGGTGTTTCATCTTATCTTTTTCATGGAAATATTGAGGACTTCTGATGACCGCAAGTATCTATAAATTGCCGCAAGAAACCCATTGATCTACTACCAGCGGGAAGCCCCAATTATGACACTATGACACAAAAGTCAAATGATTTTATGAATGATTCTATAGAGTCAAAGATAGAGCACTTCATGAAAAAAAAAGAAGAACAGAGAGAAAATGTCTCGTTCTATCATCTCTTCATAAATATCAGGGTTCCCAAAAACTCTGTCATGCCATTCAGGTGAAAGCTAGCTTATGATACATCATCTATCACAAAATGACCTCGTGCTATTTTGATGTGTTTACCCAATCTGAATAAAGGTCGATTGATTCATGGATCTGACCTCCCGATGAATGAGAAAAGGGAGTTTACATCAGGACAAAGAGGTGTCTCATGATAGCCGGATAACAACGCTACGATTCACCTGTAAACAAAACAGAGAATCAAAAGTAAAAATCATAGGCTGCTGAAGTGTGATGCCAAGCCATCAGATCTGTAATGCTCATACAAGCAGACAGAAGGTGTCAACAAAGCCCTAAATAAAACCCTGTGTATTTGGCAACAATAGTCACTAATACATGCATACACCCCTCTACACCACATGCAAATATTTTATAATGCCCCCTCATATACACATTGTATTTGCATAATGATATATCGCATGTGCATGTGTCAAGACTTGCATAATGCATTATACAGACATGTCACCTGACATTTCTTTTGCATTCCAAAGGCAACCTCTCAGCATACATCTGTAGGATGCTGGAGACTTCATTCTAGCATATCATATCGACATTATTATTGCATCTCAAAATGACCTATTGCATACACTGATAGGATGTAGAAGGCTTCACTCAAGAGTGTCATTTAACACTATGAGTGCATTTCAAAAAAAAGATCATCCTCCTGCATAAGCAGAAGATTTCACTCCAATGTGTCATTTGACACTATAATTACATTTCAAAAATTATATCATGCACACACGTGAATGCATCATACGAAATGCATCCAATGACATATACCCACATAGGCCCTAGTGAACATGTTGTAGGTACATATGTGATGCCTGAGAATGCCACATAAGTTAAGAAATAAATTTGGATTTGAACTCGATCCTCTATCAGCGAGTAGACAGTGTTGACAAGGTTCAATCAATAAAATAAAAAAATTTATAAACTCCTTGATGATGGCCGTGTTGACAGGAAATCTTAATCGGAGGGGATCACATGTTGTCAAATGATCTCAAACTCTCACATAATACAAATAATTTTAAATGATCCTATATACCCTAATGATGGCCACGTTGAATGTAAATCTCAACTATAGGGGCCCAAAAATATTCAAAATATGCCCAAATGCCCATATAATCTAAAATTCAAAAATACCAAAATATAGATATTTAAAATGAAATAAATTATCAAATACTTAAGCAAATACACATCCACCCTTCGCAATGGTTTGCTGAGGTAGACAAATCTGAAAATTACTCCAGCTCACAAAGAGTTAATGTCTAGTTGAGAATATTACTAGAATCCATTCTCAATTTGTCTCTTGCCAGTAAGGATGTGGCATGTGTTCTCTAACCTATAATTTCATCATCAAATGGAACCACACCTATGATTTCACTGCAAAAAGGCACCACAGGTAAATGGTTATGATCAGAACCCTCTGAATCGGGTGGTCCACTGCAAAATGGCACCATTATATTATGGTTATGGTCAACGCTCATATGCTCCCCAATATAATTAAATCATTGAGATATGAATCAATAGGATATGCTTGATAGGGCATAAAACCCTCTGTTAGTTAAGGTGGATTCAAATTTATCCCCTTAGATAAACATTCACCCTAGGTTTATAAGGTACCCTTAGACGATGCAACCCATAGCTGCTGACAAGGATCCTTCTATCAGGTTGGGTTGACTTCCTCCTCTGACAAAGTAGACCAGGGACCATGATAGCCCGGGACGATAGAACCATGGTATCTTGATCGAGATCATCATCACTTCCCCCCACCATCCGCTTTAAGTGCAAAATGGTGAAATTTTAAATTTTAAATATTAAATTTTCTAAACATCCAAACTAAAGCCCATGCTGCTATTATATGCCGGATATCACATTTCTACGGATAGAATATATTCATTGACAACTAGCCTTAATCGAAAGTTCTCTCTCATGATCAGGAGGGATAATTAACTTTAAGGGCTGGCGCCTATAGGAAACTAGAACTCATATCATAAAGTCCTCACAAAGTGAGGGAGAAATCTCTGGGTGTGTCTTATCTACAATCCTAATCTGCCTTCCTAAAATTTTCCCTGGAACTTAATCTGTTAAAACTCCCCCAAAAGCAATAGGGGAGGCTGAGGTGCAAATTTTTGGAGCCCGCATAAGAAAACTGAGCCAAGCCGAGCATGTGCTTGTTCATGTTTATTTATTATCAGCTTATTCATTTTCGTTTGAGCTCAATTCGAGTTTTCTGCTCATCTTCAAGCTTGGTTCATTTATGTTGATGGATGTTAAGGTTCAGTTCATTTTGTGCTTATCGAGCTTTAAATAAATGAGCCTTATCAAGCTATAAATGAGCTCTACTTCTAAATATTCAATAGCTTAACACAAGTTTTATCGAGCCTACTAATAAATATGTTTGCAAATATTTTTAGCGATTATTTTGAACTACCAAACGAGTATGCTCACGAACATATATAGTGAGTGTTTTGAGCTACCAAGCGAGCCTATTTGCGAACATATCTAGTAAGGGTTTTTGAACTATCAAACAAGTTATACACAAACACATCTAGTGAGTGCTTTTAAACTACCAAATGAGCTCGTTCACACTATAATTCTTCTTATAAGAAAGCTTATTCTAGAATAACTTATTATTACATTTTTAAATTATAATAAAAATAAATATTTATATTAGATTTATTAAATTTTTGTATCAAATAAGAATAGAGCTACTAACGAGCTTCTTATTGAGCTTCATATCAAGCATATTCATGAACTTTGGGCAATATTATTCATGAACATAAACGAGCAAAATACATAGTTGTTCAAATTTGTTTATTAAAGCATCAAGTATTTAAGAAAATATTCAAGCTTGCTTAACTACTTATTTAAATGATCATTAACAAGCTTATATCAAGCCTTTTAACAACCCAAATTATTAACTATCAAGATATTGACCGCTTTTCCGTAAGGGCCTCATAGTTTTATCCTATTGATGTAACTTCTCAGGAGGTCTCTCATCCCAGGATTGTTTTGGGATGAGCATGCTTAACTACAGAGTTTCTTAATAAAATTTTAACCATTACATCAAAAGACATCTCGATAATTAAAAGTTTAGCTTTTTTTACTTAAGGGGTTTCACAAGTCATGCCTTGAATAGCTTGTTGAATGCTCAGTTCGTTTATAGCCCTAACTAAAATTTATAAATATATGACTCATCATGCCCACAGAATAATAATCCATGACATAAAAGAATCCAGACACTATCAATAGCTGCAAACAATATGATCATACTTTTTTGTTCTTTTCATCTTTGCTAAATGACAAAGCATAATGAATTTATTATTGATGTATGATTAAATCCTCACATTTTTTTCTTATCTTGTTCTGCAGATTATTGTGTTGTTCAACGTGAGGAAAAAGTTTTTTCCCTTCCAATTTTTAAACCCTTCACCAATAAACGAGTCTCTAACATCTTAGTCTAGTATAATTTGCTCTTGAGGATTAGGCAGATGATAATAAAGATTAAATGTTATGTCTTCCTACATGTTATAGTATAAGTAGCCAAGATATTCTTCAAATTATTTTGAATTAAATCTGCATGCAACATTTTTTATTACTGTTTGGGGTAAATGATGATTTTTCTATTGATGGGGTCCCTTCAATAAATATATCTCCAAACTTTGTCTCTCTCATTTACATCATAACTTCAAATAGAAGGTTGAAGCCCAGAGTCAATAGAAAGATAATTAATATAAATCTCTACACTTTTGTTCCTATTAAAATATCGATCAATTTACTAAATCCTAGAAAATAGGAATAATCCTAATGTCAAAGTAAATATTGTTTCATTAAGCATAAAATTGTAATAAAAAAAAATAACAATAACAACAATAATATAAAGGCTTTATCCTACTACATGGGTTCATCTATATGAATCTTTTTTCTCCATTGTGTCTTATTAAGAGTCAAATTCGTATTTAAATCTAATAAATAAAGTTCATTTCAAATACTTTCTAACAAAGTCTTTTAGGTCTACCTCTACCTTTATTAACATAAGCCATATCTAATACATCTACTCTCATAATCGGGCCATCAGAAGGCTAACATTTTATTTGACAAACCATCTAAAATGACTTTATTATTTTATCTGTCACTGGAGCTATGCCAACCTTTTCATGTATATACTCATTTCGCATTATGTTTCTAAGAGTAAAGCTACCCATCCACTTGAGCATCCTCATCACTACAACACTTAATTTTAATGCTTCTTTTTTAATGGCCAACATTCTACACCATAAAGTATTACAAGTCTCACCACCATCTTATAGAAATTTCTCTTAAATTTGAGGGATACTTTTCTATCACACAATAGGCCCGAAGCATTCCTCCAGTTCAACCATCCAACAAAATAACAAATAACAACCTTAAAGATAATTAAAGATAAGCAAACAAAGACAATTCACTGACATATCACAATATCTGGAAACTCACTAGCCATTTTCTCCATCAGACTGTAAACTCGTGGTTATACAAGGGTCAAAGAAACAAAACTATCAGCACCTTATGAACCTCTAGATACTAACCTCGTGATACCGAACCAACATCCTGGCTATTGGAGGCCTCAAAATATGGTTGAGTTGGTACTGTCCTCGGCCTACCCATTATCAGCTACCTAAGACTATCAAGTCAAAACATCTGTCAAAGCCACACTATGGACACTTAATAATTATGTGTCTGAATTGACCATAGGAAAAACACCGGCCTAAACACTCTATAACACTAACCACTATGCCTCTTACCATACTGCTGACATAATTGGGCCCCACTGATAGAACCCCCAAAACTAGCAACACTGCCTCTATCTGATCCAGAGGAAATTTCTAATGGTTGTTCCCTCCTTCTAAACTCAATAGGCCTAAACCCACTCTTCCTCATTAAATGACTTCTACCAGCCATCTTACTACCAAATTGTTTCCTACTCGCAGCCTAAAAGTTCAAATGAGGTTGTTAAACCTAGTTGAACTGCCCAAGGCACAGCAATAGAGAGGTGAATTGGTGTTTTAAAAAATTCTTTCTCAAAATTACTTCTTTGAAAAACTTAATATCAAATTCAATAGTATGTTCAGAGGTTGATCTAACAATATAGAAGCTAATGAAATAAAAACTCAAATGCAAAATTTATTTTATTTAAATTTTGTAGAAAACACATATATGAAATTTTTTTAGAGATTATTTTCTTTGTATTTTTTCTCATAAAAACTAATCCAAAACAATCAAATATCTTTCTTCCTAGATTTGCAAAGTATAATGTGCAAGAAATTAAAAATGCTAAAAATAAAATGCAAAAAGAAAAAGGAATAAGCATAACATAAATTTTATACCGGTTCGATCAAAACTTAGCCTACGTCCACTCTCTGGAGCCCTCCTCTCTGGGTATTGCACTAAACCTTTAGTGACTCTCCTTTTCCTCCCACAATAAGGTGAATAAACCTTTACAAAATCTCCTCCACCAACCCAGTGCGGTAGAGTACCAAAATCCTTTTCACCCTTCTGGTGAGGTAGAGAACCAAAATCTTTTTCACCCTCTTGGAGAGGCAGAGAACCTGAATCCCTTTACCCCTCCTGGTGAGGTGGAGTGCCGATGATCTTTGGTCTTGAAGACTTTCTTCTTGGAGTTTCCCTCAAGATCAATGAAGATACATGGAAGAACTTAGGTAGAAGCTTGCTTGGAGCAGCTACATGAAATCCCTTCTTACACCACTTCTCTCTCACACACAACTTCTCTCCCTTTCTCTCCAAACTCAAAGATCGCTCAAGAAGACAAATCCCTCATAAAAAACTCCCTCAGAAATTTCCCAATAGCCAAAACCTTATGAAAATGAAATAAGAATTGTTTAAATATAAGTCTCCAAGGAAAATCCTAATTTTTAATTCTATCCTCATAGCTCGTACATTATGATCTGATGATTCTATAGTACGATTCTTTCAATCGACACTTTAGTACTATACAATAGCTATTTTCTTATTGATCAGTTCAAAGGTTTTTAACTAATTATCTAGTACGATCATAGGGTAGTATAGTACGATTAGTTCAATTGAGTAGCATATCATTCTAGGTGATGCTTGGTGATTAAATATCACCCTAGAAGATGCTCAATTCATATAATATGAACCTTAAGTCATATAATATAATTAGTTCAATGAACTAATCAGTTCTTCTTGGATGATGCTTGGCAATTAATTATCATCCTGGTCACTGCTCGATTCGTATAATATGAACCTCACATCGTACAGTACAATCATTAATCACAATTAATTTTTTATTTGATTGCATAATTTTAGAGATTAAATTAGGTACAAGATGATTGGTATCGTACTGTACAAATATAACAACTTTCAATTTTCAAAATATTGCCTAAAATGTGATTGGATGCTGTCTTTCCAGATTACAACTAATTATCCAGTACGAAGTGGTGTTTTTATTATAAGATTAGTTATATTTCAAGATAATATTTTTTATTTAAATAAAATATTTTAATTTCTATTTCAACATATCATATAGTATGATCAATGATCATATAGTATAATCAATGATCGTATAATATGATCAATGATCATACAGTACGTATAATTTATAAAAATATTAAAATATTTTTATTTTCACTCTCCTTGTATGTGTGCATGGCTACTAAGCTACCATTCACCTTTTTCATTGCATAGACTCAAGAAAGATAAAAATACAGACTCTTGCAAACATCAATCCTACATTACCTAATCTTGAGCCTTGATCCTTTGACTGTGCCAGGTGTATATTTGTACTTGAAATGTTAGTGCAATCCAAAAAAATTATGCAATAATAACAAGTAGGAGAAACTAAGTAAACTTACTAATATTTATAATCATTAAAAAAAGGCTTGGTCTCCCAGATTGATACAATATCCCCCTTTCTTATGATGATAGATATTGTTGGTTAAATTACATGTTAATTTCATTTTTCTGCTAAGTTCTCCCCCTTAGTAAGTGATAGCTTAAAAAATATGAAGAATATTAAAATTTTAAGTTTTATTATTATTTTTTGTGCAAATGGATAAGCACAATAAATACTAAATGCAAGAACAATTTTAGTAATGATGAAAGTAGAGCATATAACTCAATCACTTCATACTCCTCCTTTTGACATCACCAAAAAGGAGATCTTAAAACCAACACATATACAGAACAATGAAATAAAGCAAGTTTAACAAGAAATAAACCAAATAAGAAGGGAAAAATAACACACAACAACATACACTACTCATAAGAGGCATCCTAATCAAGTGGTGGAGGTGGTGGCTAAAAATAGATGTGGATCCTAGTAAACTGATCACCAAACTAGGCTATATCATGTTATTATTGCTAAATGTGAGTATCAAGGTGTGTCTCCAATCAGTTAGATCTCTCAATCAATGTCTCATAATAATATGGTAGGCCTACAAGTGCATGTGCCGGTGTTAGTGCCTGAGTGGTGCCTCTACCGATGCTCCCCCTTCTTCTTGCTTGGGGTCTAATACATAACGTCCTGCTTGACATCTATCACTATAGAGTTCATGGAAGGAGCTGTCAGATTAGTAAACTGGGAGGTGATTGGGTGGTGCAAGATGTATCAAGCTATATTTTCTCTCTAGGACATAGGCTATAAGATGTTCTAATGATAGATTTTACTTGTGATGGGCCCTAAGATCTCTAATGCTGGTAGGATTTTCAATTTAAAGAATAATCAGGTACGCTCCATTGAATGCAGTGTCGTTCATAATAAAGTAGGCGATGATTTTTAGAAGAGTAGTAATATTAACCCTATCACTTACTTTAAGGATAATTGTGTTCCTAAGGATGTGCTGAATAATGCGTGCATTTTGGACAAGTGTATAAACTAAGGAATGGTAAAAAGTTCCTAGGGCATTTCTAAGGGTGAGGTTGACTTCGTTCCAATTGTAATCAACTGTAGAGAGGATAGTGTGGGCTTTTTGTCCAGTGGTGGAAAGATGTAAGATTTGGTCAAAGTATGATATGTGATTACTACATAGTGTCTACAAATATAAGATTACAGTGCAGTGCCCTCAGTGTTGATTTTCAAATTGGCAAAAAATTCAAAAAGGATTTCAGAAGTAAATGGAGAGGCTAATGTAAGCAGAAATTAAAGCGTAGTCCATGCGAATAGATTTATTACCTGAAAGTTTAGAATGTATTAATTTAGAACTCTAGAGGAGGTGATGGTTGGCACTTTATAATGATGATAGGCCTCCTCATCTGCTGTTTCGAGAAAATGGTCATCGATAGGTCATTAGGAGAAACTCCTCATCGTAGCTCTAGCACGCTTTCCCCCATCCATTTTGAATATGAAGGACTATAACTGAATACTAAGAGAAGAATGACAATGGTGTGATTTGAAAGACTTAGAATTATTTTTCTTATATAGGTCAACACAGATCGTATAGTATAATATTATATCATACAGTACGATCAAAAGAAACTAATTTATTCTGACCAAATAGTGTAAAATGTTAGGCAAATTATACAGTATGATTGGAATTATTCTTGGATGATCTTTGTAAAAATAATCGTCTTGAGGGGTCAGCCTATACAACCTTTGACCATATTGATCGTACCATATGAACATGTGTTTGTCCAGTACTATTATGAATTAAATATCATATGACCAAATTAATTCGTTCAATGATATATGTCATGTGTATCATATAGTGCGAAATGTGTCTTAGTATATTATGAACACTGATGATGATATAATTAGAGTGGTTGGTTGTGCTGAGTAATGGTTGATGTGATGATCTATTAAAATCGTATAGTACGAAGGTCATCCTATAGTACGATCTGAGTATAAAAATTATTTGTGTATGATGATTAGGAAAAATCCTATGAGCAACTTTCACAAATAATTAAAACACAACAAACAAATAGATAAACATAAACACAAACATAAAAATAAAAGCATAATAAGCAAAACTACACATACTTCTAATCATACCTTCCCATAATTTGTCAAAGCATGAATGTCAATGACACCTAGTCTAGTCCCAAGTGTGCTGAAGGTGTCAAAATTTAGGGGTTTTGTTAAAATATTTGCCAATTGATTTTCAGTAGCTACATGATGTAATTCTATCTCCCTTGGCCACATGATCCCTAATGAAATAGTTTTTAATATTGATATCCTTTATGTGAGAATGTTGGATTGGATTGGATTTTTCGAAATGTAGATAGTACTAGTGTTATCACACATAATATGTATAATGCCTAAAGAAAATCCAAGGTCAAGGATTTGTTGTTTTAGCCATAAGACTTAAGCAACACCACTTCCTACAACGATGTATTTCGCTTCAGCGGTGGATAAAGCTACAAAATTTTATTTTTTGATAAACCAAAAAATTAAGGATTATCATATAAATTGAGAAGTGCTAGAAGTGCTTTTCCTGTCTACTCTACACCCTACAAAGTTTGAGTCTGAATATCCTATATTTTCAAATGTGGTGCTATTCCTCGAATACCAGATACTTAAGTTTTCGATGCTCATAAGGTATCTAAGAATTCTCTTAACTATAGTCATATGGGATTCTTTAGGATTGGCTTGGAATATAGCACATAGACAAACACTAAATAATATATCTTATCTGCTAGCTTTCAAATACATAAGTGATCTTATTATCCCCTATACTTCTTTTGATCTACTAATTTTTTGTTTCCATCCTTATCTAATTGAATGATTGAGCTCATTGGTATATTTATTGCTTTAGCACCTTCAATATCATATTTTTTTAAAATTTTCTTAATATATTTAGTCTGACTAAGAAAGGTATCATCTTCCCTTTGCTTTACACAACATATAAGAAAATATGTTAGCTCTCCCATCATTCTTATTTCAAATTCTCTACTCATAGTTTCTGAGAATTCATTATAGAGATTTTTGTATAGATCCAAACAATATATCATTGATATAGATTGGAACTATGAGTAAATCATCTCCTATTTTCTAAAGGAATATGGTGGTATCTACACCATCCTTAACAAATGATCCATATAGGAGAAACATACTCAGCCTTTTATACCATATGCTTGGTGCTTGCGTTAACCCATATAAAGCCTTTTTAAGTTTATTTATATGGCTAGAAAAATAGGAATTTCAAAACTTGGGTTTTGCTCTACATAGACATATTTTTTAATAACCCCATTTAGATAACCAGTCTTTATATCCATCTGATATAACTTGAACTCTCTAAAACATAAAAAAGCTAGTACTATTCCAATGGCTTCTAATTTAGCTACAGGGATAAAAGCCTCCACAAAATTAATTCCTTTTATTTGATTGTCCCCCTTAGCCACTAATCTAGCCTTTTTTCTCATCACTACCCTAGTGTCATTCAACTTATTCTTGAATATCCATTTGGTGCCTATTACACTCTGGTCTTAAGGTCTGCTCACCAACTCGCATACATTATTTCTAACGAATTGGTTTAACTCTTCTTGCATACCTAGGATCCAAAACCCATCAGTCAAGGCTTGATCTATATTTGTTAGTTCTACCATAGAGATAAATATAGTATGACTAACTTTTTTTCTAAGGCCTTGCCTAGTTCTAAGCCCTACTAATAGATCTCCTAAGATAAGCTCTTTAGGACTACTACATGACAATATCCATTCTTTAGGCAAAGGATCTGAGGTTCTTCTCTATCAACTAGGTTTATAGCCTATACTCGAAGGGTAATTTCAACTTCCTCATCTTCTTTTAACCTAAGCTCAATAAGTTTATTTGATTCATCAAATATAACATGGGTATATTCCTCTACAACTAAGGTTCTTTAATTGAAGACCCTATAGACTCTACCTACTAAGGGATAACCTAAGAAGACTCCTTCATCTAATTTTGAATTAAACTTTCTTAGAAGAGATTTACCATTGATAAGGACAAAATACTTACACCCAAATACATGCCAATGAGAAAGATTAAGTATCCTACCCTCAAGCAACTCATAAGGTATCTTATTTAGCTTTGATCTAATATTCACCCTTAAGCAGTATTTATTGCTTTTGCCCAAAAATATCTATGAAAATTATATTCCGTTAACATTGCCCTAGCATCTTTTACTAATATCTTATTTTTTCTTTTAGCTATTCCATTTTGCAAAGGGGTCCTAGGGGTAGAAAAATTATGTTCAATCCAAAATTCCATATAAAGAGATTCAACTCTCTTATTCTCAAATTCTCCACCATGATCAATATGAATTATGGAAATTATAACTCCTAGCTTCCTCTGAATCCAAGTGGAGAATACTTGAAATTCATCAAAAGACTTACTTTTATGTACTAAAAATATAACCCAAGTGAATCTTGAGAAATCATCCAATATCATTAATCCAAAGCTTTTACCACCTAAGCTGGCTATACTAATGGGACTAAACAAATCCATATACTAGATTTTTAGTGGTTTAGGCGTAGTAATATCCTTAATGGAATGAAAAGATGACATAATTTTTTTTTTAATTGCCAGGCATCATAGATATGATCCTTAGAGAAGTCTAGCTTGAGTATACCTCTAACTAGGTCTTTTTGGATAATCTTCTTAAGGATTTTCATACTTACATGGCATAGTCGTCTATACCATAGTCATGATTCATCAATAATAATTTTAAAATAAAGATTATCTGAATTATCAATACAAGATAGATCAAGCATACAAATATTGTTTATCCTTTTTCTTTCTAAAATCATTTTCCACTTAAAGTAATCATGCATTTGCTAGCAAGAAATTTGATATCAAAACTTTTATCACAAAGATGCTTAATGCTAAGAAAGTTATATTTTAAGCCATCAACTAAAAGTATATTTTTAATAATAAAGCTATTTGATTTGCCAATCATACTTGAGGATATCACTTTTCTAGTGGGGTTGTCACCTAGTATTACCTTGCCTCCGTTCTTCGCCTCCAATGTTAAGAGCTGCTTTATATCTCCCGTCATATGTCTTAGATAGTAGCTGTCCATGTACCACATGCTCTCACTAGGCCTTTCATGAGAGCAACTCTACAAGGTCAATCAAAGGTTAGATTTGAGAACCTAAGTGAGTTTGGATTCTGCCTTATACTTTAATAAATGTGCGGAATGCATGCTATGATGTGATGCTAATAATTTAGGCCTCTATATTAGATATTTTCTATGGTGTATAATGTAAATTCTGGCAATGTGTCCTATTATGCCAGAAGAGTAAATCCTAATCTCAAGAAATGGGTTTAGTAACCTATCTGGGGGATGGTGCTTTTTTCTAGGGATATGTGATATATGTTGTGACTCAGGTTATGGCTTTTGTGCTAGTGTAGGAAATTATGCATTATTTTGAAGTTCAAATATTTTCTTTTAAAAATATTCATTTATATTTTCATAACTTGCAACTTCAAATTTTAATGCATGCTCACTAGAGGATAGTTTCATTACAACTATATCTAGTTTCTTAGATGCCTTTTCTAACTCAATGTGCTTAGATTCTAAGGATTCATGTGACTGACTTAATTCAATATGCTTCTTATTTAATTCATCAGATTCATCTAGTAGAGTCCTTATTTAAAGTAGAATATTTAGCTTTAAGATTATCATGATCCCTAACTATAATGTCATGCTCCTTTTTTAAATTAGAAAATTCTATTATCAAATTAGTATGCATTTTCTTGAGCTTCCTATAAAAGTCATGAATTTTTTTAAAAATAGTAAATAACTTATCATAGGAAAGTTCACATACCTCATCCTGATCGGAGTTAATAATTGAGTCATTGGCCATTAAACATAAATTTGTTACCTCCTCTTCAGGTTGTTGCTTGGATGAGTCCAAGGCTGAGTCAGCTTAGAAGGCTTTTTGCATCCTTTGCTTACCCTTTTTAAAGTAGGACTTTCTTCACCCTTCTCCTTAGTGGGTTAATTTTTGAGGTTGGGGCAATCAGAACTCAAGTGTCTTGGCTTCCTACACTCAAAACAAATAACATCATATGAAGTTTTATGAAATTTATCAGTTTTACCTTTTCCCTTCTCAAAATGACGCTTTGTTTCTACCTTAAGAAGCTTTTGAATTATTTCATCAGGACTATATCATCGTCTTCATTAGATATAGAGCTGTTTCTATCTGAGTCACCGGCCTTTAGTGCCACAGTCTTCTCCTTTTATTTTGTCACATATATCCTGTAATCTTTGGCTCCCATTTTGCTCGTAAGCAAAGAGAGAGCCCAATAAATTGTCAATTAAGTAAATAATTAAATCCTTTGATTTATAAATAGTGATGAATTTTGCATCAAAGCTATCAGGCAAACAACAAAAAAATTTATTAACTTTTTCTAAGTTTGATAATTCCCTTCCTAGAGCTCAGAGATGTTTTTGCCGGTATTAATCCAGATTTGGATGCTCAAGTGGAATTTGGAGCATTCCAAAAACTTGGAGATCCAACTACAAGGAGACAAGTAGTCTGATACAAAATCCCTTTGCCATCTTTATCTTTTTCCTCTATTTCTTTTTTCTTTTATTCTAGTATTTAGAATATAGAAATTGAGATTTCTATATTTCTATTAGATTTATATATAGTATTTAGCTATTTAGTATTTCTAACCTTTCTGGGTCCAATGGAATTCATAGGTATAGGAAGAAGCCCCATCAAATAGAGATTTTTTCTTTCAACCATCTTTCAATTGTTAATACGAGATATAAGGACCACTACTACAAGCAGTACTACACCTTTGATCGTGAAATATCGATTGCTTGTTGCACCCTGTGAATCACGTGAAAGTAGGATACTCCAAATTCGGGGGTCAAAGAGTTTCATAAAACGTTCTTGGTGGAAAAAAATGTGAGTGAAAGATCCCACTGCAGAAAATTTATTATTTTTGTAAACCTAATATACATATAAAAAAATTTATTCATTAGGTTTCATGCGGAAGAGTTCATATTCATGCAGTAAAAGGTTTAAACTAGATTGTTTGATTTTGTTGGTTCCTTCGTATGTGATGCACAATCTATCCCAAATATCATTCTCAATTATACAAGTAGAGACTCTCATGTAATCTTTAGATTTAAGTGCATCAAAGAAATAGTTCAAGCATTTGGCATTAAGTTGTGCTAAGTCCTGTTCTTCTAAAGTCCATTTAGTGAAAGAAATATTAGTTTTAGTTATATTACCTATATATGATGTTAAAGAATAACTAGATTGAATCATATGCCACATTCTAAAATTAATATATTGTTAAAAGATTAACATTTTTATTTTGAAAAAATTAAATTAAATATTATCAAATAACAATGAATGAGTTATGGAATAACCCTTTGAGGTATTCCTATTCCCAAAGTGTGCCATGGATCTTTTCTCAAGGAATTTTAAATCACTAATTATCAGACCCACTCTTATACCAATTAAAAGTTTAAATGAGGTTATTAAACTTAGTTGAACTGCCTAAGGCACACCAAGAGGAGGGGTGAATTAGTATTTTAAAATTTTCTTTCTTAAAATTACTTCTTTGAAAAAACTTAATATCAAATTCAAAAGTACATTCAGAGGTTGATCTAATAATGCGGAAGCTAATGATATAAGAAATCAAATGTAATTTTTCTTTTATTTTGATTTTGTAGAAAATGTAAATATGAAATTTTTTAGAGATAATTATTTTCTTTTGTATTTTTTTCATAAAAATTAATCCAAAATAATCATAATGCTTTCAACTCAGATTTACAAGAATATAATGTCCATGAAATTAAAAATGCAAAAATAAAATGCAAGAAGAAAACGGAACAAGTACACCAAAAATTCTATAGTGGTTCGGTCAAAAATTGACTTACTCCCACTCCCCAGAGTTCTCCTCTCCGGGTATTGTACAAAAATTTTAGTGACTCTCCTTTTGCCCCCATAATAAGAAGAAGCCTTTATAAAATCTCTTCCACCAACTCAATATGGCAGAGTATCGAAATCTTTTCACCCTCCTAGTGAGGCAGAGAACGAAAATCTATTTCACCCTCCTAGTGAGGCAAAGAACCTAAATCCCTTTCACCCTCTTGATGAGGTGGAGTGCCGATGATCTTTGGCCTTGAAGAATTTCTCCTTGGAGCTTTCCTTAAGATCAATGAAGACACAAGGAGGAACTTAGGTATACGCTTTCTTAGAGCAGTAGCATGAAATCCCCTCTCACACTACTTCTCCCTCACACACAACTTCTCCCCCTTTCTCTCCAAACTCCAAGATCTCTTAAGAAGATAAAGCCCCCACAAAGAACTCTCTTAGAATTTCCCAATAGCCAAAGACTTGTAAAAGTGAAATAAGAATTGTTTAAATATAAGTTTACAAGAAAATTTCTCATTTTCAATTCTGTCATCACAATTCGTATAATACAATTTGATAATCATACAATATGATTAATTCAATCGACCCTTTAGTACTATATGATGGCTATTTTCCTGTATGATCAGTTCAAAGGTTTTTAACTGATCGTTTAGTACGATCATAGGGTTGTACAGTATGATTAGTTCAATTTAATAATAGATCATCCTGGGCGATGATGGCAATTCAATATCATCCTAGTTGCCACTCGATTTGTATAGTATGAACCTCAAGTCGTATAGTATGATTATTCCAATGGACTAATCAGATCATCCTAGATGATGCCTGGTGATTTATTTTCATCCTGGTCTCCACTAGGTTTGTATAGTATGAATCTCACGTCATTCAGTACGATCATTAATCATAATTAATTTTTGATTTTATTGCTTAATTTTAGGGATTAAATTAGCAAAGATTGTTAAATATTGTATATGATTATTGGTATTGTACTGTACGAATAGACCAACTTTTAATTTTTAAAATTTTTCCTAAAATATTATTGGCGGTAGTGTTTCTTAGTTATAACTTATCATCTAGTATAAAGTAGTGCTCATACTATATGATTAGTTATATTTCAAGATAATAATTTTTAATTAAAATGAAATATTAATTTCTATTTCAACAGATCATATAGTACGATCAATGATCGTACAATATGATTTACAGAAAAATTAAAATATTTTTATTTTCACTTCCCATGTGTGTGTGTGTGTGTGCACGACTGCTAAGCTAACATTCACCTTTTTCATTACATAGACTCAAGAAAAGATAAAAATACAGACTCTTGCATATATCAATCTTATACTACCCAATCTTATGCCTTGATCCTTTGACTGTGCTAAGTGTATGTTTGTACCTAAAATTTTAATACACACCAAAAATATATGCAATAATAATAAGTAAGAAAAATTAAGTAAATTTACTAATGTTTGTAATCATTAAAATAAAGGTTTGGGCTCTCAGATTGTAACATAGTCCACCATTACTAAATTGCTACCAAATCAGTCTTTATCATCATGGCCCTCTCAACCACTAAGCAAAATCTATAATATCCTATGCCTATAATGACTGCCTCACAGCATCCTGGAGTCCCTCTAGAAATTGGTAACACCTCTCCTCAGAAGTACTAATCAACTACGAAACATACCTGAAAAAGAGAAGTAAACTCAACCTCGTATTACATCACCGACATACTCCCTTTAATCAATCTTAGATAAGAACTCTGTAGCTATCTCTTAGCAAACAAAGGTACAAACCATGTTCTAAATGTCTCGATAAACTCCTTCCAAGTAATCAGATATTTACACGTCCTTAAAAATTCTCCTTTTACCAGCCAAACCACCACTTCTCTATTTCACCATCTAATAGAAATGCAACTAACACAACTCTTCTTTCAGGAGTATAATGCATCTCATCTAGAGTCTTCTATGTCATCTTCAGCCAATCCTCAGCTGCTCTAAGCTTAATGACACCTGAAAGTCTAGGAGGCTGTAATCTCATAAAATTTTATAAATATCTATCCATGTCATCAGAGCGGGTACCAGAAACGTGTTTATGAGTCTTGCCTACCAACTATGCTTTCAAACCAGCAATATGGGAAACTACCTCATAACTGATTATAGGAGCTGTACCATGAGCCTGTTATCTGATAAGAGATCTAACCATTTATCATATCTAGATCTAGTTGAGATGGATCAATTATCTCAGAAACACTGAACACAGTTTTATGCCACATGTGCATATGAAAATAAATAAAATGAGCACCCAAAACTACTTAGAAAGCATCTCATTATTCTGTAGATTAAATATTATTTCTCTGTTACAATTCACTTCTCCAACTAATGCTCTGATATAAAAAAGGTTGTCACAACACGTCTCGATATGACCTAAAACTATACAGGTCATATCGTATTCAATTGTGACAAGACTTAAATCTCAAGGTCTAGTTGGAGAAGTACTAAAATAAAACTTCTATTTTATACACCACACAAAGCCACTACTGAATATAAAAGTAAATGGGAAGACTAATAAATCTCAAAATGATTTTTAATTTATCATCCAAAAATACATATACAATCTGAGATATCTGCAATAATGCTTGGCAATATATAACATAATAAAATAAAAGTTAAGCCTACAAAAAATTAAAACTAACCAAAATATACCTAAAGCACAGATCAGTGCTTGTTATCTAAAATTACTCAGCTTGCGCCTTAACCTTTCCTTAGCCTGAAAATGAAAGTAAAAGTAGAAGTGAGATAATACGGCTCAACAAACTATCATAGCCTAAAATAAAAATTAATAATTGAAATCAAAAGAACAAAAAATACTGTGTTGTAATAATAAATTGAAGTACTATATGAAAAGCTGAAACTGAAATATATATTAATATTGAATGCATTTAATTAACCAATGAGCTATTCTGAAATTGAAATATAAATAAATATTTTATAAAAATTTTCAAAATAGCCCTCAGGCTCCAACATCATAATATATCTCATATCAGGATCCCACCTCAGTTGCCCACTGGCTCTGACATAATAATAAATGTCATATCAGAATCTCGCCTTGATAACTCCCAACTCTAGCATAACATCACATGTTATATTAGAATCCCACCTCTGCAGCCCACCGGCTCAGGCATAATAGAATCCTACATTGGCAGCGCACTGACTCTGGTATAATATAATCCCATCTCAATTGTCCACTGACTATATCATAACAAAATCTTCTCACTTTTAGAATGTCACATTTCTTTTAAATTTTATACACATATTATTGCATTTCATTAAATAAATCATACTTTGATTAAATTCAGAAAGTGCCAAAATATCCTAACGGTAGGTAATAGAAACACTACTGAGCAAAAATTCACTGTTTCAAAATATAATCAAATTACCAGTATTATATATAAAAATATTATGAAGCTTTAATTGAACTAAAATACTATTTTTAGAAGTCCAAATATAAAACATTGCTTTTAAAAAAAAAATACTCAAAATATTTATAATCTTGATCTTTATACATATAAAAAGTTACGCTGTGAAAATTTTATCAAAATAAAGTTATCCTATTTTTTAGATAACAGAAATACAAATTTGAATTGAAAAAATTATAAATATATCAAATTATTGAAAACAAAAATATGCAAAATATAACCCACCTCGAGACAAGCAAATTTTATGACTGAGCTGACAGGAAAAAATGACTCTACTACCGTCAAACCTTAGCTTATCCTCTTTTCACTTCTCTATTTTCTCTCATTTTCCCAAATCTTTTCTCTGTTAACTGAAATGAGAAGGAAAATAAATGGAATTTAATAACTTATGTATGTGAGATTAGATTTTATAATAAAATAACATATGGGTATAAATGTAATTTTAGTTTTTAGCAAAAAAATCTATATAAATCCTTTTATATCATCAGATCTGGGAATCAAAAAATATATAAAATTATATTCATAAGTTAGCAAAGCATGTCTAGAAGATTCTGATGAAATTGGTTTGTAAAATAGACACTTAATGATCCTAGAAAACCCAGTTGTACTAACATGTGTCAATTTCTTAAGGAATTACAACAATGCTAAAAAATTAGAAAAATTTTATTATAATTATAGCATAAAAATATCAATGTTATGGTGAAGACGGTTTGTAACTTGGACTTATAATGACTCCTGAATAAATTTTTAACTGTTATAGGTTAGATTTTATATATTTTTAAAAATTTTATATTTACAACAAAGTTTACCTTTCTAGAAGAGTTTGATCTAGGAACCTTCTAGAAGTTCCTCTCTATTCATCTCAGCCAAAAAATATGCTATGAAAATGAAAAGAAAGTTGTGTATGAAGGCTTTAAAAATTGTCTTCTACTAAGAAGTAGAAGTTCTCATTCTAAGTACAAAAAAAAAAAAAAATAAATGCCTCTATTTGTAGAAAAATATATAGTTCATAAGGTTTGGTTCATAAAGTTTGGAACACTAGCTTAATCTCATGTGGTTGTAATAGAGATTGCTTGAATAGTGATGGATCGTGATGACACTACAACAATGGCAGTTACGTGACATTAGTTGAGCAACAATAGTAGGTAAGATTAGTCAAGCAACAACAGTCTAGTGATGATAACTAACTGCAGATAGTTGAGTGATGGTGATTAGATGAAGGGGTTTAGTAACAATAGTCTGGTAAAAATGATAAAAAATAACAGTCAGGCGACTACAATAGAGTGATGGAGGTCTGATGACTAGTTGTCGGTTATGATTGCCAATGTCAACATTAGACAAAACTCTAGAGTTCTTTAGATCTTTAAACCTTCTCCAATTTCAAGTTAATGTCATTTTTATGTGAAGAATGAGGGTTTAACTATCATTTTCTAGAATGACATTTTAATATTTTTTTTCTAAAATTTCAAAACAACCCATCCGAGTACTCGTGTTGATTCATTTGATTATAGATCATTATTTTTGCATTTAAGTGTCTTAAGAACATCATAATTAAGTGATCTTAGGCTCATTGAATTCCTCTTGTTGAGACATTCGTTTTGACTGCACACATGCAAAATTTAGAGATCATTTGATCTCATGAAGTTTCAACTATCCTTCGTACTTAATTTGGACTTATTTGGACTCGGATTGGAACATTTTTGATGTCATTGGACTCGCTTTGTTGAGATATTCAATTTGACTAATCTTACTGAAATCATTGCATTGAGGCATCATTGCATTGAGGCCAGAACGAGGCATACATTTGTATTATTATTATTATTAAGTTCTAATAAGAAAAAAATGTCTGAAATTTTAAAATCATAAGAAAGCTTTATTTTAAAATAAATTCTTTAAAAAATTTAACACTTTTTATATTTTTTAGTAAATTTTTTTTTATTTAAAATGTATAATAAAAAAAAGTTAAGTTACATTTATAAATATATATATTATTAAATCACCATTAGAGAGAAAATTTTTCTAAAATAAAAAAAGAAAGAAATTAACATTTTAAAATGGGGTTCTCTCAAACTTTTGACACATTTTATTCATTTGGCAAAAAAACTTCTTTCATCAAAATAATTCATAAGAAACTCAAATCACATATTTCCATTTTATTCTATATCTAATCAAATTTCTGTATTATGTATTCATCTAATTATTCAAATACATATTTTAAATATAATCTATAATGTAATTTCAATTTTAAAATTAAAAATCTTTTGATTTCTTAATTCATTTAGGGGCCAATAAAATGGATTTAAAATATTTCAAATGCAAGGGTTTTGAAAATTATCAGTATGTAATTAAGGGGTTGTTTGGTTTGCTGAAAAAAGGAATGCAAAGTATTTGTTTGTAAGGAAATGTAAAATTTTGGTATTTAGTTTGTTGAAAAGGAATGCAGGTAAAATTCTAATGAATTTCTTTTTTCCTCTTTAATTTATTTTTAATGTATTGTAAACTCATCCAATTTTGGCTAAATCTTTTTTTCACTGCAAGCCAACTGCATTGTCATTACCCGACACCACTGCTGACCAGTCGCTCTCTGCTGCATGCCGCTGCCACCAACCACCTCTGCTCACTGGCCACCACCAGCCACCTCTGCTCACTGGCCACCACCAGCCATTGCGTGCTACCACTATCCACAATCATATTTGAGCTTTTACACTACATTCATTTTATATTAAGTCAAACAAAAAAAGAAATCATTTGCATTTACTTTATACTCATCTAAACAATCATTCCATTTTCAACCATATAATATAATCAACCTATTCTACACTATTTTTTCTTCATTTTTTTGAAAATAATTTTTTCTCCTAATTGCTAATATTTAAATTAATCTTAAATAAATATTATTTTACTAATTTTTCTAAATTCACATATTATAACGTTTCCAACCATCCTTGATAGAGTGCATAGCCAGCTTTTGAAATTAAATCCATTAATTTTGAGATTAAAATTATTTACTTTCCTATAAAATATATTCTAAAAATAATCAAAATAAAACAATTAAAATAATATTTAATCATTATTCTTTTATTCTTCTGTATATTATATGGCTAGATGGCTTAAAAGACGTGATATATTTTCGAGATTGCCAAAGCCAAATGAGTTTATAAATAGGCTCGGAATTAACGGATCTTGAGATGGTTGCATGGATGGAAATCAAAGCCATAACTTTGTTTAGAAGGAAGTGTCGGATGTGAGTTAAATTTAGCTAAATTAGATCAAATTAGTAATCCTTTTATCTCTTAATCACATTGTGAGTTCATTCATATGCTTGGAGATAATCGAGTAAAGTAATACACACTTTGTGTTGCGCGCTAAAATATTTGTGACAATAGAGAGTTTAATGTCTTAGTTTTAGATAAAGATCTAACGAATACATAGATAAAAGAAAGTTGTAAGAGAAGTATTTTACGTAAAAATTTTGAAAAGAAAAAAATTATAATGCATAACCCAGTTCAAATGATTCTACTAATATATATCATAGCTTATAAATGATGCACATCCTAAAAATTAGGGAAGATGGTGATACGACATAATAAACATGAATCATAGATGATGAATTATGTAATGGAAGTTGAATGTGCCTTAAGACATTTGAGTTATCTTCAATAGATTGCTTGCGGTCTGTTATATTATTCTACTTTGTGTAGAGGAGATTAGAGAAACAAATTTCAGTATAAAACTTAATATTGATATTGAGAGTTCGAGTTGGTGTTGATGACATGCATAAGCCTTATTGATGATAGTGTGCATTAATGTTCTTAATGATGGTGGGTGAGAAAGTTGTTGGGCTTCAATGCTGAATATTAGAACTTTTCTGCCTAAGTGAATCTTATACTCACTACAAGAGACACCACTTTACTCTATGCTTAAGGTCATATTTAAAGTGAGCCAACTTAGTTTAACTTATAACTCCATACTTGAAGGAACCCTTGAATATGGTAGTTACCACTCTATCATGTAGATGCAAACCTCCATAATAACAAATGATCCATCAAGGATTGAGCCTAACAACATAGATGCTCCATACATATAACCCTTACCATATGTGCCTTTGAGTGCATACCCACTACTGAGCTTAACCTTAGCTTAAAAAACTGAATTAGCTATGACAATGCTTTTTGAGTGGAGATAATAATGCATCAACACTTGATTGCACTCAAGCATGAGCCATGTCTTTGAGTATACTTTAGTATAAATAAATTGAGCCAAGTGTGTAGAAAATTTGTGGACAACAAAATTATTCTACTGGTCCTCTATGGAATTGTTTTGTTGAAAATGAACTTTGGGCTTCATTTTCAAAGGATATATCATTTGACATACTTTTACATTGATCTACTTAGGATATATCTTGTTGCGGGCTAGAATATACGCGGCGATAGAGTTAGAATTCCACGTCTTAGCGTTGCACGAATATCCAGCTCACACACAGAGAACACAAGATTTTTACGTGGAAAACCCTGAAAAAGGGGAAAAACCACGGGGCCTGGCCCAGTTGAAAATATTCCACTAGAACTTGAGCAGATTACAGGGGATTGACTCGCCTCCGACCAGATTACAAGTATTACCCGTAGGGTGAAAATTAAAAGCTTTTGAAGGCCTAAGGTTGCGCTGGCAGAACTTCGGGATCTCCCGGTGGTCTGGCAGAATTTTGGTCCCTAAGTAGTTGTCGGGCAGAGGTGAGGACGTCAGATGGTGGTCTGGCGAAGAGCAGGGCCTCAGGTGGTGGTCCGGCGAAGAGCAGGGCCTCAGTTGGTGGTCCGGCGAAGTGCAGGGCCTCAGTTGGTGGTCCGGCGAAGTGCAGGGCCTCAGGTGGTGGTCCGACGAAGAGCAGGGCCTCAGGTGGTGGTCCGGCGAATAGCAGGGTCTCAGGTGGTGGTCCGGCGAAGTGCAGGGCCTCAGGTAGTGGTCTGGCGGAACTCCGGCGTCAGACGGTGGTCCGGCGGAACTCCGGCGGTGGTCGAGGAGGAGCAAGGGGGCAAGAGCTCTCTCTTTTTCTCCTTAGGATTATGTGTCCCTTTTCATGAGAAATGGGGTCTCTATTTATAGATTTTCGTGAGTGGCATGGCCCGTAAATAGGTGGAAGATCAAGGGTAGTTAGGGAGTGGTTGAATGGACGGCCGATCTTGAATCCCTTTATCATAGACCGTTCGCTGGACATTTGAAGGTCTTAATGATGTCAGAATTTGGCGATCTTGGGCTCGTTGGATTCGTCTCGTCGAGACGCTCGATTCAACTATAAGCATGTCACATTTGGAGACCGGTTGGTAATCCAAATTATGGTTTGAACCTTCCAACAGCGCTTCAGTCCCTTGATTTGGACTCATTTGGGCTCGGATTGGGTTGAATTTGGTGTCGTTGGGTTCGTATTTCTGAGATGCTCAGTTCGACTATAAGTTTGCTGGAATCGGAGTTCGGATGGTCTTAAATTTAATTTTGGAAGCTTCCAACTTATTTTTGCCTCGAGATTCGTGCTCGATTAAGATTAATCGGAGTTCGGAACAACAATAAGCTTGTCCCAGTACAAACTATTTATATTTATTATTAAATTTTATAATTTTAAATGATCCCATTATAAATCAAATATTAAATTAAATTGTATTTTGTTAAATTGAAATTTAATAAATCTAAAAATTCATTAAAAATGAATTTTATTTAAGGATAAATGTCTTTAATTCATAAAAACTAGAGAAAATTTTTTAGAACTAAGTTAGCGAGTTTAATTATCTTGAATTTCTTTTATTTTCTAACTACTTTGCTATTTGTGGTCAATTTATAAAAAATATTTTTATCAAAATTAACTTAATTTCCATAGCTTTAAAAAAATTTAAATTTAAAGAAATTGGCTTAATTAGTTAGATTGGTATAGCAACATGCTCAATGGCCTAATAAAAGACATATAATAATGTCTTTTGGTGCATTACTAATACCCATGAAGTGAAGTGCATAAAGGCCATTTTGTATGCTATTTTTATATGAATTATTTTGTAATTGACTTTTTTTTATAGTTGGCTCTTAATTACTTCTAGAATCCTTGGAAATAAAATATTAGTACTTATATTAATTATGACTTAAATTAAGATTTTATATAGGTTCATATAGGTTCACCATCTCCTGTTTTTGATTAACTAAAAATGAATAATAATTAAATGATCCAACCCATGCATATTATGCAAGGTATTATTCTATTTGGTTGATATCTTCTCATACTAGGTAAACTATGATGGAATTTCAATTTATTTTAAGTATCATTTTGAACACTTCTAGGAAGTGACCTTATGAAAAGTAACTCCAAGAAGAGTAAAATTATGAAGTTCAACCTTGTATGAGATATGTTGGGCCAAAATAGATAATAATGAATTTTCATATTATGATCTTTATTATGACCTTAATGTCTATGCAATGTTTAAGGAAAATATTCCTCTCACTAAGTTATATGTAGAGATGAATATAACATAGAAATGAATCACATAGGGAAGAAAATCAAAGAAGTTCATAGATTCATATAATTTGTGGCAAAAAGATCCCATCAATAACTAAGAAAGCCTCTGATACACTTCTCCTTACACGTAGGGCTGCAAATGAACTGAGTGTTCGATGAGCTACTCGTGACTCGGCTCGATAAGAGCTTGTTCATGTTCATTTGATAAAGTAAACGAACGAGCTTGAACACTTTTGATGAATACTCAATAGATAAATAAACGAGCTTGAATAACTTGGCATTTAGTTCGTTTCTGTTCATGAATAGTATCATTTAACACTCGTGAACAAGCTCGTTAAGAAGTTCGATTAGAACTATATTAGAGTTTTAAAAAAGTATATATCGTTAAATTTAATAATTCAATAGTTTATTTTTACTAATCCCGTCTAAAATTGTTTAATAATTTATTTTTACTTCCCGCATCCGCCTAAAATTCTTAACAAATCGCTCTCTGAACAATATAAGATGAATCATAGATCGTTTGTTCGTGAACCAGTTCATTTGGTAGCTCGAAAATACTAATTAGATATGTTCATGAACGGGCTCATTTGATAGTTCAAGAATGCTCATTAGATATGTTCATGAACGAGCTTATTTGATAGTATAAAAAACTTCGCTAGATATGTTCATGAACAAGCTCGATGTAATTGTTTGTTAGAAGGTTCGATAAAGCTCGTTTGTTAGGTTAATATACATCTAGAAGTAGAGCTCGTTTATAGCTCGATAAGGCTCGCTTGTTTAAAGCTCGATAAGCATGAAATGAACCGAATATAAACCAAACTTAAACACCCATTAAGTTAAACGAATCAAGCTTGAAACAAACAAAAAAGCCCGAATCAAACTTGAACCGAACTTGAACAAGTTGATAATAAACAAACTCAAACATAAACACACACATACTCGGCTTGGCTTGGTTCATTTGTAGCCCTACTTACACGTGTTACATTGGCTAAGTTTGATTACCGCTAGGTCAACAAACAAGATGCCTGCATCACTAGAAACTTTTCACTACCATGCACTATTATAAGCTGACTCAATTTAAAAAAATAATAAAATAAAATAAGCTGACTCAATTTTGTTTTTTTTAGATTGAAACAATTTGAGTTATTTGGGTATATTCATGCCTATATTGATCCCAATTCTAATGGCTCAAGCATTCTTGAACTCACTTCAACATTGAAAAGCTTATTAACAGGCCACCCAATTCAATCTAGGCTCATCCAAGTGATGATTCACTAAATTATTTTAAAATAAACCTTTTGTTTTCATGAAAAATTAGAACTTTGATAAATGTGAAATTCAATTAAGGAAGTTGATAACTTTCAGTCTTTGCAAACTAAGTTAGTTGACTCTAAAAATTGGGCCATCAGGTCAACAGAGGGGTATAAACGAGTCATGCTGACTTGCGAGCCAGTTTGAACTTGACTCGTTAACGAGCTTGCATGCCGAGCTTATTGAGTTTTGAGCTGGAGCTCGAGCAAATTTTCAAGCTCATTGGAATATCGAGCTTGAGTTCGATCGGGATGAAGCTCGGCTCGATTACTTGTTGCGCAGCTCAAATTTTTGCATAAGGCAGAAATTTGTACCACACGCCTGCGGATCCGAGGTGAGCTAGAGTGACCAGCATAACTTCAATTTTGAAAAGCCAATATTACCATTTTGAATTGAACCATGTATTGAGGTTTTTTTTTTAGGAGGAGCAATGACATCGAGATCTGTTGGTGACCAAACAATTTCTCTAGGTATCTCATCTCTCTCTTGTATCTCAATAACTTCTCATTTTGCAAGAACATTAACCTTTAGTTTTCCAAAATTTGCAGCAACAAGCTCGTTTGGGACAGACAACTTGTGATCCAATAGGGGGTTTTTTAGTTTGTTTGTCTTCTTTGTCAAAGCCAAAATTTCTTAGGTATAAAAACTTTCCCTAGAGTTTTTGTCAAAGCCAAAGTTTCATCAAAGCCAAAATTGAAACAACATTTTTTCTTGAGTTCCAAAATGTTTTGCGAGTTTTGGTTCAAAATGATTAATGCTTTGAGTTTCAAAATGGCTTGTGAGTTTTCGATCTTTTGATGGAAGAAATATTCATGCAATTTTCTTAGGAATTTTATTTTGGGTGAATATGATGGTGAAATTTGGGCTTAGTTTTTTATTTTGTACTGCTTCATATGATGGTGCAAAATTCATGCAATTTACTTACTACATGTTATATGTTACATTTTTATAGGGAGTAAGGATGCTTTATGAATTGTACATAGTTAATAGAAACACTTTTGGTTTTGTTTCATTGAAGTTTATGAATGTGGTTGCTTAAACATCATCCCAAATTTTACTGAAAGTTTACTATTATGGGATTAGTAGATAAAGGAGTATTTTGCTATATATTAGTAACTCTTCTGGTCTTGTATGAATGGACTAATTATGGGTTAATCTTTGGTATAATTTTTGTTTGTAAAAGAGTTCTTATGTGAGAAGTGAATAAGAGTTATACTGTCATTTTGGAATGATATCAACCATATATCCAATACTTGTATTTAGTTTCAGGTGCACTATTTCAATAGATTTTCTCATCAAAGTTTCAATTAACTGAAACATGGCCGTTTTTGCTGATTCTTTAAGCTGTTTATTACTTTCATATGTTTGAATCTCAGTGTGCATTGAAGATATTGTGATTCTTGATTTATTGAGTGCATGTTCACATTGTATTGTGGATGTCTTTTTAGTTATATGGCTTGTTGGATGTTTTTTTCACATAGGATGTCAACAGAGCTAGTTAGTGAAGAAAATATTAATGAGCATTTGAGTTTAGAAATTGGAGAAGTGCAATCATACAATCCAAGAGAAAATGAAAACAAAAATATTTTGGCAGAAAATCAAGATAATAAGTGTCGGGATAATGAACATATCAATGAAAATACAAATGAGAATTCAATAGATAACAAAAAAAGGAAGAAAACATCTACAGCGTGGGATGAATTTAAGGAAATAACACTCCCTAATGGTCAGAAGAAAGTCGAATGTTCTCATTGTAAGAAAAAATTATGCTTAGGTAGCACAGATTCTACAACATAGTATAGAAGGCATTTAGATCGTTGTTCTAGAAGAAATGCATGCTATAAGGAATCAAAAGATTTTGCAGCTTGAACCCAAAGACATTACATGTACAGCTGAAAATTATCAGGAGAGTGGAAGTTTAACAATATTCAAGTACGACCAATCTAAAGTTAGAGAGATGGTTGTCTATTGCATTTTGATAAATGAAAAACCGTTTTTAGTTATGGAAGAGTTTGGCTTTAGTTTATTATTAAAGACCATGCCATCGTATTTTATGAAGTACAGTAGAACAACTCATAATGACGTCATGTTGGTATATGAGAAGAAGAAGAAAAACTACATGTTGCATTAAAAGGCATAACCAGACTAAGCTTTACAACTGATCTATGGAAGTCCAAAAATCAAAGAATTTCATGCATGACTATGGCAACACATTATGTGGATTCCAATTGAAAATTACAGATGCGTGTGCTAAGCTTCTCACACTTGCCTCCACCACATACAACATCTGAGATTGTCGATACCTTTTATAAGTTAGTCAGTGAGTGGGGATTGGATAATAAAGTTTTCACCATATCTATTGATAATGCAACAAATAATGATAGGGTAATTAAGTTTCTTAAGGACAACCTCCGTGTGAGAAGAAAGTTATTTTTTGAAGGTAGACTCTTCCATGTGCGCCGTCGTGCGGACATTCTAAATCTTTTAGTTAAGGACGAGATCAAAATTATGAAATAAGTCGTTGATAAAATATGTGAATCAGTTAGTTTCATAAATGCTTCTAAGGGAAGGTTGACAAAATTTTTCGAAGTAGTCTAGCAGTTGCAGCTACCAACAAGAAAGCTTATTATGGATTGCCCATCACGTTGGAACTCGACATATGTCATGCTTACTGTATTAATTGTTTGGTATTTATGCCACATCAGTATTTTTAATCCTTTATTTTTTTATTTACATAAAATTTCTATAGTGTGAAACATGCAAAAAGGTTACTAATTTTATTGTGCTGATCATCAAGAATAGCACCATCACCACCCAAGTTCATTGATTTTTTTTTTTTTTTAAATTTAGTCCATATCAAGCTAAGGAGCCTATAAACGAGCCGAGTTCGAGCATTTATTTGAGCTCGAGCCGAAAATAGAAATTTTGAGTCTTTCGAACTCGAGCTCAAGTTCGAGCCACTTAAACAGTAGGCGAGCCAAGCTCGAGCTCGACTTGACTCGTTTGCACTCCTAGGTCGACATATGGGAACAACAGTCTTGCTCAGCTTGAATTCATGCATGAATTGGTATGTCTAATTACCAAATCGCCATACAAGAATATAGCCACCAAACTAATTAACATGCCTGCCTGTCCAACTGTAAGCAACACTACCTGCAAGTGGGCACATACATTCCTCCTTTATCAATTGACAATAGAAAGCTCATTTATTCTCCCATAATGCTGTCTCTTTCCTATGAGTGAGCAAAGAGGGAGAAAGAATGAGTACTGAAACTAAATAGTAAGATAAAAATAGTTCAATAATTTGTGCAGTATCTCATTCATTTCAGTACCAATTCAGTGATATTTGTTTTCAAATTCTTATATGAATTTTGCTTTAGACAGTTTGAGCAATTTTATTTTTCAATAAATGGCGTGCAGTTGAGCTCTTCCCCCTTTGGAAGGAAAAAAGCTTCATAAATTAGTCATTCGCCAACCTGTTCCATGTAAAACAGTAAGCCCCACAAGGAATTCAGCCATTTATAATCATTTATCACACAATACAGTCCCCCCTCTCACATGTTTCCAGTGAGCTGATTAAACTCTTTGAGAGAGAAAAGTTAGTATTTAATTAAGGGTGTAAATGAGTTAACTCGAGTTCGAGGAACAAATATCTACTTATATTCATGCATATATTTATTTTTATACTCCAATCACATTTAACATAACATTGAGAGCTCAAATCGATAATGTACAGTTAGATCTACCTTAACTCATGAACAAATCAAATGACTTCGAATCGAAGTTGGACTTATTCAAATTCATTCAGTCCGAATCTTATTGGGACTATAATTACAATCACATTTTGATATTTGATCCAAAAGATATTGTTGCAACATTCGATCAATCGAGAAAGAGAGGCCTATTGAACTCAAAGGTTGGGTCCATTATGACTGGACCTGCGGCTGATTATGAGTTCAATTTTATAAAGAACTATCTAATGAAGAGAAAGAAGAAAGAAGAAAGAAGGGAGGTGGGGAAGTTGGGTTTATAAAAAGAGAACTTTATTTTCAAGGAAACTTCTTTGTAATTTTATTCCTATTTCCACTCATCAAGTCATGCAGAGCACATGAGCTTTGCAGAGAAAAGGGAGTCTTCTATGAGGACCATCTGCACTCTTCTCTGACTTAGGGACCACTGAACGAAATCAATTAAGTACTTTAAGCTTTCTTTATTCACAATTTCTATGGTTAAGCCTTCAATAATATCGAGATTTATCACTCAATGACTGTACAAACTTTAATCTAGCAAAGCAAAGCTAAGCGATCACATCTACCCAAGCATAAAGGACCCTCTTTTGAAGCCCCAACACTAAAGAAGAGAACATCCCATCACTCCCTCTCCTTGCATATTACAAAACAGTATCAGTTAGTCTACTATGGCAGGAACCAGAAAAACCAGAGAGAAGAGCAATATGAAGCATTCAGATCAGAAAGACATCATTAAGGAAGAAGAAAATCCAACTCCCAGAAGAGCTTTTACGAGCTTCTTTACTTGTAGATATCACCAGGTAGCAACAGCAGAAGGAGAAGGGAACAAGAAGAAGTGCAAAAGAATAGGATGCTCGGGCTCACTCTGCAAGCTGAGAGAGAACTCTAAGATAATGCTGAGGCCTGTTGCCGCTTCTCCACCTGAGAGCTGCAAGAGAAGAGTTTCGGTGAGCGGGGGTGGGTCAAGTAGATCCATGAAGGCTCCTTTATGTGAGATCAATAGAGTTACATCTTCTTCTTCCTCCTCCAGTTTGGGTGCCACCCCCTCTTTCTCTTCATTGGGTGGTTCTTTGAGAGGAATGCATCTGAGGAGGCTTTCAGGGTGCTATGAGTGTCACATGGCTATTGATCCAATTAATGGTGTTTACAGAGATTCTTCTCTTAGAGCAACTATCTTTTCTTGCCCAGATTGTGGGGAGATCTTCATGAAATCTGAGAGTTTGGAGCTACATAAAACAACTAGGCATGCAGGTACAAAACAATCTACCCATTTTTAGCTTCTAATTTCTTCCATTTTGTTCTGCCATCAAAAGATAGCAGATGTTGACATTTACTTTATAAAATACCAGATGTTAGATTTGACGGCATCTTTGAATAATAATTCTTTAATCCTGGTTTTTTGATATTCAGATCTTGCCCAAATCAATTGATTGTTAGAATATCTAATTTATAAAAAAAAAGTGATTAAGGAGAAAGGAAATTAATGGTCACTATTTGTCATTCTAAACAACATCACATTCTTTGTAGTAATGTATCATTAAACCAACCAAGCGCATTTGATAAATAATTTTATTATAGTAATAATAAGATTGTCAATTGACACTACTGTTTAGAAAATATTGAACTCAACAACCCCTATATTTTTTCAACAATATCTTGAATAATTACAAGCTTACCTGAGATCTGACATGATTCATGCTCATGAAAACCTCATGTTGGTGGTGATGAAATTTGATCAATATTCTTGTCATTGCTAAAGAATGAAAGTAAACAATGTGGCAATCAGAATATTTCATAGAGTTCTGACTGCATAACAAGTTTCAATCCTTTATGTTCTGTTCTCTATAGTTCCAATATTCAATATTAACAAAATTCTTGACTCTACAGATTATAAAACTTCGAATAACTTATTAAAAATATCAAAGTCAGCTATCTAACATGACTGTTTTTGCCTTCAAACTATCAATCCAGTATCAGAATTGGGTCCTGATGACACCAGCAGAAACATAGTAGACATCATATTCCAATCCAGCTGGCTAAAGAAACAAGCTCCAGCATGCAAGATTGACAGAATTCTGAAAATCCATAACTCTGAGAAGACCATAGCTCGGTTCGAAGACTATCGAAACTCCATTAAGAACAAAGCATGCAAACTTGCAAAGAAGTATCCCAGGTGCATTGCAGATGGAAATGAGCTCTTGAGATTCCACTGCACCACCCTCACCTGCTCACTTGGCCTCCATGGCTCTACTAATCTCTGCGACACTATTCCAAAGTGCAGAATTTGCAGCATAATAAGAGATGGTATCAAGGCTGATGCTTTAGGAAGGATTAGAACAATGGCTACCAGTGGGAGAGCTCATGACTTGGCCCAGATTTCATCTGAAAATGAAAAGAGAGGAATGTTGGTCTGTAGGGTGATAGCAGGTAGAGTTAAGAAAAGCCAAGACAATTCAGAGGAGTTTGATTCAGTGCTGGGAACTTCGGCACTCTATTCAAGCTTAGATGAAATTTTTGTGTTGAATCCTAAAGCAATCCTTCCTTGTTTTGTTGTAATCTATAGAGCTTCCTAGTTTGAAAGTAAGGAATGTTATTTTCCTGTGTTGTTTGCAATCACATGCCAGTTTTAGTTCACCAATTCAATTGTTTTCTTCACTTTACTTCACTCCCCTTATATTTTGCTGTTTAGAAAGTAAGAGAAATCACCCAAAAATAGTATGGGATGTACCATCATTTTCCAATGTTTGGCTTGTTTGGAGTTATAGGGTCTAGTGGTCATCAATGTAACACCTTAGCAAGTAAATTCACATATTATATCCTATAATGTCCATACACTAAGAATTTTATTTTCATTTTTAAAATTTTGAAAATATGAAAAACATATATAAATATAACCTTAAAAATAAAATATATATATATGTGTGTGTATATAATTTACATATTTTTCTTTTATATTATTGATAAATACTCATCTATATATTTCATTTTGATGTTTCAAAGATGAATTTTGATTAAAATAAATTTAATAATTTAAAGTTTAATTAAGTAATATTTTTTAATCATAATTTCTCATACAATTTATAACTTAATTATTAGACAAATGCAACAAATCAGTAAACATTCATAATATTTTTTCTATTATAATTAAATCTATCAATGTCTAATAATTTAATTATATTAAGGAATAACACTTGATGTATAAAATTAAAAACACATGTGATAAAAATAAGCTCATCCGAATAAAAAATATATGAAAATATCTCCATATATATATATATATATATATATATATATATATATATTCATTTAGATAAGATGTCGGATATAAATTTAATTAATTTGAGCAACTAAATATAGGAGACCTATTTGGGGATATAAAACTAATCTCTTCCAAAATATTTTACTTTTATTAGGAAAAAAAAGTTTATTCTGTTTGAATCTAACTCTCAGAGTCAATGATATAAGAAAATTATGCATTTATCTGAAGTGATATTTAATGTGGGTAATTTGAATGACTTCAAAATAGAATTTTGTAAGCAAAATAGCAATATTATTTATACTTGAAATCCTATGAGAACTAGGAGGTGTCAATTCGGGTTAGTGGGTCGGGTTTGAATCCGATGTTGCTTGAAATAATATCCTTGACCCGAATTCAACCCGTTTATATATCATGCAAGTCAAAATATTTAACCAGGACCGGACTCGACAAAAATGAACCTGACATGTTATCATATAGATCATACAATTTGTTTAGAATAACGAGGTCTATTTAACCCAAATACGATATGTTTAACCTGAACCTAACTCATTTAACTCGACCCGAATGATAATCGAGTTAATTTTTGAGCTTTTGAATCCAACCTAAAAATTGACAAGATTTCTAACTCGAACTCGACCCAAAAAATTAAGTGGGTCAATCTGAATTTGAAATTTTTGGAGCCATATTCGGATCAAATTCTTGTATATGATCATTTATTGACACCCATTGACAACTGTCTTCCAGTTGGGAATGCACAGAATCGAACAATACGGAATCATGAAAATTGATGAGCTAAAGTCAAAGAAGGCCTATTGGTAGGTCTTAGGCTTTCTTGATAGTGGCCTGCTCCTTCGTTATTGAACAGGAAAAGAGGGTAAAAGAGAGGGAAAGGAATGGGAATTAAAACTCTTTGATGTGAATTGATTCCCTGTTCGGCTTTGGGGTATACAATGAAGATTTTTTTTAGTACGTAATTTGCTGTAAAAACTATTGGCCAAAGTGAGATATGAGTTGTGTTGTTCGCAGAGGAGATGATGATCTTTACTCATCCAAGATGTGAGGAGGACAAGATTTAAAATTATAGCGTAAATTTCGTCAAATGATTTCTTAAAGAATGTGATTGCGTTAGGTTTTTGGTCCAATTTTGTTTTCTAAAATTAGAGGTATTTTAAACATATAACATAAAATTTTTATTTATATATCTAACATCAAATTACTCATATTTGTGTACATATCACCCTAAATTTTTAAGTAATTTTGAAAATGAGGGGAATTTATATAAATAACTATTAATATCATTCATAAATTTAACACAGGAACTTCACTATTAGTATTAACCCACATAGCACTCAAAGGTTTTAAATAAATTCAAAAATAACATTCTCCTAATTCTCACTGTTATAATCTAATCATTGATGTCAAGAGAGAGGTCAGTGGTTGAAGAATCGACTGAGACAGTGGCTTAAGTACATGGATGGGTAGATCCGCGTGTCTCACGAACTCTTCTTCTCCTTCAAGTGTCGCGATCTCATCGATATGCATTTGCAAATAAGCTCCTATCGTGACTTCTCCTTCACATGGTAATGGTCTTATTAATACCTTTAAAAATGAGTACATCTAGCAACTTGCTTTTTTTGTTGTTGTTGTTGATGGTTTGTGGGTAGGAGCGCAAGGGTGAGAAGGTTGAGAGGGAAGAAGAGATTAACGGGCAAGGGTGAAATTGCAGATGTTGTGAGTGGACATCCTTCCTAGTGAGATTCCGTCATGACGTCTTAGTGTCCAATGACACCATTGTAATTTTTGTGTATTAACATAGTGCTAAATAACATAAGTAGTAAAATCTAGGTGCTAAACATTTAACTCTTATAATTTTTGAGTGCCATGCATGTAAATCTTCCTAAAAATATCACCCTATAGTTAAATATATCAATTCTTATGGTTGGCTTTCCTTATATAAATAATTTCAGATTTTTTTTAAATGCATGATATGCAAGTTATAAGAGATGCACAATGGGTCATTACAACGTAAAAAAGATTTAGGTTTTGTTTGAGACAACTATCTTATTGCTTTCTAAAAGAGCATTCTAGTAGAAAATTTTCTAGTTCAAAAACTTTTTGTATTAAAAAACCGTTTTACAAATAGTAATGAAGCTATCTCAAAAGTCAGATCTTATGAAATTAGCTTAGGATCTTGGAATTAGCTTATGAAATTAGGTTCCCATACAGACACCACGTATGTATGAACTTAGCTTATGAAATTTACTAAAAAGTTTATTTTGTACTAAAAAGCCGTTTTACAAAGTAGTTGAAAAACCTCAAATGAATTGCGATAACTTCATACAATCAATAAAAAGAGCCAAAAGATCATAAGGGAAGCAATAAAAGCGAAGCACAAGACAGTGCAACAAAGCCTTCTCTGTTTCTGTAGCAGAAATAAGCTAAAGACTAATTCATGATACAATGTCAGATCAGTGGAAAATAGGAAAAAAAAAAAAGACAGATTATATGCTTTACAGACTATAAGGAAATTTTTGGCTTTCTAAATTTATGAAATCAGCACAATGATAGAGAAATAGATGCTTATTCGTCATCTGAAGCAACTTCCAAAAAGGACCCAAGTGACTTTCGCAAGAAGCTGAAGGATTTGTCATCCTGTGCATCACAAGTGTATGGCAGATTAGTTCAGGGCAATGAAACAGACATTCCAACAAATTCTAGATTTCTTTCTATTACCATAAATAAATATATTTTCAAATTTATAACGTTCTTTAAACCGTATCGTGAGTAGAATGTCAATAAACTTATGTTGACCTTTATTGGGGATAAGGGAGAAAGAATACAAGAATATAAAATACCTGTGCATGCTACAGTGTCCCATCCCGCCGTCACTACAGTGTCCGCAGTCTGTAAATCGGCGCCGAATGCAACTCGCCCATGCCTCGCGTGCACGATCCTGCCTCGGTCGCTGCCCTTTTGCGTTGATAAAAAGGGGAGGGAAGCTCTCGTTCTCTACACACACATACGCAAAAGCTCTTCCTGCTCTCCTCCCTCCTCTCGCGATCCAACCCAGACCCCAAGCAAGCTCCCGTCAACTTCCCGCAGGCCATCCCGACGCCCCAAGCCGAAGCCTCCTCCTTCCACGCAAGCTCTCGCAAGACCTCCGATCCCCCTACTCATCCCGTCGAAACCACCATAGCCAGCCGAACCCCTCCATCCCGTCGTCTTCGAAGCTCCCGACCTCCTTTTGTTCGCAATAACTTCGCAAGCCTCGGACGCCTTCTTTGCCTGTAGCCGACACCTTCATCTCCCTTCTCCCTCATTACTGACCTTCACAACCAGAAGCAGACCGAATCCCTAGCCCCTTCGATCCTCTACCTCGCCGACCCAGAGAAAGAAAGAGAGAGAGTGAGTGGGTGAGAGAGAGAGAGAGCTTACTCCTTGCCCTAACCGAAGCCGTCGCCTCCCCTCTCCCTTGCCCGACTCCGCCTCTTCGACGACTTTCCTTCCTCTCGGATTGGAAGTTCCGACCTTTTGATCGCAAGCAATAGGAGCTCGCTTGTGTGAAGGTAACTTCGCCCCTATCGCGTGCTTCTGCGGCCAAGTCCAGTAAATCCACCATTGGGATTTTGATGATTTTAGCCTAATTAATTATAGATTAATTATAGTTAATCTATAATTAATTTAAATAGGATTAATTTATAATTAATTTTAGACTAATTATAATTAATTAAATATAAGTTAGTTATAATTAAGTTTATCACTAATTATAAGTTAAAATAACCTATTTATAATTAATTTTAAATTAGTTATGATTAATTAGAAAAAATTAATTATAATTAATATATCATTAGTTATAAATTAAAGTGATTAGTTTTTTTAATTAATTTTAAAATTAAATATAATTAATCATAAATTAAATGTGATTAATTATAATTAGTTTGAAATTAATTACAAATTAAATTAATCTAATTTATAATTCATTTTGAGTTAATTTAATTAATTATAGATTAAAATATAATTAATAACGTTTTTTTAAATTAATTATAAATTAAGTTCAATTAATTTATGATTAGTTTAAAATTAAACATAATCAATTATATATTTAATTATAATTAGTTTATGATTATTATAAATTAGATTTGATTAATTTATAATTA
Organism: Dendrobium chrysotoxum; assembly: GCA_019925795.1. Taxonomy (NCBI): domain Eukaryota; kingdom Viridiplantae; phylum Streptophyta; class Magnoliopsida; order Asparagales; family Orchidaceae; genus Dendrobium; species Dendrobium chrysotoxum. The sequence goes on along the minus strand of CM034297.1, from coordinate 46,629,943 downwards.
TTTATAAATTAATATAATTAATTATATGTTAAATATAATTAATTATATGTAATTTATAATTAATTATAAATTAAGAAAGACTTTCTATCACCTCGATCCACGTGCCAACCTCGACGCTCGCAAAGGTATAATTTTCTAACTCAGATTCTCGCTCTCGAAGTTCGCGGCGGACCGGAAAACCGCCTATACACGCTTTCATAAGCGTGGTGGGATGGGACCCCGGTGCGGCGCCTACAACGAGGCGGGTAATCACCTCAAAAATCCTATCCTCGGCGTTCGTGTCGAGCCGGCAAACCGCCTATACACGCTTTCTTAAGCGTGGTGGGAAGGGAACCCGGTGCGACACCTACGGCGAGGCGGGTAGGCCCTATACACGCTTTTCTTAGCGTGGTGGGGACGATTTTAAGTACCCGTATGCGGCTCTGTACCTGCGGGGAAACAAATGCTTTGCTTTTTCAGGTACGTCGAAGACCCATACACGCTTTCTTAAGCGTGGTGGGGGATTGAAGACTTTACACGGCCGCGGTGTCCTCGAAAGAGGGCATCTACCATACACGCTTTCTTAAGCGTGGTGGGAAAGGCCCAGTTTTACGTTATTTCCCCTAAACGGGAGAGATGCCGGAATGCTGCCGAAATTTCGGGTGAATTTGAAACCATACTTGGACCTGATTTGGACTCAAGTGAACTCGAACGAACTAAAGTGCAGAAGACTTGAACATAAATGAACTTTAACTGAAATCAAACTTGAATCGACTTCGGACTACAGTGGACTTTTGAATATTCAAATGTGATTTGGACAACATCACATTGAGCTCGAACTCAAGTGAAGAACAAGGAACTTTGATTTGAACTAAACACAGTAAATATGAACTTGAATTGAATATACAAGTTGACTATGTGGAGTTGAACTTCAAAACTAATAAATGAATGAGGTGGAACTCATAGTGCTCATGTCAATCAAGCCATGAGCAAGGAAAAGGAATCCATAATACAAGTGTTTGTCTTGAAGACGAAGAGCAGGACTTATAATAGCATTTGATCCACCCTGCAAACATAGGCAAGGAGATTCTGATGGAAGCTATGACACGAGTAAATATAAATGACTTATGATAAACATTGGAGAGTAACACTCTCATAATCAACATAAGTTGACATACAAGCTGTTGTATTAACACCTTGCAAGTGAGGAAGACTAGTGATTTGATGCATTCACTGAGTTATAAAGAATACACAATTGATGCAACAATTCCCTGCAGTCGAGATCAACATACAAGCAAAGGAAGGAAAACGATGACTTATCTCCAACCAACAAGCTAAAATGCCCTATGAATGTTGGAGAACTATCATGCCTGATTAGAAACATCAGCACCAACAAATACCAACTATCCTATGAGTACGACCATTTGATAAGTTTGATGAATGAGGAACACTATGACACCCCTTCCAATGTCAAATGTAGGCCATAGCTCACTATAATATCATGAAAGTCAATGTGCAAGGAATATACTAACTCACTAACCAGTATGCATGAGAAGGTTAGTGATGAATATGCAACAACCTTACCAACAAGTAACGATGATTGATATGTGTTGATGGCTTGCTTATGATCAACAACTATCAAATGACAACCGGCTATACTTGAACTTAAAAGGACAGCAGGGGGCTTGAATAAGATAACCTAGAACCTGAACTCAATTGAACTACAAGAGGTTTGAATTTCCAAAGATTTCAGAAGACTTTGAACTAGAACATGAACTTGCACGTCAAGCTGGACTTGAACCCAAGCGTACATAAAGAAGCCAATGACAAGTGCAACCACTTATCAATCAACCAACGGAACAGAATCATCGATGAACGACATTCATCTAACGACCAATACTAATCCACAAATGAACATACAACTTCCTTTGAAAGTCAAATGGTGATCAATTGACAATAGATAAAAGCTCCTACGAGTTGCTGTAGGAGATCAGTGATACATCAAATATATTGCCTACAAGCAAAATGCTTAAAGATCTGCAAGACATACAAGTCTCCTTCGAATACAAATGTGAGCACTATATGTCACTCGTGGGTAGATGCAGAAAGACTTTAGTAAATGCAGTATCCTGAAGTCAATTCCAACCTATGAATGAAAACATCTACCTGCCTACGAGCAACAGTAGTGGAGGACGTACGACGCCACGCCACCGGATCCGCAACATTCATGCAAGCGGACAGAAGGCGTTTAGAAATGTTCCAAAAATACCCCCGCACATGCACCATAATATGTATACACATAGGTACACATAAGGGGATGTACTGAATACCTGCATGGGCCCCGGCGAGCGTGTTATTGGTACACACGTGACGTCTAGGGATGCTGCGCGGGTCAATAAATTTGAACCTGATCCTCCTAAAGCAAGTAGATAGGAGTAGACAAGGTTCAATAAATAATTATAAAATGCCCCAAACACCTGCATGGGCCCCGACGAGCGTGTTATTGGTACACACGTGACGTCTAGGGATGCTGCGTGGGTTAATAAGTGAATTCAAGTTCGAGCCCGATCCTCCTATACGGGTAGATAGGAGTCGACACGGCTCGAACCATTAAATAAATATGCAGTCGTGAGATCGACCGAGATATTTATTTTATACATTCATATTAGGCCTTCAAGGTCTATAATCAAGAGAATTCACTAACAAAGGTCCAAAGCCTACAAAACCCGATCCTCTATCGACCAGTGGATAGAGTCGACAGGGTCCAATCAATAAAATATAAATGACCCCATACACCCCGATGATGGCCGTGTTGAATGTAAATCTCAACCAGAGGGGTCCATTTCAAATGTCTCAAAATACCACCCAAACTTTCATAAAATCCAAAACTCCACAAAACTCCCAAATTCCCCACAAAATTCAGCCTTCTGAAAAATCCCAAAACTCCGAAAATATTTAAAAAATTGAAACTCAACCATCAGACCGCATAAAGCAAATCCATCCAGCCTCCGCAGCAGTTTGCCGAGGTGGATAAATTAAAATTTACTTCAGCTCACAAAGAGCCAATGCCTAGTCGAAAATATCACTAGGATCCATTCTCAAACAATCTCCTGCCAGCAAGGACGTGGTACGAGTCCTCTAACCGGCAGTTTCGCCGCCAAATGGCACTGCAGGATAAACGGTTATGACTCGGGGCCCTCTGAACCAGGTGGTCGCCGCCAAATGGCATCATTATATTATGGTTATGGCCAGAGCCCGTATGCTCCCCAATGGCATCAAATCCTTGAGATATGAATCAATAGGATATGATCGATAGGGCACAAAGCCCTCTGTTAGCTAAGGTGGATTCAAATTTGTCCCCTTAGACAAATACCCACCCCGGGTCTACAAGGTACCCTTGGACGAAGCAACCCATGGCTGCCGACAAGGATCCTTCTGTCAGGTTGGGTCGACTACCTCCTCTGACTAAGTAGACCAGGGATCACGATGGCCCGGGATGACGGAACCATGGGATCTTGATCGGGTCTATCATCCATTCCCCCACCATCTGCTTTAAGTGCAAGAGGGTGAAATTTCAATTTTAAATATCAAATCTTCAAACTTTCAAACCTTCAACCCATGCTGCTACTATATGCCAGACTCACGTATCCTTACGTATCTGATTGACGACTAGCCTTAATCGAAAGTTCTCTCTCATTATCGGGAGGGGTAATTAACTATAGGGGCTTGCGCCTATAGGAAACCAGAACTCAGATCATAAAGTCCTCGCAAAATGAGGGCGAAATCTCTGGGTAGTGTCTTATCTACAAACCCATCTGCCTTCCAAAATTTACCCCGGAACTTATCCTGTTAAAACTCCCCTCGAAAAACAAAAAGCGGGCGGAGGCCGGAGCCGAATTTTCGGAGCCCACAACTTAAGAAACTACTCTGATTCAAACAAATGTTAATACTATAGCTTAGCATGAATATGAGGAATCTATATTATAAACAAGAGGCGGAGTCTAATATTATAACTTATAGTTCTATTTGATATTGTTACGTGTTGGGAAATTTGTGGTGGCAGAAAATGAGTGTTTAATATTTTAATTTTTACGAAGATCTAGTATATATTGAAGTTGGAAAAGAAGCTAGAATTTTTTTACGTGGAAAATTCATAAAGGGAAAAAAACACGAGTTGGCCAAGTTACAATAGTCCATTATATAATTAGAGATACAAGAGTCCGCTCTTCTCCATGATTGAAGAAGATTGAATCAAATAATCAAGAACAGTTGTTTGATCCTATTGTAAGGATTATAGAAGTGACCAAGGGTGAAGATGATTATACAACGGTAATCAATTGTTAGTTTTGTGTGGAATCTGATTGTGTCAATCAATTGGGTTGTAGGAGGCAGCACTCCCCCTGAATTTTTTTTTTCCATACAAACGTAGCAGCATTGTAGCACTCCAAGTTTGAATTGGAGAGAGAGAGAGAGAGAGAGAGAGAGAGAGAGAGAGAGCGAAGCGCTGCGGTGCTCCAAACCCCGATGCTGCAGCACCACTGGTTGCAGTGCCACCACGTTACAGGGTGGACTCAGAGACCGAGAGTGAAATGCTAAGATGCTTTAAACCTCAACTCTGTGGCACTATGAATTAGACTGAACTATTTTTCTTCCCTCTTTTCTTGATTCACTTGAAGGGTTGCGTCCTTTGGTGTATTGAAAAGCATCTCTTTGTCTGTTTTGAAAGTAGAACGAAAAGATAAGTGAAAAAAGACGGAGAAAGTGTGGGAAGAAAATTTGTACAATTTCTCCTAATTTCGTAGTGAATTTCTTGGTTTGGTGTGGTTCCGTAGTTTTTTCTCACTTTTGGATTTTTCCACGTTAAATACTGGCATCCATTTCCGCTATTTTCTTTTCTTATTTGTTTTATTGTGTGGTTTACTTCCAACATAAATCAGCAATAACATAATAGAGGATGGGTGTCCAAAGTCATACAACTAAAGTCAAATGAAAAGCTAGTTGTTAGTAGTCAGGTGATGGTGGTCATCGACGACAATTGTTGGACAATGCAGTCGAGTTCTTTAGACCTGTCAGCTCCCAAACCCCTTCATGTAGAAATGAAGATCCTTTGATAGCTTTTAGAGGGGTATTATGATAAATTTAGCCAGAATAAAAAAAAAATACTCTATCAAACAACTTAAAGTAATTTTGCTCATTGGATTTGCCTCATTGAGCTGCTCGATTTGAATATAAGCATGCAAGATTGGAGACCGGTTGATCCTTCAATTAATGTTCTAAAGTTTCATACATGCTTCAAGATCTTTATTTGGGCTCATTTGGACTCACATTGAGCGACCTTTGATATTATTAGGTTTGGCATGTTGAGATGTTCAATTCAAATATAAGTTTATTGACATCAGAGTTTGGATGGTCATGGATTCAATTTCAAAAAATTTAATTTAAATATTATCTCAATATTCATGCTATTAAGTGAATTTTTTTGAAGATTTATCAGATTTGATGGAATTGAAGGTACTGTTAATTAAGTTTACATCACAATTTTCTATTAATTGTTTATTTCTAATGTAATTCTTGGATAATTTAATTTGATTTATCTCGGAAATATGGACAAATGTTTTTTTCATTCACAAATCCTATCTCAAACTTAATCGAAAATATGAAAAAAAAAAAAAAAATCAAATCATCATTAAGACTAACATGTCTATTCCTCCAAAGGAAAAAAAAACTCATTCCTCTCAAAAAGAAAATAAAAATCTTTCCTCAATTTCTCGTCAACTGAACAAGTGGATATAAATCTTGGTTTTAAACTCTGTTTCGGTTCCGTCATAACACATTTTCAATTTCATGAATCATTTATAGTTTTGATTACAATTACTTTTTTATTTTAAATGTAATATAAAATGTAACTGTTATAGAGATGAGGATGCTCAGGTGTTTAGAGATAAAATGCCAAATGAGTATATATGTGAAAATATTGGAGCAGCTCTAGTGGCAGATGAGATTAGAGAAGTCGTCTTAGATGGTTTGGACATATAAAATGTTGGCCTTTCGATGGCCCGGTTAGGAGAGATATTATATTTGGCCTTTGTTAAGAAAGATAGAGGTTGACCTAAAAAGACTTCGTTAGAAAATATTAGAAACGACATTTTCTTATTAGATTTAAATGAGACATTGACTCTTAAGGAGAAAAATGATTTATGTAGCCGACCCCATATAGCGGGATAAAGGTTTGATGCTGTTATTGTTGTTGTTGTTGTTGCATGTAATACAAAATGTAATAAAGATAATTATCTAATTGGGGTTCAAATTGTAATAAACAGAAAATTTAAAGGCATCTTAATTAAAGAATTGTAGTAGAACTTGGGATTTTACTTGAGAGTTCTAATGAAGTTTCTTTACAAAAATATTTAAGTTTACGCTGAAACTCATGAAAATGAAAATATTAATAAGTTTAGGGTCGGTTTGAGTTGAAACCAAATCAAAATCACCGAAACTTAAAACAATGATCAAACCAATTTAAATTTTCCATTTTCATTTCCTCTCTTCCAATTCCAACAAACCAAACAGAGCCATAGGGATAAGAAATGCACCTGCTTCTTTTTTTTCAGAGCCTCTTCAGACCTCGCTATCTTGTTCGTGAATGCCTTCTCAAGTTCAGATAGAGCAGCTTTTTCTTTCTTTCCTGAAAAATTAAAAATTAACGTCGAAATGAAAGATTTAGTCCAATGGTATGTAATAGTTCAACTCATGTAGAAACACTAACACAACATACTCATCTGCTCATAGCGTGAAATCAACTTCTCCTTATCCAGCTCATATTTTGAAAATATATCTGTTAAAGCACATAAAACGCAACAATCCACTGCTAGATGTTAATACCACTGAACATACAATAGATTATAATTGGAAGACTTCTCAAGGTAATACCCCACGGTTTTAATTGTCAAAAAAAGGGAATTCAAATGCTTTAGACTCTGGAAATAAAGTACAGGGAATTCAAACGACCGGGATCACCAATTCTTGTTGACTAGTTCATAGAAGTTTCAAACTATAGAAAGTTTTGCAGAGAGATAACTTTTGAATTCAACTATTTCTTGGGCTGTATCGCTACAGGTGATAATATGAATATTCACGACAATAATTAATCTAAATTCCGTATACCTCTTTAGGAAGCTATAGACTAGGCGTGAGTGAAAAAATGGAAATCAAAGCCATGGCAATGTTTAGTTTGTCTTTTTTTTTAAAACAGCTATTTATGAAATAATTTTGATCAATTCCTTCATTTTTTTTTTTTGGTTTTTAGAAACATATACGCATTCAAACGTGTTTTTACTTTAAGTGAAAATTAAAAAAATAAAAAATAAATAACCATACATACGCTAAGTTTTGATACCTTACCTATATGCATGTAATTCTGAAGATATTGGCTGACTGAGCAGCTAATTATATTACACGTTTCAAACATATGACATGCATTTAGAGCATTGGTAAATTAGTAGAGCAGAAAACATATCTGAAGGTATTCTTGATGTTCATCATTTCTGGAAACATGTCCGGCAGTTTGAATTAAATGGAAGAGATTTTTTTTTCTTTTGCAACAAAATATTCATAAAATGAAAACAAGCAGCGTTTCTTTATGCTTCTTTCCATCTGGCAACAAATTGCTGTCATTATGCTCGGGAAATAAGCTATGCAGCTGAGCAAGTCGGTGTTAACAAGGTGCTTATATTTAACTTTTAACTCAGTTGTTAAAACTAAAATAAGCAACACTTATGAAGTGGAAACATTTTTTTAGCATAAGAAAAGGGTAAGCAACTTCCTTTGAATATCTGTAGATGGCTTGCTTTCTCGTTGGAGAACTTTTGGTAGGCTGTCTGAAACTTGTTATATTCACTCTTCAAGGAGCTCTCATACTGCAATTCATAATGCAAATATGAAAATTTGCTAAATTTGTCAAGCAATATCATGCAAACTGATCAAAACTTTGATATATCAATATGAATACCTCTTTAGAACTCTTGGAAAGGGCCTTAAGAAAACTTTGCCTGAACATAGAAGACTGTGTTATTTTTTAATACTAGAAAGCATGGAAATTTAATCAATTCAAAAAGATTGAGATAACATCATATTGATTCTTGGTGCTGCTGTTCACTACGCATTTCACTTATCCGACATAAGATGATTCCGGTTTGTGCAGGAAATGTGTAACAAAAATTGTTGTACTACCTGTGCATCTCCTCCATGACTTCCCAACCAAGGGTAACATATGTTTAAAGCAACATATCTATCACTGTGCCAGAATGACTTGATTTCATACCAAAGAACACGAGATCACAAAATGAAGCGTAATTAGCAAAGGCATGATGGAAGATTGGAGGACACCAAAATTTACTAGAGCGATGATAACAATGAAAAAGGAAAATAGCGCATGATGTTAAAATTGTAGAGTCAAAATTTTTTCTCATCAAATATCTACAAGATATAGTTGAGGTCACCTTTTTATTGAAAAGAATAAATGATCAAAGTGATCTATAAATTTTTTTTATTTGCCTATTTTAATCTTAGATTTTTCTAAAAGTCCCGGGGTTTGATTCGGTCCCCCGAAGCCCTCGGTCGTCGATCTGATCCGACCAAGGGAGACACTACTCTTCCAATCTCCTCGCCATTGATTCGCTCCGGTCGAGTCGAGCCAAAGGACAAGTGCCCTCCCCACCCTCCTCGCGAGGGAAGGGGGCGCCGGAAGGCTGCCAGATTTTTGAGGGGAACAAAAATATTTTTTAAATTAATTAAAATTAAATTAAATGATTTAATTGACACGTCGCGCACAACAAGGATCGTTGAAGACACTAATGGGATTGATTCGCTCTCCCAATCTCCTCGCCGTTGATTCGCTCCGGCCGAGTCGAGCCAAAAGGGCAAGTGCCCTCCCGTACCTCCCTTCGCGGGGAGGGGATGCTGAGAGGCTACCGAAATTTTCTCGAAATTTTGGACTTAGAAAAATTTTGTATTTATTCGATTTTGGACTTATTCTAATTTTTGGATCTAATTTGAAATTAATCAAAATAATTTAATTTTTAATTGAAATAATTAAATACTTAATCTAAATTCAATTGAACTTAAAATTCTCTAATTAATTTAAAACCTACTTTAATTTCAAATTAACTTAACTTAAATTAGTTGATTAAAACAGAATTAAATTAGAAACCAGAAATTCTCTTTTTTTTTTTGTTTTAACCAACTAAAAACATGATATTTAAATCAATTTTAACTAATTAATTATTGAGCTGAATCAAAATCTAATTAACACACTTGTTCTAAAACTCAATTAAAATTAACTTAAAATTAAACTTTAATAAAAAATCTGCTAATTAAGTAAATAAACCCTTTAATCAATAAAAAAGAATCAACTAATTTAAATGATTAAATAATTTCAAAATATAACCTAAACTAACTTAAAATCGATCAAATTTTAATAAAGCAAATTTTAATTAACATTTTAACCAATTAAATGAGCAAATTAATTTATATAATTATATAATCTCAAAATACATTAACAAACTAATCAAATCAATTTTAACATAGTTAATTTTTAAAATACATTTGAAATTTAACTTAAAATTTAATTTTAATAAAAAATTTCATTTAATTAACTCACTCAATTAATTAATGTAATTCAAATAAAATAAGCACAACACAAGAATGAAATGTTTCAAATAGTCCAATCTAAGTACAAGCTCTTATAAAGCTCCAACAGCCCTCCAAATGGCTTTCAAGCTGCAAAGCTCTCAAATACGAGCTCTCCAAAAAACTCTCTAACAAGTGGCAGCTCACACAATAGCTCTTTAATAGAGAAACTCTTCAAACTATTGAACAACTATAACTGATTAAAAAAATGCAAGAACAACATATTTTGTGCAACAAACACCCTTACGAGTTCATAGTCATCTTATATCAATTTTATATATGACTTTCAATTTCAAGGATGAAACATGCTATTCAACAGAAAGGGTTCAATTTGTCAAGATCTATAGGGATTGACGCTTCAAACCATTTCCTTCAACCCAAAGGAAAAATACAACACACTATAATTCACCTATAAATGGGAGCAAAGAATTTATAGTGCCCACTATAAGTATACTACAATCCACCTATGATCAGGAATAGTGAATTTGTAGTGCCCACAACAACTAGCTTACAAGCAAGGACAAGGAGCTTATATCGAACAAATTATACCACCTATGGGAGAGAATAGGGGAACTTGTAGCGAGCAAGATAATTCTCCTATGAACATGAGCATGATCTCCTAGTACCGATTGAGCAAATACCTTCTACAAGATGTGCTAAGTGACATTTAAAGGATTTAAAATAAACTAAATGCAATAACTGAAATCTAGAAAGCTTTAACGCCACCGGATCCGCAACATGTGTACAAGCGGACAGAAGGCATTCGTAGCCCCTTAAAATGAAATCTTGAGCATTGCTAAATGAAATTGCTAACACAATGGATCATATTTAAACATTTTAAAATCCCCATTTTATGTATTAAATATGATCCCTTAAACTGAAGCACAAAACCCCTGCATATGCTCCGACAAACGTGTTAGCTACAAATGCTAACGTCTGAGAATATTGCGCAGGGTCAAATGCTACATCCCGCATGTGCTCTGACTGCCGCATACGACTCCAAAATCCAATGGTTTGAGAATACTACGCGGGTCTAAATTCAAGTTTCATCCTCCTCGAAAGGATTGGAGTTGACCTAACTTGAATTATAAAATGCCTCCCAAATTCCTACGAAAATACTAGTGTCATTAACGTCACCCCGATGATGGTCGCGTTGACAGAAAATCTCAACCGAAGGGGTCAAATTTCAAATCCAATAAAAATAAAAATATCAAAAATGAAATCTATCAATAGAAAACTTAAAATTAAAACTCATCCACTTTCCGCAACTGTTTGTCGGGGGTGATAAATTTGAAATTAACCCAGCTCACAAAGAGCGAAGGCGTATCGGGTGTGTTGCTAAGATTTATTCTCAAACAATCCATTGCCAACAGGGACGTGGCACGTGCCCTCTGATCGGGTGATTTTGCCGCAAAATGGCACCATTATATTACGATCATGGCCAAAGCCCGTATGTTCCCTAAAGGCTTCAAACCCTTGAGTTATGAATCATAGGGTATATCTGATAGGCACAAAGCCCTCTGTTAGATAAGGTGGATTCAAATCTATCCCCTTAGACAAACACCAACCTAGGTCTACAAGGTATTCTTGGACGAAGCAACCCATGGCTACAGATAAGGTACCTTCTGTCAGGTTGGGTCGACTACCTCCTCTGACTAAGTAGACCAGGGAACATGATAGCCCGAGACGACGAAACCATGGGATCTTGATCGGACTTATCTTCATTCGCCCCACTATCAGTTTTAAGTTCGTGATGATAATTTCTAAATCATAAATTCAAATCTCAAATTCAAATCCTAAAATTGTTACTATTATATGCTAGATTTATAACCTATGCAATCTCTTTAATAACTAGCTTTAATCGAAAGTTCTCTCCTATTATTGGGAGGGTTAATTAACTATAGGGTCTTGCGCCTATAGGAAACCAGAACTCAGATCAAAAAGTCCTCACAAAATGAGGGCGAAATCTCTGGGTAGTGTCTTATTTAAAACCTAATCTGCCTTCTGAAAATTCACCCAGAACCTAATATTGTTAAAACTCTTCGCCGTCATCACTATCAAACAAGGAAAATAGACCGATGGAGCGGAGAGGCTGGGAGCGCATCCAATGGAATTTTTGGAGCCCACAATAATACTCAGTATAGGCAATTCATTGGAGTTACAAATGTTTCAGGTAAGGATCTAATGACGAACTATTACACATGCAATCATAGCATAGTGTTCCTTGTTAGTGAAGAGCCCTTGAATTTTGCGGGCATTCATGGTATGATAATCAAGACAAAAATGCAATGCATATTCATAGCTTAGAAGAAACTCACACTTGGAAATGGAACAAATCAAGACACATCCATAGCTTTAGAAGAAACTTGATATCCATTGGACAGCTTGTCACAAAAGAATGGCATACCACTTTCAACACTGATACTTAGAAAGTGATGAAAGGTGCTTTAATAATTGCTTAGGGTAATATAACAGGCGCCCTCTACACTAGCACAAACACAAGAAAAATGGAAGATAAATAACCATCTATACCAGAGAAAGCTTTATTAACCAATGAAAGTAGTAAAGCCATAGTCAATTGATCAAGAGAGTAGAAGATAATGAACTAAAAAGCTTTAGGAATTATTCAATTATCCCTTAGCATAAATGTCTCTTTCAACATCCTAAATGAAACTACTACTATAGGCATCCATAATGAAGTCATTCTCTAACATGCATGAAAAATCCTCCGTAGTCAACAAGGGACATATGTAAGTTTTTTCAATCTCGGCATGTCAGAAGGAGCTTTACTTATAGATCGTATTAACGAATTCAACTCAATCAGGAGGCAATTGAACTATGTGAATGTTATGTTAAATGAAAAGATTCATTATTTTAGTTTACATTTATCCTAGCTCGGAAGCTCTAATGATATTGTGACATCCATCAATAGCTCCTATGAATTGTCTACCATGAAGCTTAATGATATTACTAATTTAAGGCATCTGGGGATTTTAGTTTAGTCTCACATTGAGTAATTGAAAATGATAACCTCACCCATAGGCTTAAGTTTTTTAGTTTAAAATGCACTTGACTATTGGTGTATCTAGCCCAATTTTGGCCTACATTGAATACACACCCATAACAATTGGTATCAAAGTTGAAGGTTCGGCTAAAATCATGTGAATCATCTAGTTTATGGCTCTCGGATCTTAACCACCTTCTACCATGGTTGAGCAAGGTTTAAAAACATGTGAATATCATGATAACTTCATGTGATTGAGTGGGATCTTGGCGGACAATGCTTGATCATGTTGAAAAGCTTCCATTTGATGGAGAGTTAACTGATGTGGAAGAGATCTCATGTGAGGGGGATATTATTAAGGCATGTGAGAGTTTCATTTAATCCTTTATGGATAGTTGAAAAATATATTAGCATAAAAATACCTAGTGCCTGACCCCCCCCAGAGGCTTAAGATTTTGGGTTAAAAACAAGTTTGACTATTAATCTATCTAGCCTAATTTCAACTCCTCTTTGGACCACACTCTCTTAATAGGCATTATTGCGATGTTAGGAAATTTTGTTCATTTGTCAGCAAATGCCATGAAATCTAAATGGAAAAAAAAACTCTATAAACCTTTGAATGTTCATAATTCAAGGGTTAATTTTGGAAATGTCCATAAAAAGAAATTGACAAAATAAAATCCTCAAGAAATTAAATGAATAAAAAAACATTGTTTTCATGAACTAAAACTTGGAACTTTCATCTCCATCATGCTGAATCAAATATGATGCAGTGAAATACAATGTGGTTGTTATTACCTCTCTTTTTCAAATTTCGACTTTGCATCATCTATCATTGATTTGATCTCTGATGCCACACTGTCATCAAAATAAGTTAGCCTAACTCAAAAGCAGCAACAAATTATTTCATGCATATAAGGGGAAAAATTGGGGAAGTTCCCACTAGAAAATCCAGAGTACGTTCATTTGTCATAATAATGAGTATTGTCATATTAAATAGAATTTATATGCTCATTAAGCAAATATTCCATCCAAGCAAAGTATACTATTCCTCCTAATTAAAATCACTTTGAAAGTAAATTGAAAAGGAAATCGTTGGTTATCATACTGTCTATTTACTACATCAAATAAACCATATAGTCACGATAGAAAACAAGAAACAAGTTTTTGGTCGGCATCCATGAAAACATCTAGAACGCTTCATATAATCAAGTCATCAACAAAATCCGGTTGCACTTAGGTGGTAGTATCCCGACTTAAACGCTGGGCGCTGATAAATTACCTGGAAGAGATCCAACAGAGTATTCATGATCAGCTCTCCCCCAATCCCAGTACTCCAACATAGCACAATTCCAACAGAGAGATCTTCTAAAATTAAAGTAAAAGCTTTCAAAATATAAGAAAAAATAGACCTCATGATCGTCTCTTCATTCTTCTTCTGTCCATCTTTTTGCGCTTTGTCCCTAATCTGTTGCAGCGCCGAGATGATTCCTTTAATGTCACTGTAAATGCCCGAATTCATTGCCATTTCAAGCACAAACATACTGATCGGATGGAAACACAATGACAAAGTTAACTAAAACTCGAGATCTTACCTAGAGAGATCGAGATCATCATCGAACTCGTCTACGGCACGCCTCTTCTTGTCCGATCTTAGGGATTCACCGTCCTTCCCTATCCGCTTGACGCTTCCATCAATCGCCGACATTGACGTGACAGAACCACTCCAGGAGCTGAACCACTAGCTCATAAAAGGTCAATTGTCGAGTCAATGAAGCCAAAGGATCTTCTCACTGGGTGAATCGGAGATTCGAAACCCTAATTTCCTCCAGACAAATCAAGTAGACAGGACTGAGCAGGAAGCGAGTGAAGCTTCAGCTCATTCAGTTTATATAGGCATATAGCGTGAAGTTGATATCTCCTTCCTTTTATACCTCTCAACGAACACTTCTAAAATTGCATCAATGCCCCTAGAGTTTTTCCCGCTCTCCTCATAGTTCAAACTTTGTTGATCTAAGGATAAAGCTAGCAAAGTAATATAATTTAGAGAGATTTACATATATGCACATATTTTTTATATATTTACATATCTAATATCTAACTTTTTGTATTTATTTATATATTACTTTAGTATTTAAATCATGTAAAAGGATATACATGAAAAATATGTATTTTATTTTAAATAAATTAATATTAATACATTTATGATGTGAATTCAAAATGTTATAGTGTTAACATTACATAAGTAAAACTTTTTTAGCCTTCCATTACCTTCTATTTCTTAAAACTATCAAAACTTTGTCATATTTAGGGGGCATTTATACAAATGTGATGATGATTTATATATGTATATAAAATGTACATGTCATTTTTATTCTATGGATATTTTTACTCTAAAGATGTGGTAAAGTGACCCATTTTGCCCATATAATTGTTGGTGATGACATTCATAATGTGGGCATGCCTTTTCATTTTATTTTTATTGACAATCGTAGGTATAATGTTTAATAAAAAAATGAGAAATATTATACTCCTAAAAAAATTTATATGAAAACTCGTGCCATGTAAGTATTTAATTAGATTGATCAATAAAGCTTTTCACAAACAATAGCGAATGATATTCTGTAACAACTTGATAATTATGAAAATAACTTTAAAATAAAAATATGAATTTTTGTGTGAACTAGAGTGCTGTGGTGCTATGCTTGATAACACAACGACACCAAAAATTGCTGCTACGACGTTAAAGGCTCTATTCTGTAGTAATTTTGGATTCAGCATGAAGCGCAGCGGCACTGGAATAGAGCATTATGGTGCCAGGCACTAAAAATAAATTTTTTTAATAATTTTTTTTAATATTCCTCACCACCACCTACTCCCTCCCTCACTCTCGTTGCTTGGCCACGGAGGAAAGGAAAAGAAGAAGGGGAGGGGAAGAGAACTAGGAGAGAGAGAGAGAGAGAGAGAGAGAGAGAGAGAGAGAGAGAGAGAGAGAGGAGAGAGAAAATTCTTCAAGGCTTTTTCATCCATTGTTCTTGTTATGAAAATTATTCTGCTCATTGTAAGTGACTATACTCTTACTCCCATTTTTGATGATTTTGACTTTTATGGATCTCATCTCTCTTAAATCTACCAAAAATGCATTATCTATTGATTTCGTAAGCTTTTATTGTGTAACTTTTGATATGTTATATATTTAATCATTTTCAATAATTTGATATGATTTTATTGCATTATTACTGGTTAAATATGTGTATAGAAATTTCTATATAAAATGAGAAGGGAAAAGGTACATGCATATTGAAAAAAGGGTTGAAAGTGATGTACTGTGATTTGATAAGATAATAGTGAAATATAATATGTGCTAAAATGATTGATATGATTGATATATACTAGAATGTAATAATGATATTAGTATGAATCTAATTAAAACCAGATAAGATAGAATAGAATATTTGGTATATGTGCATAGAATTGGGAAGCCGAAATGCTGCTATAAAATACTGTAAAGTGTGGTGAAATGATGTTCTAAGTGATATCAGATATATGATATGATAACCCACGAGATACCCTCAAGATTCATGTGATTTACTAATAGGATATACTGATACATGAAACATAATGAGGTAGAGATGGATCCATGTGATTCATTGTTTAGGAGTCATAAGGAGTTGGAGACTGATATAGGAGTCATAAGTGTAGGAGCAAGATTAAAATACCCTTATATAAATATCTGATAAACTATAAGACTACTGATATATGATAGATAATACTAATATATGATAAGAATACTAATATGACTACTTTATTAATATAACTGATTGACGTATAATATACAATGAATAATGAGATTGATTGATTAAATGAGGCAAATTAAATAATAAAGAAAGTTTGACTGATTCGTTAGCTAATAAAGATTGATGTATGATTGTGACTATTAAGGATATAACTGATATAATTGATAAAGTTAGATATGATATCTAATAGATTGATAAATTACTACAAGTGACTGATACAGATTATATACATTGATTTATTGATTTTCATACATGATTTATAGCATAATATTTCTATTTTTATGTATTGATTTTAGTTGTAAGATTTTAGTTACTTGCTAGGCTTTTGTACTTATTACATAGTTTTATATTATTTTATATAAAAGTAATGAACATACAGTTTGAGGCTAGACAATGATTCTAGTTTAATTTTATTTCCATCTCTTTAGTTTATATATATATATATATATATATATATATATATAACTTATTGTGGCTATTGTACATTTTTTTATTGGGACTTTAGACCTTATAATGAAATATAAATATTGACTATAGTAATATAATTTTGTGTTTCACTATTTATATTTTTTCTTGGATGCAAGTAGTAATCTCTGGTTGATGATGATCTAATTATATAAATGAATATTGGATGTTAATTGATTATAAAAAAGAAATGTTATGTAAGAAGAGAATAAATATGACTAAAGGGAAAAGATGTGAAATTCTTCCACTTTCAACTTAAAAAATGTATCGTTAAATTTCATGTCAATAATAATATTCTTCACTTGATTGTCTAATGTTATAAGAATTTAATTTGGGAGATCTAAAAGATAGAATTTTTTCCATATGTATACAATCTTTGTTTATTAAAAGTTGAAAATAATTACCTAGATTTAAGCATGCCACACATAGAAGTAATTTAGTATTTATCTCATTGAATAAATTATTGAGCTCTTAAATTTGTAATCTTGGGTTAAAGTAATTACACACCTCAAGGGAATTTGAGTTAAGTGGTTTAGCCTTAGTTTAACCTAAGATTAAGTTAGAATTGGGCTAGGTTTAATTCGTCATAGGGTTTCATTAGGCCTTAATATAATATGTTTAGAGTATAACCTTAGGATAGCTTAGGACAAGGATTGAAACCAATCCAGCTCAATTAGGTATTTGGGTTTTTGATGGGTTCATGTGAAATCTAAGGACTCGATTTGCTCTAACCAAGATTTAGCTATGTTGAAATGAATCATTCTAAGCTCAATTCAATACATGCTTAAGTCTGTGTAACGTAAGGATCTTTTAATAAAAAGAAGTCAATATAAACATAGATTCACCTAGGGTTATGTGACACCCCGAGATCTAATGAAAGTATTAAATCCCTACACCTACTTTTCTCAACAACAATAAAAAACAAATCAAATCAGCTAGTTAATCTAAACTAATATTAACAATGTAAAGTATCATTCAAATTTCATTTTTCAAGAAAAAAAATTACAATAATCCAATCCATACAAATTCTATTCATAAAAAAATGAATAACCAGATTACAAAATACCTCAAAAATCATGGTCCAATCGATCCTTGCCCTTATCAAATCTACTCTACTGGGCCTTTTCCTTTTTCTGAAATACTAGAGAGATTTCATAGAGTGAGCACAACAATCTCAATAAACTTCTTCCACACTCCCATCATATATATCAATGTCTATTTTCTTATGAATAATAAAGCGTTCAAAAGTGTCAGAGTATAAATTAATTACTAACATTAAATAACCTATATGAAATTAAATACATTACATTCAAAAATATCAATTTAGCAATTTTTACTTGACTTTACACATAACACTCATCTTTATAACTTTCATAGGAACACTTTCATAGGGTTTATCAGAATATGCCTAATATTAGAGTTATCACTTGTACTTCTATTAGTAAGCTTCACATAGATATTAGAATATCAAAGTGTACTTGCTACCAGAATCATTCTTACACTTGAAATTATTTAAATTATTAGAATATGTAATGCATGAATATACTACGCATATATCTCGATGCCTACTTATAACTCCACTTTCACTTATAGATCCCTTTAAACCTCTAAAACCCACCCAAGGTAAGTGGGGTTAGAACATAATAGAAACCTCCCACACCCACATAAAGCAAGTGGGCTTAGAATGAAGTAGAGCAGAAAACCTCCCACATCTACATAGGGCAGATAGAGTCAAAACAAAATATATAGGGCCCTTGTAACGATTCCGAAAAGTGCACTTGTAACATTTTAAAATTTGGAATTTCTCTAATTCCATACCATGAATTATTCAATTTGAATGTATTAGCAGATAATTATGACTTAAAGCATGAATATAATAATGCATGAACTACTAGAACCACACACATCAAGGAACATTGTATGTGTAAAGGCCTACCCACTAAACATTTTCCTTTACAATTACAATTCCAGAAGAACATTCAAAATATTATTTTAAGACTTTTAGTGAACTATCATGAATATAAAAAATGTCTTATTTATCTAATATGCATACAAATCATCACAGAGAAAACCAACTAGAAGAAGTTCAACTTCTTATAGTCAAAGTGTCCAGAATAAATTATACTATAATATACAAAATGTTACACAGAGAAAATGTCATAAAGCCTAAGAAAAATATATTTTTGTTCACAACTTATTATATACTTATTGGAATTGAAATAAAAAATAGGTGTTTAGAAGTCTATCGTGTGCTCAACAAAATCCTTAATTGGTCTGATAGAAGAATTCAATTTCACGACCTCCAAATCTCATTTCTCTTCCTTCTCTCTTCTTATCTTCTCCCTTCTCTCACAGCTAGTGAAATTGGGGGGGGGGGGGGGGGGGCGGGTTAAGTGAGATGGAAAATGTTTACACACACACACAAACAAACATTCAAAATAATATTTTAAGACTTTTAGTGAACTATCATGAATATAAAAATATCTTATTTATCTAATATGCATAACAATCATCACAGAGAAAACCAACTAGAAGAAGTTCAACTTCTTATAGTCAAAGTGTCCAGAATAAATTATACTAGAATATACAAAAAGCTACACAGAGAAAATGTCATAAAGCCCAAGAAAAATATATTTTTGTTCACAACTTATTATATACTTATTGGAATTAAAATAAAAAAGAGGTGTTTAGAAGTCTACCTTGTGCTCAACAAAATCCTTAATTGGTCTGATAGAAGAATTCAGTTTCACGACCTCCAAATCTCTTTTCTCTTCCTTCTCTTTTATTATCTTCTCCCTTCTCTCACAGTTAGTGAAATGGGGTGGGGTGTTAAGTGAGATGAAAATGGTTACACACACACACACACACACACACACACACACACACACACTAGTGGTCAGTGTCGCGAAACTCCAACCCATAGCACTGCAGTGCTTGACCAAAATCTTCTAGATTCTCTCATATTCCATAAAGAGCTCAGTGCCACGATGATGATCCTTGCTAGCACAATGCTTCCTCAATTCTCCTTTCAAATAGAGAAATTAATGTCGTAGTGCCATCATTCCCAACGCCGTAATACTCCAATGGGCATTTTATCTCTTATAATTTCCTCTTCAATTAAATCATTAAACTTATAGAGGAAACTTGCTCTACATTGGCGATCGAATTTGGATGATCGTATATAGAGGAAACTTGCTCTATACAGAGGATCAGGTCTAGATGATCGTATATAGAGAAAACTTGCTCTATACAGAGGATCGGATTTAAATTCTGGAACTTGAGAATTGAATGATTTTTGAATTTGAATTTGAAAGTGTTTGAATTCGAAACTTGATTTGACGAATTTGAATTTGAAGGGTTTTAAATCTGTGATGTATTTTGAATTTGATTCGAATTGGTTTTGAATTTGAAATTTGATTGATTTTGATTCATTTTGAATTTTGATTTTAAGTTTTGAATTTCAATTGTGTTTGATTCGATTTTGATTTGTTTGAATTTGATTTTGAATTTGAAGTGTTTTGACACTCATCTGGCATGGTACTTCCTAAAGAGCCTCCCCAATATTTGAAAATATTGGGTGACATTCTTCAGGGTTGATCAGTCAAAGGGAAACTTCCTCAAAGATCGTCATTGAAATGAACGATCCAGTCAACATTGATTCAAGCTTTCAATCTAAAGTGGTCTCCAAAAGACTACGACCAAGTCTCCTACTTGGGGAGTTCTAAAGTGACACAGCTTATCAATATCTCAAATCAAACGTGACTTGTAAATTTTTTTTAACTTTATTGAGCATATATTAATTTTTATTTGATGCTCTTGAGCTCCTTGAATTGGAGTCAAGCACTCTGCTCAATTAGAGTTTGATTTTAAACAGCAAGTCTCAGCTCAGGAAACTACGCTTCTAGATCAGAATGATCTAGGACCCAGTACAGGGTGTGGTTTAATTTTGAACGATAATTTCCAGCATTATAAAATACTCCTCCAGTGGGATTAAACTTGGACCAAGCATAGAGTGTAATTTTATAAAGAAGGCCTTAAAGGAAGGATGCCTATGTGGAAGGGCTTACACACACTTCTCAAGGACAAAATTTAAATTTTTGTCAAGAGTAGAAGATTCATTCTCTTTATTAGAAAACTTCCTCTAGGTATTTGGACCCTGTCGGAACGACAAACGGGAACAAATTCAGAAGTACAGTGAAAAGTTTGAGTGACCCCAACTAACCTGAAAAGGTTTGAGGATTTAGGTTTTGTTGACCCAGACCAAGTTTCGTAGGAACTAAACTGGGGTCTCCCTTAAGTATTTTGAATTAAAATCAATTTCAAAGAGGTTTAAGTTAAATATAGAAATTTGATCTTTTCAATTCTCTAGCACGAGAGATTTTTGTATCTTGATAGATTATCGATGCCCGGTAAAAATTCTGGATTCAAAATTTATCAAAGTCAAGTAATTTAAAGTTGACTGGGTCTTTTGAGATTAAAACATTTAGAAAAAGGGAGCCTCATTCTTTTTCTGGTGGCGAACATTGCGTATCTTTTGATTTTTTAGTGCACTTTGTGCATTTCTTGATTATTGGCGCATTTTGCGCATCTTTTGAATTCAATTGAATTTAAAAAGAGGCTACACCTTCTCCGTTTCAATACCGAGATTACATCTCAAGTATAAGAGAAGAAAACTCATTCTCTTATGCAAGGACGAATAATCCTCAAGGCACGACCCAATCTTTTAAAATGAACATTAGCTTGACTTTGGAAAATTATTGAACAGATTTTAAACATGCAAGAGATATCTATTAAGATAGAAAATTGCTAGAAATTTGAGAAAATTTTTATTTCAAAAATCAACTTAAGTTTGACATTGATTTTAGTTTAATAGTTCAATCAATCTTACAAAAGAGGTGGGAGGGAGGGGCATTCAAACATTTGATGGAGTCAACAACAACTTTCTCCTACTTAAGACTTCAAATAAAGGTCAATTTTCATTAAAAGATGATTCAACTATCTTGAAAATTTGAAATCAATACAATTGAGAAATTGGAAACTTTCCTTAAAATGAAATTACAAATCTAGGTGGCAAGACCCTAGTAGTACGGAATTAAATTCCTACGATCTCCTTGGAAGGAGAGACTATTATTGGGTCTGCACTATCCTTAGAAGTCATTGCATCACTTTAATCAAAAAGATTTATCTCGATAGGACCCCGTTGAAAGTAGAATTTTAATAGTATCACTATCTAATATAATCTTAGATTATTTTTCCTCTCTTATTACTAGTGATCTAGTAATTAGAAGAGTGGCACCCCGAGTAATTTCTACACCTCCTCCTCTCTAGTTGATGTAGTGGGATACATATAGAAATGTGACCTAACATCATCTAGTAGAGTGGATGGGTCATAACCTTCAACTGGGGACCTAGGGCCTAGTGCTGGTGTTTGTTCAGTTCTGGCTTGATTGATTCTTGCCATGTAGTAGTCAAGAAGGTGTATTGAAGATCGTGCTCTCATTTCTACAACCTCCCTCCTTTGAGTAATAGGAGATAGGTAGAAACGATTTCCACCAGGGAAGGGGTTCGTAGAAGGAACAGCGAATTTTTGATTAGCCTCGGACTTGACGTGCTTTAAGGCTTTCGCCTCAGCAGTCTTCCTGGCCTTGACAACCTTCTTTCTGACTCTATGAAGGTAGTTCTTCATTTTGTTCTTGCTGGCCTTACTGACGACAGGGGTACTAGAACTTGACCCGATCTCAGGCTAAGATGGTAGCTCTTCTATCGTTATTGACTTCTAGTTCTTATCCACCTGGGCAAAAGATACAATGGGTAAAGGGGTGACATCAGCCTCCATCTCGGAGATGGGGGAGTCAACTCCTGACCCTAAAGTAATCTCAACCAAGGGGATATTTCTTCGTATTCCAGCAGACAGATCAATTATTTCTTCTCCGTCGACTGATAACTTGAAGTCTTGGAATTACATTTCAAATTGGATAAAATTACCAAAAGTGTGATTCCTTCGACTATCAAGTTTCTATCTAGAGAGAAAATAAGTTTCCCAGCCATTTGAGTGCTTAAATCCTGAAATTAATGAACAGTGATTTGAATTAGTTAATCTTGAATATAAACTTGAATTTTAAACTTGATTAATGTTATTCAAAATTTAATAATTCAATCATGTTAAGTTTAAATTCAAAATAGTAGTTCATAGAATTTACAAGGACTTAAGGGTTGAACCCAACACTTTCGCTACACCAATTAACTTGGGGCAAAATGTCAAAGTTCAAACTCAAACTTGAATTCAAAATTGAAATTAAAATTTGAGGTGACAAATCAAATTCAAACTTGAAATTGAGATTGTATTTTGATTCAAAGTTGGATTTGGAATTTGAATTTAAGATTGAAGTCGAATGGACCCTTCTTCAAATTCTGTGACTCAACAGATCGAGTTTCATTCAATCATATAGGTACACAAAATTAATATGAAAGATTCAAGGATCGGGCTCGACTCTTTTCATTTCACCAATTGACTTGGGTCGAAATGTCAAAATCCCGATCAAAATTGAATCGACTTTAAATTGGAAATCAAATTCAAATTTCAGGTTGAAATTATGTTTGGACTCAAATTTTGAATTTGAACATGAAGCTCAAGTCAAATGGATCTTTCTTCAAATTTTATAACTCAACAGATTGAGTTTCACTCAATTTTATAGGTGCATAAAATTGATATGAAAGATCCGGGGATCGGGCTTGACTCTTTTCGTTTCACCAACTGGCTTGGGTCGAAATGTCAAAGTCCCAAGTTTGATCTTGAAATCAAAGCTGAAGTTGAATTTAAGTTTGGAATCAAATTTAAGTTCAATTTTGAAATTGAATTTGAACTTAAGATTGAATTTAGTTTTAAGGTTGAATTTGAACTTAAATCTTAGATTCAATTCAAGCTTGAAATTGAATTTGGATTTAAACTCAAGGTTGAAACTGAACGGATCCTCTTCAAAATTTGAAACTTAACATATTGAATTTTGTTCAAATATGTAGGTTTACCAAATTAGCCTGAAGATCCTAAGGCTTGACTCTTTGCACCCCACCAAGCAATTTAGGGGTGAAATGTCAAAGCCCAGAATTGACTGGAGAATTTTGAATTTGAATTGCATGTGTTCAACTACAACAGAATATTGTAGAAGACACATAGCAACGACGATTGAAGTTGATTTGAAAGATTTTCCTTGACTTTTGAAACTCAAAAATGTTGAGTTTTATTTTCAACATAATGGTTAACAAAAGTTAAGGGCAAATCTAGAGACCTGGTTTGACTCTTTCACCATACTGACTAGCTTAGGGTGAAATGTCAAAATCTAGGTTGACTTAAAGAAATTTTGAATCTGGGTTTTGAGGTTGAGGGATTTTTTATAAAATGTGAAACTTAGCATGCTGTGATTTATTCACATGTGATTTTGCAATATATGTAAAAAGATTTTGACAAGCTTGGCTTGACTCTTTTGCTCTACCAATAAACTTGGAGGTAAAATATCAAAGCCCAACTTGGAGGGAGGTTTCCTGCACTCACCTCTCTTTTCACATGTCTTAATTGAGTTGGCCACACTCACCCAAGGGAGAAATGGGTAGAGGGACCAACGGAAGAAAGGTAGTCAAAACTACCGATGCAACAAAATTTGTAGCTCTATTAAAGATGGAGAGAGAGATTTTCCCCAGTGGAGTCGTCATTTTTTGTTTGATTAAAAAAATATAGGTTTTGAAAAAGGTTTTAATTTTCTTTGGGAAATATTTAATTTCTGGAATTTAAATTTTATAATCGAACACTTATTATGAATGATATATCACCTCGAAAGGTGAACATATCGTTCTCTAATAGGTTTAGATTATAAATATTGATTTACCCTGATTATCGTAGTCAAACTCAAGGAGAAACAACATATGATCCTGAAGAATCAGAATGATGTTTAATTCAATGTTTGATTATGCTAATCTGAATATATGGATCATTAATTTCATAATCAGAACTATGATTGTAATTGACATATCTATCCGAAGAAATAAGATATCAATCATTATCAATAGTTTGAATATGAAAATAACGATCGCCATTTTTTGTTTTGATTTCCCAAAGATAATTAATTAAAGGTTTTGAAAATTTGATTTTTAAAAATCTGATCTGGGTTTCTAAATCTCCTACGAGCGCAAGCCCTCGTAGTTAATTACATCATAGGAAAATAGAAATCTTCCTACGAATACTCTCGATTAAAATAGCGATACGAATTTTATTTAAGAATTCAAAGATTGATATCAAAGAAGGTTAAGGACTTGAATTTTCAAATGGGATTGATTCAAAATTGAACACTTATTTCTGGAGTCAAAGGAAGAAGGGTAGGAGGTGTTTTGAGATTCTGAATTACTTCAGAAACACCTCAAACTATCCTAAGTGTTGGGCTTGAATTTGATTGAAAGATATTTAGGTTTGAATGGTCAATTTTATTAGAAAGTTGGGGCTTATATCCCTGATCATCAGATCGGGAGAATGCCCAGGAAGTGAGGGTAGAGACTAACCTACCAAGTGGGTATGACATCCCTGGTCAAGATCCCATGGTTTTCCATCGTCCCGGGTTCGTCGGTATCCTTAGCCTACTTAGTCGAGTGCCGACCAGAGGATCCTTGTTAGCAACCATGGGTTACCTCATTTAAGGGGACCTCGTAGGACAAGGGGCTGGGAACCTAATCCTAGGATGACACATATGAAGTGCACAGGTCTGTGGGTAGTGAACCTATGTCTATATTATCTAACCTAGGATGCCACTTTCATTTTATAAGCATATCAACTGTCTTAAAAATAGAAAGGAACACCGGCCTAACTTAAAGCTAGATTTCGTGTCCTAACAAGTCAATCTAGGTGTGTATAACAGGCTGTGTGGCTGGGATATGTCCTATATCAGGTAATTGGTTAAAGTTATTTAATGTTCTGGTTGGTTGAAAGGCTTAAGGGAAGATTTAGGTTAAAGTTTAAGTCTTAATACTTTGAAATTAATTTTAAGATCGATTATTAATTATTTGGTGGATACCACCTTTGTTGCTCACCGAGCCCGTGAAGTTTATTTCACCTTCCTTGGGGCTAATTTAATAGCATCGTAGGCCTGAGTTATCCAGTGGTACCCGGTATGATTAAATGAATTATATTTAATTTAAGGTTTGCAATTTGATGAATCTCAATTAAGGTCGATTGATTGTTGGTTTTAAAATTAGATTGAAATTTTTTTGGATTCTTAAATCAAATATTTAATTTTCTTTAAGTTATTTGAATTATTTAATGTATTTAATTAAAGGGGTTAAATTTTGAATTTTATATTAAGAATAATTTCTGTAAAATTAATATTTTATTAAAATATTAGACTTTAAGATGAGTTGAATGTTTTTGAGTTTGATTGATTTAGAGTTTATTTGAATTAGTTATGGATTTTCAAAGTTTTGACCATTTATTGGAATTATTTAATTATCTTAATTAGAGAGGTGTTTTAATGATTTGAGCCCAAATGAACTCCAAACTTCTTGAAATCACCTCCAAAGATCATGAATGATCTAAGGAGGGATTATCAAGTGTTTGAGAATTTTTTTGAAATTTTTAATTATTTTCAATTAATTAAATTAATTAAACGTTCAATTTCATTTAAAATTCAATTAAGCTTAAATTTAATGTCAAATCAAGGAGGTTTTAATTTTTTTGTATTAAGGGTTCAATTTTGATTAATTTGAGGTATTATGTGTGTTTTTATGTTTTAAATTTGATTTATTAAATTTTTTGAAGTTTTGAGGGTTCGATTAAGGCTTAATCTTAAGGGGTTTGATTAAGGGGTTTAAAGAATTCAAACTTTAGTGAGAATTTTTCCTAAAGCAGGGAAAGTCACTAAACTCAAGGGGTTTGAATTTCAAGTCAATTGGATTTAAAGAAGTTTTGATGCTTAATTGAGGGTTTAAATTTAATTAAATCAATTAAGTGGTTTAATGATTAATCGATTAATTTAAGTTTGATTGAGATCAAGTTTGATAGTGCACACTGATCCTAAGGTACGGTGTCACTAAGTTTTCTAGGTTTGATGTTTGATCCCTAAAGGATGTATGTGTGAATCCTAGAGTTTGCCTAAGTTCCCTAAGACTCGTCCTTAATTATTATCCTTAATAATGTCACTAGGTTTAGTGGGTTTGAATCAGTGTCACTAACCCTTATACAAACAAATGAATATGATCAAGCTACATTGATAAGTTCTGGATTTGTAAAAGAAGACTATAAATATAAATCAAATGCAGGAGTTACTGCAAGAACTTAAAGAGAATAGCTCAATAGGGAAATATGGGAGCCCTATGATCTTCTAAGTTTTAAGAAAACTTACCTGATCACCGGAGCTGATCAACGGTGATGCTGGCCGTAGTACCCTATTTGGAAGCAAGGGGGCGACTGAAGCTCCTTGGTTCTACCCTCCAATCAGCTCCACCAATACCTCGCAAAAAGGCGAAGAGAGAAGGAGGTGTCAGAATATCATGTATGTGAATATAAAAGATAATATGAATTGATATATAAATGAATATGTGAAAACATAAATCAAATCAAATTATTGAAGCAATTTCAGAGTGTATGTATCTTTACAAGAAACAATTTCAATGTATATGACATCTTACAAGAGTAATTTTTAGAATATGTATTTGTATGTAAATAAGAATTTCAACTCATATACCATCCCAAAAGAATAATTTCAGCACATGTAATGATGTGCAAGAGAGGACTTCAGCTCATATATTATCTTACAAGGACAATTTCAGCACATACTGATATATAAAGAGAAGTTTCAACAAATGTTACACCTCCCAAATACAATTTCAGTATATATAGAATCTTAGAAAAGCAAGTCAACGTGTATGATCATTACAAGAAATTGAAGCTTGCAAAACTTTCCAAAGATATCGAGAGACCATCCCTTTATTCATGAATGTGATAGAACATCTCGTATAACAAATCACTAGTGAGAGTAGGTGTAAATGCAATGGTGCTTTTCAAACAAGCTAAAGATTCTGTGAGAAATCACTTACAAAGAAAGTGGACTAAAATAACATTTGCTTGTTATCACTTCCCTCCAAATAAGAGAAGTTGTTATTTCTCTTTTCAACAAAAATCAGAGAACAAACTCCAACAATGGGGATTGTTAGCTAATGCATTTCTCAAAATTCAAATCAATTCCTGAACCTCATCTCAAGAGAATTCCCACCTTATTTGCTCTAGTTTGATAGGGGATGAGCTGATCCGAACATGGTTACAACTTGCTCAAACTTAAATTCATCATCAACATATAAAAAAAAAACCAATGACAGAATATCATATTAAAATAAAGAATGGGCAAATGCATTCCTTCTTTCAAGCATGATAGGTGTATCTCATGAGCCTTCATTTCATTGATTTAAGTAGTTCCATAGGAAAATAATGCTATTAAGATACTTCAAAAATGATTGCAGTATGAGATATTTTCCTAAGAAACCTGATTCAATCACTCCTATAAAAGATTTGTTTCAAGGGATATAGCCACCAACTGTAACAGTGAGAAGAGTTGTTCAAGCAAAGTGCATTTACATTTAAAAAAAATGTATTCAGCATAGTTGTACAATACGGTCAGAGGCAATGGTCTGAGGCAATCATCAAATGCCACCAAGATAAATATTATGATTGCTTATTCAATAAGATTCAATGACAGATAAACACAAAATGAAATTAAATTAAGAAAACGAAGCTCCCAGCAAGAGGCACGTCTTTGCCTCAGATCATTTCCCATTGGGGTAAAGTCAAACAAGTAAAGACATATATGTAGTTAAATAACATGGAAACTGAACAAATGCTAATATAATCTGGCTATAGACACTTAATAAAAAAAGGATCAATAGATGACCAACAATCAACAATGTTTTTATCAAGCACAATTGGCTAACATATTGAAACTGCTAGAGAAACTATAAGCAAGCAATGGGATTTTGCAATACATATATTTTTTTTTACTGCCAGCCATGAATCTGATACCCATAATGAATGCCAAACTCATTTAATTATTTCAATTCAACACTCATACTCAATGTGGCTAAGAGATGGGTGGCTTGAAGCAATTACATTCCCTTCCAAATAAACCATGCCATTTTTCCCACATAAACTATAGAACTTGGCATTTAATCGATGCATACTCAAGATCAAAATAGAAAGCATATGAAATTGAGCAATATAGTTTCCAACCTTTATACCATATAATCTCAAACGTGCATTTTAAGTCAAATCAACTTATGTACTATGAACAAAATCCACCGTTAAGAAATGGTAAATACTAATGAGTTAGATCGATTCTGAAATAAGCAGAAAGGATAAAATAGAAGAAATTCATAGTTATCAAGTTGCTAAGATTTGCCACATTTTTTTTTTTTTTTGAAATGTATAGAACGGATTAAGTTTATGATTGCCATGTGCCCTACGCACAAAACTTCATGTGTGATGCAATAGATAGTCTTTCACTAAGATTTACCCAAAATCATAAAGTTCACTGTCATTCCATTGATTGAACCATTAAATATACAAGTAGATTCACACATAACATGCCTCATTGACTAAATAGCTGCAACAACACATGAGTTTTCATACAAGGCCATGAAATCCTTTCGATTATCAATTTCATATGCCTTGACTCAAGGGAATATGAAAGGAGGAGCTATTACTGCAATATCATAATTGCAATATAAAATTAAATAATCTAAACAGCAAGTCTTATCATCGGCATTATCTAAAAGTTCTCAACTATCGACAAAGAGAAAACCATCATAAAAAAAACTCTTCTCTATACATAAGCGTCATCTTGATGCAAAGAAGACCAAAAAGAAAGTCTCAAACAATGGTTTTCCATCTCAACATTGCAACATGAATATGCTCTGATTATATATATATATATATATATAAAGTAAGTAATATCTATATCACATTCCTTAGCAAATGAAGAAGAGAGATGAAGAGATTACTGGATTGAACCCCTTCCTGCACCGAGGAATCGCACAAGCCGCACTTTCTTTTCTATGGAATTGCATGATATAAGGAAAGGAGTCAAAGGGACGGCCAGAAGCTTGAGCATGCAGCTAGAGCTTTTGAAGATGAATCGTAGATTGAGAGCAGCTTGTTCCTCTTCGGCTGGCCTTAGCAACAGGTATCAAAAAGGGGGAGGGGGGGGGGGGGGGGGGGGGGGGGGGGGGGCTGCTTGGAGGTGTATGGGCCGCTTGGAAACGTGAGCAGGAGGATGGCCCGTGAGGTATATAGCTCCAAGAGACACCTTGGCCTGCTCTAGCAGCTCCAGAAATATGGAATATAAGGATCTCAAAGGGGCGGCCGGAGGTGTGGGATGAGAGGGGGACGACTTGCCCTAGCAGCTCTCAAACGAATGAGGGAGCTCTCCTATGAGAAAAACCCTCTTTTCTGGCCGCTTCTTTTTTTATCCTGAAGTATGAAAAGCAAAAATATGACGATCCTACTCATGCGAACCCTTGATCCGACAGCTCATACATGAGTGGATTGCAAAATGAAATACTAAAATGATTGGAATGAAATAATAGAATCAAATAGGCCAATTTAATTAAGTATGGAATTTACACTAATTTGATTGAGAGTAATCAGGTTAATTAATGCAAATTTGATTTATATCAAGCTAAGATAGGTTAAATTGCGTCGATCAAAGCCATTGAACTTTAAATTGAATACGAATTAGTTGAGTCAATTTTAGATCACTTGATTGAATTTATTTGATAAAAATTAAACAAGTTTTGATTGATGATTGCTTGAAAACTAGATGTTTGAAGATTGAGTTAAAATCAGACCGAAATGTGATTAAAGATTCGATTGAAGTATAAATCGCAGACTGGATTGAAGTGTGATCAAAATTTGATTGGAAAATGATTGAAGATTGATTGGAGGTTAGATCAAGTATTCAGGTCTAGATTAAGCTATAGGTTGAATTGCCTAGGAATCTAGGCATGATTGAAGCTTGAGTAGATTTGAAATCTAGATTGGTTTAAGATCTGGAATGATCAGGAGTTTGGATTAAGTTGAATTTGGATTGATCTTAGAATCTAGAGGGACTCTAGGGTCTAGAATCTAGAAGAATTCTAGGGTCTGGGTAAATCCTAAAGTCTAGAATCTATGAAGAATCCTAGGGTCTAGAGTCTAGGAGGATCCTAAGTCTAAAAGTCCTAAGGTCTAGGATCTAGAGGAATCCTAGAACCTAAGTGGATCATAAAGTCTAAAATCTAGTATCCAAAATAGGTCTTGGATAGGTCTGGAGATTGGATCTAGATTGAACTAAGATCTAGATTAATCATAAGCTGAAATTATCTAGAGATCTGGATTGATTTGAGTTTTGAATAAGTTCATTTAAGGTCTGGGTTGATCTGGTGTTTGAATAGATCTAGGGTCTGGATTGATTAAAGATTGAATTAATTTGATATTTTAATTATTTGAAGTATGGATTGGTTTAATATTTGAATTGATCAAAAGGTATGGAGTGATTTGAATCAAGATTGACTAAGGATCTAAACTAATCCTAAAGTCAGGGTTAATCTAGAATCAAGATTGATCTGGAGTCTGGAGTGACTTAAGATCTAAACTGATCCTAAGGTCTGGATTAATCTGGGGTCTGGACTGGGTCCTAATGACCTCATACAAAAATGAGGTCAACAGAAATATAATTCGTACAGAAGATTTTGCTGTACGAAGGGCACTAAATTGGGTTCGTACTAGTTCGTACAGGACGAATCGTTCATTTTTTAAACTATTCATACATTACAAAATATAATTCATACAAAAGATTTTACTATACGAAGGACACTGAATTGGGTTCGTACTGGTTCGTACGGGACGAATCGTTCATTTTTTGAACTATTCGTACAGTACGAAATATAATTCATATAGAAGATTTTGTGGTACGAACGACACTGATTTAGGTTCATATTGAATCATACAAGATGAGTTATTTAATGATTTAAACTATTCGTACAGTACGAATATCGATCGTACGGGACGATCGGGATGCGTGAAACTTGAAAAATTCAGTTTTTGGACGGTTTTTCTTGCCTTTAGTATATAAGGATCTTTTAAACTGACTTTGTGTGAGATCCTTCTGTGAAAATTCTTTTGAAAAGTCTAAGGAGAGTGATTGGGAGAGTGTTTGGGAGTGAGTATTGAGAGATCTTTTAAGAAAGAATTGTGAGGGGATTCACAAGGTTATCCAATTGTGAGGATTTCTTTTACTTGTTCTTCAAGCATCTTCCTAGTTCCTTGGAGACTTTTGTAAGAGTGTTTTTGAGAGGATTCTGGTTCTCTATCACACTTGGAGGGTGAAAAGGATGACGGTTCTCTACCGCACTTGGAGGGTGAAAAGGATGACGGTTCTCTGCCGCACTTGGAGGGTAAAAAAGATGATGGTTCTCTGCCGCACCGGGTTTGGTGGAAGAGATTTTGTAAAGGCTTCTCCGCCTTACTGTGGGGGAAAAAGGAGAGTCACTTGAGTTTAGTGCAATACCTAGAGAAGGAGTCTCTAGGGAGTGGATGTAGGTCGTGTTTGACCGAACCACTATAAATTCTGGTATTTTCTGTTCACTGTTTACTTTTCCGCATTTTACAGTTCTGCAGTTTATTTTCTTTGTGGTTGAATTACTGTGCTTAAGGAAATAGTAAATATTAATTTTGTTCGTATTGTACGAAGTAAGATCGTACTGTACGATTAGCTTTAAAATTTTCCAAAATCCCAACAATAAATTTTTTAAAAGACCAATTCACCCCCCTCTTGGTTAGCCTAGGGACGTGAGCAATAGGTCTAACAACCTATTCACACTTTCAAGTGGTATCAGAGATAATTTCAAATATCACTGTTTAAAATACTTTTTGAAATTCGATCATGGCTAATTTTGGAAATAGAAATACTATGGAAGGTTACTCGATCACTAGACCACCTTTGTTTGACAATATTCCATTTGATTTTTGGAAAACTCACATGTCTACATTTCTACAATCTCTAGACTATCGCAAGTGGATATTAGTTCAGGATGGTTATACAGAACCTACTAGAATTATAGAAGAAATAAGAGTTCAAACACCTTTTATAAACTGGACTGTAGAAGAACGTGAGTTAGCACAACTAAATGCTAAGTGTTTGAATAGTTTCTTTTGTGCTTTAAAATTAGAAGACTACATGCTTGTTTCAACATGTAAATCAGGAAAGAAAATTTGGGATAGGCTTTACATTACTTATAAAGGTACAAATGAAGTGAAGCAAACTAGATTGAACATTCTCTTGCACGACTATGAACTATTTCGCATGAAATCGAATGAATCAATCTCAGACATGTATACACATTTTACACACATAGCTACTTCTTTGCATGCTTTAGGTAGGGAGTTGACAAATGCAGAAAAAGTTAACAAAATACTTCGTTGTTTACCTACTGCATATGATGCAAAGATAATTGTAATAACAAAATCTAAAGATTTGAATGTTTATTCTGTTGACAATCTTCTTGGATCACTAATTGCTTACGAGCAATCTGTGACTCAAAGACAGATTGATGCAGGTGAGAAGCGAAAGGAGAAGAATATCACTTTGAAGGTGGACGATTCTGAAAGTGATCAGTCACTACCTGAGGATGAAGAGGATATTGCCTTGATGATAAGGCAATTCAGAAGTTTCCTAAAAAGAAAGCAAAGAAGATGCCAACAGTAGAACAAAGATAAGTTCTAAAAGAATGCTAAGGCTTCTAATGAAGTTATATGTTATGAGTGCAGGAAGCTAGTATACATAAAGACAGAATGCCCCAATATCAAAGGAAATCCTAACAAGGAGAAGGCCGAGGAGAAACCAAAGGACAGAAGGGGTAAAAAGAGAGTACAACGAGCTTTCTGGGCGGACTCAGCTTCGGATTCTTCAGAAACTTCACCAGAAGAGAAAGTCACAAATTTGTGCTTAATGGCTGACAATCTTGATCAATCAAATCAAGAAGAGGTATGTGACTTAAGCTATAAAGAATTGTTTGAAGTTTCTGAACGCATACATACAGCATATAGGAAACTGAAAAAACTGCATGCTAAATTAAATTTGGATTCTTTAGAGCTGCAGAAAGAATATGAGATCCTTAGGAAAGATCATGTATTAATTGATAGCAACCACATGACTTTGTTGGATGAGTTTGATGATTTAAACAAACAGCATAATCTTTTAAAATCATCTCACACTGAACTTGAAAATGATTTTAAGACTTTTATGGATTAATCAGATTCTAGAGAGCATGAGTTGAAGATTGACAATTTGATTCTAGAAAGTGCTAATGCTTATCTTAAAGTTCAGGTAAAAGTACTTAAGGAAAATAGAAATCCACCTAAACTTGAAGAGTTTAATGAATCTTACTATAAGATCACTGATTCAAGATCTAAGAAGAAAATTTTTAGGAATAATAGGTTGGTGAATCCTTTTCGAGGGATAAAATGTTTTTCTTGTGGTAGTTTAGGGCATATTTCCCACACTTGTACACTTAAATATAAAACACATTTAGTGTGAAGACCTAAGGTGCATAAATTACAGCATATCACACATGCATCTGGTTTAAAATTGTCAAGAGGAGAACCCAAACTTGTTTGGGTTCCCAAGACTAACGTTTGATCATTTTGCAGGAACACTCTCACACAAGACCTCATGAGAATATTTGGTACCTGGACAGCGGCTGTTTAAAATATATGACTGGAGATACGAATTAATTTATATCGCTGAAAGCCAGAAATAGAGGTAAGGTTACACTTGGAGATAATACTACCAAGAGAGTGGTAGGTACAGGTATAATTGGAAACTCTAGAAACTTTGTGATTAAAAATGTACTATTGGTTGAAGGTTTAAGACACAATCTGTTGAGTATAAGTCAATTGTGTGACAAGGGCTATCATATAAAGTTTTTGCCTACAAGTTGTGTTATTAGTTTGAATGGAACTGTTATTTT
The DNA here is from genome assembly GCA_019925795.1 of Dendrobium chrysotoxum. Taxonomy (NCBI): domain Eukaryota; kingdom Viridiplantae; phylum Streptophyta; class Magnoliopsida; order Asparagales; family Orchidaceae; genus Dendrobium; species Dendrobium chrysotoxum. The sequence goes on along the minus strand of CM034297.1, from coordinate 46,594,981 downwards.
GAATGGTGATAGAGTTAATAATATTTACATGCTAGATTTAAATTCTATTAAACCTTCTACTACTCTGTGTTTGAAAACTATATATGATGAATCATAGTTATGGTATAGAAGGCTTTACATGCTAGTATGAGAAATCTTAGAAAAATCATCTAAAAGCAACTAGTTAGAGGAGTACCCAAATTAGACTTTACTAAAGATCATTTGTGTGATGCATGTCAATTAGAAAAATAAGTGAGAACCTCTTTCAATTCAGTCAAGGAAGTTAGGACTAGCAAGCCCTTAAAAATTCTTCACATGGATTTATTTGGACCTGTTAGTACCTTAAGTCTAGGAGGAAAAAGATTTGGGTATGTTATTATGGATGACTATTCTAGATTCACCTGGATTAGATTTTTGAATCATATGAGTGAATCATTTGAAGAGTTTAGAGATTTTGCCACTTGGATTCAGAGGAAACTAGGTTTTAAAATAGTTACTATCCAAAGTGATCATGGGGGAGAATTTAAAAATGAAATGTTTAATGATTTTTGTAAATCTCTTGAAATTGAACATAATTTCTCAGCCTCAAGGACACCTTAACAGAATGGAGTTGCAGAAAGGAAGAATAGGATATTAGTTGAAACTGTTAAGGCCATGTTGGCAGAGTATTTACTTCCTAAATATTTTTGGGCTGAAGCAGTTAGCACAGTGTACTATGTGTTGAATAGGGTGTATATAAGGTCTAAATTAAATAAGACACCCTATGAACTTCTTAAAGGTAGGAGTCCCAACCTCTCACATCTACATATTTTTGGATGTAAAGTGTTCATTCATAATAATGATAAAATTCTCTTAGGAAAATTTGATCAAAAATCTGATGAAGGAATCTTTTTAGGTTATTCAAGTGTTGGAAAATCCTATATAGTTTTTAATAAGAGAACATTGGTAGTTGAGGAGACCACTCATGTTGTTTTTAATGAATCTTATGATAGTAAAGGGTCTAAGTTGATTGAAGATGAGGTTGAAGTAGTAACCCAAAAAGTTAAAGATCAAAAAGTTGAAGAAAGGGTTGAAAAAGAAGAAGAAAACTAATTGCCTAGAGAATGAAAATTTGTAAGGAGTCATCCTAAAGAGTTGATTTTAGGAGAACCAAGTGAAGGAGTTAGGATTAGGCATGGGTTGAGAAAAGAAGTAAATCATTCAGCGTTTATTTCAATAGTTGAACCCACTAACATAGAACAAGTACTTTTGGATGAATTTTGGATTTTGGCCATGCAAGAAGAGTTGAATCAATTTAGGAGAAATGATGTTTGGAAGTTAATTGAAAGGCCAATAGATCAAAGTGTAGTTGGGACCAAGTGTGTGTTCAAGAACAAAATGAATGATTCAGGAGTTGTTGTGAGAAATAAGGCTAGATTAGTGGCTAAGGGGTACAATCAAATTGAAAGAATTGATTTTGAGGAGACATTTACCCCTGTAGCAAGACTTGAAGCAATTAGAGTTTTATTAGCCTTTGCCTGTTTTAAAGATTTTAAATTATACCAAATGGATGTTAAGAGTGTCTTTCTGAATGGGGTGATAGAAGGGGATGTTTATGTTGAGCAACCTCTAAATTTTGAAAATTCTAAATACCCTAATCATATTTTTAAATTAAAAAAGGTATTATATGGACTAAAACAGGCACCTAGAGCATGGTATGAGAGGTTAAGCACTTTCTTATTAAACGAATCATTTGTTAAAGGAAGTGTAGACACCACTCTATTTTTGAAAAGAATTGGAAAGGAGATACTCATTGTATAAATATATGTGGATGACATCATTTTTGGATCAACTGATAAAACTCTATGTGATGAATTTTTAAAGACAATGAGTAGTGAATTTGAAATGAGTTTGATGGGTGATTTGAGTTATTTTCTTGGATTTAGCATAAAGCAAAGTGAGGAAAGAACTTTACTTTGTCAATCTAAGTATGTTAAGGATATCCTCAAAAAGAATGAAATGGATAATGCTAAACCAGTAACTATACTCATAAGTTCCTCAGTCTTATTAGATAAGGATCCTAAGGAAAAATTTGTTGATCAAAAGAAGTTTAGAGGAATAATTGGATCATTGCTTTATTTGACTGCTAGCAGACCTGACATCATGTTTAGTGTTTGTTTATATGCTAGATTTCAAGCTGATCCAAAGGAATCACATTTGACAGTAGTGAAAAGGATTTTAAGATATCTTCTGGGAACTCAAAATTTAGGGATTTGGTATCCTAAGAATAGTTCTTCTTTTGATATTATTGGATACTCAGATTCTAATTTTGTAGGCTGTAGGGTGGATAGGAAAAGTACTTTTGGGACATGTCAGTTCATTAAAAATTTATTAGTATCTTGGTCCAGTAAAAAACAAAATTCAGTAGCACTTTCTATAGCTGAAGCAGAATACATTGCCTTAGGGAGTTGTGTAGCACATGTGCTTTGGTTGAAGCAACAATTGAGTGATTTAGGATTTTTAATTGGCACCATTCCAATCTTTTGCGATAACACTAGTGCCATTTGTATTTCAAAGAATCCTATTCAACATTCTAGAACCAAACATATTGATATAAGGCATCATTTTATAAGAGATCATGTAGCAAAAAGGGAAATTGAACTACATCATGTCACTACTAAAGATCAGCTTACAGATATTTTCACAAAACCCTTAGCTTTTGACACTTTTAGCATGTTAAGGACAAGGCTAGGTGTGATTGATTTAAATGCTTAATTAAAAAATTCTGCAAACGTGTGTTTATATGTGTTTGTTGGTATGTTCATTGTATGTGATTTATTTTCTAGTGTTTTATATTTTATTAGTATTTTTGTTGTATTAAAAAAAAAAGAAAGGGAAAAATAAATTTTTATTGGTTGGGTTGTTCCTGTATTTGAGTGTTAGAAACAATGTAAGATTGGAGGGACGAATATTTATCAGATTGTCTATTTGTACTGTATGATTACCTTATCGTACTGTATGATTCAATCATCGTACATGAACTTCGTCTGTACGAATTGGGAGGAATCACGGTTAGTGTCAGTTATTATTGATGATCGTATGTATGAATACGTCATTTGTCTGTACGATCCACATGTCATTTCGCATGAGGGACGACCCTAACCGTCGCCTGAACGATCCTTTAATTTTCTGATCGTCCCGGACGAACACGTCTTCGTCTGTACGATTGGGAAGTCAAAAAGCCTGTACGAAAGGATGCCTCGAGACGAGCAGTTTACGAAAAACTATTTTATTTTGACTGCTTGCGTTCATCCCGGACGAACATCAATTCGTCCCGGACGAAATAAATTTTGTCTTGTACGAAATTATTTCGTACAGTACGATTAATCAGATTTTCTATAAAAGGGAGGGTCGTATTGTTTCATTCCATCCTCACTTCAAACCCTTTAGAGCATAGAATAGAGATGTCTGGAAGTGGAAAAAGAGTGCGTCAATCTAGAGGGGCTTCCTCTAGGAGAGACTGGGATGACAATTTTTTAAGTGGGCAAAATGAAGAAGCCTACTATAGGTTTGCCGCTTCCAAATTCACTCCCTCCCGCATTCTACTGCAGGAAAATATCCATTTCGCAGTAATGCATCTTTTTGATTCTACCCAATTCTCCTTCCTTCTTACTCTAATCTACTCATGTAATAAAGACCTTCTTCATGTTTTTCTAGCCAACATGACTTTTAGTCATGATCATAGTAGGATTTCATCATATGTTCTGAAACAGAGAGTAGAGATTACAAAGGAGGATCTAGGAGAGCACTTTCATTTAAGAACCATGGGCAGTTAGGCAAATACTTTAATAGCTCGATCTGATTATGACTGGACTGAAGTCAATCAGGTCATTAGAGGTGTAAGACAACCAACTCATGTTCCTCGAGTCGACACCTTAAACCAAAATGCCTGTATAATTCAACATGTTCTCAGGAGCTCTATCATTCCTAAGGCCGGAGATAGAGTAAACATGACTCCTCTTCTCTCTTGTATCACTTACCTGATCATGTCTGGTCAACCAATTGATGAAGCCCAACTACTTTTGAACTACATCTTTTACCTTTCTGATATTGGCCAACCCAGTGTAAAGAGGAAGAAGAATATTGCCCTAGGTCAAGTAATCTGTTTCATTCTTGAGAAAAAGTACTACATAGTCCATCCTGACGGACCTTTAGAACTCTCACTCTATTTTACTGATGCCTCTTTAAGAGCACTTTTTGGGAGAGATGAACATGTGATTAGTTCTGATGATGAACCTGCTCCTGCTCCTGCACCTGGACCTGGACCTGGACCCAATCAAGACTTCTACCAGGATATGGTCCAACGATTTAATAGAATGGATCAAAGATTTGATAATATGGAGGCGCACCTAAAGCAGAAGGATGATCTGTACAAGGAGGATAGAGTGTCGATAAGAGAATAATTTGATTATGTGAATACAAATATTGCAACGCTAAATAACTATTTTGGTCTGTTCGGCGCTCCACCACCTCCTCCAGATCAGGGTCCTTCTGAGTATTAGCATTCCTTGTGTTTGTTTGGGATTGATGTGATTGTATTTTTCTTTGTTATTCTCTTGCGTTGACTGGCTAGTCTAATGTTTTGTGGGTATTGTTGGTTGTTTTTATGAGTTGATTAGCAAGTTTATCATTTGGTATGTGCTGCAACGGGAAACTTGCTTTGGTGTATGTTTTTACTAGTTCTTATATGTTGTAATTGCACTAATCTGAAATGAAAAATGTTCAAATGTTGTTGTGCATATATTTTTTGGGTTATTGATTGAAAGTGTACTAATCTTAAAGCACTCTACTGTAGTTGATTAATGTTCTAAAATGTTAACTGAATTAATATTACAATTGAAAATTCTATGCATAACATTAAATTCTAAAAAATATTTAGATTTCGTTATGATTGGGTGTGATTAGAAGATCTTACTTTATCTTATTTAGACATGTATTATTTAGTCTAAATTAATGTATATTTGATGTTTTAATATTACTCTTACATTCTATATCAATGTGTTCATTATTATTTTTGTGACCCAGAGATAGTGTTGTTGGGAAAGAATCTTACATTCAATGCAAAGCTTGAAAAGATGCACAAAATATACCATACAATAAAAGATGCGCAATGTCGCCAAATATAAAAATACACACAAAGTGTGTCATTCAATAAAAAATGCACAATGTCGCCAAATTTAGAACAAAGGCACAAAATTAGCCTACATTTTGAAAAGATGCGCAATGTCATAAATTGTTCTTTCCTTTAGCATTTTTCTTCAAGTTTACTAATCAATAATTGTCACTTTTGACTTAGAATTTTGGTAATGTTATTTCGTCTTTTGTGCAGAAGTTGAGACTACTGATCTGTCTAATACATTAGTACTTTAGATCAACTTTTCTTCTCCTTAACATAATATGCAATCTAACACTTTTGAGTCTTTATTTTTTTTGCATCTGATTTGAATATTGTAGTTAAACTTCATTTAATATTATTCCACTTCTCAACTATTTTGAGTGTCCCTTTTTGCTGTTGACAAAAGGGGGAGAGTTTTATTATTTGCCTTGTTTGACTAATGATATGATGATAAGTTTTTTTATTATTTGTGTTTGTGTGTTATTTGTCTTTATTTTTGTTTATATTCTTGTATTCTTGTGTATGTGCTTGTGTTATGTGCTTGTGTTATCATTCCTACTCTTTCCTGCTCTTCCCTTGTGTATTTCATGTTAGATTCTCTATTCTCGTATATCTTGATTAGGATAAGTCATTTCTTTTGGGGGAGCTTAGGGATCTTTTATTTAGGTGGAGTATACATTCAGTGGAATCTTAGGAGAACTATTTTTATTTTTGTTAGTTCAAAAAATAGTTATTTTGTCATCATCAAAAAGGGGGAGATTGTTATGATTTGAGTAAATCTGTTCATTCATGTGAATTCTAATCTAAGTTATGTTTTGATGATTAAAAAAGCTTATTATTTGTTTTATTCTTCTTCTAACAAATATTTGAGTTTTGTTGTTGTGTGTACTAAAGAATTTTTCAAGAAATTCACACTCCAGATTAATGAAGACTTCAAGTTCATTTGTTCACTATGAATGAAGTCTGTATTTTTATTTAATTTTTTTTCATGAGTCTGAGAGAGTGTGATTTTAAGTTGGATAGCTATGCACACACACATAATGGGGGAGTTGAAATTTTATTTAAAAATTGATCGTACAGTACGATTTCATATCGTGCGGGATGATCTGTAGTATATGTCCTCCATATCGAACCCATATACTAAGAAAATTCTAAGTTACATTCGTACAGTACAAATTACTATTCATACATGAGGTTTTTTTGTATGAAGAGGACTGAATTGAGTTCGTATTGGTTCGTAGGGGACAAATCGTTCAATTTTTGAACTATTCATACAGTACGAAATATAATTCGTACAGAAGATTTTGCTGTATGAAGGGCACTGAATTGGGTTCGTACTGGTTCGTATGGGACGAATCGTTAATTTTTTGAACTATTCGTACAGTACGAAATATAATTCATACAAAAAATTTTGCTGTACGAAGGACACTGAATTGGATTCGTACTGGTTCGTACGGGACGAATCGTTCATTTTTTGAACTATTCGTACAGTACGAAATATAATTCGTACATAAGATTTTATGGTATGAATGACACTGATTTAGGTTCATATTGAATCGTACGAGACGAATTGTTCAATGATTTGAATTATTCGTACAGTACGAATATCGATCATACGGGACGATCGGGACGGATCCAACTCGGAACTGACCCAACACTAGTTCACCCAACCCAAACCTGACCCATTTTTAAAATTGGGTCACTTTCTCAGACCTGGACCTGACCCGCTTTGGACTTGGGTCAACCCGACATGACTCGCCAACGCGTCTTCGTCTTTACTCCATCTTAAATTGGCGAGCTACCCACCCGACTAGAAGGAATGTTGTCAGAGGCGTTGGTTATGGCGAGCTCAGCTGTCGTGACTTTCGATCGGAAGGAACATCGTTGAAGGAGGCATTGGAATTGAACGACGAGCTCAGCAATCATGACTTTCGACTGGAAGGAATGTCATTGAAGGAGGCATTGGAACTGTACGACAAGCTCAGCTATTGTGATTTCGTACATAAAGGAATTTTTTATGTCATCGAAGGAGGAAATGGAACCGAATGGCGATGTCGGGCTCTCAGTTGTTGTGACATCTGACCTGATAGGAAATAACGTTATCAAAGGGGGCAAACTGGCGAAGAATAGCTGGAGAAGAGGAAAAGCAAAACCTAGTCTCCTGGGTTTATGGAAACTGAAACCACGTTTGTGCGAGTGCAACTGAACTGGCAAAGGAATCAGGTCTGGGCGGGGGAAACGGGTCAGATCTAGGTCAATTTTATGTTAGGGGGTTAACTCAGACCTAACCTGAGTTTTCAAAAGGGTTGAATTTTGGAACCCAAACCCGCCCCATCTGCCAAATGGGTTGACCCTAACCTAAAATTTTTGGGTTAAGTTTGGTCGGGTTTTTGGATCATGTCAAATATTGACACCCCTAACCTTAGAACTGTAATGCTTGCTCTTCTGTAGTGCTAGGCTAACCTGGTACAACTACTGGTTGAACTGGCACCTCTTTTAGCTGAGTCTACGAGTCTCCTTATTTTGGCAACTGGTCTGCTGCGGCACTATAAAAGTTGAGTGTTGTGACACATGAAAATATGATCCGACACTACGATGTAGAAATGCTTGGTACTCCGATGCTTATTTTTTTAAGACTCCAGTATTGCGGTGCTAATTTCTTACACAACGGTGCTGACCTAGGTGCCCCGGAGGGGGGGGGGGGGGGGGGGGGGGGGGGGGGGGGGGTTTGATTTTTCCTTAAATTCATGAGAGCCCAGCATTGCAATGTTAAAAATAGGTGTCAGGGTATCATAAATGACAATGCTGCGACATTATATTTGTAGGCACTTCGGTGCTAGTTCATCACTTATAAATGTTTTCCTTCTCTTGAATATTTTCTTCATAAACAGAACTAAAATATGACATTTTCACTAAATTTACATATAATAAATAGTACATAATTTACATTTAACACCTTCCCTCCTAGGGTTACTGCTCTCTAATTTAAACTTCTTTCCGCTGACTATACTCTTAGAGAGATCTTCTCTAAACTTATTCCTGCTAGCATGCATCTCTATTGAGTGGGCATCAAGACCTTCTCCACCAATTGCGATCTCTCCATGAGTTCAAAAAAATTATGGACGTGAAATGGCCCTAATGGGTTCTTTAAGCCATCTCTAAGGCCCCTTAAAAAATGATAATACTTTTTCTTAAAAGTACCAACCAAATGGGGAGCATGCCTAACATGATCTGTAAACTTTGTCGCATACTCCATGGTTGTCTTACTCTCTTGGACTAGTCTCAAGAATGTCTCTTGCATCAATTTCCTTATAGACAGCGGTGCAAATTAGCTCCTCACTATTTGTAAACTCCTCCTAAGAGATCTCTGCATTTGGTCTTCCATCGAATCTCTCCCTCTGCTAGCCTATCCACTAGCATTTTCTCTCTCTGTCTAACATAAATACTACCAATGACACCTTTTTATATTTAGGACCCTGCATGTTGTTAAATGATTTTTTCAACTTCATCAACTAATCATTAATTTGTTGAGGCTCTACTGCTCTTTGAAATTGAGGAGGCTTTAGTCTCAAAAATAATTGAAGATGCTTATTTACCCCCTTTTCCTTTACCCCATAATCCTACTCTAGGCTTCACCCATAAGTTGGGCTACTAATCTTACAAATTGCATCACTAAATCAGATGGCATTGCCCCCACAGTACTCTAAATTTGTAGCATTCTGACTTGAATTATGTCTATCAACTATTTCTTACTATTGGACATTCATAATGTAATAATGCTTTTATTTAAAATAATAGAGAAGGAGTTCAATTACACACAATTTATTACATAACAACAAAAAAATGATACTAGACTAATCACAAGTCCATCATATAGCTACAAGTTATTTCATATAACTCTAGTTTTGATCAAATCATTCCACATTATTGCTTTAATACCCCTCTGTGACACCTCGGGATCTAATGGAGCTATTAAATTCCTAAACATACTTTTCTCAACCATAATATTGAACAAACCAAATCCAACTCATTAATCTAAAAATCCTAATAGATTAAAACATAATTCAAATTTCATTTCTAAAAAAAATACAATAATCCTGTACATACAAATTCTACACATAAAAAATGAATAACCGGATTATAAAATACCTATAAAATCCTAGTCCCAATTATCATGCCCTTATCAACTCTACCCTACAGGGCCTTTTCCTTTTCCTAGAATATCAGAGAGATTTCTCATAGTTAGCACAACATGCTCAATAGAATTCTTTCACACTCCCATCACATATATCAATATCTATTTTATTATAAATAACAAAACATTCAAGTGATAAGTTATATTGCCATAGTATAAATTAAATACTAACAAGAAATAACATAAATGAAATTTAACACATTTACGTTCAAAAAAAATTATGGACATGAAATGGCCCTAATTGGTTCTTTAAGCCATCTGTCAGGCCCCTCAAAAATGAAAATACTTTTTCTCAAAAGTACCAACCAACTGAAGAGCATGCCTAGCAAGATCTATAAACTTTGTCGCATACTCCATGACTATCTTACTCCCTAGGACTAGTCTCAAGAATGACTCCTGCATCAATTTCCTTATAGACAGCTATAAAACTAGCTCCTCACTCTTTGTAAACTCCTCCCAAGAGATCTCTGCATTTGATCTTCCATCGAATCTCTCCCTCTGCTGGCCTATCCACCAGCATTATGTCTCTCTATATAATAGAAATACTATGAATGACACCTTTTTACATTTAGGACCCTGCATGTTGTTAAATGATTTTTCCAACTTCATCAACTAATCATTAATTGCTTGAGGCTCTACTACTCTTTGAAATTGAGGAGGCTTTAGTCTCAAAAATAATTGAAGATGCTTATTTACCTCCTTTTCCTTTACCCCATCAGCCTACTATGGGCTTCACCCATAAGCTGGGCTACTAATCTTGCAAACCGCATTACTAAATCAGATGGCATTGACCCCATAGTACTCTAAATTTGTAGCATTTTGACTAGAATTATGTCCATCAACTATTTCTTATTATTGAAAGTTCATAATGTAATAATGCTTTTATTTAAAATAATAGATAAGGACTTCAATTACACACACATTTATTACATACCAACAAAAAATAAATACTAGACTAATCACAAGTCCTTCATATAGCTACAAATTATTTCCTATAGCTCTAGTTTTGATCAAATCATTCCACACTTTTGCTTTGATACCACTCTATGACACCTCGAGATCTAATAGAGCTATTAAATTCCTAAACATACTTTTCTCAATCATAATATTGAACAAACCAAAGCCAACTCACTAATCTAAAAATCCTAATAGTTTAAAGCATCATTCACATTACATTTCTAAAAAAACAATACAACAATCCTGTCCATACAAATTCTACACATAAAAAATGAATAACTGGATTATAAAATACCTATAAAATCCTAGTCCCAATGGTCATGCCCTTATCAACTCTATCCTACAGGGCCTTTTCCTTTTCCTGAAATATCAGAGAGATTTCTCAGAGTTAGCACAACATGCTCAATAGAATTCTTCCGCACTCCCGTCACATATATCTGATATGATTTGTGCAAATATGTTCATTCAAGTGAATTCTAATACAAGTTATTTTTGATGATTACAAAAGCCTATTATTTGTTTTATTCTTCTCCTAATAAATATTAGAGTTTCTTTTTGTGTGCACTAATATGTTTTTCAGGAATTTCAAACTCCAGACTGCTGAAGACTTCAAGTTCATTTGTTTGTGAGTTGTCTGTATTTTTTGTTTTTTCTTGAGTCAAAGAGAGTGAGATTGTAAGTTGAATAACTGTGCACACACACAATGGGGGAGTAGAAAACTTAATTTCTAAGACTGATCGTACAGTACGAAATCTAATCATATGGGACAATCTGTATTTGTCTGTCCTTTATAACGAACCTGCCTGCCTGGAAAATTTTTAAGTCCAGTTTGTACAGTATGAATTTACCTTGGTACATAAGGATTTACTATACGAACGATTCTGAGTTGGTTTTCTTAAGGTTCGTACTGGATCGTATGGGATGAATCGTTCATTTTTTGAACTATTCGTATAGTACGAAATAGAGTTCGTACAGGATATTTTGAGGTACGAATGGATCTGAATTAGGTTCGTACTACTTCATACGGGATGAATTATTCATATTTTGAACTATTCATACAGCATGAAATATAGTTCGTACAGGAGATTTTGAGGTACGAACGAATCTGAATTAGGTTCGTACTGCTTCGTACGGGAAGAATCGTTCATATTTAAACTATTTGTATAATACAATATAGGGTTCATATAAAAGGTTATGCAATACGAACGGCTCTGAATTAGGTACATACTGCTTTGTACGGGATGAATCATTCATATTTTGAACTATTCGTACAGTACGACATCGGGTTCGTACAGAAGGTTATGCAGTACGAACGGCTCTGAATTAAGTACGTACTAGACCATACGGGATGAATCGTTCATTTTTTGAACTATTTATATGATACGATATGTAATCATACAGGACAATCAACATGCGTGAAACTTGAAATTTTTAATTTTTGGACGGTTTTTCTTGTCCTAAGTACTTAAGGCTCTTAAAACTGACTTGAAAAAAGATCCTTCTGCAAAAATTCTTCTTGGGAGTGAAAGGGAGAGTGACTGGGAGAGTGATTGGGAGTGAGTTTTGTGAGATATTTGTAGAGGAAATTATGAGGGGATTCACAAGGTTATCCAAGTGTGAGGATCTCATTGTTTGTACATCTAGCTTTTTCCCAATCTCCTTGGAGGCTCTTGCAAGAAAGTTGTTCGAGAGGTTTCCGATTCTCTGCCATCACCAGGAGGGTAAAAAGGGATGTGGTACTTTGCCATCACCAGGAGGGTGAGAAAGAACTTGGGGTTCTCTGCCTTCATCGGGAGGGTGAAAAAGGACGACGGTTCTATGCCGCATCGGGTTGGTGGAAGAGAGTTTGTAAAGGCTTTTCCACCTTACTGTAGGGGCAAAAGGAGAGTTGCTTAAGTATAGTGCAATACCTAGAGAAGGAGTCTCTAGGGAGTGGATGTAGGTCATGCATGTTTGACCGAACCACTATAAACTCTGGTGTTTTCTATTCTTACATTTTACTTTTTTGCATAGTTACTTTTACGCATTTTATTTTTCTGTGGTTGAATTTCTATAGTTGAAAAATATGAACAATTTATAACTGTTCGTACGGTACGAACAGTATCATTCAATATGATTGGCTTAAATTTTTATTAAAAACTTTTTTAAAATTCTAAGAGAATTTTTAAAAGGACCAATTCACCCCCCCCCCCTCTTGGTTAGCCTAGGGAAGTAAGCATTATGTCTAACAACCTATTCACACTTTCAAGTGGTATCAGAGCTAATTTCAAAAATTATTGCTTAAAATACTTTTTGAAATTCGATCATGGCTAATTTTGGAAATCAAAACATTTTAGAAGGTTACTCGATCACTAGACCACCTTTGTTTGACAATATTCCATTTGATTTTTGGAAACTCACATATCTACATTTCTATAATCTCTTGATTATCGTATGTGGATGTTAGTACAGGAAGGTTATACTGAACCCACTAGAATTATAGAAGAAATTAGAGTTCAAACACCTTTTGCTGAATGGACTATAGAAGAACGTGAGTTAGCTCAATTGAATGCTAAGTGTTTGAATAGTTTATTGTGCTTTGAAATCAGAAGACTACATACGTGTTTCTACTTGTAAATCACGAAAAGAAATTTTGGATAGGCTTTGCATTACTTATGAGGGTACAAATGAAGTGAAGCAAACTAGATTGAATATTCTTTTGCACGACTATGAACATTTTCATATGAAACTAAATGAATCAATATCAGACATGTATACATAATTTACATACATAGCCACTTCATTGCTTAGGTAGGGAATTAACGAATGCAGAAAAAGTAAATAAGATACTTCGTTGCTTACCTACTGCTTATGATGCAAAGATAACTGTTATAACTGAATCGAAAGATTTAAATGTCTATTCTATTGATAATTTTCTTGGATCACTAATTGCTTACGAGCAATCTATGACTCAAAGACAGATTGATGCAGGAGAGAAGCGAAAGGAAAAGAACATAACTTTGAAGGTGGATAATTTAGAAAGTAATCCGTCATTACTTGAGGATGAGAAAGATATTGCCTTGATGATAAGGCAATTTAGAAGTTTCCTAAAGAGAAAGCAGAGAAGACGTCAACAGTGGAACAAAGGTAAGTTTCATAAAAATGTTAAGGCTTCTAACGATATTATTTGCTATGAATGTAGGAAGCCAGGTCATATAAAGACTGAATGCCTTAATCTCAAGGCAAATCCTAGCAAGGAGAAGGCTGAGGAGAAACCAAAGAAAGAAGGGGTAAAAAGAGACTTCAACGAGCTTTTTGGGTGAACTCAGCTTCAGATTCATCAGAAATAGCACCTAAAGAGGAAGTCACAAATTTGTGCTTGATGGCTGATAATCTTGATGATTCGGATCAAGAAGAGGTATGTGACTTAAGTTATGATGAATTGTTTGAAATTTTTGAACGCATATATTCAGCATATAGGAAACTGAAAAAATTGCATGCTAAGTTAAATTTGGATCATTTAAAACTGCAGAATGAATATGAAATCCTTAGGAGAGATCACACTTTAATAAATAGCAACCACATAACTTTGATGGATGAATTTGATTATTTGAATAAACAGCATGACCTTTTAAAATCATCACACACTAAACTTAAAAATGATTTCAAAACATTTATGGATGAATCGGATAGTAGAGAGCATAAGTTGAAGATTGATAATTTGATTCTAGAAAGTGAAAATACATTTCTTAAGGTTAAATTGAAAGCACTCGAGAAAAATAGGATACCACCCAAACTTGAAGATTTTCATAAATCCTACTACAAGACCACTGGTTTAAAGTCTAAGAAAAAATCCTTCAGGACAAATAGATTGGTGAATCATTTTCCTGGAATAAAGTATTTTTCTTGTGGTATGATTGGACATATATCTCACACTTGTACGATCCATCATAGAACACATTTATTGTGGAGACCTAAGATGCATAATACACAGCATAACACACATGCATCTATTTTAAAATTATTTAGAGGTGAACCCAAACTTGTTTGGGTTCCCAAGTCTAACATTTGATCTTTTTGTAGGGACGCTCTCACACAAGACCTCATGAGAGTATCTGGTACCTGGACAGTGGCTACTTAAAGCATATGACTGGAGATGCAAATCAATTTATAATGCTGGAAGCCAGGAATGGAGGCAAGGTTACACTTGGAGATAATACTACCAAGAGAGTGGTAGGTACATATATAATTGAAAATTTTTGAAATTTTGTGATTGAAAATGTTCTATTGGTTGAAGGCTTAAAATATAATTTATTGAGCATAAGTCAATTATGTGACAAAGGTTATCATATAAAATTCTTGCCTACTAGTTATGTTATTAGTCAAAATAGAACTGTTGTGTTAAATGGTGATAGAGTGAATAATATTTATATGCTAGATTTGAATTCTATAAAACCTTCCACTGCTCTTTGTTTGAAAACTGTATCTGATGAATCATGGTTATGACATAAAAGGCTCTATCATGCTAGTATGAGAAATCTTAGGAAAATTACCCAAAATGAGCTAGTTAGAGGAGTACCCAAATTAGACTTTACTAAAGACCATTTGTGTGATGCATGCCAATTAAGAAAACAAGTCAGATCCTCCTTTAGTTCAATCAAGGAAATTAGGACTAGCAAGCCCTTAGAAATTCTTTATATAGATCTATTTGGACCTGTTAGTACCTTAAGTTTAGGAGGAAAAAGATTTGGGTATGTAATTATGGATGATTATTCTAGGTTCACCTGGATTAAATTTTTGAATCACAAGAGTGAATCATTTGAAGAGTTTAGAGATTTTATCACTTGGATTCAGAGAAAACTAGATTTCAAAATTGTGACTATCCACCACTTGGATTCAGAGAAAACTAGATTTCGAAATTGTAACTATCCAAAGTGACCATGGGGGAGAATTTGAAAATGAATTATTTGACAATTTTTGTAAATCTCATAGGATTGAACACAACTTCTCAGCTTCTAGGACACCTCAACAGAATAGAGTTGTAGAAAGAAAGAACGAGACATTAATTGAAACTGTTAGAGTCATGTTGGCAGAATATTCACTTTCAAAATATTTTTAGGTTGAAGTAGTTAGCACAGTGTGCTATGTGTTGAATAGGGTGTACATTAGATCTAAATTAAATAAGACACCCTATGAACTTCTTAAAGGTAGAAGTCCCAACCTCTCATATCTATATATTTTTGGATGTAAAGTGTTCATTCATAATAATGACAAAACTCTCTTAAGAAAATTTGATCCCAAATCTGACGAAGGAATCTTTCTAGGTTATTCAAGTGTTAGAAAATCCTATAGAGTTTTTAATAAAAGAATATTGGTAGTTAAGGAGACCACTCATGTTATTTTTGATGAATCTTATAATAGTGAAAAGTTTAAGTTGGATGAAGATGAGGTTGAGATAGTAATCCAAAAACTTGAAAATCAAAAGGTTGAAGAAGGGGAAATGAAGAAGAAAACTATTTACCTAAAGAATGGAAATTTGTTAGAAGTCATCCTAAAGAGTTGATTTTAACAGAACCAAGTGAATGAGTTAAGACTAGGCATGGTTTGAG
This sequence comes from Dendrobium chrysotoxum, assembly GCA_019925795.1. Classification (NCBI taxonomy): domain Eukaryota; kingdom Viridiplantae; phylum Streptophyta; class Magnoliopsida; order Asparagales; family Orchidaceae; genus Dendrobium; species Dendrobium chrysotoxum. Next base: position 46,579,107 of record CM034297.1, on the reverse strand, counting down.
GAAAGAAGTAAATCATTCAGCTTTTATTTCAATGATTGAACCCCTAATATAGATCAAGCACTTTTAGATGAATTTTAGATTCTGGCCATGCAAGAAGAATTAAATCAATTTAAAAGAAATAATATTTGAGAGCTAATTGAAAGGCCAAAAGATTAAAGTGTAGTTGGGACTAAGTGGGTGTTCAAAAATAAAATGAATGATTCATGAGTTGTTATAAGAAATAAGGCAAGATTGGTAGCTAAGGGGTATAATCAAATAGAAGGGATTGATTTTGAGGAGACATTTGCCCCTGTAGCAAGACCTGAAGTAATTAGGGTGTTATTAGCCTTTGCCTGTTTTAAAGATTTTAAATTATATCAAATGGATGTTAAGAGTGCCTTTTTGAATGGAGTGATAAAAGAGGGTGTTTATGTTGAGTAACCTCCAGGTTTTAAAAATTCTAAATTCCCTAATCATATTTTAAAATTAAAAAAGGCATTATATGGACTAAAACATGCACCTCGAGCTTGGTATGAGAGGTTAAGCACTTTCCTATTAAAATGATCATTTGTTAAAGGGAGTGTGGATACAACTCTATTTTTGAAAAGAATTGGGAATGAAATACACATTGTATAAATTTATGTGGATGACATCATTTTTGGATCAACTGATAAAAATCTATGTGATGAATTTTTAAAAATAATGAGTAGTAAATTTAAGATGAGTTTAATGGGTGACTTGAGATATTTTCTTGGTTTTAGCATAAAGCAAAATGAGGAAGGAACATTTCTTTGTCAATCTAAGTATGTTAAGGACATCCTCAAAAAGTATGAAATGGATAATGCTAAACCTGTAACTACATCCATGAGTTCCTTAGTACTATTAGATAAGGATCCTAAGAGAAAATCTATTGATCAAAAGAAATTTAGAGGAATAATTAGATCATTGCTTTACTTGACTGCTAGCTGACCAGACATTATGTTTAGTATTTGTTTATGTGCTAGATTTTAATCTGATCTAAAAGAATCACATTTGATAGTAGTGAAAAGAATATTGAGATATCTTTTGGGAACTCAAAATTTAGGGATTTAGTATCCTAAGAATAGTTCTTCTTTTAAAATCATTGGATATTCAGATTCTAATTTTGCAGGCTGTAGGGTTGATCGAAAGAGTAATTCTGGGACTTGTCAATTCATTAAAAATTCTTTAGTATTTTGGTCCAGTAGAAAATAAAATTCAATAGCACTTTCTACAGTTGAAGCAGAATATATTGTCTTAGGGAGTTGTGTTGCACAGGTTCTTTGGTTGAAATAATAAATAGTTGACTTAGGATTTTCTATTGGTATAATTCCAATCTTTTATGATAACACTAGTGCCATTTGTATTTCAAAGAATTATATTCAATATTCTAGAACGAAACATATTGATATAAGGCATCATTTTATAAGAGATCATGTAGCGAAAAGGGAAATTGAATTACATCATGTCACTACTAAAGATCAACTTACAGAGATTTTTACAAAACCCTTATCCTTTGACACTTTTAATATTTTAAGGATAAGGTTAGGTGTAATTGATCTTAATGCTTAATTAAAAATTCTACAAACACTGCCGTTGCCAGGTCCCAAGTCCTGGATGAGAAAAGTGGAGGGTTGCGTTAGGTAGTCGACAGCCAGCGTAAAACTTGTCGAATAACCATGACATGAATCCTTTAATAAATTGTGTTAATGCTAGGGCGTTCCCTGGAAGCGACGCACTGTATGGCCTGAATACAGTGAAAAGTGTGCAAGGGCCGCTGCATCGGCGCCCGGGTGCAGTGTTAAATAGGCAAGGGTTCCCACATCAAGGACGGATGTGGGCAAAGAAGCTAGTCCATGATACTAATATTAGGATAGGAACTTGGAATATAGGTTCCCTTACAGGAAGATTAATGGAATTAATAGATATTATGATTCATAGGAAGATAAATATTTTGTGCATTCAGGAAACTAAATGGGTTGGAGAGAAGGCTAAGGAGATTGATAGTTTAGGATTTAAAATTTGGTATTCAGGTAAGAGTCGTACTAGAAATGGTGTAGGCGTGATTATAGATAAGAGTTTGAAGGATAATGTTATAAATATTAATAGAATTGGAGATAGAATTATGGCTTTAAAGATTGTTATTGATGCTAAGATTATTAATATTATAAGTGCTTATGCTCCTCAAGTAGGTTTGGATATGTGTTCAAAATTAAAATTTTGAGAAGATTTAGAAGAATTAATTCAAAAGATACCTCTCGAAGAAAAACTTTTATTGGAGGAGATTTAAATGGACATGTTGGTAGAGAGGTAAATGATTTTAAAAGCATTCATGGTGGATATGGGTTTGGAATGACTAATGAAGGTGGTAAGACCATACTAGATTTTTCCTTAGCTTATGATTTTTTAATTGCTAATACCTTATTTAAAAAAAGAGATGAGCATCTCATCACTTATAAGAATGGTTATAGTAAAACTCAGATTGATTATTTTCTTATAAGAAAAGTAGATCGTTTAGATTGCAAAGATTGTAAAGTTATTCGGAGTGAAAGTTTATGTACCCAACATCGCTTATTAGTTTTAGACTTTAAGATGAAAGGACAGAAAATAAAAAATAAAGTAAAGCGATTTTCTAGGATTAGATGAGGGCATTTAAAGAATAGTAATAAAAATATTTTTGAGAGTAAGATTTTAGATTCTAAGATTTTATTTGTGCATGAGGATGCTAATGTTATGTGGGAAAAAGTGGCTAATGATATTAAAAATATTGCTAAAGATGTGTTTGGAGTATCAAAGGAAAAAGCCCCTAATAGTAAAAATAGCTGGTGGTGGAATCCAATTGTGCAAGAAAAGATAAAAAATAAGAAGATTTGTTATAAAAATTGGTTTAGATGTAAAAATTCTGATAATTGGGAAAGATATAAAGAGGCATGTAAGGATTCTAAGAAAGCAATATGTGATGCAAAGATCTTAGCTTTTAATGATTTATATAATAGATTAGATACTAAGGAGGGAGAAAGATATATGTATAAGCTAGCCAAACAAAGAGATAGGAGTAGTAAGGATTTAATTCAAGTGAAGTGTATTAAGGATGAAGATCAAAAAGTACTTTTCTTAGAAGATGATATTCAACAAAGGTGGATGAGATATTTTGATAAACTTTTTAATGAAGATTGTAGGAATACAATTGACTTTAGTGACCTTAGCATCCTAAATGAAAATAAAGATTTCTGTTTTTATCAGCGTATTAGTAAACCGAAGTTAGAGAGGCTTTAAAGAAAATGAAGTGTGGAAAAGCTGTTGGACCTGATGATATCCCAATAGAGATGTGGAAATGCTTAGGAGATAAAGGAATTTCTTGGCTAACTAAACTTTTTAATAATATTTTGAAGACTAAAAAGATGCCAGATGCGTGGAGAATGAGTGTATTGATTCCTATTTATAAGAATAAAGGTGATGCACAAGATTGTGCGAATTATAGAGGAATTAAGTTAATGTGTCACACTTTAAAACTATGGGAGCGAGTTATGGAGCGTAGGCTGCGGCGTGATACTAATGTTTCTCAAAATTAATTTGGATTCATGCCTGGTAGGTCTACTATGGAAGCCATACATTTATTGAGAGGTTTGATGGAGAAATATAGGGAGAATAAAGAGGATCTACATATGATATTTATTGATTTAGAGAAAGCATATGATAAAGTTCCAAGAGAAGTGCTATGGAGAGTTCTTGAAAAGAAAGGAGTTAATAATGCTTATATTCAAATCATTAAAGATATGTATGAAGGAGCTACTACTTGTGTTCAAACACAAGGTGGTTTGACCAAGTATTTCCCTATTTCGGTTGGATTACATCAAGGATCAGCTTTAAGCCCATATCTTTTCGCGTTAGTCATGGATGTTCTCACTAGACATTTACAAGAGGATGTACCCTGGTGTATGCTTTTTGCTGATGATATTCTTCTTGTTGACAAGACTAAAGAGGGAGTTGAAGGTAAACTTGAAGTCTGGAGATCAACCTTAGAGTCTAAAGGTTTTCGCTTGAGTAGATCTAAAACTGAATATATGGAGTGTAATTTTAGCAGTAATAGACCTAGTGAGGGGATTGTGACTTTGGGCGATCAAGTCATTAATAAGAGTACACGTTTTAGATATCTTGGATCTATTGTTCAGAGTGATGGTGAAATAGATGGGGATGTTATTAGTAGAATTCAAGTTGGATGGTTGAAGTGGAGGAATGCATCGGGCTTGTTGTGTGATAGAAAAGTCCCCCTTAAACTTAAGGGAAAATTCTATAAGATGGTGGTGAGACCTGCAATGCTTTATGGTGCAGAATGTTGGCCATTAAAAGAGAAGCACAATACTAAGTTATGTGTTGTGGAGATGAGGATGCTTAGGTGGATGAGTGGATTTACTCTTAGAGACAGGATACGAAATGAGCATATACGTGAAAAGGTTGGAGTAGCTCCAGTGGAGGATAAGATTAGAGAGAGTCGCCTTAGATGGTTTGGTCACATAAAACGACGGCCTTCCGATGACCCAGTTAGGAAAGTAGAGGTATTAGATTTGACTTATGTTAAGAAAGGTAGAGGTAGACCTAAAAAGACTTGGTTAGAAAATATTAGAAATGATCTTTCTCTATTAGATTTAAACGAGAATTTGACTTTGAACCGGACACAATGGAGAAAAAGGATTCATGTTGCCGACCCCACGTAGTGGGACAAAGGCTTGTTATTGTTGTTGTTGTTGTTGTTAGTTTGTTTGTTTCTAGTTTATTGTGTTTTATGGTTATCTTAGGTGTTTTTTTTAAATTAAAAAAAAAATGATGAAAATGTTATCTTGTGCTGGTCTTTATTTTAGTGTTGAAAATCTGTAGAGTTGGAGTAATAAAAGTATATTTTCTTTATTTGTTCGTACTGTATGATTCCATCATCGTACTGTACGATTCTAGAAGATTTGTCTATACGAATGGGGTGGATTCATGGTTAGTGTCAATTATTATAGTTGATTGTACGTACAAACATGTCTTTGTATGTACGATCCATGTGTTAGTTTGGATAAGGACGAACCTCGCTTGAACGATCCTTTAATATCCTGATCATCCCGGACGAACACGTCATCTTCTGTACGATCAGGAAGTTAAAAAGCCTGTACGAAAGGATGCAGCGGGACGAGCAGTTTACGAAAAGTCGTTTCATTTTTGACTGTTTTCATTCGTCCTGTACAAAATTTGATTCATCCCGGATGAAATTCATTTAGTCCCGTACGAAATTTTTTCGTACAGTACGATTGATTGCTTTCCTATTTAAAGGAGCATCGCTTTCTTTCATTTCACTTTCATTTTCAAACCCTTCAGAGCATTAAAAAGAGATGTCAGAAAGTGGCAAGAGAGCACGTCAATCTAAAGGGTCATCATCTAGGAGGGACTTGGATGATAACTTTCTAAGTGCACAAAATAAAGAGGCATACTATAGGTATGTCACATCTAAAATCACTCCTTCCCACATTCTACTGCAAGAAAATCTTTATTTTACAGTAATGCCTCTATTTGATTCTACCCAGTTCTCTTTCCTTCTCACTCTGATCTTTGCATTCAACAAAGATCTTTTGTATGTGTTTTTGGCCAACATGACTTTTAGTCAAGACCATACTAGAATCTCTTCCTACGTCCTAAAATAAAGAGTTAAAATAACCAAAGAGGACCTTGAAGAATATCTTCATCTAAAAACTCTGGGAATACGGGCACATACTCTAACTTCTCGATCAAACTATGATTGGTCCGAAGTCAATCAAGTCATTAGAGATATAAGCCAACCTACTCACTTTCCCCGAGTTGACACCTTAAACCAAAATGCTCGAATAATCCAATATGTTCTTAGGACCTTCATCATTCCCAAGGCCGGAGATAGAGTAAACATGACCCCTCTTCTCTCTTCTGTCACTTACTTGATTATCACTAGCCAACCTATTGATGAAGCCCAATTAATTTTGGACTATCTATTTTACCTCACCGATATTGGCCATCCTAGTGTGAAGAGAAAAAAGAACATTGCCCTTGGTCATGTGATTTGTTTTATCCTTGAAAAGAAGTACAATATAGCCCACCCTAATGGACCATCTAAACTGCCACTTTATTTCACCGATGCTTCTTTTCGGGCACTGTTTGGGAGAGATGGAGATGGGAATAGTTCTGAGGATGAACCTGCACCTGTTTTGAGTCTTTACTTTTTACATTTGATTTTAATATTATAGTTAATCTTTCTTTAACATTATTCAAATCCTCGACTCCTTTGAGTGTCTTCCCTTTTTGTTGTTATCAAAAGGGAGAGTTTTGTATTGTTTAACTTGTTGCATTGTTCTTGTTCGTTGTATTATTTATTGCATGTTACGTCCTTATGTATTTGTAGCATGTGTATGTACTTATTATATGTGTTTACTTATTGCATGATGTGTACTTATTGCTTGTTATGTGTGTTTTTACTTTTAATGTGAATGGAATATATGTGTATGTGGTTGTTTCCTTTTTGTTCTCCTCTTCTCTTTACATTCCTTGTAAGATCATCTATCCTCAAACTTATCTCTTGTTTAGGGTAGGTCATTTCTTTAGGGGGAGCTTAGGAGATCATTTATCTAGGGGGAGCATACTTTTAGTGGAAGCTTAAGAGAAACGTGAATTTAATTGTTAAATCAAACAATAAATGTTTTGCCATCATAAAAAAGGGGGAGATTATTATGATTTGTGCAAATCTGTTCGTTCAAGTGAATTCTAATACAAGTTATTTTTTATGATTTTAAAAGCCTATTATTTGTTTTATTCTTCTCCAAACAAATATTGGAGTTTCTTTTTTGTGTGCACTAACATATTTTTCAAGAATTTCAAACTTCAAACTACTAAAGACTTCAAGTTCATTTATTTGTGAGTAGTCTGTATTTTTTGTTTTTTTCTTGAGTCGGAGAGAGTGAGATTGTAAGTTGGATAACTGTGCACACACACAATGGGAGAGTGAAAAACTTAAATTTTAAGACTGATCGTACAGTACGAAATCTAATCATACAGGATGATCTGTATTTGTCTGTCCTTTACAATGAAATTTTTAAAAGGACCAATTCACCCCCCATCTTGGTTAGCCTAGGGACGTAAGCAATAGGTCTAACAACCTATTCGCACTTTCAATATCAATATCTATTTTATTATAAATAACAAAACATTCAAGTGATAAGTTATATTGTCATAGTATAAATTAAATACTAACAAGAAATAACATAAATGAAATTTAACACATTTACGTTCAAAAATATTAATTCAACAATTTCGACCTAACTTTACACATAACACTTATCTTTATACCTTTCGCAGGAACACGTTCATTGGGTTTATCAGAATATGCATATTATTGGAGTTATCACTTTTACTTCTATTAGTAAGCTTCATAGAAATATTAGAATATTATAGTGCATTTTCTACTAGAATAATTCAGACCATTTGACACATAAAGGAAATTTTTAGGCTCTCCTAATCCAAAGGGAAAGATAGGCTCAATTTGGTTTAATCGACATACACGAATCATATCATTACTCGGCCGGTCTGAAGAAGAGAAATCTAAGAAGACATTATACTTATGACACGAATGAGTGGGATTTATAGCCTCTAAAAGGTAGAAAGCTTACCCACCGATAAGGCATATAGTGATACATCAATACCACTAGCCGTTAATCCTAACCCTATAAGGGATGTTATATTATACGCGCAGTGCTAATATCCACAACCTAACTAACACAATCTGAGCTTATATCTTGCCTAAAAAAGAAAGGTAGCTAAACCACCTAATCGTGTAAATTCCATGTTGTCTGATCTTTATGAAAGATGGGTGAATGACTGAGTTTTTGGAATTTAAGGCTGACATCTAGAAAACTTTCTAAGTGGCCTTGTACTTATGAATGGTGTTATGTATTTAAGACTAATACAATTAAATTTTAATTTTAGTTTATTTATAATGGAATGCATACTAGTCAAAGTCTCCAAATAAAAAATACTTGAAATTTTAAAAAGTCTTATAAAATAATTTTTTAGAAGACTAGGCTTCCCAGGTTCTGTACCTCATCATTATAGGCTAGATTATCTGAACTCTACCCTTGAGTGGGGAAGTGTCTAAACAAGGAAGGAAGAATGCAATAATATGCATGCGAACCCGGATGACCTCTAGCTTATTCCCTAGATCATTTATCTATTTATGTTATTTAATTCTTGAAATTTTATTTTTAATTATGAGTAGAAGAATTTTAGCTCTAAGAGCCTAGCAAAATTCAAGCACATGCACATGTAAGAAAGAAACATATAAAAAGCATGCCATTTTTACTGCATAAACAGAGTAAATAATCAATCAAAATAAAACATTAACTGTAGTAAAATTGACTAAAGCCCATGGTAAGTGCCATTTAATATACAACCCAGAATGCTAAAAAGTAGTGGTGGCTAGGCTCCACCACTAACAACCTGTATTCTAATCCTATAAAATGATGCAAGTCTTAAAATAAGGCATTTTAGTCTTGATCTTTATCTTCTAGATCCTTCTATTAGTCGCCTTCCTTTAGCCTTCTTGTGGCACATCATCAATATGATATCCAAATGAAAAAAAATTTCTATAAGGGACTTTCTTTTCTCTTTGGATCCCTAGCATCTTGTTAAAATGCCTCATGTTAGTAAGCAATTTATATATAAACATCAATCACAGAAACCACAGAATAATCATTTGCTCATTTTTAAGCAATTTGTAAGCTTCGCCATGCTTTTCTTATTATTAGGAGGCTAAGCGTTCTAAAGCACCTATAGAAAAACTTATTAGTTTAAATCATTATTAATTTGGCCCTCTTTTTATAGCTCTACATAAACATGGCCATTTACAGAAAATCTTATGAGCATCCATATCATTCCTAACCTAGGGATAATCTATCGCTCATCATATCATAAAGAGAAAAATAATAATCATTATAATAATCATCACAGAAAGTTAACACAATCAACAACAAATCAACCAGTACACATTTCACATGTAAATCACCACATCACAGAGACAAAAAGAAAGAAAGAAATCTATGGGTCTCCGAAAGGAATATGCTAGCGGGGTCAGAATACAAAAAGTACGATTACACTATCACGTAGGAAAAAATGATCGTAGATCTTTACAATCTATACAAACATGCCAATTGGAGAGCAAATGGGATTATACATACGATTAACCATGGAGGAGTATGGCTTTCTCCCACACACCTCGATGGATAATAATATATATAACCCGATAACACGAGATTCCCCCCATCTGATACATCAGCTCGAATGAGATTTATTTGATGTGAGTATCGATTTCTCATGGGTGTAAGCCCCCGTGGTTAATTACATCTTAGGCTTGGCCTAAGAAAACTCTCGATTAAGGATGCTATATTATTCTCTCAGAGTGTTTTACACATAAGGGAAATTTCTAGGCTCTCATAATCCAAAGGGAAAGATAGGCTCAATTTAGTTTAATTCACATACACAAATCATATCATCACTCGGCCGGTCTGAAGAAGAGAAATCTGAGAAGACATTACATTCCAAGCATGCACGAGAGAAGGATGGAGGTGGCATCATCCATGTGACGTGGATGGGTGGGATTTATAGCCTCTGAAAGATAGAAAGCTTACCCACCGATAAGGCATATAGCGGTACACCCATACCACTAGCCTTTAATCCTAACCCTATAAGGGATGTAGTATTGTACATGCAGTACTAATACCCATAACCTAACTAATGCAATCTAGGCTTATATCTTGCCTGAAAAAGAAAGGTAGCTAAACCACTTTATCGCATAAATTTCATGCTGTCCGGTCTTTATGAAAGATGGATGGGTGGAGTTCCTGGAATTTAAGGCTGAGATCTAGAAAAATTCCTAAGTGGCCTTGTACTTATGAATGGTGTTATGTATCTAGGACTAATGCAATTAAATTTTAATTTTAGTTTGTTTCTAATGCAAGGAATGCTAGTCAAAATCTCCAAATAAAAAATGCATGAAATTTTAAAAAGGCTTATAAAATAATTTTTTAGAAGACTAGGCTTCCCCAGGTTCAGCACCTCATCCTCCCATTGGCATGCTTGTGTAGAGTGTAAAGGTCTACAACCATTTTGTCCTACGTGACAGTGCGATCGTACTCTTTGCATTCTGACATCGATAGCAGAATCCTTTCAGAGACCCACAATCACCACTTATTATATTTAACAAGCAATTTCATGTCTTCTCATCTAATCTCCAGAAGTTTTTAATGGGACATGAAACTCTATCATATACCTCCAATTATCTTAATTTATTTTAAGATAATATACTTTTAACCACCATAATTTCTCATGCAGATAATGGCCAATGAAGCAAAATGAGATTTCATTTGTGACAAATTTCTTACTACTTTCTAAAGTAATTTTTTAGAAAGCTGCAATTACCTGTCAAGCGACATTTTCTTTGAGAAGAGGAAGGAATGACACGCATACTTTCAAAATAATGAAGGCCTAGAGCTCATAATACAAGACATGCAATTCTATAATAAATTAATATATTTATATGTGAAGCACATGTTGTCTTGGGTGGAGGATGTTGAGTTAAAGAATCAATATGAAAGAATGCATTAACTTCGAATCTATTTGGGACGATTGCAGTGTGTTATGAAGTTGATTGTAAAGTTGTTGTAGAGAAAATAATTTAATCATGTAGACTGTAAAAAATAACTTTCTATCACAGAAATTTCTGAAAAACAGTGAGAAAGTAATAACAAAATGAAATTTTGATTGTTTTCTAAAAATGCAAAGCAACTAAAATTTTTTCCGAAATAGGCCCTTAGTTTTTAAATTTTAACATTTTGTTATTCTCACTTAAGTTAACAACTGATTGAAAAGAACTAGTTGAATTGAAGCCTTGTCATAAACATCAATGGTTTGTGTTGAGTATGATGAGATCCTTACAAAACTATTCATTGATGAAATGACAATAAATAACTATGTTATGTGAATGACAAATGTGTAAATCAACCATTTAAAGAAAAAAATTGAGACAAAGTTGTAAGTTGGAAAAAAAATATTACTTAAGAATATTCTAATGAGCTTTGTATCAGAATAGGCTTCAAGGTCTTTAAAATTGCTCTGTCATTTGTACACTTTATTTATGATATCATTTGTAAGTAGTAATCTTAGAATTAATTTAAGAGTTTGAAGTCCATCTGGCACAAAACATATCAAATATACTTTTACAAATTTTCTTTTCTTGAAGGAAGATGAAATTATAAAAGAGAAAAAGAAATCACAACTTTTATGATTTGTCTGATTTGGGCTTCGTTTCAGACAGCTTTTGATCACTATTTTTTCCGTACTTTTAATATTTTTACTAAAAAATAGCTTTAGAAAGTAGTAAGAAAGTTGTCCTAAACGAAGCATTAATATTATAGTATGTACTCATTATATATTATTCACAAAGTACAATTCTAGATATTATTTATTATATGTCTTTTGTTCTACATTTAATGTTCAGTTCAATTCAATTCAAATCAAATCTTGATCATAACATGGGCTTAATTTTGTCATTTTCTTAAATAGAAAATTAATTATTGATGTTAATGTGGAAATATATTAAATTAATTTTTCATTTATTAAATAGCCATTGGCATGGGCGGATCCCCTCTTGCTTCAGGGTGGGCAAATGCCCACCCTAAAAAAAAAAAAAGATATAAGATAGAGAGTTTTGAGATTCTGCCCATCCACTCGCAGAAGAATATAATTTACATAATTATCATGGGAACAATGAACCAAATACAAAGACAAATCCAAAAATAATCTTACAACCAAAATTTGTTACGTGGGCGCTGCCCCTGGAAACCCCCACAGGGGCGCTGCCCCTTGACCCCGTGACCTGATCGGGCAGGTCAAACCCCGCCAGGAGGCACTGCCCCCTTGGACACCTGACATATCTGCAAAGCGTATAAAAAAAAAGCTATGGAGTAGCGGTCTTTCCTTCAAATGCACTACAAATAATTGCCTACGCTGCTGCTATGTTTCAATATATTCTAAATCTATGCCTCACTGTATAAGTTATCTCTTAGCACTTCAAAGGGCTGCTCTTTCATCTTCTACTTGTTTTTTTATATTCCTTTTCAATTTGGAATTTTTATTTCATTACAATATATATATATATATATATAACACGCTTAGATAAAAATTTGAAAAAAGAAAAAAATGAAAACCACCTCTTTGCATATGATTTTCCTCAACGTTCTTTCATTGTCATCCTTCTTAAAATGGGAGAAGATTCAGAAGACCTATCACAACTTCAAAAAAAAAATGATAAATCATTAAAATGAGTTGGGTGTCAAAAAATCATCTGACTTATCATTTCAACCCGAAAAATTTGAATTTGAATTAACCTATTTAATTAACAGGTCACAATTCGGGTTAGATTTTTTTATCAATTTCTTAAACGGATCAAATTTGAGTTAACCCCCCAACCTATTTTTTGACCTGACAAATAATTCATTTAATATCTTTTTTCTTAAATTTTGTTCACTTGTTAATTTAATCTTCTTATTTTTTATCAAATATCCTAAACTTTATAACTAATAAATTATAAACAATTTCTTTTAAAACCAAAATGAGTTAACAGGTCAGATTTGACTCATTCGGATTTCTAGCATATCAGATTCAAGTTGAAACTTTTTATTCATTTATTAAAAGGATTATGTTCAATTGATAAGATTCAGGCCGAATCAATTTTAAGTTGAACCCAAATCGAGCCCATCAACCCATTTTATCACCGCTAAAGGACATTGCATTTCTTAGCATCTCTCTATGGGTGAGAAATTCAAGAGCTAGACCAAAATGCTTCTATTCCAATCATTGTTTAGTTCCACTCAATTCCCACATATTCTTCTAGACCCGGTTCAGTTCTCGAGTTAGTTCAGTACCAATATTCACATAATCAATGAAATCACATATTTCAATGTAGAGTCTTAGGTCTTTTTGGGACGGCTTTCATATTACTTCTTAAAATAATTTTTTAGTATAAAAATTTTAAATTTTTATTAAAAAATTATTTTAAGAAGCAGTAAGAAAACCGTCCCAAACGAAGCCTTACTCCTCCAATACAAAGAGATTTAAGTTTTGTTTCGAATGAATTTCTTCTTGCTGTTTAAAGTAACTTTTTAATTTACTAAAGAGCTGCTTTAAAAAATAATAAAAAAGTCATTACAAACGAAATCTTAGTCTCCGTGTTACAATCAAGTTAATATAATCACTAGAGACTACCTCTATGGCAGAAACTGATGATCCAATCCAAATTACATCCCTAATGTTAAACCAAAGTCCACAACCATAACTGTCAGATAATTTAAACAAAAGAAAGAAGGATCACAGTACATCTTAAACGTAAGGATAAGTGTTACCAACACCAAAGCGAGCAGCTAAACTAGTCTAAAACTTAAACATTTATCAACTGAGTAGAAGCTATCATGGAAATGTTGAATTCATAGTCACTAAGCTTTTAGTCCAAGCAAGAAGCAAAAAAACAACCATTCAGCACTGCAGAGGGTTGATATTCTGCTTCCTTCACCGGTTACAGCTGCAAAAGAAAAGGAAAAAGCTTCATTCGACTTTTCAAATTTATATGGACCTACTTTTGAGATATCTTTCAATTGTAACAGAGAATATTGATATTAAGCATCAAAAAGGAAAGATTATGAGCACTTTGCTGCCAGGAATAGTTTTTTTGGGAGAAGGTGAAGAAAGCCTGACTTCAACATGAGAGATTTATTAAAAGAAATGAGGAAAAGTTTTACCCAGAAACAAGAATGTGTTAGGCACTGAAGAATACAGGCAATTGTGTAAATATATTCCGTGGCTATCCAACATCTATCTTCCTCAAAAGCAACGATTGCTCTTTCAATAAAAATATATCTACCAACGTGATGCAGGCTTCATTTGGGACAGCTTTTTTATTGCTTTTCAAAAAAAAAAAATGCTAAAAAATTATTTTGAGAAGCAATAAGAAAACTCTCCCAAACAAAAGCTCAGAATATGTGTTGGTGAATGTGAAAGCATAAGCCCTTAATAAGTAGTACTCTCAAAATTTATGTAATCTAACCATTTCTCTATATCCTATTATAACCACACATTTACCTTAAGATTTTCATTTTTCCAAACTCGATTTGGTTATTAATAGCAGTTCACTGCCATACTCTCAATCTGTAAGTATAGCAGATCTAGTTGTAGTTTGATCAATACTATATTTATATTTTAAAATACTCATATCATATAACTATATGTAGGCATTTACAAAATAAAAAAAAATAAGGTGAGATTTTATTGTAAATTTTAATATTTAATCGAGAATTTAAATATTAGAGGTAGTAGGGTGCTTATTTGATAAATAGTCAAGATTTGAGTTTTGCAATGTAATTGCCTCCTCATTTTAGCCCCCCATCATTTCGGAGAAATTTTGTTCTCAAATATCATCATCTATTTATATAATGGGTCAAACGTATTAAATATATCATATTTATATATCAACTTATCTTATAACATCATTGAGTAATTATTATTTAATTCACATCATAACCTATGCTCAATTACTCTCTCCCATAGTTTTAATGTATGATGCATTAACTTAATTCCTCTATAATGTGTCACATATTAAAATTATGGGAGAGAATAATTGGGCATAGGTTACGACGTGATACTAATGTTTCTCAAAACCAATTTGGATTCATGCCGGATAGGTCTACCATGGAAGCTATACATCTGTTGAGAGGTTTGATGGAGAAATATAGAGAGAACAAGGAGGATCTACATATAATATTTATTGATTTAGAAAAAGCATATGATAAAGTTCCAAAAGAAGTGCTATCGATAGTTCTAGAAAAAAAAAGTTAATAATGCTTATATTCAAGTCAAAGAATATGCATGCAGGAGCTATTACTTGTGTTCAAATAAAAGGTGGTTTGATCAAGCATTTCCCTATTTTAATTGGATTACATCAAGTATTGACTTTAAGCCCATATTTTTTTGCTTTAGTCATGAATGTTCTTACTAGATATTTGCAATAGGATGTAGGTGATGTTTTTTTACAGATGATGCTTATTTTCTTAATAAGACTAAAGAGGGAATTGAAGGTAAACTTGAATTATAGAGATCAACCTTAGAGTCTAAGGGTTTCCATTTGAGTAGATCTAAAACTAAATACATGGATTGCGATTTTAGTAGTAATAAATCTAGTGGGGGGATTGTGACTTTGGACGATCAAGTTATTAATTCAAGTACACGTTTTAGATATCTCGAATTTATTGTTCAAAGTGATGGTGAAATAAATCGAGATATTATTAGTTAAATTCAAGTTGGATGATTAAAGTAGAGGAATGCATGGAGCCTATTGTGTGATACAAAAGTATCCCTCAAATTTAAGGGAAAATTCTATAAGATGGTGAGACTTGCAATGCTTTATGGCACAAAATGTTGGCAGATAAAAGAGAAGCATATGATAAAGTTCCAAGAGAAGTGCTTTGGAGAGTTCTTGAAAAGAAAGGAATTAATAATGCTTATATTCAAATCATTAAAGATATATATGCAGGACCTATTACTTGTGTTCAAACACAAGGTGGTTTGACCAAGTATTTCCCTATTTTGGTTGGATTACATCAAGGATCAGCCTTAAGCCGATATCTTTTTGCTTTAGTCATGGATGTTCTCACTAGACATTTGCAAGAGGATGTACCTTGGTGTATGCTTTTTGCTGATGATATTCTTCTTGTTGATAAGACTAGAGAGGGAGTTGAAGGTAAACTAGAATTGTGGAGGTCAACCTTAGAGTCTAAAGGTTTTCATTTGAGTAGATCTAAAATAGAATATATGGAGTGTAATTTTAGTAATAATAGACCTAGTGAGGGGATTGTGACTTTGGGCGATCAAGTCATTAATAAGAGTACACGTTTTAGATATCTTGGATCTATTGTTCAGAGTGATGGTGAAATAGATGGGGATATTATCAGCAGAATCCAAGTTGGATGGTTGAAGTGGAGGAATGCATCGGGCTTATTGTGTGATAGAAAAGTACCCCTCAAACTTAAGGGAAAATTCTATAAGATGGTGGTGAGACCTGCAATGCTTTATGGTGCCGAATGTTGGCCATTAAAAGAGAAGAATAATTCTAAGTTAACTGTTGCAGAGATGAGGATGCTCAGGTGGATGAGTGGCTTTACCCTTAGAGATAGGATATGAAATGAGCATATTTGTGAAAAGGTTGGAGTAGCTCCAGTGGAAGATAGGATAAGAGAGAGTCATCTTAGATGGTTTGGTCACATAAAATGGCGGCCTCCCGATGAACCGGTTAGGAAAGTAGAAGTCTTAGATTTGACTTATGTTAAGAAAGGTAGAGGTAGACCTAAAAAGACTTGGTTAAAAAATATTAGAAATGATCTTTCTTTATTAGTTTTAAACGAGAATTTGACTTTTAACAGGACACAATGGAGAAAAAAGATTCATGTAGATGACCCCACGTAATAGGATAAAGGCTTGATGTTGTTGTTGTTGTTGTTGTTGTTGCAGAGTTGAGGATGCTCAAGTAGATGAGTAGCTTCACTATTAGACACAGAATGTGAATTGAGTATATACGTGAAAAGGTTGGAGTAGTTCCAATGGCATATAAAATTAGAGAGTCGCCTTAGATGGTTCAGTCATATAAAATGTCATCTTCTGATGACCCAGTTATGAGAGTAGATATATTAGATTTGACCTATGTTAAGAAAAATAGAGACCTAAAAAGACTTGGTTAGAAAATATTAGCAATAAATTATTTTATTAGATTTAAATGAAAGTTTGACTCTTAAAAAAACAAAATGGAGAAAAGGATTCGTGTAGTCGACCCCACAGTGTGGGATAAAGGCTTGAAGTTGATTTGTATTAAAACTAAGTGCAACTAAAAATGGCCTAATCATTAAGTAGTTTTGTACTCAAATAAATATTTATTTAACTTAAACTGAACTTGAGTTTTGAACAAAAATGTGAAGTTCAAACCACAAAGCCTAAGCAAAGAATGGAACTGTAAATTTCATGAGCCGTGAACTAGACTAAACAACTGAAAGGAACTTAAGTGAGCTAAGAACCTATGAATCAATTTCAGTATCCAAACTTTAGTAGCTACAGATGGAAATGGTAGTAAGGTAAGCTAATGTAACATAGAGCGCAAGCATTGAATAAGAAAATTGAGCCAAAAGAATACTTGCACCGCTTATCTATCTTCTATTCACAATTGATGTGTCAGTTTAATCCATTTGTAATAAAACAATAAATACTGACGGTCTAAAATAAATATTACAATTGCTACATGAAGTTTTATTTTATTTATATTGTGAAGGTCCGGTTAACTAGAAACAACTAGTATTTGAAAAATAAATATCACATGTAAAAAATTTAACGTTGGAGAAGGTCATGAATATTATAAGCTGAAAAATTCATCTCATACATAAGATGATATATATAAATGTCTGAAAGATAAATTATTAAACTGAATGGAGTTCATAATTATATTAATTATTGTCTGAATGATAAAAAAATTTTGACTCAATCTCTGGTGTGTTAGATACGTGTCGGGGCATGTATGAGCCCATTGAGCCGCAAATGTCCATACTTCATAGATTATGGTACAAGTAATTGCATATATCTTGAATCCATATTTGTCCGATAGATGATACCCGACTTTACTAACAGATCAACCTGATAAGTTGAGAACATTTTAATGGGCGAGCGAGTTGTCTGTCGTCGGGCGAGCACAAGAGGGGCGACTAAGCATAGGGTGAATCTATTTACGGGTCCCGAGGGAGATGAGCATGTAACTGGCAAGTCGTTTGACCAGGTCAACGAATAGTGTAAGGAGCTTGAGTTGCCCTATTGTGAAAGGCGAGTAGTGGCATTTGCAAGGATGAAGAGTACTTAAGCCTAGTAGAGGTAGCTGAATAGAGTGTGAAGTCCTTAGGGTAGGCTCTTTAATGTAGATGAGTCTAGCGAGCTCGAGGGGAAGATCAAATTAAGATGAGGAACTTCCTGGTTGCCCAGGGTAGGGCGATCTCCCTAGCAGATGTGGGCAAGTGATGCTTATCGTTCTCCTTGGGCGAGTTTCTCTGCTAGTCTCGAGCCATGCAAATCCCGAGGCAACGGAGTACGAATTTCAAGAAAAGAGGGATCTATGCGTGAATTTGAAGGCACGCAAGTTTTTGATCCTTTTTTATAATTTTTATAATAATAAAAAAAATAATATAATAATAATAATTATTATTATTATTATTATTATTATTATTATTATAATTATAAAATGAGTAAAATAAAAATTAAAAAATTCAAATTTACCTTGTATCCTTGTATTTCCTGCGTCAAATCCCTCAAATCCCGCAGAAATCCTGCTCTGTCGCGCTAACGAGGCTGTCGCTTCCCGTAAATATTGTTCTGGCCTCGATAATCCCTCTAGTTCTCGTTAAAACGAGAAAAGAATGAGCTTTATTATCTTCTTGCTTTGTCCCGCACACAACCGCAATCCCAACTCTTCGATCCTCCAATCCTCCCGTCATATACCTGATCGAGCCCTCCACCCAACCAAGCTCACTCCAGCAGTTGAAGGCCCGGCCGACCCAGTTGTATCTCACGTACAAACTTCCACACGAACCTCACAACCCACTGCCCTCTATTCTTCCTCAAAGCCGCACCTCCTACGGCAGATCCTGACCAATTGACCCACCCTCCTACTGCTGTTTGAAGGCCTCCCTCACCTGCCTCCTCCTCCCACTCGAAAGGTTCAACAAGTCTCGATCCTCCTTGCCGATTGCACCTTACTAGACCGATCTCAACTCACAACTGAGCTTCCACTTGCTGATTTCGTCGCTCTCCACAGATCTGACACCTCTAGACCTTCGGCAAACCCCAAGTCAATCGCACATCTCCCGTAAGCCCAAGGCCGGTCTCGTCAAGCTAGCCTCCCTGTACTAAAATCCTTCACAGCTGGGTTTCTCCCCTGTGGGCTCTGAAAATTAGGCCCCGGCCTCCCCCGTCGCTTTTTCGGGGGAGTTTTAACGTAATTAAGTTCCGGGGTAAATTTTGGAAGGCAGATGGATTTGTAGATAAGACACTACCCAGAGATTTCGCCCTCACTTTGCGAGGACTTTATGATCTGAGTTCTGGTTTCTTATAGGCGCAAGCCCCTAGAGTTAATTACCGCTCCCGATAACGAGAGAAAACTTTCGATTAAGGCTAGTCGTCAATCAGATACGTAGAAATACATGCATCTGGCATATAGTAGCAGCATGGGTTAGGCACATGGAAAGTTTGAAAGCTTTGATATTTAAAATTTGAAATTTCACCATCTTGCACTTAAAGCGAATGGTGGGGGAATGGATGATGGACCTAATCAAGATCCCATGGTTCCGTCGTCCCGTGTCATAATGGTCCCTGGTCTACTTAGTCAGAGGAGGTAGTCGACCCAACCTGACAGAAGGATCCTTGTTGGCAGCCATGGGTTGCTTCGTCCAAGGGTACCTTATAGATCTAGGGTGGGTATTTGCCTAAGGGGACAAATTTGAATCCACCTTAGCTAACAGAGGGCTTTGTACCCTATCGACCATATCCTATTGATTCATATCTCAAGGATTTGATGCCACTAAAGAACATATTGGCTCTGGCCATAACCGCTATCTCGTGGTGCCATTTGGCGACAAAACCACTTGGTTCAGAGGGCCCCGGGTCATAATCGTTTATCCTGCAGTGCTATTTGGCGACGAAACTGCTGGTTAGAGGACACGTATCACGCCCTTACTGGTAGGAGACTTTGAGAATGAATCCTAGTGATATTTTCGACCAGACATTAGCTCCATGTGAGCTGAAGTAAATTTCAATATGTCCACCTCGGTAAACTGTTGCGGAGGGTGGATAAATTTTGCTTTAAGTGGTTTGATGGATTGAATTTCATTTTTAAAAAATTTTTGGATTTTGGGATTGTTTGGTGTTTGGAGTTTTGGATTTTGTGGGAGTTTGAGAGGCATTTTGAAATATTTAAAATTAACCCCTCCGGTTGAGATCTGCATTCAACACGACTATCATCGGGGTGTATTGGGTCTTTTCCATTCATGGACTGAACCTTATCGACTCTGTTAATTTGCCGCCAGAGGATCGGGTTTCGTAGGCTTTATGTCTTTGTAAGTGAATTCTCTTGATTATGGGCTTTGAAAGCCTAATATGAATGTATAAAATAAATATTCCGATCGATTTCGCGACCGTATATTTATTTAGTGGTTTGAGCCGTGTCGACTCCTACCTACCCGCATAGAAGGATCGGGCTCGAACTTAAATTCACTTATTAACCCGCGCAGTATCCCTAGACGTCACGTGTGTACTAATAACATGCTCGCCGGGGCCCATGCGAGTGTTTTGGAACATTTTATAATTATCTGTTAAACCTTGTCGACTCATATTTATCTGCTTAGGAGGATCGTGTTTAAATTTACTGACCCACGCAGCATCCCTAGACGTCACGTGTGTACCAATAACACGCTCGCTAGGGCCCATGCGGGTCTATTATATATCCTCTTTTGTGTACCTATGTGTATACAAACTAAGGTGCATGTGCAGTGGGGCATTTTCGGGGTATTTCAATTATGCAGGCAACTGCCGTTTGAATGTAGCATTCTGTTTTGGAAGCTCATAAATGTCTTCTGTCTGCTCGTACGAGTGTTGCAGATCCAGTGGCGTAGCGTTGTACTGATTATCTATTTGTTTCATACAGGTAGACTATCGTGCACTGCTTGTTGCTTTTGGAAGGAAGCATTTTATGCACTAACGAATCTCCTGCTATAACTAGTAGATGCTGTTATCTACTTTAGTTCTTTCATATTTGTCCACAGGCATTATGTTGAATGTGTAACGGGTCTCTTTCAATGGCTTGCAGGCATTTACATTTGTTGTAGTCATCTTGTATTTTGCTTGTGGGTAGTCTGTTGGGTGTACAACGGATCTTCTATAACAGCTCATAGGAGCTTGTATGTTCGTATCCCTTCATTGCTTTTATTGTGGTCTGCAGTATTTCCACTATCGTTGATTGTGTGCAAATCATTATGCTCATTAACAATTTGATGTTGACTTCTGACAATGCTACCCTCATCAACAATCTTCTTTTACATCAATTAGTGAGTTACTGCATTCTTAGTGTTATCCTCGTGTTGAGAGTGTTGTTGTAAGCGTAACTTCTCTTTATCGGTGTATTTTCTTGCCTTGAATCATTACTGATGACATGAGTATTAGCGCATTTTTTTGTATTCAGCCTTGCACTTCTATTGCTTGTTTGTGTTATGATGAGCATCACAAATCTTTCAACATCTTTGGGAATAAACTATAACTCGCATAATGAATTTTCACTCTCAATATTCATTTGCAATTGATCGCATACACCTTTCAAATTTTTTTGTCATTTGTAGGTTTCACTTACTTGTTTGAGCGATGACATCAACTCTCATTGCACTTGTCATATGCCCTTGTATCTGACACAATTATCATAGATCAATCAATTGCTTGAGTCTTCATTATCACTTGTAATCTGATGCCAGTTGCAAGGCGTTATCACAAGCATCATTAATCTTCTCATATATATTGACCAGCAGGTCATTACACTCGTCACATATCAAATTTCAGTATTTGCCAGAAATTATATATTGTTGTTCATTTGAAAGATCTCCACAAATTTCTTTATCCCGAGGTTCCATGCAATGAATTGTAAAGTTCATTCGAGCTCAAGTCAGTCTCATGTTCATTGTGATTCATGTCAGACTCAAGTCCAAGTCCTCTGCAGTCCAAGTTCAAATCTGAGTTCAAGCTCATTCAAGTCTTCTGTTGTTTGTTTGAGTTCATATCCCCAGTAGTCTTGTTCAATTCAAGTTCATTTTAACCAAGCTTAAATTCATGTTCAGTTTACTTAATGTCCAAATCAAATTCATTGCAGTTCATTTTCATTTTGCTGTTGGTTCAAATTTAAGTCCAAGTGCGATCCCTTGTCCACCGAAAAATCCGACAACCTCCCGACGTCTCCCCCGTTTAGGGGAAACTTACATGAAATCGGGCCTTCCCACCACGCTAAAAAAAGTGTGTATGGTAGGTGTCCTCAGACACCGCGGCCGTATTTTCTTCATCCCCCACCAGGCTAAGAAAAGCATGTATGGGTCTTCTACAGGTATCTATTTCAAAAGAAAAATAGTTGTTTCTCCGCAGGTCGTACGGGTA
The DNA here is from genome assembly GCA_019925795.1 of Dendrobium chrysotoxum. Lineage (NCBI taxonomy): Eukaryota > Viridiplantae > Streptophyta > Magnoliopsida > Asparagales > Orchidaceae > Dendrobium > Dendrobium chrysotoxum. The sequence goes on along the minus strand of CM034297.1, from coordinate 46,556,799 downwards.
CTTAAGATTATCCTCATCACGCTAAGAAAAACGTGTATAAGGCCTACCCGCCTCGCCATATGTGTCGCACCGAGTTCCCTTCCCACGATGCTAAGAAAAGCGTGTATGGGCGGTTCGCCGGCTCGATACGAACGTCGAGAATAGGATTTTTGGTGATTACCTGTCTCGTCAAAGGCGCCTCACCGGGGTCCCATCCCACCACGCCCAATAAAAGCTTACATGGGTAGTTTACCGGTGCACCGCGAACTTTTAGAGCGAGAATCGGAGTTTTAGAAAATTCATACCTTCGCGGGGTTGTCGGCACATGGATCGAGGCAAGAGGAGGGGCACTTATGTTTTCTCTTTCTTTTTTTTGAATTAATTATAATTAACATTAATTAATTATAATTATCTTTAATTAATTATTTATAATTATTTAAAATAATTAATTATAGTTTATTAAAATTAATTAAAATAATAAGTTATAATTAACTTGTAATTAATTATAACTAATTAATCTTAATTAACATCAATAAATTATAATTAATTAATAATAATTAATAATAATTAAATTTTATAAATTATAATTAATTAAAATTAATTCTAATTAGAATTAATTAGATTAATTAAAATTGGTTAATTAAAATTAACTATAATTAAATATAATAATTATAATTAATTAAAAATAATCATCATAATTAATTAACAATAATTAAAATAATTATAATTAAAAATTCTTTTTTTTATTAGGCAGATTTATGGGAATAAGCCAAAGAAGAGCTCCAAATGGGGAAAGTTACCTTCCTAGTGAGCAAGCTCTGATTATTGCTTCCGATCCGACTGGGAGGGAATGTCTTCAGAGGAGCGAAGTCGAGTGGCGACGAAGTCCCCAGCAAGCGAGCTCCCAGTCGTTGTCTCTGATTGAAATGTCGTAACTTCCAGTCGGGCAGGAAAGGGAAAGTCGTCGAAGGAGTGCCGTCGAACAGCCACGAAAGAGCCGAAGAAGTGTACGCAAGGGAGAAAGTTGCTTCCACAGTGAGCAAGCTCCCTTGCTTCCGATCAAGAAGCCCTAACTTCCAATCCGACTTGAAGGGAATGTCATCGAAGGAGTGGAGTCGAGCAACGACAAGGAGCCAAAGAAGCTTGCGAGAGGGAGAAAGAAAATCGGCGAGAGAGCGAGCAGCCGAAGGCCTCATTTCCTCCCCCTTTTAACGACACAAGCCGGTCGTGGGGAGGGCATGGGAGACGCGACATCGGACGTGCGTAGGTCGTGGGCGTAAGGCTTGAGCGACGTGGCCGGACAGGTATGGGATTTTAGTGATTATTTTTTTTTCGGTGTCCTTGACACAGGTCAACATCCCCCAAGTCGCAAACGTCAAGCCCGTCTATACTTAACCGGTCTCCTACTCTCCATTACAGCTGCCGCCCCATTCTTTTCCCTGTTCAAAACACCCTTCCTCCCTTCTCCAACCAATCCTCATGCCTGACCGCACCCTATCCGACCGAACTTCACATAGCCAAACAATTCCAACAACAACAGAGCTCTCTAACTTGCAACTCCAACTTCCAATCCTCTGATATAGTGGCCGCACTCCCCCTGACTTCGCAAAAGGAGCAGATCTTTACTCCAGGCCAAATCCACTCTATACGCCTTCTCCCTGTGCTGATCTCCTTTATTTGAACAGCAGACAACACTACTCTTCTACATGAGCCAACTACCTTTAGCCCATTTCTAAAAGAAAATTTTATTAACTACCTTAGTCCATCATCACTACCTACAACAGCCGAACTCATAACCTCACATTCCCTCAACCCAATCTTCCACTATACTCACACTCTTCAAACGACCATCTTGTTTTATTTTTATTTATATATATTACTAATAAAAAAATCAACAAAAAAAAAAAGAGAGCAAAATCAGAAGACAAAAAAAAAAAAAGAAGAGGTTGTTGTGTTTTCAATCCCTTGTCGGTCGACACCGCCGTCATCGCTCACCCAGGTATAAATGCTTCAAACTCAAAAAGCCCCCAAAAAACCTGTTTTTGGCTCTCACGGTGCTTCGAGGGACCTGCAAGAAGTAATGAGAGACCCGTACCATAGCATTATGACCCGCCTACAAGTAAAATATACGTTGAATGCAGTCTACTTGCATGCAACAGCGGACAACTTTTGAACGTCCGCTGATGGCGCACTACCCATGGATAAATTCAATAAAATTTGCCAACATTGTGATTCACTTATAAACAAAAGCAGGGAATCAGTAGTAAATACTGCAGGCCACAGATAAGACGAGGCAGTAAACTTGTGATGCCAGGCTATCATATCAGCTAAATCAGCCAACTTGCAAGCAGTAGATGGAAGGCTCTTGATGTGTTGTGCAGCTCATTTGCAAGCAGAGATTCACCTTATGGGCTGAATAATCGAAGAAAATGACAACATGCAAAAGACAAGATGAACTAAATAGCACTGCCAATGCCACTAGATCTGCAATATTCATATAAGCGGACAGAAGGCAGATGAAATCATGCGCACTTGTCAATAATAATCAGTCGCACAGCTGACCATATTTGCATGTTACAAAAATACCCTTCTCATGCATCGAAAATGCATGCAAACAGGCAGCATATAGATGCACTATACATATATATCACACAAATACATCATACGCTAGGTTAATGTAGTAGGCCATCACGCTGCATATCAATACATCATGTAAGCACAATTAAGTAATGTGCAAATGCAAAATGCCAACGAACATGCATACATGTAAATATACAAGTGCATACGTGAATATGCCATCATGCATATAGTCATATGAGTGTATATATGAATATGCAGCTATGTCATAAATACCCCTTTACATTACATGTAAATAGCCATTATATGAATGTATCATGTAAAATGCATTTACAATCATATACTCGTATTGGCCCCGACAAGCATGTTGTATGCACACACGTACCGTATGAGAATGTTGCACGGACTAAGAAATAAATTTAAGTTCGAGCTCGATCCCTCTACATGAATGGATAGGAGTCAACACGGCTCGAACTATTAAATAAATATACGGTCACGATATTGACCGATATATTTTTTTATACGTTCATATTAGGTTTTCAATGTCTATTATAAGGAAGATTCACTAACAAAGGAATAAAGCCTACAATGAACCTGATCTTCTGTCGACAAATTGACAGAGTATACAAGGTTCAACCAATAAAATAATATTGCCCATGAAAACCCCGATGATGACCGTGTTGATAGAAAATCTCAATCAGAGGAGACCCTAAATATTTGAAAATGCCACCCAAATGCCAATGAAAATTCAAAATCCCAAAGATACCAAAAATTTAAATTATTTAAAATTGAAATAAAATACTAAATACTTAAAGCAAAATACCCATCCACACTCCGCAACTGTTTGTCGAGGTGGACAAATATGAAAATTACTTCAGCTCACAAAGAGCAAATGTCTGACCAAAAATATCACTAGAATTCATTCTCAAATCGTCACTTGCCAGTGAGGACGTGGCATGTGTCCTCTAACTGGTGATTTAGATGCCAAATGGCACCATAGGTAAACGGTTATGACCAGAACCCTCTTTTCGTTTTAGGTCGTCGAGGATGAGTAGTAAACACTACAATGACGAAACAAGCAAGAAATTAAAAGCAACTATAAAAATAAAGGACACCAGGATTTAACGTGAAAAAATCCAAAATAGGAAAAAAAAATCACGGAACAGCACCACACGAATAAATCCACTATGAAAATAAGGAGAAATAAGTGCAAATCTCTCCTCTCTCGCTCCCTCCTTGCTTCTCTTCTCACATGAACCGTTCTCTATGTCTAACCCTACAGAAATACAAGAGAAAGCTAAATAAATAATCGCCGAGGACGCAACCCTTCAGAAAAACGAGAAAGAAAACCGTCTAGTCCGTCTAGCAGCCCTGTGGCGCCAATTTTGGGCATTGCCGCACTCAAGCGCCAATTTTGGGCATTGCCGCACTCAAGCCTCTGTCTAATGACGTTGCGGCGCTCAAACTCGTAGCACTGTGGCACCAAATCCAGAGTGCTTTGCACCCGAACCCAAGCATGGGATAAACCCCCTCGCACCCCAGAAAGAACGACAAACTTGAGGATCGAGGCAATAGAACAACCCGATTGATCAACACAATCAGATTTCACACAACAATTAGCACCGTATAGTGGGGGAAGATCGTCCCACCGGTAGCGAGTTCACAGGAAGCTCTTCCTGTGGAAGGTAATAACAATAATGAGGGAAAAAAAGATACCCATTATGAGGGAATGAATAATCGTGTGTCCTTGAGCAAGCAATCACAACATCTACCGAGTGAACAAGCGATGAAGGTTTTAGAGCAATGGGGTAACCTTCAAGTACTACATGGGGAACACACCGTGAGATCAACACTTGGTTATTCCCATGTGACTTATAGACTTAGCTCCTAATGAAATATCTATGTTATTGATAAGGGTGCTGATTGTAAAAGAGCCCTAGAATGTGGAACTTCCTGCTAAGCTTACGACCAAGCTCATTGTGATCGGCGAAAGAGAGAAGGTAGGCACAAAGTAGGTCAAGGCCGATGTTATGGCCATGGCGACGACGAAGGTGCGAGCTGAGGCACCCATAGAGAAGCAGGTGGAGGCGAGATCGTGGAAGCCACGGAGGTGCCCACGACCTTACTCTCCTTTAGGGAGGTGGCCATTTCTACAAAGGTGTCGATGTTTGCCACTGGTAGTGAGTTACACGTTGTTGATGCCTTTGTTGTCCCCATGGAAGCGATCCCAGTGGAGGATGAGGATGACGAGCCCTTGCTGGTCAGGGTTAAAAGGTAATTCCCTCTTCGGAGATTAGCACCAGATGGTGTGGGGGAGATCGCCCCACCAGTAGCGAGTTCACAGGAAGCTCTTCCTATAGAAGGTAATCGCAAAAAGGACAAATATGATTATTTAAGAACTATAATGATACTATGAGGGAGCCAACAATTGTGTTTCCTCGAGTGAGCTATTGCAGCATCCGTCGAGTGAACAAGAGATGAAGGTTTTGGAGCAGTGGGTGACCTTTAAGTACTGCAGGGGAAACACACCGTGAGATCAACTCTTGTATGTTCCCCTGCAACTTCTAGATTGAGGTTTTGATGAAATATCTGTGTTGTTGATAAGGGTGTTGACTGCGAAAGAGCTCTAGGGGATGTGAACTTCCTACTAAGCTTATGGAAAAGCTCGTCGTGGTCGGTGAAATAGAGGAGGTAGGCACAGAGAAGGGTAAGGCTAACTTTATGGCCACGACAACAACGGAGGTGCGAGCTGAGGCACCTATAAAGGAGCAGGTGGCGAGCGAGGTTGTGGAGGCCATGGAGGTGCCCACGATCTCGCTCTCCTTTGGCTAGTTTTCCAACTTCTTTCCTCCCCCAGGGTCTATCTCACTGGAGGAAGTCGTTGGGAGCCTGACGACTTTGGAGAAGAAGATGAATCTCTAAGGTGCCGGTGAGCCCAACACCCGACAGAAAGAAGGGGCATCAAGGGATGTCACTGATTAGCAGGAGGTGGACAAGCTGCGGGACGTAGTCTCCTTCATTAAAGCTTAGATGACAACCACAAAGAACATCATCAACTCCATGAGGGCCGAGTGGAGCGCACTCGTTCAGCAGGTTAAGCTAGAGAGTTTCCAGGCAGGTCACAAATATTTACTGTATTACATGGAATGAATTGGAGGGTAGGTGCCGACCATGGCGAGTGATCCAATGTTGGGGATGCTCTGTGGTCATTGACAACCTGAATAATGTAAAGATAATTTTTTCATGTACCCGTCGCTTGATGGGCAGCAATTGTAATATTTATGCAGAATGAATAAAATTTATTTTATGTGAGCTTTTTCATTTTCTGCGTCATATTTTTCATTATTGGATATAGTGTGATGGCGAATGCTAATGGCGAGTAACTGACTCACGAGAGCATTATAGAGAGTCTTTGGCGAGTAGAAGAATTGCTAGGAAAAATTTACGAATCTGTGTAAGTTTCTACACGTGGCGAGTGAATGATTAAGGAGCGAGTGTCAATGAATAACTATAGAGCAAGTGTTAAAATGAGGGAATGTGAGGACTCGCTTAATGATGGCGACTCAATCTTCGTGTTTCTAGAGAGAGAAAAGGAAGAGGACGGTTCAAGCAAGTACGGAGAGGATTTCAAGATCTTCATAATGATAAAAAAAGGAAAAGTTAATTCTTTTCATTTAATGCTAATTTGAGGGCTGCCTCAATCTTCGTGCATTGTACATCTCTAATAAAAAGAAGAGGTAGGGTCCCATAAGCAAGACCTTTGCTCAAAATTCCTATCAGCGAGCACATCAATACCTTCTTCGATGATGAGCTGGTCATCCCTACCGACGACTTCGTGCTAGGGATGAGGTTTTCACTATGCGCTGAGCTGGAAGAAGTGCTAAACTATTATGGGGTTGTATCGGCTCAAGTACTGTTGAACTCGATAGCAACTATGGTATTCTTTGCATTAATGCCTGCGCAAACACAATCAGTGTGGCCGCTGAAATTGTTCCAAAATGTTTTTACTACGAAGGCATTCCAAGATGGTTGTCTAGGGGTTGGGTTCGACTTAAAATTGACCTGAGCCAAATCAAATCAACTCGAACCCACTCCATTTAACAAACAGGATAACAAGACCAACCTGAATCCCATTTGTTAGCAACCCAAATGACTCAAATTCAACTCGTTAACCCATTTTTGTTAATTTTTTTAATAACTTATGAACTATCAAATTTAGGATATTTGATAGAAAATAAAAAGATCATGGACAAATTTTGAAAGCATATTTATAAAATGAATTAATTAAATAATTACAAAAAAAAATTTTGGATAAAAGGCAACTGACACTACCTCTCTACCTCAGCAGCTTAAGTCCACTTTTTGGTTTTTTTTTTTTTTCCTTCTAAACTGAACCAGTTGCAGGATATTCGGGCAACTAGTTTCTTATTTTTTTATTTATATAGTTTAATATAATTAGATACAATTTATTATTATTAATAAATAAATATTTATCATACTAGTTTATATTAATATAGGTGAAATAGAAATAATTAAATATAAAAATTATATAAATTGCCGCTGTCGTCGCCACCCTGCACGCCTAACCTAGCTGCAGGCCTGCTCCTACCGTCGTCCACCTCTCTCCCCTTTCTCCTTTTTTCCTTTTTCTTTTCCTCTTCCTCTTCTTTTCTTCCTTATTCCTCTTCTTCTTCAACCTCAAGCCCTAGCCTCCCCATCATCTTCCTCCAGCCAACCCTAACCCTAACTTCACTCTTTCAAAAACGTGAGAGAAAGTCAATCTCCTCCTATTCTCTCTACTACCCCTCTCATTCTCTCTCTAAAAAGAGAGAAAACACCCTTTCTTTTTCTCTACAAAGAGAAGAAACCTCGTCTTTCTATCTCCCTTCACTCTCTCTACCAAAAAAAAAACAAAGTAAAAAGAAAACAAATGCCAAAAAAAGGAGGAAATTCGTGTGCTGCCTCGTCTCGTCATCTCGTTGTCATCATCTTCACTGCCGTGCATTGAAAGTATAACCCCTACAAACTCTTAAAACTCCAAAAATCCCGGATGCGACTCATTTGGCATGACGAGAAGAACCCAGGCATGCTTTTCTTAGCCGGCAAGCAAAACTCCTAAGAAACATTCACGACGCACTGGGTAACCCTCGTGCGCGCATTTCTTAGCATGGCTATGTGAACTAAAACCCTTTCTCTAACTCTTAGCAAGCTTGTGCACACTTGAGTCCCTCAGCAACACACTAGCTAAGCTAAAATTTATATAAAATGAACCAAGCTTGGCCCCCTATTTATAACCTAAAATTTAATCATTCATGGGGCCCACTAGCCCAAGATCCTATCAAAAAAAGATGAGGGAAGTACACATGTGCAAGGTATGCCAAGATGCCTTCCTGAGATCATGCGGTCCCACCAGCCTAAAATATAATCACAAAAGGACAAGAAAAGTACACATGTGAGAACTTTGTAAAAGATAACAATTTGAGGCACCCGCATCAGCTGCCCTAAGCACGTATAAGCAAATAAAAATGCAAGCATTAATACACCTTAATGCTGGAGATAATTAACCTAAAAAAATGTAAAATTGCATATTCCTATGACATCGCATGAATGTTTATGATTGTCATGTGGGTCTCAAACACATCCCTAATAATTTTCTCAATTAAAAGCTCCTCAATAAGACTTAAAATACCCTGAGATGCTATGACCGCAATGCTAAATTTTCAAACCTGAGGTTTGAGAATGTTGTGCAAGCCAAAAGTGAATCTAATTTCAAGTATGATCCTCCTTGAATGAATCGAAGTTGACATAACTAGAACCAACGAAAATATATATGATTGTAGCATCGACTGCAGTAGTTAGTTTTATACGTTCACATTAGGTCTTTAAGGCCACTTATAAGAAAGACTTACTCGTTAAAACACCAATTCTCGTAGCTGATGCTCGTTGAATCTACAATTTTTTTTAAGTTCACTTTAGACCTTCAAAGTCTTTATAAGAAATATTCACTCATTAAAATACAAATTTTGAGAACTGACACTCGTTGAATTGATAAAAATATTTTGATTTGATACGTTCACATTAGGCCATCAAAGCCTCTTATAAAAAAAATTCACTTATTACAATATAAACTCTAATTCTGATATCTATATGAAAATCTAAAAACTAATAGTCGAACTCAATCCTCTATTGGTTGGAAACATAGTAGACAGGGTTCGAAAATTGAAAAATATTCATAATCATCAATGGTGACCATGCTGAATATGAATCTTAATCGGATAGGACTGTATCAGTAAATGTTATAAATAGATAGAGTTGATAAGGGCAACGCCAATATTGGCCATATTGAATGTAACTATCAACCAAACAGGATTCTACCTTTTAAATGCTCTAAAACCCTAGATAAATATAAGCATTTTTTAAGTTACCCCAATATCACCCTAATAATGGTCGTATTAAATATAAACCTCACCAGGAGATGACTCTATCATTAAATGCTATAACACTCAAATTGAGTCATACCTTTTTTAATAAATAAACAGAGTGGATATGGTCAAATCTCGATGATGATCATGTTAAATGTGAATATCAATAGAGGAGATTCTATATTTTAAATCCCCCAAAATTCTAATAAAATGCAAATATTTAAAATGACTTTAACATTACCTCGATGATGACTATATTGAATGTAAATATCAATAAGAGGGGCCTCTATCTTTTGAATGCCTCAAAATCCCAAAATTAATCACTCAATGGCTCAAATTTGAATAAAATTCTAAGTCTTATATTTATCAAAATTTGAATATTTAAATATGAAATTAATTATCTAAAACTTAAAGTAAAAAATTCATCCACCCTCCATAATAGTTTGTCGAGGAGAATAAATTTGAGAATAACATCAGCTCACAAAGATCAAATATTAAGTCAATAATATCGTTTAGATTCAGTCTCAAAAATATCTCGCTAGTAAAAACATGACAAATATCCTCTAGCCCGTGATTTGGCCCAACGAATCCACATTAACCTGTGGCTTGGCCTAATGGCTCTATGTGATAAACGATTATGACTGGATCCTCTAATCAGTGGTTTGGTTCAACAACTCCACAAAATCAGTGATTTGGCCCAACGGTTCCACATGAAAAATTATTATGACCGAGACCCTTTGACCATATGGTTTGGCCCAACGACTCCACTATACTACAGTCATAACTAAACATCAATATGTTCCCCAATGACTAATGCCTTTGAGTAATTAATCGTAGGGTATAATCGATAGGGCATAAATCATCTGTCTACTATTGTGAACTTAAATCTATCCCTTTTGACAAACATTCATCTCAAGTCTATAAGGTCTCCTTAGACGAAACAATCTATGGTTGCCGATAAGAATCGTTTGGTCAGATTGGGCTGACTACCTCCTCTGATTAAGTAGCTAAGGACAATGATAACTCGAAGCAAGAGAACCGTGAGATCTTTATAAGGCCTATCATTATTCTCTCATCACTCGCTTTAAGTATACGGTGATAAATTTCAAACTCTAAAAACTCAAATTTAAATCCTAAAGTTATTGTTACTATATGTCGAGTACTTAGTGTTTATCTAATGATTAGCCTAAATCAAAAGTTCTTTCTCGTTATTGGAAAGGATAATTAATCATAGGTGCTTTACACCTAAGGAAACTAGACTCCAAATAAATAAGTCCTCACAAAATGAGGGCAAAATATCTGGATAGTGTCTTATCTAAAATCAATCTATCTTTTAAAAGCCTAACACGAAACTTAATTCTATTAAAACTTTCCCCGTCGATAGAAAAGGCGCGGAGAGGACGGGGCACGAATTTTTGGAGCCCATATTAAGCATTAGGATTTTGTCAACCATTAAATAGAGAAATAAGTCAAATTAATTTAATTTCTATTTACTTATGTTTTGATTTTCCCGCAACTGATTTTCCCATCATGTTGGAACAACGCACACGTGTGTAATTTTGAGGCTTAAGTTATACCTTGCATGAGGTAAGTTATACCGCAGGAAAGGAAACACTTCTATTTATTTATTTTTTTTTAAATCTCATTTTTCATTCTTTTTTTTCTATTTTCTCATATATATATATATATATATATATATATATATATATATATATAGAGAGAGAGAGAGAGAGAGAGAGAGAGAAATTGTTAGGTGGAGGGATTTTTTTCTTCCCTCTCTATTTAGAGAGAGAAAGTGGGCTAGAGAGTGAAGATTCTCTTTCTTTAGAGAGAGAAAGGTAGAAGGAGAGAGATAAGTGCTCGCTTTTATTGCTTTTTGTTGAATGAGAGTGTGAGAGAGGGAAGGTGGAGGTGGCTATTCGAAGGTTGGCCAAAGGTGGTTGCAATGGCGTTAGTAGGGATGGTGTTAGGTTTAAGGGGCGTGAGCAAGCAAGGAGGAAGGTTCGTATGAGTCTAGGGCTGTAAATGAATTGAGTTGTGCAAGTGCTTGTTCATATTTGAGCTAAGTTATTATTAGCTTGCTCAAGCTCAGTTTAAGCCCAATTCGAGTTTTTCTGTTTTTGTTCAAGTATGATTCGTTTAAAATGATAGTTATTCATATTTGGTCTGTGCTTAGTTAATATTCAATTTATTTCATGCTTATCGAGCTTCAAACAAACGACAGTTATCGAGTCGTTAACGAGTTTAATTTCTAGATGTTCATTAGCATAACAAATGAGTCTTATCAAGCCTACTAACAAATAATTACCATAAAGCCTATTCACGAATAAATCTAGCAAGTGTTTTTAAGCTACCAAATGAGCTCAGAAAATGATTCTTCTTATAAACATGCTCATTTATGAACACTTTAAAGAAACAATCTAGCAAACATAAATAAATATATATTGTTAATGAGCAAATTCATTCTAATGTAAGATTATAACATAAAAAAATGAAATTATTTTTTATAAAATAAGAATCATTTATTATAATAAAACAAAAAATTATGAAAAAATATACCAAACAAATAGATATTTATGAATATAAATAGTTGTAATTAAATTATACATAATATTAATTTAATAAATACAATAATATTTAATTACTTTTAAATTTATTAATTAATGATTATTATATTATTATATTATAATTAATTTAAAGTATTTATGTTAGTTTGTTCATCATTTTCATAATGAGACTTAATTGACTCCATAAAACATTAATTAAGTTTATAATCAAGGTTTTTCACGATCTGTGTATCAAACATGAATCGAGCTTCTTAGCAAGCTTTGTATCAATCTTGTTCACGAGCTTTAAATGATGTTCATAAATATAAATGAGTTAAATACAAAGTTGTTCAAGTTTATTTATTTAATCATCGAGTATTTAAAAAGTTTACAAGCTTTTTTGATTACTTAATCAATCGATCACAAACGAGCTATAATTGAACTGAGCCACGAGTAGCTTGTCAAGCACTCAGTTTGTTTGCGACCTTTTGTGTGTCTATGCAGAAGAGAAAGATGGGGACGGGGTTGGAGGTAACAATTATGACTTAGAGATGGAGGAGAAAGCAATGGCAATCTTGGTCGTAGAAGAAGAGGAAGTGAGGTTGTGTGGCTAAGAGGTTCAGTCTAGTGAGGGAAGGAGAGATGACATGGGGTCAATGGTGGTTGGGTTCATTGATGCTGAAACGAGAGGGTTTGAAAGTGACTTTTTTCTTACAAGCTCTTGACATGACTTACTCTTTTCTCAAGTTGTCGGTCCCATTGATCCTTCTTTAGTGAGCTCCCATCGCGACTTCTTATTTTCCCAAGGGATTGACTATTTTGATTCTTCTCCATTGGTCTCTTATCGTGACTTCCTCTTCTTCTCTGTCAATATTAAGTTTGGGAATGGAAGGAAGAGCCAATCTCGAGCTCGAGCTAATTTTTTACCAACAAGTCTTGTTCGAGTTAGTTGTGACTCAAGCTTACGAGTTGCGCAACTCAACTCATTTACACCCCTAGTTTTCACAACAACAAAAAAAATTATTAATGCCATAAATCAATCGTACATGACTTAAAATTGTCATATTTATAGATGGAAGAGATAACAAACTAAAAATTTGTTAGTAACCTTTTAAAAAGTTGCTAACAAATTGCTAATATATTTAATGATATTAACTAGAATAATCCTAATAAAATCATGAAATATAAAAACCATGAAATAATTCAAATATATGACAATAAAATTAAAAACCTTGACCACATCACTGTACGTACTTATTTAGAGTAGAGACAAAAAAAAGATTTTAGTTAAATAAAATAAATCAAGAAAAAAAGCTATTTCATAAAATTTATAAATTTAAAAGCTACGGAATGATATTTTAGGAGAGAAATTAAAAGGTCTTAGCCTTATATCAACTATCTGTAGTTGATTAAATCATGATCCACTCATTCTTATAATGTTACATGAGATGCCAACTCGATTGACACATCCCTTTGCATAAGAATTGTATAACGTTATAATTTTATTTTGTGATTCACATGTTTTTTTTTTTCCAACTTCCTTTAGATTAATTCTATCTACTCATTGTACAGTTGCACCTCCTTCAATTTGTTGCATATGCCCACACTAGCAAATTTAATTTTCCAATGCCTAATCTTCAGCAAGTAAATATACTTACCTCTTAATTCTTACTCAACTCCACCCAAGTTCCATAGAAAACTGGCCTTAATAATCTCATTTAGGCAACATTCAACTTGATTATAAAGGAGTGTATTGTTGCTCAACATTTTGAAATAAGGCCCCACAATTAATCCTTGATGTGCTTTCTTAAAGCTGATTGTGCAATTGGGGGAAGAAGCATGTGAACTTTTCATCATTATAATGGCATTCGAAACAACATTATGGGAACATATGCAATTTTTAATACTCTTTGTTGACCTCTACTAGAATCTAGAATGAAATCATCAAATTAAATAAAAATATATAAAATAACTCACCACAAATCTCTGCCAAAATCTGCCGAAAGCCTACTCTATCCCGCCTCCTGCTACAGTATCCCATCGCAGACTGCGAACGGTGCCGAAGCCAAAAGCCCATCCATTGCGTGCACGACCTCACCTCGATCGCTGCCCCTTTCGCGCTGTTAAAAGCAAGAGCTTCGCTTTCATTCGCCTCCTTCCGCATACGAGCCTTCCGCAACTTTCCTCCCTCTCAACCTCCGAAGCTACAAACTCCAATGCTCAATTCCCTGTTCAAAGACCTCCCTTCTTCTGCCTGCAGGTCGCCTCTGACCTCCCAAACTGAACCCCTACCTCTGTTTCGACCTCCCCACTCCCATCGAGCCAAGTTCCTGTCGCCCCTTTGCTTGCAGCTGACGCCTCCTTTGCTGCAAGACCACGACCTCGTCTTGTCTAAACCCCTAACCTCGCCTAATACCTCACGAACCAAGCCCCAGCCGAACACCTACCTGTATCGAAGCCTTGTCGTTGCCTTCTCTACTTGCTGCCGACTCTAGCCTCCGACCTACCATGCCAAACCGACGCCTCTGCCTCCTATTCCTGTTCGAACAGGTCTCGTAAACCGACATCCTTTGGACCAGAGCTGACTGTGCCTTCGGCCTCATACCCTTAGTCGAACTCCACTTCTCCTTCTTTGTCCCTTTCCTGCGACCAAGGCCCGACCAACACTTATACCTGACCAAGCCGAACCCAGATCTGATCTACTTGATCTAATCGATCCTTCAGCCCTCATTCAGCCGAAACCTCTCTCTCTCTCTCTCTCTCTCTCTCTCTCTCTCTCTCTATATATATATATATATATATATATATATATATATATATATATGTTCCTTATCTTCTGTTATTTAATTAGTTGTTATTATATATTGATACATCATAAAAAAATTATCATGATCGGGCACAAATCTCGAGGCAAAATCAAGAGGGAAACTTTCAAAATTAAAATAGGGACCATCCGAACTTCGATTTCAGCAAACTTACAATCGAACTGAACGTCTCGAAAATACGTACCCAACAACACTAAATTCAACCCAATCTGAGCCCAAATGGGTCAAAATTAAGAGCCCAAAGCGCTGTTGGAAGGTTTGAACCCCAATTTGGATTACGAAATGGTTTCGAAACATGACGTGCTTATAGTCGAATCGAGCGGCTCGACGAGACGAATCCAACGAGCCTAAGATTGCCAAATTTCGATATCTCTAAGACCTTCAAATGCCCATCGAACGGTCTGCGATCCAGGGATTCAACATCAGCCGTCCATACGAACCACTCCCTATTTACCCTTGTTCTTCCACCTATTTACAGGCCATGCCATTCTCAGAAATCTATAAATAGAGCCCCTCTCCTTTTAGAAAGGGAAACATAATCCTAAGGAGAAAAGAGAGAGATCGAAGATCGCTCTTGCCACCTTGCTCCTCGACCACTGCCTGACATCGGAGTTCCGCCGGACCACCGCCTGACGCTGTGAGCTACGCCGGACCACCACCTAACGTTTTCAACTCCGCCGGACCACCACCTGACGTCCACAACTCCGTCGGACCACCGCCTGACGCCCTGAGCTCCGCCGAACCACCACCTAACGTCCTCAACTCCGCCGGACCACCACCTGACGTCCTCAACTCCGCCGGACGCCCTGAGCTCCGTTGGACCACCACCTGACATCCTCAACTCCATCGGACCACCGCCTGACGCCTAGAGCTCCGTCGGACCACCATCGCCTGACGCCCTGAGTTCTGCCGTACAACCACCTGA
This sequence comes from Dendrobium chrysotoxum, assembly GCA_019925795.1. Lineage (NCBI taxonomy): Eukaryota > Viridiplantae > Streptophyta > Magnoliopsida > Asparagales > Orchidaceae > Dendrobium > Dendrobium chrysotoxum. Next base: position 46,541,525 of record CM034297.1, on the reverse strand, counting down.
CGTCCTTAACTCCATCGGACCACCGCCTAAGGTTCGGAGTTCTACCAGACCACCACCTAAGGCCCGGAATTCTGCCAAATCACTAGGTGACCCCGAAATTCCGCCAGTGTGACATCGGACTTTCACATACCCCCAACTTCAACCCTACGGTTGATACTTATAATCTGACCACCCTTGGAGGCGAGTCAGCCCACTATAACCTACTCAAGTTCTAGTGGAATCATTTCAATTGGGCCAGGCCCTGTGATTTTTCCCTTTTCCAGGGTTTTCCACGTAAAAATCTTTTATTCTCTGTGTGTGAGCTGGATATTCGTGCAACGCTAAGACATAAAATTCTAACTCTATCGCCGCGTATATTTTAGCCCGCAACAGTTTAGCGCCGTCTGTGGGAACGCCAGTCCCACTATCCTGAAGCACCACTGCGATGGCCAACAGGCACAACAATCGCATCTTGGGAGCCTCCCGCTCTAATTCGCATCAATTCAAAAATCAGTCTATGAATCTGGGACGCCAAGTATCCGCCTCTTTTTATCCTTGGGGGCAAAATGCTGCTAGAGAAGGGACTATAGGACCATCATGCATATACGAGCCTCAGATGCGCTCCTATGCCAGCTTTTCCTGCTACCCTCAAAGGACAAGCTCGAAGGTGGTTCTACTCACTTCCAGCTGAAACAATTCCTATATTCGTTAGATTGGCCAAAATGTTTGTCGAACAATTCGTCGCCAATCGAAGAATTGTTAAGGATTCTTCTTACCTCTCTGGGATCCGACAAAATGAAGGAGAATCACTGAAGGAGTATTTCCAACGATTTTCCACTGGAGCTTGACAATCCCTGGAGTAGATCACGTGTTACTTAGAGGAGTTTTTCTTGGAGGGCTTCGTCTTGGCCCCTTCTACTAAGCACTTATGCGAGACACGGTTCCCTCATATGTTGACCTGATCCATCGTGTGGTGGAGGTGCAAATATCAGCGGATGAAGCTATTAATACCGACAGGAAGCAATTTGAGCAAACTTCTGGAAAGCGTAAAAATCCCCTACAATAGATGACTCATTCTCGCAACGAAAAAAAAAACTTCTCTCCTAGACCCCCAGTACCACGACGTGAATTTCAGCAAGAGGAGTATACACCACTCAATGCCCCTCGAGCAAATGTGTTGATGGCCGTCCGAGATCAAGAAAATATTAAGTGGCCTAATCCTTTAAAGCCGAACGTAGGAAAAAAAGATCATTACTGTCATTTTCACCGTAGTCATGGACACACTACTGAAGTTTGCAAATAACTCAAGGATGAAATTGAGAGGCTGATCCGACAAGGATATCTCCGGCAATCATCCAAAGCCCACTACTCGAGATGATGCTAGGCAACAACAACAAAGACAACCATTGAATAATATTCAAATGATTGGTGAGATCAAATGATCACACAGTGTATGCATTTGTGTTAGTAATAGTAATCGTCTTGTTTCATTGTGTCTCTCTTATAAATAGGCTATCGCTCTGATATCCCTAATTTTTTTCTTTCAAGTCAAGCATTGTGTTGTCTCCGTACGTATATCTTATGTGTTTAGCATGTTGTAACACTTATATCCCTAGGTTATACTAGGAAGTTGTTATCTTGTCCTACATAATATAGTGATGTGTTGTACGCTCTAGTTTGATATTGTTTACTTCTTTGAAAAGAATAAAAAATGATGACAATGAAAAACTACTGACGAATATAATCTCTTTATCCGTGATTTGAGAAATACACAATCTTTATTGTGCCTCAATCACTGGATGATCAATCCCAGGGAATTCGATCCGACCTCTTCCATATATGTTAATGCCATCGAGCAGGACTCTGACATACAACCTTGGATAGGACAAACATCCTAGGAGGATGTCAATCAAATATTAATCCTTGATTCAAGAAATGCGCAATCTTTATTATGACTCAATCATTGGACGATCAATCCCAGGGGAATTCGATCTCAACCTCTTTTACACAGGTTAACGTCATCGAGCAAAGTCTCTGACATACAACCTCGGATAGGTCATACATCCTTGGTGGATTCTCTCAACCTCTTCCACACAAGTTAACGTCATCGAGTAAAGGCTCCGACATACAATCTCGGATAGGTCATACATCCTTGATGGATTCTCTTGACCTCTTCCACACAGGTTAACGTCATCGAGCAATGCTCTGACATATAACCTCGGATAGGTCATACATCCTTGGTGGATTCTCTCGATTTCTTCCATACAGGTTAATGTCATCAAGCAAAGTGCTCTGACATACAACCTCGAATAGGTCATACATCCTTAGTGGATTCTCTAGATCTCTTCCACACAGGTTAACGTCATTGAGCAGTGCTCTGACATACAACCTCGGATAGGTTATACATCCTTGGTGGATTCTCTTAATCTCTTTCATACATGCTAACGTCATCAAGAATCCTTCGACGCCAAACTTCCTGCCATCGCTGGACTTCTGCCCGTCACGGGACTATCGTCGGACTACTACCCGACGCCAAGCTTCCTCCCGTTGCTGGACTTCTACCTGTTATGAGACTTCCGTCGGACTTCTGCCCAACGCCGAGCTACCTCGCATTGCTATATTTTTGCCCGTCACAGGACTTTCGTCGGACTACTGCCCGATGCCAAGCTTCCTCCCGTTGCTAAACTTCTTCCTGTCGTAGGACTTTCATCGAACTTCTGCCTGACGCCGAACTTCCTGTCGTCGCTGAACTTCTGCCCGTCGTCAGACCCTCATCGAATTTTTACCCGACGTCGACCGTCTGCCTCTCATCGGACCCTCGTTGAATTTCTACCCGACACTGAATTTCTACTGTCGTCGAACTTCTGCACGCTGACAAACTTTCGTCGGACTTCTACCTGACGCTGAACTTCTAAGAGTCACAAGACTTTCGTTGGGTTTCTACCCGACGCTGAATTTCTACCCGTCATCGAACTTCTGCCCGCTGACGGACTTTCATCGGACTTCTACCCGACACTGAACTTCTACCCGATGCCGGACTTCTACCCGTCGCTGGCCCTTGTCGGGTTTCTACCCGATGCTGAATTTCTACCCGCCATCGGACTTCTGCCCATTGACGGACTTTCATCGGATTTCTACCTGACGCCGTACTTCTACCCGACGTCATACTTCTACCCGACGTCGGACTTCTACCCGTCGCCAGACTCTCGTCGAATTTCTACCCGACGCCAAATTTCTACCCGTCGCCGGACTCTCGTCAGACTTTGACCCGACGTCAAATTTCTACCCATCGCCGGACAACTACCCGTCATCAGTCTTCTTCCTAACATCAGACTTCCGTCCGTTGCCAGACTTCCGCCGACTAACGTTGGACCTCTGCATGATCTCTCAAAAACGGGGACTACTACTCAGTGAGGGGCCCTAGACCGGCACAGGGGATACCACCTGAAATGGGCTAGGGAAATGCTTTAGCGTGAGGGAGAAAAGAAGAATGGGGGACTTTCTTTCTTGCAGAGAGGGGCTCTGGGCCTGAACAGGGGATGCCGCCTGTACAGGGCTAAGGGAAGGCCTCAATTGAAAGAAAGGAAAAAGAGGAGGGGAGGTGCAAGAGTTTCAATACCCTAAGGGGGTAATTATAGTTGGCCAAGGAAATCATGAAAAAAAAAATGCTGGCGGTTAGCTAACCGCCGGCGGTTACCCAAACCGCAAGCAGCGGTTACGCGGCTAGTGGGCCGCATTAGCCAGCCGGCTTGAGCTGGCCAATACGGGCAACCACGCAAAGCGCGCTGGCAGGCACGCGGGCAGGAAGGCAGCGGTACGTGAGCCGGGCAGGGCAGGCAGGCGCCCGTGGACGCTCGGGTAGTCGGGCAGGCCGCGCTGGGGCAGCGGCGGCACAACGGCGACGCAGCAGCGGCCGGCAGTTGCTGGTCCATCCTGACTCGTTTTTGGGTCCAATTTTTGGCCCGAAAAGGTCAAATCAGACATTTTTGGGGTCCCCGGAGCAGTTTTTCGACGTTCCGGACTCAATTTTGACACTTTTAAGTCCGTTCGGGACCTCTACACCTAAGGTTGGATTATTTCCAAACTCCAAGTAGCGTCAAAAATTTCCTGAATACTGCAACATATATTTTCGGACTCTACAGGCTTCGACGTCTGAAAATAGGGGGGCAACTGATACATAATCAAAAACTTATCATGATCGGGCACGAATCTCGAGGCAAAATCAAGTTGGAAATTCCAAAATTAAAATTGGGACCATCCGAACTCTAATTTTGATGAACTTACAGTTGAACTGAACGTCTCGAAAATGCGAACCCAACAACACCAAATTCAACCCAATCCGAGCCAAAATGGGTCAAAATCAAGAGCCCAAAGCACTGTTGGAAGGTTTGAACCCCAATTTGGATTACCAAACGGTTTCGAAACATGACATGCTTATAATCAAATCGAGCGGCTCGACGAGACGAATACAACGAGCCTAAGATTGCCAAATTTCGATATCTCTAAGACCTTCAAATGACCATCGAACAGTCTGCGATCCAGGGATTGAACATCAGCCGTCCATACGAACCACTACCCATTTAACCTTGTTCTTCCACCTATTTACGGATCATCTCACTCTCAAAAATCTATAAATAGAGCCCCCTCTCCTCTTGGAAAGGGACACCTAATCCTAAGGAGAAAAGAGAGAGATTGGAAATCGCTCTTGCCTCCTTGCTCCTCGACCACCGCAAGAGTTCCGTCAAACCACCGCCTGACGTCGGAGTTCCGCCGGACCACCTCCTGACGCCCTGAGCTCCGCCGGACCACCACCTGACGTCCTCAACTCCGCCGGACCACCACATGATGCCCTGAGCTCCACCGGACAACCACCTGATGTCCTCAACTCCGTCAGACCACCGCCTGACGCCCTGAGCTCCGCCGAACCACCACCTGATGTCCTCAACTCCGCCGAACCACCACCTGATGTCCTCAACTCCGCCGAACCACCACCTGACATCCTCAACTCCGCCAGACCACCGCCTGACACCCTGAGCTTCGCCGGACCACCACCTGACGCCCTGAGCTCCGCCGGACCACCACCTGACGTCCTCAACTCTGCTGGACCACCGCCTGATGCCCTGAGCTCCGTCCGACCACCACCTGACGTCCTCAACTCCACCGGACCACCGCCTGATACCCTGAGTTCCGTCGGACCACCACCTGATGTCCTCAACTCCGCCGTACCACCGCCTAAGGTTTGGAGTTCTACCAGACCACCACCTAGGGCCTAGAATTCTGCCAGATCACCGGGTGACCCCGAAGTTCCGCCAGTGTGACATCGGACTTTCACATACCCCTGACTTCAACCATACGGTTGATACTTGTAATCTAACCGCCCTTAGAGGCGAGTCAGCCCACTGTAACCTACTCAAGTTCTAGTGGAATTATTTCAACCGGGCCAGGCCCCGTGGTTTTTCCCTTTTCCAAGGTTTTCCAAGTAAAAATCTTGTGCTCTGTGTGTGAGCTAGATATTCGTGCAACGCTAAGACATAAAATTCTAACTCTATCGCCGTGTATATTCTAGCCCGCAACATATATATTATTAGTTTTAATAATGATTATTATTATTATTATTAGCATTATTCTTATCATTAATAATATTATTAATTATTAAAAAAAGTGAAAAGGAAAAAAAAGAGAGAAGAATTAAAAAAAAGAAATTAAAAAAAAAAGAGAAAAGGGAATATTCAAAAAAAAGAGAAAATATTCGCATACTTTTTGTCGTCGCCCGATCACATGCCTCGTCATGCAGGTATAAGTTCTAAACTCAAAGTTTCTCGTTCTCATCATTTGCGGCGGACCAGAAGACCCCTATACGCACTCTCGTAACACAGTGAGAGGAAACCCGGTGCGATGCCTACGACGAGACTGATAATCACCTAAAATCCAATTTCCGATGTTTGCGGCAGACCGAAGAATCACCTATACACGCTCTCGTAGCACGATAGGAGGGAGCCCGGTGCGACACAATGGTGAGGTGGGTAAGCCCTATACACTCTCTTGTAGCGTGGTGGGGAAGTTCACTTGTGTTTTCATATAGGTGCTTTTGAAGATCCCATACATGCTCTCGTAGCGTGGTGGGATGAAAAATGTATGACCCAGTGTCCCCCGACACCTGCCATACACACTCTAGTAGCATGGTGGGATGGCCTAGACTCCCAAAATTTCCCCTAAACAGGGGAGACGCCAGAAGGCTGCCGAAATTTTGACTGAAAAAAAGGACTTGAACTCTAAAGGACAGCATGAGACTTGTTTTGAACACTAAATAAAATGAACTCAAATATAACTGAACAATTTGAACAAAAACAAAGGATTCGAGTTTGAACGGATGCAAAAGATTTGGACTTTAATGAACCATATGAAATTAAACCTAAATTCAAATGCAATGGACCAAACTTAAATTAAATAACAAGGCACTTGCAGATGTATAGCAGAGAACTTATGAACTTGGAGCCTGAATTGGACACAATGAACAATGACAAAATTAAGACCTAAATGAATTTGAACTCGACATTGAACATGGCTATAATGGATATGAAATAAACTCGAATTCGAAGTCATATTCAAACTTGGAATCATCTTGGACTTGAATTGAACGTGCACATTGAACTCAAAACAAAGCTTGAACTTAATTGAACTAAATGCAAGGAAATTCGAGTTGAACTTGAGCTTGATTGGAGCACTAATCAAGCATGATTGATGGTTAAATAGACACACAACGTATGCATTCTATTCACAAGCAAAGACTAATTGGAAAATGCAACAATATGATTGCAATCAAAACACAAGATTTCAATAAGATATCAATGGGTCATCATATTGGAATGCAAATTTTATCAAGCAAATTTATGTCTTCATACAACAGCAGAAGACTTATACTGTTCAATATGGCATGTTTACATGCAACAATCAAGTGATTGATGATCGGTCAACATACAACGAAGATTGAAATACTACATACAATGAGTATGAAGGGCATATGATTAATGTGAGAATTCTTTACAGGCAATATCAAAATGCTGGCACAATCGACCACAGTGTAATATCTGGCGAATACACCAATTCATTGCAAGCAAAACAAGGAGGGTATGAAAAAGTTAATGTACTATAATCTACCTGCGGAAAACAACAATAGTGCACGACAGTCTACCTGTATAAAATAGGAAAATAACTGCAGTGCTATGCAATGCCATCGGATCCGCAACTTGAATGCAAAAAGATAGGTGTGTATGAGCTCCCAAATAAAATGTTGTATTCAAATGACAATTGCCCATACAACTGACCAGCGTTAAATATTTTCAAAAATATCTCCACACATGCACTGTAATATGTATGCACTTAGGTACACAGAAATGCATGTGTAATCACATACCCGCATGGGCCCCGGCGAGCGTGTTATAGTACACATGTGACGTCTAGGGATGCTGCACAGGTCAATGAATAAACCCAAGTTCGAGCTCGATCCTTATATGCGGGTCGATAGAAGTCGACATGGCTCGAACCATTAAATAAATATACGATCACGAGGTTAACCGGAATATTTATTTTATTTTATACATTCATATTAGGCCTTCAACAAAGAAAGTTTACCAATAAATGTCTAAAGCCTACGAAACCTGATCCTCTGTCAGCAGGTTGGCAGGGTCGATAAGGTCCAATCAATGAAATTCCCAAATGACCCCATACACCCCGATGATGACCGCGTTGAACGGGAATCTCAACCGGAATGGTCAATTTCAAATATCCAAAAATACTACCCAAGTACTCATCAAAACTCCAAAACTCCATAGAAATTTCCAAAATCTCAAAACTCCAAGATATTTAAAACTGAAATCCAACCATAAAACACTTAAAGCCAAAATCCATCCACCATCCGCACTAATTTGTCGGGTGGACAAATTGAAATTTACTTCAGCTCACATAGAGCTAATGCCTAGTCAAAAATATTACTAGGATCCATTCTCAAATAATCTCCTGCCAATAAGGACGTGGTACGTATTCTCTAACCGGCAGTTTCGCCACCAAATGGTACTGCAGGTAAACGATTATGACCCGAGGCCCTCTAAACTGAGTGGTTCTTCCGCCAAATGGTACCACGAGATAACGGTTATGGCCAAAGCTAATACGTTCCTTAGCGCCATCATATCCTTGAGATATGAATCAATGGGATATTATCGATAGGACACAAGCCCTCTATTAACTAGTGGATTCAAATTTGCCCCCTTAGACAAACATTCCCCCCAGGTCTACAAGGTACCCTTGGACGAAGCAACCCATGGCTGCCGATAAGGATCCTTTTTGTCAGGTTGGGTCGACTACCTCCTCTCACTAAGTAGACCAGGGACCACGATGGCCCGGGATGATGGAATCATGAGATCTTGATCGGGCCCATCATCTATTCCCCCAACATCCGCTTTAAGTGCAAGATGGTGCAATTTCAAATTTTAAATATCAATTCTCCAACCATTCCAAATGCCCATGCTGTTACTATATGCCAGATAACACGTATCTTCTACGTATTTGATTGACGACTAGCCTTAATCGAAAGTTCTCTCTCATTATCGAAAGAGGTAATTAACTATAGGGGCTTGCACCTATAGGAAATCATAACTCAGATCATAAGGTCCTCGCAAAATGAGGGCAAAATCTCTGGGTAGTGTCTTATCTACAAACCCATCTGCCTTCTCAAAATTTACCCCGGAACTTAATCCGTTAAAACTCCCTCGAAAAGCAACGGGGGAGGCCGGGGCCGAATTTTCGGAGCCCACGCTCTTCAACCAAGTATTGACATTCTAAAGCTACGCAAATTGACAAATATTATTCTATTATAGTATTAAAAATAAAGGCAGCTTGTAGACATTTCAAATATCTATTCGCTTGGAAAATTAATCTACTTCATGCACTTTATCAGCAGCATAGATACAGACCCCACCGCTTGATCCAAGAAAGCATAGCTGGTTGAGATGCAGCATATCAATTCAGGTACTGTTCTAGCGTACTCTTAACAACTTGTTAACACAAAGAAGTTGTGCAAGTTCCTCCAACCAGTATAAACAAGCTACACTCTCTTAGGAGTTTCCACTAGTTTGACTAATGATTGACTAAGTACCAACTATTAACCCTAATCATGTGAACTTGAACCTGGAAATGATGATTTCACTCATAGCCCTTATGAGATATTATTTACATGTAAGTTACCTTTTAAGAAATGCATTGTGAAAGCAGATAAAGATTTTGGATTCCCTGAAGGACTTATTGCACTAGCAATTATGTATATAAAAGCTGTCCAAGCTTAACGGGCACCAGAAAGTACAGGCCAACAACATAAATCACAAACAAATATGATGAAATTTTCTTTTGTCTGTGCATTTAAGCGTTATAACAAGCATGTGTACTTCACAAAAATAAAGGAATAACTGCACTAAGCATCAGATTGTAGAGCCAGGGACGGATCCCTACAGAACCAAATGTTGCAACTGAATATTTAACTTCCTCCAAAACATGTTTCTAAACCATATATTGTGACATTTGGGCTTATGCATGATCCAATTTGGAAGTTTCTCCGACCCAAGCTAAAGATTATCTGAAAGTTATTTGATCCGATCACACAAGAGGAGTTAGCCAAAAGTTCACTTGATCTGATCTTGATTGGTGCCCTGATTGGCTCATTCATTCAATATTACTAGACCTAGGCCAAAAACCAGTTTGCTTTGATTAATTTTCAACCTTTTTTAATACAAATTTTGTCTAACTTACAATCAAACACCCACACATATGCATGTACATATATATCAAACATAGATACATACACGCATAAATAAATCATCATCATGATTAGCACTTTCCCAACTATTTGAGATCGGCTTTATCTATTCTCATTATTATTGATTCTTATTATTCGGAAATCATGTTAAACAATTTCAAGTCAAGTAACCTCATGTCTACTTTTCTTCCTTTCTAATCTTCAAACACGAATTTTATCAAATAGTCTAAAAATCACATTTTCCACTCTTCGTTGTATATATCTAAAACACCTAAAGTCTATTTTCAGCAACTTTATTTCCAATAGATGTCACTCCAATATTTTCTCTAATATAATCATTCCTTATTTTATCCTTCCTAGTTTTTCCACATATCCATATTAACATTCTCATCCTACTACAATCAACTTAGATATTAATGATTTTTTTTTACAACCCAACTTTCAAATCCATACATCAACACCTAATTACAGTTTAATTTTTAAGCCCATATCGTATCCTCTTATCACATAAAAACTTTAAGGCATTTCTCAATTTTAATCATTCAGCCTTAATTATGGAAGTGGTAATCTAATCTATATGTGTGTGTGTGTATATATATATTTGTTTTACCATAAATAAATTAAAAGTGTCTAAACTTATCACACCTAAGTATTACCTTACATAATCTTATAATAATAATGAAATATAATTGTCAACAACATACCCACTAAAATTTTCTTTCATACATGATGCTTTTCTTTTATAAATAATGAGGCCTCTACTTCATAAATATTTCCTCTATTCTTCTAATTTTTTATTTATTTTAGTGGATGTCTCATCAATTAGGACTATAAAATCTGCAAAAAATTACACCAAGACACCTCATTTTGAATATCATTTGTAAGCCTCCTCATCACCAATACAAAAAGATATAAAGTAAATGTTGATCCTTGATATAAACCTTATAATTTGAAACTCAAGTGTTATTTCATAACTACTTAAAATTCTACTTTCCTATCATATACATCTTTAATATTGTCATCATTTATTTGACACACATCTTTCTGCCTTAAAACACAGCAAATGCACTCCTTTAGTACTTATATGCATTCTCAAAATCAATAAAAATCATATAAAAATCTTTTTTGTATTCTTCATGCTTCTTCATTAATCGTCTTAATAAAAAAATACTTCTACAGTGATCTTTCTAACATGAAACCAAATTAGTTTTCCAAACTTAATGTTTTTTTTTTTTTGTAAGTTTTATGTTCCATTACTCGCTTATGACGCTTTTCATTATATAATTCATAAGTTTGATTCCTCTATCTTTAGCACAATCTTGAATATTATTTTTTTCTTAAATATAAATACTAAAATATTTTATCTCCAGTCATTTGACATCCTCTTAGACTTTAAAATTCTTTTGAAATAATTTTTAACCAAATTACTACAATATACCACATTACTCTCCAAATCTCAATATATACGTTATATATACCTAAAGTCATACTTTTCTGCATCTTTTTTAGAACTAACTACACTTCAATTTTTTGGATCAATCAATACTATATTCATTATATAGCTTGTTATACCCTTCCAAAATAATTTCTTCCTTAAAGCTCTCATTTAGTAATTTCTAAAAGTCACACTTCAACTTAAGTTTTCATCATCTTTAAACAATATTCTATTATTTACTTTTAATGCATCTAACTTGATCAAAGTCCCTAGCTCTCTTAACTCTTAACTAAATTATTCTACACATCTTTTTTCTCCTTCACTAATACCAAGCCTATTATATAAATAATAAAAAATTTAGCTTTTTTGCTTTACTCATTGTCCTTTTTTTAAGACTTCTAACATTCTTATAATCATTATAATCCTTAATATCATTAAATTTTCCACTTTTTTCAAAGTGAATTTCTTTTCTCAATAACCCCTTATACTTCCTCATTTGACCACCACGTCTCCTTATCAGCATATAGTCTATTTCTAGACTTTCATAAATCTTCTACAGTAATCCTCATAATGAAGGGAGTTTGATGTTGACTTCTTGAAAAGAGTTTCAAATATGTAAGTAAATCTTCCAAAAAGAAATTTATTTGTGTTGGTAACTCCATTTTTATAAATAAAAATGTGTACTTGTTTCTTAAGTATATGTTCATTTTTGCAAGGTCATAGACTCCTATGAAACCAAAGATAGGTTCTCTAATTAAAATTTTATCTTCTATTTCATAATCACTATTAATCTCCTTATAACTTATCCTACTAGAACTTATATGCCATTTAAATCACCTCCAACTATCCTTTCTTCAGCAGTTTATTTTGTAGTAGTTCATTCAACCCTCACCATAAATGATTTTTAAAATTTCCTTATCCATCTCGAAGAGCATAAGTACTGCTCACATCATAATTTCCCCATCAATAATTATCTTAATAGCAATTATCATATCACTAGCCCTTTAACTTCAACAATTTATCTTTAAAATCTTTATCCACAACTAGCCTATTTTCAATCCTATATATATATATTTATATAAACAACTTAAAACATTCTCCAATATCCTTAGATTTTCTCCTTTTCATTTAGTTTTGTTTTATTTGGTAAGAAAATAATATTAACTGTTCTTTTTATCCCAATTTCCACCAATTACCTTGTCTTATAATTCAAAGTTTCAAATTTCACGTAGCAAATCTAATCTTAGATTTAGGCCTAGTTAATAATTGCTAATTTCTCATCACAATCAGCTTAACTTGTGATGCATCACCCTTACATGCATGCACTCCTACATACATAAACAAAAAACATTTTAATCTAATCTCAAGCTGGCTCAATTCGATCGAAGTTTGACCAATTCAACTTCATGCTCCACTTATTAGTTGGTTTGTTAACTTTAACCTAGTTAGATTCAAGAAAAAAATCATTCCAGTTTTTTGGCAATCCTTGATATTTGAATTGAATTCCGAGTCCAATATCACATAATCAAGCCAAGCATTGAACCAATAAAAATGGACAACCGCATCCTAACTTACTGATTTGGGAGGAACATGACCATCAATCTTAAGGATTAACACCAACAAAATCTCAAAGAAAGATGTTCCCTTCCGATGCATTGATTTTGAAGTCAAAATTTTCACATCTAAATGAATTTAATGACTAGAACAACAACGAGAAATGTAATATTTTAGTACCTGTACAAGCTGCAAAGGTTCCCTTACTTACATTCACCGACAGCTGAAACCCTAATTTGTTTGTCAAGCAGTTGCTTATGTGTGAATGAGAGAGGAAATTCAGTTGAAACATTTCTATCGTCTAGCTGCTCTGTCTCAATAACCTGACCAAATAACTGAATTGATCCTTTTCTTGAATTCATAGTTGTCTTGCACGCACTAGCAATCTCCACTCCATTGTGATGGATTACTTCTTTAACCACTTGGGTTATACCGTCAGATCTTGATACATTTGGATAATATGCATTGTCAAAGCCATGGATATTATCAGAGAGCACCTGATTAATGCTCCTGGGCACCAAAAAAGACGATAGACTAGAGAAAATATGCCTGGCTCCCTGTTTGCCAGAGGGAGATTCACTGATATTGTATGGTGCTGGGATTAAGCTCTGCATCCCTGTGCTACCAAATCCTGTTATTGAGAAGGTCATGCTTCCATGTCCTTCAACGAATACCTTAAGGCCTTCAGTAAGCTTGAGCTTTTTCATGACGTGAAATGGTAGAACAGATGATATCAACTCCACTTGCCAAGGGTTTACAGCCCTCAATCCCTGTAGAACATCTTGTTCGTCCCATTTGATCTAATTGACAGGAGGAGGATTACATGATCAGATAACTAACAAATTTTAATAACAAGGGGAAAGAAAGAGAGAATGTTCAAAGTGAATCTAAAATGGAGGAAAAAAGAAATGTACTTCAGCTATTAAATCACATGCTGTAGGGTCAGAGAAATATATATAAGTTGTTGAAACCGTCTTAAGAAAATACTAACCATAAAAATGTAATCAAAATCATAAGTTCAAGAAAATATCATAAAATTATTTATTTCAAATTAGTTAGTTCTTAAGATAAAATTGAGCAATATAAACAATGTAATCTCGTATTCACTTGTAGTACCTAAAATACCGTTCATATTTAATTTTAGAGTTAGCTTTAACTCTTATTTTAAGATTTGGGACTAAATTGGTTCAATTTTTAATAGTTGAGGGACTAAATTAGAGCAATGCGAAACTCTGAGATTAAATTTGACATTTATCAATAGTCCAGGGACTATTTTAAGCTTTTACTCTTTCCAATAATTAATTGCTTTCCCACGTCTTGTTTCTTTGCTTCCTCCTACTATGTATGACGCATTGGGTTCCTTTTCATCGCCTCCACAACTAGCTACTCAATTTGTTTTCCCTTATCATGGTTGTTACTTCACCACCATCAATTCATATGGTCGTCGTTTCCCCTATGGCTCCTCCTGTGATGCAATCACCAATGCTTATTAATTCTCTTGTTGCTAGTGTCCCTCGATATTTCATTTAAGTTGTTGGGGAGTTGATGCCTTTAGGATCTCAACAAGGCTTCTTCCACCAAAATTTCACCCATTTTTCAACAAGGTTCAATCTCTCTCACCACATGTAATCCTTTCAATTTCTAGATAAACCATTTCTTATCTTCACTGATTTGGAGGTACTCCAAGTAGGCACCTCATTCCCCTTATTTTTGTGGGCAAGTTTAAGATTGGGGCATCCTTGATTTGAGTTTATTCACTCTTTCATGTCAAACTAGCATCTAGCTTGTGGATACTCAATTGGGCTCCTTGATCCAAACCATATTATTATCAGCTTATTGGTTAAAGCTGATTACTTTAGATTAATTTTGTATAGAAAGTGGATGAATTTCAGCAAAACCAAAGAATGACGCAAGAAATCAATATATATGTACTCATGCATATCTACAATTTGATAGGAAGTAAATGCAATTTCTATCAAATCAGCCAACAGCAAGAAGAATTTGGGAAGAAGAACACACCACAAATCCTTTTATTGCAAGAAATACGAAAGAAAATAGCAAGATACAGTTGAATTTTCAATTGGAGCGGAAGATATGGTTCTCTCTCCCAAGCCGTCGGCTAGAGCCCTCACAACCTAAGAACTTCTAATTTTAGCAAACACAAACATAATTTGAAATCACCCCATAATTAGCCTTAAATAGGCTCCCTTAATTCCCTCCCAAATCAACCCCCTTTACCTAAATAATTCCCTCTCATATTTGAATTCAAATTAGATCTCTTTCCCCAATTAATTCTCTTCCAATTGTAATTAAAATTTTCCTAAACAATTTCCCCTTGATTCCTCCTTACATAATAAATATTAACTCCCCTGAGCTTCCCTAAATAATTCCCTCTCAATTTTAAATTCAAATTAGACTTCTCTCCCTAATTAATTCCCTCCTAATTATAATTAAAACTTTCATAAGCAATTTTCCCTCCCTTTTCTTACCAGCCGCCCACCCTAGTGAGGCCCATCGGCTTAGTCGTCGGTCCATCAATACTCCCCTCCATAGAGCCACCTTGTCCTCAAGGTGGAACGAAGGAAACTGTTGTTGAAGCACTAGATTAATAGCAATGGATTAGAAAATGGACTAACATGGGATCGAACGATCCCTTCCTTGAGCATCTCCCTAAACAATCTCTCAATCTCTTCATTCTGGATTTCGGGATGACATCACAGATGAATACTGATAGGTGAGACTCCTTCCTTCAAGATGATAGCATGCTCACATTCCTGCGGAGGAGGCAACCCCTGAACTGGCTAGAACAACCCTTGATACTACTGTAGGGGTGGCTTAACCATGTCTGGTGCTTCCATCTTCTCCCCATTTTTTTCTCCTTTCAAACTCTGCAGCTCCACCAAAAATCTCACTCCTTCACCCTTTCCCCTCCTTAGAAGTGGCTCCAAAGGTGGCATCTTCTCTTCTTCCCCCAACATTTCCACCTTCTGATCTTCTCCTCTCTTTATCAGATTAGGGTATCCTCCACTCCCTTGGCCGGCAGTAGCTCCCCCAGCCTCTGACGACACTGTTTTGGTTTGGACCTCGAGCATCTTCCTCATCATCATCTCCATGATGGAAAACTTCCCATCGATCTTCTCATGGATGGCTGAAATTTGACTTTTAAAATCTGAAATTACATATTTCAATTGTCTAATCTCACATTCCAACACTTCTACCTTTCTTCCTGCCATAGGTACCTTGATCTATACTCTAATACCAATTTGATAGGAAGTAGATGCAATTTCTACCAAATCAATGAACCGCAAGAAGAATTTGGGAAGAAGAACACACCACAAATCTTTTTGCAAGAAATACGAAATGAAATATCAATATACAGTTGGATCTTCAATTGGAGAGGAAGATCCGACTCTCTCAAATCCTTAGCCACTGGCTAGAGCCCTCACCACCTAAGAACTTCAAATTTCAACAAACACAAGCATAATCTGAAATCACCCCATAGTTAGCCTCAAATAGGCCCCCCTAATTCCCTCCCAAATCAGCCCCCTCTCCCTAAACAATTTTCTCTCAGATTTGAATTTAAATTAGATCTATTTTCCTAATTAATTCCCTCCTAATTATAATTAAAACTTTCCTAAATAATTTCCCCTTGATTTATCCTTACATAATGAATATTAACTCCCCTGGGCTTTCCTTAAATAATCCCCTCTCAAATTTGAATTCAAATTAGATTTCTTTTCCTAATTAATTCCCTTTCAATTGTAATTAAAATTTTCCTAAACAATTCCCCCTCTCTCTTCTTGCCGGCCGCCCACCCTAGCGGGCCCCACTAGCTCAGCTGTCGGTCCATCAATTTCATGGAGATCCTATCATTTGATTAGCTTTATGATGCAGATGGAAGTGATCGCCTCATTTTGACTCATCCAAGGAACCTTCTATCACTCTTGATTTGAGTTTCTTTTCCTCAACTTCAACTTTGCCATTTTAACCAATTTGTATTATATTCTATGGGCTCTTTTGTGGAACCAGAGTGTTTAAAATCCCCCTTATTGAGATAATTTTTGTGGTTCATACCATCATCTCTTTTGCAGTCAAAGTAATTATTATAGATCTTCTAGAGGAGTCAATCATTCATTCCATTACTATTAAAGTCGATATAAGTTCCATTGAGATTGAACAACTTTCTTATTCAAATGATAGTCTTCCAAGTATTAAAGCCTAAGTGGACAGAATGTATCAAATCTTATTTTCAAAGAGGGGAAAAAAATTAAAAAAAAAATATCATCATTCTCCAAATTTCACTAGACTTCAAGAGAGAAGGCTCAAATGAGAGCTTTACATGGATCTAATATTCTATCAATGGATATTCTCTACTTTGTCTTAATGTTATCCTTAATTGTATTTTTCTGTACATTTTAATCAAACAATTCACTATAATTGCTACTTCCGTACTCTTCTCATTATCTGGTAATCATACAAAGATCTAATCTAAAAAAATCTCCTTATCATCAAGAAAAATTAGGTATAAGATATTATAAGTCCCACCTTTACAGCTTATTTTAGGAAATTAACAATCCAGATAATTCCATGAAAATTAACTTATTATTTACCCTCCTTCTATAATGTCCAATCAAAGGCTTGTTTGTGTGGATTGCGAAGATCGAATCGTAGCCCCATGCATTGGGTACACCCTTTTTAACAATTTTTCTCTCTCCTTCAACTTACATTGTTTAGACCTTACAATTTAGGGATTTGGTTTTGCATTTCAATTGAAGCCCACTAGATTTAATTTGTGACCCATCAACTAGCAATTATATAGACCAATGTGCCATCTTAGTATGCAATATAATTGGCCAATTGACTTTAAGAGTTCCCTAGATCAGCTAATAAAAGATAGACTCAATAGTTTCAAATATCTTTCAATTTTTTTCAAAAACCCGCTCAGGGCAAATAAAAAATATCCTTTCCCCTAAATGTGAACTCCAAAAGCCTCATGGCTCTTTAGCTTTGACAAATTTACATGAATGCCACATGATGTACCACAAACCAAGCACTAATTCCTAGTAATGAGGATTATCAATTGGGTTAGCTGTAGGGGTGTCAAGATTTGACCCGACCCAAAACCCGGCCTAGGAAATTTTGGATTCGGGTCAACCATCTGCCATTGGGGTCAGGTTCGGGTTCCAAAAGCCGACCCATTTCAAAAATCGGGTCGGGTTTGGGTTGACCTGAAAACCCGAAAGTGACCCGAGAACCCGCGCAGCCGTGCTTTTAACTGTTTGAGGTTTAGGTTTAATTCAACGACGTATCAATTTTTGAGTGGCCGTCCATTCTCTTCTCTCATTCAATCGTTTTGTCAACTTCATTCTCAGTTCTTTGTCATTCTCTTCTCGACTTCGTTTGTTTCCCTCTTTGCTATTAGCCTCTTACTCTCTCCTCGGTTTTGCAGTAATTGTCGGTGCATAAAGGCTACATCTCAGTGGAAGTTCACGAGCCCAAAAAATTACATTTATTTATATCTCTAATCTCTTTGTCTACTTAGGGTTTTCTACTGTTTTCGTGTTGATGGATTTGGAGGTTACTAGAGTCTAGGATTCATGTTTTCTCACCTCATCTTCCAATTTTCGTAAACATTCTTTTATTCTTTAACATTCGCAAGGTTTTTGAAATTAGGGTTTTTGATATTAGGTTTTTTCTATTTTTTAAATTATTTTCAATTTTTTATGGTTTAAGGTTCAGTTCACAGTACATTTGTTACTCTACAAACTATTGTTGGAATCTTCTCTTCATGTTTAGTTTAGATTTTAGGGCGAAATGGTGAATCTGTGGCTCTGTGCTGACTACTGTAGTGCTATTGTATTGTTGTTGTCATGATTCGGGAAGTTATGCTTCTGTAGAAGTTCTGTCATAGTCTTCTTTAAGTTCAAAGTTATGTGTACTGTGTAATTTTGTCATTCTATGGTAGATTGGTAGTTCTATGCTATACTTCTGTAGTTCTATAGTTTTGTAGTTCTGTCGTCTTTGATATGCTTCTCAACTTTTGTAGTTATGTAGTTCTGTAGCTATGTTGTTCTTCAATGCATAGTTAAGTGCTTCAATGCAATTTGGTGTTTATGAGTGCCTTGGTTCACTGATTAAGTGCATAATGATATTGCTGGCAGAGTTTTGGTTAAATGCTACATAATCTTTGGTTGTTCAATTGTGTATTACTCTTTGTAACTAATAAATAATAACTATGTTTAATTTCATTTGTTAGATGGAGGACTCCAATGTTGTTGTTGACAGTACTCTTATTCTTGAAAATGTATATGTTGTTAATGAAGGAGATGAAGTTGAAATAGATACTAATTTTATTGATGATGTTGATATTTGTGATGGAGATGTTAAAGAAAGTGTTCTTAAGAAAACAAGGATGACTTCCACAGTATGGGGTCATTATGAGATGTTACCTCTACCTGTTGAAGGTAAACAAAGATGTAAATGCAAAAAAGGTGATGCAACTTACCAATGTGATAGTAAGAATGGCACTGGCAACTTAAAACATTATTTGCAAATTTGTAAGAAGAGAAGTACTCATGATATAGGCCAGTTAATTTTGCAGTCAAGTTCTAGCTCACCTATTTCCTTAACCAACACTAAGTTTGACTACCAAGAGTTTCATGAATTATTCACTACTGCCATTATCATTTATGATCTACCATTTCAGTGTGTTGAATGGGTCGGTGTACGTGCATTACTTCATTATCTCTGCCCATACCTACAGGTAGTGTCTTGAAATACACCTAGAAGTGATTGTAAGAAGATATACATTAGGAAGAATGCCAACATTCAATCAACCTTAATTAGATGTACTAGCAGAGTTTACTTAACTTCAAATCTTTGGACTTCTATCAACACTGATGGTTTTATTTATTTGACTGTACATTTCATTAACAATACTTGGCAACTACAAAAAAAGATTATTAATTTTGGTTTCATACCTCCCGCACATGATGAGATTGCATTGTTTGAGAAGCTTCAAACTTTTTTTAACGAATGGAACATTGAGAACAAACTTTTTTGTATAACTCTGGATGATGCTTCCACTAATACTATTTCAATGGATTTTTTAAGAAATCGTTTGAACTTGAGAGGTGGATTGCTATGCAATGGTGATTTTTCACATGTTCGATGTTGTGCTCATATAGTAAACCTTATCATGCAAGAAGGGATGAAAGAGATAGATGTTTTTATCTCTAAGATTAGCGAGAGCATCAAGTATGTGAAAGGCTCCCAAGCTACAAAACAGAAATTCTTGGATTGTGCAAGAGATAGTTGTCTTAATTCCAATAGGGGTTTCTGCCTTGCTGAGTTGCTGAATTGTCTTTACTGCTTTCTTCCTTGCAACTTTTTGAATGCAGGATGCAAAATTCGCCTTGTTGCATTCTCATTACAGTTGTCTTTATGGTTTCTGAAAGGATTGAAGCTGAGTTGCAATGATTAATAACCTTCTAAACTGAGTGTGAAGTCATTTGGAGAAAAAATTATTGCAACCAAGTGGCATTTGTATTATCTTCTAATTAAACAGATACTAATTAAGTGTAATACAAAATGTTGCCTTGATGCAATAGTAATAATATTCATTGTTGACTCACATTTCAATATTTTATTACTTGATGAATATGACTCGGAGGGTTAATCTGAGCGATTTACTCAAGCTTTCTGCTCTCTCATGAATTTATAATTTTATCTATTTAACTTTTTTGTGCAGTTAAATCTACTGGAAGGTGGAAGCAAAATTAATCTCTATGGGGTAGGAGTTCAGAGTTCTTCAAATTTAAATTTAGTATACTTTGATTTGTAATTTTTAATTTATAATTTATGATGTATAATTTATAATTTGTAATTTGAATTTTGTATTTTGTAGATTGTGTGTTGTAATTTATGAATGCTATAATTTTAATAATGCATAATTTCATATTTATAATTTGTAATTCTAAATGCTATAACTCTTAATTCTTATAATATATAAAATATATAATTTGAATGCTATAATTTTTTTCATGTATTAGTAAGTTATCAAACATTTAAATTTTCTCTATTTTCTATAATTTAAGAATTAAGGTTAATTAATTAATTTAATTAGTTTAATTTGAAGCAGAAATAAAAAAATCAAAATAAAACGGGTTGGCAGGTCATTTCGGATTCGGGTTCCCAACCTGTTTTCTTAAACGGGTCGGATTCTAGATAGGCCATATGATGATGGGTCATTTTTGGATTTGACCCAAACTCGACCCAAAAACCCATTTTGACACTCCTATTTGGTTGGGCCATAATGCAATTCAAATCCAAATTAAGTTCTCATAATTATGAGTTAAATTTGAATTTAAAAAAAGACGAGTAAAAGCTCAAAATAGTCCCCCAACTATTGATAAATGTCCAATTTAGTCCCAGAATTTCACATTGCTCCAATTTAGTCTCTCAATTATTAAAAATTGAACTAATTTAGTCCCAAAGCCTAAAATAAGAGTTCAAGTTAACTCCAAAGTTAAATATGAAAGGTATTTTATGTATTACGAGTGGATATGAGATTACATTGCTTATATTGCTCAATTTTATCATTTAATAAATTATAATACATATTTAATCTACTAAATAATAAGGATGAATAAACAGTGAAAAAAATATATTTTTTAAAAATCTAACATGATAAAAATTATAATTTCATATCATTTAAATATAATAAAAATATCACAAATCAATTTCATATCATTTAGTACATTCACAAATCCAATTTAAATTATGTTTTAATTTTAATTTATATTTTAAATGAACATTACTTATTAATTCTAATTTTAATTACTGTTAATAAATTATAATTAAAAAATATATAATTAGAAAATAATTTAATTACGAAATAATTTCTTAATTTTTATTTTGATTATATTTTTAATTATTTATGAGTTAATTATTAATTTAAATTATTATTATTAATTAACCATTA
Source organism: Dendrobium chrysotoxum (assembly GCA_019925795.1). NCBI lineage: Eukaryota > Viridiplantae > Streptophyta > Magnoliopsida > Asparagales > Orchidaceae > Dendrobium > Dendrobium chrysotoxum. The sequence continues at coordinate 46,519,769 of CM034297.1, read as the reverse complement.
TGAATAATATAATTAAAATATAAGTTAATTATCAATTAATCTGAGTAATTAAAAATTTATTAATTACATCATATTCTTAATTAATTTTCATTAAATAGTTAAACAAAATTAATTTGTTCATATATTATATTTCTTTGGCAATGCTTGTTCTGCTACCTAGCTATAATTGGAGGTTTGCTTTTCCTCTTCTCCAACTGTTCATTGCTCTTCGACTTCGCCTGCTTCGCATGAGAGAGAGAGTTTTGAACAAGTCACTAAATAACTCCTTCGCCTCCTTCGACGACATTCCTTCCTGCCATATCTGAAGTAGCACCTCGTCGTTCTTCTATATGATCGAAAGTTACGACGAGAGCTTGCACATTGTGAAGGTAGTCATCTTTCTTCCTGTATCCAAACAGTCCTGCAGGGTGTCTTGCTCACATCGTGTCGTCTGTCTCGCAGCCGCACCCGAATCCGGAATGCGAATCGAAGCACGCCTTACTCTCACGTGTTGCCCTAGGTTGCTCACATCTCATTCTACGCGACTTCACCTTGCACAAATTGGTCTCCAGGGAGTATAGCGGGAAGGCGTCATGCAGGTAAAAATTCATTTTATCTAAATGCCCACAAATAAGCAAACCTCTCGAGCTTTTCTTATTAATTTAAATGACAAGTCGTTCCCGGGGACTTAATTGGCCAATTTTTAATAGTTGAGGGACTAAATTAGAGCAATACAAAACTCTACGACTAATTTGAACATTTATCAATAGTCGAGGACTATTTGGAGCTTTTACTCAAAAAATAAAATTAGAGCTTACATAGAGAGGCCAGCCAAGTTAGGCTTGGATATGCCTAATTAAATACTTTTATTGGCCATTGTTAACATGAAATACTCCCTTCTTCATCTCTCGGTGAATCACATCTTTCATTTCCACTTTCTCTGCAATATCTATTCTCCCAATGCTTAGAAGGTCTACTCCCATTTCATTAATCACAATCAACATTGCTAAAGAATCCCTTTCCAAAAATTGTTCATTGTGCAGCCACCTAACACACACAACTATGATGAAATGGTGTTCCTTCTAATTTTCCTTTAGTTAATTGATGTATTATATTATTTTAATGTTCAAATTCATCATATTTGAACAGCTGGAAGTTGTATAGCTATGTTGTCATATTTTTGTTTAAATTGATTAGGAACACTAATATTTCTCTCATATTGCATGAGTAATCCATTAAATAGGGCAAATAATTATGTCTAAAATTAAAAATTAGCTAAATAATCACTAGAATTTTATTTAGCTCAAATTCAAAATTGATTTTCTTTGACTTGAGGATGTATTGCTAGAAAAAAATTTGATACAACTCAACTGGCTTGATATATTATATGTACGCATGCATATTTGCATCTTCAAATATCTATACAAGCGTATAGACATATATTCATGTATATGTAAACATATAGGCTCTCTCTCTCTCTCTCTCTCTCCATACATACATTATATATATGTATATGCACGCACGTTTATGCATGTGTTGTGTGTGTACATGCATTACTAGCCCGAATCACCTTGAAAGTTGGCTCAATATTAATCAACTTGAACTTGACTAAAAATTGACTTGTATCAAAATCAAGGATTTCAATTTCAAGTTCAAGCAAGCTCACTCAAAGTTGATTTGATATCACCCTCATTGTTAAAATGAATCTTTACATATTAAAAGGCATATTTTTTAAATCATTATAATGCTTTATGGTCATTTATCAAGCATCAAACCATTGAGATTCTTCAAAATGACTAACCCATTCAATTTATTAAAGAACGTCATGGTTTTATAAACTACACATTTCCTGTTTCCATGGAACTTGATGTTCAAGCAATAGAACAAAAATCTACATCTTACTGATTATGTTTCCTCATTTTATCAAGTACCTCTAATTGCATTGTGAATAGGTGAATAGAGCATCAACACATCTGAGCTAGTACTCATAGTAAAATGCCTAATTTTTCCTCCTACTTACAGGCAATGGATATATGAATGAGAAGAAAGCAATATAAGCCATCAGGTGTGAAATGCACCTTTCATGGAATGTGGATTTTAGATAATTCATTAAAGAACTCGATGTCCTGGTATTTAAACCCATTCAAATGGCTAGCTTTTCTAAGGTATCATGAGTGTGTCTTTTGATCTTTGGTGTTTGGTATAATGTAAAACAAATCTAAGTTTTTCTCTAGGCATTTTAAATACCTCCAACAACTCCCTTCTGATGAATATGGGATTGGATGAATTCCAAATCCATTATCTGCAAATGATCTCATGCATCTTAGCAACCTCGTCGCCCTCTATCAAGAAGTTTATGCACTTGCAAACTCATCATCTTGTCGTCCTTGTGCTCACATCTCAACATCCCTAGAGTCATCATCATGACCTCGCGTCCTGGTGTCCTCATGTCCCAACGTCTCTATACTCATCCTCGAGGTCACAACCAGGCATCCCTGTGCTCATTCTCATGGCATCCTCGTAACCTCATCACAGACCCCACCAGCACTATTGATTGTGCAGATGCTATCCAGTTGTTGCGCAATCGATTGTTTAAAAAAAATAATAAAGAACAAATTTTAAAAAAATGGTAATATAAAATATCAATTTAAAATAATACATTAATACAAAAGTTTAGATTAATCATACTTACAACCAAACACAAAAAATGATTTCCTATATTTATTTTACAACCAACCAAACAACTCTCAGTATTCTAAATATATTGTATTTAATATACATTACATTTAGAATACATCAATATTCTACTTGCAACCAAATAGCCCCTAGATAAAAGTGTTGTTACGTACAGCACAATAGTCCATCTATAACAGCACAATAAAGTTCATGGGCTAGCTCTATAGGCCAATTGGATGGCTCCATCCAATTGATAACCCTAACGATGGGTTAAAAAAAACAAGAAGTTGGCAACAATTGCAATTTGGGCTTTGTTTGAGGGAGTTATTATAGTAATTGTAGCGAGAGGTGTACATGAGTTGCACCGAGCTCAAGTCACCCCCATTCTTGAGCTTAAATATGACAACTCAATCAAGTTCAAGTTCAAGCTCGAGCTCAAATTTAATTCTACAACTTTAAGTTAGCCAACTAATTTATCATGCAGAGAAAAGATGATTTCATTTCAAGTAATTGTTGTAATAAAATGATAAAAAAAATTTAAAAATTAGAGGTGAAATATAAGAAATTAGTTGAGACAAGATAGAGAGAGAATTTTTAATGATTTTGCATCTATATAATCTTGTTGCAGGCTAGATTATTCGCGATAATAGAGTGAGTGAATTTTTCATCTTAACGAAGCAAGGATATCCAACAAACAAACATGTAGTTGAAAAGAGGGCAGAAAAGCACCAGAAATTTTTTATGTGGAAAACTTGAAGTGGGAAAAATCACGGGCCCTCGCCCAGGTGAAAAGATTCCACTAAATTTAAGTGAATTACAAATGTTGACCCATCCCTTGACATAGAGGCGATGGAATTACAATAGTTTGGATAGTTGGACATAAGTTCAAAGGCAGTCGGCGGAAGTCTGACGGCAATCGTGCAGAAGTTCTGCGGACGAACGGTGATCCGGCGGTAGTCGACGGCCGGGCGGTGGTCCGACAATGGTCGGGTGGAAGTCTGGCGGCCAGGCGATGGTCTGATGATGGTCGGGCAGGAGTCCGATGGCGGTCGGCGGAATAAAATTAATTATTTCCTTCTTTAATTTTTTTAAATTAAAAAAATTTGAATTTATTTTGAAATTTTTTTCTATCTTCGAAAGTTTTAAAAAAGAAACAAAATTAGTTTAATTAAAAAAAAGGTGTCCCTTTAGGATAGGTGGCACAGTAACCACCTCTAAAAAAAGGGCAAAGAGGGGCACTGTCACGAGCCCCAGCACACAGGCGGTTTAGCGCGCCTGTACTAACGGTAGTGGGTGGCAGCCAACAAATTTGACTTCTAGTTTGTGTTCGAGCCTGATTTTTTTCTCGAACTGTCCGTTCCGGACATTTTTGGGGTCCCCAGGACTTTTTTTCTACGATCCAGACTCAATTTTGACATTTTTAGGGCCCAACAAAGCTTCTACAGTCAAATTCGAGTTGTTTCAAAAGTTTTGAAAGGAAATTTTTTGATATTTCCTGCTCCAATCGTCACACCAACTTTAAGGAATATTAGCATCACAATCAGGGATATTTTACTTGGTTCACGGCCCAGAGGGGAGGTCCACGTTGGCGACCAGGGAGCGGTCGTGCCTTATAATTATCCGAAAATTATAATTTTATAGCCCAACAAATTGAAAGACTCAAACATATTGTAATTCCGCCCGAACGTCCTTGGACTTCCGCCCAAACGTCATTAGACCACCACCCGGCCGCTCGACTGCAGGACTTCTGCTTGAACGTCGTCAGACTTCTGCCTAACCGCCGTCAGACTTCCGCCCGACCGTCGTAGGAATTCCGCCCAACTCTCCAAACTATTGTAATTCCATCGCCTCTCAGTCAAGAGATAGGTCAACATTTGTAATTCACTCAAATTTAGTATAATCGTTTCACCTAAGCGAGGCTTAGTGGTTTTTCCCTCTTCGGGTTTTCCACGTAAAAAAATTCTAGTGTTTTCTGCTCTCTTTTCAACTACATGTTTGTATGTTGGATATACATGCATCGCTAAGACGAAAAATTCACTCACTCTACCACCGCGAATATTCTAGCCCACAATAAGTCTTAATATATTTTAAATGTATTTTATATTAAACTTTTTTTAATGACTGGGTAGATAAGCTGACATTAAGTTGGGTTAGTCCAAACTTGATTTGTTAGTTAAGTGAAATCTCACAAATCATGAATTGAGCTGAGTCAATGCTGGCTTACGGGCCAGTTTGATTGATTTACATCTCTGCTATCACTTGCCTACTTCCCAGAGACAGATGAATACACCTTTAAAAAAAGTGACACTTTTGATCAGTATTTTGTCGGTATTTCTTTGTATTCATACTCAACAGAATCATTGTTTAAAATTGCGCAATATGAGGCTCGCCTTGAGGCCCGCCTTTGCGCAATTCCACTGAAAAACGCCTTAAGGCTTACGCCTTGAACCTTTTTATGAGGCTTGCGCCTCAACTTGGTTGAGCCCCGCCTTGAGAAGCGCCTCGCCTCGCTGGCGTGAGGCGGTACGCCTCACCTACTTATATTTTTTTTTGCTAAAACTTACCTAAATCCTAAACTAAAGCCCCAAACAAATCACGCCTTAATGCAACCCCGAGCCACAACAACTTCCTCTCGACTGCCTCGACCCATGGTTTAAAATTGCGCAATAAGAGGCGCGCCTTAGCGCAATTTTAAACTTTTAAACCTCAAAGCCTACGCAATGAGAGCTGGTATTGAGGTGTACGCCTCAAGTTCACTAAGGCACGCCTCGCCTCATGTTTTAGAGGCGTCCGCCTCTTAAAATAAAAAAAAAATCATTTCTCACATAATTTCTGTAATACATATCACTGAAAATTTTACAATGCAAATCACATACGAACTTTAAAAATAAGCAGAACTTCAAAATTACTCTTACAATAAGTGAAGCATTATGTTTAGGGGTTTGTTTTGAGTATATTTCATGTTGTCTTATTATTGGGATATTTTGATTTCACTTCATATCTTGTGCCTTTTTATGTTTTATATTATTTACTCATTATATTTTATATTATTTACTCATTAGTATATAAAAAATTTATCATTTTATGTTTACGCAATTTTTTGATTTTGAGGCTTACGCCTCGCCTCACGAACGAAAAACGCCTCAATACCCGATTACGCAATTTTAAACATTGAACAGAATACAACAGCAGAATAATACAAAATAAAAATAGTAATCTAGCGCAACAAGAAATTTATAAGCTATATACACCTAGTAACGTCCCCTCCCATTTGCGTTTTTCTTTTTTTTACAACGCCAACCCTAGCAGCTGGAATATTTTCAATAAAACAACCCACAACAAGCATCCACAGCACAACAGACAACAGACAACGAACAAAAACAAATAAAGAAAAGTTCAAACAGAAGCTGCTCCTGTCATTTTTTTGAACTTCCTAGGGGGCCTGCGTCAGCAGGCTACAGAGCATTAAAGCAACGAGATAATTGTGGAATTGCAAATTTTTTGATCATATTAAAAAAATTTACATAGAAATCTCTAAATTTTTATCTATTTATATATCTAATATTTAAATTTATATATTCATTTTCATAACATCCTAATATTTAAATATATATATATATATATATATATATATATATATATATATATAGCATATATGTAAATCTGTCGATAAAAACAAAGAAAAATACTACCTCGAGCATTCGCCACAGTGAACGGGCCCACCGGCCGCGCTCCTGTACAGCAGCGCAGGATATTGTCCCCTGCAACCACGTCGTCCTCGACGAGTCTCCCGACTCCACCGCCATCTTTATTCTCATTCCCGGCCCCCAAGGCACGACCATCGCCGCTTCCACCATCTCCTTCGCCACCACAAACGCCAGCAATCCAACCATAGGGTAAAAAAGCACCTCGAAAGGCTTTCCCATATCCGCCAATCTGACGGCCTCGATCACAGATTCAGGCAGGACTCTCCCCCTATTCCTCAAAAATACCTCATCTTTACAACTTCCGCTCTCCAAACTTATCGGTCCTCCATAGCTCCGTACAGTGCGGCGGATCCCAACAAAAAGTTCCCCGGCAAGATTTCGTATAAACACGACCGTGTCCCCTGATATCAATTTTTTACTATTAACAAAATCACTCCAACCCGAGGTGAGGAGATGTCGGCGTGGTGTACCGCGGTAGATGTGTCGGAATTTCCAGGTTTTTCCATGAACATCAAGGACAAAGATGGTTTGGAATGGCGGATCCATCATATGGTCGAGAGGAGGAAACATGGACTCCGCGCAGAACCGTGGTACTGACAATCCGCCCCCACTATTCGCGTCGCTTGGAGTGAGCACCTTAGCGAATGATGAAACCGACGATTCGTCGTCTGGCCACATGGCAGTGGCGGCATTGGATGGGCGGGGATCGAGGGAGATCTGAGCGTAAACTTCGTCGCTGTCTTGATTGGCAAGGAGGGAGATGCCGGTGACGTTGCATTGAAAGAAGGATGGGAATCGGAGTAGCGAGGAGAAGTCAGGAGGGGAAGTTGCGTGTTCGGCATGGCCTTCTGGGAAGTAGAAGACGCCCGAACCGATCGCCGGGAGTCTGGTGGAACCACCGGCGCAAGCCTTCCAGATGCTGTAATCTAGTGAACGGGATATTCGGGATGACAACATTAGGATTTAGGTAAGCGTTTATAGGGATTGGAGGGTGATTTCCGGCTGTGATTTGAGACGACGAAGGCGTTTTGTGGGAAAGAGGACGAAGGCCTTGAGGGGAAAGGAATTATGAAGAAAGAGAACGAAGAGACTGCGGTACAGTTCTGCTTCTTCGGGTTTTAACAGCGAAAGTGCCACCAGACACTGAGGAGAAAGGACAATAGATATTTAACGTTTCTTTAAATGTTAAAAATAATACGTTTAGCTTTAAAAAAAATGAATTATTTTGAAGTTTTTATATGTGTTACATCTAAAATTATTCTAATTATATATCTAATATCTAAATTTTATTATTTACTTATCTATCACCTAAATAATATTCCATTCCTCTAAAATGCCACTCTGTTGACTCCCGCAAACGCCCCCAGCCGACCTGCATTTCACAAAACCCTCTCCTTCTTCGCTTGAGCAACTGCCTTTCTCGTCAGAACCCCACACATCTTTTTAGAGCAGGTACTCACACCTCTCCACGCCTAGGTTTGTTTTTCATCTTTTTCATTTCTTCGTTGTTGTTTTTCATCATTCTTCATGCAGAAAAGCTCTCCACTTTATTCCTAGAGCTGCTATTCAGATCCTAGAGAGATAAAGCTCTTAATTTTGAGTAGCGTTTGTGTTGTTTACATCCATTGAAAGTGTGGTATATGAAGATAATTGCATTCCAAATTTATTATTGATGTTTTCTTTTGGTGAATGGGTTGGTTTTGTCTCTGTTCCTCTTAGATTTGTATACTGAAATGCAATCTCCATTTAGTTTGATCAAGTTTTGTAGCTCTTAAGCTCCTTGTTGACTCATGCAACTCTTTAGTTCTATATTTTCTCTTCTTTCTCATATTCTATTTAGTAGTCATGCCAATGGAAGGAGAAACATCACATGAATGGCATAGCATAAGTGAGCTCATAATTAGGGACTTGGAATTGGATCCATTCTCACCGGACAATGATCACAAAACTAAAGTCACTCTGGATTCCTTTGATACTATCCTCCTGGATGAAAACTTAGAGAAGAAATTCTCTTTTCTACCAGTTTTCTGCCAGTTTGCTTTGTTACACAGTTACAGTTGTGAAATCTAGGTAGTTGTTTGATGATTTTCTTCAATGGGACTTCACCATATAGATTTATGAATCAGAAAATTATTTGTGGATGGTATAATGCTTAGAATTTCATTAAGAAACTCCATAGTTAAGCGTGCTTATCTCAAAGAAATCTTGGGATGGGTGACCTCTTAAAAAATTACACCAACAGAACATAATTGTGAGACCCTTAGACTAAAGCGAATAATATCTTGATAGTTAAGAATTTTGGTTGTTACAAATTGTATCAGAGCAATGCACCAACTGGAAGATAGTAACTAAGTGTGATATAAGACAAAGTATTATGCTATGGCAGCCACCTCTTGAAACTTGTATGAGACAAAGTGCTATGTAGCGGGAGTCACCATTTGAACTTGTAGGAGCTACCTCTAGAATCCTATATGCTTAGTGGATGATTTTAGGATAAAGATACTGACGGGGACGTCAGTTACTTAAGTGTGGAAGATTATGAAACCCCGTAAGTAAAAGAAGTTAAACTCTTAAACATCGAATCGCCTTTTGGTGTAATTGTTAGAATTTCATTAAGAAACTCTGCAGTTAAATGTGCTCGTCTCAGAGAAATCCCGGGATGGGTAACCTTCTTGGAAATTACACCAATATGACAAAATCATGAGGCCCTTAGGCCAAAGCGGACAATATCTCAATAGTTAAGAATTTGGGTTGTTACAGTATCTATCAATGAGGTCTTAGAGGGATAGAGGGGAAGTGATGAGAGTATGATATGCAATGGAATTCTATATTGTTTAGTTTACTCATTTTTTGAAAGGCCAACGATATTAAGTGTTTTTGTACTTTCTATAGTATTTTTTGTAATTTTGGAAGGCCAACAATCTTACATAGTTCAGTTTGCCTTTATAATCCATATTCTGTCAATGGTATAAATGCTTTCAAAATGTTTTTTCTCAAATTATATAAGTGGTGTACAAGTTTTACTATAATTGATAACATTTGGTGAAAACTGGAAAGTATTATTCTACTTTAAGAATTTCTAATCATGCAGCTCTATATTACTCTTGAATCCCATCAAATTTAAATAGCATGCTTCGTTTGAATCTAAGGCCAATGATTTGAGCCTTTTAATTTTTAATCCATTTCATTTCACTCAAGTTCCCAGCAATCAATCGTAGCCAAAGAGAGTGACTCAATTCTAGTGAATAGTGATATTAAAAGATAGTTCCAATTAAGTTGTATTGAAAGCACTCAATCAAGTACACATGGAAGGAGGATAACAGAACAAGCTATTTACCCATGAAAGCACATAATCAACTGAATATGCAAGTAGGATAACTTGAATCACTTCAACATTCAAAAGTTAATAATTAAATTTATAATCTATAATTTTAAATTAGGTAAAAATAAGAATGATTGATTAAGTTTAAGTATTGGTATTTTTTTAAACTAGAAGTATAGCTTTGATTTATTTTTACTAATTCTAGATAGTGATATATTATCCTATATTTTAGTAATTTTAGATTGTCACTTTTAATTTTTATTAATCACTTAATCAGAATTACAAACTTGTGTTTACTTGAGGACAAGCAAGAGTTTAAGCTAGGAAAGATTTAATAATTGTAAAGAATGATATATTTTATGTGTTAATTTGTCTATGAAAACATATTTTAGTTGTATTTGTGTAAGAAAATACAGAAAATATGCAAAATTTTAAAGTATGATACATCACCGCGGCATTAGACACTATACCACCGTGGCGCCATCGTTTGACACCATCGGAGTGCCAAAATATAGACATAGTGGCACCCAATCTCTATTTGACAGTGTCGTAGTGCTGGAGGAGTCAGCGCCGCAAAGCCCAGTCTCTGCCTATACAGCATCGCGATGCCAAACTTCAGTACCGCCAAGTCAAGGGGAGTGCCACGTGGACACCACAATACTCAACTGTCAGCAGCGTCGCGATGCTACAGTTGTAATTGTTTAGGCCATGATCTGCCAATGAAGTGACATGTTAATTTATTAAACAGTGGATCTAGGTTAGCAAGCATTGCGGTAAAGGAAACCCTTTAGCACTGCGACATTGATTCATTTTATTGGCACCGCGGCGTAAGTGTCTCCACGGCGCCATAATCCATTTTTTATTTTTTTTTATAAATAGTCCATTTATAATATTAATAGAGGAGTTTAGTCACTTGTTTAATTTCAGTATGCTCTGATTTTTTTTAAGAGTGACAACTAAAAGAATTCATAAAAATACTAGATACATTTCATTAGAATGCTTGGCTTATATTTGTGGAAGTAATTCTGTAAGTTAAAGGATGAGTGTAGAAGAGCTCAGTGAACCCATTCGATGATATTTTTTTTCCTGTATTTTTTTATGTAATTAATGAAAATGAATTTACTTCACTTATTCTTCATGTCTGGCTAAATTTTAAATTCTATAGTTTTGAATTGATGGTATAAATTGAATGTGGAGTACTAATGAATTCTCTTCATCAATAATTTTATAATATTTTTAATATATCAAGTCTTCATTTAATGCACATAGTGGTCATATGTGTAGTTAATATCAGTTGTAATATGGAGCCTATGAATAGGAAAGTAGGCGTGTGATGCAAGCATAGGCATAGTGCTTACCAGGTATTAAATTTATATAAATGAATTATCATGAGGGGATTTTAACAGTATATGTTTTACTTACTCTTCTAAGATTTTCATAAGGTGACAGATTATGGGAGTTTAGAATAGTATTAATGTTGGAAGGTTTAATATATCTTTTGTCTCTTCAAACTTAACTGAGCGGTCGTGATGCATATGCTCTGAATAACATCAATATAAAAGAGAATCATTAGGAAATATATTATATTTACATTTCATCAATTCAAAATAATTTATCCAAATAGTATTTCATTTAATTATTTTTTATTTTAAATTAAGTAATTGAATCTTTACCAAAACTTATTCTTATTGAGTAGGATAATTATTATAGTTGAAGTAAACAATACTAGTATTTGCAAGTAAATATTCTTCCTCGTGTGATCGATACTCTACTCTATCACTATATTAATTGATTCGGCATGTATACTTGTGTATATTAAGTGGGGCTTTTATAATTTTTATATCAAATAAAATCTAAGCATTATTTAGGAAATGATAGTGCCCTAAATTATTTTTACAATTCTTTATATTACTCCACCTCCCTCATCAACCAGTAAAAGTTAAAAGGAGTGTGAAAAAGCTCAAAAGCATGACGGATAAAGGTAAGGAGTCCAAAAAACAAATGTGAAAAAAAAAAAAAATTCTTGAGGCAAGATAGGAAAAAAATGCAGGGCTTATAATTCTTAGTTGTATAAAGAGTACTTATGAAAAGAAGGGAATGAGATAGCCTTATTATACATAACCAAATCAACTCAATTAGTTATATAATTCTATCTAGGTTAGGATCGGACATTAACAACTTAGTGTACTAAATCACCTAGGTGTATTAATCAAATTCATGAGTATATATAAATCTCTATCTTAAGAAATATGATATACATACAAGTTATCTATCATTGAGTGAGAAAGACCTCCATAAGCATTTGACTAGTTATGTTATAAATAGGCACCAATATTTAGGGTTTTGATCATTCACATGCTCTACTTTATATCTCATCTAAATGATATAAAGACAACATTTTCATTTAAAAAATGTCTAGGGAGGACTTTAATTTTAATAAAAATAATTTTCTAAATTACTTTTTTAAGTTGATTATCAATTTATTAAAGTGAAAAAATATCTTAAGAGTTTATTACGGACATATGATTCCCAAATAAATAACACAATAGTAAACAAAATGAAAAAATCACAAAAGAATTATAAAATATTATAAAAGTAATAAAAATTTATAATGTGATGGATATAGGATAAAAATACATGTTAGTGTAGTTGGGCAATTCCTTATATAGATTCATCTTAAAAACTAAAAAAGAAATATAAAATTAGTTGAGCTTTTAAATATATTTTATGTATTCAAATTCTATATAAAAAAATGGTAACAATATACGAACCAGTGAATCCCTCTACTTGTAGTCAATGGCGGAGCCAGAAAATTTATTCAGGGAGGGGCCCCGCCCGGGGGGGGTTAATTTATATTTTTAAAATTTTCCCTCAACTATTTTCATCCAGGCTTAGGACCGGCATAGGCAGTTTTAATTTTTTTAATATTTTATTTAAAAATATATAATATTAAATATAAGATATCAAATAATTTATATTTTATAATGTCTACTCTTCATATTTCAAAATATTTGAATGATTATTTCATTATCAATACAATCTAAAATTTCTTTCTCAATATAAGCAATTAATATATCATTCAGCCATTAATCTCCAATTCTATTTTGCATCTGATTTTTTATAATATTCATAGCAAAAAAACCTCTTTTGACGCCTGTTGTTGCAATAGATAATACTAATGTCAATTACAGTAGTCTAAAAATAAGATGATATATTATATCCTTCCTACTTTGAATCATTTTCTCAGCAAGACTTTATATATCTTTTAATGAAGAGAACTTATCATCAAATCGCATATTCATAATACAAGTGTCCAACTGATTTTCAAGAATTGCCTGATTAAAAAGAGTAAAATTAATTGGACAAAATTATGCCATTTTAATCAACTTGTCTTTGTTGAATGCATAAAAATCATTATTAGGATTCAAACAGGCTATAGACAAAAGTAACTTAGTATTTACTTCTATAAAATGATTGTTCAACTCTTGAAGTTGTATATTAATAACTGTGTAGAAAATTTCAACTCGAAAATGATATGAATTTGTTATATCATGAGCTCTATGATAGGGTCGACCATAAGCAACCCATCTATCATCCATATGTGAAATATTTATTTTCTGTTGCTCACAAAATGAAGTTACTGTTGCAAATCTGGTTTTGATGATGACAAACATGTTTCCAGTGTGTTTTGCTTGGCTAACCCGTTTCAGGCATAAAAGATCACGAGCCACTCAAGCCAACTCAAGATCGGGTCCAAGTGTGTCCAATATACTATTTTTCTTTTTCTTGAGTCAATTGTAATGTAACTGATCCTCCAGCTAAGTAACCTTACACACACACACACACTCAGGGGGAGAGCTTGAGTGAATTAGAGTTTCTGTTCATTTTTTGTTCAGATCGTCCTAGACGATATTCACATCGTCCTGGATGATCAGGTAAAAACAGAAACCCTAATTAGAGCGACTAAGTTAAGAGGGTCTGATTAAGCAGATCGTCCTGGATGATCTTTGGATCGTACGGGATGATATGCTCAAATAAAAAATTCTCAGCCGCCAGATCAAGTTAGGCAAGTTTTTATTTTAAGTTATTTGGTCTGATCGTCCCGGACGATACGTGTATCGTCCTGGACAATTCAGTATAATCAGGCCTAAATTAATATGATAATTAAGGAAAGCAATTAATATTTCATTGATACGATCATATAGTCCTGGACGATTGTAGGATCATCCTGGACGATCATGATCGTCTAAGTGCATTTCAGCTGTACGACCCGAACTGTGCTTAGGACGATTTGGGCACTTTTTGAACTAATCGTATAGGACGATGTCCATATCGTCCTGGACGATCAAGTCATTTTTTGGTCGTCCAGCACAAGTTTCTTTGGACGACCCGAACTGTCTTCTGGACGATATTCCTCGATTTGCAATAATCGTCCCGGACGATCGCAGGATCATACGGGACGATATGATCAATTTTTTCTACTGATCATCCAAAAGAGCCAGATCATCTAGGCTTAAACAGCTGATTTTGAACTGATCGTACATGATGATCTTTCGATCGTCCTGGACGATCATGGGTGACCAGTTGAGATTTAAGCCCTCCTATAAAAGATATTTTTCTTCCAACAAGAAAAATTTTTTTGCCACTTTCCTTCCCAGAGAAACCCTAGAGAGAGAGTTTGGGAGAGAGAGAGAGGATCTTGTGAGGGAGAGTTAGTGAGGGATTCACTAAGGTTGCTCCAAGCACGGATCAAAATCGTCTTCTCCGCTCGTCGTCTTTCGTCTAGTTGGTGTTCGTTGTGGGAGGATCGTTCGCAAGAAGATCCAGGGTTCTCTGCCCGCTTCAGGTGGAAGCAAAAGGAGGTCGGGTTCTCTGCCTCATCGTGTGGTGAAAAGGAGGTTTTGTACAGGCTTCTCCGCCTTGCTGTGGGAGCAAAAGGAGAGACACTTTTTGTTTAGTGCAATACCCGGAGGGGAGGCTCCGGGGAGTGGACGTAGGTCAAGTTGACCGAACCACTATAAAATCTGGTTTGCTTTTCTGATTCTGTTCTGCACTTTACTTTTCTGATATTAACTGCTTGGATGAATATCTGTGATTAATCTTTTCGTTGTTGTTTACTTATTTTCACTGCAAAGTATCGAAAAGATTTTTCTGTTCCTCGTGAAATTTTTAAATAACCAATTCACCCCTCATCTTGGTTAGCCTCGGGACTAGTTCACTAGGGCTTAACATCCCTATCAAACTTTCAAGTGGTATCAGAGAGGGATTCAAAATTTAGGTTTAAAAACTTTTGAATTTGATCCATGGCTAACTGTAACAATCGTAATACTGCTGAAAGTTATTCTATTACAAGACCACCGTTGTTTGATAATATTCCTTTTGATTTTTGAAAAACACGCATGTCTACTTTTCTTCAATCGATTGACTATCATATGTGGATGTTAGTTAAGGATGGATACGAACCACCTTTTAGATTGATTAACAATATAAAAACTGAACTCCCATTTACAGATTGGACTTTTGATGATCGTGATTTAGTACAGTTAAATGCAAAATGTATGAACTATTTCTTTTGTACTTTAAAATCTGAAGACTATATGCGTGTTTCTACTTGTACAACTGGTAAAGAAATCTGGGATAGATTATGTATAATATATGAAGGTACAACTAAAGTCAAACAGTCTAGGTTAAACATCTTGTTACATGATTACAATCTTTTTCGCATGAAACCTAGTGAGACGATTTCAGAAATGTACACAATGTTCACTCAAATCGTTACCTCTTTGCATGCTCTATGAAGAGAACTAACTAATTACGAAAGAGTGAATAAAATTCTTAGATGTTTGCCTGCTTCTTACGATGTTAAGATTACTGCGATCACGGAATCTAAAGATTTAAATACTTACTCTATTGACAGCTTACTTGGATCACTCATTGCTTACAAGCAAGGGGTGAACCAAAGACAACTTGATGCAGGTGAACGAAAGAAGGAGAAGATAGTGGCGCTAAAGGCCAAAGATTCAGATGTTAGCACTTCCGGGTCTGATAGCGATGATGTTGCCTTAATCACAAGGAAATTCAATAGCTTTCTAAGGAAGAAGAATAAGAATTTTTAAAAGTGGAACAAAGGTAAGACCAGTAGAAACTTTAAAGGTTCATCTGAATCTATTTGTTTTGAATGCAGGAAGCCTGGACACATAAAGGCAGATTGTCCTACACTCAAGGCTCACCCAAGCAAGGAGAAGGGTGAGGAGAAACTAAAGTTCAGAAAGGACAAGAAGCGGATACAAAAGGCGTTCTGGGCAGACTCTACATCCGACTCCTCTGAGACTGAAGCTGAAGAGGAGGAAACAAACTTGTGTCTGATGACTGATGATCACCCTAGTCAGTCAGACCAGGAAGAGGTATGTGAGCTTACTTATGATTAATTATTTGAAGTATCTGAAAAAATTCATGCATCGTATAGGAAGCTTAAGAAAATCCATGCTAGTTTGAAACTGGATTATTTGACTTTGTAAAAAGAGCATGATGTGTTGATTAAGGATCATTCCATTATTGATAGCAATCACATGTATTTACTAGATGAGTTTGATAAACTGAATAGAAAGCATTCTGATTTAACTGTTGAACATGATGCATTAAAAATATCGCATGTTGAATTAGAAGCTGCCTTTAAGAAATTGAAAGATATGACATGTGATTTAGAAAGTAATGAAAGTGCATGAACTTTTGAGATTGCTAGTCTTAACAAGGAGAATGAATTTTTAAGAGTGAAAATTGCTGCTTTTGAAAAGAACAAAAAACCACCTACTTTTGAACAGTTTTATGCACCGCCACCTTTTGAAAAATCTGTTGCAAGTTCATCAAAGCATGTTTCATACACTTCTAGGAAGAGGCACTATCACTCACGACGTTTAGTTAATCCTTTTTCCGGTGTTAGATATTTTTCATATGGCATGTTAGGACACATTTCCCACACCTGCACTGTTCACCGTAGTACACATTGGGTGTGGAGACCCAAACTGCCTGTTTCACAGCACAACACGCATGCATTACATTCTTCTTTTTATAAGAAGGAACCCAAACCTGTTTGGGTTCCTAAGACTGACGTTTGATATTTTTGTAGATGTGCTCTCACACAAGACCTCGTGAGAGCATGTGGTACCTAGACAGCGGATGTTCTAGACACATGACTGGAGATGTAAATCAGTTTATTTCGCTGGAGGCCAGAGCTGGAGGCAAGGTTACACTTGGAGATAACACCATCAGGAAGGTGGTAAGCATAGGTATAATTGGTGATTCAAAGAATTTTATGATTGATAATGTTTTGCTTGTAGATGGACTGAAACACAACTTGCTGAGCATCAGTCAACTTTGTGACAAGGGATAAGCATCAAATTCCTGCCCACTGGCTGCATTTTAAGCTTAAATGATGAAGTTATTTTGCAGGGGTAAAGGATCAACAACGTCTACAAGCTGGATGTAAGTTGCATTAAATCTGATAATTCAAGTTGCTTAAAAATTGCTACTGATGAGTCTTGGTTATGGCTTAAGAGATTGTGTCATGCCAGTATGAAAATTCTTAGGAGAGTCACCCAAAAGGACTTAGTTAGAGGTGTGTCCAAGCTTAAGTTCACTAAGGATCACCTGTGTGATGCCTGTCAGTGAGGGAAGCAAGTCCAGTCCTCGTTTCACTCTGTTAAGGACATTAACACCTCTAGACCTTTAGAAATTCTTCACATGGACCTCTTTGGACCCATTAGCACTGCCAGCTTAGGGGGGAGAGTCTATGGGTTTGTGATTGTAGATGATTATTCGAGGTTCACTTGGGTGAAATTTTTCTCACATAAATCTGAGTCATTTGATGAGTTTAGATCTTTCTCTACTTGGATTCCGAAGAAGTTAGGATGTGAGATTATTACTATCCATAGTGATCACGAAGGAGAGTATGAAAATGAAAGATTTGAAAGTTTTTGTGAGGTTCAAATGATTAGTCATAATTTTTCAGCTCCTAGGACCCCTCAGCAGAACGGGGTAGCTAAAAGGAAGAACAAGACCTTAGTGGAAGCCGTTAGAGCCATACTTGCCGAGTATTCACTTCCAAAATACTTTGGGGCTGAAGCGGTGAACACTGCCTGTTATGTGCTGAATAGGGTGAATGTGAGAGTCAAACTGAACAAGACATCTTATGAGATCATTAAGGGTAAATCTTCAAATCTGTCCCACCTCTATGTCTTTGGCTGTAAGGTTTTCATTCTGAACAACGGAAAGTCACCCTTAGGAAAATTTGACCCCAAATATGATGAAGGAGTGTTCATAGGATATTCAAGTGTGGGGAAATCCTTTAGGGTGTTCAATAAGAGGACTTTGGTGGTGGAAGAAATAACTCATGTAGTGTTTGATGAATCTGATCCTAAGGAGTCTAGATCTGAAGTAGAAGATGAAGAGATTGGTGAGGTTACCTAAGGGGTTGGAAATACAAATCTGGAGAAAAGGGTAGAACCTCAAACCACGTTGCCTAGAGATTGGAGAGATTCTTTAAGTCATCCTAAAGAACTGATCTTAGGAGACCCTTTTGAAGGTGTTAGGACTAGGCATGGACTTAGGAAAGAAGTAAACCATTCTGCCTTTATCTCAATGACTGAACCCACCAACATCAATCAAGCCCTCTCGGATGAGTTTTGGATTTTAACTATGCAGGAAGAATTGAATCAATTCATAAGAAATGATGTTTGGGAGTTAGTAGAAAGATCTAGAAGTCAAAGTATTATGGGAACCAAGTGGGTCTTTAAGAATAAGATGAATGATTCTGGTGTGGTGGTTAGGAATAAGGCAAGATTGGTGGCTAAGGGATATAATCAGATAGAAGGGATTGATTCTAAGGAGACTTTTGCCCCTGTAGCTAGATTGGAAGCCATTAGAGTGCGCTACTAGCCTTTGCCTGTTATAAGGGATTTAAGTTGTTTCAAATGAATGTCAAGAGTGCCTTTTTAAATGGGGTAATAAAAGAAGATGTTTTTGTAGAACAACCCATAGGTTTTGAGAGTTCCCAATATCCAAATCATGTTTATAAATTAAAAAAGGCCTTATATGAATTGAAACAGGCACCCAGAGGTTGGTATGAGAGGCTTAGCACATTCCTGTTAGAAAGAGAGTTTGTTAATAGGAGCGTGGACACCACCCTTTTTCTGAGGAGATTAGGGGATGACTTACTCATTATCCAGATCTATATTGATGATATAATTTTTAGATTTTCTGATAAATATTTATGTGATGAGTATGATGGGAGAATTGTCCTACTTTTTAGGGTTTAACATAAGGCAAACGGATGATGAAACCTTTCTCAATCAATCTAAATACACTAAGGATATTTTGAAGAAATATGAAATGAACAAAGCCAAGCCAATCAATACTCCTATGACCTCCTCAGTTCAGTTAGATAAGGATTCAAGTGGAAAATCTGTTGATCAGAAGAAGTATAGAGGAATAATAGGATCACTGCTTTACCTGACTGCTAGCCGACCTAATATCATGTTTAGTGTCTGTCTTTGTGCTAGGTTTCAGGCTGATCCTAAAGAGTCCCACCTGACTGCTGTTAAGAGAATTCTTAGATATCTTTTAGGGACTCCAAACCTAGGAATCTGGTACCCTA
This sequence comes from Dendrobium chrysotoxum, assembly GCA_019925795.1. Classification (NCBI taxonomy): domain Eukaryota; kingdom Viridiplantae; phylum Streptophyta; class Magnoliopsida; order Asparagales; family Orchidaceae; genus Dendrobium; species Dendrobium chrysotoxum. The sequence goes on along the minus strand of CM034297.1, from coordinate 46,500,433 downwards.
GGCACAGCACCTCTTTTGAGATCATTGGATATTCTGATTCTAACTTTGCGGGCTGTAGGGTGAATAGAAAGAGCACTTCTAGGACTTGTCAATTCATAGGACAGTCGTTAGTCTCCTGGTCCAGTAGAAAATAGAACTCAGTTGTACTTTCCACTGCTGAAGCTGAGTACATTGCCTTAGGGAGTTGTGTGGCCTAAGTTCTTTGGTTAAAGCAACAAGTTTTGGATTTAGGTTTACATGTTGGCACAATTTCTATTCTGTGTGATAATATTAGTGCCATCTATATCTCTAAGAATCCAATCCAATATTCTAGGACCAAACACATTGATATAAGGCATCACTTCATTAGGGACCATGTTATAAAAGGGGGCATTAAGCTACATCATGTAGCAACTAAAAATCAGCTGACAGACATATTCACTAAACCACTGGCCTTTGACTCATTCAGCATTTTGAGAACCGGATTAGGAGTGATTGATATAAATGCTTGATTCTGATGACTGCTGATTTTTGATTGTTCTGATTGTTATTCTATTTTTTATTAGTTAGTTTTTTGTTTGATTATTTGCTTTCAGTTGATTTTATTTCTTATGCTGATTTCTATTTTTAGCCTTGTTGTTAGTTTGATTTGAGCAGTTACTTTGATGTGATTTTCTACCTACTTTTTATTCACTGGTTCATATCTTGCACTTACTATTTTATGCTTTTCAAAATCTGATCACCGCTCACTACTTCTGATAATCTGAATTTCTGACTGGGAGTTTTACCTTGTTTTTATTTGGAAGCTGGTAAGCAGTGATTGATTCCACTGAATCTATTAAAGGGAAGAAACATTGATGATTGTTTCTCTTCCTCTAACTCCTTTACTGGTGTATAGTTTCTTTTGGATAAAAATCATCTTCAAAATTAAAATGTTAGTTTTTGAAATAGAGATTATTTTATCTTCCTACAGTAATCTACCTCATATCAATAGTGTTTTCAAAGTCTTGAGTCATTAGTTTGATTTTCTAAACCAAGTGATTGTATTTATCATATGATGTATGGCTTTTATTTTGTGAATCATTCTTCCTTATTGTGGAGAGTCATCTCCTATGTCTGGAAGATAATTTCACAGCTGAGACCCTTTAATGATTATGAAAAAGGAGAAAGCTTATAAAAGATGCGCAGTGCGCCAAATAAATTGAAAAAGAGGCATAAAATGAGCCCAAAGCTGAAAAGATACGAAAAATTGCCAACTAAAAGATACACAAAGTGTATCAAAAATGAAAAGATGGGCAAAGCGTCAAATAAATTGAAAAAGAGGCACAAAATAAGCCCAACCAAGCTTTCTTTCCTTTCAGATCGTTAAAGGTCTTAGAAAAATCCATGTGCCGCTTAATACTTTCAAAAGCTTGTGTTTGAAAATCCTGATTTCTGATTTTTTTACTTTATAACACTATTATATCAGATATTTTTCTGGAACGAGGCTTGAAAGGATCTCTTTTCAAATCTAATTTCTTTTCTTCTGAATCGAATTTTTATTTTGAAAGAGGTTTGCATCGATAAGGTGCTCGAGGTGGGAGTTACGAAAGTCAATTTTTCCAACTTTTTTTGGATTTTAGTGCTGTCAATCGTCGTCTTATTAATTTTTGGATCTAAAATTAAAGAAAAATTCTGATTTACTCGAGCAGCTTGATCCAAAAAAAAAATGTTGCTTTTATGTATTTTTGCTATGAGTTTTATTCATTTTTGTTTTATTTTAATTTCATGGTTGTGTTTTTGGGATCCTGATCTGTCATCTTCATCCTCTATCTTTTTCTGTTTTCTTCACATCATCCTGGAAGATACCCCGATCGTCCTGGACGATTCATTCAAAATCGTCCCCACACTGCTCTTGCTGCTAAAAAACTCTAATTATTGGTGATCGTCCTGGACGATCCTTATATCGTCCTGGATGATATGATCCATATCTTCATGATCTGATCAAACAGCTGATATTGCACCAATTATTGGGCATTGTCCTGGACGATCCACCTAATCGTCCTGGACGATCCAAGTGTCAGCCGCTGGACGATGGGAATTCGGCCCGTCTGACATATTTATTACATATCATCCTAGACGATCCACCTAATCATCCTAGACGATACTTTTCGTCAATGGTCATCCAGCCTGACTCCTCGGGACGATCGTATGTGTCTAATCGTCCTAAACGATCGGACCGCCTTTTTGACCAATCGTCCAGGCCGTAATAATTGCACCGATCGTCCTGGACGATCTTGCGATCGTACGGGACGATCCGGCCAAGATCTATTTAAACAATCATTTTCTTGAGGATTTTCCACACTCTTTCTCCCTCTACTCTCCTTCACTTTTGATTTTTAATGGCTGGTGGCAAACGTTCACGACAAAAGGGTGCGAGTTCCTCCCGGGGACATGTTGATCCTCGCTTTCCAAATGTAGCCGATCAGGCTACTTTCGAGTGCTATCGTGACGTGGGGATCACGCATTTTAAAATTGTAAATCCCCGCACTCTCACTTATCCTATTCTAGATCTGTTCGCACACATCTCCCTCACCTTCATCCTGACCTTAGCCTTTCCTTTTAATCTTGAACTCCTTCAAATTTTCTTTGCCAATTTGTGCATTTCCGCGGACTATTCCACTCTTCGCTCATACGTCAATCAACGTCCTGTGGAACTAACTACGCACGATTTTCATAATATTCTTAACTTATCTGTCACTGGCGACAAACTCCACACGATTATCACCGATCCTGACTATGATTGGAGTATCGCCAATCACTTCCTTCATAATACAAACGCACCCTATCATGACAATGCTTGCACTTCACTTCTTAAGGACGCACGGATAATTCAGCATGTCCTTCGTTCCTCCATCATTCCAAAGGCAGGGGATCTAATTCACATCACCCCGTTACTGTCCTTGACCACATACTACATTATGGCCCATCGAGAGTTTAATGCCTCTGATCTTATTATCCGATACATAAAACATCTAACCACCATTAGAGATCCGGGTCACAGGCGTCGCCCAAATCTAGCTTTAGGTCATCTCATTCATTATGCCTTAGAAATAAAATATGACCTTCAGTATCCTGTCCCTCCTTATGTCCCTCCTTCCTTCTTCACAAACAACTCATTCCACGTCCTACACAGCACCCGACTACATCCGTAGCCCGCCCCGGATATTAGGAGGAAGAGGAAGAGGCTATTCCAGTTCCTGCTGCACCCGAGGCACCTGCTCCCCTTCGCATTGCCTCTCCCTTTGACCACCTGGTGCAGCGCTTCGATCAGTGGGTGGCCAGATTTGACTCCTATGTGGTTACTCAGGAGCAGCGGCACGCCGAGGACATCCAGCGCTTCACTGACTATGCTGCGCAGCAGCAACAGCAGCATGACCAGGACATTACCTGGATTGGAGCCCATTTTTAAGCCATTCACCACTACTTCAACCCACCACCGCCACCTCCTTCTTCCGATCAGGATCCACCTCTGTTCTAGTTTTCTGTTTTATAGTTATTTTTTTTTCTGTTCTGTACTGATGTTTTAGTATTTCTGTTTCCCCTCCTCCTTTTTGTGATGTCAAAAGGGGGAGTCAGTTGTAGTCGTTTCTGGTTTTATTATGTGTTATGTTTCCTATATTGATTTAGTTGTTAAATGAAAATTTGGAAAAATATTTATTTTTTGATCTCCTAGTTATTTTTTATTTTCAAACTACTGTACAAATATTTGCCATCATCAAAAGGGGGAGATTGTTGCAAATCTGGTTTTGATGATGACAAACATAATTTCAGTGTGTTTTGCTTGTCTAACCCGTTTCAGGAACAAAAGATCACGAGTCACTCAAGCCAACTCAAGATCGGGTCCAAGTGTGTCCAATGTACTATTTTTCTTTTTCTTGAGTCAATTATAATATAACTGTTCCCCCAGCTAAGTAACCTTGCACACACACACTTAGGGGAAGAGCTTGAGTGAATTAGAGTTTCTGTTTATTTTTTGTTCAGATCGTCCTGGACGATATTCACATCGTCCTGGATGATCATGTAAAAATAGAAACTCTAATTAGGGCGACTAAGTTAAGAGGGTCTGATTAAGCAGATCGTCCTAGACGATCTTTGGATCGTACAGGACGATATGCTCAAATCAGAAATTCTCAGCCGCTAGATCAAGTTAGGTAAGTTTTTATTTTAAGTTATTTGGTCTGATCATCCTAGACGATATGTGTATCATCCTGGACGATTCAGTACAATCATGCCTAAATTAATCTGGTAATTAAGGAAAGCAATTAATATTTCATTGATACGATCATATCGTCCTGGACGATCACAGGATTGTCCTGGACGATCATGATCGTCTAAGTGCATTTCAGCTGTACCACCCGAACTGTGCTTAGGACGATTTGGGCACTTTTTGAACTAATCGTACATGACGATGTCCCTATCGTCCTGGACGATCAAGTCATTTTTTGATCGTCCAGCACGGACGATATTCCTCAATTTGCACTAATCGTCCCGGACGATCGCAGGATCGTACGGGACGATATGATCAATTTTTTCTACTGATCGTCCAAAAGAGCCAGATCATCTAGGCTTAAACAGCTGATTTTGAACTGATCGTACATGATGATCTATCGATCGTCCTGGACGATCATGGGTGACCAGTTGAGATTTAGGGCAAATTTTAAGCCCTCCTATAAAAGATATTTTTCTTCCAACAAGAAAAATCTTTTGCCACTTTCCTTCCCAGAGAAACCCTAGAGAGAGAGAGAGTTTGGGAGAGAGAGAGGATCTTGTGAGGGGGAGTTAGTGAGGGATTCACTAAGGTTGCTCCAAGAACGGATCAGAGTCGTCTTCTCCACTCTTCATCTTTCTTCTAGTTGGTGTTCGTTGTGGGAGGATCGTTCGCAAGAAGATTCGGGGTTCTCTGCCCGCTTCGGGTGGAAGCAAAAGGAGGTTGGGTTCTCTGCCTCACCGTGTGGTGAAAAGGAGGTTTTGTACAGGCTTCTCCGCCTTGCTGTGGGAGCAAAAGGAGAGACACTTTTTATTTAGTGCAATACTCGGAGGGGAGGCTCCGGGGAGTGGACATAGGTCAAGTTGACCGAACCACTATAAAATCTGGTCTGCTTTTCTGATTCTGTTCTGCACTTTACTTTTTTGATATTAACTGCTTGGGTGAATATCTGTGATTGATCTTTTCGTTGTTGTTTACTTATTTTCACTGCAAAGTATCGAAAAGATTTTTCTGTTCCTCGTGAAATTTTTAAATAACCAATTCACCCCCCCCCTCTTGGTTAGCCTCGGGACTAGTTCACTAGGGCTTAACATCCCTATCAAACTTTCAGTTACTTTACTAATGAAGTATTTCCACTTATTGTGTCTCATATCTTGTAGTCTCATTTTACAAATATGAACCAAAGACATAGCATTTCTCCTCTCTACAAAGCTTATGGTATTTCATTAGTGATACCAAGTACATCTTTCATTAGGTGTGGGAAAAAAAATTTTCAAAGGCTTGTAATGATTCCAATAATACATATATCTCACCTCTTTATTTTAATTTTACACCATCTTCCAAAATAATTTCCAGAATATCAATTACTATAGAGAAGATTGTGATCAATCTTATAATTGATTCATAATGCGATCCCCATCGTGTTTTGTCTACACGCTTAAGGGTAATTTTTTAATTCAAGCCTCGCTCAGTTATTAATTCTCTATAATATAATTTAGTTAATTTCTTCTCTCATTGTATGTCTTGAAGTTGATCACGACGCTTACATGAAACTCCAATAATATTCATCACATTTGAAATTATAGTAAATAATAAAGCAATTTGAACATGATTTATTGCAACTGATACTAATGCTAACTGAAGCTGATGTGAGAAGCAATGAATGTAATGAGCTAATTTATTTTCATTTAGGAATATAGACTTTAGAACATTAAACTCTCCTCTCATATTGCTAGCACCGTCATAACCTTCATCACGCATTCTTGTAATGGTTAATCCGTAAATTGAAAATAGTATTTCAATTATTATTTTGATACTAATTGATGTTGTATCTAGTACATGAGAAATCCCCAAAAACCACTCAATTATCTGACCTTTCTTATTACTAAAGTGCACTATAGTTTCCATTTTCTCTTTTGTGGATGTGTCACGTGATTCGTCTACTAAAATTGAGAAAAAATTATCATCAATCTCTTTATATATGAATTTACACTATAGGAAATTTACTGAATACCGATGATATTTCTCGTGGTCATTTGACCTCCGAAAATACCAGTGGTTGGATCACCGATAATAAATGCAAAATCGCTGGAAATTTTGGTGGTCAAATGACCACCGAAAATACCACCAGTATTATTTTTTCATGACGACTTTTACCGACGGTTTAGCCACCATTTTAAGTGAAAAATTTTTGGCGGTTAAAATCGCCAGAAAAGCCACTGGAAAGGGCTCTAAAATTGAACCCCCCCTTCTTCCTCATTTCTTTGACTGGCTCATTTTATTTTGTCTAAAGAATGCCCATGCCCTCTCCGAACTTCAAACTCATGCTCATTCAGTTCATGAAGAGAACGCCGGCATGCCAAACTCTGTCCACGCCCTCGCTCAATGCCCTCACTCACGTTTGCCCGCCCTAGCCGAAGGTGATCTCCATGCATCTCCTTAATTTTTTCTTTAGACATGGATATGTTCTCACTAGACATTTGTAAGAGGATGTACCTTGGTTTATACTTTTTTCTATTGATATTCTTCTTGTTGATAAGACTAGAGAGGGAGTAAAAGGTAAACTTGAATTATGGAGGTCAACCTTTGAGTCTAAAGGCTGATTTTGAGAAAGCCTTAAGCCTATATCATTTTGCTTTAGTCATGGATATTTTTAGTAGACATTTACAAGAGGATGTACCTTAGTTTATACTTTTTGCTGATGATATTCTTCTTGTTGATAAGATTAGAGAGAGAGAATTGAAGTAAACTTGAATTATGGAGGTCAACCTTAGAGTCTAAAGGTTTTTGCTTGAGTAGATCTAAAACTGAATATATAGAGTATAATTTTAGTAGTAATACACCTAGTGAGGGGATTATGACTTTAGGCGATCAAGTCATTAATAAGAGTACATGTTTTAGATATATTGGATCTATTGTTTAGAGTGAAGGTGAAATAGATGGGGATAATATCAACAGAATTCAAGTTGGATGGTTGAAGTGGAGGAATGCATTGGGCTTGTTGTGTGATAGAAAAGTCCCCCTCAAACTTAAGGGCAAATTTTATAAGATGGTGCTGAGACTTGCAATGCTTTATGGTGTCGAATGTTGGCCATTAAAAGAGAAGCATAATACTAAGTTAAGTTTTGCAGAGATAAGTTACCTTAGATGGTTTGGTCGCTTAAAATGGTGGCCTTCTGATGAGCTAGTTAAGAAAATAGAGGTATTAGATTTGACTTATATTAAGAAAGATAGAGGTAGACCTAAAAAGACTTGGCTAGAAAATATTAGAAATGATATTTCTTTATTAGATTTAAACAAGATTTAAGGCTTCATCTTTTCTAATAATTCATCTCACAACTATATAGGGAACATTTGCTTTAACATCCAAATGACTATCCAAAAAGAGAGATATTGGATATATAATATATTGTTACAGGATCGAAGAGAACTGATAGATGAATTTATGAAGAGAGTTGAGACTTTTATTCAAGTCGCATCTCAACTACTTTCATTTAAGTATGACGGAATGTTTAGATGTCCATACTCAAAGCATAAAAATCAAGTATTCCTTAAGCCTGATGATGTAAAGGTTGATTTATATCATAGGGAATTTATTTCAGGATACTAGATTTGGACCTCACATAATGAGTACAAGCTACATAAAGATACTCATGTCGGTCTATCCATAGCTTTTGAAATAGTAGATGAAGATCAAATGAGTAGACCATATGAAGAACTTATTTTTGATGTAGCAGGTCCTAATTTAAGGGCCAACATGGAAGAGCCATCAAACCCATAAACCAAAAAGTTCTTTAAATTACTACATGTTGCTCAAAAATCATCTTGGGATGGTTATATAACTCATTCAAAATTATTGGTTTCTATTAGGATGCTAAGTATCAAAACTTAATATAATATTTTTTGTGACTATTTTAATGACTTTATTAGTCTTCTCAAAAAAATAAATCCAGCGGATAATTTAATCCTCACATTTGTATCAAATAAAGAAATTTATATCCAAGTTAGGTCTCATCGTTACAAAAATTGATTATTATATAAATGGATGTATATTATACTACAAGATTGATGCAATAGAAGTTTATTGCCGCACCTATAATACGCCTTGGTTTAAACTAAACTGGGGAAAACAACATTTTTATTTATTGATTATTCTAAGACTTCAGCAGCTCTGCGCATCAATGAGTTCAGCAGGTCATATGAGATAGCATAAGGAGAAATTAACACACAGTGATGTTCTATCTCATCTATCAGATGCTGAAGTATAAAAATATTTTGATCAAATGTATGCTTCATTTGCTGCTGAGACACGTAATATAAGATTGAGATTATGTGCTAATAGTTTTGCTTCATATAGTCAGGCAGCTTCACCGTATTCTTATGTGTTCATCTGTCAATGGTATTATCTAGTACCAAATAGAAGCATAAGAGTTCATCATTTGTATGATTTAGTAGAAGTAAAACATAGTAGAAGATATGAGAAGTTTGATCCATTTGTGCTAGTAAGTCAAGCTGTTCAAATTTATTTCAGCAAATATTATAATTAACCAATAATACGTCATAAATACTATCATAAAAATAAAATCACAGGGGATAATTAATCAATAATACGTCATAGCTACTGTACATCAAGATGATGAGATGTCAGATTATAGGTCTATTTAAATTGATGAGATGTCAACTACAGCACATAATGCTGAAATGCAGTTAGAGGATGTGAATAGTTTGACAATCTTTTCAACTGAGAATAAGAAAAAAAAGTGAAGATACCTTGAAGAGCAATAAAATAATTTTTTATTATGAATAGTTCTTGTAATTTAAGTGACTAAATTTATTGTAATGTACTTATCATAATGTAGTTTTTAAAAATCAAATTAGTAAATAAATCTTGATAAATGTATCTAATTAAACCATTTATAATTATGTAAATCATATTTATATGTAAATCATTATACATTCTGTAACTATATTTTAATAATTCTTCATGTTTGTTACAACTTAACAGTCTACATTCTATATTTTTTTATTTCTACTTATCCAAATCTTCATATATGTTACAACTTAATTGTTTTTATATGTTATAGCGGTTTACTAATTGCTTCTTTTACTACAGATGACTTCAGGTGACGATCCTCCTCATAGATCCTTTACTTCAAAGTTTGCTCGTAAGAAATAATTGAGTATTGGACCAAGTGGGTCTAGACAGGGTGATGAAGGTCAGGGCCAGAGATCAGTTTCACCAGTGATACCATCACCACCACCTAGGAGTCAGCAACAGGCCCCCACTGAGCATGGTTAGGGACAAACAGATCCAATTGTGGTTGGAATACCACCCATTCCTCGGTACTTCTCTCCTCCTATATGAGTCCTCAATTTTCCTCTTTAGATCAGACACATCCAGCTCCATTCTATCCATATTACTCCTCACTAATATCATAAATAGCTCCATCAACCTACCCTTACCCCCCTTGTCACCACCCCTATTATTACCCATCTCCTATGCATCCAGAACAGGGTGGACCATCAACACAAACAGAGGTTGCTGGGGAGCCTGCAACAACAATAGATAAATGTGTATGCATAGAGCCTGAGGGCAATACATAAGTTCAATTTTTTTATAAAGTTATTGTAATTTGATCCATTAAATATTATTGATAAGAAAATTTACCTACAGCTTCAATCCCTCAAGGCAGCCTATCCATAAGATTTATGACATCATATGGAGAAAATATAATGCTCCTTACTTATCATGGAAGAAAATTCTAAAGGAAGTTAGGGATATGTGGTTTAGATAATTTTAGTTATATTTATTTGGCATTAGGGGTATAAGTGAGCCGAGCCGGCTCGAGCTCGACTCGTTTATAGGCTCCCGAGCTGAGCTTATCGAGCTCACGAGTCGAGCTCGAGCTCAAACTCGAGCTCGTTTATAAACGAGCTCGAGTTCAAGCTTGATATGGCTCGGCTCGTGAGCTCGCGAGCCAGCTTGAATATTTTTTAGATTTTTTTAAATTAAGTAATTGCTATTTTATTGGGATATACTTGCAATAAAAGCCGCTGTAAGTTTGCAAGAAAAGTTAAACTCCAGCTATAAGTTTCCGAAAAAATATTTTATTGGGATATGTTGCAGGAAAAGCTGCTGTCAAATCTCAATGTTTTAAATGCTTTATACAAAAGAAAATAAAAATCGGTGTCTACACTGCCGCTGTACTCGGACTGCTGGTCTCAAACATGTGAACACCTTTTATCCAAGGCAAAAAGCAATGGACCGCTCGGGAGTCTGCAGTGTAGCATCACGCGTTGACTCGAAACGCTCAACGGATCGCTCGGCGTCTGCAGTGCGGTGGCCCGCTGGCCGAGGGTGGGAAAATGCAAATGTCGGATAGAAAAATTGAAATCGAGCAGCTCGATGAGTAACTCGACGAGCTCATTTCTGTGTCGCGAGTTGAGTTTGAGCTCAACTTTTGAGCTCGACTCGAGCTCGAGCTCGAGTTCGAGCTCGGTGTCTAACTCGCGAGTCGAGCTCGAAAACCCCCTGACTCGAGCTCAACTCGACTTGTTTACACCCCTATTTGGCATTACTTAAAATTTTTAATTTCATTTATATTTATATTATTTATTATGCTTATGTTTTACAGAAAAATTTTAGGTGATTGCCTGAGTATGGTACGAGATCAGAATAAATTTTGAGAGGAGAGGATCTACTCATCTTAGGGACATATTCACGGACATTAAAAATTTTGGGCAGCGTCCATTATGGATTGGCGAGGGAGTATGGGCTGATTTGAGCAGAGCTTGGGCGAGCCCTGAGTTCATCAAATTGAGAGAGCAGAATAGGCAAAATAGAGCATCTAACTGTGGGGGTTTAGGAAGCTCTCTTCATACTGGTGATTCAGTTCCTCATACTGAACATAGACGATGACTGGTAAAAGATTATTTCAATTAGTTTAATAAATATATGTATATTATTTTAACAATATTTTTTATTTATAGAAAGAACATCTTGGTCGGGAGCTGACACCACTGGAGCTGCATACGAGGACTCACCAATATTAAGCTGATCATCAATGGGTTGATGAGAAGGCGAGAAAAGCTCACGTAAGTATAATTTTTTTTGAGTAATAATACAAAATAAATAGGAATTTTATTTTATGGATTTATTTTCGCAGGATGATTTTATACGACTTCGAGATAGTCAGCAAACTACTGGTGAGGGATCATCTTCAGGATCGACCCAGTATTCTAAGTATCACATATGATCAAATGTTATTGGAGGAAGGCAGAGGGGGAGGGTTTATGGCTTAGGTTCATAGGGATATGCTTATGAGGGCCATACATCTACATTAGTATTTTATGATGTTAGTGGAGCTAAAGAAATCGTTAGTTAGAGGGTTGCTGCCCTGACAAGAGAGATAGAGGAGATGAGAAAGGTTCAAGCTGAGATAAAAGCAGAGTTACGATCATATCGAGCTAAAAATTAGAAGAAAAAGGAGCAAGAGCCTATAGTTGAATCACATGGCAGTGAGGACACGGATGATGATTAGTTCTTGTTATTTGTTTAAAGAACTGTTTGGTGTATTTGGAACATATGCATTTAAAAGAACTTGTTTTATGTTTTAAAGATTGTTTAACAAGTTGAACGTTATTTATTTCATATATTATTTTTTGTGGATGTTAGTGTATTTCATATATGTTCTGTTGATTATGGATTGTGGATGTTATTGTATTTCATATATTATATTTTCAACTGCACGAATATATAGTCAAAAGTGTTTCATACATGTTTTGAACTGCTTGCAGGTAATTGTGGAAATTTATTTGGATAGAGGGGGATTTCAATTCTTTTTTGCAATTGCTATAGGTTTTCGGTGCTAACTGACAATTTAGTCGCCAGAAACTTCAATACCGGACAACCTTAGTTTGCCTCTGATTTTTTTTGTTTTGTCGCCAGTAAAAATTGGCGGCTAATCGACGGTTTAGCTGCCAGAAATACCGACGGTTTTGACCGCCGACAGTTCTTGCGTTGGAACCTTCTAGCAGTTTACCTGCGATTTTGGGTTCATTAATTTTCGGCTGTTGTAACAGCCAGAAAACTGTCAGAAAATATTACTGCCGGAAATACGCCGCGGCTTGCATTTCCTACGCAGTTTATTTCGACGATTTTAAAACCGCTGAAAAACCACCATAAAATTTACAAAACGTAAGAAAATATATCTAAACCATGAGAAATTACCACCTATAATGGGCGATTTTCCTGTAGTGTTAATAATTGCAATAGCCGTAGCTCTTGTTATATCTTTCTGAATATTAGGTGAAATTAATTTTAAATTTTCAGATGTATTCTTCAATGCCACATCATGTATGCTTTGTTATGTTTAGCTAAAAACTGCACCAGTTCAAGAAAAGTACTATGATTTTTTTATTTAGAAGACTCGTCATGTCCCCTAAAAGCCAATCTTTGTCTTAAAAGAAATCTTATGTAATGGACGAAAGTATTTAGATGAGTGTGATATACAACTGTAACTTGATTTGTTTACTTATAGAATCCAAAACCAATATGTGAACTCGATTTCATTAGGTCTTTACAGCTTCATTTAGCATTATTGTGTACACTATTATAGCTTTTTATATGAAGCTCAGACTTGTTTGTCTTTTTCCAATTTGAAATCTATTTTTATTAAATACCTCCTTTTCATTGCCTCTATCAGATGCTCTAAAAAGATAATAATATAGACAGTATGCTTTATCTTTACATGTGCTATACCCAAGCCAATCAGAATACTTGTCAAACCAAGTAGGATTAAAGCGTCTTTCTTTCATCCCAAGCTTATTTTTTGAAAAATCATGACTGCGAGGTTGAAATGGTCTTCTTTACAAATATGTTCTACAAACTTCATCTCAAATGTTAAGATTAAACTCACTAATTGGAATCCATAATCCTGGATCTGATGGAAGATTTTTAACATTTAATTCCTTATTTTTGTAAATCTGCCTCCACTTGAATGCATTTTTCATTTTGCTCTTCAGCTTTATTATTATTCTCATCCATATTTTTCAATGCATTTGAATTTGATGTTCGGTTGAAATATATTTCCATGGACGTTCAAACCTATAAATATAAAACAAGAGTGTAAGAAATTCATGCAATAAACAATTTGCTTATACCTTATGACATATAGAAGCTTTTCTAGACTAAAAAATACAGTGAAATATGTATGAAGTGGGCCATCACAACACAACATATATTATACAAATAAAATCAAGCATAATAATGATTATTGTTAGCAATGCCTAAGCTAATATTTTTAATAATTTGAAGCACTACCCTTGTATAAATAAAAGCGCAAGGGCCATATGTTTGGTGCCTATGAAAGAAATATCTTTATTATGGTGCAGTAAAATAGTTAAATAAATTCTGCATCACATATTTGTATCCTAATAATCACATAAAGAAATGCAAGTCATGCACAAATAGAATTTTCTAGCAAATCAATGACCTAGCTATACCCTATCCCAAGTTAAATAACCGAGGGATTATTATCTATTAGATCACCTAAGTGTGTAGGAAAGTTTTAGTGTAATAAGGGCAAACTCATATGATTATGCAGAATAATCAAACTAATGAACCTCAAAGGTCCAATCAAATTAAGGCTTCATTTGGGACGGCTTTCTTACTGTTTCTTAAAAGTATTTTGTTAGTACTTCTTTAAACTAAAATTTTTTGTACAAAAAAGCTGCTTTAGAAAACAATAAGAGAACTGCTTCCAAGGAAACTTAATTCATATCATCTCAATATTTTAAAATTTTTGAAAGTTAAATTTATAAATAGATTCATTAGTGCGAAATAATGTCAAAATAAATATAACTTTTTATAAATTTTTAAAGATAAGAATTTAAATATTTTGTAAAGGTTTTTAACTTATGATCTAAAATAGTCAAGTTAATTTTAAAAATTATTCAAGTTAAGATGCCCTATGTTTTACCTATTTCTCTATAGTCTTATGATGTGATTATTATAGAATTATACTCACTATTAGTTGAAATATTTATGCTACTCTAAAGAAAGCATAATCTATAGTCATATAAAAATTTTAGCTTAATCACCCTTAATATTCACTTACATTTTTTTCCTCCATTGGTATTAATGTTTATAGTTATTATAAATCAGAGTTAATTTTATTTTAAATCATTAAATGAGTTAGGGGATATATCCTATATGCTTCATTAGAAAGTTAAACTGAAATAAATTATTCATTTCTTTCTTTTTTTTTGCTGCTTATTATGATTTAGATCATTTTAGACTGCCTTTTCAATTATTTTTTTGATAGAAAAAACCAGTAAAATTTAGAACATTAAAAAAAATTGTGATAGTAAGAAAATTATTTTACTTCAAAATAAACTCTATTGAAAAAATAGAAAAATTACGGTTCGTAATAGCTTTTAAAAATTTTAATTTTAGAAAGTATTAAGGCTTCATTTGGGATAGTTTTTTACCACTATTTTTTACAGTAGTTTTTAACACAAAAATTGATTGAAAGCAATAAAACAGTGGTCAAAAGCTATCTCAATCATAACTGAAGTTATTGAAAGTACTATAGATATATTCATGCAAAAAATTTAGTTTAATCATTATGAAGAGTCACTAAGAGTATCAAAATGGGTTGACAGGTCGGGTTCAGCCCAACTCGAATTGGCCCGACACAAATCAAATTAACACGAAATCAACTCATTAAATAAATGGGTCAGAAAGGCGAACTCAGACTAGATCTACTGGCAAACCGAATGACTTGATTCTAACCCGTTAACTCGTTTTCATTAATTTTTTTTATAACTTATTAACTATAAAGTTTAGAATATTTGATAAAAAATAAGAATATTATATTTACATGTAATAAAAATTAAGTAATAAAAGATATTAAATTGCTCATTTTCAAGTCAAAAGGAGGTTCCCAGATCAACCTGAATCTAACTCAGGGTTGAAAAACCTAATCATAACCCGACTCGTTTATTAAACTGATCAACCCGAATCAAAATTTTTAAAATCGGATTCGAATCAAATCATTTATTGACCCCCCAAGTTACATAAGCTTTCTCAACATAGGTATTATGTTGTTGCAATGATGTTGTATATTTATAAATTCTTTAAGGTATTTCTTTAAAAGAAACAACTACACAAGTTTAATTAGAAATAATATGAAATTAGAGAGGAAACAAGTTGCCTGCTATTTGGGTGACTTGTTCGCAGATTTTATATTTTTTTCGTTTATTTTTTTATTCTGTATTAAATTTAAAGAAAATTTTTTTCCTTTGAATTTTTTACATTTTGCTTTTATGTTCTTTTATTTAATTATATGATGGTAGCTAATGTCGTACAACAACTAGCAATGGCAATGTTAGGTGGCGGTCACTTGCTGCGGCAGCCAGCGACCTATTAAAAGCGCAGCGATGAACAGTTAAAGTACACTAATGAACAGTAACTATATTTTTTCCATTCACAGAGATAAAACCGGCCGATTCTCTATGTCTAGTCTTCGCACGTAAAAATCTCTCAAGTAACAAGACCAATAACAAAGGTGGCACCAATTGCACAAAATTTATGATGTATTTAAAAATTAGTCAAATTTAATGATTTCTAAATATATCGAAATTAAATTAGAAGATAAAATTTAAATGCGTAAAAATTTACTCTATATTTTTTTTATTTCAAATTAAATATCAATATCAATATTTTTAAAACCACTATATTTGAAATATTTCACCCCTTTTTTTATTTCAAAGGAACCAAATCCTTAACCTAACCCAAAATATATACATCAAAGATTTTTGTGAGATAAGTATTAAAGCGAAGAAGTTTATAAAATTTAATCTAATGTCACTTCAATGAAGATTAAATTTTTAAAATTATTTAGGCCTCTTTTGGGACAACATTCTTATTACTTTTAAAAAGTAGTTTTTTAACACAAAATATTTTTTAATTAAAAATTTTGGTACTAAAAAAATACTTTAAAAAATAATAAAAAACTTATTCCAAACAAAGCATCATTAGCATACCATTAAATGCTACACAATTAACAATTTTTTTTAATGTAATTAATGGTTAGTCAAATTTGAAGCTAAAGTTTCTTATATTTATTTTATACCTTTTAAAATTCATTCAAAATTTTAACCTCTTATGAAATACATCAAATTTAAATTAAATAAGAATACAAATTTGTGATAAAAAACAAAAAAGGTCCCACCGGGATTCGAACCCAGGTCGCCAGATTCAAAGTCTGGAGTGCTAACCACTACACCATGGAACCAACTGTTGTTTTTGATTTCTATATTATTTTATTTATTACGTAAATCAACAATGAAGGATAGATATTTTTTCCTGCTAATTAATATTTTTTGAAAAAAAAAGGTAGATTTTATCATGTAAGTTTTATAAATATATTTTCCAATAGGTTCGGCAATTACAAAGTAAATTTAATTTATTATTTTCTTTGTTATAAAAGCACTATCTATTTTACTTGGGATAGATCCTATTCATTAAAAATCAATTTGAAATTCATAGATAAGGGAAGATAATTGCATTGTATAATTCTTTTGATTCAAAGTTATCATTCATATCCACAACTTATCAGTGGACCTCACTTTATTTTGAGATGTGGTATTAGGATATATATATATATATATATATATATATATATATATATATATATATATATAAGTTTTTTAACAGTACTATTATGTGTTAAAAAATTTGTAATGATATAAGTTTGTCAAGGGCTTAAGTAGATTCTCTTGACAATATGATTCTATTATCATTCAAAACGATTCAATTGACTTCAAAAATATTCGATTAAATTAAAAAACAATTCGCTTGGATTTTCAGCGAAATCATTGGCTTTAGGCAAGTCAGAGGCTTCAACTGTATAAGTCGATGACTTCACTTCATATGAACTAGATCAAAAACTCACAAAACACACACACACACAATATGTATAAACAGATGGAATTATGTATACATAAGACATAATTTCATGTAAAATACTTGAAAAGGGAACAACGACAAGGCCTAACCCAATTAGGAAAATATATCTAATAATAATAGTTTACAATTAAAATAGTTTGCCTTACCCATAATTGGAGAAGAAAGAAGTACAATAGAAGAATTTAGACTGTTTAAGACTACTATCAATAATGGTGGTGAATAGTTAGTTGATGGTCATTGATGAGTGTCAAATATCCAAAGTTAGAGGGAACCGAACATTTGAATTCAATCATCAATAGGAGATTTAAGTGACACATTATAGCGAGTGTTAATGTTTGTTGATGGTGGGCATCATATGGTGAATAACAATGAACATCAGCCATTAATGGTATTCAATGAAGATCAATACTATTTAGGAGTGGGCACCAACATCTAGTATGGGTCGATGTCAAGGTTCGTCATCAGTTGATGATGGGAGCAAAATGATATGTAATTACTGTTGTTAGTTATCTGGCATAGGGAGGCAATCTACATGAACAATGTCCTACTAATTGAATACTAGAGATGTGTATTGGAGGTTATAGCAAGGATCATTGTCCTCAAACTCTTTGAAAAAAACTATGATTTATTTTTAATCTAAATTAGATAACCCAAATCACTCTCTCCTAACGTAAGAAAATGACCAAAAGATCCCACCTATGGGTCAACCCGATGGTCATGCCTAATCCATTGTTAACTCGGGTGGCTGACTACTAGTCAGTGACAATTGTTTGATGGTGGTTGATGATAATAAAATCTCTGATCCCATAATGACATGTACCTCCTTGAAATCTTGATGTCACATGCGCAATCGAGTCTAGATTAAAAATCTAATAATCAAGTATGCTAAAATAATTTTGTGAACATAAATAATCCATTTATTTTATTACCGAAAAAATATTGATAATGACTAAGGATTGTAGTTTGGATCTATTCATCTTGATGAAAGTAATATAACAAAACTACCAATTTAAAAATCATAAGCTTGTAGGAGTTAGAATAATTTTAGCAAATTTCATATTCAATTTACAAGTCTTGAATATTGGTACTGTAACTTCACCATTTTGTAGGAGAAATATTTTCTAGAGAGCAACCTAAAGCCACAAAATGCTTGTGATTTCTAAGCTTTTCATAGGTTGCAATGTCTTTAAGGGTTGACCCATAGGAAAGCCTAGCTGAAACTTATAAATTATTGGATCCTGGCTCGTCTATAGTGGTCATAAATATAGATGAATTTAATGAACAAGTAGCTCAGAATTAACAAAATAAGAATATTTTTATTTAATATGAAGAGTAAGTATCCATAGAGCGACAAGATCCTTCATCACCTCCATATTCTACCTCTTCACTATCATCCATTATATATATGTCCTATTTTTTATGATAAAAGTGAAGAAAAATAGGAATCTTCATGCAAGAAACTTATATAAAAGAGGGTTTCAAAGAATTTAAAATGGAAAATTGTAAATAGCCACCATAATATAATATGAAATTAAACTATCAAAGATTGATCAAAGCAAGGTAGTGGATTTAACCAACTTCAAAAGCCTAATTTAAAACTTAAGATAATTAACAAGTACAAGGATTGATGTTTTGAATGGGGTTGAAATTTCAAATCACTATGTGGAAAAGCCATCTGGGACACAATTGAGGGTAACTATAAGGATGCTTTGCAATATTAAATGTACATTGGTTGGAATACTATACTCTCATTCTATTTAGTTTCAACTAACTAGCTACTCACATAGTAATTGGATTGGAGATCAATATGATAAAAAAAAGTACAAATGCTTTTGCATTTCATATTGGTGGTGTTGAACTACAGATCGACGTCGTCCACATCCTTATTGTAAATCCTGTCGAAATCCCGCAAGAAAACTCGCATACCTTGTATCTGTCGAAGGATCCCAAAAATCCCGCTGATCTTCACATCTCAGTCCGCAAATCTTGCGAGCTTGTCTCGATTACATTGCCACTCTCGCTGTTAAAATGCAAACGAAAGCCCTGCTTCCGGTCTTCTTCCATTGCCGAGCCCTTCCTCCTCAAATAGCTGCAACCACTTGTCTTCCATAAGCCGCAAACCACCGATCCAGCAGCCAACATCCACGCCAGTCCAGCCGCAAAAAACCTCATTCTATCGATTCACTCCCATCTCCACTCAATCGAACTCCAGTAACCCGCCAACCCCCTCAAGCTCTGACCCATACCGACGATAGAAGCCAACGAACCTTTCGATTCGCACCTCCACAGTAGCTGTAACCTGATCGACCCACGCCGACATGCTTTGTCTTTGATCTCCACCTCCCAGTCGGTCGAACCCCTGAATTGAACCACTCCAGCTATCAGAATATTGTGTCGAACACCTCACAGTTGTAGTTCTTCCACCGTATCGATCCGTCAATCAGCTTCGATACCTTCTAGTCCAGCCGAATCACAATCCAAACCCAAGCAGCTCCTGACCTCACCTCTCAGCTGATTCCCCCTACCCTATCTGACAGAGCTGCAAACCACAACCCTTCTGATCTCTATGCCTACCTGACCATCAACCCTCAACCCGATCTCTCAGCTAGCCACAATCCAGCTCCTTGCCTCCCTCAATTCCTCTCACAACCCTTTACCTACACTCATCACAGCAAACCCAAACAAACTACAAAACTAAATAGCTCATCTTCACAACCCAACACCACTTCACCACAACTAACCCACTTCCAAAGCCCAAGCCCGCCATTCAGCCCAACACCTCTCTAAACATCCCACTTCACCCACAACTTACACATTAAATCCTCACCCACTCAACACTCCCCACTCACAAAATAGTCATCTCATCCTATCTCTCTCTCTCTCTCCCTATCTTAATATTATTAATAGTTAGTATTATTAATAATATTAGTAGTTAAGATTGTTATTATTTATATTTATATTATTATTATTAAGTAAAAGAAAAGATGGGGAAAATGAAAAAGAAGAAGAAGAAGATGTTAAAAAAAGAAAGAGAAAAAAAGAAAAAAAAAAGAAGAAAGAAAGTTTTCTTTTGCACATTTTCACCACCGACACTACCGTTAATTCGCTCATGAGGGTATAACGTTCTAAACTTCAAACGCTGCAATCAGAGTTGGCGATGCACCAAAAAATCACTTATACATGCTTTTCTCTAGCGTGGTGGGAGAGAACCCGATGCGGCACCTACGGCGAGGCAGGTAGGCCGTATATGCACTTTTCTCTAGTGAGGAGGGGACGAATATAAGTACCCGTAGATGCCTCAGTGCCTACGAGAAAAGAACTGTGCATTTCAAATAAGTATCCTAAATACACATACATGTCTTTCTCTGGCGTGGTGGGATTGAAGATTTACGGTCGCGGTAACATCCGACATATACCATACACGCTATTCTCAAGTATGGGGGGAAGGCCCGACTCTTGAAAGTTCCCCTAAATGGGGGGGATGCCGGGAGGCTGCTGAAATTTAAAGTGAACAAGGGACCTGACATGAACCAAAATGCATAGAACCCGTATATGCACTTTTCTCTAGGGAGGTGGGGATGAATATAAGTACCCTAGATGCCTTAGTGCCTATGAGAAAAGAATTGTGCCTTTCAAATAGGTACCCTGAATACCCATACACGCCTTTCTCTGACGTGGTGGGATTGAAGATTTATGGTCGCGGTATCATCCGACACATATCATACACACTATTCTCAAGTGTGGGAGGGGAGGCCTGACTCCTGAAATTTCTCTTAAATGGGGGAGATGCCTGGAGGCTGCCAAAATTCAAAGTGAACAAGGGACCTGACTTGAACCAAAATGCACAGAACTTACGCAAATGCAATGAATTGAACAAATGCAGAGGACCTGGACTAATACAGGAGACTTGATTTGGACCACAGGGAACATAATTTAAAGCAATAAATCAGACTTAAATAAATGCATAAAAATGAATCCATAATTCACCAAATGATGAATAATTGAACATAAATAGATGAATATGAAACTCGTGTTGGGCAAGGAATTCCAAATGCGACTTACTTATGAACCACAAATGCAAACTCTTTAATGAACACTATAGCTTATTCATGAAAACTACGTCAGTTAGAATATAAAAGCCAATTAGCAACAATACTAATGTTATCACTCATATCATGAACCAACTGACGACATGATGAAAGAGCCGCATTATGCATAAAGAATTATTTAGAGGTGGTGGTAAGTGGCATACAATGAATATAATAATTTGCCAATGGGTTTTGTGCAACGAGTGTGACATCCATGTAAGCAAAATAATAAAGTTATGAAGAAGTTAATTTCCTTGCCATCGACATCAATTAATTTGCAAATGAATACATATCAAATTCCTACAAATGACAATGACCAACATATAATAAATACAAAGGACATGCGGTAAATGTGATAACGCTTTTCCATCAATGTCAAAGTACAAGTAAAGGCAATCGACCTTGCAAATAATGAAATTAAAAGAGATATTCACAAATGAAGCATGAGGGATATGTAAATTCTCAGTAGGTTGTTAAACTTAAGGTAATTGTCCTGAAGCTAACCAAGAGGGTGGGTGAATTGGTAATTTTAAAACTTCTTGGTTATTTTGAAAACTGATTAATTATTTTAAATACAACAATAAACTTTCTGAAAAAAAAATTTCAACCACAGAAAATAAAAGGAAATGTGAAAAATAAAAATGTGATAAAAAGTAAAGAATAGAAGACACCATATTTTATAGTGGTTCGGTCCAACGAGACCTACGTCCACTTCCTGAAGACTCCTTCTCCAGGTATTGCACTAAATACTAGTGACTATCCTTTAGAGCCCATAGCAAGGCGGAGAAGCCCTTATGAAAATCTCTCTTATACCAACCCGGTGCGTCAGAGAACTGTCATCCTTTTTCACTCTCTTGGTGAAGGTAGAGAACTGTCGTCCTTTCTTACCCTCTTGGTGAAGATAGAGAACCCACCATCCTTTCTCACCCTTCTGGTGATGGCAGAGTACCAACATCTTTTCTCACCCTCTTGGTGATGGCAGAGTACCAGATCTCTTTTAAAGATCTTCTCTTAAGAGCCTTCAAGAAAGTAGGGAAGAACTATGAAAAACAAGCAAGAGATCCTCACTATTGGGAACCTTTATGAATCCCCTCACAAATCCCTCTCACAGGATCTCTCACTTTTCACTCTTAAAACACTCTCTCAAATACACTCCTAAGGAACACTCAAGAGAAATTCGAAGCAAGGCCAGAGAGATTCTTGAGTGTGAGTTTTTTGGACTCTTAAATATGTTGGACAAGAAAAACTATCCAGAAAATTGAAAATTTAAAGTTGAACGTACTTGGATAGTATAGTACAATCATGCTTCGTATGTACGAATAGTTCAAAAAGTGATGTACGATGCTGTACGAATCTAATTTTGTACTCTGATCAGCGTCTGTAGGAACCAATATCGTATAATACGATTAGTTCAAAAAAAAATTAACCCTTTATCTATACGATCGTGTACGAACCCAATTTCATACTCTGATCAGCGTCTATACGAACCAATATCGTATAATACGATTAGTTCAAAAAATGAACCCTTCGTCCGTACGATCGTGTACGAACCATATTTGTATTCTGTTCGACGTATGTACGAACCCACTTTGTACTGTATGATCTTTTTAAAAATATATGAGATTGTACGGGACGACCTTGTATGAACCTGATTTTATACTCTGATTAGCATCCGGGATGAACCCATTTCATACAGTATGAACAATACTTAGAAAATTTTCTAGTCGTGACTCAATTAATACCATTCTGGAGGAACACTCAGGATAAATCATCCCGTACGATCCTAAAATTGTACAGTACAATTAGTTTTTAAAAAAATTTAAGTTTTATCTTATTCCCCTAGTGTGTGTGTGCACGGTTACCCAATTACAATCACACTATCTCAGACTCAAGAAAAATAAAAAGTACAGATTTCAATTATAATAAACCCTAATATAATCTGGCTTGAAGTCTTTAGCAGTCTGGAATATAATTTTCTTGAAACATTAGTACACACAAACAGCACAAACAAAATTTTCAACATATATTAGGAGAAACAGTAATCAAACAATAAGATTTTGGCATCATAAAAAACTCACATGATATATAGAAACATAGTCTTAAAAACTAATTTATAACAATCTCCCCCTTTTTGATGATGGAAAAATAATTATTATTTGAGTTAACAAATAAAGTAAATTTTCTCCTTAACTCCCCCTTAATGAATGACCTATTTATGGCAGAGTACCAACATCTTTTCTCACCCTCTTGGTGATGGCAGAGTACCAGATCTCTTTTAAAGATCTTCTCTTAAGAGCCTTCAAGAAAGTAGGGAAGAACTATGAAAAACAAGCAAGAGATCCTCACTATTGGGCACCTTTATGAATCCCCTCACAAATCCCTCTCACAAGATCTCTCACTTTTCACTCTTAAAACACTCTCTCAAATACACTCCTAAGGCACACTCAAGAGAAATTCGAAGCAAGGCCAGAGAGATTCTTGAGTGTCAGTTTTTTGGACTCTTAAATATGTAGGACAAGAAAAACTATCCAGAAAATTGAAAATTTAAAGTTGAACGTACTTGGATAGTATAGTACAATCATGCTTCGAACGTACGAATAGTTCAAAAAGTGATGTACGATGCTGTACAAATCTAATTTCGTACTCTGATCAGCGTCTGTACGAACCAATATCGTATAGTATGATTAGTTCAAAAAAAATTAACCCTTTATCTATACGATCGTGTACGAACCCCATTTCATACTCTGATCAGCATCTATACGAACCAATATCGTATAATACGATTAGTTCAAAAAATGAACCCTTCGTCTGTACGATGGTGCACGAACCATATTTGTATTCTGTTCGACGTATGTACGAACCCACTTTGTACTGTATGATCTGTTTAAAATTTGATGAGATCGTACGGGATGACCTTGTATGAACCTGATTTTATACTCTGATTAGCATCCGGGATGAACCCATTTCATACAGTATGAACAATACTTAGAAAATTTTCTAGTCGTGACTCAATTAATACCATTATGGAGGAACATTCAGGATAAATCATCCCGTACGATCCTAAAATCGTACAGTACAATTAGTTTTTAAAAAGTTTTAAGTTTTATCTTACTCCCCCAGTGTGTGTGTGCACGGTTACCCAATTACAATCACACTATCTCAGACTCAAGAAAAATAAAAAGTACAGATTTCAATTATAATAAACCCTAAGCTAATCTGTCTTGAAGTCTTTAGCAGTCTGGAATATAATTTTCTTGAAACATTAGTACACACAAACAGCACAAACAAAATTTTCAACATATGTTAGGAGAAACAGTAATCAAACAATAAGATTTTGGCATCATAAAAAACTCACATGATATATAGAAACATAGTCTTAAAAACTAATTTGTAACAATCTCCCCCTTTTTGATGATGGAAAAATAATTATTATTTGAGTTAACAAATAAAGTAAATTTTCTCCTTAGCTCCCCCTTAATGAATGACCTATTTAAAATAAGGGGTTCCCATGAAGATCAAAACGTAAACCTAAACCCTACAGAAACACAAAAAGGAAACACATAAAATATATACACATTCACAACGTAACACATACATTTAAGAAACACCCAAACATATCAAAGACTCATTAAACAAATAATATTATGACTCCCCCTTTTGACAATAATAAAAAGAGAAGTATACCTTGAAATAAAAAGTTTTTATAGAGAAATCAAAATAGTTGAAGAAGAAAAATTTTAAACTAATTGCAAATATAAAGTTAACTTCCAAAAGAAAAAAAAATGAAAATTCAAAAAATTTAAATTAAAGTACATCTAAGATAAGAAAAGTTAATCAAGTTCACCATTCATGCAAGACAAAATGTATATAAAAATAGTTATTGCAAAAAGAACGAAATAAAAATTAATTAATTACAAATTCAATAGTGAAGATGATTGTCCATTTCATGGATTTGAATTAGAGGTAGAATGATTATGGAAAGAAAGATACGAATGTTTTCAATTGGCGACATTGCGCATCTTTTCAATTTTTTTGTGGCACACTTTGTGTATCTTTTTATTTGGGCTAATTTTGCACCTCTTTTCACTTTGTGTACCATTACACTTTTTTTTAATTTCTGCAAGCTTTATGCATTCCTTTTTTTAACTTTTTTAATCTTTCTAATATTGATAATCTCAATTCAAATGCCAATAATAATAAAAATAAATACATTGAAAAAAAATAATATGAAATTTTCTATTTGCAACAATAAATAATATTTGTCTATATGAAAATGAAATTGATCTCCTAATCTACTTCTAGTCATAACTTAATTTAAATTTTTTGAAAGATTAAATTTTTGCAAGAAAATTATTTTGTAAAATAAAATAATTCAAAATTCAATTCTACTGAGCAACTACAAATGATTTAACTTCAAAAATAAAAAATATTTTAAGAGGAGTAATTTCACATCAAGTCAAAACATCATTCCATTTATCACTTATTAAACTTACATTCACCCATCACATAACAAAACACAAATCATAGTATGGGACAGTTAACCCATTCATCCAGTACATCAACTCAAAGCTAGAAGAACTACAACATAAAAACTTCAACACAGGAACTCGAAAATAGAACATCACAATAACAAACACATAAAACCATTAGCAACAGCAGTAGCAAAATACAACTAATAATCTGAAGGGCCATGATCTGGAGAAGGTGGTGGATTGAACATTAAAAAGTAACTACTGATTGTAGCTACATTCATGTTCATCGAATCAAACTGCCCGCGAATCCATCCCATGTCTTCATTATATTGAGCATCCTACATATTCAGATGATTCTCAATTTGATTAAATCGTTGATCAAAGTGAGTTTCCATTCTATCAAAGCGCTGGACTATCTCTTGGTAGAAATTTTGGTCAGGTCCAGGGGCATGTGCTCCTTCTCCCTCAGAGTTATCTCCCTCAGAACTCTGCTCTCTCCCAAAAAGTGCCCGAAAAGAGGCATCAGTAAAGTAGATAGGGAGTTTAGTGGAGGATCAGGATGTATAAGATATCTAGGATATAGGAAACTAAATGTCCTAAAGCCATATTTTTCTTTCTATTACTATGTGGATGACCAATGTCAGAAAGGTTATAAAGGTAATTCATGATCAATTGGGCTTCATTTAAAGGTTGTTCAGACATGATCAAATAAGTTACTGTGGATAGAAGAGGGGTCATGTTTATACGGTCACCAACTTTTAGAATAATTGAAGTTCTCAAAACGTGCTAGATAATCCGGACATTTTGATTGAGAGTGTAAACATGTGGTAAATGACTCACTTGGTCTACTCCTCTAAGAACCTGATTTACATCAGACCAGTCATAGTCTGCCCTAGAAGTTAATGTGTGTGCCCTAATCCCTTGGGTTCTTAGATGGAGGAAGGTGCTTAAGTCCTCTTTGGTAATTTTTACTCATTGCTTGAAGACATAAAAAGTGATCCTAGTGTGGTCTTGATTTACTTTCATAATTGCTAGAAAAATTTGAAATGTTTCTTTATGGAAGACATAAATGAGAGTCAGGATAAATAAAAATTGAGTAGAGGCGAATAGGGGCATGACAAAGAAGTGAATATCATTTTGAATGAGGAGACAGGAATGGGGTGATTTTCATAGCAGTATACCAATAGAAGGCATTCTCTCTTTGGAAAGAAAGTCGTCGTCCCTAACAGATCGGGAAGATGAGCCCCTAGAAGTTCGAGGTCGTTTTCTATTGTTTGCCATTCCTAGGATATGGGCTCTAGAAGGTTTGGAACGAATGAGAAAGTGATAGAAATCTTATCCAAAGACCCTTCTATTTTAAAAAAAATGACCTATCGTACAGTATGAAATTTTGATCATATGTACGATCCATAAATCGTACGAGATGAAAAGTATTTCATACAGACGAATAGACACGACCAAAAAAGAAATGACTTTTTGTAAACTACCTTTCCCGAGGAGTTATTTCATACAGGCTTTTTGACTATACGATCGTACAGACGAACAAGTGTTCTTCTAGGACAATCAAAATATTAAAGACTGTTCTGTGATAGTTAGGTTCATTTTCATGAGAAACTGACAACTGGATCTTACAGACGAAATAGGATTTTGTACGTACGATCAGTTGTGGATAACTGACTTTTCAAAAACCAGTCCCTAATCATACAGACGAAATTGTATATATTGTACAGTACGTTGACGTCATCATACAGTATGAAACCCTATGAAAAACTATGTTTCATCAGCTCAACTCAAAAAACTATCATGTACAAGCTAAAGAATATATATAGTACGAAATAATTTCATACAGTACAAAAAGAATACTTAAAATAAAATATGATAAACTGAAAAACTTTTCAAAACTAATCATTTTAAAACTAATGACATGCAAACTTTTTAAAAATAATACCAACAATAAAACACTAAAAAGAAAGCAACCAAAAATAAATAAAACAAAACAAAACCATACAAATTATACTAAACATACACTGAAAATAAATAAATACATGGTCACACAACAAGTCAAGTTTGCAAAATTTTAAATCAAATATTAAGATCAATCACACCTAGCCTTGTTCTTAAAATATTAAATGTGTCAAAAGCTAATGATTTTATGAAAATATCTACAAGTTGATTTTCAGTAATAACGTGATGTAATTCAATTTCTCCCTTAGCTACATGATCTCTAATGAAGTGATGTCTTATATCTATATGCTTGGTTCATAATGTTGAATAGAATTTTTTGAAATGCAAATGACACTAGTATTATTACAGAAAATCAAAATTATGCCACTAAAAATTCTAAGTCAATAAATTATTATTTTAACCAAAGAACCTGTGCCACACAACTACCTAAGATAATGTATTCTGCTTCAATAGTAGAAAGGGCTACCGAGTTCTGTTTCCTACTGGACCAAGAAACTAGAGAATTTTTAATGTATTTACAAGTTTCAAAAGTAATTTTTGATCTACCCTACACCCTGCAAAATCTGAATCAGAATATCCAATGATTTCAAAAGAAGAGCTGTATTTAGGATACCAAATCCTTAAGTTTTGAGTTCCCAAAAGATATCTCAATATTCTTTTAACTGTTATCAAATGTGATTCCTTTGGATTAGATTGAAATCTAGCACACAAATAAATACTAAATATGATATTTGGTCTGCTAGCAGTCAAGTAAAGTAATGATTCAATTATCCCTCTAAATTTCTTTTGATCAACAAATTTTTTCTTAGGATTCTTATCTAACTGCACTAAAGAACTCATTGGTGTAGTTACTAGTTTAGCATCATCCATTTCATACTTTTTAAGGATGTCCTTAACATACTTTGACTGGCTAAGAAATATTTCTTTCTCACTTTGCTTTATACTAAAACTAAGAAAATAACTCAAGTCTCCCATCAAATTCATTTCAAATTCACTAATCATTATTTTTGAAAATTCATCACAGAGATTTTTATTAGTAGATCCAAATAAAATATCATCGACATATATTTGAACAATGAGTATATATTCTCCTATCCTTTTCAAAAAGAGAGTGATATCAACACTTCTTTTAACAAATAATCTCTCTAATAGGAAAGTGCTTAACATCTCATACCAAGCCCTAAGTGCTTATTTTAGTCTATACAATGCCTTTTTCAATTTAAAAATATAATTAAGAAATTTAGAATTTTTAAAACCTGGAGATTGCTCAACATAAACATCCTCTTGTATCACCCCATTCAAAAAGGCACTTTTAACATCCATTTGATACAATTTAAAATCTTTTAAACAGGCAAAAGCTAGCAAAACTCTAATTGCTTCAAGTCTGTCTATAGGGGCAAAAGTTTCTTCAAAATCAATTACTTCTATTTAATTATACCCTTTGGCCACCAATTTAACCTTATTTCTAATGACAACTCCTGAATCATTTATTTTATTTTTGAACACCCACTTAGTTCCAACAATACTTTGATCCTTAGGCCTTTCAATCAACTCCTAAACTTCATTTCTCATAAATTGATTCAATTCTTCTTACATGGCCAAAATCTAAAATTCATCCAAAAGTGCTTGATTTATATTAGTCGGTTCAACCATTGATATAAAAGTAGAATGATTCACTTCTTTGCTAAGTCTATGCCTAGTCCTAACACCCTCACTAGCTTAACCTAAAATCAATTCCTTAGGGTGACTCTTAGAAAATTTATATTCTCTAGTCAAAGGGTTTTCCATCTCAACATTTTCTTCCAACATTATCTTTTTAATTTCTTCGGAGATATTTTCAATATGATCTTCTTCCAGCCTTGACTCTTCTAAAATGCCAGATTCATCAGAAACTATATGTGTGGTCTCCTCAACTACCAAAGCTCTCTTGTTAAAAACTCTATAAGATTTTCCAACACTAGAATATCTAAGAAAAATTCCTTCATTAGATTTTGGATCAAATTTTTCTAAAGGAGTTTTACCATTATTACGAATAAATACCTTGCACCCAAAAATATACAAATGTGAAAGATTTGATGTTCTATCCTTAAGAAGTTCATAGGGTGTTTTGTTCAACTCGGATCTAATGTTCACCTTATTCAGAATATAACAAGCTGTACTAACCACTTTAGTCCAAAAATATTTTAGAAGTGAGTATTCTATCAACATGGCTCTAGCGGCTTCTATTAATATTCTATTCTTTCATTCAACAAACCCATTCTGCTGAGGGGTTCTAGGTGCTAAAAAATTATGATCAACTCCTTATTCTCTACAAAAATCTTCAAATTTTTATTTTCAAACTCTCCTCTATGATCACTTTGAATTAAAATAATTTCACACCCTAACTTTCTCTAAATCCAAATATAAAAATTTCTAAATTCATTAAATGATTCACTCTTATAAGATAAGAATTTGACATAATTGAATCTTGAAAAGTCATCAACTATCATAAATCCAAATACTTTACTTCTTAGACTTATAGTGCTAATCAGTCCAAAAAGATCCATATGAATGATTTCCAATGGTTTGCTAGTTCTAAGATCCTTAATGGAATGAATGAAAGATTTCACATATTTTCCTAATTGAAATGCATCACATAGGTGATCCTTAGTAAAGTCTAATTTAGGTATTCCTTTAACCAATTATTTTTGGGTACTTTTTCTTAAATTTTTCATGCTTGCGTGATAAAGTCTCCTATATCATAACCATGATTCATCAGTTATTATTTTGAGACAAAAAGCATTAGAAGATTTAATAAAATTTAAATTAAGCATGTATACATTATTTACTCTTATTCCATGTAAAACATCAATTCCATTTTGACTTATTATACAGCTAATGGAAAAAAATTTTACACTATACCCCTTATCACATAGCTGACTAATACTCAACAAGTTGTGCTTTAAGCCTTCTATTAATAAGATATTTCAATAAAAAAATTGTTCAAATTTTCAATCATACCTGTGCATACCACTTTCATAGTGGTATTGTCTCCAGTGTAACCTTGCCTCCATTCCTGGCTTCCAGCGATATGAATTGAGTTGTATCTCCAGTCATATACTTTGAACATCCATTGTCCAGGTACCAAATACTCTCACGAGGTCTTGTATGAGAGCATTTCTATAAAAGATCAAACATTAGACTTGGGAATCCAAATAAGTTTGGGTTCTCCTCTTGGTAATGATAAACCAGATACATGTGTGATATGCTGTGATTTATGCACCCTAGCTCTCCACACAAGATGTGTTCTATGATGAATAATACATGTGTTGGAGATATGCCTAATCATTCCACATGAAAAACATTTCACTCCAAGAAAAGAGTTTACCACTCTATGTGCATTATAAGATATTTTTCTAGGTGTTGAACTCATATGCTTTTACTTAGACTCATAGAATTATTTAAGTGAGAGTATTGGTCTATTTTCCATAATAGCCTTCATTCTCAATTCTAAATATATATTTCTATTTTCTAACATCAAAATTTCCATTCTCAAATCAATGTTTTTATGTTCTGCTTCTCCCAAAAAAATTTTACAATCATTTTTAAGTTCAGTGTGTGATGATTTCAAAAGTTCATGCTTTTTATTCAAATCATCAAATTCATCTAATAAGCTCATGTGATTACTATCAATTGATGTGTAATCATTCTTAAAGATTTTATGCTCTTTTTGTAAATCTAAAAATTCTATGTTTAACTTAGCATGCTATTTTTTGAATTTCTTATATACAGTATGAACTTTTTCAAAAACATCAAATAATTCATCATAGGTTAAGTCACATACCTCTTCTTGATCTAACTGATCAAGCTTATCAGCCATTAAACACAAGTTCGTGACTTCCTCCTCTACTTCTATTTATTAGGAATCTAAAGCTAAATCCACCCAAAATGCTCTCTGTAATCTCTTCTTGCCCTTCTTCACATTCATTTTCTCCTCAACCTTCTCCTTACTAGGATTAGCTTTGAGATTTAGGCAATTAGATTTGATGTGTCCTGGCTTCCTGCATTCATAATAAATTATACCATTTGAAGCCTTAGCATTTTTATGGAACTTACCCTTATTCCACTGCTGATGTCTCCTTTCCTTCCTTCTTAGGAAACTTTTGAATTGCCTCGTCATGAGAGCAATATCTTCTTCATCCTCAGGTTGTGACTGATCACTCTCTTAGTTATCCACTTTCAACATAATATTTTTCTCCTTATGCTTGTCTCCTACATCAATCTATCTTTGAGTCACTCCTTACTCTTAAGCAATTAGTAATCCAAGAAGATTGTTAATAGAATAAATATTTAAGTTTTTTGATTCTGTTATAGCAGTTATCTTTGCATCATAAGCAATGGACAAACAACAAATAATTTTATTTACTATTTTAGCATTCATTAGTTCCCTACCTAAAGCATGCAATGAGGTGAGTATCTGTGTAAAATGAGTGTATATGTCACTGATTGACTCATTTGATTTCATACGAAAGAATTCATAATCATGTAATAAAATGTTCAATCTAGATTATTTCATCTCATTTGTTCATTCATATGTAATGCAAAGTCTATCCCATATTTCTTTTTTAGATTTACAGGTTAAAACATGCATATAGTCCTCAGATTTCAGTGCATAGAAAAAACTATTTAAGCATTTAGCATTTAACTGAGCTAGTTCTTTTTCTTCTACTGTTCACCATTAAAAGGTGTTTCAACTCTTATGCCATCAACAAGTCTAGTGGGACTAGTGTAATCTTCCTGTACTAAAATTCACATGCGATAGTCAAGTGATTGAAAAAAAGTAGACATGCGTGTTTTCCAAAAATTAAAAGGGATGTTATCAAATAATGGGGGTCTTGCGATCTAATATCCTTCAGGTGTGTTACGGTTTCCAAAAGTAGCCATGATCAATTCAAAAAGTTATCTAAACTTTAATTTCTGAAAGTAGGCTTTGATACCACTTATAAATGCTCAGTAGGTTGTTAAACCTAAGATAATTATCCTAAAGCTAACCAAGAGGGGGGTGAATTGATAATTTTAAAACTTCTTGATTATTTTGAAAATCGATTAATTATTTTAAACACAATAATAAACTTTTTAAAAATAATTTTTCAACCATAGAAAATAAAAGGAAATGCAGAAAATAAAAATGTGGTAAAAAGTAAAGAACAGAAAACACCAAAATTTATAGTGATTCGGTCCAACGAGACCTATATCCACTCCCCGGAGACTCCTTCTCCAGGTATTGCACTAAACACTAGTGACTCTCCTTTAGCCCCCACAGCAAGGCGGGAAAGCGCTTACAAAAACCTCTCTTCTACCAACCCGGTGTGATAGAGAATCATCATCCTTTTTCACCCTCCTAGTAAAGGCAGATCGAGAACATCATCCTTTTTCACCCTCCTGGTGAAGGCAGAGAACCCACCGTCCTTTCTCATCCTCCTAGTGATGGCAGAGTACCAATGTCCTTTCTCACCCTCTTGGTGACGGTAGAGTACTAGATCACTTTTAAAGATCCTCTCTTAAGAGCTTTCAAGGAAGTAGGGAAGAACTATACGAACAAGTAAGAGATCCTCACTATTGGGCACCTTTGTGAATCCCCTCACAAATCTCTCTCACAAGATTTCTCATTTTTCACTCTCAAAATACTCTCCCAAATACACTCCTAAGGCACACTCAAGAGAAATTCGATGCAAGACTAGAGAGATTTCTGAGTGTCAGTTTTTTGGACTCTTAAATATGTAGGACAAGAAAAATTATCCAAAAAATTAAAAATTTCAAGTTGAATGTACTTGGATCGTACAATACGATTGTACTTCATATGTATGAACAGTTCAAAAGTGATGTACGATATTGTACGAACCTAATTTCATACTCTGATCAACGTCTGTACGAACCAACATTGTACAGTACGATCAGTTCAAAAAAATTAAACCCTTCGTCTGTACGATCGTGTATGAATCCCCTTTCATACTCTGATCAGTGTCTGTACGAACCAATATCGTATAGTATGAGTTCAAAAAATGAATCCTTCATTTGTACGATCGTGTATGAACCATATTTCGTGCTCCATTCGGCGTATATACGAACCCACTTCGTATAGTACGATCTGTTCAAAAATTGATGAGATCGTACGGGATGACCTGGTATGAACCTGATTTTGTACTCTAATTAGCGTCCAGGATGAACCCATTTCATTCAGTATGAACTATACTTAGAAAATTTTCCAGTCGTGACTCACTCAACACCGTTCTAAAGGAACACTCAGGATAAATCATCCCGTACGATCCTAGAATCGTCCCGTACGATCCTAGAATTATTATAGTATGATTAGTTAAAAAAAATTCAAGTTTTGTCTTACTCCCTAGTGTGTGTGCACGGTTATCCAATTACAATCACACTCTCTCAGACTTAAGAAAAATAAAAAGTATAAACTTCAATTACAATAAACCCTAATCTAATCTATCTTAAAGTCTTTAACAGTCTGGAGAATGATTTTTCTGAAACGTTAGTACACACAAACATCGCAAATAAAATTTCAAACATATGTTAGGAGAAATAGTAATCAAACAATAAGATTTTGGTATCATCAAAAACTCACATAATCTATAGAAACATAGTCTTTAAAACTAATTTGCAATAGGATATACAACAAATACAACAAGGAGATATAGGCATACAAGCTCCTACGAGCTGCTGCAAAAGACCCATCAC
The DNA here is from genome assembly GCA_019925795.1 of Dendrobium chrysotoxum. NCBI lineage: Eukaryota > Viridiplantae > Streptophyta > Magnoliopsida > Asparagales > Orchidaceae > Dendrobium > Dendrobium chrysotoxum. The sequence goes on along the minus strand of CM034297.1, from coordinate 46,465,975 downwards.
GAGTATAATATATTGTCTACAAGTAAAGGCAGCATGTCTACAGTACAACACAAAGTACCTATGAGCTGTTGTAGCAAAGATACTGTAGCATCTCTAAAGCCAAAATAACTATCCAATAGAAGGAAAATGCATAGGCCCCTGCAAGCCGTGATAGTAGATATACTGTAGTATTACGATAAATACAAGCTTCTACAGGTCGATGTAGAAGCTTATTATACACTCAGCAAGCTATTTGTGAGTGAGTATAAGAGAATTGCAGTGAATAAAGTTATGTATGACAGCAGGAGACTAGTTAGTACATGACAGTCTACCTTTATAAAGTAATAGACAAATAACTTATGATGTAGCATCACGCCGCTGGATCTGCAACATGCATACAAGCAAACATAAGGCGTGTACAAATTCTCAAGTGAAGTCATGTACATTCATCAATAATAACTCATCTACAATAAACATCAAACAACCATAACGTGATGCCATGCTACTTGATCTGCAACATTTGTACAAGAAGATAGAAGACATCCACAAGTTGATATGCCGTGCCACCAGATTTGAAACATGTATACAAGCGGACAGAAGGCGTCTATAAGTTTCAAGACAAAATTATGCATACTTGTCAAAAATAATCACTTGCATAGCCAACTATAACTAAATATTTTAAAATACCCTCTCACATGCACTACAATATGTATACATGCAAATATTAAAGTATACATGCAAGCATATTAATATGTATACACATGAGAATATGTACCCATATGGGCCCGACGAGCATGTTATTGTACATACATAACGCCTAAGGATGCTGCGCAGGTCAAATAATAAAGCTAAGTTTAAGCCTGATCCTCCTACGCGAGCAGATATGAATCGACATGACTCAAGCTATCAAATAAATGTACGGTCGCAGTGTAAATCGAGATATTTATTTTATACATTCATATTAAACCTTCAAGGCCCTCAAGAAGAAAAAATAATTTATATAAACCTAAAGCCGGTAACAAAACTGATCATCTGTCAACAATTAGATAGAGTCGATAAGGTTCAAAAGATAATTATAAAAATACCTCCTAAATACCCATATGGGTCCTGACGAGCGTGTTATAGGTATACATGTGATGTCTGAGAATGCTGCGCGAGTCAAATGATAAATCAAAATTTGAGCTTGATCCTTCTATGCGAGTAGATAGTAGTCGACACGGTTCAAACTATCAAACAAATATACAGTCACAACGTCGACCGAAATATTTATTTTTATACATTCATATTAGGCCTTCAAGGCATATAATTAAGAAAATTCACCAATAAAGGCATAAAGCCTATGAAAAACTTGATCATCTGCCTGCAAGTAGACAGAGTCGACAAGGTTCGATCAACAAATAAAAATTGCCCATAAATATCTCGATCATGACCGCGTTGATAGAAAATCTCAACCGACAGGGTTAATTCTAAATATTCAAAATGCCACCCAAATGCCTACAAAATTCAAAACTCCAAAAGATATCATAACTCGAAATATTTAAAATTGAAATTAGCTATCAAACACTTCAAGCAAAACCCATCCACCCTCTACAATAATTTGTCGATGTGGACAAATTTAAACATTACTTCAGCTCACAAAGAGCTAATGTTTGGTCGAGAATCTTACTAGAATTCATTCTCAAACAGTTTCTTGCCAATAAGGAAGTGGCATTGGTCCTTTGATCGGTGGTTTGACTGGACAACTCCACAAAGAACCCGTAGTTTAGCCAGATGGCTTAGCATGGTCAGCGATTACGACTGCGACCCTCTGACCTAGTGGTTCGGTCCAACTACTCCACTATATTACAGTTACGGTCATAGCCCATATGCTCCCCAATGACGTTAAATCCTTAAGATATGAATTAATAGGATATGATCGATAGAGTATAAAGCCCTCTGTCAGCTAAAGTGGATTCAAATTTATCTCCTTAGACAAATATTCATCCCAGGTCTATAAGATGCCCTTGGACAAAACAACCATAGCTGCCGACAAGGATCCCTTTATCAGGTTAGGTCAACTACCTCCTTTGACTAGGTTGACTAGGGACCATGATGACCCAGGGCGATGGAACCATGGGATCTTGATTAGGTTCATCATCATTCCCCCACCATCCGCTTTAAGTACGAGATGGTGAAATTGCTAATTTTTAATAGTAAATTCTCAACAATACCAAACCTGCCGCTACTATACACCAGATACTATGTATTTCTACGTATCTATTTTGATAACTAGCTTTAATAGAAAGTTCTCTCTCATGATCGGGAGGGGCAATTAACTATAGAGGCTTGCGCCTATAGAAAACCAGAACTTAGATCACAAAGTCCTCGCAAAATGAGGGCCAAATCTTTAGGTAGTGTCTTATTTCAAACCCAATCTGCCTTCTGAAAATTTAGCTCGGAACTTAATTTGTCAAAACTCTCCTGAAAGAGGGGAGGCTGGGGTGCAAATTTTCGGAGCCTGCAAGTGGCATCATCCTTGCTTGGTTTTCAAAGAAGTAACTTGTGAAGGCTAATATGTTGTAGCATCTTCATGCTTGTGTCAATCAATATGGCTAAGCAAACTACTTAAAAAGAATTATTGTTATCAAAGTGAAGCTATAAAAGTCTACATTAACAAGTAACCTAATACATCATGAAAATATATTGATGTTCATTTTCCCTACATAAGAGTCACAATCATAAAATAAAAAAACAACTGTAGTATGTGAAAACTGGATAACAAGTTACTAATATTTTTACTAAGCCACTCATTATAGAGCAATTCATAAAATTAAAGATAATTTTATGCAAGATCAATGAATGATTTATTAGTCTAAGGGAAATAGTTGAAAATTAAACTAAAATAAATGTCATTATCATGGAGCTTTTCAAAAATTTTAATATAAACATTTGTCTGAAAATCCCAAGATTTTAAGTTAGTAACCTTGATTGTTTGAAGTAGTTGAGCTGTGTTAAATTGAATCTAGAACCCTCCATGAATTAATATAAGTGGACCTTCTGCCTTGCGATTTTGTACAAGCAAAAAATTTAACATAAGCTTGATTGTTTAGTCTCCTATTCTCCTTACAAAATTTCTATCAGATCATTCTAAACAACACAATTGTTTTAATAAAAAGTTAGTTATAAGTAAAGAATAAAACACCAAATATTTACTCCATAATTCTAATATATCAATAATACTGCAATTCAGATAATATTGAATTGCTAAGAACGATGAACTTACAAACCTACTCTATCTTTGATGAACATCTCTTAACTGCGGAAAATAAACCTTTATTTTAACAGCATAAAGCAAGGACATACACCCAATCACAGAAGTAGAGCCTAAAACAATCAGCCTTAAGTTTCAGTCTCTCATTCTTCACCCTCATCAGTGACAAACTTTCCACTTCCAGGATTCAGAGCAGCGAAGAAGAAGAAAATAACATTGAAGAGCACAAGAGGTTCGAGTTCATTGATGGGCACTCCTGTCTCGATGTTCAGCTGGGCAAGAGCTCCCTTTCCTGTGATTATCTCCCCAATTAGAGAGAAGACTATCCCCAGCTGCGCCAATCTCCCAACAAAGAGCTCATTCGACTTTGTGAATCCAAAGAGAGGGCCTTCAAAAGGAGAAGACAAGTTTAATTTGTAGTTCTGACTGTTTTTCTAAAAACTAGACTGCTGGGATTTTGACTTTTGGTCATATTTTTAATGAGTTGTTACCAACTCTAAAATATTAGTCATATTTGTTGAAATTTTCACAGGTTTTTTTTAACTTTATAATTTTCCAAAATTATAATTAATTTTTGTGTGATCAAAACTGTCTACTCTGAAGATATTCATATAAACTTTGATAAATTGCTGCAACTAAATCCTTAGTCATACAAACACTTGTCACATCTCTTCAAAATATTATAACAAGATGAAAAATGTGGCTTAAGATAATATTATTTCATGATTCCAAGTTATGTGTGACTGAAATTTAAAATTCTAAGTAGTGTAGAAAAAAGGGGGCAAAAACATGGTTCTAGATATAATGTACTAAATTTAGCTTAGAATGTAGAACACTTCTTGCTAATTTGAAAGATAATTCTTTATGTTTTGTAAGATAATATTTTCTTAGAAAAAATATTAGTTAATTATCATCTTGCAACAAAGAAAGGGATGTTTTACAACTAAATGAAAACAACTTGCAGTTCAAAAAGAATTATCTTATATCTCAAGCCAGAGTAGCTTTTTATATTCTCATCAAGTATTCTTCTGATGAGAAGAGCAAAGCATAAGTGGAAGGAAATTCAACCTGAACGTCCTCACCAATCACTATAAAAGATGTATGAGGAAGTCTACTTTGAGATATTATGCCTTAACACTACATGAAATTCTATTTGTTTATTGTTTTATATCTTATTATTTAGAGACAGGAATACCTCCTTCCTTAAGTCCAAGAGCAGAACGAAAGCCCTTTCCTGGAGCAATGACAGCTTTGTCAAGCCCAGTGGGAGGATCATCGACAAAGCGCCCACGGTCACCAAGAGCTCCTATTGCTCCAAGAAGTGTGAAGAGAATGAAGAAAAGTAGGAGTGGCTCGGCTTCATAGATGGGTATTCCTGTCTCTAAGTTTAGCTGTGACAGTATTCCCTTGCCAGTGATTCCTTCTCCAATAAGAGACGCCTACAAGGAAATGATATCCGCTGTATCAGAGATTATTTATAAAAAAAATTAAAAAATAATTCCTGTCAAAATATGCAAGACAATTATTTGAAATAACATATATCCGAACATTTTGTGAGATAATATTCACTTTCTTACAAGAAATAGTTGTTATAGCACAGAATCGCTGTTCAAAATATTTATTAAAATCTTTTCATAGCACAATCTTGCATGATTGTTATTTTTCATAGTCAAATGTTCAAAAGTAGCGAATCTTAGAAGCTAAGACCTTTCAGGCAAGGTTTCTCTAAGTTATTGTTCCATGTGATCTAGTTAAATAAGAGAGGAAGGTGCAATTCAACTTGGTTATTTTCATATATGTTCATCTTATTGTTTCCCTTTTTTTGTTTTTTTGTTTTGGAATCTTCTCGTCTTCTTTGTCTATGCATTTTTCTGACTTGGTAGGCTGAGCTTTTGGTGATTTTGGGCTAGCAAGTTAAAAGAGCTTCTTGCCAGAGTGATGTTTGTTAGTGGAAGTCAAATGGTGATTTGAAGATCAAGCAGGTTTACAGAAGAATATAGCGCCTACTGAGTATATTGTGTGTTTAATTTTTGAATCCACCATATGGTTCTCAAATCTTAAAGCTATATTTCGATGGTTTTGATTCTACTTGGCTCCATTTTGGATTAATCTGATTTTCCATTTACAAACATCACATAGATAGTACAATCACAGACACATACATATTATCATATTAAATGTTAAAAAAAAAAAAAAACAGATAAAGAGCTTCGGATATAAATTTTGGTCACCAATGTCTAATTCGGTGATCTTCTCTTTTGATAATGTTTTATATTAGGATCACTGACACAACTTTTTGCTGCTACTTTCTAGTTTCTACTTTGCTTTCTCTCATTAAAAACATCACTAGCTTCTTAAGAACAAGTCAAAAGGAGAACCAGATGCCCAGTGGCTAGCATTTATTTTCTGTGCAATTTGAAGTTTTAGGACTTTGATAACATGGCACAATCATATCCCTTAACACAAAAACTAGCATCAGAAACAAATAAAAGAAGAAGCTGCTCACCGCAAAACCAAGCATAGCAACTCGGCCAACAAATAGCTCATTTTGCTTGGTAAAACCAATACCACCTGATGTGCCAAAGATGCCATCTTCTACCTTTGGTCTATCCTTCTCTACCTGTCAATAATACCAAAAGCTAAACCATAACTTCAACACAAATATTTCAGATACAGTTCTAAATTCAATACTCCCATCTTACCTTCTTAGCAGGAGCCTTAGTCTTGGACTTGAAGACAGCAAGTGTAGGAGCATAAGAAGAAGGTGAAGTAGACTGCAGGGGTGAAGGCCGAGAAAGGAAGAGAAGGGAGAGAGGAGCAGGGCGAAGTCGGCGGATTTGAGATCTAAGCAATGGCTCTCTGTTGTAGTCGACAAGATGGCCACCGAAGCTAGACATTAACATGGACTGCGCCATGACTTCCTATACTCTGTTATCTGACGAGAAAGAGAGGTGCCTCTTACTGGTTTTCAGCGTGTGGAGTTGGCTCTGATGGGGTTAATGATGGGTAGGATGGATAGGGTGTGAGGGCTTTGGTGGGCAGTGAAGAGACCACGTTTTAATTAGATCGAACAGTCGGATGTGAGAAAAGGTTCTCTTTTTTAAGTGTATGGTTTGTGAGAGAACAGGTGTCTCCTGAACATTGGGGAGTTGAGCCCACACACAGCAAGTTTGAGCTGAAGACATAAAAATATAATTTGTTTTCCTATATATTATTATTATTATTATTATTATTATTATTATTATTATTTAAGAGAAGAAGGGGTGGAAGTATTTGGATCAATTTTTGGCCGGTGATGTCATTTTCTTGTGTAGTTTGGCCTATCTATGTCTCATGGCATTGGAGATTGTTTAATACTGTTAATCAGGAGATTATTTTTTACTCTGGTTGTCATTAGTAGAGTGGAAAAGACTTTACAGGTATGATGTGTCGATACTTCATCTTGGTTGACAGTGTAGGCTCTACGAATCCATCTGTTAATCCAAAGCTCAACACTTGCATGCTCATCTCCCAACTTCCTCTCCCTCTTGATGCTAAAGCTCGACTCCAAAGTCGGACGATTAACCTTCTTTACCCTCTCGCTACCAAAGTTAACTGAGGCGATGACTAGCATACACTCCTCTTGATGCGGAGCCCGAAATTTTCCTAATAGATACAAAATAATCAAAGAAAATTGAGATAAATTCTTCAAATAAATAGCATTAACTAAAACTATATGCATTTAATATAAAATGAAACATCATTAATAAGAGAATTTTTAAATAATATATAGTTTCATTTCCATTCTTTGATTTTGTTTGTCATTTATTTAAGTTCCACTATTTAATGTTTTAAATATATTTCATACATATTATACAATATATAATAAAAAATAATGAGCACTCTTATAATTCTATAAATATAATATATTTATTCCGTTTGATTTGTATGCATTATTTTCAATTATAAAAAGTTAAAAATTAGAATACCGTATGTATTATCTCCAATATTTTCAATAATAAATATGTTATATTGTGTCTCCTTATTCATATTAATGATCCATAATTTTATGAATTTTTTTTTTGTGAAAATTTATATTTACGGTGAATATGAAGTGAAGAAAACACCCATTTCATCAGACACGAAAGTGAAAGTCACCATACGTTATCCATTTATAAGCGCACTGATCCAGAACCTCCTTGGCTCATCGTTGCTGCTGCCACTGCCACCATACATATTCTTAGGCTTCGTTTGAGATAATTTTGGATCACTATTTTTTTTACTTTTAAGAGATTTTTGTACAAAAAAATAACTCTACAAAACAGTAAGGAAGCCGCCCCAAATGAAACCTTAAAAATAACAATTTATGAGATGACCCCTACAGCCTGAGGGCAAGCTGTAGTTACCCCCTCCAACTTACATCAAAGATACAAAATCGTTCACATTGCACTGTACTAATGATAATAACAATCAAGTATGTTTTAACACTATCCTAACATAATTCTAGGAAGAGACAATTTAAAGAAGAGGATAGAGTATTATTTGGCTTGTGGGCCTTATGAACTACTTCGTCTTCCATGGCTTAGGGCCATCATATCATCTGTGTCAACCATCTGGTGCACTGAGAGAAGCTTACATTGCAAACATCATACAATTTATTACAGTAGGATCCAAATTGGCAAGGGACCATTAATGTGTGTTACACCTCTACTCACCAGTGCAATTCCTTCTATCTGTATAAGAATCTTGAGTATCAACGATCAATCTATGCTCTGTAGTCAAATTATGCCCTGAAATCATTTTCAAATCGTTATTTTTCATTTGCTACATGAAGTCATTCAACGGATACGCTACATGACTCGTAATTATGTCTAATCACAGCATTAACCAAGCTTTCTAGCATAATATAGGAGAAAAAGTAGAGCAAGTAAGCTCACCATCCCATCCCAACCCATTCCTACCAAAGAAAAAAATCACAGGCTATAAACAAATTCGCACTGGAGCTCTCAGTAAGGCTTGTAGCGGGTAGGAATGAATGGTCTCCTGAGCTCTCTACGAGAACTGTGACAGTAAAAGCCAGTGGTTGAGCTTTGAAAAACAAATATATATATACACATTTATGCTAAATCACAAACTCAAGACCTCACAATTGGGTCAAAATTATCAACCGACTAACTAGATAAGGGCGCACTGACTGAAAAATACTAGAAAACAAAAGGCAAATAATAAACATTAGCCATCTCCAGAACCTTATACAAACAACCCCTTTTCTTAATGCATAGGACTTCGAAATCTACGGTATTAATCACAAAGATTCCTCCATTTCTTTGACCAACCAATTCATGATCTGCCAACCTTTCCAACCACAAAAGCAAAGCCCCTGAAGAAAGAAAGCTCATAGTAGCTTATCTTTGGATCCCATAGCCACCAACATATCAGATATCAGAATGCTTACTCTGATGTACAAAGTGTCATCTCCCAGTTACTCAAATAAGCACTCCTTGAATCTGTATTCATCCGCGTTCTCAAAAGCAGAAGGGACCTTACACTCACTGTAGCAATTGGCGCACACACAGAACTTTGCCTTCACTTCTTTGAACATGATGTTGGAGATCCGGTACCTGCAAACCCCACATGTATGCCTGCTTCTGTGCACCTTAGCGCCCTTCTCAAGCTTCAACAAGGTATTCATAATTCCAAAACCATGATAAATATTATCAAACATGTTTATAAATTCATGAAATGAAAAACAAATGCCATCTCCTTCCCCGCTGATCTCCATCAGATCAGAAAATTGCCGAGAAGGGAAGTATACCATCCTCAAGTTTCTTATGTAAGCATAGACATCCACACTAGAAAACTGACGTTGTAGCTCATTCCTTGAAGGCTGCCATGAAAGAGCATCAAAGGCTGCACGCTTTCGATGCTCCGGTGATCCTCCGCATATAGGAGCTATGACAGCAAAGAACATACCAAGATCAATCTTTCCAGAACCAGTGATGTTCAATACATACCATATCTTCTCATCAATTGCCTTAATGGCATCGCGGAACGTATCAGGCCGCAAGAAATGGAGATGCCTGTAGAGAAGAATCTCCACCTCAGCCTTCCTAACAGATCTATCAGAAGAAGAAACTGGGAATTGGTAGGTCTCCATTTCCATCTTCAAAAGAGTAGCATCACAGCGTCCTAATTTAGTTGCTTTCTGGATTTCCCTGATCCATAGAGCATCTGATAAGCATTTTTGATCTGTGGTGCTCTCATCCGCTGTCTTGAACTTCGAAGCATCAACTGCAACCCAATTTGGACGCTCATCTTTCGGTTTCTTCCTCTTAGATTGCTTCAAATGCTGAATAGCATCATACAATTCTATCCTGTTTGTTATCATTAATGCTTCAGTAAGAGCCTTTTTAGCCTCATTCAGCTCTCCAGCACCAAACATAGAGATTCCTCGATTCAGCTGAGCTTTCCAATGGTCTGGGTTGATTGTCACCACCCTGCCAAACATCTCTGCTGCTCTCTTATGCCTACCTGCACCCAGAAGCAGGCTCCCTAAATTATAAAGAGCATCCAAATGATCAGGCTTGAGATCAATCGCTCTTTGAAAGGCTAGAATTGCCTTCTCCTCTTCCTTCATGGCATGGAAAACGCATCCAAGATCACAGTGGGCATCAGGATAGTCTGGTTTGAGAAGAACTGCTTCCAGCAATGCTTTTTCTGCTGGCTCATACTCACCAACACCAAACAAAGCGCTTCCAAGAAGCTTGAGAGCTCTATAATGGCTTGGGAAGAGGATGGCAGCTTCACGGTAGTGCTCGCTTGCATTGATCACCAGGCCTTCTGCTTCCATGACAATCCCCAAATTCACATGAATCTGAGGAAGGAGACCTGACCACTGAAGTGAATCGCTCTCAGCGAGCTCTAGAGCGGCCAAGAAGCTATCTTTAGCCTCTTTAATGTGTCCTAGAGACCACAAAGTATTCCCAATCCTGAAGTGAGGCCGCACATCCATTGGCCGTAGCTCTAAAGCGCGGCGGAAGCTTTCAAGCGCCAGCATGAACAGGTGGCGCTCAAACAAAGTCCTACCAATCGCAAGATGGCCATCAAATGCCTCCTCCACAATCGACAAGCTGTCAATTTTCGCCCTAATCTCCTTCAACTCCTGCAATAAAACCCGGAATTCACTAGACTTTTCCTTGAAGACAAACTCTGCTCCCTTCCGTTCCAACTCGAATCCGAGATCAGTTGAGCACCACACTTCTGAGAATCCATCAGAAAAGGTGGAATCTTTAGGCGAAAACTTAGCAGCACGAGCCCGAATCTTAGCCCTAATAGCAATTTCAAGCTCCTCGATCACCTTCCAGGTACTATCATGCGTCACGCCGTGGTTGGGTGAGGAGAGCCACGTAGGAGCAAGCTTTGGGTACCGATAGCGGTTCGAAAGGGTATTGATCATATCTGGATTCTCATTAGAGAGGGACAGAGCTGCGAAATCGCGATCGAGATCGCCAGCGCCATCAGCGTAGGTTTGAAAGAGGCCGTCGAGGGAAAGGCCGGAGGAAGGATCTCCGATGAAATCGGAGTAGGACCGGAACACCACGTCTATGATGGAGGAGATCTGGTCGCTGGTGAACTGGAGAGTAGGATTCACGGCGGCAACCAGGGCAGCCATTTCGGAGCGGTCGAGACCACCATCGCCATTCAAATCGAAGCGTTCGAAGATCTCACGCACCTTTTGACGCCGCGCCAGCAAATCGCGGGAGCTCCGGCGACGAGTCTCCATGGAAGATTCTTCGCCGACCGGCGGTTTGGGCATATAGGGTTTGTTCTGTAGCCCCTTGGTATCCCAGTAAAATTTAATTGGTGTTATAAGGAATAATTTTCAATAAGTTGTCAGGGAAGAGCTGTTGAAAGATTTCGGTTTGCGTGATCTTCCGTTTGGAATCTTTTGCCATTGCTGCTGTAATGAGTGTTCTTTGTTGGTTTTTTTTGATGAACGAGTCGGCGCCCAAATTTTATTGTTAGTTAAAAAAATTATAAGTGTAATATATATATATATATATATATATATATTTGATAGTCCAAATATTGAAGAATAAAAATGATAAAAAAAGAACTATAAATTATGTATATAACTCATTGATAGTCCAAATATTGAAGAATAAAAATGATAAAAAAAAAGCTATAAATTATGTAGTTACAAAATAAAAAATAAGATTAAGATTGACCCACATATAAGATCATCTCCAATTAAAAATTAATTTTTCACTCCAAAATATAATAATACTATAAAATGCACAACCGAACTTAATTTTTTAACACAAAAAATATTATTCTATGTATATTCTATCTCATATTTTTTACATAAATTTTTAATCCTATTTTTATATTAAAAATAATAATAATAAATTCATCAGTGATCAGTGGCTGAGCCAGGAATTTTTATCTGCGGGGGCACAAATTTCTAATTTGAAAAGTACAATCAAGCTTTTTTATTCGAGCCTGAAATTGACATTATGATTTTAATTTTTTTTAAATATCTAACTTAAGTTTTCATATCTATTTTAAATCAAAAAATAATTTAAAAATATTTTATAAAAAGCAATAAATATATAAAAGAAGCTGTATCTTATTAATATAAAAATTATTTAAAATTATAATTAACATATTTTAAGCTACTTGATTTAAATTTAAATATTGTAATCTTTCTCTAGTGTAATTTGTTGGCTTTAATTACATAAATTTTTTATAAATAAGAATTTAGAGATTTTAAAATAATTAAAAAAATTAATGAAAATTTTTATTTTAAAAAAATTAATAATGTGAAGATAAATGATTAAAATGAAAAAAAAGGTTTAAGATAATCTAATAAAATTAAAAAAAATAGTGAACCTTGCGTGAGAGATAATGAAAAAATAAATAAAAAAAAGATTAAAATCATCTCACCCCTCATGAGAGAGAGAGAGAGAGAGAGAGAGAGAGAGAGAGAGAGAAGAGGGCTATAATTAATAACAAGTTGCCATATACAGAAAGTTGCGGGTAACAAAAAAAAGGGAGTAGAGAGGAGAGAGAGGTAATGAAAAAGAAATACTTCAGCCAATGAAGGAATGATTTTATAAGGAAAAAAAGGCGTCACACTATTCAATTCGTGATGTTTAGCGTGGGATTTGACGTTCGGTGGGAGGAGTGGGCGACTGCATACGAGCGTCTGTTGCTCGGTTGGAGATGATCTAAAATCACCGTTGCTCAAAATCAATGATAGGTTGCCATCCAAAACGGCAAATAGAAATCAGTTCAATAATATTATACTTGCTCAAGATAGGTTTATCTGTTCAAGAGAAAAATATATAATTGTCACCTGGTGGCAAAGACTAGCACTGCCCATGAGTATTCATCATTGCCCCGTGCCAAAAAAAAAAACCATACAGTAGTTAAACCCATAAAAGAAAGCCAACTTCTCTGAAGGGAGCCCATGAAGAGTTGGAGAAATTACAGCAAAAAGAAACTTCAAAAAAAAAAAAAAAAAGAGACCAATGGAGCCACACAACATCCTCAGCCAACATTCTTCATAAAAAAATATCTAACCAGATATCTGCATTCAGCACCACTGCACCAGCAACAAACAAGTCCCAGAAGAAGTCAACAAAATGACTATGATGTTTAGGGGATACATTGGTAATGAAAGGTTTTTAAAAGATGACTATGATGTTTGGTCTTATAAGATATGGCTTAATTGAAAGTCTTTTATGGGATACCTTCAACACACATTAATTTGTGTTAAATTTGGTGAGCTTGAAAGCTTATATGAGATTTTGATGATCATAAATATTATTAGTTGTATTGATTTTAGGCTAATAATTTTGTTTATGCATGCTTCTGATTATTTTGTCATTATAGGTATATATTAGAAGGCGATTGGAAGATTGGACATCATATGCTGAGGAAGGTGCACTCAACCTAAGCTTAAGTAGGTAATATCTATGCAGAATCTAAAGCCATTATGATAGAAGAAGACTACCGAAGAATCTAAATCTGTCATTTTGTTTTTGAGTTATGCCCTTTATATGCGTATGGTATAAGGTTTATGAGAAACAATCAATCGCGCATACATACGAGAGTAAAATTGAAAAAAAATGTATAAGATTTTTAAAAATCTATTTTGAAATAGTTAATCGTGACATTAATATTTGACAAATTGTATTGTATGATGAAGTATCATATTGTATGATGCGTATAATATTTTTGAAAATTCTTAAAAATCAAGTCTTACTGATTAGTAAAAAATTCAGAATTACAAATCTTAGATTTATTGTATTGTATGATACTAATAAGATCATGTGATTAGCTATAATAAAATTATAAAAATGTCATATGCTCCTTTTATTAATTAGGTGAATTTTAAAAAATGAATTAATCATATTGTATGAAATACATAGTACTATATGATGGTGTAAATAATTTAGCTAAGAGAGAATTAAGTTCAAATATGGATAAATATATTGTATTGTACTATGTGATCAGACAGTCCGATCAAATAGTGACGATTTTTTTAAGACTATATGATCCTGCAGATTTTATTAATGAATAGCTATTTAGAATTTATATTCAAGCTAATTAATATATATATTGATAAACCTAAATAAAATAACAGTTACTTTAATATGAGTGCATTTGGGAGGAGTTCTTTTTCTTGCTGGTTCTCTTGCTCTGATAATTTCACCATTGAGTAAAATCCAGTTAGTTCCATTGAGCTACCTAAAGTAAATGTCTAGTGTGTTATCAAAGCAAGAAAAGTATTAATTTTTTATGCATAATTGGAATTTCCAAATAGAGGATTTGCGGAGTGACCATAGGCTGGTAGGCTAAACCATTATAAATCTAATTTGCATCTTTTTCTTTTTTCACACTTTATTCTATTACACTACACACAAAATATATGATGATGATGTGTATTCATGCTCTCATAGTATCTTATGATATGATGAACATGAACAATAAAATGTGATCTTTATAAGTGGTAATATCTTCTTACAGTGAAATCAGTGTCACATAAAAAAGTATTTAGTTTCAATTTTATTATAAATTATTTTGTTTACATTTATTATTAGATCATATTCCAATTTCTAAATTAAAAAAGGGGTTTATTAAATTGTTAATTAACTCATCTCATAGTTGTTAGTTCATTTTCATTGAACAAAATTTCAAAAATTTTAATGACACTAATTCACCCCTCAAGGTGTACCACACCTGTCAATTTTATTGCTGATGCGTGCGACAAAGATCTTGAAATAGATAAATTTGGTCTAGTTTTCGAGGGATATGGATATGGTGTATTTCACATGGTAGACAACTATGACATATGCTTTATGGAAGATGATTATGTCACATGTCTCAAGGGAGATTACCATAATATAGGTCCTATAGGAGACATATAAAGTATATATCATACATGGGACAATATGTTATAGGTATGGAGATAGATGAGTGTGATATATATCTTAAGGAAAATGTTATGGTACAAGTCTTGCTATCGTGATGAGTTTTAGTTCAAGCAAGGTTATGAGACGTATTTTAATGCAATGATAACTATGGATTATATTTGGATGCATCATAATTATTAATCTAATGACAATTACAATGCAAGTAAAAGACTATGATGTAGGTGATGTTGTAGTGATGATTATGCAAGTCTTAGGGTTCGTTTGGTTATTTTGTACTTTTGTAAAAGGTAGTTTTAAGAAACATCGGTTCAGAGAAAGGAGTTTTCTAACGGAGAAGCATATATAAAATGCTTTTTCAAAACAACAGAAAAATGAAAAGAATGGTGTTATTGGGAACGAGGTTTGACGAACTAAACAGTAAAGAAAAATAAATTTTACCATTTTAAAAAGGAATAAGCACCAAAAACGTCCAATCAAACTAGGCCTTAAATGTATGAATGACACCTTGTATGATATCTTAAAGTATTAAGGAAGCCATTAGAGCTCAGAAAATCTTTCCAAGTAAACTATGTAAGGGATAGTTTATAGTTTTCACAAGGAAAATGCTAATCCTTTTTAAGAATTTTCCTTGTAGTTATGAACATAGGTAGTGCGAATCATAAACTCCTTTAATTAAAATACAATTAAATTATACTACCCCTAAGTTGACCCTAGTAGTTCACCAAAATCAGTATTGGCACAAGTAGATTGTGGTAAGAATATTATAATTTTATTTTTCTCCCAATATAAGATAAGATCATGAGATATGAGTTTATAAATTAAATTTGAGAAAAAACCACACTTGTGATACTCTGTGAGGAGCTGAGAAAATAATAACAATTATATATATAAGAGGAAATTTTAAAGATTTAGGTTATTCAATCTTGTGAATAGGTTATGTTGTATTCAAAATCATTATGATCTTTCTACCCTTTAGTAACCCTTACTACCATATTTATAGGTAGTGATAATTCCTAAAAGATGAAATGGAGATCCATTGAATAAAAGAGAAGATTTAACATTAAGAATGGATATTAATTGTTATAAAAACTAATACATTGAGCGTAACATATGCCAGATTCATTTTTCATAATGAATATAACATAACACAGGATTTTGGTGAGTAATTTATTTGGTGTAATGCAATATATGAGAATCTAATGAAAGCGATTTAGGGATTGGAATACTTTATGAAGCATAACTTTTAAGGGTGGCCTAGATCTTCCAATGAGATAGTGGGGTTTTAGGATAATTTTTGGTGGTTGATTTTATGTGGAGTTTAAAAAGAGGTTATCTAAGGAATTATGATGGGTTTATGTGCATTGTGGATAACTTAAGTTGTTAGTATTTGTTATTACGAGTTGTGATATTATGACCCAACCTAACAAACCTGAATATCCTAATAGGTCATATTAGGTCGAATGCATAATAAGGAGTCGCCCAAGATCTAATTGGAAAGATACAATTTTATCTTTAATTTTAATAACAAATCTACTAAATCATCAATGTACGTAAATAAAATAGAAATTTCATTCAATACAAAAACATATACACATTATAGATTTATTCATATCAAAATATTTTGGACAATAATCATGGTTTTCCCAATCATTTCATCTAATATACATATCTCATGATTACAAAAGAATTTAACTATAACATCATTAAAAAAAACACCTCTAACAATAACACCTGTAATTCACTTCATGAGGTCCTTCCCTTTCTATGAAACATGTGAACACACAAACTGAGTGGCCATTTCAATAGATTACATGGAACCTACAACTGTATTCAATGCAAGGAAGTAGAACAATATGCTTGTCATCATTAATTGAATTATGAAAGCCAATCGTTTACTGAATTAATGCTTCTCTAAGATACCCTTATACGTGTATCATATGCAATGAAATCATGATCAAGACCATTATATAGGATCATATGTGCATGTGTCATATGCATTACTCTCATGATCAAGACTATAATATTAAAGTTATACTCTATTTAGGTCATTATATTATATTAATGTTATTTCACTTGCACATATTATGTATAGCAATTCATATCATCATGTATAGTGACATATCCTTACATGCTTATATTCACATTAGCATACCATTTATAATAGTGCATGATCTCATATTTTATACTAGTATATCATTATAGATATCATGTTGTATATATGATATGAGGTCAGATCATATCAATTGGGATGGTCAGCATGGATGTTAGTGCAAATATGTTGTGTCATAATAGTCAAAACATTTTATCATGAATGGTAGTATGTCATCACATGTATCAGCATCACAAATCTCTCAAGACATTATAGAATTCATTATAAAAAATAGAGAGCTCAACAATGTAGAGCTTCATCTTAGTGCCATAGCACTCCCAGGCTGCCACAAAACCTCTAACAAAGATGGCTATGCCGCATCTCCCAAAATTATAGTTTTGCAGTACTCCCAAGAAATTCCCTTATTAGACATATTTTAAATTATATAAATTCAAATCATAACTTCTTAAGATCAAATTAAACATGAAATAACTTGAAATGTTCATAGAGACACAGTAGGTACATTATGAATTTGTAAATCTTACTAGGTTCTATTTAGGTCACTACACTCATACTTATTAGTGTATAAGTGGTCATTACATGTAATGTTCAAATTTTGGTCTATGGAGTTAAAGAAAGATAAGGTGGTTATATTGAGAGAATTTTTAAAGCATGTTTAAATTAAGAAGAATAAGATAAATGAAGTGTAAAAACTTAGATCAAGACAAAAAAACACTTGAAGGAGATGTAAGAATGCAAATAAAAAAAATGTAAATGTAGGAATAATTAATTATACAAAAACTATTACTAAAGAGGGGTTGATCCAAGCCACCAAGCTAAAGATCAAGAAAATGCACCAAGACTTTCCAAAGAAGAAGGATGTATTTTTCAAAGGGGGTAACACACACAACACTTGAAACCTATTTATATATAAAACTAACTCCCATGTAATCTTTTTAAAACATCAATTTTATGTTAATAAACAATCTCCCGTCATAGGCCTCAACTATCAATTGTCCAAGTACTATCTAGCTTCACTAGTGCAAGAGAGTAAAGGCATACATACATAAAATTCAATCATTAGCTTGAGAACCCAAATTGTTGTAGGTCCACTAATGGAATGAACGACATAATCAAAATATGCATGTGAGGTTCTCATTATTTATGCATATTTAAGTCTAGAGACAAAAACAAAGTAAGGTGATTTAAGTGCAGTTCTACCCGTAAAGTATATACATGTCCTAAACACCACAAGTAATGCACCTAGCATTTGTGAGTACATCTGATCTACAATGTACAGCTTTTTTAAGACTTATAAGAATAATGAAATACCTACATATTGGAATTATTCAAATAATCAATCTTTATATTTAAAATTATATTATCTCTAAATAATTTATTATATATAACAACATTTATAAATAGATAATCAATATCCTTTTTATAGTAATATATTCATTTTACAGTTCAACATAACAAGAAGCTATTAATTTGTAATAATTTTTCTTTAAATTAGATAAAACATCATTCACAACAGTAAGCGTATCATGCAAGTCATCATAGGACATCATTTCCCTCATATGTATAATCATCAATAGTCATAAAATAGATTTTTTCATGTTTGTGATCAAATTGATTGTTTGAATTTGCCCCAATCACCTTCAAAGTCTTCTTACTTTGTTTAGATATTGATTTATGTTTCCTTTCATTTTTTGATAAAAAATATTTAGAATTGAAATGGTCGAGTTTATTGCAATTAAAATATGTCAATGTCCTTTTATTCACTTCTAATGATAGTCTTAAATTTATTTGAAGTTTAGGATATGATCTTTTACATGTATTTCACTAAAAATTTCTTCCGAGAATCTTTCCAAGCTGTTGTATTTATAAGGACATCTCGTCACCTTCACTTGTTGAAAGTGATGAGTAACTTTTTCTCATGTCAATGCATTTGAGCGTCACATTTTTTTATTTCTTTTTTATGTTGTCCTCCTAATTATTCATTGACTTGCCTTTTTTTGTTCATGTACTTCTAGAGATTCAAGTATATGGTCAATGGTATAGGAATTTAAATCACAAGCTTCTAAAATGGCGGTTATCTTAAGATCCCACTCTTTTGGTAGAGAGTGTAGGATCTTGTTTGATTGCTCTCAATGTGTGTGTACCTTGCTGATTGAATTGAGGTCATTAACTACCTTTTTGAAGCTTATGAACTTTTATATAATGGGGTTTCTCAATTTCATCCTAAAGAGTTCATACCCCTACAACAAAATATAAAAATAGATATCTCTTACCTCATCCATCCCTTCATATGTGATGAGTAATTTATCTCATATTTCTTTACGTGTTCTTATATTACAAATTTTAATGTAAACATCAGATTTTTGCACACAATAAAAATCATTAACACACTTACAATTGAGTAAACCTATTCTAAATGCAGGAGGGCTCCACTCCTCTAAGTACTGTGACTTCTATACCATTAGTGGTAATAGTAGAAATTTTTTCCCCTTTTAGAATGAGATTCCAAATGAGCACATCATATGATTTTAAGTGCATCATTATTCTATTTTTCTAAAACTCAAAGGGGATTCCATTAAATAAGATTGATCATTATGTGAAGTGATAACTAATTTTATCGGTATTAGGATTGAAAGACATGATCTAAAATTTTGAATATAAATCAAACACATGAAAATCCCCAACGATCACTCTTTGTTGTGAAATCAATAATCATAGAGATGAAAATTTGATAACAATTTTTGAATTACATGGCTCTAAATGGGGGTGGGGGAGAGAGGGGTAAGGATGGAAGGGGTGAATTGGGCTTTCAAAAATTTATGAAAACTTTAAAACTATTTCTATCACACAACAACATGATACTTAAATATAATTAAAGGGCAATATAAGTAATATAATAAATTCTAATAGATAAAAGTCATACAATAACATTTGATATAAAATTGTGAGAGAGAGAGAGAGGGGGGGGGGGGGGGGGGGTTGACTATTTCTATCACACAACT
The DNA here is from genome assembly GCA_019925795.1 of Dendrobium chrysotoxum. Classification (NCBI taxonomy): domain Eukaryota; kingdom Viridiplantae; phylum Streptophyta; class Magnoliopsida; order Asparagales; family Orchidaceae; genus Dendrobium; species Dendrobium chrysotoxum. The sequence goes on along the minus strand of CM034297.1, from coordinate 46,446,214 downwards.
CATAATACTCAAAGCTAATAATATAATAAATATATAAAACTGGTAAAAGATAAACATTACATATGAATACATAATGATTTTCATATGATTTTGACATAGCCTACATCCATACCTACCCACCACACTTAGGATTCTCTGCAAAACCTGCATTTAACAAAATTGCTACTCCTTTTATAGGCAATGAATTTATGGCACCAATTTATTGTTGACACAACCACCTTTTTCCTTGAGATAATCTCTCATGAGTATTCTCCTCTAGAACACTCTAATACAATACAAGAAAGATCAAATAGAAATTTAAAAAAATATACCAAAGAAAAAGTTCTTGCATGCTAATTTATAATAACATGAAGAAGTCAAGAAAAGAAAGCATTAAATCTAGAAGATCCATCATCATGGAAAGTAAGCTTTTAATCACTAATATGAATATATAAGAAAACTCCATTAAAAATATTGATCTAGGGTTTGGGGGATGGTTTTCTCCAAAGGGCTAGCGTTTTAGTGAAAGGCAATTATTCCACCTTACAATTTAATATCCCTATTTATATTCAACTCCTAGGGATTCTAAAAGTTAATTGAATTAATCAGTGTCTAAAATCCACTTATTCACTAGCTACTAACATACACAAATTGAGTGAAATTTTAAATTAATTTGGTTCAAAATGGCTAAAATATGCCATTTTGTTATTCAATAAATCAATAATTATAAAGACCCACAAAAATTTATAGATGCTCGTAAAATATTTCAAAGAGACATAAGTGTTATTTTTCAGAATCTCTAACTCTGTGTAACATCTACTGCTATAGTGTTCTGAACTAATCTAAACATGATCCAATAAGAATGTGTGTTTTGAAATTTCATTATTTCTATTCTGTACATGTCTTTGAATGTTTTGTATGCTTATGAATGCATAAAGTCTATTTTAGAGCATGTCCAAAAGGTTTATGTGTGTGAGATCCAAGTTCTACAAATTTCCCTTGGGAGCATCACATTATTGGGGGTGACGATGTTGCGGTGATGAACTTTCTATATTCTATAGAAAAATTGGATTTGGGATAATATTATAGTGCTGGTCTAGTGCGTTGTGGTGCCATTCGCTTTGAAATTTTGGTTTATGAAGGGAGCGCTACAAGGCTTGGTCTCTAAGCGTCGTGGCAGTAGGAAAAATTTTTTAATAAATATAAAAATTCACTCATTATTTAAAATGCCAAATCATTTATCCCATAATGTAATGCTAGCTAGATAGAAAAAGAGAGAGACTCTAGAGAGAGAAGGTGAAATTTAGGTTGCTTCAGGTTTGTTGCGGACTTAAATATACGCGGCGATAGAATTTAAATTTCCGTCTCAGCGTTGTACGTATATCCAGCACACAAACAGAATCGAAATAGTAACACCAGGATTTTTACGTGGAAAACCCTGGAAAGGGAAAAAACCACGGGGCCGTGCCCAGTTGAAAGAGTTCCACTAGTATTGTTTGAAATACAAGGCTGATTCGTCCTTTAAATTCAGAACGATCAGATTACAACGAGTATCAGTTACAAGGACAGGCAGAGTTCCGACGTCACTCGGGGTGTCGAGCAGAATTCCGGCGTCACTTGGAGAGAAGTCCGGCGTCACTTGGAGAGAAGTCCGGCGTCACTCGGGCGTCGGGTAGGATTCCGGCGTCACTTGGAGAGAAGTCCGGCGTCACTCGGGCGTCGGGTAGAATTCCGGCGTCGGGCAGAATTCCGACATTGCTCCTGTGTTGGGCAGAGCTTTGGCGTCCCTCGGGCCCCTGGTGATGCTTCGGTGGTGATCCGGCGGTGTTCCGGCGGAGTTCCGGCGGTGTTCCGGCGGTGGTCGAGGAGGAGCTATTCCCTCCTAGGCTTCTCTTCTCTTCTTCTTCTTTTCTTCTCTTCTTGGCTTGGGTCCCCTCTTAAGAGAAATGAGGGGCTATTTATAGTTTTTCTGGAGTGGCATAGCCCGTAAATAGATGAAGGATCATGGGCAAATAAGGAGTGATCCGGATGAACGGCCGATATTGAATCCCTTGATCATGAACCGTTTATTGAGCATTTGAAGGTCTTAATGGTATCAGAATTCTATGATCTTGGGCTCGTTGGATTCGTCTCGTCGAGCCGCTCGATTCGACTATAAGCTCGTCAAAATCGGAGACCGTTTGGTAACTCAAATAACTGTTTGATACTTCCAACAGCGCTTCGGGTACTTGATTTGGACTTGTTTGAGCTCGGATTGAGTCGAATTTGGTGTTGTTGGATTCGTATTTCCGAGACGCTCAGTTCGACTATAAGCTTGCTGAAATCGGAGTTTAAATGGTCTCCGAATTAATTTTTGAAGTTTCCGACTTGAGTTTTTCCTCGAGATTCGTGCCCGATCAAGATAATTTTTTGGCGATATATCAGTTGTCCCCCTATTTTCAGACGTCGAAGCTCCATGAGTCCGAAAATACTTTCTCCGGTATTTTACGTTGGCCGAATCGCAAAAAATTGCGTTCCAGAAATTAAATGTTTGCTCGAACTTGATCATAGAGGCCCCGTTGAGCTCCGAAAGTGTCAAAATTGAGTCCGGAACGTCGAAAAACGTGTCCGGGGACCCCAAAAACGTCCAATTTGGACCGTCCGGGCTCGAAATCGGAGCCCAGCAACGCGTAGGCGGCCGAACCGGCCGGCCGGCCGGCAGCCGCCGCCGGCGGCGCCCGCGCGGGCGCGCGGGCAAGGGGCGCGCCCCTTGGCGCGCTCCAGCAGTTACACTTTTCATTTTTTTTTTTTGTGGGGCCCACAGGGATTAAAAATTCCCAAAAATCCGAAAAAATCCGAAAAAATTCCATAAAATTCCGAAAAAATTAGAAAAATTCGAAATTCCTTCTAGAAGCCTCCTCCCTCCAATTTTCAAACATTTTCCCCTCTTTTTTCAATTTTTCCCTCTCTTTCTCTCCCTTTTTCATCCTATAAATACCCCCCTTGGGGTAATGAAAATTTGCACCGCATTCTCCTCTTCCCCTGGCCTTCTAGCTTTTGGCATTCTGAGGCTTTCCGCCGTTTTGAAGTAGGTGATTTTCCCTACTTGATTCGGCGCCCCTCCTTTTGCACAGAAGTTAGCGGTTTTCCCTCTTTTTTCTCTCATTCTGGCTTTCTGACAGTTGAGGCATTCCGTTGTTATTCAGTAGGTGATTTTCCCTATTTGAGACAACGCCCCTCCTCTTGTACAGGAGATAGAAATTTCTCTCTTCTCTCCTCTAGTTTCTGGCATTTTGAGGCCTTCCGCTGTTTTTGAGTAGGTGACTTTCCCTACTTGACTCGGCGCCCCTCCCTTTGCGCAGAAGTTAGAGTTTCTCTCCTTTAAGAGATCATGTGGAGGTGAGATGTTAGTCGGAGGGAGTCTGACGGCGGTCAGCGGCCGGGTGGTGGTCCGACGAAGGTCGGGCTGAAGTCCGGCGGCGATCAGCGGCCGGGTGGAAGTTCGGCGGCGGGAAGAAGTACGGCGTCGGGTAGAACTCCGATGAAAATCTGTCGGCCAGAAGAAGTCCCACGACGGGTAGAAATTTGGTGTTGGGTAGAAGCCCGACAAACATCTGACGACAGGCAAAAGTCCGATGTCACGTAAAAGTACAGCGTCGGGTAGATATCCGACGGGGGTCTGACGACTGGCAGAAGTCCGACGTTGGGTAGCATTTTAGCGTCGAGTTGAAGTCTGACGAGGGTCTGACGACGTGTAGAAGTCCTCCAACGGGAGGAAGCTCAGCATCGAATAGAATTTCGATGTTAGTTTGTTGATGATGGACGATCGGGTGGAAGTCCGTTGGCAGTCAACGACCAAGTTGGGAGCAGAAGGAGAGAGTTCAACGGTGCTGCTATCAGCAGTTGAACGAGAAGCCGATGATGGCTGAAATGAAGTAAAGGACCGCCGGCAGATATCCGACGAAGGGTTGATGATGGCGGGTGTCCAGTGATATTGTGTTAAGGCAATATTCATCCATACTGAAGTGTGCCAACATCAGATATTACTGGATCAAGGGGCCGAAGGAGGGTGATATGCCAACATTTTGGCAATACACTAACACCGAGTGGAGATTCGATGATGATCCAGTTATGTCATTTCTTTGAAGGAGCAGTTGTAGGAGATGCTTGCGTGCAGTAAGGGAGAAGTCACTTAAATCCATCAAGGATATTTGACTGTGTTAAAGTTGCTTATTGCTTGATGATACTAGTTTGTACGGATGACGCCAATGTACTTTTCAATTTCAACTTCTAGTGAGAATAAATGTACACCTGAATCTGGATTTATGTAACTCCAATGATATTGTATATGAAATGAGGATTTGTCCCCTAGAGGGACCTGAATTGTTATTGCATCTGTAAGACATGCTTTGTGCTTTTGATGTATTATTAGTCTGAACGAATGTGAGAGACATCCTTTTAGGATGTTTGACATATCTGAGACTGTAGGTCAAAGCCCTTGCTTGATGACGTTAACATGTATGAAAAAGGTCGAGAGAATCCACCAAGGATGTGAGACCTATCCGAGGTTGTATGTCGGAGCCTTTGCTCGACGACGTTAACCTGTATGGAAGAGGTCGGGAGAATCCACCAAGGATGTGAGACCTATCCGAGGTTGTATGTCGGAGCCTTTGCTCGACGACGTTAACATGTATGGAAGAGGTCGAGAGAATCCACCAAGGATGTGAGACCTATCCGAGGTTGTATGTCGGAGCCTTTGCTCGACAACATTAACCTGTATGGAAGAGGTCGGGAGAATCCACCAAGGATGTGAGACCTGTCCGAGGTTGTATGTCGGAGCCTTTGCTCGACGACGTTAACCTGTATGGAAGAGGCTGGATCGAATCCCCCTGGGATCGATCTTCCAGTGATTGAGAAGTAATAAAGACTGCATATTTCTCGAATCAAGGATAAAGAGACTATATTTGTCAGTAGTTTTTCACTGTCATTTGTATTCTTTTTAAAGAAAGAGACAATATCAAAAACTGGACGAACAACACATTATATTACTGTAAGACAATAATTCCCTTGTACAATAGAAGAGATATATATAGGGACAACCACATCATTCGACTTGGTAGAAATACTAAGGACATTAGAATGACATCCTACTGATCATAGAAGAGATACATGGTGACACATGACAAGTAGTATTACTAACACAAAGGTTCAAGTTGCAGCATTACTCAATCTCACCAACCATTTGAATATTATTCAATGGTTGTCTTTGTTGTTGTTGATTTTGCCCCCCAGTGGGGCGAGCTTCTTCTCGGGTAGGTGGGTTCCCAATAAACTGTCGAAGATAGCCCTGACGGATAAGTCTTTCAATCTCATCCTTAAGTTGCCAACACGCTTCAGTAGAGTGGCCACGACTACGATGAAAGTGACAGTACTGATCTTGATTCCTGTATTTGGCTTCGAAGGATGCGGCCATTTCACTTTGTCCTGATCTTGAATCGCCATTAACACATTTGCTCGAGATGTGTTGAGCGGAGTGTACTCTTTCTCCTGCCGAGGTTCTCGTTGTGGTAATGGGGGCCTAGGAGGTAGATTGCTATTCCCTTGCTTTTTCCATTGTAAGGAAGAATTATCCATCCCAGGAGCACCTTTGCGCTTCCCATTTGTCTGCTCGAACTGCTTTCTGTGAGCATTTATGGCTTCATCTGCGGAGATTTGTGCCTCCACACGATGAATCAGGTCGGCATACGAAGGGACCGTGTCTCGCATAAGTGCTGAGTAGAAGGGGCCCGGACGAAGCCCTCCGAGGAAAACGCCTCTAAGTAACTCGGGATCTACTCCCGGAATTTGACGAGCTTCAGTAGAAAATCTCTTGAAGTATTCCTTGAGGGACTCACTTTCATTCTGACGGATCCCCGAGAGGTGAGAAGAGTCCTTAGTAATTCTCCGATTGGCGACAAATTGTTCGACGAACACTTTTGCCAATTTGACGAACATTGGAATGGTTCCGGCTGGAAGCGAATAGAACCATGTTCGAGCTTGTCCTTTGAGGGTGGCAGGAAAGACCTGACAGAGGAGCGCGTCTGAGGCTCGCTGGATATGCATAATTGTTCGATAATGATCGATATGCTCGTACGGGTCAGTTGTCCCGTCATAGGGGTCGATGTTCGGTAGTTTGAATCCTGTCGGAATAGGGTGTTGAAGAATAGCTTCCGTCAGGGGTGACGAATCCTGGAAGTCCCACTGATGAAGAGGTTGCCTTACGCCTCCTGTAGGGAACTCTTCTCGAACCAATCGTCGCAGTTCGTGGCGTAGGGTATTGCGAGGGAGCTCAGCAATGTGATGTTGGGCTAGCTCCTCAGGGAGGTCTTGAGGAAGGAGAGATTGCCGACCTGTGTGCGGAGGATGGGTAGAACTTGCTGTATCAGTCAGTTCGTTATCTTGATGTGACTGCGAACGCCTCCTGGGTGGAGGAAGAGGAATCTCAGCTTGAAGATGTTCGATTTGAACAGCTTCAACACGTGGCGGATCTCGAGGGAGAAGAACCTCCTCCTGAGGTGCTAGGGTCGGTTGTCGAGTCTCTCGCAGGAGGTGTAGGATCTCGTTTTGAGATTCTTCCATCTTTCGGATTCGCTCCTCCAAAGAAGGCCCTGAGGTTCCTTCTCCAGCAATGTGTTGCCCCCCAGGAAGAAAGGAGGCAGAAACTTGATGTCCATGATTTATAGACTGGTTTCTGGATTGAGGAGAGTGGGAGCGGGAGGCTCCTATGAGGCGATTGCTACGCCTATTGACCATCGTAGCAATACTTGAAGTTGTGGGATAAGTTTCCCACAGACGGCGCCAAACTGTTGCGGACTTAAATATACGCGGCGATAGAATTTAAATTTCCGTCTCAGCGTTGTACGTATATCCAGCACACAAACAGAATCGAAATAGTAACACCAGGATTTTTACGTGGAAAACCCTGGAAAGGGAAAAAAACCACGGGGCCGTGCCCAGTTGAAAGAGTTCCACTAGTATTGTTTGAAATACAAGGCTGATTCGTCCTTTAAATTCAGAACGATCAGATTACAACGAGTATCAGTTACAAGGACAGGCAGAGTTCCGACGTCACTCGGGGTGTCGAGCAGAATTCCGGCGTCACTTGGAGAGAAGTCCGGCGTCACTTGGAGAGAAGTCCGGCGTCACTCGGGCGTCGGGTAGGATTACGGCGTCGGGCAGAATTCCGACGTTGCTCCTGTGTTGGGCAGAGCTTTGGCGTCCCTCGGGCCCCTGGTGGTGCTTCGGTGGTGATCCGGCGGTGTTCCGGCGGAGTTCCGGCGGTGTTCCGGCGGTGGTCGAGGAGGAGCTATTCCCTCCTAGGCTTCTCTTCTCTTCTTCTTCTTTTCTTCTCTTCTTGGCTTGGGTCCCCTCTTAAGAGAAATGAGGGGCTATTTATAGTTTTTCTGGAGTGGCATAGCCCGTAAATAGATGAAGGATCATGGGCAAATAAGGAGTGATCCGGATGAACGGCCGATATTGAATCCCTTGATCATGAACCGTTTATTGAGCATTTGAAGGTCTTAATGGTATCAGAATTCTATGATCTTGGGCTCGTTGGATTCGTCTCGTCGAGCCGCTCGATTCGACTATAAGCTCGTCAAAATCGGAGACCGTTTGGTAACTCAAATAACTGTTTGATGCTTCCAACAGCGCTTCGGGTACTTGATTTGGACTTGTTTGAGCTCGGATTGAGTCGAATTTGGTGTTGTTGGATTCGTATTTCCGAGACGCTCAGTTCGACTATAAGCTTGCTGAAATCGGAGTTTAAATGGTCTCCGAATTAATTTTTGAAGTTTCCGACTTGAGTTTTTCCTCGAGATTCGTGCCCGATCAAGATAATTTTTTGGCGATATATCAAGGTTATTTTTATCTGTCAGGTAAATTAAGAAATTATTTGGGCCAAGATACGTTACATTTTGCTTATTTCAATTTTTAATAATTCATATTTTTTAAGATTTTTCTAACATTTTAATTAAAATTCTGATGCAAAAGTGGGTATATCCGATCATCTGATACATTTTCACCTCATAACGTATTGTAGTTATTAATATTCTGCACATTCTAATTACTTATTTGTGAATTTTCACTAAGTAGTTTTGAAAATATGTTATTTTAACAATCGAAAAAAATATTTTGACACCTAGAAATAGTGCCATAGTTTTGAAAATATGAATAATATTTGATAATTTGGTTAAATTTTAAAAATATAAAATTTTGTGTATGAGTTTCCCCCAAACTTCTATTTGTTTACTATTAGTATGACTTTGAAATTATATAATAATTATGATACTGTGTAAAATATCTGGCATTATAATTATTTCAATGTTATATGTCTAAAATGTGTGAATTGGAAGAGTTCTATTGATTGGTGGGAAGTTCTAATGTGATGTTTGTTTGGAGCTATGAGGGCTTGAATCTATGAATGTCTATGGTGCTAAGAATTGAGGGTTATAAGGGTTTGTTGTTTGATATGCTATCATAGGGAGTTATAAAGGCCTAAATTTTGATTTCTATTTTATATTTTTATATTTTTTATGGAAGCCATACATTTATTGAGAGGTTTGATGGAGAAATATAGGGAGAATAAGGAGGATCTACATATGATATTTATTGATTTAGAGAAAGCATATGATAAAGTTCCAAGAGAAGTGCTATGGAGAGTTCTTGAAAAGAAAGGAGTTAATAATGCTTATATTCAAATCATTAAAGATATGTATGAAGGAGCTACTACTTGTGTTCAAACACAAGGTGGTTTGACCAAGTATTTCCCTATTTCGGTTGGATTACATCAAGGATCAGCTTTAAGCCCATATCTTTTCGCGTTAGTCATGGATGTTCTCACTAGACATTTACAAGAGGATGTACCCTGGTGTATGCTTTTTGCTGATGATATTCTTCTTGTTGACAAGATTAAAGAGGGAGTTGAAGGTAAACTTGAAGTCTGGAGATCAACCTTAGAGTCTAAAGGTTTTCGCTTGAGTAGATCTAAAACTGAATATATGGAGTGTAATTTTAGCAGTAATAGACCTAGTGAGGGGATTGTGACTTTGGACGATCAAGTCATTAATAAGAGTACACGTTTTAGATATCTTGGATCTATTGTTCAGAGTGATGGTGAAATAGATGGGGATGTTATCAGTAGAATTCAAGTTGGATGGTTGAAGTGGAGGAATGCATCGGGCTTGTTGTGTGATAGAAAAGTCCCCCTTAAACTTAAGGGAAAATTCTATAAGATGGTGGTGAGACCTGCAATGCTTTATGGTGCAGAATGTTGGCCATTAAAAGAGAAGCACAATACTAAGTTATGTGTTGCGGAGATGAGGATGCTTAGGTGGATGAGTGGATTTACTCTTAGAGACAGGATACGAAATGAGCATATACGTGAAAAGGTTGGAGTAGCTCCAGTGGAGGATAAGATTAGAGAGAGTCGCCTTAGATGGTTTGGTCACATAAAACGGCGGCCTTCCGATGACCCAGTTAGGAAAGTAGAGGTATTAGATTTGACTTATGTTAAGAAAGGTAGAGGTAGACCTAAAAAGACTTGGTTAGAAAATATTAGAAATGATCTTTCTCTATTAGATTTAAACGAGAATTTGACTTTGAACCGGACACAATGGAGAAAAAGGATTCATGTTGCCGACCCCACGTAGTGGGACAAAGGCTTGTTATTGTTGTATTGTTGTACTATTCTGCTACTTATGATTGGGTGTGATGGAGTTACTATTTACTATTTTGTAGATGTTTAGTATCTATTTGTTTTGAGAAATCTATATAAACCTTTGTACAAATGGAATTTACTTTAATATTTCAATTTTATTACTATTTATTATTATTATTATTATTATTATTATTATTATTATTATTATTATTATTATTATTAATTTGGATAGGTTGAGTGTGACCTACTGAGTTGAAGTTGCTCATGCCTACTTTCTGCATTTATTTCATATCATGATAATAGGAAAAAATATGATGTCTAGAGCAAGGTTATAGAATCTAAGATCTTTATTTGTATAGGTATGTCTTATTAGATTTTGTTAGATACTCATGGACTTTTCTATTCTATTATGTAATGCCTGTGCCATGTTGTTTGTAGATAATTATTTTAGATGTAAAAAAGTTTTGAGATGAATGAAAATGAATTTGATAATAAGTGCTTATGGGTTTGATTGAGGTTTTAGTGGCTCTATAGCTTATAAATTATATTAGAAATCCTATAATTCTCTCTAATTAGATCTTAGGATTTCTGTTATGTTATAATCCCACATGATATGGCTTGTTCTTTATGTGGATTAAATCAAGTCAGACTGTGAAAGAAGTTTTGGTATTAGAATAATATTTTAGAGGAATTTTGATTGTAACAGAGACATGATTGATATGTAGATTGTGAGGGATAGTTCTCAATAGTATCAAGTGTTTATTTTATTTTATTTTCATGTGCATATATCATTCAGCTGTGTGCATTCAGTGACTGTATCAAATGAATCACTAAGAGCTAAATATGACTGATGGGTGGAGTTTTAGTTAGGCTTTGCCGATATAGAGTATAGTAGGTGCTATTAGTTCTGATTTTGTTTCTCAATTTATTAGGTTGGTAGTGGTTAATGGGCGAGGCCTAGAGTAGAATGTCTATCATGAGGTCTGATGATATATATAAACATTTGCGGATGTTTATGAGATTGAAGTCTTCAAAATTTGAGAGTGGAACCTAGACCAATAAAGGACTAGCTTATGAGGTTGGAGAAAACTTTTGATAGGATGTAGAGTCTAACTGACACGAAAGTTCCCTTGTGTCATATCCCAATACCTAAGAGAAGAATTGAATCCCCAAACATATTTTATTATTATCTATTCTAAACAACAATAAAGAATAAACCTAGAACTTAAAAAATAAACCCAAAGCCAACAAAATAATCCAAAATAGTATAAAAATTTTAAATTATCATTCAAATTTCATTTCTAATAAATTATATATAATAATTTAGTTTTATAAAGACTATATACATCACAAGAATAAATAACTGGTTTACAAAAAATCTCAGCAATCCTAATATACACAATCATGCCCTTATCACTCTACCTCGTCAGGCCTTTTCTACCTGAAATGTCAGAGAAATTTTATAGAATGAGCAATACTAGCTCATTGAAATTCTACCACATTCTCATCACACATATCAAAATACATTTCCCTATAAATAATGATATATTTAGGTAATAGGTTAAACATCAAGTTTGATGTAAATATTAATAGAAAGTAATTCATATGAAATTCAACATATTGGTGGTTCAGAATATAAATTTAGAAATTAATATTTTAATTTCACACATAACATTTACCTTTGAAATTTACACAGAAGTACTTTCATAAAGTTATTAAAATGCACTTGATTTCAGAGTCATCACTTATACCTTCTCGGACAAGCTTCATAGATATGTTAGAGGTATCGAAATATGCTTGATATTAGAACATGGTTTGCCCTTGAACTGACTTGATTTATCAAAATATACACAAAAGTTTTAGAGTTATCAAAATATCACTTATACATATTGAATTCTTAGAATATGCGATGTATGGATATACTATGCACATGTCTCGATATTTACTTATAACTCCACAATCACTTATAATTCCCTTTAAGCCTCCCACACCTGTATACAATAAGTGGGGACAAAACAAAAACCTCTCACACGTGCATACAATAAGTGGGGTCAAAATCCATCCCACACTCGCACAAGACAGATGGGCCCAAAGCAAAACATTTAGGGCACTTGTATCATTTCAGAAAGTGCACTTATAATATTTCAGAAATTAAAACTTCTCTAATACCAAACCATAAATTGTGCAATATGAATGTAATATCTAATAATTATGAATTTAAATGTGAGAATGATGATATTTGAACTCCTAGAATTATCAAAATCGGATAACATTGTGTAAAACCCTACCCCCAAAATAATTTTTCTTTTTAATTATAATTCCAGCAGAACATTTAGAACATTATTTTAAAACTTTTAGAAAACTATCATGAATATAAAAAAATGGCTCATTTATTCAATATACATAAAAAATATCACAGAGAAAATCAACCAGTAAAATTTAACATTTTATGGTCAAAGTATCCAAAATAAAACGTGCTATAATTGATAAAAAAGTTACACTTTAAAAATATTATAAAACTAAGAAAATACATTTTTTTTATTCATATCTCATTATAAATTTATTGGAATTTAAATTAGAAACAAGTGTTTAGAAGTCTACCTTATGCTCAATGAAACCATTAATATCCTAGCCCGAAGATCGAATTATGCTTTGAGGCCTCCAAATTTCTCTCCCCTTTTTCTATCACCTCCTTTCTCTCTCCCTTCTGCCTTCTTTCTATTGCAAATTAGGATTGTGGGTAAGGGTGTTTTAGTGAAAAATGGGATAATGACTTTCGATTTTTATATATAAAAATTTCACTTTTGACTTACTACTGTAGTGCCTACTTCCCCGGTATCGTAACACCCACAAGGAGTATTCCATATGCTCCCGTATTCATGTAAAATGAGAGCTGAGCACCACAATGGTGCCCACACTGTAATACTCCCTCAAATCTTCTTCCTAAAGAGAGAGGACAACGCTGCATCACCGTCATTCTTAGTGCTATAGTGGTCCAAAGAGTCTTCTGTCTCCATGGTTTTCTCTTATCCACATTCCATTATAAACTTATTTAAGGTTAGTTGTATGCTCTAGAAGTTAATAACTAATTAGAATGGGTGAGATTTCACACCAAATTATTTCGATTAGCTAGGTATTGGAATAACGAATATTACACCTTGGCAATTTTTTATTAGATGGGGAAGTTAAATGTTAGCAGTTGGGCCAATAAAAAGACAAGTTTCATGAAAGTTTGAATGCTCTAATATTCTAGGAGGGGTTTATTAAGAAATTTTGTGACTAGTTCATACCTTCTTCAATTAAGTAGCATATACACCAGAGTTAGACTAGGAGTAATTTAAAATTTTGGTAAACTAGACTAAACTGACAAGATCTAAAATGGGAGGAATTCTTTATTTTGATGTAAAAAAGCTTAATGATAATGATAATTTGGAGGAATTTCAAGGTTTTTTAAACCAAAATCAAGATCAATGAGATCTATATTAGGAAGGAGTGTCTGTCAACACAGAGGTTGCAAGTCAGAGGATGTTTACTTTGTGTCCATGTTAATGCCCTCAATAGATGAGGTCGAGTTAGTTCTATTAACCCATACCATACTCAACACATACCATACTCACATGAATGCAAAAGGGCTTAGAAAGCCTTCATTTATGCATGACACTTCTTCAAATAACACCTGTTGATTAGAGGCATGGGATATACCCTCACAATAAAACAAATAGGCTATATCTACCCTAATATGCTTACTCTATGATGAAGAGTCCTTCCAAAGTATAGTCAAACTCATCACCATTAACCAAAATTGATATTCACTTCATGGGAGAACTAGAGTTCAAGGGCTACATGTAATGAAGGAACCTCAATTCCCAGGGGAAGAACAACTTCATCTCCAAAACAATGTTATGAATTTCGTAATAGTGGCATGAGCAAGCATGGCACATGCAATCCTAGATCTTAGTGGACCAGTAGTAACCACAATGCTTAATCTCAAACTTCATCATAGGATCATATTGACGGGCACCATAGACCTTATAAGCTTCCTCATAATTGAGGCAACATAATCACATGTGATCAAATGAGTATCAAGTCATGAGAGTGAATGGCAAGTCTTCCTACATTAAGGGTCTCATAAGGAATTAACGGTATCAATTAGACATAATGATCCATTATAATAGTGAATATAAAATCATATATGTCAATAGATGCTAAAGCAGACTTTGCACCTAAAGATGTTTAAGTTTTGAAGTTATACCGTAATATGCTTCTGATTCAAATCCTTGCAAGGCTCAAATAAAGCATATGTGAAGGCCATAAACATTAACACAAACAGAACACAACGGATAAAGAGAATGATTCATATACATGGCAGTCACAAGTTTCTTTCGAAAAACAGTAGCATGTTGTCCCAGTTACAAGGATTAAAGCTAACTAGCAATGCAGAAGCATTTAAAACAGAAATTGAAAATCGGAAAAGGAACATGCTAGTTCAGCGGGAATCTAACGGGTATCTAGTTTCATTAGTATTCAATTTGTCGTAAAAATGCTCCAGCTATTTACATGACCATGCTTAAGAAATGATTTCAGCAAACATGCAGAACGCGAGTGCTAAATGAACCAAAGCAATCGTAAAGCTTTAACCAGGCATATGTCACTGCCTTGCTCTTTCAGTGCGGTTCTTTCTTCTTTTTTTTTTTCTTTGGATATTTCTTCACAATCTGTACTAATAGCTTTATTTCACTGCGGCTTCACCAAGGTAGATGAATACAAAAAGGTTCTGCATCTTCAGTCATGGATTTGAAACATAAACCTGAAAACAGGCATCTGATTTGACACACTCAATTTAATGCAGGATGATCATAGTTCCCGCCATGTTGGATTCATCTGTTTGCTAGAAAAGTTCCCAATAAAATAAGGTGATGGAGATGATAGACTGCTTGAAGGCGTTGATTGATCAAGTTGATTTGAAGGGTCAAAGCTCTTCAGAAAACCAGGAAAAGTGGCGAGTTCATTGGAAGTGGCAGTAACACCAGGAAATTGAGATGCTGAAATTGATGTTTGGCATGTGGAGCCAAGATATGTTGAAGATCTAAAAGGCACACTTTCAGTGTAATTCAATAAATTATAACTGCTCTTGGATAAAAAAGTGCCTGATGCAGGTGGTATTGAACCTGAAGGGCATGGCAAACAATTTGATTCAGGAATATCTCGAGGAATAGCCGCAAATCCTGGATAATTTGGCAGATTTGCATTCAACGATGGGGAAGGGGTCCCTGTTACTGTAACTTTCCCATCCATCATGCGCCCATTCTTCCCAAGAGATGTTGTTTGGAATGTGGAACCAAAAGATGTTGAAGATTGCAAAGGCACACTTTCAGTGTAATTTGATGAATTATAGCTGCTCTTGGTGTAAGAAATACCTGATTCTAGAAGTATAGATCCTGGAGGACCTGGCCAACAATTTGGTTTAGGATTCACTTCAGCAATGGCAGGAAGTTCAGGATATTTTGGCAGATTTGCATTTGAAGGAGGGGAAATAGGAGCAAATCCAAGAAATTTTGGCAGATTTGCATTTGAAGGAGACGGATGGGGGGTTCCAAGAAAATTTGGCAGATTTGCATTGGAAGATGGAGGAGGCATAGAAGCCAGTCCAGGAAAATTTGGCAGATCCGTATTCAAAGATGGAGGGGGTATAGAAGCAAATCCAGGATAATTTGGCAGATCTGCAAACAAAGAAGGCGGAGATGCTCCTGCTATTTTAACTGTTAGTTTCTTACCATCAATCATACACCCATTCATTTTGGCGATAGCCACTGCAGCATCACTGGCACTAGTATACCTAACAAAGCCACACCCTTTGCTTTGGCCAGTGCTCTTATCCATTAGCACACTCACATAACAAAGGTCTCCATAAGGCAGGAAAAGCTCCTTCAATTTATCTTTACTGACGGATAGAGAAAGATGACCTACAAAGAGACTGACAGGTTTACTCTCCTCCTGGGGTTTATCACCAAATGCATTAGCCACAAAAGGCAAGGGGCAAGGAGAAGCTGATGAACTTTTAAAAGAAGAAAATAAGCTTCCAGACCCAGTGTGAAAGTTAGCATTGGGTTGTAATTCAGTTGCTACAAGGGGGCAATCAGAAGTTTGGTGGCTTGACTTACCACATATGTCACATTGTTTAACGTCCCTTAATTTTCCTTCGTTTAGAGTTCCTCTTAATTCAGCGAGCTCTCTTAGTTGGGCAGATTTGTGATAATTATGCCGATCATCAACTGGAACCAATAGCTTTTCCACCATACTTACAGCAGCATCAAAACCAATACGGTTGTCAGATTGTATAAGGACATGTTCGTCGTCATCATCATCACTACACTGGTTTTTCTTATCCTTACTAGGTAAACCTTTACCTCTTAGTAGAATAGTAGCCCCTGTCTCCTTCTCCATTTTTTTCAACGAATTCCCATTTGGACCAAGTATAAGACCAATAAAGTTATAATTGGGATATTCTTTCACAGGTAGGTATAACTTCTTGTTGAATATAGTATGATTTGAATGATGTTTAGGTTTATCATTCTTCTGACTCTTTGTAAGTTCAGATATGATCGCAAGCTTCTGCTTCAAGAGCCTCACGAGGTGCCTAAATTCACTTGTATATATCCTAGAATCAAGACCATCATCATTAGGTTGTGGAGATGGGGAACTTTCTTCCTGTGGCTGCTCATTTACTATCACACTACCCCCCAGCATTTGGTTTATTGCTTGAATCTCTGCATTCAATCTTTGTATGCGTTGGTCATTGTCGGTGTTGGATAAAATATCCTTAACAGAGTCCAGAAGATTCAGCGTACATGGCATGTTTAACTGAGTTTCATCACTGGACCATCTAGTCTTCCTTCTTTTCTTGAGGTCAGCATTATCATTCACTAGTATTGGAGTCTCAGCCTTTGTATCACTGGACCATCTACTCGTCCTTTTTATACCTAGGTCACCACTCTCATTTACTGGCATTGGAGCCTCAGCCTTGATATCCCATCTACTTCGCCTTTTCTTGATAGAGGCCGATGGATCGTCCCGTTGCTTGGAAACAATTGCATCTATAGAGAGGTTACTAGATTCCCTCAGACATTGATTACAAGAAGACTCAACAGAAGTTTTTGATTCTGAACGCGCATGATCTGATGCTTTCTTCTGTTCAAGCAAATTAGAGACCCCATCACTGATAATAACAGGGGGTAGCTGATCCATAGAACCCATCAACGGCTCTTCTCCATTAGGTTCCTCATATGATTCCTCATAGAACTCTTCTTCAATAATCTCTTCAAATGATACATCTGTTGGATCTTCATCACTGGCTTCTTCTAAAGTCATCCCCTCTGTTGGGTATTCTGCAGATGCTGCTTCAGGTCCTTCATCTAAATTTTCTTCATTTGATTCTTCTGGACATGAATCTTCATCATCGGATTCATCTCCACAAGGAACTTCTTCAGCTGATTCTGGGTATTCTGCAGATGCTGCTTCAGGTCCTTCATCTAAATTTTCTTCATTTGATTCTTCTGGACATGAATCTTCATCATCGGACTCATCTCCACAAGGAACTTCTTCAGCTGATTCTTCATCAGATGAACCATATTCATTTGGTTCTTCTGCACATGAACCTTCTACCTTACTTAATTTATCAATAAAGCCTTCTTTATTCGGTGGCATGCACAAGTTTTCATTTGATTCTTCTTCACTAAGAATTTCTTCCTCACTGTATTCCTCAAATTCATCATCAGAGTTTCCATGGCTACCACATTCTTCTGGTGATTTTGAATTAACAATATCACTTTTCTTCATCATGTTTGTTACCAATAATATCTTGGAGCAGGTGGCTGAAAACCTGGTAAAATACAAAACTTCTGAAATTGTGGATCAACGTACTCTCCTAAAGACATTAATAACAGCTGTTACTGACTAGACAGCAGAATGTGCACAGCGATACCAAATCAATGCATGAAAAAATCAAAGGCAAATAAGATGGTCTTCACAGAATCAAAGATCTATGGATGCTGTATTGGTAGGCTTCAATGGATTTCTAAGGGCAAATAAGTACGAGTAAAGAAATGTTAGAAAAAAATACATCGCAACTTTTACTGCCCCACAGCCAAGAGCTCATACATCTCTGCATATGACTCGCTGATCTAATAAGAGAAGAAGATTGCTGACTAATTTCTCAATATTGTTTCTAAATATTAACAAAAATTTTTGAACGCCTGAAACTCAATCATGATGAAATTATCCTCCACAAGCAATTTTAGCCATACCCAAAATGAAGTAACTTTTAGAGAATACAATCAATGTTTCGCTTAACAAACAATAAATTTTCTTGATATATTTGGCAAGACATGCCGTACATTTTCATGGGCATTTTATAAGAAAAAATTGCGGATAAACCTCCAATAACAACCTCAAAACTCAAGAAAATTAATAGCTGAATTTAAGGATAATGATCAAAATAAAACAGATTAAAAACGAGAGTGTACAGACATGGAAGAAAATTCAGATTAAAAATAACTATCTTTGCATTTTGTTAGATCAACCATGCTACATGGATGTAAGTTTCAGGTAGCATGTCACAAGTAAATTTGGTGCCCCAAAATTGATTAGGTTTAGATGGATGTGATAAAATATGAAGAGTGAAAGATACAGAAGATAGTGAAATTAGCACATACTGAAGATAAAACTAGAAAACGGCTCAGGTAATTTGGTTGGATACAACAAAGGGCAAAAGATGCAGCAATAAGAAAGAAACAATGTGAAAGGGTCAAGAAAAAAAATTGCAAACAAATGTAAGATAATTAGAAATTGTCCAAAGAGAAGCACAAAACAGAGCTTCTCTTCAATGATCGCATCCTTCCATTCACAGTTTCGAACTGCAATCTTATGAAAAGAAATGCAATCTTCCAAGCATGTTTAAGCATTTATTGGGCCCATCCGAGAAAGGGCAGAAAGTACATAGACAAATATGAGGCACTTAATGGGCCAAGCCTAGTATTGGTCCACCTTTCCTAAACAGCACAAAGCACAACCAGACATAAACTAGCTGCATTTTATAAAGTCTAGCGAAATAAATGCAAAACAATATATATAGCCGATATTGCTCTCAGCTGAGCTGATTCAATTTGAATACATATGCCCCAAAGCACAACAGTTGAAGGTAAAGCCTTCATAAAATACAATCTTATACATCAAGAAAAACCTGATGCTTCCAATGCTTTTGAGGGTTTTGAAGCCTACAACATGTTGCAACTCGGGCTCCCAAGTTTATGATTTTGATGATAACAAATATTATTAATTACCTCTTTATTTTTTCTTATATTTATAGTGCATATTTGTTTGTGTGTTAACTAACATTTCAGGTACAACATGCACCATTATTTGAAGATTCAGGGCTCAAGATGGGGTAGAATAAGTTGTGCTGAAAGAGTCAATAATTTTTATTTATTTAATTTTAATTTCTTGAGTCAAGTCTTGTAAGGGTGTATGCTAGTCTGGTGATCGTGCACACACACACAAGGGGAGCAAAAATAATTTTTAATATTTTAATTTTTCTATACATCGTACTATACAATATGAATCGTACTGTACAATCTGGTGTTACAGAAATTAATTAAAATATTTTATTTTTTTTAAAAAAAAATAATTTTAAAATATAACTATTCGTACAGTACAAACACCACATCGTGCTGGACGATCTGTTATAATTAAAAACCCTGCCGTTCATTAAATTAGGCAAAAATTCAAATTTGAAATATTATTCTATTTGTATTGTACGAATGTAATCGTACTGTACGATGTTTAAAATATTGTCTAATTTAATCTTGTGATTAATCAATCGAATCTGCTTAATTTTGATATTATAATCATACTGTATAAACTGGATTGTACTGTATGATTAACAGAGACGATATTTGGTCGTCCTGGACGAATTGCATATCGGTTGAACTAATCGTACTGCACTATTTGTCATTCGTACTGATGATCGTACAGCACTAACAAGCAAATTTGAACTGATCGTATTGCACTAACTAGTGATCGTACAGTACTAACAAGTCAATTTATGCACATCGTACTAGACGATCCTGTGATCGTACTGTATGATCTTTGACAGCTGAATTGAATTTTTAGGATTTTTTGAAGCCTCTTTTTAAACTTTCTCATAAGACTTTGTAAGAGTCTTTTGAATATTCATTGAGTTATGTTCTTCTGGAGAAAGCTTGAAGAGAGAGCTTTGAGCTAAGGAGAAAAAGGGTGGAGTTTGTAAGAGAGGGAGAAGATCTTTATGGCTTCAAGGAAGTGTGAGAGGGGGTTTTCACACAGTTGCTTTGGCGAACTTGCACCTGAGTTCCTCCAAGAGTCAAGGTTTGTCTTGAGAGAGGCTTTGGGAAGAAGACTTTTTTGGTGTCAAAAGACCCGCCTACTCCGCCACACTGGGGAAGGTGAAAGTGATTCAGGTTCTCTGCCTCACCAGGAGGGTGAAAAGGAGTCAAGGTTCTCTGCCTTACCAAAAGAGTGAAAAGGAGACTAGATTCTCTGCCTCACCAGGAGGGTAAAAAGGAGTAAGGTTCGCTGCCATACCGGGTTGGTAAAAGAGAGTTTGTAAAGGCTTCTCCGCCTAGCTATGGGGGCTAAAGGAGAGTCACTAAAGAGTTTAGTGCAATACCTAGAAAGGACTCTAGGGAGTGGACATAGGTCATGATTTGACCAAACCACTACAAATCTGATGTGCTCATTCTAATTTTTACTTTCTGCACTTTATTTTTCCGCATTTTATTTTTGGATATAACTGCTTGGTTAAAAATCTGTAATTGATATTACGTTGTATTGATTATACTATCATCACAATCTTTGTAACTTTTGATAAGTATACTAGCTTCCACATCAAGTGATAGTATTGCTTACATATTAGTGTGCCTCAGGCTAGTTCCTTAAGGTCTAACAACCTTCACGAACTTTCAAGTAGTATCAGAGCGGTACTCAAAATAGTGCTTTCAAAAATCTAGAGGAAAACGATCAATGGCACAATTTGGAAATAGAAATACTACAGAAGATTATTCAATAACTCGTCCACCATTATTTGAAAACATTCCATTTAATTTTTAGAAAATTCGCATGTCTACATTTTACAATCTATAAATTTTCGAATATGGCATATGATTCAAATTGGCTATTATGTACCGTCACGAATTATTAAAGAAGTCAAAACAAATATTCCTTTTACTGAATGGAGTAGAGAAGAACAAATTTATGCTCAATTGAATACTAAATCTTTAAATTGCTTTTTTTGTGCTTTAACTTCTGAAGATTATATAAGAGTTTCGACCTGTACAACTAGCAAAGATACTTGGGATAGACTATGCATTTCATATGAAGGTACTAGTAAAGTCAAACAATCTAGGTTAAATTTATTACTGCATGACTATGAATTTTTTAGCATGAAACTTTATGAGACTATCTCAAACATGTATACTAGATTTACTCAGATAGTGACATCTTTGCATGCTTTAGGTAGAGAACTTTCAAACTTTGAAAATGTTAACAAAATTCTATGTTATCTACTTGATAAATTTGATGTCAAAATCACAGCAATATGTGAATCTAAAGATTTGAATGCTTATTCTATTGACAATCTAATCGGCTCACTCATTGCCTACGAGCAAAGTGTGAGTCAAAAACTTTTGGATGCAGGTGATGAGAAGACTATAATGCTAAAATCCAAAGACAGATGAATGTGGCTTAGTAGATGATGAGAGTAAGGAGATAGCATTAATAACAAGCAAATTCGAAAGTCTACTGAAGCACAAGCATAAGCATCAACAAAAGTGAAGCAAAAGTAAAAATGATAAAAATGTTAAATTTTCTTCTGACGTTATTTGTTTTTGGTGTAGGAAACCAGGACATCTAAAATATGAATGCCCAAATTTAAAAACTTATCCTATAAAGAAAAAGGGCGAAAATAAGAAAAATGTAATAAAGGCAAATGATAATAAGCAAAATATTTTCTGGGCAGACCTAGCTTCTGAATCATCAGAATAGGAGCAAGATAATGAGGTATAAGTATGTCAAGGTTTGTTTGTGCGTTGTGTTTATGTATTTTGTGTGTTTGTTTATCTATTCTACTTGTTTGTTTGTTTTTTAATATTTTTGTTTTATGTATGAATGTATGTTGTTATTTTCTTCTACATGTATTTTAATTTTAGGTGTTGTATTCTCTCTTCTTTTTGGTGATGTCAAAAGGGGGAGATGATATTTGGTTGCATTTGTTTTATATTTGTTCATCTATTATTTAATTTTAAATTTAAAAAAAAAAAAAATATATATATATATATATATATATAATAAATATTTTCTCCTATTTTTCAATATAATTCTCTTAGTAAGGGGGAGATTAAGAGAAAATTATATTAGTTTGTAAATTTATACAATAATATTTGTCATCATCAAAAGGGGGAGATTGTCACAACTTGGGCTCCCGAGTTTATGATTTTGATAATAACAAATATTATTGATTACCTCTTTATTTCTCCTTATATTTGTAATGCATATTTGTTTGTGTGTTAACTAATATTTCAGGTACAACATGCACCGTTATTTAAAGATTCAGGGCTCAAAATGGGGTAGAATAAATTATGCTGAAAGAGTCTGTAATTTTTATTTTTTTAATTTTAATTTATTAAGTCAAGTCTTGTAAGGGTGTATGCTAGCCTGGTGACCGTGCACACACACAAGGGGAGCAAAAATAATTTTTAATATTTTAATTTTTATGTATATCATAATGTACGATATGGATCATACTGTACGATCTGGTGTTACAAAAATTATTTTTTTTCGAAAAAAATAATTTTAAAATATAACTATTCATACAGTACGAACACCACATCATACTGGACGACTGTTATAAATAGAAATCCCGCCGTTCATTAAATTAGGCAAAAATTTAAATTTGAAATATTGTTCTATTCATACTGTACGAACCTAATCGTATTGTACGATGTTTAAAATATTGTCTAATTTAATCATGTGATTAATCAATCAAATCTGCTTAATTTTGATATTTTGATCGTACTGTACGAACTGAATCGTACTGTATGATCAACATAGACGATATTTAGTCGTCCCATGATTCGTCCTGAACGAACTGCATTTTGATTGAACTAATCGTTCTGTATGAATTGTCATTCGTACTGATGATCGTACAGTACTAACAGGCAAATTTGAACTAATCTACTGTACTAAATGGTGATTGTATAGTACTAATAAGTCAATTTCTGCACATCATACTAGACGATCCTACGATCATACCGTACGATCTTTGACAGTTGAATTGAATTTTTAGGATTTTTTGAAGCCCTCTATTTAAACTTTCTCATAAGATTTTGTAAGTCTTTTGAGCAATCATTGAGTTGTTTTCTTCTGGAGAAAGCTTGAAGAGAGAGCTTAGAGCTAGGGACAGAAAGGGTGGAGTTTATAAGAGAGGGAAATGATCCTTGTGGGCTTCAAGTGTGAGAGGGGGTTTTCACACGATTGCTCTGGCGAACTTGCACCTGAGTTCTTCCAAGAGTCAAGGTTTGTCTTGAGGCAAGCTTTGGGAAGAAGACCTCTTTGGTGTTAAAAGACTCAGCTACTCCGCCACACCGAGAAAGCTGAAAGTGAATCAGGTTCTCTGCCTCACCAGGAAGGTGAAAAGGAGTCAAGGTTCTTTGCCTTACCAGGAAGGTGGAAAAAAGTCAAGGTTCTCTGCCTCACCAAGAGGGTGAAAAGGAGTCCAGGTTATCTGCCTCACCAGAAGGGTGAAAAGGAGTAAAGTTCGTTGCCGCACCGGGTTGGTGGAAGAGAGTTTATAAGAGCTTCTCCGCCTAGCTATGTGGGCTAAAGGAGAGTCACTAAAGAGTTTAGTGCAAAACCTAGAAAGGACTCTAGGGAGTGGGCATAGGTCATGGTTTGACCGAACCACTATAAATCTGATGTGCTCATTCTAATTTTTACTTTCTACACTTTATTTTTCCACATTTTATTTTTGGATATAACTGCTTGGTTGAAAATCTGTAATTGATATTACGTTGTATTGATTATACTATCATCACAATCTTTGTAACTTTTGATAAGTGTACTAGCTTCCGCATCAAGTGATAGTATTGCTTACATATTAGTGTGCCTCGGGCTAGTTCTTTAAGGTCTAACAACCTTTGCGAAGTTTCATAACATTACTTTTGCAGGCTAATGGCAGTTACAGTGCCCCTTGTTTAATGATAAATAGCAATTATCATTTACTAATAGGGCATCAAGAAAATACAATCTTATACAACAAGAAAAACCGATTGCTTTCAACGATTTTGAGGGCTTTGAACCACAACATTACTTTTGCAGGCTAATTGAAGTTACCGTATACATATATATGTATGTATACACACACATACATATACCTCCATTTTGCAGGTACAACACCACTAGCCTACATGCTAAAAAAACTGAGTAATTATGTAATTATTAAACTTGATATATGTTATTTAAATTTAAATTAAAAATGATAAAATATAACCCACTAACCCAAAGTACTGCTAAACTCTGAAGTTACTAATACTCTTATCCTCAATCCCATTCTCCAGAACCAGACCAAATATAAAAAAAGCGTGAATCGAGATATCTAATCATTTTGTGCTGCAACTGTGTCGCTGCTACAAGGCTTACCATCAACAAAAAAAGCAGTCTCACAGTCGCTCTTCATTCTTGACCAACACACAATCTGCCACCTTCAATCATCCTCTCACTCTTTTACCAGCCTCCTCCATTGGTATCTGACCTTCCTCATTTGAGGCATTGAGTACTCTCTCTCTCATCTGACTCCATCACCAAATCTAAGGCCCTCTACAAACACTTTCACTCCTTTCTCGTCAAATCAGAGAACATAATAGCAAATTTACAGAGCATATGCAGAGGATCTGATTTGAGAGGAAGGGACTAAAGGAGCTTTACTCAAATTACAAAAGAAAAATCAACAAGTTGTGTGGCTGAATTGCTTTCAGGAGGTTAGTGTGTAGCCCAGAATTACAAAAATCATATGTTTGACAACAACTCGATTCCCTTTCTGTTTTGTTTCTAACTGAACGTTTCTTTTTCAGGCTTTTCTGTTCAATACTTTGTTCTGATCCAAAGCTTAATTCTCAACCTTTCAAGGACATAATTGATGAAGAAATGGAGGAAAATTCGCCCTACTGTTTAACTTGTATATTGCATTAGCCTGCATAGGAGTGAAGATTAAGTAAATCCCTGCGTTACTTAAAAAAAAATACAATATAAATTTAAATAATTTACATCATGTTTAAACTTAAGGTTTTATATTTAGATGGTCATGCATACATCTCTGCAGGAGGATCCTGGCGTTGATTGTTTTGTTGTGTTCTTTGCATTGTATAGGAGTGAATGAAACTTAATTTCAGCAGAAGGGGAGAAATGCTCCATTGAGTACTGCCAACAGCTTTAGGTTTGTTTTTGTGTATTTCGCTAGTCATGCTGTATTTACAACTATTCATGCTTCAATGAGACAGAACCAAGTTCTCCAACGTAAAGCAACTAATAAACTTCAAATGAGCACAACCTTTAAGGATAATTGAAAATCAGCACTCTTATTCACCTTTTCTAATAGTGGTACAGAATTTGAATTGTACTTTAAAAAAAAGAGAGAGAATATGACTTTCAGGCATTGAATACTCAATAGCCATCATGAAGCAGGTATGAGTCCCAAGAGATTCTGGTACGGATTCAGTTAATGGAATAATTAATTGGATAGACTCGGATATACCTAATTGGGGCAAGTAATGTACTTGCTACCATTCCTCCTGAGTAGCGTTCAAGGTTTATAGATGATGTTAGACACGTTAAGTATGTGCTATGTCAATCTAGTTCATTTTAAACTACATCGAGAAGCTATTTTCCACGCCATTATAATAGCACAAATAATGTGTCTTGCAGCATTATGAGTGTGTGCTATTTTGTGCCATTAAGAACTATGGTATGAAGTTGTTCTATAGTGCGATTGAATTTATTCAATTACTCGCCTAAATCATTATGTGCATAATCTTAATTCTATTGTAGGTCTCTAAATGACCTGAAGTTCAAGTGATTGGTTCTTCAATGATACTATCATAATACACATACTCTTGAATTGTGTAGTACAAGGGCAATACCTAGAAGCGACACGCCATGATCCAACCTAATTATAATGAGAAGTAGGCAACGGTTTGTCAGGACATTACTTGTAAGCTGTAAGTGGTGTGCCAAAAATTAACTTGATTTTGGTAGAAAAACAGACAAGGCCAAGGGTGTCGCCCAAAAGTGGTGCATCATAACTTAGCCGGATTATGATGGAAATAGACAAATATTGGCTAAGAAATCACCCACAAGTAACACGCCACAATAAAAATTTAAACAATAGTCAGCAAGATTTAAAAATTTTATTGGATTTACTACAGGAAAGTTGAAAACTTTGAAGGGGAAGAAAAAAAGAAAATTAATGGACATTATGATTAGAAAAAGAATAAATATTGAATGTTTGTAAGAAAATAAACAGAAAAAAAAAGAATTCGATACAAGACATTTTAGAAAAACATAGGGTTGGAATAAGATGACTAATTCCATTAAGAAGATTACCATAAAACTCTAGAAAAGTCAAGAAACATATTTTATATTAATAAGGAGACTTTGTGGTGGACTCAGGGACATGCTATTTAGGAAACACAATTTTAATGAGTGAGAAAATCTAGATACTGATAAAGCTTATAATGATTACAAGAAAGCAAGAAGTATTATCAGGAAGGTAGTGAGCAAAGCAAAGTAAGCGAAATAAATATACATTCAAAAACAAATAGTTTAGAGTGGTTTGGTCATATA
The DNA here is from genome assembly GCA_019925795.1 of Dendrobium chrysotoxum. Lineage (NCBI taxonomy): Eukaryota > Viridiplantae > Streptophyta > Magnoliopsida > Asparagales > Orchidaceae > Dendrobium > Dendrobium chrysotoxum. Next base: position 46,419,633 of record CM034297.1, on the reverse strand, counting down.
ATATGATGCACCGACACTTCTCCTCAAAGAGGCGTGCAGTGTCCGACACGTATCCGACACGACACGACACTCTTCTTATAGTAGCGTGTACTAATATAGGGAAGAATAGGGGAAAAGCCAAGAACTCCTCCTTAATCAATCAACGGCTTAAGATATAATGCTTATTTAGGTTCTAATTTCAGAGATATCCAAAGATCTTTTCAGTAATTCTCCAATGAGTTTTGAGGATTTCATTCCGATTATTTCTGTTTCTTGAAGCGACGTTTCCTTGCCTTAGAGCCTTAGTTCTTGTGTGATAGTGATGAGGCCTTGACAATTGACAGCAGATGCTTCAATTAGAGAGAATAATTTTAAGTGGGAAAGCTTTGATAATGAGGTAAAATGTTAGCATTAATATACACCGAGGTAATTCAACATTGAATATTGTCATCAATATGCCATTGATCTCCTCGGTTCCTCCACCTTTTGCAAGAAGTAATTGTGCCGAGATGGATCAACCTAAAGTCGAGAAGGCTTCCTGAGAATGAGGAAGACTTCTCAAGCCCAAGAAGAAATCTTAAGATAAAAAAGGATTGTTTAAGGACTACAAAGAGATTAATGTGCAGGTGCTGATGATACCACATATAAAGCCGAGATTTGAGTTCAAATTTCGATAGTATATAACTTATGTATAAGGAAATAAAGACCAACTCTAAACTCTATGTTCACAAAAAAAAAAAAAAAGATAATTTTCATTTGGTGAACATTAAAATAGCAACACGTATGCCAATTTATGATGAAGTTATGAAAGATATATATGATGGACTACAAACTAGTGTTGAAAGTACTTGTATGCATTCAGAGAATTTTTAATTCTTATAGGATTACATCAAGATCAACATTGAGTCCCCATCTTTTTGTAATATTTATGGAAGTGCTCATAAAAGTATTCATAATAAGGTGCCTTGATGTAATCTTTTGACAAATTGCATGGTTCAAATATGTGGGACCATTGCTAAAAAAGTGGGAAATTAAAACAATGGAGAAAATGCTTTATAAGATAGAGATTAAATTAGTAGAATAAAGAATGACAAAATAATATGCAATTTTAAAGGAAGTGACATTAACAATTTCCAAACAATGTTATTAGAAGGTAAAATGATGTATAGCTATAATACATTTAAGTATCTTCCATCTAGTATACAGATAAATAATACATATACAAACACACACACACATATATATAAGGATATACCTTTACAATAAAAAATAGGTAGTTAAAAATGGTTTACAACAACAACAATAGCAGTATCAAGCCTTTATCCCACTATGTGCGGTCGGCTACATGAATACTTTTTCTCCATTGTGCCATGTTAAAAGTTAAATTCATTTAAATCTATAAAGAAAGGTCATTTCTAATATTTTTTAACCAAGTCTTTTTAGGTCTACCTCTACCTTTCTTAACATAAGTCAAATCTAATACATCTACTTTCCTAACCAGGTCATCAGAAGGCCTTATGTGACCAAACCATCTAAGATGACTCTCTCTAATCTTATCTTCTACTGAAGCTACTCCAACCTTTTCACATATATGCTCACTTTGTATATTGTCTCTAAGAGTAATGCCACTCATCCACCTGAGCATCCTCATCTCTGCAACACTTAACATTATGCTTCTCTTTTAATGACCAACATTCTCCACCATAAAGCATTGCAGGTATAACCACCATCTTATAGAATTTTTCCTTAAGTTTGAGGGGGGCTTTTCCATCACACAAGCCCGATGCATTCCTCCACTTCAACCATCCAACTTGAATTCTACTAATAATATCCCCATCTATTTCACCATCACTTTGAACAATGGACCCAAGATATCTAAAACACGTACTCTTATTAATGACTTGATAACCCAAAGTCACAATCCCCACACTAGAACTATTATTACTAAAATTACACTATATATTCAAATTTAGATCTACTGAAACGAAAGCCTTTAGACTCTAAGGTTGACCTTCATAATTCAAGTTTACCTTCAACTCCCTCTCTAGTCTTATGAACAAGAAGAATATCATTAGCAAAAAGCATACGCCAGGGTACAAGCTCTTGCAAATGTCTAGTGAGAACATCCATAACTAAAGCAAATAGATATGGGCTTACGGCAGATCCTTGATGTAAACCAATTGAAATAGGAAAATACTTGGTCAAACCACCTTATGTATGAACACAAGTAACAGCACATGCATACATATCCTTAATAACTTGAATATAAGCATTATTAACACCTTTCTTTTCTAGAACTCTCCATAGCACTTCTTTTGGAACTTTATCATATTCTTTCTCTAAATCAATAAATATCATATGCAGATCCTCCTTATTCTCTTTATACTTCTCCATCAAACCTCTCAATAAGTGTATAGCTTCCATAGTAGACCTACCCGGCATGAATCCAAATTAATTTTAAGAAACATTAGTATCACGCCGCAACCTATCCATAATTCTCTCCCATAGTTTTAAATTATGACTCATTAACTTAATTCCTCTATAATTTGCACAATCTTGTTCATCACCTTTATTCTTAAAATTAGGAATCAACACACTCATTCTCTACTCATCTGGCATCTTTTTAGTCTTCAAAATAATATTAAAAAGTTTAGTAAGCCAAAAAATTCCTTCATCTCCTAAGCATTTCTATACCTCTATTGAAATATCATTAGGTACAATAGCTTTTTCACATTTCATTTTCTTTAAAGCCTCTCTAACTTCGATTTTACTAATACGCCAATAAAAACAAAAATCTTTATTTTCATTTAGGGTGCTAAGGTCACTAAAATCAATCGTATTCTCATAATCTTCATTGAAGAGTTTATAAAATATCTCATCCACCTTTGTTGAATATCCTCTTCTAATAAAAACACTTTTTGATCTTCATCCTTAATACACTTCACTTGAACTAAATCCTTACTACTCTTATATCTTTGTTTGGCTAATTTATACATATATCTCTCACCCTCCTTAGTATTTAATCTATTTTATAAATCATTAAAAGCTAAAGTCTTTGCATCGCATATTGCTTTCTTAGACTCCTTACGGGCCTCTTTATATCTTTCTCAATGATCAGAATTTTTACATCTAAACTAATTTTTATGACAAATCTTCTTATGTTTAATCTTTTCTTGCACACATTGATTCCACCACCAATTAATTTTATTATTAGGAGCTTTTCCTTTTGATACTCCAGGTACATCTTTTACAACATTCTTAATATCACTAGCTACTTTTTTCCACATAACATTAACTTTCTCATGCACAAATAAAATCTTAAGATCTAGTATCTTACTCTAAAACTATTTTTGTTAATATTTTTTAAATGTCTCCATCTAATCTTAAAACAACGTTTTACTTTATTTTTTATTTTTTGCCCCTTCATCTTAAAGTCCAAAACTAATAAGCGATGTTAGATACATAAACTTTCACTTGGAATAACTTTACAATCTTTGCAATCCAAACGATTTATTTTTCTTATAAGAAAATAATCAATCTAAATTTTACTATATCCATTCTTGTAAGTAATGAGATGCTCTTTTTTTTTCTTAAATAAGCAATGTTAGGTACATAAACTTTCACTTGGAATAACTTTACAATCTTTGCAATCCAAACAATCTATTTTTCTTATAAGAAAATAATTAATTTAAGTTTTACTATATCCATTATAATAAGTAATGAGATGCACATCTTTTTTCTTAAATAAGGTATTAGCAATTACAAAATAATAAGCTAAAGAAAAATCTAATATGGTCTTACTACCTTCATTAGGCCCTCCAAACCCATAACCACCATGAATGCTTTTAAAATCATCTACCTCTCTACCAACATGTCCATTTAAATCTCTTCCAATTAATTATTTTTTCAAGATGTATCACTTATATTAATTCTTCTAAATCATTCCAAAATTTTAATTTTGAATCTATATCCAAACCTACTTGAGGAGCATAAGCACTTAAAATATTAATAATCTTATAATCAACAACAATCTTCAAAACTATAATGCTATCTTCAAGTTTATTAATTTTTACAATATCATCCTTTAAAATTTTATCTATAATCACACCTTCATCATTTCTAATACGACTCTTATCAGAATACCATAGTTTAAATCCTAAACTATCAATCGTAATATCAATTAGTTTCCTGAATGCATAGAATATTTATTTTTCTATAAATCGTAATATCAATTAATTCCATTGAAAGGTTACCTATATTCTAAGTTCCTATTCTAATTTTAATTTTATGGACTAACTTTTTTGCCCACATCAATTTATGATGTGGGAACCCTTTCCTATTTAACACACACCCAGGCGCCAGTGCAACGGCCCTTGCACACTTATCATTGTATTCAGGCCATATAGCGTGTGCTTCTAGTAGTTAAAATGGTTTAGTGGGATATTAATCCTAGAGCTAGATAGTAAGAAAATCATTAATAATTGAATTGAGTGTACTAAAAACGAGAATGCTAAGATAACTGTTCGATAATATTAAGGAAAAAATTAAAAAAAATTATATTAGAGGGATAATTGGAGTGTTCTATGTTAAAGATAAGGTAATTAAAAACAAACTTATGCAATTTGGACAAAAGATATAAAATGCATCAATTAGTCGGGTATATAAAATTGGTGGGGAAAAAGTCAAAATGGTCCCTTGACTCTTTATAGAGACCAAAATGGTCCCTAAACTCTTTAAAGAGGAACTAAAATAGTCCAATCATGAGACTATTTTGGTTCCTTTTAAGGACTTAAGGGGCCAAAATGGTTCTTAAATATAATTGGGAATCATTTTTATCATTCATAAAGAGTTAAGGGGACATTTTGGTCCTTTTCTCAAAATTGGTGTCTAATGATTATAAAAGAAAAGGGATGGACCGAAGATAGCATGGATAAAAGTTGTTCAAATTAATTTGGAAAGGATATGTTTAACACCTCAAGTGCCCGTCAACAAAATAAATGAAAAATGAGAATTTATAAAGCCAATCTAAAATAGTTGGAACAAGATTAATGTTGATAAAAATGATTAAAATTTAACTATTCCTTTCAAAGAATCATATAAGGTAACAAGTAAATGTTTGTGTTTAATTTGCTCCTCTAAAATCATTGAATTTGTTGTATAATCAGTAACATATTAATTTGAATTTAGTTTACAAATTGCATGCTTATTAGTATAATCAGGTTACATGGCATTAATTTTATAAGACAAAATTTTAAAAAGAAGCATATATTAAATCTGATTAAATAAAAAAAGAAGGATTTAAAATTAATTTTAAAAATAGCTTACATGTAAAGTCATTTTGCGTTTAAAAAAAACAAACAATTAATTTGCATTTAAAAAAAAACTTAAAAAATTTTGCGTTTTTTTTATAACGCAAAAAAATTTTGCATTTCTTTTTTGGTACAAAATGTTTGTTGTACAAGATGCATTTAAGAAATGAAAGTGTTCCTTTTTTTAAAAATGCAATTATAAATATATTGTTGTACAAAATGTTTTTATATTATTTATATTTAATATATATAAATTCAATTTAAAATAAATTTTTGTTTTATGTTTTTTAAATAAAAAATATGTAAAAATCAATTAGAATTTTTTTTATTTGAAATTTTTTTATTTTGAATAAAATTTTGATTAGAAATAAATTTAATTCATAAACAATTATTTATATGTAAATTTAATTTATATAATTATATTTACAAAAATTAATTAAATTTTGATTAAATTTATACATAGATTTTGTTGCAAGCCAAAACAATAACAGTTGCAGAGTTGCAGAGAGACAGGAAGTGTAACATCTTAGTTTTGCATGAATATCTACTTACACAAATAAGAAAAGTGCAATAATTATAAAAGACATCAAAATTTTTATGTGGAAAATCCAAGATAGGGAAAAATCATGGAGCCTAACCAAGTTAAAATGGTTCAACTAGTATTTATATATCATTACAAGTGAAGCCCTACCTCGAGTGAAGGCATTGATACACTATAAAGAACATATTAGTTGATTAATGTTAGAAGAGCCCTCCGGCAAGAATCTAGCATGAATCCTTGAAGTTTGGGTTAGAGCTGAAGTCAACGGCATACATCGATTTTATAAGTGACGACATGTGTTAGCATCATTAGTGATGGTAGGAGATAAAGTTAGTAGATGTTAGAGTTGCCATGTAATAATGATTACAATATTGTAGGTCAGTGGATCGTAGTCAAATGATAATGACTGGAGAACAGTAGTCGAGCGTGATTGGAAGACCATAATCAGGTGAAAATAATCTGAAGGATCATAGTGGATGAGTGATGGAGGTCGAAAGGATTGTAGCTGGCAGGCGACGAAGGTCAGAAGGACCATTATCAGGCAACAATGGCAGAAAGACTGTAGTTGGCGACGCAAGTCTGAGGATCATAGTCGACAGGTGATGGAGAATAAAAGGACTGTAGTCGATGAGCGACGAAAATCAGAGGATCATAGTCTGGCAACGAAGGTTGGAGAATCGTAGTCGAGCACCAGTGGTCAAAGGATAGTAGTCGGACAACGACGGTCAGAAGACCATAGTTGGGACAGTGGTCCAAGGGTCATAGTATAATACCCAAAATTTGTTCAAAAAGCTAAGCATAAATTTGCCCTAAAATCATACCCCATTTTATCACATCCAAAAAAACATCAAACTTATTTTCATTAAATTCTATTTTTCACTTCAATCATTTTGATATATATAAGTGTATCTAAAATCCAAGCTTAATATATATAGTTAATAAATAAAAGTTGCAAGGAAAATTAATATTCAATTAATTATATGTACTGCAGCACAATTTAACTTACTATAGCACAATTTAATTTACTGTAGCAATAAGCCTTTCCACTCTAATGTTCATGCAAGGGTTAATTCGAGGAGTGCGATGATCATATGGCTGTAGAAATTAGACTTAGTATTAGAGTTATATATATATATATATATATATATATATATATATATATATATATATATATATATATACTAATAAAGCACTTCTATTCGATTCCCACCCGTTGTTGGGCTCTGGAGTGCGAAGCTGTTTACCTGTCTAGTGCAAGCTACAAATCGTGATCCGTAGGAAGGAGTAAAGAAAACCTTGAGGGGTAGCTCAAATCAGTAAAGAAAAAAGGTGAGAGAGAGAGGAAGGAGAATAGGGTGGGATAAAGAAAATTGTTTGAATGAGTAGTTTAATTGAGGTAAAGTATTCCATTTTTGGGGTTGTCATAACTTAATTTTTAAAAGTAAGAATTCATTTACGAATTGCATTATCCTTTAGGTTCTTTATAAAAGAAAAAGAGATCGGTATATTCTAAGGGATCAAATCCATACTACTACCCTAGAAAACTAACTGAAATACCCAGTCCTAAATACAGAAAGTAGCAAATTAGTTTAAATCTAATTGTTTAGCATTTTAGTTTTATAGTCAATTGTTCAATATAAAATTATTGCGTATATATAATGTGTTTGCATACTGTGATAGTAGTTTGGACACTTGTTATGCAAGTTTAAAAGTTCTGGAGAAAAGTTATATTATGGAGGATAGGCCTGCACCAGTAAAGGCAAAAGACCTGACAAGGTAAACCTTAGTAGGGATCACATAAAAGGTGTCCGAAACTCTCTCTTTTCTAAAAAGTTGGAGATTTAGATCCAACGTTAAAGGAGGGGGAGGGGGGAGCCGAAATTGTGCTAAAGCCTATAATCATCATATGACTTACCTATAAAGTAAAATGAATAGAATAAGCAACATGGAGAAAGCTGAAAAAAGTTCATACAGTGAATCGCACAGTTGTATGTTTTTGATTATTTGACATAACAATGACTCTTATATTAATTTGGCATATACACCATTATTTTTTGTTCTTGTATTATAATGTGTATTTCATTTGGCATTAGTGGATGTATTGCAGGAAAGGGGAAGAAGCTATCAGAGCTTTAGGCAGGGGTCTGACTGTATTGTGTATATAAATTTTGGGTGTATATGGAAGACGGATCAGTAAGCTGTACATTAAGCTTTTGGGTATGCAAACTTTATTTAAAGTTGTAATAAAGCTCTATACTTTATTTTGATGTGTTATGAACATGCTTTCGAATATGAAATTGACGTATAATTTTAAAGAGACAAATTAGTTGTGTTGGGACTTGGGATAGCCTAGATATGTTATTTCCTACTCACTTAATGCTGACGGAAGTAATTCAGGATGGTTATTAGTGAGAAATGTATATGTCGAAATTTTCCATCTCTGTTACTGTCCAAGTTGATTTAAGGGGGTAAAAAATGGGGTGTGACACATAATCGGAGGTATTAGGGATGAGAGTAAAAACACCGCAGAGAAACAAACAAAAAAGTAAAAGCAGTGGAAAATAAAGGACACCAGTATTAAATGTGAAAAAATTCAAAATAGGGAAAAAACCACAGAGCCACACCACACCAAAAAATCCACTATGAAAATTGGGAGAAATAAGTACATATCTCTCTTCTCTCTTGCTCTCTCCTTGATTCTCTTCTCACATGCACCATTCTCACTCTTTCCCTAATGAAAAATACAAGAGAAAGCCAGTTATATCCACCAAGGAACGCAACCCTTGAGAAAAAATGAGAAAAAAAACTATCCAGTCCACCTCACAGTGTTGCGACGCTTAAGCCTCTATCTTGATCCGCTACAGCGTCATATCTAGACTACTGCGGTGCTCTGCTCTTTGTCGTTCAACACTGGGGTGCTTGAAAACTTAGTGTCGGGGCGCTCGGGTACACAATACCGGGGCTTTATACAAAAAGAATTTGAGGCCCAAGGCAACAGAATAACCAGATTGATCAATACAATCAGATTCCACACATAACAGGAGGGCGACAAAGGTCTGAAGGACCGTACATGGGTGACGATGGTCAAAAGACCATTGTTAGGTGACAGTAATCTAGGGACCTTATTTGGGTAATGATGTTAAGAGGATCATAGTCAGGTAATGGTGGTCGAAAGACTAGTTGAACAATAGTAGTCGAAAGACTAGTCGAGCAACCATGGTTGGAAGACCTTATTTAGGCGACGATGATCCAAGAATTATAATTAGACAATGGTATTTCGAATACCATGTCAAGTGACCATGGTTTGAAAGAGTAGTCGGGCGACTGTGATCGAAGAGCTATGTTCGATAGGCGACGGAGGTCGAAGGACTGTAGTCTACTGGCAACGAAGGTCAAAAGGACTAGTCTAGTTATGGTGATCAGAAAATCATGATGCGATGTTGACCCGAGGACTGTAGTCGGGTAACGATGGTCTGACGATGGTGCTCTAGGATCCCTAGAGCCTCAGATCTTCTTAAATCACAAGCCTAAATTCATAATCTAATTCCAAGCTCCTCTCCCTTCCTATAGAGAGTGAGAGCATATTTATAAATTTTTTAGAGTAGCATGCCCGTAAATATAGAGAAAATTCAGAACTCCATTAGAAGGCCCATATTGATTGCCTTTATCATAAAACACTCGTTTAGCATAAGCGTCTTAATAAAGTTCAATTTAACTATAAATTTAGTAAAATTGAAGTTCAAATGGTCTTAAATTTAATATTAAAGCTTTTCAATTCAAACATGCCTCGAGATTTGTACCCGATCAAAGTGATTTTTAATGATGTATCAATTTAATTGTATCTTTTTTTATTTTATTTTAATTTTAATTAGATTTATACATAATTTGTATAGTTTAATGAAATTTATATTGAAATATATATATATATACACACACACACATATAAATCTAATTATTTAATTGTATAAATATAATAATAAATTCATTCATATTAAATACTTCATCCTACTACTAACATAAATAAATCTTTTGTTTTATGCAATGAATTACTAATTACTTTTATACAATATGTATAATTATTATGCAATCTTTTGTTTTACACATTTTGTATAGCAATAAAAAATGCAATTTGTACCTCAAAACATTTTGTACCCAACTTAAAAATGCAACATTATTTTGCATTTTAAAAAAGATAAAATAATTTTATGTTTATGTTCCTTTTTAAATTAATTTTAAATCTTGCTTTTTTTGCCGAATTAGATTTTAAAATTCTGCCTTTTTATAATTTACAAATTGCATACTTATTAGTATAACAAAAATACATTGCACTAATTTTTATAATTTGCATTGCATCTCTGATCTCCTGAAGAAAGCGTAGACCAGGATTGTCTCACATCAATTTTGTAGTTAAAGATTTCGGTTGCATTACAATGACAACTAGAAGAGGAACCCGGTATCAAGCTTGTCTAACAAATCAGAAAAAGAATGAGCTCTCATTAGGGTTACAATAGCAATTATTTAATATGCAACTTGAATGACATCAACTAGGAAATCAGATCAAGAGTAAACCTCACCCTCAACTGTGGCAACTCCCCAAGATGGGCTGGAGCAGGACGTTTAATCAACTGTTGATCAAAAGACATGCATGTGAAGGGTGTGAATATTGAGCAAATCAACACCACCTTCGTGGTGTAAATTCTCAGTGAGATATGCAATATTAAGTTTTTGGTAAGGTTGAAATATAGATCTAGAGAGAACCAAAAAGGTGAAAGCAAATCACCAACCAAAGAATGTGCTTTTTTTCCTAGTCAGCTGAATGGTATGGATAGAGATGATAAAATGTGCCCACCATAGTGCCAAATTCAATATACTAATACTCAAAAGATGAGATAATCCTATTGAATAAATGTAGACAAACAAAGCAAGAGAACGTAATGAAACTCAATACTAATTGGAGGACATCAACATCAAGCTTTTATCCCACTATATGAGGTCGGCTACATAAATCATTTTTCTCCATTATATCATGTTAAGAGTCAAATTCTTATTTAAATCTAATAAAAAAGATCATTTCTAATATTTTCTATCTAAATTTTTTTAGGTCTACCTCTACCTTCCTTAATATAGGTTAAATCTAATACATCTGCTCTCCTAACCGAGTCAGCAGAAGGCCGAAGTTTTATATGACCAAATCATCTAAGGCGACTCTCTCTAATCTTATCTGCTACTGGAGCTATTCCAGCCTTTTCACATATATAATCGTTTAACATTCTAACTAAAAGAGTGAAGCAACTCATCCACCTGAGCATCATCATCTCTACAATGGTTCACTTAATTTTATGCTTCTCTTTTAATGGCCAACATTCTGCACCATAAAGCATTGCAAGTCTCACCACCATCTTATAGAATTTTCCCTCGAGTTTGAAGAATTAGGAAAATTAAAACAGCTAAAAAATACCTTCACTTGTATATAAAGATTGTTAATTAAATGGAATACATTCTTGGAAGCAAGGTACTAAAATTGTTTTTAACCACACATACAATTTGAGAAATTGCAGGATCTTTCTAACACTATGGAAGATGCCAAAATTGCATAGTCTACATTTAAAAACCAGTTTAAAAATATAAACAAAAACAGATGTTGATAAATTCCTAATCTACAATAGAACATGGGTTTCAACTTGCACATGTCTAGGAAAAATATTTAAGAACAGTGAAGATTTTCACTTCACATGTCAAGGAGACAATTGCACCATTCTTTACAAAAACAATCTGTATGCCCATTGTTTCTAAAGTAATACTATAATCAACAAATATACCAAAGGACAAATAAGTTACAAAGTATTTGATTAAAATTACAGGTTGAGAATGTCTTAATTGTCACTTGACGAGGCAATATGCATGTCCAAAAATGAATCTTCTTACTGGCGTAGATAAAGAAGATGGTGAGTGAGCTAACGATGATGATGCCATTAATGAACTGGATCAAGTTATTAGTGATGCAGAAGATGACAAGAAAGATTCTCCTATGAATGTCATGTGTTGTGTTATCACTATGCCTAAACCTTATGCAAGGAATTCCATTCAAAGCCTAAGGGTGAGGAGAAAATGCACAAAAGCTCAATATTTATAGTGAGAGTTGCATGAATATGATTGCTACAGAAACATCATACAACATGAAACTTGTGCATGACCCTCATCCTTAAGATTACAATGTTGTCTAGTTAGGTAATAGTATTTAAAATAAAATTTAAAAAAATCTTGTCCTCCTAGCAACCCAAAAAAATCTTCTGCCTATCCAGCTTACTAAATATACAATAATACATAGTTTGATGTCCTATCCATGATTATTGTGAATGTTTGTGGGCTATGAAAATTTCACGCAGGCCTCTCTGCACATTTAGGGACAGTGTTAACGAATTAAGTATCGGGTCAAATTTTTAGAAGACAGATTAGGTTAGAGATAAGACACTACCAAAAGATTTCGCCTTCATTATGCGATGAGTTTATTATCTAAGTTCATGTTTCCCATAGGCACAAGCCCATATATATCAATGGCGCGTGTCAAAGCGCACATTACAACTCAAATAACGCCAAAGCACTCATCAAAATAGCGCGCACTATTTGTTCCACGCATGGGCAATGCCGGAAGGCTCAAATAACATGTGCAATTTTGTTAACATGTTATAAATTTTAAATTATAAATAATAATTAAAATTTTTTAAGTTTATATATTAATATCATAATGAATTTTTAATTAATTAAACATCAAATTAATAAAATATTAAAAAATTAAAGAATTTAACTTTTTGTAGGATTTAAAAATTTTTGCTCTTTGGTAAAATTTAGGCTGAATTATGCTTAATTTCTGCTCAAATGTATTAATGTAAGTTTATGTAGGATTTAAACTTGTCATTTTTCCTATTTGGCAGAATGTTTATGCTTAAATTTTGCTCAAATCAACCTATTGTTTGCTATTTAATGATATATATATATATATATATATATATAAACAACAAGATAATTATCTTGGCTAAGCGCTCCACCTATGTCGATCCAAAAGGCATCACAAGAAACTTAGAAGAGCTTCGCAAAGTCAAGCAATCAAAGGACAGCTGAAGAGCTATGAGGACTTTAATCTAGTCAAAGGCTTTGGCATCATTAGTAGTCCATACAAACATATCCTTTGTTTAAGAATTCTGTGATTAGGATCATGATAATACTAAAATTCTAAATCAAACTCTAATAAAAAGTAATTAGTCCATGAAAACTTTTAACCTCAAAGAATGATATTGGTATTGGCCACTCCATTATTGATTTTATTTTAGTAGAGTTAGGTCGGAGTCCATCAGTCAAAATAACGAACCCTAGAAATATGACTTCATTTTTTAGGAATAAATATTTTGTTGGTTAAAATAAAGTTTTTTGGCCCTTAATGTTTCAAAACTAAGTCGGAGATGCCCTAAATAGGACTTCTCATCGAAGCTATAGACCAAAATATCATTAACGTATACCACAAAAACTTTCCTATGAATGATTTAAATACTTTAGTTATCAATCTCATGAGGGTACTAAGAGTATTGGACAAACCAAATGGTATAACAAATCATTCATCTAAGTCATCTAGTGTCTTAAAAACAATCTTCCACTCATCACCAGACCTTAACCTAATTTGATAGTAGCCACTTCTAAAAACTATTTTGGAGAAAACAAATGACCCATAAATAAGATCGAGCATCACATATAGTTTAATGATTGGAAACTTATACTTAATCGTGATATTATTTATGACACAATTATCTATGCACATTCTCCAAGATACATCCTTTTTTATTGTGAGAAGGGCTAGGATAGCACAGGGACTAAAGCTTTCTGATAAGAAACCCTTTCTAAGAAGGTCATTCACTTGACATTGCAATTCTATGTGATCAGTAGAGTTCATCCTATGATTAGGTAGGTTAGGCAATTATGAACATGGGGTGAAGTCAACGGCATGTTGGATGTCTCTCATTAGAGATAGCTCATCAAATAATTCATTAGGAGATTAGAGGCTACATCGGGAATGTGATGCTCTGGAGGAGTGAGAGAGATCTCCTTAAGATGCTCTGAAGTATGGTGTGACATCCAAACAAAATTATTTTCTCAACCTTTTAAATCATAAGTTTTCAATATGGATCCCATTAGGATGAGGTGAGTCAATCAAGAAAGCTTCGCATGCTGAAGGTGAGGAGGAAGTGGGGGGATCCATAACATATAAGTTGTAATTTGGTTGTTTTCTTATGGGCAGTCATAGATTTTAGGTCAAAAGAAGTTTTATGAGGGGAAAGTGCAGCATCTTTCTCTCGCGATTTATAGGAAGTAGTTTGATGGTTTAATTATTAGCTTTGAATGCATAAATTTATTCTTAACCATAGTGATTCACATCCCTATCATAAATCCGTGGTTGGCCTAATAGGATATGAGCTATGTACATGGGTAGAAAAACAAACCAAATATGATCCTCATAAGTACTCATATTAATGTGAATTAAGCATCTAGAGAAAACAAGTAAAGATGTGTGATTAATAACTAATATGAATGGCTCAACGTGAGGTTCAAGTTTTAAGTTCGTCTGAATAAGATACTAGTGGAGATAATATCCATTACACTCTCACCATCTATACCAACTTTACATCTACTTTTATTACAAGTGACTATCATTTTAAAAATACTAAGTTGATGTCAATCTTCCGAATTTCATTTAGCCACTGAAAGGCATCTCATAATACTTATGAGTGTATCATCCAATTCACCTTCATTTTCAGAAAGATGGTCATCATAAAAAAATTCCTCATAAGTTTCACGTTCAAGGGACTAAATCTTGTCTAAATATAGGATTTTTGCAGTGCAGTGGTTCTAAATATAACCTTATTTATGACATTTAAAGCAAATAACACCATTGTTCTCTTATGGTTGGGTTCAGGGGGAATTTTGGACTGGTGATTTCTAGTAGATGATGAGGTAAGGGATGTCAAGGTCGATGGTCTAGCAGTAGACCTTGATGTGAAAGCTGAGTATGATGAATTTTTATGTTTTAAAGAGGGGATCACTTTCTTTTAATTCACAATTATTAGAACAAAGTGAATGACATCTTCTAAAGTCTGAGGATCATGTAACTTAACTTCATTCCTAATTTTAGGTCGGAGTCCAATAACAAACTTATTGGTAACTTATCAATCAAGGCTAGTGCAGTTTGTCCTAATTAGGAGAGACTCGAAGGTATTCATATAGTCAGCCACAAGTATAGTTCCTTGTTTGAGAGTCAACATTTGGCTATGTAGATATTTTTCATGAAACTTAGGACAGTATTTGGCCTTTAAAAATTCTTTCTTCTCAATGCATGGCCATTGGCTTCTACCATTTTTAAATTCTTTAGCTAAAATATTGGTCCAATAGATTTTAGCATACCTTGTAAGTTTCATTTTGGCAAAATTTATTTGATGATAATCATCTACATTGTAGCAATAAAAAAAAATCATCCATTTGGGCCAACCAGTCCAGAAATTTATTAGAATCAAGTATTCCATCAAAAGTTGAGGCTTAAATTTTTATTTTGGAACAAAGATCATCAAGAACCCTAAATCTTGTCTAGGTTGATGTCATTGTATTAAAAGTCTTCTAAGTGCATCATCTCTAGGTTCAAGCTCAGGTGAGGTGTGAAGCTTAATAATTAAATTTCATAATTGATCTTGAAGAATTTGAAACATATTTTGAAACACATTAAATTTTTTATCAATAACATCCAATTTTCTTTCAGTGGTTTTAATAGAAGTTGCTTACACTATTTTGAAGTTCTTCAAATTGATTTAAGATGGCGGTTTTAGGCAGCATATTGATATGGAATGCGTAGTAAGGAGAGAAAGATGAGAGAGAGGGAAAGAAAAAATGTGTGGGTAATCAAAGTGAAATTGGGGGGGGGGGGGCTAAGATTTTCAGGAGAGGGGGTGCATGACCACTAATGTCCCAAGCTCTCCTTAAAAAATTTAGGTTTTTTTTGATAAAATTCTATTTAGCCTTAAAAGCACTATATTTAGCACAATATATTCTAATGCATACAAAAAAATTAAAAAAAAAATAACTTTTATGATTTTGCAAAACAAATAATCCTCTAAAAAATTAATAAATGCAC
Organism: Dendrobium chrysotoxum; assembly: GCA_019925795.1. NCBI lineage: Eukaryota > Viridiplantae > Streptophyta > Magnoliopsida > Asparagales > Orchidaceae > Dendrobium > Dendrobium chrysotoxum. The sequence goes on along the minus strand of CM034297.1, from coordinate 46,403,636 downwards.
AAAGCATATAAAATTTAAATGATGACCATAAAAATATAATTTATAGTTGTAGTCTTTATTCCAATTTAAGGAAAGGCTTTTGTTTGTGGCCTTTTGTTTGTGGAACACATCATTTCTATTTAATGAATCTCAATAAAATTATAGATTATGATAGGTTCACATAAAGGTTAGGTTAGGTCTAACTTATATAAAAGCAATTCCTATAGAGTTGACAAAAAACATGCAATTTATAAAAAAAAAAAAATTAATAAACTGCCAAATAAGAAAATTTAAAGCTTTGAGATAGCAATAGTAACCTTTATTGAAGAAAAACAAATCTTATTTGTAAGATACCTCAAATTCTACCATTCTCGAGAAAATCATATCCTGCCACAAAAATTTTCTATTTTTATCGCGAGCGATGTATGCTTTCAAGCTCCCTGACCTTGATTTTTTGGAGCTCTTGGCTCTGATATCAATATGATGAAGGATAAGGCAACAATTTAATTGATACCCCGTTAGGGTTATAATGGAAGGGTTATTTAGGTAACGGTGAAACAAAAATTTAAGTTTTAAATAGATTTGGAGCTGGAACTTCTAGGCTTTCAAATGACAAATTTTACTTTTTAAGGCAAAAAAAAAAGAGAAAGATTTAGGATGTTAGGGAATAATGGTGATGTTTTTATGGGTTTTGAATTAGTAGTTAAGAAGTCATGATGTTTATTAGTAAGTTGCTCATAGAAGAAAAATGTCTTCTTATATTGAGATTTTGGCTATGATATCTGGTGGTTATTAAAGGGTTGAGGCCTTGGAAGATTTTGAGGGATGTGTGAGAATATTTGAAAGAATTTTGAAGAGGTTGGATGTGTTTTGGGGTTGAAGGAAGCTAGTCTCAATGCTAAGTGGAGGTGATGAAAATTGTGTCGGAAAATATGGGGACAAAATGTAAAACCCAAATTCGTCAACCGTAAGTGTTGCACGAATCTCGATGCGCCACGACTAAATTTAAGTGAAATTTCAAAGTTGACGGATTTCGATGGAATAAATTTTATAAAATTCTACATAAAATTCTAAACAATTTGATATAAAGAACATATAGTCAATTTTGCTTAATTTTGAAGTTAAAATTAATAGAAGTCTCATAATACCCAAACTACCCTTAGTAAGTATTAAAGCGGAAATGTTTTAAGAGAGAGCAAAAATGGTAATTTGATTTTCCTAACTCCCTAAGTAATGAAGAGGCCGAAACCTCTTCATTTCCTTCATGAGTTTCGTTCGACCAAAACCGAAGGGAGAGAGGAGGCGGACGCACGAGAGGCGACGGGAGGAGGCTCCGGCGGCGGATTCCAACGGCCAAGCTTGGGGAAAAATATAGAGGAGACTAAGGGAAGGCTAAGGTATGCATTAAAATTATTATCTCTCCATTTTTCTCAAAGATTTTTGGATAAGAAGGATCTAGGGTTTGACAAAAACTTAATATTTCTTTACGAAATCAATAGAGAAGGATAGAGAAGGTATTTTAACCACAAAAATGATGTTTTCCCCAAATTATTTTGAGATTGAAAAATTAGGGTTTTTCCTAATTTGTGAATTTTAAGCAAACTCATTTATAATTTTTATTTCATATGATATTAGAAGTGTTTTAATGATGAAAATTTAGGTTTTCAGCAAAAAATCTATTTTTCATAATTTTTAAATTAAATAAATCCGAAAATAAGGTAAGGTAATTATTAAATTAGGTTAAGGAGAGATTTGGAATGATTTGGAAGGGAAGTTATAACTTAAACGTTTCCAAAAATTTTAATAATTATTTAATCCGAAAATGAATTTTTAATTTATTTTTAAAAATTCATAAGGGTTTATGTGATGGAGGAAGTGTTACAAATCTGGTTTTGATGATAACAAACATGTTTCTATTGTGTTTTGCTTGGCTAACCCGTTTCAGGCACAAAAGATCACGAGCAACTCAAGCCAATTCAAGATCGGGTCCAAGTGTGTCTAAGTGTACTATTTTCCTTTTTTTAAGTCAATTGTAATGTAACTGATCCCATAGCTAAGTAACCTTGCACACACACACTCAGGGGGAGAGCTTGAGTGAATTAGAGTTTCTGTTCAAGTTTTTGTTCAGATCGTCCTGAACAATAGTCACATCGTCCTGGACGATCCAGTAAAAACAGAAACCCTAATTAGGGCGACCAAGTTAAGTGTGTCTGATTAAGCAGATCGTCCTGGACGATCATTGCATCGTACGGGACGATATGCTCAAATCAGAAATTCTCAGCCGCCAGATCAAGTTAGGCAAGTTTTTATTTTAAGATATTTGGTCTGATCGTCCTAGACGATACGTGTATCGTCCAGGACGATCTAGTACAATCATGCCTAAATTAGTCTAGTAATTAAGGAAAGTAATTAATACTTGATTCATACGATCATATCGTCCTGGACGATCGCAGGATCGTCCTGGACGAACATGATCGTCTAATGTGTTTCAACTGGATGTCCAGAGCGGTGCTCAGGACAATTTGGGCACATTTTGAACTAATCGTACAGGACGATATCCTGATCGTCCTGGACGATCAAGTCATTTTTGGATCGTCCAGCACAAGTTTCTTTGGACGACCCGAGCGGTCTTCTGGACGAAATTCCTCAATTTACACTAATCGTCCCGGACATTCGCAGAATCGTACGGGACGATATGCACAACTTTTTCTACTGATCATCCAGAAGAGCCAAATCGTCCAGGCTGAAGCAGCTGATTTTGAACTGATCGTACAGGACGATCTAGGCCGACCAATTGAGATTTAGGGCAATTTTAGAGCCCTCATTTAAAAAAAAAATTTCTTTGAAAAAGAAAAATCTTTTGCCACTTTCCTTTCCAGAGAAACCCTAGAGAGAGAGAGTTTGGGAGAGAGAGAAAGGATCTTGTGAGGGGGAGTTCGCGAGGGGTTCACGAAGGTTGCTCCAAGCAAGGATCAGAGTCGTCTTCTCCGCTCGTCGTCTTTTGTCGTGTTGGTGTTCTTTGTGAGAGGATCGTTCGCAAGAAGATCCCGGGTTCTCTGCCCGCTTCATGAGGAAGCAAAAGGAGTCCGAGGTTCTCTGCCTGCTTTAGGAGGAAGCAAAAGGAGGTTGGGTTCTCTGCCTCACCGTGTCGGTGGAAAGGAAGTTTTTGTACAAGCTTCTCCGCCTTGCTGTGGGAGCAAAAGGAGAGACATTTTGAGTTAGTGCAATACCCGGAGGGGAGGCTCCGGGGAGTGGACGTAGGTCAAGTTGACCGAACTACTATAAAATTCTGGTGTGTTCTTTCTGATTACTTTTTGCACTTTAATTTTTCTGTGATTATCTGCTTGGGTGAAATTTGTGTTTAATCTTTTCATTTGAGTATTTACTTATTTCCGATGCATATCATAGAAAAGATTTTTATTGTTGCTCTCGAATTTTTAAATAACCAATTCACCCCCCCCTCTTGGTTAGCCTCGGGACTAGTTCATCAGGGCTTAACATCCCTATCGAACTTTCAGGAATGAGGGAAAAGGTTTAAGGAACATAAAATTTATTTGTCTTATTTGAATGTTAAATTGCTATCGATAAGGGGGAGAGTAGCGTGTCAAAGTGACTCTAGACGAATTTATTGTACTTGTATTAAGGTAGGTACTTATATCCCTTGTAAAAAAAAATTTTCATATGTTGCTCTACTCTTTATATTCAATGCATATTTTTTCAGTTTTCAAAATTTATGTGGATTATGAATGATGTTTTGAAAATTAACCTGTTAGTAAAGTCTCTTTCTTTCAATATGTTAGCAAGCTTACATGCTATGGTTTATTCGTGGTTTTCATATGTTAATATTTGGATTTATGAATAATGATACTTTTTATAATAAGCATATGATTGACTGAAAAATAGTTTATAAGTTTATGATATGAAACTGTGCATGTTGATGCGGAGTACTCAAAAATGGTAAAAGGCTCTACAAAGCAATGGTAAAGGGATTCTTCGGAACCAAATGGTAAAAGAGTTCTTTGGAACCAAATGGTAAAGAAATGGCCAATGAAAATGTGTACCTAATCAGTACAAATTCTATGGGTACCTCTGAGACGGGTGTTATAGTAAATACTATACATAATAAGGTTTATATTTGTTTTCTATGCATATGAAAAGTTTATGTTTGAGGAAAGCTTATGAAAAGGCTTTTATTCAGAATGATTTTAAACTCATTCAGTAGTGGCTATTATTTAAAGTTTTCACATGATTATTTTTCATGTAAAAATGTTTTATTGTTGTTTCATGAAATTTTTTATGAGAAATATGCATTACCTGCTGAGCAAGTAAGCTCATCCCTAGTTGTAGGATTCTTTTTCAGGAGAACCATCTAGGAATTGATGGCAGAGAGACAGTTTACTTACCATTGCAGGACTGGATGAAGTGACAGGTTTTTCTTTCAGTTTGTGTCATGTGTGAGAGGCATAGATTATATGTTTTATGAACTTTGAGAATTGTTGTATTTGACTTATTGACTGGTTAATGTTAGGTGTTTAATGTTATTGAAGACTTGTAGAAAACAATATATATATATATATATATATATAGTTTAGTATCTCTTTCTTATAATGTTATTGGATGATTTTTAATGTTTTTTTTCAGTTATGAAATGAAAGTTTTATGAGATGAAAGTATATGTGGTCTCCGTACGATCGTCTGTTCCCGCTCCGTTAATTTGTGTTAGCCGGACTGGGTTGTGACAAGAGGCGTTGCACGCATCTCGATGCGCCGCGACTAGATTTAAGTGAATTTTCAATGTCATCGGATTTCGACGAAATCAATTTTATAAAATTCTACGCAAAATTTCGAGCAAATTGGTATAAAGAATCTATATTAAATTTCGCTTAAATTGGAAGTGAAAAATTTTAGAAGTTTAAGTATACCTAAAGTGTCCTTAATAATTATTAAAACGAAAATATGACATGTGAGGGCAAAATCGACATTATGCAAATAACCTTAACCCCTCCCTCTTAAGGAGACCAAAATTCATTCGGTCCCCATTCTTTTCGTGCGGCCGAATTTGAGGGAATTTATAGAGGGAGGCAAGGGGAAGACTAAGGTATGTTTAATTTAAGCATTTCTCCATTCTTTCAAAGTTTTTTCTAAAAGGATAATTTTAGGGTTTTCCAAAACTTAAAAATTCTTTTAGAAAATGTATAAGAAAAGTTTGAGGAATGATTTTAAACATAAATTTCAAGTTAAATTAGGGTTTTTCCTAAAAGTTGAAATTCCTTACAGAGCTTCACAAAAATGTTTTCTATGGGTCCTAGGAATGTTTCCAAAATGAAATTTTAGTTTTTTTTAAGAATTTGCATTTTTAATTTTTTCTTATTAAGTAATCCGAAAATAGATTAAGGTATTTATAAATTAGGCTTAGGGGAAAGATTAGAAAGATATTGGGATGAAATTGATGATTTAAAGTTTTTCGAAAATTTAGTACAACAACAACAACAATAACAAGCCTTTGTCCCACTACGTGGGGTCGGCAACATGAATCCTTTTTCTCCATTGTGTCCGGTTCAAAGTCAAATTCTCGTTTAAATCTAATAGAGAAAGATCATTTCTAATATTTTCTAACCAAGTCTTTTTAGGTCTACCTCTACCTTTCTTAACATAAGTCAAATCTAATACCTCTACTTTCCTAACTGGGTCATCGGAAGGCCGCCGTTTTATGTGACCAAACCATCTAAGGCGACTCTCTCTAATCTTATCCTCCACTGGAGCTACTCCAACCTTTTCACGTATATGCTCATTTCGTATCCTGTCTCTAAGAGTAAATCCACTCATCCACCTAAGCATCCTCATCTCCGCAACACATAACTTAGTATTGTGCTTCTCTTTTAATGGCCAACATTCTGCACCATAAAGCATTGCAGGTCTCACCACCATCTTATAGAATTTTCCCTTAAGTTTAAGGGGGACTTTTCTATCACACAACAAGCCCGATGCATTCCTCCACTTCAACCATCCAACTTGAATTCTACTGATAACATCCCCATCTATTTCACCATCATTCTGAACAATAGATCCAAGATATCTAAAACGTGTACTCTTATTAATGACTTGATCGCCCAAAGTCACAATCCCCTCACTAGGTCTATTACTGCTAAAATTACACTCCATATATTCAGTTTTAGATCTACTCAAGCGAAAACCTTTAGACTCTAAGGTTGATCTCCAGACTTCAAGTTTACCTTCAACTCCCTCTTTAGTCTTGTCAACAAGAAGAATATCATCAGCAAAAAGCATACACCAGGGTACATCCTCTTGTAAATGTCTAGTGAGAACATCCATGACAAACGCGAAAAGATATGGGCTTAAAGCTGATCCTTGATGTAATCCAACCGAAATAGGGTAATACTTGGTCAAACCACCTTGTGTTTGAACACAAGTAGTAGCTCCTTCATACATATCTTTAATGATTTGAATATAAGCATTATTAACTCCTTTTTTTTCAAGAACTCTCCATAGCACTTCTCTTGGAACTTTATCATATGCTTTCTCTAAATCAATAAATATCATATGTAGATCCTCCTTATTCTCCCTATATTTCTCCATCAAACCTCTCAATAAATGTATGGCTTCCATAGTAGACCTACCAGGCATGAATCCAAATTGATTTTGAGAAACATTAGTATCACGCCGCAGCCTACGCTCCATAACTCGCTCCCATAGTTTTAAAGTGTGACACATTAACTTAATTCCTCTATAATTCGCACAATCTTGTGCATCACCTTTATTCTTATAAATAGGAATCAATACACTCATTCTCCACGCATCTGGCATCTTTTTAGTCTTCAAAATATTATTAAAAAGTTTAGTTAGCCAAGAAATTCCTTCATCTCCTAAGCATTTCCACATCTCTATTGGGATATCATCAGGTCCAACAGCTTTTCCACACTTCATTTTCTTTAAAGCCTCTCTAACTTCGGTTTTACTAATACGCCGATAAAAACAGAAATCTTTATTTTCATTTAGGATGCTAAGGTCACTAAAATCAATTGTATTCCTACAATCTTCATTAAAAAGTTTATCAAAATATCTCATCCACCTTTGTTGAATATCATCTTCTAAGAAAAGTACTTTTTGATCTTCATCCTTAATACACTTCACTTGAATTAAATCCTTACTACTCCTATCTCTTTGTTTGGCTAGCTTATACATATATCTTTTTCCCTCCTTAGTATCTAATCTATTATATAAATTATTAAAAGCTAAGATCTTTGCATCACATATTGCTTTCTTAGAATCCTTACATGCCTTTTTATATCTTTCCCAATTATCAGAATTTTTACATCTAAACCAATTTTTATAACAAATCTTCTTATTTTTTATCTTTTCTTGCACAATTGGATTCCACCACCAGCTATTTTTACTATTAGGGGGTTTTCCCTTTGATACTCCAAACACATCTTTAGCAATATTTTTAATATCACTAGCCACTTTTTCCCACATAACATTAGCATCCTCATGCACAAATAAAATCTTAGAATCTAAAATCTTACTCTCAAAAATATTTTTATTACTATTCTTTAAATGCCCCCATCTAATCCTAGAAAATCGCTTTACTTTATTTTTTATTTTCTGTCCTTTCATCTTAAAGTCTAAAACTAATAAGCGATGTTGGGTACATAAACTTTCACTCGGAATAACTTTACAATCTTTGCAATCTAAACGATCTACTTTTCTTATAAGAAAATAATCAATCTGAGTTTTACTATAACCATTCTTATAAGTGATGAGATGCTCATCTCTTTTCTTAAATAAGGTATTAGCAATTAAAAAATCATAAGCTAAAGAAAAATCTAGTATGGTCTTACCACATTCATTAGTCATTCCAAACCCATATCCACCATGAATGCTTTTAAAATCATTTACCTCTCTACCAACATGTCCATTTAAATCTCCTCCAATAAAAATTTTTTCTTCGAGAGGTATCTTTTGAATTAATTCTTCTAAATCTTCCCAAAATTTTAATTTTGAACACATATCCAAACCTACTTGAGGAGCATAAGCACTTATAATATTAATAATCTTAGCATCAACAACAATCTTTAAAGCCATAATTCTATCTCCAATTCTATTAATATTTATAACATTATCCTTCAAACTCTTATCTATAATCACGCCTACACCATTTCTAGTACGACTCTTACCTGAATACCAAACTTAAAATCCTAAACTATCAATCTCCTTAGCCTTCTCTCCAACCCATTTAGTTTCCTGAATGCACAAAATATTTATCTTCCTATGAATCATAATATCTATTAATTCCATTAATCTTCCTGTAAGGGAACCTATATTCCAAGTTCCTATCCTAATATTAGTCTCATGGACTAGCTTCTTTGCCCACATCCGTCCTTGATGTGGGAACCCTTGCCTATTTAACACTGCACCCGGGCGCCGATGCAGCGGCCCTTGCACACTTTTCACTGTATTCAGGCCATACAGTGCGTCGCTTCCAGGGAACGCCCTAGTATTAACACAATTTATTAAAGGATTCATGTCATGGTTATTCGACAAGTTTTACGCTGGCTGTCGACTACCTAACGCAACCCTCCACTTTTCTCATCCAGGACTTGGGACCTGGCAACGGCAGTGTTAAGTCTTGACTTATGTTAATCCGAAAATTTAGTAATTTATTTAATCCGAAAATTTAACTTAAATTATTTTAATTTCATTAAGCGTAGTAAGGATCAAATAGTAATAAATAAAGAGTTTCGACAATTTAGAAATGTATAAAGCTTTAAGAAAAAAAAAATACTGTTGACTTTTCTTTATGTGTAATCTTAGGTTTTGATCATAAAGGGACGACACGTGTCTAAGCGACGTCGTACGTCGTGGAGGTTTGCTATAATTATGAGGTAGGTACTTGTATTTAAAATAAATTTCATGTTTCTAAATTATGTATCTCACATGTTAATATTATTTGCTTTTTTCAAGAAATGTTAAAATTTTGTACGTGTGTTTATCGATACATTAAGTGTGGAACTTTTAAGATTAAATGTGATGGCATATTTCTTTAACTGAAATTTAGATAAACATAAGAACATTCGTGCATGAAATAATTTAGGCAACACATATGAAGTTCTGAATGACTTAATCCCTATGATATTTATATTATGATTGCATGTTCATGTTGATCCGGAGTACCAACTGGTTAAGGGGCTCTTTGGAGTCAATGGTAAAGGGACTCTTTGGAGCCAATGGGAAAGGGGTTCTTCGGAGCCAATGGTAAAAGAATAGTCAAATTTCACTGTGTACCTGATCAGTACAAAACACTGGTACTTCCGGGACGGGTGTATTATATTATGATTAAACATTTATTGTATTTAAAGAAAGGTTATGAAGAAAGAAAAAAAATATGAAAAATGAAAAGGTTTAAGGAAAAAGTTAAAAGAAACTGTGTATAAAAAAGGTTATATAGTATATACATACCCAAATGTCAAGTATGAGTTTCTTTTATTTTCTATAATGTTCTATATTTTTATTGTTTCATGAATTTATGTTAAATATATGTTACCTGCTAAGCGATGGCTCACTCCTGCTTGTGGAAATACTTTTCAGGAGATATTTCTAGAGAGTGATTGCTGAAAGACCGATTACCTACCGTCATAGAGGATTATAGGATGACAGATTTTTATGTTCATGTTATGTAATGTGTCAGTTGTTGTATTGTGGACTACTGTGATGTTTTCAGTTTATGTTTTAAGTGATCTTATGCTTTGATGTATTAGGAATATTTTAGTTTGAATGTTTTAGTGGCTCTTTCTTATATTGTATTTGGATAATATTTATGTTTATGTCATTTATAAAAGGAAACTTTTATGATATGAAATTTATAAGTGTTCTCCGTACGACCGCTTGTTCCCGCCCCGTTAATTCGGGCTAGCTAGGTCGGGTCGTGACACAAAAAAAAAAGAGATGACTAAAGACTCACCGAAGCCCTAGAGGATCAGCCATCAAGCCTTACCATATGAAACTGAGCAAGCAAAAATAATTTATACTCAATGAATCAAAAGTTACAAAGCAAGGTCCTATTTATAGATCTTTTCCAAGCCTAGACAACTTTGGAAAGCCTTATTAGCCAATAAAATACTATTACATGAATTGATGACATGTCTTAATATAAACGGAGAGAAAATACCAACAATATATACAATAATATCAAGCTTTTATCCCACAACGTGGGGTCGGCTATATAAATCCTTTTTCTCCATTGTGTCGTGTTAAGAGTCAAATTCTCATTTAGATCTAATAAAGAAAGTCATTTCTATTATTTTCTAACCAAGTTTTTTTAGTTCTACCTCTACCTTTCTTAAAATAGGCCAAATCTAACACATCCACTCTCCTAACCGGGTCATCGGAAGGCCGTCATTTTATGTGAAGAAAGAAAATATGAGAAATAAAATTAAATTAAAAGCTTCCAAATAGATGAAAATTCGGATTGGTCATATAAGTCAAGTAGAATGATCTTAAAATCAATAAATTTATGAAGATTATTATCTTATTGACTAAAATGGCCCCCCTACAATCAAGAAGACTTAAATTAAGCTTTTTAATTACTCTTCCATAATTTTAAGAGGATTATTAGACGTTCATGAGCTTGCATGGAGAATTGTGCAAAATGAACATCCCAAATCTTGATATAGAACCTTGATTTGTGATCTAGCCTAGGCCTTTATCTTGATGCAACATCAGATTCAGTTTCTTGTTCCTTCCACCCTAAAGGCAAAGCCCGCTAGAACATTTACTCATCTTCAAATCAAAGAACTTGACAACCTAGAATCAAACTCATTACTAAGAGGAAGTACCTTCATCAGAAATCAGCCCTTCCACACATCCAATGCGGGCGGGTCCCGAACATGTTTCTAGGTTTGTTTATTAAACTCCACACAGCACATTCAAAATTGCCTAGATCTAATGATAGTTTAGTATATTCACTTTTGAGTCAATAGCAATTTAGATGAGAGAGTAGTTGGCTTTTATGTTCTAGATTAGGAGTAGAAACAATCTAAGTTCTAATATTTGGTTCAAGCTAGACTTTCACTATGGATTTAATGGACGAATTAAGGTAATAGTTGAAGTAGATATGATTGATATTTTTTGAAGGGATTCTAGTTAATTTATGCACAAAATAATTCTTAATTGTGGTACCTTCATAAGAAGAAGAGGATGACGAAGAGATGAAAATAACCATAACCAGATCTTAAAGCATACTTTGTTGCTAATACAACTTTTTTTTTTTTTCTGCAGAAAGTGAAGATGATGAGATGAAGACCATTGAAGTTGAGAGTGTAGCTTTCAATGATCTATCGTGATTTATGGACAAGTACAACATCAATTTACATTTCATATAATAATTTATGTTCTTTTTCTGCGTCATTTCTTCAATTATAGATGTTTTCCTTTCATTAACATGGCAAGAAATAAAATGCATGAATTGTTGTTTGTTTTTTGGGCTTAGTCATCAGCAATATCATTTTAAAATTCATTTGACATTGCCATGCCTTCCATAGATCTTGCTTGGTGGTCCTTTCTACCTTGAACATGATGAAGTTTCCTCTTTCTTGGAATACACCAATGACATTTTAGTTGTGCTTGACTAAGAATTAAAAGAATTTTGTAAATTGTTAATTAGTTTTTGATATTCTGATGTAAATGACACTGGAGCTGCACTAAAGTTGGTTAATAGTTTTACGTCTTGGTACTAAGGTGGTGTTATTGTTGAGCCTTGTTAACATTAGTATTAATGTGGCTTTACCACATCCTCTGATCTACCAAAAACTAGGATAATATTTTGCTCCATTATCACTGGATAATATTGTTCTCCATATTTTATGCTTCATGAATCCAAATGCAGTTATTGAATAATTGAATAGAAATTTGCAAAGTTTTCTACAGTAATTTGAATGGAAATCTAAATAAGATGCTTTCATAATCACATATTCTGTCATCTAGTAGGTCTGCAAGTTTTTACAACTTCTATATTAAAGTGAACCTTTGATGTTTAGCTTCTAGACCTGGGACGTTTTCACATTTTCATTAAAACAAAAAATCTGCATAACATCATACTAATATCTAGCTTAGGTTTGATGTTGGAGGCATAATTTAAAAAATATCAAGAATACTTTCTTCATCCACGGACAATATTACACAATAGGGCTTCTTGATAAATGATTCAACATTGGGCCCATGCTTGAGCTTGAGTTATTGAGCCATAAATTATCAAACTAAACTCAAGCTCAAGCTTAGTGACTACCATGCCAATAGAGCTTCAGCTCCAAACTTGATTCTCAAGCCCAACCATAGTTTGAGCTCAAGGCCTAGTAGAAAGAGATATATTCAAAGCCTTGAGTTAGTTGTCACTAGAGCTCGAGTCAATTATGGCTCAAGCTCAACTCAGCTCAAGATCAAGTATGCAGTGAAATACTCAATGTCATGAGTTAGAGTTAATAGAGCTTGAGTCAATTGTGGCTCATATTTACTCAACTAAATACACCCATAGCATTGATAATGATGATAATGATAATCAATAGTTATCAAAGCTCAAGGCAATAATGAATCAAGTTTGGCTCAACTCGATTACACTTGTAGAATGAATGAAAATGAGGAGAACAATTATATTAAACCTAGATTATACATCCTACAAACTTAAATAATTTAATTGTTTAAGTTGTTTAAGCGTGTGTTTGATTCTTTTTTTAAGATAATCTACATAACAAAGTTTTGGAAATTAAAATGCCAAGAAACTTCAAATCATTAATATTTTTTCCTAACATAATTCATTCTGATGATTATCATTTTAAATCATTCAAAAGTATTCCTCATATTTAAAATAATTTTACCAAGTAAAATAGTGCTTTCTCTTTTGATGTCTCACTTTGCTCAAGCAAGCATCTAATATGATGCCTAGCACCTTGAGTGTTAGGCAATCATATTGCCTGAAGTACGCCTAACATTTTTTATGATACAACCAATAACAAACTATTAATGCTTAATATGTAGCCAAGCTATTATTTGATTAAATTGTTGGTTTATTTTGTTTACATATTTTTATTGAGTTGATTAGATTTTCAAATTATGAGGTATTTTTGGGGGATGTATGGGAGAAAATTGTAACCAAACTTCTATGTTGCACTACTTATCATACTAAAAAATATAGCACAACTAAGGTAATAAATAGAGTTCTAGTAATTTTTTATGATGTCTATTCGAATCATATATCTGGTTGGGATTAATGTTACCTATGACTGCGTTTACATCTAACTCATTTGTCAATAAGTTCACAAGCATGAATCTGATTGATATAATCACTTGTTATGAACCTTAAAAATATGCATATCTAGTAGAATTGCCTATACATCAAAGCCAAATGAATTTGCTCAACCTTTTGCATAGCATATGCAAAACTTTAGATGAAAATATTCAAAAGAAGCTTGTTAATTATTTTTTAATTATAAGTCAACCAAAATTGTTAGTAATATATACATGGAAAACGTGCAACACAATGATTCACATGCACAAAGAAAGGTTGACTCAGCTCTTAAAAATTAGTTATGGCATGAACATGCTCATAAAAATTTGTCTGATATATATATATATATATATATATATATATATATATATATATATATGAGTTTGATATTCCAAGGAATTGTAGATTTAATCCAATTTTCAATATGAAAAATCTAATAATATAACTTTATACCACAAATCATCAAACAAAGTTTGGATTTTTCTCTTTTTCCTTCTCCTTCAAGCTTCATATGCTCAATATCAAACACCTACAATTTCACCAACAACTCAATCAAAAATAAGACAGCTTATAAAGTAAAATAATCTACTTTTTGATGTAATCAAATGTATTGAAATTATGGCCACAACAGAAGGTGGTTCCCACAAATACATCAACATGCAAAAGGAAAAACCTTCATGGATGACATGTATTTGACGAGCTAAAGCACCCAAACATTTTGGAAAGAAACAACAACTACACTAGCTCATGGTAGAATTCTTCTAAAATGGGAAGAGCTAAAGGAGTTCAAAGTCAACAACTAACTCAGAGATGCAAGCCCTTGTTGCATCAATCTAGTTCATTTAAGTCCAAAGTTGTACTTGATAAATTTTGAATTTAAGTTTTCCTACACTAATTTTCATGCATTAATCATAATCATGCTGAACTATGCATTGATTGTACCTTACAAACCATACAAACATAACAAATGCCTTAATCAAACCTTGTGAAAAAATATTCTAATATGGTATTGTCAGAAATAAAAATCTTAACTAGTAGTCCAATGGAAAACATAACATACATCCATGCCAATATACCTTATGTCCACCCAAACATAAGGTACATTCAAAATTCATGTATCATATATTCCAAACCCAAATCTCTATCTTGGAACCAAAAAGTACACGGAAACCAATAGACCTTACATACGCACATACGCTCCAACATAACATAAGGTAGGTATAACTATCTCATGAGCATTGAATAAGAGAGGAATTAATTAGTGCCAACATTTATAAAAAGTAATGAGCCGCTGGCATAAAACTCGATGTGCAAAACAGCTACATAAAATGAATGAAACTAAAGAAATAATATTAATTACCATGGAAGAGGATAGAGGAACAAGAAGATAGTTCATAATCCAGATAGGACATATTACTTGTGAAGAATCAAGAACACGAATTACTAATTCATAATAAAGTATTTGGATGTGTAAAAACAAGCAACTAGCAGTAAAATAAGTAGAATCCTCCCAAAAACTAAACATCCATCCTTATTAACATTAATCCATTTTATAGAACAAAACATTAAGGAGTTGTTTGCATGCAGGATTTAATAGGATTTATGCCAAATCCTGCATAACGTGATTTAGCGTCCACTAAATCTCACAGCGGAATAAATCCCCCGTCTCCCCCTTTGTACTGTAAATCACGAATTTATGAGATTTGGCCGAAGAAGCGCGCGAAAGGGAGAAAGATAGTTACCTTCACAGCAAGCGAGCTCCCGTTTCTTTCGATTATAATGTCATGACTTTCGATCCGACAATAAGGGAACGTCGTCAAAGGAGTGAAGTCGAACAGCAACGAAGGAGCCAAAAAAGTGACTCGTCCAAAACTCTACCTCACAAGCAACGAAGTCGAACAGCACGAAATAGAGATGATGAAAAGCAAATCTAAATGCCTCTAGCCTATTTGAAGAAATTAATTTAATTTAAATTAATTAATATAATTTAAAATATTAATAATTTAAGTAAACAAATTAAATAATTAGTAATATAATTAATACATAAATAAATTATCTAATTCAACTTAATTAAATAATTAATAGAGTAATTAATAATTCATAATTAATATAATTAGCTTAATTAATATAATTTGAAATAGAAATTATTAATTATATAATTACAACAACAACAACAACATCAAGCCTTTATCCCACTACGTGGGGTCGGCTACATGAATCCTTTTTCTCCATTGTGTCCTATTAAAAGTCAAATTCTCGTTTAAATCTAATAAAGAAAGATCATTTCTAATATTTTCTAACCAAGTCTTTTTAGGTCTACCTCTACCTTTCTTAACATAAGTCAAATCTAAGACCTCTACTTTCCTAACCGGGTCATCGGGAGGCCGCCGTTTTACGTGACCAAACCATCTAAGGCGACTCTCTCTAATCTTATCTTCCACTGGAGCTACTCCAACCTTTTCACGAATATGCTCATTTCGTATCCTATCTCTAAGGGTAAAGCCACTCATCCACCTGAGCATCCTCATCTCTGCAACACTTAACTTAGAATTATGCTTCTCTTTTAATGGCCAACATTCAGCACCATAAAGCATTGCAGGTCTCACCACCATCTTATAGAATTTTCCCTTAAGTTTGAGGGGTACTTTTCTATCACACAATAAGCCCGATGCATTCCTCCACTTCAACCATCCAACTTGGATTCTGCTGATAATATTCCCATCTATATCACCATCACTCTGAACAATAGATCCAAGATATCTAAAACGTGTACTCTTATTAATGACTTGATCGGCCAAAGTCACAATGCCCTCACTAGGTATATTATTACTAAAATTACACTCCATATATTCCGTTTTAGATCTACTCAAGCGAAAACCTTTAGACTCTAAGGTTGACCTCCACAATTCTAGTTTACCTTCAACTCCCTCTCTAGTCTTATCAACAAGAAGAATATCATCAGCAAAAAGCATACACCAAGGTACATCCTCTTGCAAATGTCTAGTGAGAACATCGATGACTAAAGCAAAAAGATATGGGCTTAAGGCTGATCCTTGGTGTAATCCAACCGAAATAGGAAAATACTTGGTCAAACCACCTTGTGTTTGAACACAAGTAATAGCTCCTCCATACATATCTTTAATGATTTGAATATAAGCGTTATTAACTTCTTTCTTTTCAAGAACTCTCCATAGCACTTCTCTTGGAACTTTATCATATGCTTTTTCTAAATCAATAAATATCATATGTAAATCCTCCTTATTCTCTCTATATTTCTCCATCAAACCTCTTAATAAATGTATGGCTTCCATAGTAGACCTACCCGGCAAAAATCCAAATTGATTTTGAGAAACATTAGTATCACGCCGCAACCTATGCTCCATAACTCGTTCCCATAGTTTTAAAGTATGACACATTAACTTAATTCCTCTATAATTCGCACAATCTTGTGCATCATCTTTATTCTTATAAATAGGAATCAATACACTCATTCTCCACGCATCTGGCATCTTTTTAGTCTTCAAAATATTATTAAAAAGTTTAGTTAGCCAAGAAATTCCTTCATCTCCTAAGCATTTTCACATCTCTATTGGGATATCATCAGGTCCAACAGCTTTTCCACACTTCATTTTCTTTAAAGCCTCTCTAACTTCGGTTTTACTAAAACGCCGATAAAAACAGAAATCTTTATTTTCATTTAGGATGCTAAGGTCACTAAAGTCAATTGTATTCCTACAATCTTCATTAAAAAGTTTATCAAAATATCTCATCCACCTTTGTTGAATATCATCTTCTAAGAAAAGTACTTTTTGATCTTCATCCTTAATACACTTCACTTGAACTAAATCCTTACTACTCCTATCTCTTTGTTTGGCTAGCTTATACATATATCTTTCTCCCTCATTAGTATCTAATCTATTATATAAATCACTAAAAGCTAAACTCTTTGGATCACATATTGCTTTAATTATATAATTAATAGCGTAAATAATAATTAAATAATTAATAAGTATAAATTACTTAAATAATTAATGAGATAATTAATAGTATAATTTATAATTAAACTTAACTATATAACAATTAAATAATTAATTAAATTATTAATAGGAATATTAATTAAATAATTAAATATTTTAAAAATAAATAATTAATTAATTAGAGAATTATTAATATAATTAAATATCAAATATATCATTATATCATTGATAGCAATCAAAATTAAAATTAATAAGTAATTCATACTTAACATATAAATTAAATTTAAAACATAATTAATTTAATTTTTAAATAAACTAATCATCTTAAATCCTGAATTATATTATCAAATAGTTTCATAGAATTTAACGAGATTTAACAACTACATTGCAAAATAATTTTCAGGATTTACTAAATTCGAATTTACAAGATTTAATAAATCCTACTTGTTGTTAAACAAGCCCTAAAAATAGAGGAATCTTCCCTGCAAAGTGTCTAGAATTCGTAATTTCACTCTTCTCACTGCTTGAAATGAAAATGTTATAATGCAGCATTCGCTAGTCTAGCAAAGGCAAGTGAATGCCTTAAAAATGCAAGAAGATATCCCCCAAACTTAGATCATGATTTGCATGCAATACTAGATGGACCTTAAACCCCACACAAAAGCAGAAAGCCCTCGGATGTTTTACAAAACAAGAAGATCGTTCCATCATATATCACGAAGAGAAAATACTTTCCGCTGTGGGCAGCACCTTATTAACAATAAACACCGAATAAGTCACAAGCATCAACATAGACCAAGCTTTTCAGAAGGAATGTCAGATAGAACCTGACAGAAATCAGATAAAAATTAAAGATTGAATGAAAATGAAAGAATATTAACACTAAAAACACACAGAAATGTAGCAGAAATTGTGTTCATCGCCGAAGCCGGGGAAAAATTCCGCTTTCTAGAAAGCCCTAATTACAAGCTACACAGAAAGCGTTGAGCTTAAACAGAAGAAGAAGGACCAAAGACGCTTACAGCAAGAGATCTCAGCTTGTAAAAGATGCGAAGACCCTCTCGCCTTCCACTTCCATTGCCATATGCTTCCGTTTCCCGAAACCCTCAAACGACGAAAATGCAATCTTCGCCCAATTTGCTTATCGCACACATTTTTTAAATAAAAATTTTTATTAGTTTTTTAAGTTAAAAAAAACAACGAAAAGAGAAATATTTTAAAATAAGAGGGATTTACATACATATCATTTTATTTTATGTTATTTATATATCTAATACCTAAAATTTTAATATTATATATTTATCATTTATAGAACAAATATGCGTGCATGAAATAAAATATTAAAATTTATAAGTTGTTTTGGGTGGTAAGAATGAAATATATAAGGGATATATTTGATATTAAAATTTTATATGAGTTATTGAAATTTAATATTAAAATTTTAGGTGTTAGATATATAAATAGTATGAAATAATATGGTATATATGTAAATCTCCCAAATAATACCGTGGTGACGTGGCGAGGAAATTGAGGATGGCATGCTGTTGGTGGCCCACCCATTTTTCTTCATTTTTTTATTTTATTATTTTCTTTTTTAGATTTTTTTATTTCATTTTTATAAATATATATAAATTTTAATTAAGCTATTTTTTATTATTTATTTTTTATTTTTTTTTTCTATAAATAAATATATATTTTAATTAAATTATATATTTATAAATAATAATATAAATTAAATAAAAATTATGAAAGAAAAAAAGTTGTAGCTAGCATATTTTGTTTTTTTTTTTCCTTTTTTTTATAAATATATATATAAATTTTAATTAAACCATTTCTTTTTTTTTTCCTTTTTTAGTTTTCTCATTATTTATTTTTTTATTTTCATATTTATAAATATATATTTAAAAATAATACTATAAATTAAATAAAACTAAAGAAATAAAATGAAAAAAAAAACTAGTCGCTAGTGGTGCTTGCGACTTTATTTATTTCATTTTCCCTTTTTCTAGTTTTCTATTTTTATTTTCATTTTTTATAAATATATATCTATGAATGATAAACTAAAAAAATTAAAAGGCAAAAAATCCAATCTCTAGCCGTGCTAGCGACTTGATTTTTTTATTTTTTTTCTCTTTTATTAATTTTAATTTTTATAAATATATATTTATAAATGATACTATAATTAGATAAAACTTCAAAAAATTTAAAAGAAAAAAAAAACAATCCCTAGTAGTGCTAGCTACTTGATTTATTTGGTTTTTTTATCTTTTCTATTTTCTTATTTTTTAATTTTTTTTAAATCATTTATAATAAAAATTAGTTTCTAACTTTAGATATGATTTTAAATTTATTTTTTAATTTTAATGACTATAAATTTATAAATATATAAAGGAGACTTTATTTATATAATTTTTAAAATTTAAGAAATGATTAAAAATTTATAATTAAAAGAAAAATATATAGAAATTTATTTTTTATTTATAATATTATATAAATAAAGTCTCTTATATATATATATATATATATATATATATATATATATATATATATATTAGAAATAAAATTATAAGTAAAATATAAAAATTAATTTTTATAAAATGCAAATCTAAAATATGATTAAAAAAACAGAAAGAAGAAAACTTAAAAAAATGAAAAACTTAAAAAAAATGAAAAGAAAAAGTAAAATAAAAAATGAAAATTAAAAACTAAAAAGAAAAAAATTTATTTCCTAATCAAATCGCTAGGACTAGTAAAAATTTTTATTTCCTGATCGACTCACTCGCCTGTCTAACTTGCCTACGTGACCCAATCAGTCATGTGAGTAGTGAATGACTAGAATAATCATTCGATTAGTGAACAACTTGCCCCCACATGTGGGCCTTGCTCACCACGCAAAGTCCCACTCCCCACATAACTTCTCCTCGCCATGTCACAAGTCCTCCCGCACCATGTCAGAGCTAGTCGTTGCCTGAGTAAAACGACTAGCATTACTTTTTTTTTCCAGTTTCTATTTTATGTAAAATCCTTGAGACCATTTTTATTTTAAAAATTTATCCTTTGCCTACCATCTTGTGCTTTATAGATTATTGCTAGATCCACGCCCCTGCTTGTACTTTGGACTAGTGCTCGAACCAATTTGAACTATACATTGTGGAAGACAGTCTTATAAGGTATAAATATTTTTTTTTTTGAAATTATTTATAGATAAGAATCATTGAAATCAAATTTATCTATAGATGACAATTGACTCTACTAGTAGACAAACTCTAAATAAATGACCAAAAATATATATGTGAGATTGGAGAGAGTAATAACTATCAAGTATACGTGGTGAAGATCTCAAAGAATCAAAAAATCCAAAAGATTCCTCTTCACCCTTTATTTATAGGGATATGAGGGATACAAAAAAATGTTACACCTACAAAGAAATAGAAAATAGAATATTTTAATGACTCTTAGTACATAATTCATTAGACATGTATTACCTCCTAACTATATGAAACGAAAATGGTTATGCACAAACTTGATAATCTATCTTTAGGTGAATTTGATGGTGCCCAGTGTGTACGAGCAAGTGTGCACAGGCAAGTCTATTAGTGAGTATTGAGTTGGAGGGAGCCCTAACTAGTAAGGTTCCTATAGCCACCTGCGACCTATGTTGGTGTTTCAGATTGCCTAGAGAAGAGGGCGAGTGAGATTTAATTACAGGGAAGATAAGCTCCATGGTTGGTTGATTGTGGTAGGGCAATAAAAGATCCCAAGTAGGTGCTTTCCTATAAATATAGTGCCAAGCATGAATGATGGCACCCCACCGTGGATGATGACAAGTAGCTCTGACGACCAATCTTCTTTTATATGGTGACTCTCGTGATCCATGAGGACCCCTTGATTCCCCCTTTAAGGAGCAACTTCTCTTAGTGCTTTCTAACGAGTGGAATCTTAATGATCCTTGGACGAGCTCCACTATGGAGCTTGCTAAGCAAGTACTCTTGTCACGACCTGTCAACCACCTACTAGGTACCTTAAAGGCATATGCACATATATAAGAATTACTTAATAACTCTAATCATTTGGTTATGTTGGAATCATGTGTTGGTTTTTTCTTGCATTTCTCGAATCAATTTGGCTTAACTTTTTGTTGATGTTGGTAGCTTTGTATTTTCTAGAATGTGTTGAAAATTGTGGTGTTTTGGACATTTTTTTATTTGATCTCTAATATCATATATATTTGTTATCATGTCATATGTACTTTATTATTCACAAAAATTGTGCAATCAATCAAGTTCATTTATGCCTTATATTTGGACCACATACATGGCATAATCATTTATTTCAAGCATTTAAGTCTCTTTTGCTATTGGAATGGTTCTCTAGGGATAGTTCTCTTGAGAAGCCTCTTATTGTTAGCTTAGAGGTAGCTTTTGAGGATTTACTTTCAAGTCTCTCCATGTGTAATAACCTATATTTTAAACTTAATAGATTTTTTTTAGGAGTCATTTTAAGTCAAATTTAAAAATCGTCTTCTCTATAGTATTTATATTGAAATATTTTAATTACATGAATTTTTTCATAATTTTTTGGCTCTCGTGCAAATCCTTAAAAAATTGATGCTTGTAGGTAGAGGACCAACAAGTGTCCGTTTTGCAAATTGATTTTACAAATATTTTTTTAAATAAAATAATTTATTTTATAAATATTTTAAAATAATTTTTGAAGTCATAAAAGAATTTATATGAATTTTATATTAATAATTAATTAAATTTTATAATTAAATAATATTATATTATTAGAAATTTCTTAAACCACTTTATAAAATTCATCAAATAAGCTTTTAATATTTTTTCCCTATTCATTTTGGCAACAAAGAGTAGATTAGTAAAATTTAAGAGAAAAGTGAGGAGAGAGAGAAAAAGAAAACTTAGTTTTGAAGGTCCGGTGCTTGTTTTGTCCGTCAAGCCTGTTAGAAAAATTACTCGTCCCACTATAGGAAATAATTACCTTATCTCTGATTTCAATAATTTTATACTTTTGATATTTTTCTGATCAAATTTATATTTTCGTTACCGAAAAATGAGAATAAGTTTGTATTCATAAACTTTCACTGCATAACTTTTTCTATATGATAAATCTCGTTAATATGAGCATTTTGACTGTAATATATTGAATTTTCACTGGTTAAATTAAAAGATATAATTTTTTGAAGTAAATGTATAGTGTACAAATTTGATAGATTTTTCTGTATTTATATATTTTTGCATTTTATATATGATATTAACTTCATTGCATAAAAAAGATAACATTTGCATGTAAGCAAGAAAGGCTAATTGTTAACACTATAATGAGTATGAGTTGACTCTTAAAATATAATATCCTGTACAGACAGGAGGACC
The DNA here is from genome assembly GCA_019925795.1 of Dendrobium chrysotoxum. Classification (NCBI taxonomy): domain Eukaryota; kingdom Viridiplantae; phylum Streptophyta; class Magnoliopsida; order Asparagales; family Orchidaceae; genus Dendrobium; species Dendrobium chrysotoxum. Next base: position 46,380,993 of record CM034297.1, on the reverse strand, counting down.
TGATAGCTTTCCTTTAAATAATAGATTTATGGAGCAATCTTAGTTGTAGCCTGTAACCGATTGCTCGAATTACATTAACCAGTAAAGGGTGACGACTCTTAATGTTTATTGAAAGTCAGTTGTAATAATAATTGATTAATTGAACAAGTAATAATTAATATGACTGATGACCAACTAAGAAGCAGTTGGGATAATAATATTGAAAAACACTACACTAAAGTTGAAAGTCATGCCTTACTTTTCATAATTTTATACATGATGATATTTACCTGATGGTACATTAAACTGATTGATAGATTGATAGCTCATACTAGCATTAATATTGATATACATAGCATAGCATATTGACATGATTCATTGGGTGATACTACTATTTATCATATATCTTATTATTTGATAGATTTTTTTTATTTCACTGATCATATTAATTTTATTATTGATTTTTGAGATATTTTTCACCCATATTAAATAATAATTGACATTGACTAAAACTGAATATACATGTTAATTCTTTTGCCTTGGATTGAAAGTAGTGATAGAGTTTTAGTTTTCATACTAAGTTTTTTAGCTCATTATATGTGATTTAAATGATTTTAGTTCATGAAAGGGGTAATGACCAGTTGGAGTGAGGTTGAAAGAGATCCTCAGATTTTTTTTAGATTTTGTTATATTTTTTTGGTCAAGAGTTTGTGATAAATTAGTAATTATATTGAAAATCCTGGTTATTGTATATTAATATTGAAAAATAAATATAGTGTACTATTTTGAGGTATATAATTGTTAATTATTTTCACTACTTATTTAAAAGCCTTTATTAATTAATTAAAAATATAAAATAGATAATTCTTCCAAATTTAATTTTAGGGCGTTACAATTAATATCAGAGAGATTATTAGAAGAGTTAGATTATAACCAGATCTATAGGAAGTTATTCTGAGTGGGGTAGAAGTTGGATAGTACATATTTGTCATTTTTGCATTTAATATAATGAATTGCATATTGAGTTTGTGTGTTATTTATTAGGAAAGAGAATTTTATTAGTGAATAGATGGACATTATCAATCAGGATACATAGAATGGACAGAGTGCTATAGCAACAGCTCTAGTGAGTTCTAATAGTTTGATGCAGTTAGCCAGCATACTTGCACATGCTATTAGTGATGCTTAGAGTAGACATATGGGATAAAAGGAATCAAAAGAGGACAAACATCTCCATATGTTCTATAAGTTAAAGTCACCATTATTTAAGAGTGTTAAAGAGCCACAGGTAGCGGAGGGTTGGTTATTAAGGATAGAGAATATATTTGACAACATATAGTGCTCAGAGAATAGAAAAGTACCACTTATAGTGTTCCTCTTTGAAGGAGAAGCTAAGAGATGATGAATTGGATAGCAAAGAGAGAAATTCCAAGGAAAGATGAATGCAAAGATCACCTAGATAGAGTTTGTTATTATCTTCATAGACCATTTTGTACCTTCATTAGTGTGATAACAGATGCAACAGGCTTTCATGAAATTGGAGCAGGGGAATAAAACTTTGATGCAGTATGAGGTAGAATTTATTGCACTGGCCAGGTTTGTATCTCAACTATTCAATACTGTTGATAAAAAATGCTACAGGTTTTTGAGAGAATTGAAGGATGAATTGAAGCATTCACTTGTTCTACTGATGATTCAAGAGTTTTCAGAGCTTGTTGAGAGAACAAGACTAGTGGAGAATGACTTGGCCATTCCACTGTTCAGACAGGATATAAACAAGAAGAGATCAGGAGATGACATAAACATGAGCGAGAGTTATGAAAAGACATATAGATTTTTAGACATCATGAAAGGATCTACATCTGAGTCCAGTGTAGGTGTATAGGAATGTGCCCGATGTGGTAAGAGATATAGTGGATAGTGTTTTTTTTTTATGATTGGAAGTGTTTTAGATGTGGGCAGTGAGGACACTAGATGACTGATTGTCTACTACAATGATAGGGGATGAGATCCAAATTCAGGGGGAAGTAAGCCAGATAACGCTATAGATAGAGGATCATAGGATCAAGAGAATACAGTGAAGGGTCAATGAGCAGGATAGATGGAAGAAGGGTAGTTGAAAGTCAAAGAAAACCTACACAGTCTGTTACACCAACTCTATCGCCTGTATGACCTAGAGTTTATAGTTTGATCCAGTAAGAGGATAATAATGCACCTAGAGAATCCACTAGAGAATTTTTCAAACCTTGAATTAATTAATTAATAATTTGCATAGTATATTGTACTTGAATGATATGTGGGAGTATGATTGATTTGAATAAACACATGATTGATTACATGTATTATTTTAGAGATTTTGAATAGATTTCAATTGATTTATTTATTTTGATATTGATTTTGAATCACATTAATTTGTTTTGATGAGTTAAAAAAATTGAATTTATCTTTATTGATCTGTTTTGTCCATAAAAATGTCAAGGGTGACATTTTTCTAGGTGGAGAGATTGTAATAGCTTGTATTTTAAACCAAATGGATTTTTTTAGGAGTCATTTTAAGTCAAATTTGAAAACCGGCATTGTCATAGCATTTATATTATAGTATTTTAATTACATTAAATTTTTTATAATTTTTTTGCACTGGTTCAAATCCTTAAAAAGTTGATACCTGTCGGTACAAGTGGAGATTTTGGGACCGACAAGTATATGTTTTGCAAACTAATTTCATCAATATTTTCTAAATAAAATAGTTTATTTTATGAATATTTTTCTATAATTTTTGAAGTCATCAAAAAATTTATATGAATTTTATATTGATAATTGATTAAATTATATAATTAAATAAAATTATATTATTATTTTATTAGAAATATCTTAAACCACTTTATAGAATTCATTAAATAAGCTTTTAATATTTTCTTTCCCTATTCATTTTGGCAATAGAGACCAGGTTAAAAAAATTTGAGAGAAAAAAGAGGGAAAAATAAAACTTAGTTTCGATGGTCACGGTGCTATTTTTGTCCTTCGAGCCTATGAAAAAATTTCTCATCTCACATTAAGGAATAATTACTCTATCTTTGATTTCAATAATTTTATATTTTTTGTATTTTTTTTATTAAATTTGTATTTTCGTTACCTAAAAATGAGGATAAGTTTGTATTGATAAAATTTTCATCGCATAACTTTTTGTATGTGATAGATCTCGTCAATATGAGCATTTTGACTGTAATATATTGAATTTTCACTTATTAAATTGAAAGATATGATTTTTTTAAAGTAAATGTATAGTATACAAATTTGATATATTTCCCTGTATTTATATATTTATGCATTTCATATGTGTTATTGACCTATATTTCATAAAAAAGATAGCATTTGCATGTAAGCAAGAAAAACTAATTTTTAACACTATAATGAATATGAGTTGGCTCTTAGAATATAATACCCTACACAGGAGGGTGGGCCGACAGACTTTTCTTTAAGTAAAAGGTTTCTGGTGTAATCCTAGTTTTAGCTTGTAACTGATTGACCAAATTATATCGATGGGCAGAGGGTGATGACTCTTAATGATTATTGAAAGTCATATGTAATAATAATTGATTAATTAAATAAGTAATAATTAATATGATTGATGACCAGCTGAGAAACATTTGGGGTAAAGATATTAAAAATATCACATTAAAGATGAAAGTCATGCCTTACTTTTTATAATTGTACTCATGATGATATTTACGTAATATTATATTAAATTGATTGACAGATTGATAGCTCATACTAGCATTAATATTGATACAATATAGAATAACATACTAACATGATTCATTGAGTTATAGTACTCTTTACCGTATGTCTTATTATTTGATGGATTTCTTTTGATTTCATTGATTATATTAATTTTATTATTAATTTTTAAGATATTTATTATCCATATTAAATAATGATTGATATTGACTAGAACTAAATATACATGTTGATTCTTTTGCCTTGCATTAAAAGTAGTGATAGAGTTTTGATTTTCCTGTTAGGCTTTTTAGCTTATTATATGTGATTTAAATGATTTTAGATCTCGGAAGGGATTAGGGAGATCCTCAATTTTTTTTTAGATTTTGTTCTATATTTTTCATTATTTTTTGTAGTAAGGAGTTTATGATAGATTAGTGATTGTACTGATCTCCTGGTATTATATATTAATTTTGAAAGAATGAATATAGTATAATATTTTAAGGTATGTAATTATTAGTTGCTTTCATTGGATATACATATTTATTATTTAGAAGCTCTAGTTTATTAATTAAAAAGATAAAATAGATAATTCTTCAAAATTTGATTTTGGGGTATTACACCATGAATGCCTCCTAACACTGAAGATCATCTTTAATTAGCAGTGCATTCAACATTAATTGCCAATTCACTAAATCTCAGAGCATTCTCATGTTATCATTATGAATTCTACAACATTACAATTATCAATGTAGAACCCCTCATCTATTCCTCATTTATTATATGCTATAGTAACCCATAACTTTTTAAAGATGTATAATGCTCTATTTTTCTGCTCTTAATCATCATGGGAAATAGCAGCCTCATGGATATTCCTCGTATTACACTACCACCTTGATCATACACATATTACAAATTCTCATTTTACATCGTAATTTCATAATTAATCATAGTTTTAACCATGATGACACTACATAAATATCATTTTAGTATTCCCCTTTGGCTTCAACTTCATTCACAAGATTCCTCTAGACAATGTACCAAGGAATCAGCTTATCCTTCTAGGACATCTATTTAATATATGGAATGTCTCTTAGAAGTACATCATAATACCTTTTTATGAGTATTTCTATCATATTTTGGACATTAATACCACCTTGCATAAGAGCTAAATTTATCCAGGTTTCAAGATCCAAGAATAAAAGCTATTTAATAATTGAATAAAATCTAATTTTGAACATAATTAAATAAATATAATTCAAATAAACATAATAAATTTAAATAAAAATAAAATAAAATTATAGGTTATTAATTTGAAATTAAATAAGATTTTGAATATAATTTATTAATATTTAATTAATAATTAATTAAAATTCAATAATTAATTAAAAATTCTAAGTAATCTGATAATAATTAGAAAATTATAATTAAATTTTAAATCATTTAAACCAAATTAGTTTAATAATTTGTTTGGTTAAGTTTAGTTAAAATTTATTTTAATCAAATAAATTTGATAATTAATATTGATTAAATAAATAAAAGTCTTTATGCTTCATGCTTGACTCCATTTGGAGAGCATTTTAGCATTTGATTTCAAGGCCTCAATGTATTTAAAATAATCAAAAGACCCCATGTGTTGTGTACAACTCATTTCAGGAAGACACAAACACATTAGATTGAGGGTTCTTTGAACCATTAATAAATCATTGACCCTATATACCATGTTTGACTCTATTTGGAGAGCATGTGTATTAAATTAAGGGGTCCCCTCTTTCTATCATTAATAAATCATCAAATAATCTTTAAAGGCTTTACGTAATCATTTATCCTATATTGAGGATGATTGCGTTGTGATTATAAGCTTTAGGATTTGTAGGTCAGTAGCTCCCGCTCTTGGGGTTATTAACTTACAAATCCTTTAAAACTAAACAATCAACTTTAACCATTTAAAATTTAAAAAATAAAATCCAAATTTATACAAGATAAACATTAATTAAATAACCCCTTTTGGGCCTTAATAAATAAACACTTTAAACTCATACAACTTAAACATTAAACTCTTATTGGACATATCAAAGCCACACCCTTCACACCCCTATATGGTTTGCTAGGATAACTAATTTTGGCCTAGGCTAGGCCGATGGTTTGAATTGCTTACGAGGTGGCATGGAGAGCACCTTATGTTTGTTTATTTATTTTCAGCACTCTGGATGTCATATTTACATTTATGTTGATGCACTTAGGCTCTTTAAGGTCTGCATTAGAAGCATTAGGTTATTACACAACTGCTCCTGCACATTTTTTATTAACTGCCTAATGATTTCATATGTTTTACATTTCTTGTAATAGTCAAAGTAGAATGATCTTAAGAATGATGTATATATATATACATCCCTATAAATTATAATTTGTATATATATCGATTTGTACAGTGTCTTGAGTTTTAAAAGATTTAAAGATATTTGCTTATACATTCAAATGGGACTCCAAAATATGATATCCTCTCCCTTGGAGGTTACTTTCTATATATATATATATATATATATATATATATATATATATATATATATATATATATATATATATATATATATATTGTCTTTCCTTTATTTACATTGCATCATGCATTATATCAGTTGGGTGGTAGCTTGCATTAGTGGGTAGAATCTTCCAATATTTTCCTCGATGTACATGTTCCAGACTTTGTAGGAACATATATGCTAGTTTTAGGATGATATGATACTAGGTACTATAGACACCAACCCTTTTACTTATTCATACATACATGCACACATTTTTATTTATGCAATGTACGTTAAGACAAACTCTTATGCCCAATGTGGGCAAGGTAGTAGGGTCCTTATTGCTCTCAAAGGATGCTACGCTTTCATGTTGGTATATGACCCTTATGTTGCTAAAATATCTTTAAAAAATTGGGAGTTAGAAGATTTAGATAGGATAATTAAATAAGATAAAATGTAGAATTTTTAGTGAGTCATATCGTTAGTGTGATTTATACGTAAAGTCAAATTTACTCATTCTGGGTCACTGATTCAGATTCAGATTTATTTCTTTGAACTCTTAGATAAAGTTGATTGTATCATATTCTACATCTAAGATGATTGCATAAGGATTAGCTTCTTAGCTTGCAGTGCATTCCAAATAAGCATATGCCCAGAGGTATTTACACACCTCACATTGCTTTTAGAAAAAGTATAAAGAATTCAAATGTTTTTTCTACAAAATTTAATGTTATTTTTTAGGGAATGATTAGTATTTTCAAAAAATATAAGGAAACTCTTATGTATTTTAAATCCAGAATGAGTTTAGTCTCCACTTTAATCAAAAGTTTTCTCATCAGAGATGTAATCGACTATAGGGGCTTGCCTCTATATGAACCTAAGATTCCAGTATAAAATAAACCCTATCTTAATTTGCTATGATAGGGTAAACTGGATGTAGACTAAAGCTAATCCTAGGTTAGTTTCATATTTGAATTGATAGGTGTATATAAATATTATCCTGCAGGATGAATTTCATATGACCTTTACCAAATTCAAATATGAAAATAAATTATTTCTTTTCTCAAGTTAATAATATGAGTGTTAGTTTATCTTTTAGGGTAATTAACACTAATTATGCAAATTTAATTATAGAAATAATAAATCTCAAATTAGTGGGCATACACAAATTTATTTTGTTCACAGATTTTTCTAGCAACTCTACTGGGGATTAGGTTTACTTCCCATCTTTAGTAGAGATTAGACTTTAAATTCATAATACAATCATTCATGTGAATGAGTTACGTATTTTTAATCATTATAATCAAAATTTGATTTCAATAATTATATTCAAAATTTAATTTCAATCTTTCCTTCAATCATCAACCTCAAGTTCAACTTCAACTCTCAATCAATCCACTTTCCAAATCTACACTTCACAATCATGTCTTTCTTGGTTCAAGGTATATCATCAAAATCATCTCACTTCCATCATCAATTATCTAGAATTTTCCTTAGAGATCAAATAAATTCTGTTCAATGTGTTCTTCTGATTCAGCATCGAGTTTGAGTTCAGTAAGTTTAGTAATTTATAATAGATTTTTGGTTAAATTATATAAAATGTCTAGCAAATTGATTTTTAATTTCAAAAATTCCCCTGCCTATTCTACTGAGGACACTTAGATCAAGTTTGGAACAAGTTTTGAGAATGTACAGTTCTCATTCATTGCACCATAGACTGAAGTGGTGGCAACTGTTAAAGCTCCGATCAAGTCATTCCTCTCCAAGTTAACATTGAGGGTGGGTCTATAACAGCTCTCGCAGTTACTAGCAGTTATAAATCCCACGGTCTTTCCTCATTTGACTTTCCCTTAGTCACCTGTCATGAGCAAGGGGAAGTCTGTTATTATCCTTCAAAACCCTTGTATTTGGAAATTTTGAGATGGTGTTATCTTCTGGAGTTAAGGAGATGATTAAATCTCAATGCCACAACATGAATCATTATATGAGGTGAAAGGCTGAGAAATTCAGATTACTAAAAGAAGACATTCTAATTACAGCTGCTACTAAGATGATAATTAATGTATATATCTCAAGATTCCTGAAGTAGTACCAAATCCTACATTGTTAAATAGAAATCATTTTTATTCATTGTTAACTACTACTAGAGAAGAGAATCTAGTAAGAATAGGAAACTCTCCTCCCACTCCCTTTCATAGATTTCTTATTTTACCTTCTCTATCTGAAAGAAAAAGGAAATTTAAATCTCTGCTAAATGGATTAATTTATGAATGTGCCACTGGTTATGGGCAGTCAAAGGGTGAATTTCTGAGAAGTGTTAAGGATGCCATTTCTACTAGAGTATAACCACACTCAAGTAGAGGATGAGAAGCATCTCCACTTACTATGATAAGAGTATAATTTCAAAAAATGGGTCTGAGTTGATAGTCTTCTCTTATATATTATCGGTAAAAATTAAGAAAGTTCTCATACCATAATCATTGTGCAACATCAACCCATAAGCACAGCCAACATACTTTAGTAAAACGTTTGGGATATGGAGCATTAGCCCATTGAGGGCATAATCCTGTATCACCTCCACCATCAAATCAATCTAGAAACTTTCCAGTGAGAAATTCTAATCATTCTTTACGTTAACATCCGTCAAGGGTTATCGACATTATTTACAAGGTAGAGAATCATCTTGTCACTTTGATAAGAGGAGGGTAAAGTTCACAAATTAGCCAACCTTGTTATCTGATGGGGAGAGGGTTTGATAGCCTAAAATGAATGCTACTCCAACTGCGTTAATGACACATAAAAATAATGGAGTGGAGGAAAGATCAAGAAAAGGGAAATGTATAGCTAAATCATCATATGTTAGAGAGTATACTCCAATAGATCTGCATCATGTGGAAGGAAAATCAATCGAAGAGATGGTGGATCATCTAAAAGAAAGTACCCATCAAATAAGTGAACAAGAAGTTGCAAAAGATGTAGAAAAGAATGAAGAGATGTCTGGTAGTGTCAATATGATAGATACTCATTCATCTCTACAAAGAGAGAAAGAAAAGGGTAAAGAAGAAGCAAGAACTACAGATAATGAGTACAAAGAAGATCTAGCAGATTCAACTCAACAACGCTTACTACAACTAAGTGAAAAAGATGAGTAAATTCTGAGGATGGAGAAGAAGTTAGAGGAGATGATGGCTATGATTTCCATCATGCAAGGTAAAGTGCCTCCTGTCCTGGATACTCAAGTCAAATCTCCTCTTAATGAATTAATATAACTTAGTAATAGGAGTAGGGAAATCAAGATAGAAGAACAAAAAAAACCATTAAATAAATCTTTGAAGGTAGAACCACCATCAGTACAATCTGCATATATAAAGCAGATGGTAGAGCAATAAGCCCATGAAGCACTAGCTAAATCTCAGGGTACTTTATATCCTAAAGGGTAGTCTATATCCAGAAAAATATGACTTGGTCCCTTATCCAAAAGGATTTGTACTTCCATATTTTAAAAGTTTTGATAGCACGGGGAACCCTAAACAACATCTTGTATATTTATGAGCTAGTTTCTTTAATGCTGGAGACAGTGATGCACTGTTGTTCTGATAATTTGTTAGTAGTTTATCTGTCATTACATTTAATTGGTACTTTAAACAGCCCAAAGGTTTAATCCATACTTTCAATTAATTAGAAGGGTTATTTCTAAAGAGGTTTGCCATTTTAAAGCATCACACCACCATCGGTAATATGAAACAATGTGAAAGTTTAGTAGATTATATCTTGAGATAGAGGAATCTTAGCATGAGATATCAGCCAAAACTATAAGAACAACATGCTAGAGAGATCCTTCTAAAACATATTCACGATCGGGTTACCTTCTTGCTTAAAGGCTTTATGATAAGGACTTTCAAGAAGTTATTAGTTAAAGCTTCAAACCTTCAAGAGGAAGTTTCTTAGCTTCCATTACTAAAAGTTCAGTCTCCTTTAAAAATGAAGAAATTGAAACCTCAGAAGGTGTTGGAAAAGAAATTAGGGTCAACATCTACAGTTGATAAAGGGAAAAGCCAATGCATATTTAGGCAGAGAATTTGAGTCGACCTCCTCAGTATCAATAGTATAACAGACTCCATGGTGATTAGTAGTCTAGAACCTGACCTTATTTGACTCCATAACTAAGAAAGGAAAATGTTTAACTACTTCAAGAATAAAACATATCCATTTAAGAAAGAAGGCATTTAGAAGATGTTTAAAAGCCTCACAAACAAGCCAGGATTTAAGCTTCCTAAGCCTAAGAAACTAGAGGAAATGGGCAAACTAGGGCAACCTAAGTATTGTGTATATCTCCAAAATCTTGACCATGAGTTAGAAGATTTCATAACCTTCAAAGAGTGGCTTGACAGGAATTATAAAGATGGAATAATTGTGATACCCAAAGAATATTTAGTTGATTCAAGTCAAGGATCTACTAAATAATTAGAGAGCCTTATGTACCTTCTCCTATTTCAAAATTTGATGATGGGTGGGATGTAGCATTACCCCATTCTTCTAAAAGAATCCTTAAAAACTATATCTTCATCTTTCTAGAAACCCCCAAGAGCATAGAATCCATCTAGGTCGATCTAGTAGGTCGTGAGGAGGAGTAGAATAAAGTTCCAGCTGAATAGCCCAAAGAAGTGTGAGTTGATCAAGCTTTTGAAGTGTCAAGGTAGGAGGAGAAGAATAAAATAGAGTTAGGCTCTAATAAAATAGTTATTTCTGCAAACGGTAAACACATATCTCTTAAACCATTAACTATGTATAACTTGTATTTCGTCCCGCCTGGGACTAAGAAAGTAATGAAAAAGGATTCTGCGTACATCATGCTTACTTCTACTGATGAAAAATTCAAATCAAAATTTAAATAATGATGAAAATAATTCTCAAGAAACACCTATAAATGATGTGGATGAATAATTCCTAGATTAATATGATAGTGATTCCCATGTACTTGATGTGCAAGGTGATCCCATCAATATCAAATTAGAAATTTCTTATTCAGATAGTTGACTAGAAGACAATCAAGTAATGATCAATTATCGATAATCAAAACCCACTGAAGATCCTTCTTTTGAACAAGTAGTGCAGGTTAACCTTCATAGTGACAAAGTTCTACCTCTACGAACTGCAGCCACATATAAATGGAAATAAGTTCTAAATAATTTAGAAGCTCCAAATCAACCTTAACCAATTCAAAATTCAGATATAACAATTCCAGAAGTTCCAAAAGTATATTATAACATCTTAGCACATCTTAAGAAACTTCTTATGAAAATGAGTATTTATGATGCTCTAGTTCTTTCCAAAGAAATGAGGGAGGCTTTAATCAAAGCCTTAGTCGATCTAGAGATATGTATGGCTCAATTAGCATCAATGTAGTTAGAAGAAGTGTTATACTTCAAAGAGGCTCTAGGAATCATATTTTTAGATGAAGATTTGCTACTGGGAACTGTAGATCATAATCATTTATTGTATATTTCTATAATCATATACAGTTTTGAATTGTCTCATGTCCTTGTTGATCTAGGTGCATCAATCAATATAATGACTCCTAAAAATTCCACACACTTGAGGGTGGATACTAAAAAATTTAGCTATGATAAAATAATGTTTATAGGATTCAATGAGAAGGACGAGAGAGCTTTGGGCTTGATAACCTTCTTGTCAAAAATGGAAACCTTAAAAATTGAAGCCAAATTCCATGTAATAGACTTCGAAGCTTATTTTAACGCTCTTCTAGGTAGACCCTGGCTCCATAAATATAGAATAGTGTCTTACACCTTACAACAGTAACCGTTTTTTATTCATAACGTCGGTATATATGAAGACTCTTCATATTATCTGCATCTGCTTAAAAAGTAGATTATTTTCCTTAAAAATCTCAAATTGGCTGAATTATAGGTAAAGGAAATGAAAGAAAAGAAAAAAAAGAAGAAGAAAAGGAAAAATTATAAGATTCATATGTCAAACACAATATTCGCTAGTCACCTACCCCTTCTTCACAAAGAGGTAGTAGAATGGCAAAACGATCTTGAAAAAGAGGTCGAGGATGTCAAAAATAAATGATATAAGAAAATAAAGAGCAATATATATAAGTAAGGGAGCTTGTAATACATATTGATTTTGAATCTAGTTCGGATGAAGTGTCTTATGTGTTTGAGAAAGACCCACAGGTTGCAAAATATAGGAAATTAATAAATCTTCCAAAGTTTAAGATTTTTGTAGAAAATGATAGTGATGAGGATAGGGTCCAAGTCACTAGGGAAGATAATTTAAAATTATCTATCATGCAGAAGTTAGAAAGGTATGTGAAAAATATTACCTTAACCCTACTATCCAAAATGATATAAAAAGGTTAGAGGTGAAGGCCTCGCTTCCTTTAGATCCAGATTGCAAAGCCAATACCTTTATACCTTCCACCAGTAAACCCCAAGAAATTGATATAACTCTCGATGATCCATTTATGGATGAGATAATATAATTTCCTTTCTATTGGTACTTGAATTGTGTAAATTAATTTGCTAAGCAAGGTTTAACATCTTTAAATTGGACTAGAGGAGAAGTGCAATAATTTGAATACTTATGAAGTACAAAATATCATAAATACACATCAAGATCAGGTGTTGGATTTGCTACTCTATGTTTATTTGATGATGATGAATATTGCTTAGTTATATCAAATAATTTAGAGTCTGATAGTCTCTTTTTGATGAACATTAAATCTTTTAATAAACTCTATTTAGAAACTTTAGATGATCTGGATAACTCTCAAGTCAGGGATGTACCTCCAAAACTGGAAAAAGGAGATTAAATCTATAATTGTTGATCTAAAAGAAATAAATTTGGGCACTAAAGAAGACCCTCATTTGATTTTCATAAGCTCTTTGTTGAATGAGGATGAGGTGAACAACATGATCTTATTATTATTAGAATTCAAAGACTATTTTGCCTGGAGTTATAAAGTGATGCCCACATTATCTCTAGATATAGTAGATCACAAGCTAGTAATTCAACAAGAAATATTTCAAGTAAAGCAAACACCTCGATGGATGCGACTTGACATCGAACAACAAGTCGTGGCTGAAGTCAAGAAGTTAATCGATGCTGGCTTTATTAGGGAGGAGAAATATCCAACTTGATTAGGTAGCATCATTCCAATTAAGGAAAAGAATAGTCAGATACATGTCTGCATCAATTTTAGACATTTAAAGAAGGCTTTTCCTGGAGATGAGTTTTCTCTTCCTATACCAAAACTTATGGTAGATATTGCTTCCTCGCATGCAACATTTTCTTTTATGGATGGTTCATCTTGATATAATCAAATCAAGATGGATATTGAAGTTAAAAAATATACATTATATAGAACGCTGATAGGGATCTACTGCTATAATGTTATGTCATTTGGATTAAAAAATATTAGAGCAACTTATTAATGAGCAATGACGGAGATTTTAAATGAACTCATCCACCACCAGGTGGAGTATTATGCCAATGATCTAGTCATTAAAGTCTTAAAAGAGATTATTATTTATATGACTGGAGAATTATTTTCCAAAGGTTACTCTAATATACTTTAAAATAAATCCTTTGAAGTGTGCTTTCGGTGTCACTTCAAGAAAATTTTTAGGTTTCGTAGTTTGACACCACAAAATCAAAATTAATCTTAATAAAATTAAAGCTATAATATAAATACCTCCACCTAAAATCCTTACCAAATTGAGATCTTTCCAAGGTCGATTAGCATACCTTAGAAGATTTGTATCAAACCTTTCAGGCAGATGTCACCATTTGTAGCATTGTGTAAGAAAGATGCTCCTTCGATGGAATTAAAATTGCCAGAAAGCATTCAATGGTACAAATGTTATTTAACAAATCCTCTAGTACTTGCAGCTCCCATTTCAGGAAAGCCACTAATCCTATATACGACAGCTTTTAGTGAATCTCTTAGCACTTTTTTAGCTCAACCTAATGAAGAAGGAAAAGAGAACGCACCTTATATTTTAGTAGAAGTTTACTTCCCGCTGAAGTAAATTATCCTCATATTGAGAAGCATTATTTAGCCTTGATATTCACCTCTTAGAATTTGAGGCACTACATGCTATCCCATAAAGTAAATCTGATATCAAGAGTAAATTCAGTACAGTAACTGATGACTCGACTGACGCTATCATGAAGATTAGTTTGATGGTCAATTATTATATCATAATTTGAGATTAAATTCATTCCTTCATGGGTAGTGAAAAGATAAGCAAATGCAAACATCTTAGCAGCTCATCTAGTGCTGGATGATTTCCTAAAAAAAGATGAATTACTAGATGAACAGATTATGGAATTAGAATCAAGTGAAAAGTCTACGTGGGAATTTTGTTTTGATGGTGTTGCTTCTAGTCAATAAGGAGCATTCGATGATATTTTCGCAAGGCAAGCCAGAATTGGTATAATATTTGTCACTTTAGATAAAGGTTTGATGTATTACTCTTACCATATATTAGAATCTTGTGTGAATAATGAAGCTGAGTACGAGACACTCATAACTAGCGTAGAATTGACAATCTTAAATGAAATCAAAGAGATCAAAATCTTTGGAGATTCATAGTTAGTGATAAATCAGGTAGCTGAAATTTATGAAGTATTGAAAGAAACTTTGATTCATTATCATTAGTATACAATGCATCTGTTAGAATAGATTCTGAATGTGTCATTATATAGGATTTCTCGTGGATAGAATTCTAACCAGATGCCTTAGTAAAGCTAGCCAAAGCTCTGGCTTGCTCAAAAGAGGATTTGATTTTGGTAGAAGTAAAAGGCCATCAAATCTTTTCTTTCATAATTTTAAGCATACAAATAGAAAATTATCAACTAAGGTGAAAATTATTTTAGTAGTAGATGATGAAGTGGTAGATTGGAGAAAGCATTTCATCAAATACTTGCAAGAAAATAAGCTCCCTCATAACAAATTCATAGCAGATCAAATCAAAAGAAGATCATTATCTTATGCTCTAATTACTGACACCTTATACAGAAGATCATTCGATCAGATGTGGTTGTTGTGTTTAGATAAATCATAAGCTTGACAGATAGTAGAAAAAAGTACTTGCATGATTGTGTTGTGCACACCAATTTGGGCCAAAGATGAAGATGAAAATTAAATGAATGGGATTTTATTGGCTATTGATGATAGATGACTACATGAAGGTTGCACATCATTATCATCAATGTTAAGTGCATTGGGTAGTCTTACTTCAGCCACCAATGTCCTACATCAAATAATTGCTTTATGTCCTTTTAAAAGTTGGGGAATAGATATTGTCAGTCTGATAGATCCTCCATCCTCTAGATGTCATAGATTTATATTAGTAGCTACAGATTACTTCTTAAAATGGACAGAAGTATTTCCTTTGAGAAAAGTCAGAGCACATCATGTTCTATATTTCTTCAAAGAGAATATCATATACCTATTTGGTGTTCCCCATTGGATTATATCAGATAATGGTCCTTAATTCACAAGAACTAAGATAACAGCTTCACTAGACGTCATAACATTGATTGGAGATACTTTACCATCTATTACCCTTTGGCAAATAGATTGGTAAAGGCCTTCGATAAAATTTTGGTTTAGATATTAAAGAAAATCTTAAATGACAATAAGTGTCAATGGCATAAAAAGTTGGTTGAAGCTTTGTGGGCATACCAAGCCACATTTAGAACTCTAACTCAATATACACCATACACTTAGTCTTTGGTGCAGAGGCAGTTATTCCTTTGGAAGTGCAGCTACCTTCACTCAGGATTGTAGTGAATTATAAAATAACTTCAGATCAAAATGCTAAACTTTTATTAGATGAGATTGAAGGTTTAGAGGAGAAGCTCTTACAAGCTCAATAAAACCTCGAGTGGTATAAAGCTAAAATGATTAAAGCTCATGACAAATTGGTTCGTTTGAGAACTTTCAAGTAGGTGACTTGGCGTTTATTCTACGAAGACCCATTTTGGTTCTTCGAAAGATAGGCGATAAATTTAAACCAATATGGGATGGTCCATTCATGGTGCAGAAAGGCTACCAAGGAGGCTCATATCAATTGATTGCAATAAAATAAATCATGAAGTTTAAATTGGCAAGCTATTAAAACTACACAAATGAACAGGGTCAAGATGATATGACTAGGTCTAGAAAACCTCTTCTCTTTAAATTTTCTCTTTTAGAAATCGATCTCTCATTCAAGTATTCATCTTTGATTGGGAATCGATCTCTATTCAAAGTTTGAATCTTCCTGTTTGAGAATTGATCTCTCAGTTAGGTTTTAAATTTGTGTGTTTGGGAATCAATCTCCCATTCAGATATTCATCTTTGTTTGAGAATCTATCTCCTATTTAAAGTTTGAATCTTCCTCTTCGAGAATCAATCTCTCATTTAGATTTTAAATTTGCTTCTTTGGGAATCAATCTCCCTCGGGTACCCATCTTTTTTTGTGAATTAATCTCCCATTCAAAGTTTAATGTCCATGTCTGAGAATTGATATCTCGGTCAGATTCTAAATTCACTCATTTTGGAATAGATCTCCCATTCGAGTATCCATCTTTGTTTGGGAATCGATCTCCCATTTAAATTTTAAATCTTTTTGTCTGAAAATTGATCTCTCGGTCAGATCTTAAATTCCCTAGTTTGGGAATCAATCTCCCATTTGGGTATCATCTTTGTTTGGGAATCGATCTCCCATTCAAAGTGTAAAATCTTCTCTTAAGGAATTGATCTATTGATTAGGTTCTAAATTCACTCATCTGGGAATCGATCACCCATTCAAGTAATCATTTTTTTTGGTAATCGATCTCCCATTCAAAGTCTAAATTTACCTATCTGAGAATCAATCTCTCATTCAGGTTCTTCAGGTATCCATCTTTGCTTGGGAATCGATCTCTCATTCTATGTTCAAATTTCCCTCTCTGAGAATCGATCTCTCAGTTAGGCCTTATATTGCTTATTTGAAAATCGATCTTTCAATCAAGTATACACCTACATTCTTTTGTTTGGGAATCAATCTCCCATTCATATGCCAGTCATATATCTTTTCATATAACTATTTTACTAAAAGTGCTAATTCACTTAGTCACTATTTAGTAGAGAATTCTGTAAATGTAAATCATAAATCAAATTTTAAAGAATTAATTGCCTTTTGGATTTAGTTGATCACTTTGGTCAACATCAACATGTGTGATTTACTTTCGAGTTCATCACACCTGTTGGGGGTCCATTTGTTGGCCACATTTTTATATGAGGTCATGTTGAATACAAACTCCTGATTTTAATCCTATGGTCGAAAATCATCCAGTCTTTAATTAACACTTCAATCATATCTTCAATAAACATTTTAATTAACCTCAATCATCTCTACTATCAAATTCATCCATCAATCAATCATTGATCATTACCAATACTCTACATCAATCATCTTTAATCAATCAATCATCAATTAGCCATCAATCTACATATAATTTCACTTTAATCATTCAATCTTCAATCAATCAATCACCTTCAATAATCAACAATCATTAATTATAATCAGTGAATTATAATCGCCTGGATAATTACAGCCCTACACTATAATCAGGTAGCTTGCATAGTGTACAACTCCTGACCAAATCACTTCATACATCAAACCACTCATCACTAACTCCATGAACCAATAACTGACTCATTTGACCTAGTTGAGCTAGCTTAAGTCAGCCAAATTGATCATTTAACACAATCACCTCCAATCAAACTCCAATTTATCTCTAATCTTCACAAAACCTTTCTGAATATCACTCCTAGTAGATTGGACAAGCATGGTCACCCTGACCCAGTCAACAATTGACTTGATCAAATATGTTTAAGTTTGGTAAAATTAGACCAATTTGTATCAATTCATTACTTACATTCATTTCAAAGCTATCAAACGCTTAATTCCACTTCATTATATAGTTTAAGGGCATTCAAACTCATCATGAGTCAAATCATGATTGGTTTGACCAAGTCAACACATTAAACTTGGTCAAACCCATTCATACACCCAACCATTCATCCAAAATTCAAGTTCACTACTTCAAGCACATTCAACTTCATTGTAACAACATCCAAACCTTTCTCTAGAGTTAACTCCAGTTGATTTAATCACTTGATAGGTCAAATATTCAACCTAAAATTCAAAGGATACCTCCCCTGTCAACCTTAACTTCAAACCTCATTTACATAACTTTAAACCCTTGTCAATTGACAAAAGCAGCAAGCCAACCATACCTATAATCCACCTCAGTAGCCATTGACAAAGTTGACTGGTCAAATGGTTAATAAAAGACCAAGAATACTCATATGGTCAATGCTCTTCTAACAACTCATTCCCTCCATGCTTAACCCCTCCAACTATTTATATTTCTTTCAGAACCTTTCTAAACCTCACCTAGTCTATCCTAACCATCCATTTACCATGAGTTAACTAAGTGGTCGCCTTCCATGTGGAATGACCTAGGGTCATTTTAACCCTGAATAGCTCACCTCCCTACTCTCTAATAGCTTGGGACAACTGTAGGGCATCCAAGTAATGCTCCTGATCGATCACAGTCATCAAAATAAACTCTAGTAGCTAGAATAGGGCAAACAAGGTAAAATGTTCATTTAAACATAACTCTCATTCAAGATTCCCTCCAGAGCTTCTTTTATTTCGTCTTGCTCTCACTGAGGTTCCTACACATTGCCCCATCATTTCCCTATTGTTTGGAGCTCATCGAAGACACGATCGATGAAGCACTGTAAGCCTATCTATTTAAAATCCTTTAAAACTCTTCATCCAGTCTTCCTCTGGCTTTGAATTCTTCATCAAAGCTGTGGAGGAACTCTCAACGAAGAAAAAAAAGCTATCAAACACCCTCTGACATTTATCGTGTGGAGGTATTTATAAAAACCTATAGCTCTACTTACGATTCTAATTAGGCTCCTAAGGACTATGAAACTCATGAAAATGTTTCCCCACCCTTTCTCTTCTCATATGTTGTTGACATTTCAAATAGCATGCCATTTATTTCACTGTATAAGAATTTCAGATCAAAATCTAAAATTAGGGTTTTATTTATTAGGTTGAAGAAGATGATCGCAGGGCCATTTGATTTGTGTGAACCAGACTGAAGGCCCTGATTCAATTGTATCATGCATCTAGTTCAACCTACACAGATGGTGAGATGGTGAGACTTCATCTGACTTAATCCCATTCATCTGTTCCAAATTATATGGATCCAACAGCTTGTAGCTGCATCTAACGTGGTTAGCCATGTGTCGATGCATGGTTAATTAGGATACTACAGTCTATACAGTGCAGCACACTAACGCTACCGCCATCCTAGCTAGTCTAATCATCTTCATATGCATGTAAAGATCCACTGCTAGAGTTAATTTAATAAAATTTAATTTAAAATGTCTTTTAAATTGCAAGAACTTTAAAAAATTGCTATAAATTAAATACTCCACTAAAATTCATAAGTAAACCCTCACTTTATTCATACTAAAATCCTCTATATTAAAAAAATAAAATTAGATTAAGATGATCATTATACAAAGAATTATTTCAGTTATTTAATTTTCTAATTTTCCTTAATAAATCTCTGAATAACGATTGGATGAAACTCAAACTTAAATGGCATGTTATTTATGATGTTACAATTGTTTTGTGATTTTTTTCCAAGGTTATTTGAGATCAAAGTCATCTATAAATGAGTTTTCAAAAACTACAACTCATTGCTTGAGCTACATTTTCAAAAACTCATCAAAAAATGTATATTGATCTAAATGACACAATCTTGAGCTATATGGATTCAGTGAAATGAGTATTCCATTGAAAAATAGAATTAGGATGCAATGCTTATTGGGATGTGACTGTGCATAGCTTGATGATAATATTCTTTTTATTGTTTATTTATTTTTCTAAAATTCCCTCAAAATGTTTATAGTTATCATCCCAATTTTGGGTAGGTCTTAGTTAAAATGTACCATACATTTCTTAATTGATTTTACCCAATTTAATTCCATGTACTCTTCATACTTGAATTATCAAATCGGTGAAACATTATAAGACCTATAAACTTGACAATTCATTATAATTCATTCATAGAGCATTAGGACACATGATTGTTATGGTATGTTTGTATCTATGCAAGGGTTAGATACATGGATTTTCAAACCCATTTGAACCTTAGTCACATCTAGGAAAAATAATTATGGTTTGTGTCTAATAAACTTTGGTAAATTTTAGAATTTCATACACACATCGAATTGGGATGAAACTATAAACTAGTGAACTTAGACACATTAAACACCCTAAGAATTAAATTCACCTTGATTTGATATTAATTGATCCTAAAATAAAATTAATCAAAAAATTAATCTTTAATTAAGGGCTAATGCTTCAATAATTCATAATAAATCAAATAAAAATCATAAAAATACAAAATCAATTTCAATAAACTTTAAATTAATCCTACAATTAAAGAAAATAAAATTGAAACATAAAGTTTATTAAATTTTAATTAATAACTTTTTAACCCTTATTTAAATATTAATTAAATACGTGCATTAAATATTAAATATTAATCAAATTAATTTCTAATTCTCATGGCTTAGTCTAATGGTTATCCCTAACCACTAGCCTTAATTTCATGACTCTTTGAGTTGATTTGATTAGGAAACTAAATAGCCCAAGCTTTATGTGAAGAAATGCTATTTAATAATTTAATAAAATCCAACATATAATTAAATAAATATAATTCAAATATACATACTTAATAAAAATAAAAATGAAATAAAATCATAGGTTATTAATTTGAAATTAAATAAAATTTTTGAATATAATTTATTAATACTTAATTAATAATTCATTAAAATAAAATAATAATAATAAATTCCAAGTAATCTCATAAAAATCAAATAATTATAATTAAATTGTAAATAATTTAAACAAAATTAATTTAATAATTTGTTTGGTTAAAACTTATTTTATTAAAATAAATTTGATAATTAATATTGATTAAATAAATAAAAGTCTTTATACTTCATGCTTGACTCCATTTAGAGGGAATTTTAGCATTTAATTTCAAGGCCTCTAATATATTTTAAATAACCAAAAGATCTCTATTTGTTGTGTACAACTCCTTTCAAGAAAACATAAACACATTGGATTGGGGGATCTTCAAACCATTAATAAGTCATTGACCCTATATACCATGTTTAACTCTAAATGGAGAACATGTGTATTGGATTAATGGGTCCCCTCTTTCTATCCTTAATAAATCATCAACCAACCTTTAAAGGCTTTATGTAATCATCTATCTTATATGGGGGATGATTTCATTGTAATTATAAGCCATAGGATTTGTATGTCAGTAGCTCCTGTATTTGGGGTTATTAACTTACAAATTGTTTGAAACTATATAATCAACTTCAACCATTTAAAATTCAAATAATAAAATCCAAATTCATATAAGATAAGTATTAATTAAGTAACTCCTTTTGAGCCTTAATAAATAAACACTTTAAACTCATGTAACTTAAACATTAAACTCCTATAGGACATATCCAAGCTACATAACCACCTTCACACACCTTGATGGTTTGCTAGGATAACCAACTTTAGCCTAGGCTAGGCTGGTGGTTTGAATATCTTGCCAAGTGCTTTGGTTGGAGAGAACCCTATGTTTTTTTTTTTTTTTTAATTTAGCACTCTAGATGCCATATTTATATTTTTGTTGGTGCACTTAGGCTCTTTAAGGATTGCATTAGAAACATTAGGTTATTACACCACTGCTCTTGCATATTTTAGATTAATTGCCTAATGATTTCATATGTTTTACATTACTTGCAATAGTCAAAGTGGAATGTACCTAGGAATGATGTATATGTATACATCCCTATGAATTAAATATTTTATATAAATCGAGTTATACAATATTCTGAGTTGTAAAAGATTCAAAGATATCTGCTTATACATTCAAATGGGACTCCAAAAGACGATATCCTCTCCCTTGTAGAATACTTTCTTTTGGAGTTCCATAGAAGATTTGTAGCTCAAAGTTGTTAAGTAAATTTCTTGATTCTATACATATGATAGGCTTAGAAACCCAGGTTTATTGTGGTGGAGCCTGACCACCTTACTTTCCTGCAATGTTTGTTGTACATTTTAAAATCAATTAATAAATGAATTTTAATATATGCAGTTTTTCCTTTATCTACATTGCATTATGCATTACATCATATGGATGGTAGCTTGCATTAGTGGGTAAAATCTTCCTAGGTTTTCCTCGGTGAACATGTTTTGGACTTTATAGGAACATGTATACTAGTTCTAGGATGATACAATACTGGGAACTTTAGACACCAACCCCTTTACCTATTCATGCATACATGCACGCATTTTTGTTTCTGTAATGTACATTAAGCCAAACTCTTATGCCCAACATGGGCATGGTAGCGGGGTCCTCATTATGCTCGGAGGATGCTAGGCTTTTCCTATTGGTATAGGAATGTTATGCTACCAAAATCCAAATTCTAGAACTAAGAGAGCTGAAATGTCACTATTTCGTGCTGGTACTATAGCTGTATTAAGCCGCTCAAGCACCCAACATTGAGGCACTCAAATACTAGTATTTTTCAAATTTTACCAAAATTCACTCTAGACCCTTAGGACTCATTCTAGAGCATGAAACATTTTTCAAGCATTAAAACACTTCCAAACCCATGCAAATGAGTTCAAAATACAAAATTTTAATTCTTAACCTTTTAAAATTTCAAATCTATACTTTTTCATTTTTTGTGTAGTTATACATCATGTAGCATAAATCATTATCTTTTAAAAATTAAGATGTTATGTATTGTGTTATAACATTAATTTGATTTCTTGAGTCAATTCTCTTTACTGACTAATGATTAGAACAACTCTATCAGCATTTCTATCTAGGTGGGTAATGATCCTCCTTTAATTTTATATTATATATGTGTCTTAGCAAGCCATCATAAGTAAGACTTTGGCTAATTTTTTAAAATGTCACATAAAAAACCTACCAACATTCATTTGAGAATGATTGCTTTCTTGATGAACATGTCTTGTCTATCAGGAATTAAGAGTGGGAGCATTATTTTAATGCTACTTCCTATATTAAAATCAATACATGTAAAAACTTCCTTGTATTAGAGGGAAAAAAATCAAATTGATATTCATGCCCCCAAATAAAGATATTATCTGATATCACTATGCTTTGATAGATCCAAACATAAAGATAAAGTTAGAAAATTAAGCCCTCATTATTGGCCTTAAATTGGCCGTTCAAATGGGTATCAAGATAATCAAAATCTTTGGTGATTTATAATTAATTATCGTCCAGGCAACTGTAGTGTATAAGGTACTAGAACCTAAATTTTATTCATACTACTAGTTGGGTCTTGAAAGCATTCCTAGTACACTCTTATTAGACCATCTTGGTGCTTTAAAAAAAATTGATGCTTTGGACAAACTAGCCAAAGAACTTTTAAATATATAATCCTATTCATATTCTTTTTCCAGATAAGCATGTCTTATTTCCAGCTTATCTTAATAGCCTTAAGTTTTGATATAACAAAAATAAAAAACCATTCTTGTGTAAATCTATCAACTAAGAAGTTGATTGGTAATGCTTTTTTATTGATTAATTTAGCCAAGATAAACTTCCTTTAAATCATTATATTTCATCATAAACTTAAACAAAGCATTATCCTATAGTTTGATTAATGATATTTAATATCATTTCTTATTTGATCAAATATGGCTTTATTATCTTGAGAAAAATAAGGCCCATAAGGTCATGATAAAATTCTAAGAGGTCTATAATGTCGGGCTTATGAGCCTAGCCTCAACACAAATTTATAAATTAAAGGGTTAGATTCCTATTATCTAACTATTACATAAAATTATTTGACTTTTTAAATAAATATCATTAATACTAAGTCTATAGTCTTATAACTCATATGTCTCTAAACTTTATACACCCAAAAGTAATCTCTTGGACCTCTAAGTGTTGGGTCCAATAGATCTTCTTTCATTGAAAGGGAATATATTCATACCAGTCACAATAGATTATTTCTCAATATTATTATAAGCCATCCCTTTAAGAGAATTTAAAGCAAAAAATGTAAAAAAAAAAAATTAGGACCATGTTATTTATATATTTGGTGTAACTCATCATACCATTTTGGTATGACTTTCAAAAGCATAAAAATAAATAGATTTGCTTTATGTTATAATATTGATTAAGACTATTATATAATCTATTATCCTAGAGTGAATGACTTAGGTAAATACTTATTAACATACATGACTACTTATAGATCTTATACTAAGATAACTCCATATGCTTTGAATTTTTAGTGAAAAGTAATCCTACCTTTAGAAGTAAAACTTCCTTCTTTATGTATAACCATGAGAACTGAACTTCATAATAACCTAAATATCCATTTTCACCTTGAAAAATTAGATAACCTTGTTAAACTTAAAATCCAAGCTAAGTATAGCTTAGATTTTTATCATTCATATATGACTCAAGCAACCAATAAGCTTTCTATATCAAGCATGTTTATTTTTGGAGGCGTTGTCATGGTTTTATAATGGTTGATAATCACTCCCCACTAATGAGGCAAAAATTTTAAGCCTACATGGGAAGTTCCCTTTGAAGTTGAGATCATTTATGAAGGAGGATCTTACATTTTTTGAGCAAAAAAGAGTGATGACATGAGGGTATTCTTCTTATATCTGATATTTTATAAGAATAAATAATAGAAGAAGTCTAATGTGGTAGGACTAATGAATCTTATTCAACCCATATAAAATGCTCAAGAAAAATCCTATCATCAAAAGTCAA
The DNA here is from genome assembly GCA_019925795.1 of Dendrobium chrysotoxum. NCBI lineage: Eukaryota > Viridiplantae > Streptophyta > Magnoliopsida > Asparagales > Orchidaceae > Dendrobium > Dendrobium chrysotoxum. Next base: position 46,355,842 of record CM034297.1, on the reverse strand, counting down.
AGTTAAGTGAAATTTAGTAGAAAAACTTGATTAATCAGTCATCCAAAGGGACTAAGCTCTCTAAGGTTAATTACATTCAAAATAACTCTAAGAGAAACTCTCAATAAATGAAACATAGTCTTATTTTAATTTTCTTAGGTTAATTATTAAGGAATATTTTGATTAAAAAATTGTTAATAAAACTCAAAATTCTAGAGAAATAAAGTTTAGGGAATAAGCTAGAAAAGATCTAGGACTTATAAACCTAAGAGTAAAAATTTATGCTTTTGAGAAAAATGAAATACCTCCTACTTTTGCACAATTTTATGCACCTCCACCTTTTGAAGAATCTGTCTCAAAATCATCAAAGAATGTTTCATTCAAACCTAAGAAGAGGCACTATCACTCACATAGATTAGTTAACCCTTTTCCTGGCATTAGATATTTTTCTCGTGGCATGCTTGGACATATCTCTCACACCTGCACTTTTCACCGTAGTACACATTGGCTGTGGAGACTCAAATTGCATGATTTATAGCACAGCACACATGCATTACATTCTTCTTTTCATAAGAGGGAACCCAAACCTTTTTGGGTTCCTAAATCTAACGTTTGATGATTTTATAAGTGTGCTCTCACATAAGATCTCGTGAGAGTATGTGGTACCTAGACAGCGGATGCTTAAGACATATGACTAGAGATGCAAATTAATTCATTTTGCTGGAGGCCAGAGCTGGAGGTAAGGTTACACTTGGAGACAACACCACCAGGAGGGTGGTAGGAGCAGGTATAATTGGTGATTCAAAAAATTTCATTATTGACAATGTTTTGCTTGTGGATTGATTGAAATACAATTTGCTGAGCATCAGTCAACTCTATGACAAAGGATACAATATTAAGTTCCTTCCCACTTGCTGCATTATAAGCTTAAATGATAAAATTATTTTGCAGGGATAAATGATCAATAATGTCTACATACTGGATGTAAGCTGCTTTAAAATTGATGTTTTAATTTGCATAAAAATTTTTGCTGACGAGTCTTGGTTGTGGCACAGGAGATTATGTTATGCCAGTATGAAAACCCTTAGGAGAGTCACCCAAAAGGACTTAGTTAGAGGTGTCCCCAAGCTTAAGTTCACTTAGGACCACCTGTGTGATGCCTGTCAATTAGGGAAGCAAGTCCAGTCCTCCTTCCACTCCATTTAGGACATCAGCACCTCTATACCTTTAGAAGTCCTTCACATGGATCTCTTTGGACCAATTAGCACTGCCAGCTTAGGGGGGAAAGTCTATGGATTTGTGATTGTTGATGATTACTCAAGGTTCACTTGGATTAAATTTCTGTCACATAAATCTGAGTCATTTGATGAATTTAAATCCTTCTCCACATGGATTCAAAGGAAGTTAGGTTGTAAGATCTTGACTATTCATAGTGATCATGATGGAGAGTTTGAAAATGAGAAATTTAAAACATTCTATGAGGATCAAGGGATTAGCCATAATTTTTTAGCTCTTAAGACCCCTCAACAGAATGGGGTAGTTGAAAGAAAGAACATAACCTTGGTGGAAGCCGCTAGAGCCATGCTTACTGAGTATTCACTTCCAAAATACTTTTGGGCTGAAGTGATGAACACTGCCTGTTATGTGCTGAATAGGGTGAATGTTAGATCAAATCTGAATAAGACACCTTATGAGATCATTAAGGGTAGAACTCCAAACCTATCCCATCTCCATGTCTTTGGCTGTAAGGTTTTCATTCTGAATAATGGGAAATCATCCTTAGGAAAATTTGACCCCAAATCTGATGAAGGAGTATTCTTAGGCTATTCAAGTGTGGGGAAATCATTTAGGGTGTTCAATAAGAGGCCTTTGGTGGTAGAGGAGACAACTCAAGTGGTGTTTGATGAATTTGATCCTAAGGAGACTAGAGTTGAGGAAGAAGAAGATGTAGGAGAGATTACCCAAGGAGTTGAAAATGTAAATCTAGAGAAAAAGGGTAGAGCCTCAAAACACCTTGCGTAGAGAATGGAGATATTCCTCAAGTCATCCTAAAGAACTGATCTTAGGAGACCCTTCTGAAGGTGTTAGAACTAGGCATGGACTCAGGAAGGAAGTAAACAATTCTGCCTTTATCTCAATGACTAAACCCACCAACATCAAGCCCTTTCTGATGAGTTTTGGATCTTAGCTATGTAAGAGGAATTGAATCAATTTGTAAGGAACGATGTTTGGGAGTTATTAGAAAAACTTAGGAATCCAAGTGTAGTGGGAACCAAGTGGGTCTTTAAGAATAAGATGAATGATTCTAGTGTAGTGGTTAGGAATAAGGTAAGATTGGTGGCTAAGGGGTACAATCGAATTTAAGGGATTAATTTTTAGGAGACATTTTCCCCTGTAGCTAGATTGGAAGCCATTAGGGTGCTACTAGCATTTGCCTGTTATAAGAGATTTAAGTTGTTTCAAATAGATGTCAAGAGTGCCTTTTTAAATGGGATAATAAAAGAAGATGTCTTTGTAGAGCAACCCCAGGTTTTGAGAGTTCCCAATATCCAAATCATATTTACAAATTAAAAAAGGCCTTTTATGGATTGAAACAGGCACCCAAAGCTTGGTATGAGAGGCTTAGCACATTCTTACTAGAAAGAGAGTTTGTTAAGGGGAGCGTAGACACCACCCTTTTTCTTAAAAAAGTAGGAGATGATCTACTCATTGTCCAGATCTATGTTGATGATATACTTTTTGGATCTTCTGATAAAAAATTATGCGATGATTTTTCTAAGATAATGAGTAAGGAGTTTGAGATGAGTATGATAGGAGAATTATCCTACTTTTTGGGGTTTAGCATACGGCAAATGGATGATGAAACCTTTCTGAGTCAATCAAAATACACTAAGGACATCTTGAAGAAATATGAAATGGACAAAGCTAAGCCAATCAACACTCCCATGAGTTCCACTATTTAGTTAGATAAGGATTCAAATAGAAAATCTGTTGATCAGAAGAAGTTTAGGGGAATAATTGGATCACTACTTGACCTGACTACTAGCCGACCTGATATTATATTTAGTATTTATCTTTGTGCTAGGTTTCAAGCTGATCCTAAAGATTCCCACCTGACTGCTATTTAGAGAATTCTTAGATATCTTTTAGGGACCCTAAACCTAGGAATCTGGTACCCTAGGCACAACACTTCTTTTGAGATTATTAGATATTCTGATTCTGATTTTGCAGGGTGTAGGGTGGATTGAAAGAGCACTTTTGGAACTTGCCAATTCATAGGATAGTCTTTAGTCTCCTGGTCCAGTAGAAAATAGAACTCAATTGCACTTTCCACTACTGAAGCTGAGTACATTGCCTTAGGAAGTTGTGTGGCCCAAGTCCTTTGGTTGAAGCAACAAGTTTTGGATTTAGGATTACCTGTTGGCACAATTTTTATTCTATGTGATAACACTAGTGCCATCTATATTTCTAAGAATCCAATCCAACATTCTAGAACTAAACACATTGATATAAGACATCACTTCATTAGGGACCATGTTACAAAAGGGGACATTGAGCTACATTATGTAGCAAATGAAAATCAACTGACTGACATTTTTATAAAACCGCTAGCCTTTGACTCATTCAGCATTTTGAGGACCAGATTGGGTGTGGTTAACATAAATGCATAAATCTGATGATTACTGATTTCTGATGTTTTCTATTTTCTTCATTTTGCTTTAGTTTTTGTTCGATTTGTTTGTCCATTTTACTTTAGAATTTTTCCTTTCATGCTGATTTTCGTTGTTTAATTTGCTTATCAGATTTGATTATTTCCTGCTAATTTTCATTTACTAATTTTCATTTACTGATTTTCACATGTCTGTTTTTCTTCCTTCTTATTCTTTATTTATTGCTTACTCACTTCTAAATCAGATCACTTCTATTTTTTTATTTAAAAGCTTGTAAGCAGAGATTGACTCCTCTGGATCTGTTAAAGAAAAGAAATATTGATGATTATTTATCTTCCTCTAACTCCTTTAATGGTGCAATTTTTCTTTTTGATAAAAATATTCTTCAAAATTAAAAAGTTGGTTTTTGAAATTGAGATCTATTTTATCTTCCTACAGTAATCTACCTTATATGAATAGTATTTTCAAAGCTTTGAATCATTGTTATGTTTTTCTTAATCAAGTGATTGCACTTATCATATGATGTATGATTTTTGTTTTGTGAATTACTCTTCCTTATTGTAGAGAGTGAGTTTTGTCGTTTCTTATATCTGGAAGGTAATTTCACAATTGAGATTTTTTAATTATTATAAAAGGAAGTAAGCTTACAAAAGATGTGCAAAGAGCGCCAAAATGAAAAGAGGTACAAAATGAGCCCAAAGTTGAAAAGATGCATAATGTCACCAAATTGGAAAGATACACAAAGTGTATCAGAAATCAAAAGATGCGCAAAGTGCCAAACAAATTAAAAAAGAGGCACAAAATGAGCCCACAAAGAAATAAGCTTTCTTCCATTTCTGATCTTTAAATGTCTTAGAAAAATTCTTGCACCACTCAATATTTTCAAAAGCTTGAGATAAAAAAATCATGATTTCTGATTCCTTACTTTGTAATACTATTTTATCAAATATTTTTTTGGAACAAGGCTTGAAAGGATCTCTTTTCAAATCTAATTTATTTTCTTCTAAATTAGAGTTTTGTTTGAAAGGAGTTTGAACCTATAAGGTGTCTAAGGTAGGAGTTGAAAGTTCGATAGGGATGTTAAGCCCTAGTGAACTAGTCCCGAGGCTAACCAAGAGGGGGGGTGAATTGGTTATTTAAAAATTTCACGATAACAATGAAAATCTTTTAATAACGTGCAGCGGAAATGAATTAAAACAACGATAAAAAGATCAACCACAGATATTCACCCAAGCAGTTAATATCAGAAAAGTAAAGTGCAAAACTGAATCAGAAAAGCAAACCAGATTTTATAGTGGTTCGGTCAACTTGACCTACGTCCACTCCCTAGAGCCTCCCCTCCGGGTATTGCACTAAACAAAAGTGTCTCTCCTTTTGCTCCCACAGCAAGGCGGAGAAGCCTGTACAAAAACCTCCTTTTCACCACACGGTGAGGCAGAGAACCCGACCTCCTTTCGCTTCCTCCTGAAGCAGGCAGAGAACCTTCAAACTCCTTTCGCTTCCTCCTGAAGCAGGCAGAGAACCTTCGAACTCCTTTTGCTTCCACCTGAAGCGGGCAGAGAACCCCAGATCTTCTTGCGAACGATCCTCCCACGACGAACACCGACTAGACGAAAGACGACGAGCGGAGAAGACGACTCTGATCCGTGCTCGGAGCAACCTTAGTGAATCCCTCACTAACTCCCCCTCACAAGATCTTCTCTCTCTCTCCCAACTCTCTCTCTCTCTCTAGGGTTTCTCAGGGAAGGAAGGCAGCAAAAGATTTTTCCAAAAATTGGAAAAAGTTCTTTTAAAGGAGGGCTTAAAATTTGCCCTAAATCTCAACTGGTCGGCCAAGATTGTCCAGGACGATCGGTAGATCGTCCTGTACGATCAGTTCAAATTCAGCTGTTTCAGCCTGGACGATTAGGCTCTTCTGGACGATCAGTAGAAAAAGTTGTTCATATCGTCCCGTACGATCCTGCGATCGTCTGGGACGATTAGTGCAAATTGAGGGAAATCGTCCAGAAGACAGTTCGGGTCGTCCAGAGAAATCTGTGCTGGACGACCAAAAAATGACTTGATCGTCCCGGACGATAGGGTCATCATCCGGTACGATTAGTTCAAAAAGGCCCCAAATCGTCCTGAACACAGTTCGGGTTGTACAGCTGAAATGCACTAAACGATCATGATCGTCCGGGACGATCCGGCGATCGTCCAGGACGATATGATCGTATCAACCAAAAATAAATTGCTTTCCTTAATTACCAGATTAAATTAGGCATGATTGTACTGGATCGTCCGGGACGATACACGTATCGTACGGGACGATCAGACCAAGTATCTAAAAATAAGAACTTGCATAACTTGATTTGGCGGCTGTGAATTTCTGATTTGGGCATATCGTCCCGTACGATCCGGAGATCAGCCAGGATGATCTGCTTAATCAGACCCTCTTAACTTAGTCGCCCTAATTAGGGTTTCTGTTTTAATTGGATTGTCCAGGACGATGTGGAGATCGTCCAGGACGATGTGGAGATCGTCCAGGACGATTCGAACAAAATTTTAATAGAAACTCTAATTCACTCAATCTCTCTCCCTGAGTGTGTGTGTGCAAGGTTACTTAGCTAGGGAATCAGTTACATTACAATTGACTCAATAAAAAGAAAAATCATACATTTGCACACTTGGACCCGATCTTGAGTTGGCTTGAGTGGCTCGCGGTCTTTTGTGCCTGAAACAAATTAGCCAAGCAAAGCACACTGAAAATATATTTGTCATCATCAAAACCAGATTTGCAACAATCTCCCCCTTTTTGATGATGGCAAACATTTGTAAAGTAGTCTGAAAATAAAAGTAAACTAGGAGATCAAACAAACAAACATTTTTTAAATTTTCATTTAACAGCTAAAACAATACAGGAAATATGACTCAGAAAACAGAAACAGACACGACTACAACTGACTCCCCCTTTTGACATCACAAAAAGGAGGAGGAAAAATAGAACACGGAAATAAAACATAAATAGAACAACTACAAAACAGGAAAATCAGAATTTTTCCTTGATTTTAGATTCAAAAACCAATGACAGGATGATTGACAGCGCTGAAATCCAGAAAAGGTTGGAAATAATCAACTTTCGTAACTCCGACCCCGGGCACCTTATCGATGCAAACCTCTTTCAACACAAAAATTCGATTCAAAAGAAAAGACATTAGATTTGAAATGAGATCTTTTCAAGCCTCGTTCCAAAAAAATATCTGATATAATAGTGTTACAAAGTAAAAAATCAGAAATCAGGATTTTCAAGACTCAAGCTTTTGAAAATATTAAGTGGCGCACAGATTTTTCTAAGACATTTAATAATCTGAAAAGGAAGAAAGCTTGGTTTGGGCTCATTTTGTGCCTCTTTTTCAAATTGGTTGGTGCTTTGTGCATCTTTTGATTTTTGATACACTTTGTGTATCCAATTTGGCAATTTCGTATCCAATTTTGCAATTTCACATCTTTTCAGTTTTGGGCTCATTTTATGCCTCTTTTTCAAATTATCTGGCGCACTGCGCATCTTTTATAAGCTTTCTCCTTTTCATAATCATTAAAGAGTCTCAGCTGTGAGATTATCTTTCAGACATAGGAGATGACTCTCCGCAGTAAGGAAGAACGATTCACAAAATAAAAGCCATACAACACATGATAAATGCAATCACTTGGTTTAGAAAATCAAACTAATGACTCAAGACTTTGAAAAAACACTATTGATATGAGGCAGATTACTGTAGGAAGATAAAATAATCTCTATTTCAAAAACTAACATTTTAATTTTGAAGAGGATTTTTATTCAAAAGAAACTACACACCAGTAAAGGAGTTAGAGGAAGAGAAACAATTATCAATGTTTCTTCCCTTTAACAGATTCAGCGAAGTCAATCACTGCTTACCAGCTTCCAAACCAAAACAAGGTAAAAACTCCCAGTCAAAAATTCAGATCATCAGAAGTAGTGAGCAGTGATCAGATCTTGAAAAGCATAAAACAGTAAGTGCAAGATATGAACCAGTAAATAAAAACAGGTAGAAAATCACAGCAAAGTAAATACTCAAATCAAACTAATAGTAAGGCTAACACAGAAATCAACAGAATAAATAAAATCAACTGAAAGCAAATAATCCAACCAAAACTAACTAACAGAAATCAGAAATCAGAATACCAAATAGAACAATCATAAATCAGCAGTCATCAGAATCAAGCATTTATATCAATCACTCATAATCTGGTTCTCAAAATGCTGAATGAGTCAAAGGCCAGTGGTTTAGTGAATATGTCAGCCAGTTGATTTTCAGTTGCTACGTGATGTAGCTCAATGTCCCCTTTTGTAACATGGTCCCTAATGAAGTGATGCCTAATATCAATATGTTTGGTCCTAGAATATTGGATTGGATTCTTAGAGATACAGATGGCACTAGTATTATCACACAGAACAGAAATTATGCCAACAGGTACTCCTAAATCCAAGACTTGTTGCTTCAACCAAAGAACTTGGGCCACACAACTTCCTAAGGCAATGTACTCAGCTTCAGCAGTGGAAAGTGCAACTGAGTTCTATTTTCTACTGGACCAGGAGACTAACGACTGTCCTATGAATTGACAAGTCCCAAAAGTACTCTTCCTATCCACCCTACACCCCGCAAAATCAGAATCAGAATATCCAATTATCTCAAAAGAGGTGTTGTGCCTAGGGTACCAAATTCCTAGGTTTGGGGTTCCTAAAAGATATCTAAGAATTCTCTTAACAGCAGTCAGGTGGGACTCTTTAGGATCAGCCTGAAACCTAGCACAAAGACAGACACTAAACATGATATCAGGTCGGTTAGCAGTCAGGTAAAGCAGTGAACCTATTATCCCTCTATACTTCTTCTGATCAACAGATTTTCCATTTGAATCCTTATCTAACTGAACTGAGGAGGGCATGGGAGTATTGATTGGCTTGGCTTTGTCCATTTCATATTTCTTCAAAATGTCCTTAGTGTATTTTGATTGATTGAGAAAGGTTCCATCATCCATTTGCCTTATGCTAAACCCCAAAAAGTAGGATAATTCTCCCATCATACTCATCTCAAACTCCTTACTCATCATTTTAGAAAACTCTTCACATAAATATTTATCAGAAGATCCAAAAATTATATCATCAACATAGATCTGGACAATGAGTAAGTCATCCCCTAATCTCCTCAGAAAAAGGGTGGTGTCTACGCTCCCCTTAACAAACTCTCTTTCTAACAGGAATGTGCTAAGCCTCTCATACCAAGCTCTGGGTGCCTGTTTCAATCCATATAAGGCCTTTTTTAATTTATAGACATGACTTGGATATTGAAAACTCTCAAAACCTGGGGGTTGTTCTACAAAGACATCCTCCTTAATTACCCCATTTAAAAAGGCACTCTTGACATCCATTTGAAACAGCTTAAATCCCTTATAACAGGCAAAGGCTAGTAGCACTCTAATGGCTTCCAATCTAGCTACAGGGGCAAAAGTCTCCTCAAAATCAATCCCTTCTACCTGATTAAACCCCTTAGCCACCAATCTTGCCTTATTTCTCACCACCACACCAGAATCATTCATCTTATTCTTAAAGACCCACTTGGTTCCCACAATATTTTGATTTTTAGGTCTTTCTACTAACTCCCAAACATCATTCCTTATAAATTGATTCAATTCTTCCTACATAGCTAAAATCCAAAATTCATCCGAAATGGCTTGATTGATGTTGGTGGGTTCAGTCATTGAGATAAAGGCAGAATGGTTTACTTCCTTCCTAAGTCCATGCCTAGTCCTAACACCTTCAGAAGGGTCTCCTAAGATCAGTTCTTTAGGATGACTCGAAGAATATCTCCAATCTCTAGGCAAATCTGTTTGAGGTTCTACCCTTTCCTCCAAATTTGTATTTCTAACTCCTTGGGTAACCTCAATAATCTCTTCATCTTCAACTTCAGATCTAGACTCCTTAGGATCAGATTCATCAAACACTACATGGGTTGTTTCTTCCACCACCAAAGTCCTCATATTGGACACCCTAAAGGATTTTCCCACACTTGAATATCCTAAGAAAACTCCTTCATCAGATTTGGGGTCAAATTTTCCTAAGGGTGACTTCCCGTTGTTCAGAATGAAAACTTTACAGCCAAAGACATGGAGGTGGGACAGATTTGGAGTTCTACCCTTAATGATCTCATAAGGTGTCTTGTTCAGTTTGACTCTCACATTCACCCTATTCAGCACATAACAGGCAGTGTTCTCCGCTTCAGCCCAAAAGTATTTTGGAAGTGAATACTCGGCAAGCATGGCTCTAGCGGCTTCCACTAAGGTCCTGTTCTTCCTTTCAGCTACCCCGTTCTGCTGAGGGATCCTAGGAGCTGAAAAATTATGACTAATCCCATGATTCTCACAAAAACTTCCAAATCTTTCATTATCAAACTCCCCTCCGTGATCACTATGGATGGTAATAATCTCACATCCTAACTTCTTCTGAATCCAAGTAGAGAAGGATCTAAACTCATCAATTGACTCAGATTTATGTGACAAAAACTTAACCTAAGTGAACCTCGAATAATCATCTACAATCACAAAACCATAGACTCTCCCCCCTAAGCTGACAGTGCTAATGGGTCCAAAGAGGTCCATGTGAAGAACTTCTAAAGGTCTAGAGGTGCTAATGTCCTTAACAGAGTGAAAAGAGGACTGGACTTGCTTCCCCAACTGACAGACATCACATAGGTGATCCTTAGTGAACTTAAGCTTGGGCACACCTCTAACTAAGTCCTTTTGGGTGACTCTCCTAAGGGTTTTCGTACTGGCATGACACAATCTCCTATGCCATAACCAAGACTCATCAGCAGCAGTTTTTAAGCAAATTGAATTATCAGATTTAATGCTACTTACATCCAGCTTGTAGACGTTGTTGATCCTTTGCCCCTGCAAAACAACTTCATCATTTAAGCTTAAAATGCTGCTAGTGGGCAGGAATTTGATGGTGTATCCCTTGTCACAGAGTTGATTGATGCTCAGCAGGTTGTGTTTCAGTCCATCTACAAGCAAAACATTATCAATCATAAAGTTCTTTGAATCACCAATTATACCTGTGCCTACCACCTTCCTGGTGGTGTTATCTCCAAGTGTAACCTTGCCTCCAGCTCTGGCCTCCAGCGAAATAAACTGATTTGCATCTCCAGTCATATGTCTAGAACATCCGCTGTCGAGATACCACATGCTCTCACGAGGTCTTGTGTGAGAGCACACCTACAAAAGTATCAAACGTCAGTCTTAGGAACCCAAACAGGTTTGGGTTCCTTCTTATGAAAAGAAGAATGCAATGCATGCGTGCTGTGCTGTGAAACAGGCAGTTTGGGTTTCCACACCTAATGTGTACTACGGTGAACAGTGCAGGTGTGAGAAATATGTCCTAACATGCCACATGAAAAACATCTAACACCAGGAAAAGGGTTAACTAATCTACGTGGATGATAATGCCTCTTCTTAGATGTATATGAAACATGCTTTGAAGAACTTGCAATAGATTTTTCAAAAGGTGGCGGTGCATAAAACTGTTCAAAAGTAGGCGGTGTTTTGTTCTTTTCAAAAGCACTGATCTTTACTTTCAAAAACTCATTTTCTTTCTTTACACTTGCAATTTCAAATTTCAATGTTCCCTTGCTACTTTCTACTTCACATGCCATTGTATCTAATTCTTTAAAAGCTCTTTCTAAGTCCACATGCATAGTTTTCAATGAATCATGCTCAGAAACTAAATCAAAATATTTTTTATTCAACTCATCAAATTCATCAAGCAAAGACATGTGATTTGAATCAAGTGTGGAATGATCTTTAACTACAGAATCATGCTCTTTTTGCAAAGTTAAGTAATCTAATTTCAAACTAGCATGAGTTTTCTTAAGCTTCCTATACGATGTATGAATTCTTTCAGAAACTTCAAATAATTGATCGTAGGTAAGCTCACATACCTCTTCCTGATCCGACGGACCAGGGTGATCATCAGCCATAAGACACAAGTTTATTTCCTCCTCTTCAGCTTCAGTCTCAGAAGAGTCGGATGCAGAGTCTGCCCAGAACGCCTTCTGAATCCGCTTCTTGTCCTTTCTGAACTTTGGTTTCTCCTCACCCTTCTCCTTGCTTGGGTGAGCTTTAAGTGTTGGACAATCAGCCTTAATGTGTCCAGGCTTCCTGCATTCAAAACAAACAGATTCAGATGAACCCTTAAAATTTTTATTGGACTTTCACTTGTTCCACTTCTGATAGTTCTTATGTTTCTTCCTTAGAAAGCTTTTGAATTGCCTTGTGATTAAGGCAACATCATCGCTATCAGACCCGGAAGAGCTAGCATCTGAATCCTTGGCCTTTATTGCCACTGTCTTCTCTTTCTTGCGTTCACCTGCATCAAGTTGCCTTTGGTTCACCCCTTGCTCGTAAGCAATAAGTGATCCAAGTAAGCTGTCAATAGAGTAAGTGTTTAAATCTTTAGATTCAGTAATAGCAGTAATCTTAGCATCATAAGAAGCAGACAAACATCTTAGAATTTTGTTCACTCTTTCGTAGTTAGTAAGTTCTCTACCTAGAACATGCAAAGAGGTAACAATCTGAGTGAACCTTGTGTACATTTCTGAAATAGTCTCACTAGGTTTCATGCGAAAAAGCTCGTAATCATGTAACAAGATGTTTAACCTAGACTGTTTGACTTCAGTTGTACCTTCGTATGTTATGCATAATCTATCTCAGATTTCCTTTCCCGTTGTACAAGTAGAAACATGCATATAGTCTTCAGATTTTAAAGCACAAAAGAAACAGTTCAAGCATTTTGCATTTAACTGTGCTAAATCACGATCATCAAACATCCAATCAGTAAAAGGCAGTTCAGTTTTCACATTGTTAATCAGTCTAAAAGGTGGTTCGTATCCGTCCTTAACTAACATCCACATGCGATAATCAATAGACTGTAGAAAAGTAGACATGCGTGTTTTCTAAAAATCAAAAGGAATATTATCAAACAACGGTGGTCTTATAATAGAATATTCTTCAGCAGTATTACGATTATTACAGTTAGCCATGGATCAAATTCAAAAGTCTTTAAACCTAAATTTTGAATCCCGCTCTGATACCACTTGAAAGTTCGATAGGGATGTTAAGCCCTAGTGAACTAGTCCCGAGGCTAACCAAGATGGGGGGGGTGAATTGGTTATTTAAAAATTTCACGATAACAATGAAAATCTTTTTATAACGTGCAGCGAAAATGAATTAAAACAACGATAAAAAGATCAACCACATATATTCACCCAAGAAGTTAATATCAGAAAAGTAAAGTGCAAAACTGAATCAGAAAAGCAAACCAGATTTTATAGTGGTTCGGTCAACTTGACCTATGTCCACTCCCCGGAGCCTCCCCTCCGGGTATTGCACTAAACAAAAGTGTCTCTCCTTTTATTCCCACAGCAAGGCGGAGAAGCCTGTACAAAAACCTCCTTTTCACCACACGGTGAGGCAGAGAACCCGACCTCCTTTCGCTTCCTTCTGAAGCAGGTAGAGAACCTTCGAACTCCTTTCGCTTCCTCCTGAAGCAGGCAGAGAACCTTCAAACTCCTTTTGCTTCCACCTGAAGCGGGTAGAGAACCCCGGATCTTCTTGCGAATGATCCTCCCACGACGAACACCGACTAGACGAAAGACGACGAGAGGAGAAGACGACTCTGATCCGTGCTCGGAGCAACCTTAGTGAATCCCTCACTAACTCCCCCTCACAAGATCTTCTCTCTCTCTCCCAACTCTCTCTCTCTCTCTAGGGTTTCTCAGGGAAGGAAGGCAGCAAAAGATTTTTCCAAAAATTGGAAAAAGTTCTTTTAAAGGAGGGCTTAAAATTTTCCCTAAGTCTCAACTGGTCGGCCAAGATCGTCCAGGACGATCGGTAGATCATCCTGTACGATCAGTTCAAATTCAGCTGTTTCAGCCTGGACGATTAGGCTCATCTGGATGATCAGTAGAAAAAGTTGTTCATATCGTCCCGTACGATCCTGCGATCGTCCGGGATGATTAGTGCAAATTGAGGGAAATCGTCCAGAAGACAGTTCGGGTCGTCCAGAGAAATCTGTGCTGGACGATCAAAAAATGACTTGATCGTCCCGGACAATAGGGTCATCGTCCGGTACGATTAGTTCAAAAAGGCCCCAAATCATCCTGAACACAGTTTGGGTCGTACAGCTGAAATGTACTAAACGATCATGATCGTCCGGGACGATCCGACGATCGTCCAGGACGATATGATCGTATTAACCAAAAATAAATTACTTTCCTTAATTACCAGATTAAATTAGGCATGATTGTACTGGATCATCCGGGACGATACACATATCGTACGGGACGATCAGACCAAGTATCTAAAAATAAGAACTTGCCTAACTTGATCTGGCGGCTGTGAATTTTTGATTTGGGCATATCATCCCGTACGATCCGGAGATCATCCAGGACGATCTGCTTAATCAGACCCTCTTAACTTAGTCGCCCTAATTAGAATTTTTGTTTTAATTGGATCGTCCAGGACGATGTGGAGATCGTCCAGGATGATTTGAACAAAATTTTAACAGAAACTCTAATTCACTCAATCTCTCTCCCTGAGTGTGTGTGTGCAAGGTTACTTAGCTAGCGAATCAGTTACATTACAATTGACTCAATAAAAAGAAAAATCATATATTTGACACACTTAGACCCGATCTTGAGTTGGCTTGAGTGGCTCGCGGTCTTTTGTGCCTGAAACAGATTAGCCAAGTAAAACACACTGGAAACATGTTTGTCATCATCAAAACCAGATTTGCGACAGGAGTTACGAAAGTCAATTTTCCAACTTTTCTGGATTTCAGCGTTGTCGATCTTCTTCTTATTGGCTTTTGAATTGAAAATCAGGGAAAATTCTATTTTACTGAAGCTGATAAAAAAATATTTTCACTATTATTTTTCTCATTTTTATTTTTTACTGGATTTAATTTTGGACCCACCTTCGTACTAGTCTATTTTGTATATATTATTTTCCTTATATTTGTTTTGTATTATTATTTTTATGTGTTTTTTTGTTATTTTTCCCTTTTTGAGATGTCAAAAGGGAGAGTAGTTGATTAAGTAGATCATCCTGGATGATCCTCACATCGTTTGGGATGATATGATCAAGTCCTAATTCCTCAACCTCCAGACTCATTTAGGTAAGTTTTATTTTAGGATTTTGGTCTAATCGTATAGGATGATATATGTATCATCCTAGATGATGCATTACAATCATGTCTAAATTAGCCAGTCATTAAGGAAAGCAATTGAGGGTTAATTGATCAATCACATCATCCATGACGATCCTTCAATTATCCTAGACGATCAATTATAAATCCTCATCGTCCAATATAACTTTCCTGGATGACTCGACTTATGTGCTGGATGATATGGCCGTATTTGTACTAATCATATAGGATGATAGACTTATCATCCTAGACAATTAGTTATATTGAAATCATCATGCATAATTATTCTGGATGACTTGACCGATGTGCTGGATGATATTGGTCATTTTTGAACTAATCATATAGGATGATAGAGATATCATCCTGGATAATCAAGTCTTTTTCTACATATCATCCAAACTTTTTTCCTTGACATCCCGAACTATATGCTGGATGATATTTCTGATTTAAAACTAATTAGCTAGGATGATCGTAGGATCATCCCGGATGATTAGAACAAACCATATCTTCTAATCATCCAGAAGAATCAGATCGTCCAGGCCAAAAGGGGCTGATTTACACTGATCGTACAGGACGATTGCAGGATCACCCTAGATGATCTTTGACGGCAAGTTGAAATTTAGGGCAATTTTTGAGCCATTTTGTTTAAGCTCTTTTGTTTGTTAATGAAAAGACTTTTTTGCTGCTGTCCTCACCTGAGAGAGTCTTAAGAGGGAGAGGGAGAGCTTGGGAGAGAGAGAGAGAGAGGATCATGTGAGGGGGAGTTTATGAGGTGTTCATTAAGGTTACTCTAAGCAAGATTTCAGTCATCTTCTCTAGCCATCATCCCTTATCCTTTAGTGGTTCTGTGAAAAGGATCATCAGCAAGAAGATCGAGATTCTCTGTCTGCTTCAGGAGGAAGTAAAAGAAGGTAAGTTTCTTTGCCTGCTTCAGGAGGAAGTGAAAGGAGGTAAGGTTCTCTGCCTGCTTTAAGAGGAAGTAAAAGGAGGTTGGGGTTTCTACCTCACTGGTGTTGGTGAAAAGGCATTTTGTAAAGGCTTCTCCGCCTTACTGTGGGAGCAAAAGGAGAGTCACTGAGTTTTAGTGCAATACCTGGAGGGGAGGCTCCGAAGAGTGGATGTAGGTTAAGTTGACCGAACCACTATAAATTCTGCTGTATTTTTTCTTTTACTATTCTGCCTTTTAATTTCTGCACTTTACTTTTTGTGGATGATCGTGTGGTTAAAATGATTGTTTTGACTAATCAAACATCTCCACATCAACGTGCAATTGTAATTATTTTAAAATATTCAAAAAGGTTTTCAAAATCAGTTTTGCTTAATAATTTTTAAAACTACTAATTCACCCCCCCTCTTGGTTATCCTCAGGCTAGTTCATAAGGGCTTAACATCTTTAACAAACTTTTAAGTGGTATCAGAGTGGGGTTCGAAAATTAGGTTTTAGAAAACTTTTGAACTTTGATCTATGGCTAACTTTGTAACTGAAACACTATAGAAGGGTATTCCATTACTCAACCACCCTTGTTTGATAATATACCTTTTGATTTTTGGAAAACTCATATGTCCACCTTTTTGTAATCAATCGATTATCACATGTGGATGCTTGTTAAAGACAGTTTTGATGCACCTTTTAGACTTGTTAATGGTGTTAAAACTGAACTTCCTTTTATTGAATAGACTCATGATGATAGGGACTTAGTGTAACTTAAGGCAAAATAATTAAATTACTTTTTCTGAGCAAAATCTAGAGATTACATGTATGTGTCGACTTATATAACTGGTAAAGAAATCTTGGATAAATTATGTATCATCTATGAGGGCACAACTAAAGTTAAGCAATCTAGGTTGAATATCTTTCTTCACGACTACAAACTCTTTAGCATGAAATCTAGTGAGTCAATATCTGAAATGTATACAAGGTTTACACAAATTGTCACCTCCCTACATGCATTAGGAAGAGAACTCACTAACTATGAGAAAATTAACAAAATTTTAAGATGTTTACCATCTTCCTATGATGCTAAGATAACTACGATTACCTAGTCTAAGGATTTGAACACTTATTCTATTAATAACTTATTTGGATCACTCATTGCTTATGAGCAAGGAGTGAACCAAAGACAACTTGATGCAGGTGAGAAAAAGAAGGAGAAAACTGTGGCATTGAAGGCTAATGATATGGAGATTGATTCTTCTGGGTCTAAAAGTGATGATGTTGCCTTAATCACTAGGCAATTTAAAAGCTTTCTAAGGAAGAGACAAAAGAACCATTAGAAATGGAACAAAGGTAAGAATAGCAAAAATTTTAAAGTTTCTTCTGATATGGTTTGCTTTAAATGCAAGAAGCCAGGATATATAAAAGTTGATTGTCCTACACTTAAAGCTCACCCAATCAAGGAGAAGGGTGAGGAGAAGCCCAAGTTTAGGAAGGATAAGAAATGGATTCAAAAGACTTTCTAGGCAGATTCTACATTTGACTCCTCTGAGACTGAAGCTGAAGAGGAGACTACAAACTTATGTTTGATGGAGGATGAACAACTTGGTCATTCTAACCAAGAAGAGGTATGTGAACTAACCTATGATCAATTACTTGATATTTTTGAGAAAATCTATTCGTCATATAGGAAACTTAAGAAATTGCATGCTAGCCTGAAATTAAAATTCTTGAACCTGAAAAAAGAGCATGAAGTTTTGCTTAAAGATCATTCTACACTTGATAGCACTCACATGTCATTACTTGATGAATTTGATGAGTTAAATAAAAAGCATTCTAATTTAATTATTGAGTATGATTTATTATAAGCATCACATGTTGAACTAGAAATTACATTCAAGGAATTAGAAACTCATGCATTTGATATAGATAGTAGGGAGCATGCATTGAGAGTGAAAAATTCAATTCTTGATAGTTCAAATAAATTTTTTGACACTGTATTAACTGCTCTTATAAACAATAAATGACCTCCATCACTTTAAGAATTTCACACACAATCATCAAAGCATGCATCATCCAAACCTAAGCAGAGACACTATTATCCACGTAGATTAGTTAACCCTTTTCCTGGCATTAGATGTTTCACTTATAGCATATTAGGATATATCTCCCACACTTGCACTATTCACTATAGTACACATTAGGTTTGGAGGCCCAAATTACATGATTTACAACATAACGCACATGCATTGTATTCTTCTTTCCATAAGAAGAGACCCAAACTTATTTGAGTTCCTAAATCTGATATTTGATGATTTTATAAGGGTGCTCTCACACAAGACCTCATGAGAGCATGTGGTACCTAGACAGTGGATGCTCAAGGCATATGATTGGAGATGCAAGTCAATTCATTTCACTGGAGGCCAGGGCTGGAGGCAAGGTCACTCTTGGAGACAACACCACCAGGAAAGTGGTGGGTGCAGGTATAATCGAAAACTCTAAGAACCTTTTAATTGAAAATGTTTTACTTGTATATGGACTGAAATACAACTTACTCAGCATCAGTCAACTCTATGATAAAGGGTTCAGCATAAAGTTTTTGACAAACACTTATATTATTAGCTTAAATAATAACACTATTTTGTAGGGAAAGAGGATCAATAATATCTATATGCTTGATTTAAATAACATTGAGTGTGTTGTTTCATTCTGCTTAAAAATTGGTGCTTATGAGTCTTGGCTGTGGCATAGGAGGTTATGTCATGCCAGCATGAAAACCCTTAGAAGAGTAACCAAAAAAGACTTAGTTAGAGGTGTCCCCAAGCTTAAGTTCACTAAGGACCACCTGTGTGATGCTTGTCAACTAGGGAAACAAGTCCAATCCTCTTTCCACTCCATTAAGGACATCAACACCTCTAGACCTTTAGAAGTCCTTCATGGATTTATTTGGACCCATTAGTACTGCCAACATAGGGGGAAAAGTTTATAGATTTGTGATTATCAATGACTACTCAAGGTTCACTTGGATTAAATTTCTATCACATAAAATTGAATTATTTGATGAATTTAAATCTTTCTCCACTTGGATTCAGAAGAAGCTAGGTTGTGAGATCTTGACCATCCATAGTGATCATGATCGAGAGTTTAAAAATATGAGATTTGGAACCTTCTGTGAGGAGAAAGAGATTAGCCATAACTTTTTAGCTCCTAGGACCCCTTAGCAAAATGGGGTAGCTGAAAGAAAGAATATGATCTTAGAGGAAGACGCTAGAGCCATGCTTGCTGAGTATTCACTTCCAAAATAATTTTAGGCAGAAGCGGTGAATACAGCCTGTTATGTGTTGAATAGGGTAAATATTTGATCCAATCTGAATAAGACACCTTATGAGATCATTAAGGGTAGAACACCAAACCTTTCTCACGTCCATATCTTTGGCTGTAAGGTCTTCATTCTTAACAATAGGAAATTATCCTTAGAAAAATTTGACCCAAAATTTGATGAAGGGGTATTCTTAGGATATTCAAGTGTAGGGAAATCCTTTATAGTGTTTAACAAGAGGACATTAGTGGTGGAGAAGACTACTCATGTACTATTTAATGAATCTGACCCTAAGGAGTCTAGAGCTGAGAAGAAGATGAAATAGAAGAGATTACCCAAGGAGTAAAAACTATAAATCTGGAGGAAAGGGTAGAACCTCAAAACACTTTGCCTAGATAATGGACATATTCTTCGAGTCATCTTAAAGAACTGATCTTAGGAGACCCTTCTGAAGGTGTTACAACTAGGAATGGACTTAGAAAGGAAGTAAACCACTCTGCCTTTATCTCAATGACTGAACCCACCAATATCAATCAAGCCCTTTTTGATGAATTTTGGATCTTAGCTATGTAAGAAGAACTTAACCAATTTGTGAGGAATAATATCTAGGAGTTGGTTGAAAGACCCATGGATCAAAGTGTAGTAGGAATCAAATGGGTCTTTAAGAATAAAATGAATGATTCTGGTGTGGTGGTTATGAATAAGGCAAGATTAGTGGCTAAGGGATACAACCAAATAGAAGAGATTGATTTTGAGGAGACCTTCACCCCAATAGCTAGATTGGAAGCCATTAGAGTACTACTAGCATTTGCCTATTATAATGGATTTATGCTTTTTCAAATGGATGTCAAGAGTGTCTTTTTAAATGGGGTAATAAAAGAAAGATGTATTTGTAGAGCAACCCCCAGGTTTTGAGAGTTCCTAATTTCTAAATCATATTTAAAAATTAAAAAAGGCCTTATATGGATTGAAACATGCACCAGAGCTTGGTATGAGAGGCTTAGTACATTCCTACTGGAAAGGAAGTTTGTTAAGGGGAGCATAGACACCACCATTTTTCTAAGAAAAGTAAGAGATAATTTACTCATTGTCTAGATCTATATTGATGATATACTTTTTGGATCCTTTGATCAAAATTTATGTGATAATTTTTCTAAAATAATGAGTAAAGAGTTTGAGATGAGTATGATGGGAGAATTATCTTACTTTTTGGGGTTTAGCATAAGGCAAATAGATAATGAAACTTTTCTTAATCAATCAAAGTACACTAATGACATCTTAAAGAAATATGAAATGGATAAAGCCAAGCAAATAAACACTCCCATGAGCTCTAGTGTCCAGTTAGATAAGGATTCAAATGGAAAATCTATTTATCAAAATAAGTACAAAAAAATAATTGGATCACTGCTTTACATGACTACTAATTGAACTGATATAATGTTTAGTGTTTATCTTTGTGCTAGATGTTTAGCTGATTCTAAAGAATTCCACCTGATTGCGTTTAAGAAAATCCTTAGATATTTCTTAGGGACCGAAAACTTAGGAATATGATATCCTAGGCACAATACTTCTTTTGAAATTATTGGATATTCAGATTCTAATTTTGTAGGATGTAGGATGGGTAGAAAGAGCACTTATGGAACTTACCAATTCATAGGATAGTCCTCAGTCTCCTGGTCCAGTAGAAAATAAAACTCTGTTGTACTTTCCACTGCTGAAGCTGAGTACTTTACCTTAGGAAGTTATGTGGCCCAAGTTCTTTGGTTGAAGCAACAAATCTTGGATTTAGGATTACCTGTTGGCATAATTTTGATTCTATGTGATAACACTAGTGCCATTTGTATCTCTAAAAATTCTATTCAACATTCAAGAACCAAACACATTGACATAAGGCATCACTTCATTAGTAACCATGTTACCAAAGGAGATATTGATTTACACTATGTAGCAATTGAAAACCAACTGGCTGACATCTTTACTAAACCACTGGCCTTTGACACATTCAGCATCTTAAGAACCAGATTAGGTGTGATTGATATAAATGCGTGAATTTAATGATTACTGAATTTTGAATTTTCTATTTTTCATTTTTCTTTTATTTTTGTTTTATTTGATTATCTGTTTCTTTTTCGCTTTTATTCTCTGCTAATTTTCTTTTGTTGTTATTATTTATCTGATTTGGTTATTTCTTTTTATGCGCTTTCCTCTTATTTTTTATTTACTATTTATTTTCTTCAGAATCAGATCACTGCTCACTACTACTAATAAACTTGATTTCTAAATGAGAGTTTTGCCTTATTTTTATTTAGAATCTTATAAGCAGTGGTTAACTCCTCTAAAATAGTTAAAGGAAAGAAACATTGATGATTGTTTTCTCTTCCTCTAACTCCTTTAATGGTGTATTTTTCTTTTTGAACAGAAATCTTTTTCAAAATAAAAAAGCAAGACTTTGAAATAGAGATCTTTTTTATTTTCTTACAGTAATCTATCTCATATAAGTCGTGTTCCAAATCATTGAATCACTTTCATATTTTCTTAATCAAGTGTTTGTATTTATCATATAAGAATGATTCTATTTTGTGGATTACTGGTTCTTATCTAAGAGAGTGAGTCTTCTTCTCTTCTCTTATATATAAAAGATAATCTCACAATTGAGAGTCTTTTAGAGGTTTTGAAAAAAAGGAAGCTTGCCAAAGGTTGCACAAAGTGCACCAATCAGCTGAAAAAAGAGGCACAAAATGAGCCCATCACTGAAAAGATGTGCAATGCTCGCCAAAAAAATTAAAAAGATACACAACGTATATCGAAATCAAAAGATGCGCAAAGTGTGCTAAATAACTGAAAAAGAGGCACAAAATGAGCCGACAAAGAAATAAGCTTCCTCTTCTTTTAAATCTTTAAAAATCTTAGAAGAATTCATGTACCACTTAATATATTCAAATAATTGAGAGTAAAAATCATAATTTCTGATTATCTAATTTGCAATACTATTTTATCAGATATTTTTTCTGGAACGTCGTGTGAAAGGATCATGTTTCTTATCTAATTTCTTCTCATTTAAATTAGATATTTGTTTAAAAGGAATTTGAACCTGTAAGGTGTCCGAGGTAGGAGTTACAAAAATCACAAATTTCACCCAAGCATATAATAATAGAAAAATAAAGTGCAAAAAATGATCAGAAAGAACACACGAAATTTTATAGTGGTTCGGTCAACTTGGCGTACGTCCACTCCCCGGAGCCTCTCCTCCAGGTATTACACTACTCAAATCAGTGACTCTCCTTTTGCTCCCACAGCAAGGTAGAGAACTCCTTTTCACCAACTCGGTGAGGTAGATAACTCAAGCTTCTTTTGCTTACTCCTAAAGCAGGCAGAGAACTCAGACTCCTTTCACTTCCTCCTGAAGCAGGCAGAGAACCTTACCTCATTTTGCTTCCTCCTGATGAAGGCAGAGAACCTTGACTTCTTGCTGACGATCCTTCCCACAGAGACACCACGAGATAAGAGACAATGACTGGAGAAGATGACTCAAATCCTTACTTGGAGAAACCTTTGTGAACACCTCACAAACTCCCCCTCACAAGATTCTCTCTCTCTCTCTCTCTCTCTCCCAAGCTCTCCCTGTCCCTCTCAAAGCTGTCTCAGGAAAGGACTTTGACAAAAAGTTTTTTCAAGAACAAACAAAAAAGTTTAAATAGAAAGGCATAAAATTGCCCTAAAATTTAACTTGCCGTCAAAGATCATCCAGGATGATCGAAGGATCATCCTGTACGATCAGTGTAAATCTTCACCAATTTGGCCTGGACAATCTGGCTTCTTTAGACGATTAGAAGAAATGTTTTGTTCACATCGTCCGGGATGATCCTGCGATCGTCCAGGACAATTAGTTCAACTCGAGAAAATCATCCTGAGGATTGGTCGAGTCATCCAGGAGAAAATACTGGACAATCTGAAGAAAAAGACGTATTCATCTGAGACGATATGCCTATCATCCCATACGATTAGTTCAAAAATGACCAAAATTATCCTGCATATTGTTCGGGTCGTCCTGCACAAACATGTTGTACGATTGAAAATGACTTGATCGTCCGGGACAATATTTCAATCGTCCTGGATGATTAGTACAAATAGGCTTATATCATCCAGCACATTGTACGGGTCATCCAAGTGAAGTCATTTGGATGATAAGGATTTTTAACATATTATCCGGGATGATCTTACGATTGTCCAGGATGATGTAATCAATCAAATTAATCCTCGATTGCTTTCCTTAATGACATGGCTAATTTTGGCATGATTATTGTGAATCATCTATGATGATACACGTATCGTCCAAGATGATTAGATAAAAGAACTAAGAAATCAAAACATGCCTAACTTAGTCTAGCAGCTAAGAATTTCTAATTTGAGCCTATCATCCTGTATGATAGGAGGATCATTTAGGATGATCGGCTTAATCAGACTGACTTAACTTGACTGCCCTGATTAGGATTTTTATTTTCAATGGATCATCCAGGATGATATGGCGATCGTCCAAAATGATGTGATCAAAAATAGAACAGAAACTCTAACTCACAAAAAATCTCCCCCTGAGTGTGTGTGTGCAAGGTTACTTAGCTAGGGGATCAATTACATTACATTTGACTCAAGAAAAGGAAAAATTATATTTAAACACACGTGGACCCAATCTTGAGTTGGCTTAAATTGCATTTGATCTTTTGTACCTGAAATATTAGCCAATCAAAATAGAATACATAAATATTTATTATCATCAAAATTATAATTCTTAAAATCAGATTTGTAATAATCTCTCTCTTTTTGATGATGGTACACATTTATTCAATAGTTTCAAATAAAGCAGATAGGAATAATTAATGCACATACTAGAGAAGATTTGTCATTATAAATTTTACTAATCATTGATAAACAGTAACACTAAATACAACAAAAGAAACATCTATAACACAAAAATAATAAAAGAAACTACTAGTAACACAAAAAATAACTCCCCCTTTTGACATCACAATAAGGAGGAAGAAAAAGTAAAACAAAACAAACTAGAAACATCACAACAACAAAAATTAATATAGAGGCGGATCCTGATCAGATGGAGGAGGAGGTGGGGGCTAAAAATAGCTATGGATGGTGGCAAATTGGTCTCCAAACCAGGCTATGTCCTAGTTGTGCTGCTGTCGCTGCTGGGAAACATAGTCATTGAATCGCCTTCACATCCTCAGCGTACTGCTGCTTCTGGGCAACCACATAGGAGTCAATGCGGGCCTCCCACTGGTCAAACTGCTGCATCATGTGATCTAAAGGTGATGCTATATAGAGAGGAGCAGGTGTAGCAGGCTCAGGAGCAGCCTCCCCCTCTTCTCCCTCAACATCCGCTACGGGCTCCGGTTGAAGTCAAGTACTGTGGAGAGTATGAAAGAGCTATTAGAGAAGAATATAGGTAGGATTCTAGCTGGATCTGGATATTAAAAATTGTATTTTATCTCAAGAGCATAGTGGATGAGATGTCATAAAGCGAGATTGGGGCGTCTCCTATGGCTTGGATCCCTAATGGTAGTCAGTTGTTCAATGTAGCCAAAAAGTAAATCAGTTGCATTAAAGTCACGATGGGCCATGATGTAGTAGGTAGTTATGGAGAGCAAAGGAGTGATGTGGATGCAGTCCCCAGCCTTAGGAATGATGGAGGAGCGAAGGACATGTTGGACTATCCTAACATCCTCGACTAGGGAGGAACAGGCCTAGTCGTGGTATTGGGCATTTGTATTTCTAAGGAAGTGGTTGGCGACACTCAAATTAAAGTCAGGGTTAGATGCTAAAATATGAAGCTTATTGCTAAAATTGGACAGTTGAAGAATGTTATGAAAGTCTTGGAGGGTTAATTCTACAGATCATTGATTAATAAAGGAATGAAGGGTAGAGTAATCAGAGGTAATGCAAAGATTTGCAAAGAAAACCCTAAGAAGTTCAGTGCTGAATGGAAAAGCCAGAGTAAGAATGAAGGTGAGGGATGTGTGAGTGAACAGATCAAGTACCGGATAGGTGAGGGTCCGTGGGTTCATAGTTTTGGAGATAGTGATCCCAGCATCAAGATATCTTTGAAATACATCTTGATCGGCTGCATCAGGAAAGTGGGGATTGGTATTTCCCCGGGAGGAACTAACACCCTGTTACCTGGATCTATTACCACTAGCCATAAGAAAGAAATGAGTAGGAATAGAAAGATGTTGTGGTGAAAAAATGGATGGAAATCATTTGTTTATAAAGAAAATGGCCATATCGTCCAGAACGATCGTAGGATCATCTAGGATGATAGGAGTAATTATTGCATACAGGATGATTGGTCAAAAAGGTTGTCCAATCATCCAGGATGATCAGATATTGTCCAGGACAATTAGACATAGGTGATCGTCCTGAGGAGTCCAGCCGGACAACCTTAATGAAAAGTATCATCCCGGACGATTAGGTGGATCGTCCAGGAGGATATGCAATAAATGCATCGGACATGCCGAATTTGAATCATCCAGTTGCAGACACATGGATCATCCAAGATAATGAGGGGCATCGTACATGATGATCACTAATAATTGGTGCATCTCAAATGTTGGATCATAGTGGGAATGATTTGAATGGATCGTCTAGGACGATGTATAGATCGTCTAGGATGATGTGAAGAAAAAAGTGAAAAAGATGAAAGATGGAGAGGAAAGATCAGGGATCTCAAAAACACAAAAAAGAAAAATCAAAATCAAATCAAATCAAAGAAAAAATAGAACAAAAAAAAAACAACAATAAGAACAACAATTTTTTGATTGATTTTTTTGAATCGATCGGCTCCAGTAAATCAGAATTTTTTCATAGTTTTCAATTAAAAACCAATAAGAAAAAATTAACGAACTAAAATCCAAAAAAGTTGGAAAATTGATTTTTGTAAACCCTATCTCGGACACCTTACAAGTTCAAATTTCTTTTAAACAAAAATATAATTTAAAAAAGAAGAAATTAGATTTGAAAAAAAAATCCTTTTAAACCTCGTTCCAGAAAAATATATGATAAAATAGTATTACAAAGGAAGGAATCAGAAATCATGAGTTTCATTCTCAAATGATTGAAAATATTAAGTTGTGCATTGATTTTTCTAAGGTGTTTAAAGATCTAAAAGGGAAGAAGCTTATTTCCTTGTGGGCTCATTTTATACCCTTTTTCAATTTATTTGGCACACTTTGTGCATCTTTTGATTTTTGGTACACTTTGTGTATCCTTCCTTTTTTGGTGACATTGTGCATCTTTTCAGTTTTGGGCTCATTTTGTGCCTTTTTTCATTCTTTTGCAAGCTTGCTTCCTTTCATAATCTCTAAAGTATCTCAGTTGTGAGATTACCTTCCAGACATAAGAGAAGAAAAGCTCACTCTCTACAATCATGAAGAGTAATATACAAAACCAAATCATACTCATATGATAATTGTAATCACTTGATTAAGAAGAACATAATAATGATTCAATGCTTTGAAAATACTATTCATATGAGATAGATTACTATAGGAAGATAAAATAGATTTCTATTTCAAAAATTAATATTTTAATTTTGAAAAAGATCTCCATTTAAAGAGAAAAATTCACCATTAAAGGGGTTAGAGGAATAGATAACACTCATTAATATTTCTTCCCTTTAACTGGTTTAGAGAAGTCAATCACTGCTTACAAGCTTTCAAATAAAAACTAAGGCAAAACTCTCAGTCAGAAAACCAGTTTATCAATAGTAGTGAGCACTAATCTGATTCTTAATTAAGTAAACAGTAAATCCAAAATCAAGGAAAAACTCATAAAAAGAGATAACCAAATTCAATAAGCAAATCAAAGAAACTAAAATCAGAAAAAAAATAAAAGATCTAAAAGAAAATTGATAAAACAAAAACAGAAAAGAAGAAATGAAAAATAAAAAAGTTCTGAAATCAGCAAACATCAGATTCATGTATTTATTTCAATCACACCCAATCTGGTCCTTAAAATACTGAATGTGTCAAAGGCCAGTGGTTTAGTAAAGATGTCAGCCAGTTGAGTTTCAGTTGCTACATGGTGTAGCTCAATGTCCCCTTTTGTAATATGGTCTCTAATGAAGTGATGCCTTATGTCAATGTGTTTGGTTCTTTAATGTTGGATAGGATTCTTAGAGATATAGATGGCACTAGTGTTATCACATAGAACTAAAATTGTTCCAACAGGCAATCCTAAATCCAAAACTTGTTGCTTCAACTGAAGGACTTGGGCCACACAACTTTCTAAGGCAATATACTCAGCTTCAGCAATAGAAAGTGCAACTGAGTTCTATTTTCTACTAGACCAGGAGATCAAAGACTGTCCTATGAATTGGCAAGTTCCAGAAGTGCTCTTTCTATCCACCCTACATCCTGTAAAATTAGAATCAGAATATCCAATAATCTCAAAAGAAGTGTTGTGCCTAGGATACCAGATTCCTAGGTTTGAGGTTCCTAAGAGATATCTAAGGATTCTCTTAACTGCAGTCAGTTGGGATTCCTTAGGATCAACTGAAATCTAGCACAAAGACAAACATTAAATATAATATCAGGTCGTCTAGCAGTCAGGTAAAGTAGTGATCAATTATTCCTCTAAACATCTTCTGATCAATAGATTTTCCATTTGAATCCTTATCTAACTGAACAGTGGAACTCATGGGAGTGTTAATTGGCTGAACTTTGTCCATCTCATATTTCTTTAAGATGTCCTTAGTGTATTTTGATTGATTCCAAAATGTTCCATCA
The DNA here is from genome assembly GCA_019925795.1 of Dendrobium chrysotoxum. Taxonomy (NCBI): domain Eukaryota; kingdom Viridiplantae; phylum Streptophyta; class Magnoliopsida; order Asparagales; family Orchidaceae; genus Dendrobium; species Dendrobium chrysotoxum. The sequence continues at coordinate 46,327,890 of CM034297.1, read as the reverse complement.
TCCATTTGCCTTATTCTAAATCCCAAAAGGTAGGATAATTCTCCCATCATACTCATCTCAAACTCCTTACTCATTATTTTAGAAAAATCATCACATAAGTTTTTATCAGAAGATCTAAAAAGTATATCATCAACATAGATCTAGATAAAGAGTAAATCCTCTTCTACTTTCCTCAGAAAAAGGGTGGTGTCTATGCTCCCCTTAACAAACTCTCTTTCTAATAGGAATGTGATAAACCTCTCATACCAAGCTTTGGGTGCCTGTTTCATTCCATATAAGGCCTTTTTAATTTGTAAACATGATTAGGATATTGGGAACTCTCAAAACTTGGGGGTTGCTCTACAAAGACATCCTCCTTTTTTATCCCATTCAAAAAGGCACTCTTGACATCCATTTGAAAAAGCTTAAATCTCTTATAACAGGCAAATGCTAGTAGCACTCTAATGGCTTCCAATCTAGCTACAGGGGCAAAGGTCTCCTCAAAATTAATCCCTTCAATTTGGTTGTACTCCTTAGTCACAAATCTTGCCTTATTCTTAACCACCACACCAGAATCCTTCATCTTATTCTTAAAGACCCATTTGGTTCCCACTACACTTTGATTCATAGGTCTTTCTACTAACTCCCAAATATTGTTCCTTACAAATTAATTCAATTCCTCTTGCATAGCTAAGATCTAAAATTCATCAGAAAGGGCTTGATTGATGGTCGTAGGTTTAGTCATTGAGATAAAGGCAGAATAATTTACTTTTTTCCTAAGTCCATGCCTAGTTCTAATGCCTTCGGAAGGGCCTCCTAAGATCAGTTCTTTAGGATGACTCGAAGAATATCTCCAATCTCTACGTAAAGTATTTTGAGGTTCTAACATTTCCTCCAGATTTGCATTTTTAACTCGGGTAATCACTCCTACGTCTTCTTCTTCCTCAACTCTTGTCTCCTTGAGATCAGATTCATCAAACACCATATGAGTAGTCTCCTCCACCACCAACGTCCTCTTATTAAACACTCTAAAGGATTTTCCCACACTAGAATAGCCTAAGAAAACTCCTTCATCAGATTTTGGGTAAAATTTTCCTAAGGATGATTTCTCATTGTTTAGAATGAAAACCTTATAGCAAAAGACATGGAGGTGGGACATGTTTGGAGTTCTACCCTTAATGATCTCATAAGGTGTCTTATTCAGATTGGATCTAATATTCACCATATTCAACACATAACAGGCAGTGTTCAATGCTTCAGCCCAAAAGTATTTTGGAAGTGAATACTCAGCAAGCATGACTCTAGTAGCTTTCACTAAGGTCCTATTCTTCATTTCAGCTACCTCATTCTGTTGAGTGGTCCTAGGAGCTGAAAAGTTATGGCTAATCCCTTGCTCCTCATAGAAGATTTTAAATTTCTCATTTTCAAACTCCCCCCATGATTACTATGGATGGTCAAAATCTCACAGCCTAACTTCTTCTAAATCAAAGTGGAGAAAGATTTAAATTCATCGAATGACTCATATTTATGTGACATAAATTTAATCCAAGTGAAGCTCAAGTAATCATCAATAATCACAAATCCATAGACTTTTCCCCCTAAGCTGGCGGTGCTAATGGGTCCAAAGAGATTCATGTGAAGGACTTCTAAAGGTCTAGAGGTGTTGGTATCCTTAATGGTGTGAAAAGAGGAATGAACTTGCTTCCCTAGCTGACAGGAATCACACAGGTGGTCCTTAGTGAACTTAGGCTTGGGGACACCTCTAACTAAGTCCTTTTGGGTGACTCTTCTAAGGGTTTTCATACTGGCATGACATAATCTCCTGTGCCACAACCAAGACTCATCAACAGCAGTTTTTAAGCAAAATGAAGCAGCACATTCAATGTTATTTAAATCAATCATGTAGACATTATTGATCCTCATGCCCTATAAAACAATATTATTATTTAAGCTTATAATATAAGTGCTTGCCAGGAATTTAATGCTGAATCCTTTGTCACAAAGTTGACTGATGCTGAGCAGGTTGTGCTTTAGTCCATCTACAAGCAAAACATTTTCAATCAAAAGGTTCTTGGAGTTTTCGATTATACCTGTACCTACCACTTTCCTGGTGGTATTGTCTCCAAGAGTGACCTTGCCTCTAACCCTGGCCTCCAGCGAAATGAATTGATTTGCTTCTCCAGTCATATGTCTTGAGCATCTGCTGTCCAGGTACCACATGCTCTCACGAGATCTTATGTGAGAGCACACCTACAAAATCATCAAACATCAGATTTAAGAACCCAAGCAAGTTTGGGTTCCTTCTTATGAAAAGAAGAATGCAATGCATGTGTGCTATGCTGTGAAACATGCAATTTGGGCCTCCACACCTAATGTGTACTATAGTGAATAGTGCAGGTGTGAGTGATATATCCTAGCATGCCACAAGAAAAATATCTAACACCAGGAAAAGGGTTAACTAATCTACGTGGGTGATAGTGTCTCTTTCTAGGTTTGAATGAAATATGCTTTGATGATTTTGAATTAGATTCTTCAAGTGATGGAGGTGTATAAAATTGTACAAAAGTAGGAGGTGTTTCATTTTTCACAAAAGCACTAATTTTTACACTTAGAAATTTATTTTCTTTTTTGAGACTTGCAATTTCAAATTTTAAATAATGCTCATCACTATCTAAATTAGATGCATATGGTTCTAATTTCTTAAATGCAGCTTCTAATTCAATATGTGATGCTTTTAATGAATCAAGCTCAATAATCAAATCAGAATGCTTTTTATTCAATTCATCAAATTCATCAAGTAATGACATGTGATTGCTATCAAGTATAGAATGATCTTTAATCAAAATTTCATGCTCTTTTTGTAAATTCAAAAATTCTAATTTCAGACTAGCAAGAGTTTTCTTAAGCTTCCAATATGATGAATGGATTTTTTCAGAAATATCAAGCAATTGATCGTAGGTTAGCTCACATACCTCTTCTTGGTCAGACTGACCAGGATGATCATCCACCATCAAACACAAGTTCGTAGTCTCTTCTTCAGCTTTAGTCTCAGAGGAGTCGGATGTTGAATCCGCCTAAAAAGCCTATTGAAGAATCAGTGTCAGTATCCTTGGCATTCAGCGCCACAGTTCTCTCCTTCTTCTTCTCACCTGCATCAATTTGTCATTGGTTCACTCCTTACTTGTAAGCAATGAGTGACCCAAGTAAGTTATCAATATAATAAGTATTCAAATCTTTAGATTCAATAATTGCAGTTATCTTGGCATCATAAGAAGAAGGCAAATATCTCAGAATTTTATTCACTTTTTTCAAAGTTAGTAAGTTCTCTTCCTAAAGCATGTAGAGAGGTGACAATTTGAGTAAATCTAGTATACATTTAAGAAATTGATTCACTAGATTTCATGTGAAAGAGTTCGTAGTCATGAAGCAAGATGTTCAATCTAGATTGCTTAACTTCAAATATACCTTTATCAGTAATGCATAGTTTATCACAGATTTCTTTACCAGTAGTGCAAGTAGAGACACACATGTAATCTTCAGATTTTAAAGCACATAAAAAATAGTTCAAGTATTTTGCATTCAGTTGGGCTAAGTCCCAATCATCAAAAGTCCATTCGACAAAAGATAGTTCAGTTTTAACATTATTAACAAGTCTAAAAGGTGTTTCATAGCCATCTTTAACAAGCATCCACATGCGATAATCTATAGATTGTAAAAAGGTGGGCATGCGAGTTTTCCAAAAATCAAAAGGTATGCTATCAAACAAAGGTGGACGAGTGATGGAATAACCTTCAGCAGTATTATGATTACCAAAGTTAACCATGGATCCAAATTCAAAAGTTTTTAAACTTAATTTTTTGAATCCTGCTCTAATACCACTTGAAAATTCGTTAGGGATGTTAAGCCCTTATGAACTAGCCCGAGGCTAACCAAGAGGGTGGGGTGAATTGGTAGTTTTAAAAACTTCTTTAACTATAAGAAAGATCTTTTTGTAATTTGCAGGGGAAATGAATAAAAATAATAATAAAAAGATCAATCACAGATTTCACCCAAGCAGATAATAATAGAAAAATAAAGTACAAAAATAATCAAAAAGAACACACCAGATTTTATAGTAGTTCGGTCAACTTGACCTACGTCCACTCCCCGGAGCCTCGCCTCTAGGTATTACACTACTCAAATCAATGACTTTCCTTTTGCTCCCACAGTAAGGTAGAGAACTCCTTTTCACCAACCTGGTGAGGCAGAGAACCCAGACTTCTTTTGCTTCCTCTTGAAGCAGGCAGAGAACCCAGACTCCTTTCGCTTCCTCCTGAAGCAGGCAGAGAACTTTACCTCCTTTTGCTTCCTCCTGAAGAAGGCAGAGAACCTTAACTTCTTGCTGACGATCCTTCCCACAGAGACACCAAGGGATAAGAGACGACGACTGGAAAAGACAACTCGAATCCTTGCTTGGAGTAACCTTTGTGAACACCTCACAAACTCCCCCTTAAAAGATTCTCTCTCTCTCTCTCTCCCAAGCTCTCCCTCTCCCTCTCAAAGCTCTCTCAGGAAAGGACTTTGGCAAAAAGTTTTTCCAAGAACAAACAAAAAAGTTTAAATAGAAAGGCATAAAAATTGCCCTAAAATTTAACTTGCCGTTAAAGATGTATTTTGTTCAGATTATCCGGGACGATCTTGCGATCGTCCAAGATGATTAGTTCAACTCAGGAAAATCGTCCTGAGGATTGTTTATGTCATCAAGGAGAAAATGCTGGACGATCTGAAGGAAAAGACTTGATCTTCTGGGACAATATGCCTATCGTCCCGTACGATTAGTTCAAAAATGACCAAAATCATCCTATATATTGTTCGGGTCGTTCTACACAAACATGTTGTATGATTGAAAATAACTTGATCATCCGGGATGATATTTCTATCATCCTGGATGATTAGTACAAATAGGCTTATATCGTCCAGCATATTATACAGATCGTCCAAGTGAAGTAATTTAGATGATGAGGATTTTTAACATATCGTGCAGGATGATCTTACGATCTTCTAGGATGATATGATCAATCAAATTAATCCTCAATTGCTTTCCTTAATGACCTGGCTAATTTAGGCATTATTGTTGTGAATCATCCAGGACGATACACGTATCGTCCAGGATGATTAGATAAAAGAACTAAGAAATCAAAACATGCCTAACTTAATCTGGTGGGTGAGAATTTCTGATTTGAGCCTATCATCCTATATGATGGGAGGATCATTCAGGACGATCGGCTTTATCAGACCGACTTAACTTGACAGCCCTGATTAGGGTTTCTATTTTTAGTGGATCGTTCAGGATGATATGGTGATCGTCCAGGATGATGTGATTAAAAATAGAACAGAAACTCTAACTCACAAAAATCTTTTCCTGAGTATGTGTGTGCAAGGTTACTTAGCTAGGGGATCAATTAAGTTACATTTGACTCAAGAAAGGGAAAAATTACATTTAAACACACACGGACCCGATCATGACTTGGCTTGAATTGTATTTGATCTTTTGTACCTGAAATATTAGCCAATCAAAATAGAACATGGAAATATTTGTTATCATCAAAATTATAATCCTTAAATCCAGATTTGCAATAGCAAACACTCCAGAATGCTTACTGGAAGCTCCTCAAGGGGAACTGTGGATCCCGACTTCACTAATGCAGTAGATAAGGCTGCATATCTTTGATACAAGACTATTGGCGTCACTTCATCTAAATCATCAATCCTCACACCCTTACATACCCGGGACTCGATCTATTTGCCCACACTACTCTCACCTTCATTATGACCCTTATAGTTCCCTTTCATTCTGAACTTTTATATAAATTCTTTGCCAGTCACTGAATCAACTCTGCCTATACTTCACTCCAATCCAATGTAACGAAATGACCTGTAGAGATCACCTATCAGGACTGTCATGAACTTCTTTAACTTTCTACCACTGGAGAAAAGCTTCATCTCATTGCCTTAGATCCTAATTTAAACTTGAGTCCAGTTAATCAGGTTCTAAGGAACACTAATGTCTCCTACCATGATGGTGCCTCTAGCTCATTGGTTAAAGATGCTAGGAACATCCAACATGTCCTCAGAACTTCCATAATTCCCAAGGCTGGTGACCGGGTTCACATTACTTCCTTACTCTGCATCACCACCGACTATATCATAACTCATAGGGAATTTAATACTACCGATCTTCTCTTTTGTTACATTGAGCACTTGACTAGCATTAGGGATCAAACCAAACTTAGCCCTAGGACACATCATTGCTTATGTCCTTGAAACCAAGTATAATATTCAATATCTTACCCCTCTAAATTATCCACCCTCCTTCTACACAAACAGCTGCTTACATGTCCTTCACAGCACTCATCTCCATCCGAAGCCCACTGAGGCTGTAGAGGCCGAGGAGGAAGCTGTTCCTACACCTGTTCTTATCCACCAGCAGTCACAGCTGGATCAATTGGTGGACAAATTTGACTAGTGAGAGGCCCACTTTGACTCCTACATTATTGCACAGGAACAACAACATACTGAAGATGCTAGTCGCTTCAATGTATATGTCACCCAGCAGCAGCAGCACGACCAGGATATGGCCTAGTTTGGAGAGCAGTTTGCCACCATCCATAGACTTTTTCAGCCACCACCACCTCCTCCTCCACCTGATCAGGGGCCATCCTACTTTTAGCTTGGTTGATTTTCTTGTTTGTTTTTCTATAATGTTTTGTTCTGTCGTTCTTCTTTATATTATTCTATGGATTTTCTGTTTGTTTTTTTGTTTTCTCCTTTTTGAGATGTCAAAAGGGGGAGTAGTGTCAGTGTTGTAATGTTTCATGCATGTTTTAGTAAAATTTAAATTTTTTATGTTTAATTATTTTTTTTGGCATATGTGTTAATCTATTTAATCTGTTTGATTTAAGACTGCCTAATAAATATTTGCCATCATCAAAAAGGAAAAGATTGTTGCAAATTTGAATTCAAGTATTATAATTTTAATGATAATAAACATTCCTATTTCTATTTGAATGCCTAACCTTTTAGGTCCACAAGATCAAGTGCAATTCAAGCAAGCTCAAGTTCGGTTCTGTTTGTGTTCAGATGTAATGTTTCCCTTTCTTGAGTCAAATATAATGTAATGGATCCCCAAGCTAAGTAACCTTGCACACACACACTCAACGGGAGAATTTTAATGAGTTAGAGCTCCTTGTCTATTTTGATCATATCATCCTAGATGATGGTAATATCATCCTGATCGATCTATTGAAGACAAGAACCCTAATTAGGGTAGCCATGTTAAGTCGATCTGATTAAACAGATCATCCTGGATGATCCTCACATCATTCAGGATAATATGCTCAAATCCAAAATCCTCAGCTGCCGGACTCATTTAGGCAAGTTTTATTTTAGGATTTTGGTTTAATCATATGGGATGATATATGTATCATCCTGGACGATGCATTAAAATCATACCTAAATTAGCCATGTGATAAAGAAAAGTAATTGAGGGTTAATTGATCGATCACATCATCTGGGATGATCCTTTGATCATCTTGGATGATCAGTTATAAATCCTCATCATCCGATATAACTTTCCTAGATGACCCGACCAATGTGCTGGATGATATGGCTGTATTTGTACTAATCATACAGGATAATAGAGTTATCATCCTAGACGATCAGTTATATTGAAATCATCCTGCATAGTTATCCTGGATGACCTGATCGATGTGCTAGATGATATTGGTCATTTTTGAACTAATCGTAGAGGATGATAGAGATATCATCCTGGATGATCAAGTCTTTTTCTACATATCATCTAGAATTTTTTCCTGGACGTCCCGAATTATGTGTTGGATGATATTCCTGATTTAGAACTAATTGGTCAAGATAATCACAGGATCATCCCAGATGATCAGAATAAACTATGTATTCTAATCATCTAGAAGAACCAGATCGTCCAGGCCAAAAGGGGTTGATTTACACTGATCATACAGGATGATCACAGGATCGTCTTGGATGATCTTTGATGGCAAGTTAAAATTTAGGGTAATTTTTGAGCCCTTCTATTTAAGCTCTTTTATTTGTTAATGGAAAGACATTTTGCTGCTGTCCTCACCTTAGAGAGTCTTAAAAGGGAGAGGGAGAGGGAGAGCTTGGGAGAGAGAGAGAGGATCTTGTGAGGGGGAGTTTGTGAGGTGTTCATAAAGGTTACTCTAAGCAAGAATTTGAGTTATCTTCTCTAGTCATCATCCCTTGTTCTTTGGTGGCTCTATGGGAAGGATCTTCAGCAAGAAGATCGAGGTTCTCTACCTGCTTCAAGAGGAAACAAAAGGAGGAAACAAAAGGAGGTTGGGTTCTTTGCCTCACCGGGGTTGGTGAAAAGGAGTTTTATAAAGGCTTCTCCGCCTTCTGTGGGAGATAAAGGAGAGTCACTGAGTTTTAGTGCAATACCTGGAGGGGAGGCTCAAGGGAGCGGATGTAGGTCAAGTTGACCGAACCACTATAAATTTTGGTGTGTTCTTTATTTAACTGTTCGGCCTTTTAATTTTTACACTTTACTTTCTGTGGATGATCGTGTGGTTAAAGTGATTATTTTGGTTGATAAAATATCTCCACTTCAACATGCAATTGTAATATTTTAAAACATTCAAAAAGGTTTCAAAATCAGTTTTGCTTAATAATTTTTAAAACTACCAATTCACCCGCCCCCCTCTTGGTTAGCCTCGGGCTAGTTCATAAGGGCTTAACATCCCTAACAAACTTTCACCATCCCGTCCGAATAGCTCAAAAGTCAAACAAAGTATATGGTAAGATCAGTTATCATACTACATGATGTTTGACTTTTTGTTCATCTATCCTTAGGGGTCATCAGTATGATATTTGACCAAAATAGTCATATAGTATGAACAGATGTTGGTACAATACGATCTAAATTTAATATCATACCGGCCGAAATTAAATTGTCCAACAGCTTGTGCCACGTATCTCATATAAGACTAACTGTGTGGTCGTAAAGTATGATTTACAATAATTGAATTGATCTGAGCCATTGATAGTTATCTAAGAGATTGTGTGATGATTTGTGAAGAACATACAGTACGAAGTGAATCATATAGTATGACTATGAACAAAAAGTGCAAAAGAATGCAATGATCAAGGAAACCACATACAAGTAATTTCATAAATCATTAAATAAATAGCAAACACAAAAAGATAAAATAACTAAATTCAAACATGAACAAAAACATATAAAAAACCACACGAACAATATATACATCTTAAATCAATCATTTTTCAATAAAAATATGTCTAATTAAAAGTTCAAATTTCTCTTGAAGGTTCAAATGTCTCTTCCTAGACTCACTACATCAATAGCTCCAAATTGATCTATATTAGATATTTCCAAGTGAATTTAGTGTTATCATTAAAATATTACAAAGTTAGATTATGTATTCCTAAACTTATGCATTGATAGGTCCAAATATATCTACATGATGTATCTCTATGTGAACTTGGTGATTATTACATTTCTAATTGAAAAAGTGGATTTTATATTCTTTCTTACTTATCAAGCATCACAAAAGGTGTTCTTTCAAGGGTTCCAACTTATGAATGCTTATAACTAACCATTACTCGGTGATTCTCTTAAGTGTCCTCAAGATAGAAAGGTTACTTTTAGAATAATGATCGTCACTTCATCCAAAATAATTTTCAACATAACTACCACCTCTTCATCAAGAAATGATTTTCAAACTAATAATCATTCACAAAAGGCATTTTTAAAATAATAATAATAATATGATTCATCATTGTAATTCACATCAATTTTCTTGTTATTAATAAATAAAAATTTTATAATTTTCTATTTTAGCATACATATTATATCAATTTTACCAATGGAACCAGCACGTGCTACCTTCCTAGTAGAACAATTTCTTGATGTAGCTTTTACCTTTATTCCTGGTCTCTACCAGCATTTTAATATTTTAGATCTCTAGTTAAGTGCTGCATTTATTGTCCATGTTCTTTTTGCTCTCGCTAGATCCCTTGCGAGAGCACACATGCACACTTAATCAAACATTAGATTTGGGAACCCAAGTGGGTTTGAATCCTGTCTTATGCTTTCATGCATGCATGCTATATATGCTACACTATGATGCAAATGACTTTGGCCTCCACACTAGATGTGTTCTATGGTGTATAGTATAAATATTGGTAATGTGTCCTACAAGCCATAAGAGTAACACCTAACCCGAGGGAAAATATTTACTAATCTATGTAGGGTGTTGTGTCTCTTCCTAGGGATATGAGATGCATACTGTGTCCTAGGATGTGGCTTTGGATGAAGTGGCCCATGAGTATTTTATTATAGTGCACTGAGTTTTTTTGACAAACAGTAAGTTATACTTATCTCAATACTAATTCTAATAGAATTTCATGCTTTTGAATTTCTAATTCTTCTCTAAGTGATTCTAATTCTTTAAATGTTTTCTCTAATTCAATATGTTCAAATTTCAATGATTCATGTGCTTTGGTTAATTCAATATGCTTAGCTTTCAAGGAGTCGTGAGATTTTCATAATTCAATATGACTTTTATTCAATGCATCATATTCATCTAATAGGGATGAATGCTCTTTATCTAGAGTGATGTGTTAAATTTCAAAAGTAGAGTGCTCATTAATTAAACTATCATGCTCTTCTCTCAAAATTAAAAATTCCTTTTTCCAACACAGTATGCTATTTTCTTAGCTTCCTATATAAACCATGAATTCGCTCAGAAATGGAAAATAGTTTATCATATATTAGCTTGCATACCTCATCTTAATCAAAGTTAACACTTGAGTCATTATCAATTAAGCATAAGTGTGTTCCCTCCTTATCTTGCTCATATTTTGATGAGTCAGATGCTAAGTCCACCTATGAGATTTTTTGCTACTTTACATCTCCCCTTTTTGCATTAAGCTTATTCTCACCCCTCCCCTTTTTAGGGTGGTTCTTAATAATGGGGAATTCGGACTTCAAATGTCTAAATTTCCTACACCCTTATAAATAACGTTAGAAAAAAATTTATTGCTTCAGCCATACTTACCTTTGCTTTTATTTAGGTGACATTCATGCTTGATCTTTAGGAAGCTTTTAAATTGGCTTATTATTAATACTATTTCCTTGATCCTATCCTCTGTAAAGTTGTCACTATCAGAATTATTGGCTTTTACTGCTCTTTTCCTTCCTCTTATCACCTGCATCCCAAAGTCTTTAACTTACACTTTATTCATAAGCAATGAGTGAGCCAAGCAGATTGTCAATAAAATAGACATTCAAATCTTTAGATTCACATATAACGATCACTTTAGCATCATAGTTACCAAGTAGACAAAGAATTTTATTAATGTTCTCTGAGTTTGATAGCTCTCTACCTAAAGTATGTAGGGATGTCACTATCTGAGTAAATCTAGTGTACATATCTGAGATAGTCTCATTTGATTTTATGTGAAAAAGTTCATAGTCATGCAATAAAATATTTAAATAAGATTGCTTGACTTCATTTGTACCCTCGTAAGTTATGCATAACCTATCCCATATGTTCTTACCAGTAGTATAGGTAGAGCTCTCATATAATCTTTAGATTTGAGTGCACAGAAAAAAATAGTTCAAATATTTAGCATTCAATTATGCAAAGTCTCTATCCTCATAACTCCATTCATTAAAATGAACTTCTTCCTTAATGCCATTAATAACACAAGATGGAGGTGTATATCCTACTTGAATCATGTGCCACATGGGATAGTCAATAAATTATAAAAATATAAACATGTAATTTTTTTAAAAATCAAACAAAATGTTACCAAATAATGGAGGATGAGTTATTGAATAACCCTCCGTAGTGTTTATATTCCTAATGTGTACCATGGATTATTTTTCTCAAGGTTTTCTAAAATGCTAATTTTGAGACCCGCTCTGATACCAATTGAAAGTTCAAGTGAGGTTGTTAAATCTTGTTGAACTTCACTAGGCACGTCAAGAGGGGGTAAATTAGTTATTTAAAAATTTTCTCAATGAAACCTTTTTCATTATTTAAACAAATCACAAATGCAAGCAAAAAAACTTAATAAAAAAATTTTTTATTTTTGTAACAAAACTAACTGACAAAATATTTTTCTTTATTTTATTTTTCAATTTTTATTTTGTTTTTTAACAAGAATTAAATCAAACAAAGCTTGATAATCCAATCATAGATTTACTGAAATATTAAATATGTAAGAAATTAAAATGCAGGAAAAATAAAATGTGGAAAATAAAGTAGAACGAGCACACCAAATTTTATAGTGGTTTGGTCAAAACTTAACCTATGTCCATTCACCAAAGTCCTCCTCTCTGGGTATTGCGCTAAACCTTTAGTTACTCTCATTTAGCCCCCACAATAAGGCGGAGTAGCCCATACACCATCTCCTCCACTAACCCGGTGCGATAGAGTACCAAAATCCTTTTCACCCTCCTGGTGAGGTAGAGATCCTTGAAGCTTTTTCACCCTTTTTGTGAAGGTAGAGTACCTGGAAGCTCTTTCCCTCTTCTGGTGAAGGCAGCGACCCTAGAATTCTTTTTCACCCTCTTGGTGAAGGCAGAGAACCTTGAATCTTCTTTTACCCTTGTGGTGAAGGTTGAGAACCTTGAATCACTTTCACCTTTCATGGTGTGATTGAGTAGCTGGGCCCTTTGACACCAAAGGGGTCCTCTTTCCAAAACTTTTCTAAAGATAAAACTCGATATATGGAGGAACTCAGGTGCAAGTTCAATGGAGCAACTGTATGAAACTCCATCTAACACTCCCTTGAATCCCATAAGGATCTTCTCCCTCTTTCACAAACTTCACCCTTTCTCTCGCAAGCTCTAAGCTCTCTCTTTAAGCTTTCTCTCAGAAGAAAATAACCTAATAATTGCCAAAAAAGAATGTTATAAAGTCTAATAAAAAGTTTTTAATATATGGTATCAAAAAAAATCTAAAATTTTAATTCTATCACTTTTAATCATATAGTACAATTAGGGATCATACAATATAATTAGCTTAATTTATCCAGATAGTCCTATACGATGAGTAGGGGTCTTATATAATTAGTTTAATTTCATGTACAGATTATCCAGTATGAGCTCATGATTATACGATATGATTAGTTCAATTGAATAGGATTTTTGTCCAGTATGATTACTGGTGATTAAATATCATCCTCGGAGCAAATTGGGTCGTATAATATGATAAAAAATATTATATAGTATGATCTTAAGGATTAATTAATCATGATTTGATTTCCTAAATTCAGGATAAGATTAGGCATGATTTGTTGATATCTTACCGTGCGATGGGTATAGTATAATTTGATTAGTTCATATTTTGAATTTTAAAATATTGCCTAATTTGTGATTTGCAGCAGAAAACACATTTTCTATGGATCATTCTGTACAATGTGAATCATATAGTATGATTAGTTATAATTTAAATTAATTTAATTACCTACTTAATTAATCATTATTTTGCTCAGATCTATAGTATGATATAGATCATACAATATAATCTTCACAAAAATAAGATTACTCTATTTTCCTCCCAATGTGTGTGTGTGCACGATTGTCAAGCTGACATACACCTTTTACATGACTCATGACTCAAGAAATATAAGAATTAAATAAATGAAAGTATAGACTCTTGAAAATATCAATCCTATACAACCTGGTCTTGAGCTCTGATCCTTTGGCAATGCTTGGTGTATGCTTGACATGAAATTATTGCGAATCTGGTTTCAAGGACTATGATTTTGATGATAGCAAATATTTCTATTTCTAGTTTCCTGTTTAATCATTCAGGTCCACAGGTTCAATTGCAAGTTCAAGCTAGCCCAAGATCGAGTCAATCTATTTTGTAATTCAGGTCCAATGTACTATTTTCATCTTTATTGAGTCAAATGTAATGTAATTGATCCCCTAGCTAAGTAACCTTGCACACACACACTCAGGGAGAGAGTTTTAGTGAATTAGTGTTTCTGTTCATTTTTTGTTCTGATAGTCCTAGACGATATTCACATCATCCTGGACGATCCAGTAAAAATAGAAACCCTAATTAGGGCAACAAGTTAAGTCGGTCTGATTAAGTAGATCATTTTGGATAATCCTCTGATCGTATAGTACGATAGACTCAAATCAGAAATTCTCAGCCTCCAGATTAAGTAGGCAAGTTTTTATTTTTAGAGATTTGGTCTAATCATCATGGACGATCCATTATAATTATGCCTAAATTAGTTTGGTAATTAAAAAAATCAATTAATGTTTGATTGATATGATCATATCTTCCTGGACGATTGCAATATCGTACGGGATGATACATGCAAAATCATGACCGTCCGTAGCAATTTAGCTGGCCGAATAGACCCTATCCTCTGTACGATATGCCCGGTTTTGAACTAATCATACGGGACAATAGAAATATCATCCTGGATGATCAAGTCATTTTAAATCGTACAACACATTTTGTACAGTTTGATCAGCACGATGCTCAGGATGATTTTGGTTGTTTTGAACTAATCGTACAGGATAATAGAAATATCATCATGGACGATCAAGTCATTATGAGCTCGTATAGCATAAGTTGCCCTGGACGAACAGAAGTATTCTGTTGATGAAATTTCTGATTTACACTAATCATCCCGAATGATCGCAGAATCGTACGGGACGATCTGCATAAACTTTTTTCTAATCATCCAGAGAAACTAGATCATCCAGGCTGAAATATGAGTTTTTACACTGATCGTACAAGACAATCCGTCGATTGTCCTGGACAATATTTGGCGATCAATTGAGTTTTAGGGCAATTTTTGAGCCCTCCTTTAAAAGATCTTTATCTTCCAATAAGAAAAATTATTTGCCACTTTCTTTTCCAGAGAAAATCTTGAGAGAGAGAGAGAGAGAGCTTGGGAGAGAGAGAGAGAGGATCTTGTGAGGGGGAGTTTGTGAGGGATTCACAAAGGTTGCTCCAAGTAAGGATCTGAGTCATCTTCTCTGTTCGTCGTCTCTTATCTTGATGGTGTCTCTGTGTAAGGATTGTTCGTAAGAAGATCCGGGTTCTCTCCCTACTTCAGAAGGAAGCGAAAGGAGTCCAGGTTCTCTGCCTTCTTCAGGAGGAAGTGAAAGGAGTCTAGGTTCTCTGCCTACTTCAGGAGGAAGTGAAAGGAGATCAGGTTCTCTGCCTCACCGAGTTGGTGGAAAGGAGTTTTTATGCAGGCTTCTCCGCCTTGTTGTGGGAGCAGAAGGAGAGTCACTTAGTGTTAGTGCAATACCCGGAGGAGAGGCTCTAGGGAGTGGACGTAGGTCAAGTTGACCGAACTACTATAAAATCTGGAGTATTCTTTCTGATTATTTTTCATATTTACTTTTCTATTTATGATTGTGTGATTGTGATTATTATTCTGTTATCGCCGAATATTTGCACATCATCGTGTAACTGTAAAAGTTTTAAAACATTCAAAAAGATTTTCTAAATCGTTGTTTTGCTCTCGAATTTTTAAAACTACCAATTCACCCCCTATTGGTTAGCCTTGGGACTAGTTCATAAGGGCTTAACATCCCTATCAAACTTTCAAGTGGTATCAGAACGGGATTTAAAAATTAAGTTTAAAAACTTTTAAATTTTGATCCATTGCTAACTTTGGTAATCGTAATACTTCTGAAGGTTATTCAATTATACGACCACCATTATTTGATAATATACCTTTTGATTTTTGTAAAACTTGCATGTTCACCTTTTTATAATTAATTGATTATCGCATATGGATGCTTGTTAAGGATGGCTATGAAGCACCTTTTAGAATGGTTAATAATGTTAAAACTGAACTCTCTTTCACTGAATGGACTCTTGATGATTGAGACTTAGCCCAACTGAATGGAAAATATTTGAACTATTTTTTGTGTTTTAAAATTTGAAGATTATATGCGTGTTTCCACTTGTACAACTTGTAAAGAAATCTGGGATAGATTATGCATTACTTATGAAGGTACATCTGAGGTTAAGCAATCTAGATTAAACATCTTACTTCACGACTATGAACTCTTTCACATGAAACCTAGTGAATCGATTTCTGAAATGTATACTAGGTTCACTCAAATTGTCACTTCTTTACTTGCTTTAGGAAGAGAACTTACAAACTATGAAAAAGTGAACAAAATTCTGAGATGTTTTCCTTCTTCTTTTGATGCCAAGATAACTACAATTACTGAATCCAAAGATTTGAACACTTATTCTATTGATAACTTACTTGGGTCACTCATTGCTTACAAGCAAGGAGTGAACCAAGGCAAATTAATGAAGGTGAGAAGAAGAGGGAGAAAATTGTGGCGCTGAAGGCCAACGAGACTGATACTAATACTTTCGGGTCTGATAGTGATGATGTTGCCTTAATCACTAGGCAATTCAAAAGCTTTCTAAGGAAGAAACATAAGAACTTTTAGAAATGAAACAAAGATAAGAGTAGCAAAAATTATAAAAGTTCATCTGATACTATTTGCTTTGAATGTAGGAAGCCTGGACATATAAAGGCTGATTGTCCTACACTTAAAGCTCACCTAAGCAAGGAGAAGGGTGAGAAGAAACCCAAGTTCAGGAGGGATAAGAAGCGGATCCAAAAGGCATTCTGGGCAGATTCTGCATCCGACTCCTCTAAGACTGAAGCTGAAGAGGAGACTACTAACTTGTGTCTGATGGCTGATGATCACCCTGGTCAGTCTGATCAAGAAGAGGTATGTGAGCTAACCTATGATCAATTGCTAGATGTTTATGAGAAAATTTATTCATCGTATAGGAAACTTAAGAAAACTCATGCTAGTTTGAAATTAGAATTTTTGAATTTACAAAAAGAGCATGAAATTTTGATTAAAGATCATTCTACTCTTGATTGCAATCACATGTCTTTACTTGATGAATTTGATGGCTTAAATAAAAAGCATTCTGAACTAATTATCGAGCATAATTCATTGAAAATATCACATGTTGATTTAGAAAGAGCTTTTAAAGAATTAGACACCATGGCATATGACTTAGAGAGTAGTAAGGGTGCATTGAAATTTGAAATTGCAAGTCACATGAAGGAAACTGAACTTCTAAGATTGAAAATTTGTGTTTTTGAGAAAAATAAAACACCTCCTACTTTTGCACAATTTTATGCACCTCCACCTTTTGAAGAATCTATTTCAAAATCATCAAAGCATGTTTCATTCAAACCTAGGAAGAGGCACAATCACCCCCGTAGATTAGTTAACCATTTTCCTGGTGTTAGATGCTTTTCTTGTGGCATGCTTGGACATATCTCTCACACCTGCACTATTCAACGTAGTATACATTAGGTGTGGAGACCCAAATTACATGTTTCACAATACAACACACATGCATTATATTCTTCTTTTTATAAGAAGAAACCCAAACCTGTTTGGATTCCTAAATCTGACGTTTAATGATTTTGTAGGTGTGCTCTCATAAAAGGCCTCATGAGAGCATGTGGTACCTGGACAGCGAATGTTCAAGACATATAATGAGAGATCCAAATCAATTTATTTTGTTGGAAACCAGAGATGGAGGTAAGGTTACACTTGGAGAACACCACCAGGAGGGTGGTAGGAGCAGGTATAATTGGTGATTAAAAAAATTTCATTATTAACAATATTTTTCTTATAGATGGATTGAAACACAACTTGCTAAGCATCAGTCAACTCTATGACAAAGGATACAACATCAAGTTCCTATCCACTTGCTACATTATAAGCTTAAATGATAAAATTATTTTATTAGGATAAAGAATCAATAATGTCTACATGCTGGATGTAAGCTGCTTTAAAACTGATGTTTCAATTTGCTTAAAAACTACTGCTTATGAGTTTTGGTTGTGGCACAAGAGATTATGTCATGCCAGTATGAAAACCCTTAGGAGAGTCACCCAAAAGGACTTAGTTAGAGGTGTCCCTAAGCTTAAGTTCACTAAGAACCACCTGTGTGATGCCTATCAATTAGGGAAGCAAGTCCAGTCCTCCTTCCACTCTATTTAGGACATCAACACCTCTAGACCTTTAGAAGTCCTTCACATGGATCTCTTTGGACCCATTAGAACTACCAGCTTATGGGGGAAAGTCTATGGATTTGTGATTGTTGATGATTACTCAAGGTTCACTTGTATTAAATTTCTGTCACATAAATTTGAGTCATTTGATGAATTTAAATCTTTCTCCACTTGGATTCAGAGGAAGTTAGGTTGTGAGATCTTGACTATTTATAGTGATCACGATGGGGAGTTTAAAAATGAGAAATTTGGAACCTTCTATGAGGATAAGTGGATTAGACATAACGTTTTAGCTCCTAGGACCCCTCAGTAGAACGGGGTAGCTAAAAGAAAGAACAGAACCTTGGTGGAAGCCGCTAGAGCTATGCTTGCTGAGTATTCACTTCCAAAATACTTTTGGGCTGAAGCGGTGAACACTGCCTGTTATGTGCTGAATAGGGTGAATGTTAGATCAAATATGAATAAGACACCTTATGAGATTATTAAGGGTAGAACTTCAAACATGTCCCACCTCCATATCTTTGGATGTAAGATTTTCATTCTAAACAATGAAAAATCATCCTTAAGAAAATTTGACCCCAAATCTGATGAAGGAGTATTCTTTGGCTATTCTAGTGTTGGGAAATCCTTTAGGGTGTTTAATAAGAGGACTTTGGTGGTGGAGGAGACAACTCATGTGGTGTTTGATGAATCTGATCCTAAGGAGACTAGAGTTGAGGAAGAAGAAGATGTAGGAGAGATTACCCAAGGAGTTGAAAATGTAAATCTTGAGGAAAGGGTAGAACTTGAAAACACTTTGCCTAGAGATTGGAGATTTGCTTCGAGTCATGCTAAAGAACTGATCTTATGAGAGACCCTTCTGAAGGTGATAGAATTAGGCATGGACTTAGGAAGGAAGTAAACCATTCTTCCTTTATCTCAATGACTGAACTCACCAACATCAATCAAGCCCTTTCTGATGAGTTTTGGATCTTAGCTATGCAAGAGGAATTGAATCAATTTGTAAGGAATGATATTTGGGAGTTAGTAAAAAGACCTAGGAATCAAAATGTAGTGGGAACCAAGTGGATCTTTAAGAATAAGATGAATGATTCTGGTGTGGTGGTTAGGAATAAGGTAAGATTGGTGGCTAAGGGGTACAATCAAATTGAAGGGATTGATTTTGAGGAGATCTTGACCCCTGTAGCTAGTTTGGAAGCCATTAGGGTGCTACTAGCCTTTGCCTGTTATAAGGGATTTAAGCTGTTTCAAATGGATGTCAAGAGTGCCTTTTTAAATAGGATAATAAAAGAGGACATCTTTATAGAGCAACCCCCAGGTTTTGAGAGTTTCCAATATTCAAATCATGTCTATAAATTAAAAAAGGCATTATATGGATTGAAACAGGCACCCAGAGCTTGGTATGAGAGGCTTAGCACATTCCTACTAGAAAGAGAGTTTGTTAAGGAAAGCATAGACACCACCATTTTCCTTAGGAAAGTAGAAGATGATATACTCATTGTCCATATCTATGTTGATGATATACTTTTTGGATCTTCTGATAAAAATTTATGTGATGATTTTTCTAAGATAATGAGTAAGGAGTTTGAAATGAGTATGATGAAAGAATTGTCCTACTTTTTAGGATTTTATATAAGGCAAATGGATGATGGAACTTTTCTGAATCAATCGAAATACACTAAGAACATCTTGATGAAATATGAAATGGAAAAAGCTAAGCCAATCAATACTCCCTTGAGTTCCGTTGTTTAGTTAGATAAGGATTCAAATGGAAAATCTATTGATCAAAAGAAGTTTAGGGGAATAATTGGATCACTGCTTTACATGACTGCTACCCGACCTACTATAATGTTTAGTGTTTGTCTTTGTGCTAGGTTTCAAGCTGATCCTAAAGAGTCCCACCTGACTGATGTTAAGAGAATCCTTAGATATCTCTTAAGGACCCCAAACCTAGGAATCTGGTATCCTAGGCACAACACTTCTTTTGAGATTATTAGATATTTTGATTCTGATTTTGTAGGGTGTAGGGTGGATAGAAAGAGCACTTTAGGAACTTGCCAATTCATAGGATAGTCTTTAGTCTCCTGGTCTAGTAGAAAATAGAACTAAGTTATACTTTTCACTGTTAAAGTTGAGTACATTGCCTTAGAAAGTTTTGTGGCCCAAGTCTTTTGGTTGAAGCAACAAGTTTTGGATTTAGGATTACTAGTTGGCATAATTTCAGTTCTATGTGATAATACTAGTGCCATCTGTATTTCTGAGAATCTCATCCAACATTCTAGAGCCAAACACATTGATATAAGACATCACTTCATTAGGGACCATGTTATAAAAGGGGACATTGAGCTATATCATGTAGCAACAAAAAATCAACTAGCTGACATCTTTACTAAACCACTGGCCTTTGACTCATTCAGCATTTTGAGGACCAGATTGGGTGTGATTGACATGAATGCATGAATCTGATGATTACTGACTTCTGATGTTTTTCTATTTTCTTCATTTTGCTTTTAGTTTTTATTTATTTTTAGTGTCCGTTTTACTTTAGAATTTTTCTTTTCCTGCTAATTTTAGTTTTTTGATTTACTTATCAGATTTGATTATTTTCTGTTGATTTTCATGTGCTCATTTTCATTTGCTGATTTTTGCATGTCTGTTTTTCTTCCTTCTTATTTTATTTACTGATTACTCACTTCAAAAATCAGATCACTGCTCACTACTGCTGATAAATTGGATTTCGGACTAAGAGTTTTGCCTTATTTTTGTTTAAAAGCTTGTAAGCAGTGATTGACTCCTCTAGATCTGTTAAAGGGAAGAAACGTTGATGATTGTTTCTCTTCCTCTAACTCTTTTAATGGTGTATTATTTCTTTAAGATAAAAATCTTCTTCAAAATTAAAAAAGTTGGTTTTTGAAATAGAGATATATTTTATCTTTCTATAATAATCTACCTCATATGAATAGTATTTTCAAAGCTTTGAATCATTATTATGTTTTTCTTAATCAAGTGATTACACTTATCATATGATGTCTAGTTTTTATTTTGTGAATTCCTCTTCCTTACTGTAGAGAGTGAGTTTTGTTACCTCTTATGTCTAGAAGGTAATTTTACAGCTGAGATTCTTTAATGATTATGAAAGGAAGCAAACTTACAAAAGATGCACAGTGTGCCAAACAAATTAAAAAAGAGGCATAAAATGAGCCCAAAGTTGAAAAGATGCGAAATGTCACCAAACTGAAAGATACACAAAGTGTATCAAAAATTAAAAGATGTGCAAAGCACCAAACAAATTGAAAAATAGGCATAAATGAGCCCACAAAGAAATAAACTTTCTTCCCTTTCAGATCTTTAAATATCTTAGAAAAATCCATGCGCACTTAATACTTTCAAAAGCTTGAGATGAAAAATCATGATTTCTGATTCCTTGCTTTGTAATACTATTTTATCAGATATTTTTCTGGAACGAGACTTGAAAGGATCTCTTTTCGAATCTTTTTTTTTTCTTCTGAATTAGACTTTTATTTGAAAGGAATTTGAACCTGTAAGGTGTCCAAGGTAAGAGTTACGACAGTGGATTTTCTAACTTTTCTGGATTTCAGTGTTGTCGATTTTTTTCTTATTAGCTTTTGAATTAAAAATCTGGGAAAATTCTATTTTACTGGAGCTTATCTCAAAAAAAAAATGCCTATTGATTTCATCCTTTTGATGTTCTCTTATGTTCGACTTGTACTGGTTTTAAATATTTCTATATGTTGTTTTCCCTTTTTGATATGTCAAAAGGGGGAGTAGTAGTTCTTATGTTTAAGGTTAGTTCAATGTTCTTATATTATTCACCTGTTATTTAATTACTATTTTTGAAATTATTAACAAATGCTTATCATTATCAAAAAGGGGAAGATTGTTGCGAATCTGATTTCAAGGACTATGATTTTAATGATAGCAAACATTTCTGTTTCTGGTTGCCTGTTTAATCTTTCAGGTCCGCTGGATCAATTGCAAGTTCAAGCCAACCCAAAATCGAGTTAGTCTATTTTGTAATTCAAGTCTAATATACTATTTTTATCTTTATTGAGTCAAATAAAATGTAATTGATCCCCTAGCTAAGTAACCTTACACACACACACACTCAGGGGGAGAGTTTTAGTGAATTAGAGTTTATGTTCATTTTTTGTTCTTATCATCCTGGATGATCTAGTGAAAATAAAAACCTTAATTAGGGCGACAAGTTAAGTCGCTCTGATTAAGCAGATCATCACGATATGCTCAAATCAGAAATTCTCAGCCGCTAGATTAAGTTAGGCAAGTTTTTTTATTTTTAGAGCTATGATTTGATCATCCCGGACGATACGTGTATCATCCTGGATGATCCTTTATAATCATGTCTAAATTAGTCTAAAAATTAAGGAAAGTAATTAATGTCTGATTGATATGATCATATCGTCCCGGACGATCGCAATATCGTATGGGATGATACATGCAAAATCCTGATCGTCCAGAGCAATTCAGCTGGCCGAACAGAACTATCCTCTGTACGATATGCCCAGTTTTAAACTAATCATACGGGATGATAGAAATATCATCTTAGACGATCAAGTCATTTTAAATCATACAACACATTTTATGCAGTGCGATCAGCATGATGCTTAGGATGATTTTGGCTGTTTTGAACTAATCGTACAGGATGATAGAAATATCATCCTGGATGATCAAGTCATTATGAGATTATATAGCATAAGTTTCCCTGGACGAATAAAACTATTCTCTGGATGAAATTCCTGATTTACACTAATCATCCCGGACAATCGCAGAATCGTACGAGACGATTTGAACGAACTTTTCTTCTAATCGTCCAAAGAAACCAGATTGTCCAGGCTGAAATATGAGTTTTTACACTGATCGTACAAGACGATCCGTCGATCATCCTGGATGATATTTGAAGACCAATTGAGATTTAGGATAATTTTTGAGCCCTCCTTTAAAAGATCTTTTTCTTCCAACAAGAAAAATCTTTTGCCACTTTCCTTTCCAAAGAAAACCTTGAGAGAGAGAGAGAGAGCTTGGGAGAGAGAGAGAGAGAGAGGATCTTATGAGGGGGAGTTTGTGAGGGATTCACAAAGGTTGCTCCAAGCAAGGATCTGAGTCGTCTTCTCTATTCTTCATCTCTTATCTTGTCAGTGTCTCTGTGGGAGGATAGTTTGCAAAAAGATCCGGGTTCTCTGCCTGGTTCAAGAGGAAGCGAAAAAAGTCCAAGTTCTCTGCTTGCTTCAGGAGGAAGCGAAAGGAGTCTAGGTTATCTGCCTGCTTCAAGAGGAAGCGAAAGGAGTTTAGGTTCTCTGCCTCACCGGGTTGGTGAAAAGGAGTTTTTGTGCAAGCTTCTCCACCTTGCTGTGGGAGCAGAAGGAGAGTCACTTAGTGTTAGTGCAATACCCAAAGGGGAGGCTTCAGGGAGTGGACGTAGGTCAACTTGACCGAACCACGACAAAATCTGGTGTATTCTTTCTGATTATTTTCTGCATTTACTTTTCTGTTGATGATTGTGTGATTGTGATTATTATTCTTTTATCGTTGAATATCTACACATCATCGTGTAACTGTAAAAGTTTTAAAATATTCAAAAAGATTTTTTAAATCGTTGTTTTGCTCTTGAATTTTTAAAACTACCAATTCACCCCCCCCCCCCCCTCTTGGTTAGCCTCGGGATTAGTTCATAAGGGCTTAACATCCCTATCAAACTTTCATAAATATTAGTACACGCAGAAAAATATATATAATAATAAATCATAGGAGAAAGCAAATATAGTCCAATATTATTTTTATTATCAAAACATAAATTTGGGCTCTCGAATTCCAACAAGTTATACTCAATTGAGAGATATATTCATTGATATTATAAATTAAGGTGAGCACCCCTTATGGCTTGAAGAGGTTGTATGGGTGAATTGACCAGCTTGGGCCACCCATAAATTCACTAAGAAGAAGAGAGCAAACTAATCATAATCAAGCATTCAGTTGTGGGGGTTTTGGAAGCACCCTCCATACTAGTGGTTCCATGCCTCACAAAGAGCATAGACGTTGACGGGTAAATGAATTATCTTATTATAAATATATGCTTATTGTATTAACAAAGTTTTCTTACAGAAAGAGGTACTTGGTAGAGAGCCTATTTTTTTAGAGCTATATACATTCACACATCAATGCCAAGAAGATCATATGTGGGTTGATAAAAATTTAAAGAAAGCTCATGTGAGTATTATATATTCTATAGTGTTCATGTATAAAATTTAAATCTAAATAGTTTTCATCTACTTCATTTCTTATAGGATGATTTTATATGAATTTTGGAGAGTTAGCCTTCTGCTGGTGAAGGGTAATCTTCAGGAAATTCACACTACTCTGAGTACCACACATGGTCATGTGCAATGGGAGGGTGGAAAAAGGGGAGAGTGTATAGGTTAGGCTCTAAGGAGTATGCATATGAGACAAACTCGTCTAGCTTAACATTATATGAGGATAGTGGAATTAAGGAGATCATAAGCCAAAGGGTGGCTACTCGCACCCATGAGATAGAGAAAATGAGATAAATATAAGCAAATATACTGATGTAATAATCTGAGACGCTGATGCAACAATCTAAGATGTTGGAGGAACTACGATCACACAGAAAACAAAATAAAAAGAAGAAGGTTCACCAGCTTGAGCCTGAGACTAACAAGAGTGAATACATTGAAGATGATTGAATTTTTTTACATTCATTACAAAATATTGTGAACTTTATGATTAATTTAACAATGATATTAAGATAATTGTAATTTAATTATTCATAAGATTTTTGTTTTGACCTACAATGCTTTATGGAATAGAATATTGGCCATTAAATGAGAAGAAAAATATTAAGTTAAGTGTTATAGAGATGAGGATGCTCAAGTGGATGAGTGGTTTTACTAGAGACAGGATACAAAATGAGCATATACGTGAAAAGGTTGGGGTAACTCCAATGGCAGATAAGATTAGAGAGAGTCACCTTAGATGGTTTGGTCACATAAAATGACAGCCTTCCGATGACCCGGTTAGGAGAGTAGGTGTATTAGATTTAACCTATGTTAAGAAAGGTAGAGGTAGACCTAAAAACACTGGGTTAGAAAATATTAGAAATGACCTTTCTTTATTAGATCTAAATGAGAATTTGACTCTTAACAAGACACAATGGAGAAAAAGGATTCATGTAGCAACCCTGCGTAATGGGATAAAGGCTTGATGTTGTTGTTGTTGTATAAGATTTATGTTTTGAATAGTTTCTTCTTTGTTATTATTAGCATACAATATTATTTTAGAGTTATATGAGTTTTTTATAATATGTTTGCATAATGTGTTGTGAATTGTAAATAATTTCCATTGCATTGAGGAAGGGATGGAATTCTTTTTATAAGTTGCCACAAGTTTTCGGCAAATTTTTGATAGAAAATTTGTTAGAAATCTTTCATACATGGATAACAACAGAGCTTCTGGTGGGAGACATATGGATTTTGGAAGAAAATTTTAATCAATTTCTGGAGAAATATTCAAGCAAAATTAATCAGCTGCCGGCATGATCTATTTGCAATGTATTTAGATATGTCGGTTAATTTGCATAATTCTGTTGGAAATTCATCAAAAATGTTTTCGGTGGATTTAATCTCATTGGAATATATTTTTTATTCATATTTTACTAGTGGAAAGTTTTTCATCAGAATTTCGCTGGAAAGCCCATTTTTTGTTGGACAATTGTTATTATGGGGGAAAATTTTGCCAAAAATTATCAATTTTCCTATAGTGAAGATGTTTCTTATGTTAAAAGGTATTCTCAAATTTTCTTTGGATTGGAATTACTTAGTTGTTTTTTAAAAAAAATAAATAAAAAACTACTATTTTAAAATTATTAAACATATCAAACAATCTTTAAAAATCTCAAATAATTAAGTGATATGTTTAAACATGCAATAGAACTACTAGTTATATTTTAGAAATTTTAAATTAAAACTTTAATTACTCTAGATTTTAAACTATAACTTTATGCCTTTGAAAACTCACTCGATGTCATGCATGATTCATTATGTAATAAGACATTTTTAGACATTTATTGTGAGCTCTTAAGTTATCCCATGGGTTTGTGATTTTTCTCAATTCATTGATGCATTAAATATTTAAAAACATAAATATGTATTTTTTTAATAAAAAATCAGAAGATAATTATATAAAAGCAGCTGTCCTAAATTTTACACAACTTAATGCAAATTTAGTTATAATTTAATGACATTTGGTTCATTGGTGAGCTCACAATAAAAATCTCATGAAAATATCTAAGAAACTTTTATTATATAACAGCTAGATGGACTACACAAAGTATGTCTTGATCAAAGTCATTAATTTCTAAATGAAAGTCATATGTTCATCATCCCAAAATTTGTGAATTCATACCTATTAATTTTCTCTCTCTTCACTTAACCAAAATGTGTGAATTCAATTGAAGAAGCTTTAGGACAATACCGGTTGTAATCGTACATGTTAAACTTGCTTCACAATCACCTCAAACTTCATGGAGACGAAACTATGAAAAGGTTCTATAGGGATCAAGGGATTTATTTACATTGCTAACTAAAGCCATGATAATCAATCCCTCACCTTTATGAGATAATGAAGAGAAGAACCCTTTCTTAAAGTTATGTGGGATTCCCTAGAGAAGTGGGTTGAGAAAATCTCCACAATGTATAAGTGGAACTTGCTCACTTTAGTAGGTTAAGGTTTGGGAATTTTTGTGAATGGCTTAGGGCATTTGTAGAAGCTCACTAGAGTTGAAGAGAGAGGGCCTTGGCAATTACTAGTTGTCTCTATTTATAGTCCCATGGTTAAACCTTAAGCGTTAGTTTTTATGGTGATTTAACCTCCTAACATGCCACCTACCATGAAATTATTAAGTGGAAGATTAGAGTAATGTCAGGAAAGGGTTTAGTATAGTACTTGAAGTTTTGTGTTGGAGAATTCCCATTGGCAAATTCTAGTAGTTCTAATCCTTAATTAATCAATCATAACTATGTGGCTTTAACATGGATTGGGATTGTTAGGGATATTAGTTCATGGTTTTGGCTAACTAATAAAATTCATTATCTAACTAAATTGGTTATTTATTAGGTTAAAATCTTAAATTTATAATAGTTTACATGGGTCATGTTGACCCATTTGATGACATAGACCAAATCTATGGGATCAAATGGGTAGGCTTGGTTAGGATTAGCAAATTTGACAATTTGAGAATAGTAGGTTTCCTTATGGGGTCAAATTGAACCCATTTAACTAGTGATCAAACCCATGATCAAACTTGGTTGACCTTGGTTGGCTATGTTAAGGTGTTAAATCCCAAAAGCCTGAAGAGTTTAGTAATGTTTTGATTATTACAAATGTTATTGGTTATGTTGTTTTTAAGCAGATGAATTTGTTTGTCTAGGCCTTCTAGTTAAGCTAACCTTTCATGTAGACCCAGGGATGAAGGTCAAATGGTATTGGAAATAAAACTTGGATGGTAGTTATATAGGTGCACTCAGCCTAAATTGAAGTAGTGAAGCCATCAAGAAAAAGAAGACTACCAATGAGTAAAATTCTTATTTTTTTTTGTGAGTCATCTTGTGTGTGATAGATATATGATTTATGAAATAACCAAACACACACACACGAGAGATAAATTCATTTTATATTTTACTGAAAATTAAAAAGTTAGTAGCTAAGTAAAATAACTTAACTAATAGCAAAATGTATTGTGTAACTTCCATTGTACTGTATGATATACATGAAATTATTATAAATTTTGAAAAAAAATAAGTCGTGTTATGAGAAAAATTGTTCTTTACAAAGCTTAGAGAGATCATTATGTGAGGTAATACTGTTAATTGTTCTCAAATTATTTCCTCTTATTCCTCTAATTTAAGAGTCCAAAGCTCTTAAGTTAAGAGCTTCTTGAGATTTGTTTGTAAAGATAATGGAGATATTGTATAGCTCTTTATACTATGTGGATCTAGCCTATGAATATAGGGTTAGTTTACTTTTCAAGGAGGAAAGTTATGTTAAAGGTTTCTCTATTACCCTTGAAGGGGAGAGGCATATTTACCTTATTAGAATCAAAATAAGAGAGATAGAGAAAGTGATATAAATGGTTTCTTCATTACCCTTCGCCTTCTTATTGATTGAGAGGTGCACACATCCACTTATCTTTGGATTCTTTTATTTCTAATCTATTATGAAGCTAAGTAGATGGACAGTAGAATAAGAGGATATATATTTATACTCAAAATTATCATTACCTTGGCATCAAAAGACTTAGGCAGGCATCTCAAAGTTTTATTTACTTTCTTATTATTTAAATATTCTCTTCGCAAAGCATGTTAAGACATAATAACTTTTGTGAAGCAAACATTCATTTCAGATATGCTTTCATTTGACTGTATATGAAATAGTTCATAGTCATGCAATATTATGATTCTGAGGGATTTCTTCACTTCATTAGCACCTTCATAAGTAATATATAATCTATCTTAAATTTTCTTACTATATTTGCACATAGAAACATGCACGTAATTTTTTAACACACAAAAGAAGCAATTTAAATATTTAGAATTTAATTATGTAAGTTCAATTTTATCAACTATCCACTCATTAAATTCTTTCCATTCTCTAATCTTAATAATGGAGTATATCTTACTTGAACCAAATTCCACATTCTACATAATGGATTACATAAAAGGAATATTATCAAAAAGCGGTGGTTGAGTAATGGAGTACCCTTCCAAGGTATTCTTGTTTTCTATTTATGCCATAAACAAAACAAACTTGAGGTGATTGAACATATTTCATATAAGAATTGATTTTTTTTTTATTTAATAAGAATAAGCCAAAAATATGAAATAAGATAACAACTAATCTAATACTTTTTTTAAAATTAAAACAAAAATATAATTCAACACTAAATATGAAAGCAACTACATAAATAAAATTTTAAATAAATACATTTCTTTTTAATTTTAAATCAAAGATGAGATTAATAAGTACAAAATCATTTTTCATATTCATCACATCATAAGAGAATAACAGAGCATAGCTAAATGTAAGTAATGTAACAAAGTGACAAAAGGAAAAAAGATGCAAACTAAATTTATTATGGTTCGGCCTACCAACCTATGTCCACTCCTCAAGTCCTCTACTTGGGAATTCTAGTGAGCTCTCTCCTTTTGCTCCTTGTAAGGAGGAGAAGCCTCTCTCCTTAATAGAGTAATGGATAAACCCCTACCTCTTCTCTTCCTTTAAGATCTTGGCTACCTTAGGTTACTAGTTAGTCTTCATAGTACATGAAAAAAAAAATGAGATCAATAGATCATTTATATTTAATATATAATTATTCTTTAATTAAAATTTTGGAATTTTAAATTATAGGATTAAGGACATGATTAGGGGAAAAACCTATGGTGTAAAGCTATGATAAAATTTTATCTTTTTAATGGTGGAAGATGATGAGTTAAGAAAGGTAACAAAGAAAAATATTCTTCTCGAAAGTTCTCACACAATAGTGGCATTTTTTATCAAAAATCATGTTTTGATGGTTAATTGAAAGGTATTTATACTAAGGGGATTATATTAAAACACTTAAATTAATGTTATAAGAATTATAGTTATATTGTATAGTACGATACCAGTATCATGCAATATGATTAGTTCATTAAGGTGATTCTAGAGAAAAATTTATCTCTGTTTAAAAAAAATGTACGATTTGGTAAATATAGTATGATTAGTTCATTCAAATGATTTTTTAAAAATAATCGCTTTTTGATTGGCCTATATGATATGGATTGTATAGTGTTGTATTTTTCCTAGAGTTGATTTTTAATTTGCTCCAAGATATGTTGGTCTTAATTAGGATAACTACTTGCATTATTGTATAGTATGATATGTATCATACAATACGATTAGTTTAATTTTTGAATTTACCTAATTAAGAAAAGGAGCATATGGCAGTTATAAAATTTCCATATTATTGATCATCTTAAATGATATGCATCATATAGTATAATTAGTTTAATATTCTTAATTATGAATTTTTTTGTAATCGATACTACAAGATCTTATAAAAATACTAAAAAAATGCCATACACATCATATAGTATGATTACATCATTTTACAATATGATCTATAAGATAAAGTTTTTTTTATTAACTATTTTACATAGTTTTCAAAATTAGTATATTTTAATTATATTCTCATGTGTGTGTGTGCTTGGTTGTTTCATATTAATCATCTATTTAGCACATTCAAAATGACATTACTCCAAAATAACATTATAAATTTTGGATTGGTAATCTTCTTTACTCTTGATGGATTTAGATCTTGTATAAATGCTTCCTTCTTGAGCTGGCATTTAGTGTACCTTCTTTAATAATTAATTAGCAACATTTTTTTATGTCCAGTCTTATATTAGCCTTCTTTAAATGTATACTTGCAATTGTTGGTATAACTAGAATGCCTACACACATAAAATCAATAGCCAAAAATTAACAAAACTAATAATATTTGTGATCACCAAAACCTTAGATAAGCTTTTAGGTTCATTGGGTTTAACACATGAAAATTTACTTAGTCCAAGGATAGGACCATTGGCGCCCCTTTTGACCTATTTGACCCATATGAGCTCAAATAGGTCATGCCATATTTAAATGTCCAATTAACTCAAATTAATGGACATAGAAGTTCTTGGGACAATTTTAAACATAATCCAAATTTGTTCAAATCAATTTCACCAATGGTTTAACCATCAAATTTCTTATAAAGAAGACATGAACTTCTCAAAGGGATTTATCCAAACTTACTCACCAAAATAATATAAAACCTTAAGAGTGATTATAGATGAGGATAATGGGTATGAAAGTCTACTTGAGCTGAACTAAGTTTGACCCCTCCTAGGGGGTTAATTGGTCAAAATGGGTCAACTTACCCCATGAGAAACCAAATAGGGACACATCCTTTCCAAAGGTGTTTGACCTAATCTTATGGCTAAATTAAGTCAAATATTAGAAAATGGATCTATTTAGGGATGTTATGAACATAAATCTAAGGTGGCTCAACCCATTTGACACCAAAATGGTGATTTTGGTAAATGCATCAAATTACCCAATTAGGACCTAATGGGGCTAACCTAACTGTATGTCATCCAAAATGATAAAATCTAAGGACTTAATCTTACATTTGATGGCCAACCAGGCTAAGCTAAATTACCCACTAGTTTTAATAATGGTTAACTTACTAAATCCTACTTAACCATTGTTAAAATAATGGATTAAAGAGAATAAATACTAGTGCACTTATTCAATCGCATTTTTTCATTTGATGTTCAAAAGTACTTAATTATTCTACTTCTCTAGCAACTCCCCAACCCTTTAATTAATTTAGTATGTTTTGGTGGCAAATAAAAAGCACCTAAGGCCATGGAAACTCTAAGGCCAAGCTTCTCCATTGGGCTCTATAAGGTCCCGACCACCCCATGGGTACGAGAGGATTTTTATAGCTTTGCTAAGCCCATAACAACTAGTTCCACTAAATAACCCACTTTCATGGCAATTGAAAAGTTTATCAAACCTCTGATATGAGCAGAGATTTTGGGCTTTCAATGATCCGTTAATCCAGTAAGTATTTAAGAGGGTTTCTTTTCCTCACATGGAGAAGGTGAGGGATCAATTTCAATAAGTTGTGTAACTCACGTATATATGAAAACCTAATCTTAGATAATTTTAAAGAGGTATGGTCTATGGGGTAATCAGTGTCACACTCTAGAATCAAAATTTGGAAGAATTATTTCTTTATTTCTATCCAGTTAATCACATTTAACTTGAGCTTACAAATTCATATAAATGGCATAAAGAAATGCATTTCTATTCATCAATATGTACTATAATTATAAGCCCAAAATATTATGTATATAATAGCCATGATTCATGTTACAAATTTGGATTCAAAAATTTTGATTTTGATGATAATAAATATTTCTTGTTTGAGTGCCTAACCTTTCAGGTTCACAAGATCAATTATAATTCAAGCCAGCTCAAGATCGAGTCAGTCTATTTTTATTTCAAAGTCAATATAATTTTTCACCTTTCTTGAGTCAGATGTAGTGTAATGGATCCCCAAGCTAAGTAACCTTGCACATACACACTCAGAGGAAGAATTTTAGTGAGTTAGAGTTTCTGTTTTAATTTTATTCATATCGTCCTAGATAATAGTTATATTTTCCTAGATGATCCATTGAAAATAAAAACCCTAATTAGGGCAGCCATGTTAAGTCGATCTGATTAAGCAGATCATCCTAGATGATACTCCCATCATATAGGATGATATGCTCAAATCAAAAAATCTCAGCCGCTAGATTAAGTTAGGCAAGTTTTTATTTTTGGTATTTTGGTCTAATCGTCTCGGATGATACGTGTATCATCTAGGATGATTCATTACAATCATGCTTAAATTAGTTAGGTGATTAAGAAAAGTAATTAAGGATTGATTAATTTGATTATATTATCTTGGAAGATCGCAAGATCATCCTGGATGATCAATTAGAAATCCTCATTGTCTAGTTATCTCACCTAAATGACCTGAACTATCTGCCGGATGATACTGTCATTCTTGAATTAATCATACAGGATGATAAATATATTATCTTGGATGATCAGGTCATTTTGAAATTGTCCAGCACATTTGCCCTGGATGACTTAAATTATGGGCCAGATGATATTGATCATTTTTGAACTAATTGTATAGAATGATATACATATCATCCTGGATGATCAAGTCATTTTCTTTAGATCATCCAGAATTTTCTCCTGGATGTCCCGAACTGTCTGCTGGAGGATATTCCTAATTTACACTAATCGGCCAGGACGATCACAGAATAATCCCAGATGATCTCAGAATCATCCCGGATGATCTGAATAAACCATGTCTTCTAATCGTCCAGAGGAACCAAATCATCCAGGCCAGAAGGTGATGATTTACACTGATCATATAGGACGATCGAAGGATTGTCTTGGATGATCTTTGATGACAAGTTGAAATTTAGGATAATTTTTGAACCCTTCTATTTAAGGTCTCTTTCTTACTACTGTTGAGATCTTTTGTTGTTGTCCTCACCTGAGAGATTCTTGAGAGGGAGAGGGAGAGCTTGGGAGAGAGAGAGGATCTTGTGAGGAGGAGTTTGTGAAGTGTTCATAGAGATTACTCCAAGAAAGTATTTGAGTCATCGTCTCCAGTCGTCGTCCCTTATCCCTTGGTATCTCTGTGGGAAGGATCGTCTGTAAGAAGATCATGGTTCTCTGCCTACTTTAGGAGGAAGCAAAAGGAGGTAAGGTTCTCTGCCTGCTTCAGGAGGAAGCAAAAATAGTCTGGGTTCTCTACCTCACCAAGTTAGTGAAAAGGAGTTTTGTAAAGGCTTCTCAACCTTACTGTGGGAGCAAAAGGAGATTCACTGAGTTTTAGTGCAATACCTAGAGGGGAGGCTCTAGGGAGTGGATGTAGGTCAAATTGATCGAACCACTATAAAATCTGTTATGTTCGTTCTTTTACTATTCTATTTTTTAATTTTTGCGCTTTACTTTTCTGTGGATGATCGTCTGGTAAAGCTTTTATTCTATTTGATTAAACATCTCCACATCAACATGTTTTTGTAATTATTTTAAAACATCCAAAAAGGTTTTTAAAATCTATTTTGCTTAAAAATTTTTAAAATAACTAATTAACCCCCCCCCCCCCCCCGCCCTCTTGGTTAGCCTTAGGCTAGTTCGCAAGGGCTTAATATCCCTAATGAAGTTTCAATGGTATCAGAGCGGGATTCATAAAATTAAGTTTTTAAATTTTTTTTGAATTTGATCCATGGCCAACTTTAGTAATAAAAACACAATGAAAGGGTATTCCATTACTCGTCCATCTTTATTTGATAACATACCTTTTGATTTCTAGAAAACTTGCATGTCCACCTTTTTATAATCGATCGATTATCGCATGTGGATGCTTGTTAAAGATGGTTATGATGCACCGTTTAGACTTTTTAATGGTGTTAAAAAAACTTCCTTTTACTGAATGGATTCATGATGATAGAGACTTAGCGTAACTAAATGCAAAATGCTTAAACTATTTTTTCTGTGCATTTAAATTTAAAGATTACATGTGTGTGTCAACTTGTACCACTAGTAATGAAATCTGGAATAAATTATGTATCACTTTTGAGGGCATAACTGAAGTTAAACAGTATAGATTGAATATCTTGCTTCATGACTATGAACTCTTTCACATGAAACCTAGTGAGTCAATATCTGAAATGTATAATAGGTTCACACAAATTGTCACCTTTCTGCATGCCTTAGGAAGAGAACTCACTAACTATGAAAAAGTTAACAAAATCTTGAGATGTTTGCCCTCTTCCTATGATGCCAAGATAACTGTGATTACTGAATCCAAAGATTTGAACACTTATTCTATTGATAACTTACTTGGATCACTCATTACTTATGAGCAAGGAGTGAACCAAAGATAACTTGATGTAGGAGAGAAGAAGAAGGAGAAAACTGTGGCGCTGAAGGTGAATGATACGGATACTGATACTTTCGGGTTTGAAAGTAATGATGTTGCCTTAATCACTAGGCAATTCAAAAGCTTCTAAGGAAGAAACACAAGAACTATCAGAAATGGAACAAAGGTAAGTCTAGCAAAAATTTTAAAGGTTCTTCTGATACAGTTTGCTTTGAATGTAGGAAGCCAGGACATATAAAAGCTTATTGTCCTACACTTAAGGCTCACCCAAGAAAGGAGAAGAGTGAGGAGAAACCCAAGCTCATGAAGGACAAGAAGCAGATTTAAAAGGCTTTCCGGGCGGATTCTACATCTAACTCCTCTGAGACTGAAGCTGAAGAGGATACTACAAATTTATGTCTGATGGCAAATGAACATCTTGGTCAGTCTGATCAAGAAGAGGTAAGTGAACTAACATATGATTAATTACTTAATATTTTTGAGAAAATACATTCATCATATAGGAAACTTAAGAAAATGCATACTAGTCTAAAATTGGAATTCTTAAACTTACAAAAAGAACATGAAGTTTTGCTTAAGGATCATTCTACACTTGATAGCAATCACATGTCTTTGCTTGATGAATTTGATGAGTTAAATAAAAAGCATTCTGAATTGATTATTGAGTATGATTCATTGAAAATATTACATGCTGATTTAGAAAAACTATTTAAAGAACTAGACACCATGGCATGAGATTTAGATAATAGTGAGCATGCATTGAAACTAGAAATTACAAGTCTTAAAAAAGAAAATAAATTTTTAAGTACAAAAATTAGTGCATTTGATAATAACAAAATACCTCCTATATTTGCACAATTTTATAAACCTCCATCACTTGAAGAATTTCATTCAAAATCATCAAAGCCTACATCATCCAAACCTAGGAAGAGGCACTATCACCCACGTAGATTAGTTAATCCTTTTCTTGATGTTAGATGTTTCTCCTGTGGCATGCTAGGACATATCTCTCACACCTGCACTGTTCACCATAGTACATATTGGGTGTGGAGGCCTAAATTGTATGATTCACAGCATAACACACATGCATTACATTCTTCTTTCCATAAGAAAGAACCCAAACTTATTTGGGTTCCTAAATCTGATGGTTGATAATTTTGTAGGGATGCTCTCACACAAGACCTCATGAGAATATGTGGTACCTGGATAGCAGATGCTCAAGGCATATGACTGGAGATGCAAATCAATTCATTTTGTTGGAGGTCAGGGCTGGAGGTAAGGTCACTCTTAGAGACAATAACACCAAGAAAGTGGAGTGCGCAGGTATAATCGAAAACTCTAAGAACCATTTAATTAAAAATATTTTGCTTATAGATGGACTGAAACATAACTTGCTTAGCATTAGTCAACTCTGTGATAAAAGATTCAGCATAAAGTTTCTAGCAAACACTTGTATTATCAGCTTAAATAATAATACTATTTTACAGGGCAAGAAGATCAACAATATTTATATGCTTGATTTAAATAATAGTGAGTGTGCTACATCATTTTGCTTGAAAACTGTTGTTGATGAGTCTTGGCTATGGCACAGGAGGTTATGTCATGCCAGCATGAAAACTCTTAGAAAAGTAACCCAAAAAAGACTAAGTTAGAGGTATCCCTAAGCTTAAGTTCACTAAGGACCACATGTGTGATGCCTGTCAACTAGGCCAGCAAGTCTAATCCTTTTTCCACTCCATTAAGGACATGAGAACCTCTAGACCATTAGAAGTCCCTCACATGAATTTTTTTGGACCCATTAGCACTGCTAGCAAAGGGGGAAAATCTATGGTTTTGTGATTATCGATGACTACTCGAGATTCACTTGGATTAGATTTCTATCACATAAAATTGAGTAATTTGATGAATTTAAATCTTTCTCCACTTGGATTCAGAAGAAGTTAGGTTGTGAGATCTTGACCATCCATAGTGATCATGGTGAAGAGTTTGAAAATATGATATTTGAAACTTTCTATGAGGAGCAAGGGATTAGCTACAACTTTCAGCTCCTAGGACCCCTCAGTAGAACTGGGTAGCTGAATGGAAGAATAGGACCTTAGTGTAAGCCGCTAGAGCCATGCTTACTCAGTATTCACTTTTAAAGTACTTTTAGACAGAAGCGGTGAACACAGCCTATTATGTGTTGAATAGGGTGAATTTTAGATCCAAACTGAATAAGACACCCTATGAGATTATTAAGGGTAGAACTCCAAACCTGTCCCACCTCCATGTCTTTTATTGTAAGGTCTTCATTCTTAAAAATGTAAAATCATCCTTAGAAAAATTTGACCCAAAATCTAATGAATGAGTGTTCTTAGGATATTCAAGTGTGGGGAAATCCTTTAGCGTGTTTAACAAGAGGACATTGATGGTGGAAGAGACTACACATGTAGTATTTAATGAATCTGATCCTAAGGAGTTTAGAGCTGAGAAAGAAGAGGAAATAGGAGAGATTACCCAAGGAGTAAAAAATACAAATCTGGAGGAAAGGATAAAACCTCAAAAAATATCACCTAGAGATTAGAGATATTCTTCGATTCATACTAAAGAACTGATCTTAGGAGACCCTTCTAAATGTGTTAGAACTAGGCATGAACTTAGGAAGGAAGTAAACTATTCTACCTTTATCTCAATGACTGAACCCACCAATATCAATTAAGACCTTTCTGATGAATTTTGGATCTTAGCTATGTAAGAAGAATTTAACTAATTTGTGAGGAATAATATTTGAGAGTTAGTAGAAAGACCTAAGAATCAAAGTGTAGTGGGAACCAAATGGATCTTTAAGAATAAAATGAATTATTCTGGTGTAGTGGTTAGAAATAAGACAAGATTGGTGGCTAAGAGGTATAACTAAATAGAAGGGATTGATTTAGTGGAGACCTTTTCCCCTATGGTTAGATTGGAAGCCATTAGAGTGCTACTAGCCTTTGCTTGTTATAAGGGATTTAAGCTTTTTCAAATGGATGTCAAGAGTGCCTTTTTAGATGGGGTAATAAAAGAAAATATCTTTGTATAGCAACCCCCAGGTTTTGAGAGTTCCCAATATCCAAATCATGTTTACAAATTAAAAAAGGCCTTATATGGATTGAAATAGGCACCCAGAGCTTAGCATGAGAGGCTTAGCATATTCCTACTAGAAAGAGAGTTTGTTAAGGGGAGCGTAGACACCACCCTTTTTTTGAGAAAAGTAGGAGATGATTTACTCATTGTCCAGATCTATGTTGATGTTATACTTTTTAGATCTTCTGATAAATATTTATGTGATGATTTTTCTAAGATAATAAATAAAGAGTTTGAGATGAGTATGATGGGAGAATTATTATACTTTTTAGGGTTTAGCATAAGGCAAATGGATGATGGTACCTTTCTTAATCAATCAAAATACACTAAGGACATCTTAAAGAAATATGAAATGGATAAAGTCAAACCAATCAACACTCCCATGAGTTCCAGTATTCAGTTAGATAAGGATTTAAATGGACACTTCTTTACCTGACTGCTAGTAAACCTGATATCATGTTTAGTGTTTATCTTTGTGCTAGATTTCAAGCTGATCCTAAAGAATTCCACCTGATTGCTGTTAAGAGAATCCTTATATATCTCTTAGAGACCCAAAACTTAAGAATCTGGTATCCTAGGCACAACACCTCTTTTGAAATTATTAGATATTTTGATTCTGATTTTGTAGGGCATAGGATGGATAGAAAGAGCACTTTTAGAACTTGCCAATTCATAGGACAGTCTTTAATCTTCTGGTCTAGTATAAAATAAAACTCTGTTGCACTTTCCACTGCTGAAGCTGAGTACATTGCCTTAGGAAGTTGTGTGGCCCAAGTCCTTTGGTTGAAGCAACAAATTTTGGATTTAGGATTACCTGTTGGCATAATTTCAGTTCTATGTGATAACACCAGTGCCATCTGCATATCTAAAAATCTCATCCAACATTCAAGAACCAAATACATTGACATAAGGCATCACTTCATTAGAGACCATGTTACCAAAGGGGACATTGAGCTGCATCATGTAGAAATTAAAAACTAACTGGCTAACATCTTTACTAAACCACTGACCTTTGATACATTAAGCATTTTAAGGGTCAGATTGGGTGTGATTAATATAAATGCATGAATTTGATGATTACTAGTTTCAGAAGTTTCTATTTTTTTAGTTTT
This sequence comes from Dendrobium chrysotoxum, assembly GCA_019925795.1. NCBI lineage: Eukaryota > Viridiplantae > Streptophyta > Magnoliopsida > Asparagales > Orchidaceae > Dendrobium > Dendrobium chrysotoxum. The sequence continues at coordinate 46,289,001 of CM034297.1, read as the reverse complement.
TCTTTGTTTTTATTTGATTTGATTATCTATTTTCTTTTTTATTTTTATTCTATGCTAATTTTCTTTTGTTGTTATTGTTTACCCTATGGGATTATTTCTTTTTATGTGCTTTCCTATTGTTGTTGATTCACTATTTATTTTCTTCAGAATCAGATCACTGCTCACTACTGCTGACAACCTTGATTTCTAAGTGAGAGTTTTTGCCTTGTTTTTATTTAGAAGCTTATAACTAATGATTGGCCTCTCTAAAATAGTTAAAGGGAAGAAATATTGATGATTATTTCTCTTCCTCTAACTCCTTTAATGGTGTATTATTCCTTTTGGAAAAATTTTTTTTTCGAAATTTAAAAGTTGGACTTCGAAATAACGATCCATTTTATCTTCCTACAAAAATCTGTCTCATATGAGTAGTGTTCCAAATCATTGAATCACTTTCATGTTTTTTAAATCGAGTGATTGCATTTATCATGTGAGAATGGTTCTATTTTGTGGTTTACTTTTACTTATCTAAGAGAGTGAATTTTTTCTTCTCTTATATCTAGAAGATAATATCACAACTGAGAGTCTTTTAGAGATTTTAAAAGAAAGGAAGCTTGCAAAAGATGCGTAAAATGCTCCAATTAACAGAAAATAAAAGAGGCATAAAATGAGCCCAACTGAAAAGATGTGCAATGTTTACCAGTAAAATTGAAAAGATATACAAAGTGAATCAAAATCAAAAGATGCGTAAAGTGCACCAAATAATTGAAAAAGAGGCACAAAATAAGCCCACAAAAAAATAAGCTTCCTCCTCTTTCAAATCTTTAACAAATCTTAGAAGGATTTATATATCCTTAAAATATTCAAACACTTGAGATTGAAAATTATGATTGCTGGTTCTTTAATTTGCAATACTATTTTATCAAATATTTTTCTGGAACGATCTTTGAAAGGTTCACTTTTCTTGTCTAATTTCTTTTCTTCTAAATTAGATTTTTGTTTGAAGGAAATTTGAACCTGTAAGGTGTCCGAGGTAGGAGTTACGAAAATTGATTTTCCAACTTTTCAAGATTTCAGCATTATCAATTTTCTTCTTATTGGCTTTTGAATTAAAAATTAAGAAAAAATTCTGATTTATTGTAGCAGTTTGACTAAAAAAAAATTGTGTTGTTTCCTCGTTTATCTTTCTTTTTCTTTTTCTATGATTTGATTTTAATTTTTTTTTATTTTTGGGCCCCCAGATTATTCCTTTCTATCCTTCATCTTTTTTTATTTTTTGGTCACGTCATCCTGGATGATCCCCATATCATCCTGGATGATATGATCAAATCATCCCCATCATGAACTAGCGGCTGATCTGAACCAATTATTGGTGATCATCCTGGATGATACACCTCATCACCCTGGATAATCCGCGTGGTAGAAGTTGGATGATTTGAATTCAGCCCATTCGATTCATTTATTATATATCATCCTGGATGATCCACCTAATCATCTTGGATGATCCCTTTAGTCAAAAGTCATCCAACCTGACTCCTCATGATGATTGCCTATGTCTAATCATCCTGGATAATATCTAATCATCATGGACAATCCGATCACCTTTTTGATCAATCATTCTAGATACAATTATTGCTACCTGTCATCCTGGATGATCCCTCGATCGTCCTGGACGATATGGCTGATTTCCATTTAAATAGCTGATTTCAGCCATTGTTTCACCAATCTTCCTTCTCCTCTCATTCAATCCTCCTCTTATGGCTGGTGGCAAGAGATCTAGGCAGTAGGGAGCTAGTTCCTCCAAGGGGAGTGTCGATCCCCGCTTCCCTGATGCAACCGATCAGGCTGCATTCCAACGATATCTCGATGTGGGGATTACTTAGTCCAAAATTGTGAATCCACGCATCCTAACCTATCCGGTACTGGACCTTTTTTCTCACACATCCCTCACCTTCATTTTGACACTTATTTTTATGTTTAGCACTGAACTTCTTCATATTTTCTTTATGAACCTTCATATTGATTCTGCCTATACCTCCCTTCACTCTTATGTTAACAGACGCCACGTAGAGTTAACCACTCAAGACTTTCATGACCTTTTCCAACTTTGTATCACTGGCAATAAACTTCATCTTCTATCCTCTAACCCTGACTTTAACTAGAGTGTCGCCAACCATTTTCTTAGAAACACTAATGCCTCATACCACAACAACGCTTGCTCTTCCTTAGTTAGGGATGCTAGGATAATCCAGCATGTCCTTCGCTCCTCTATCATTCCAAAGGTTGGGGACCACATCAACATTACCCCATTGCTCTCAATAAATACCTATTATATCCTGACCCATCGTGACTTCAATGCAATTGATCTCCTATTTCGCTACATTGAACACCTAACTAACATTAGGGATCCGGGCCACAGGAGACGTCCCAACCTAGCCTTAGGACACCTCATTGCCTATGCTCTTGAAATAAAATACAATCTTTAATATCCAGTTCCAGCAAATATCCCTCCTTCCTTCTACTCCAATAATTCTTTCCATGGTCTTCATAGCACTCGTCTTCATCTGGAGCCCAGCACGGATGTTGAGGGAGAAGAGGAAGAAGTTGCTCCTGAACCTACTGCACCTGCTCCTCTCCGTATAGAATCACCGTTGGATCACCTGGTGCAAAGGTTTGACCAGTGGGAGGCCCACTTTGACTCCTATGTGGTTGTCCAGGAGCAGCAACACGTTGAGGATGTGAATCAATTCAATGCCTATGTTACCCAGCAATAGCAGCACCACGACCAGGATATGGCCTGGTTTGGAGAACAGTTTGCTACCATTCATAGTTTGTTTCAGCCACCACAACTACCTCCTCCATCTAATCAAGGTCCCTCTTATTTCTAGTATGATTGCTTTCCTATTTTCAGTGATATGTTTGTACTATCTTTTTAGTTTTCTCTGCATTATTTTTTCCCTTTTTGAGATGTCAAAAGGGGGAGTAGTTTGTGTTCTGGGTTATTGTATTGTTTAAGTTATCAGTGTTCAATGTTCTTATACTGTTTGCCTGGCTAATAGAATTTGCATTACTTAGCTTTCCTTGCTTTATGTTTTTTTCGCTGAATTAAAAATTTTCTAATAAATTTTTGTCATCATCAAAAAGTGGGAGATTGTTGCAAATCTGGATTTAAGGATTATGATTTTGATGATAACAAATATTTCTATTTTCTATTTGAGTGTCTAACCTTTCAGGTTCACAAGATCAATTACAATTCAAGCCAGCTCAAGATCAAGTCAGTCTATTTTTATATTAAGGTCAATATAATTTTCACCTTTGTTGGGTTAAATGTAGTGTAATGGAACCCCAAGCTAAGAAACCTTGCACACACACACTCAGTGGGAGAACTTTAGTGAGTTAGAGTTTTTATTTTGATTTTATTCATATCATCCTGGATAATAGTTATATTATCCTCTATAATTTATTGAAGATAGAAACCCTAATTAGGGCAGCCATGTTAAGTTGATCTGATTAAGCATATCGTTCTAAATGATACTCCCATCATACAGGATGATATGCTTAAATCAGAAAATCTCAGCCGTTAGATTAAGTTAGGCAAATTTTTATTTTTTTTATTTTGGTCTAATCATCCCGGTAATACGTGTATCGTCCAGGATGATTCATTATAATTATGCCTAAATTAGTCAGGTGATTAAGAAAAGTAATTAAGGATTGATTGATTCAATCATATCATCTAGGATGATTGTAAGATCATCTTGGACGATCTATTAGAAATCCTCATCGTCTAGTGTATCTCACCTGGACGACCCGAACTATCTGCCAGATGATACTGCTATTTTTGAACTAATTATACAGGACGGTAGATATATCATCCTGGATAATCAAGTCATTTTGAAACCGTCCAGCACATTTGTCCTGGACGACCCGAACTATGGGCCGGACAATATTGGTTATTTTTGAACTAATCATACATGATGATATACATATCATCCTGGATAATTAACTCATTTTTCTTTTGATCATCTAGGCTTTTCTCCTAGATGTCTAAAACTGTCTGTTGGACGATATTCTCGATTTACACTAATCGGCCAGGATAATTGTAGAATTATCCCGAACGATCTGAACAAACCATGTCTTCTAATCATCTAGAGGAACCAGATCATCCAAGCCATAAGGTAATGATTTACATTGATCATACAGGATGATTGAAGGATCGTCCTGGATGATCTTTAACCACAAGTTAAAATTTAGGGCAATTTTTGAGCCCTTCTATTTAAGGTCTCTTTCTTGTTACTGTTGAGATCTTTTGTCGTTATCCTCACCTGAGAGATTCTTGAGAGGGAGAGGAAGAGCTTGGGAGAGAGAGAGGATCTTGTGAGGGGGAGTTTGTGAGGTGTTCACAAAGGTTACTCCAAGCAAGGATTTGAGTTGTCGTCTCCAGTTATCGTCCCTTATCCCTTGGTGTCTCTATGGGAAGGATTGTCTGCAAGAAGATTAAGATTCTCTGCCTGCTTCAGGAGAAAGCAAGAGGAGGTAAGGTTCTCTTCCTGCTTCAGGAGGAAGTGAAAGGAGATAAGGTTCTCTGTCTGCTTCAGGAGGAAGCAAAAGTAGTATGGGTTCTCTACCTCACCGGGTTGGTGAAAATGAGTTTTTTAAAGGCTTCTTTACCTTCCTGTAGGAGCAGAAGGAGAGTCACTGAGTTTTAGTACAATACCTAGAGGGGAGGCTCTGGGGAGTGGATGTAGGTTAAGTTGACCGAACCACTATAAAATCTGGTGTGTTCATTCTTTTACTGTTCTATTTTTTAATTTCTGCACTTTACTTTTCTGTGGATGATCGTGTGGTAAAGTTTTTGTTCTATTTGATTAAACATCTCTACATCAATGTATTTTTGCAATTATTTTAAAACATCCGAAAAGGTTTTCAAAATATATTTTTCTCAAGAATTTTTAAAACAATCAATTCACCCCCCCCCCCCCCCCCCTCCTAGTTAGCCATGGACTAGTTCACAAGGGCTTAACATCCCACTAGTTCACAAGGGCTTAACATCCCTAACAAACTTTCAATTCAAACGGACCAGTTTATTACTACATAAATATCATGACTATAAAATAAACTAAAAATGTCAAAAGAAAACTATGCATGTTGTATAGAGCCTCATATCATAGGGTCCTTACCCTTACCTGTAAACATATAAAACTACATCATGAGCAGATAGCCCAACAAGTGACCAAAATCTTATAAATAAAACCAATGCAAGGAAAAAGAGAAATAATATATTATAAATCATGTGAGAAAAGTAAGCATTAATAGGCATTATCTTATTTAATCAATCAGTCAGCCTATCTTTATCATTCATTCAGTTTAAATCAATCTTATCCTTCAATCATTCACTTGAGTCTATCAGTTATAATATTTCCAGTAATAGTAATCAATAATCAATAATAATTATTTGTATCACTAATAGTATAATATCTAAAATTAATAATTATAAGCAGTAACATTATTGATAATAGTATTAATAACAGTAGTCAATATCATTAATAAGTATCAATATTAGTACAATATCCTCTATATTAGATATTCAGATGAGGGCATCTTGTATCTTGCTCCTACACTTATAACTCATGTATCAGTTGCCCCTTATGACTCCCAATTAGTGAACTCCTTATAACTCTCAATCAGTAAATCACGTAGATCAGTTGCCCTAGCTCCTTATGACTCTCTATTAGTCTCTAGCTCCTTATGACTCCCATTAATAAATCAATGGATCTTAAGAGTATCACGTGGGTTATCATCATATATATCTGATATCAATTAGTACAACATTTTAATCTTATTAATATTAGTTCAATACACCATTTAATATATATTAATCATATTAATTATTTTGTTAAACCATACTACATTACTTTTCAACCCGTTTTTTGTATACCTTTTTCCTACTCATTTCATATAAAATTCTTATACTTATATTTAATGAATAAAAATGTAATAAAATCCTATCAAATTATTCAGAATGATTAAATCTATAACATATCAAAAGTTATATAATAAAAACTTACAAAATCAAGAGATAATATATTTTTGATAGATTTATGAGAGATAAATTCATAGAAATCAAAATCACCAAATATAGGAGTAAGAGTTTAGTCACTTACTATAAATAGAGCGATTTATGCAATAGCAATGGCAGATAAAAATCACCAAAATCTACTGTCTCTCTCCTCCTTCTCTCTTCTCACTTCTCCCTTATCTTCTCAGACAAGCAACAAACTGAGGGGAAGTGGTGAGGAAGTTAGGGCATTTAGATAAAATATATATTAAAAAATATTGTTAATGGCCTAGCGCAATAAGGCTCTGACCCAGTGCCGTAGCCTCACATGTTATATTCAGAATTATGGTAGAATAGAGAATCAAATGTTGTGGCGGTGATTTTTGAGTAGTTGTACTCTCAAGCCTAGCACCGCAGTGCTCTAAAGAACAGCCCCAAAGCACTCTAATTCAAGCAAAAATTTAAATTTCTGTTTTAAAATTCTTTTCAAATTTTTGGGTTGTTACAATTAGGGTAGTGGCTAGATGAGCTAAGGGTTTCAAAAGAAAGTCTAAGGTCTTCTCTTACAACCTGTATAAAAGCTACTCATGAGAGGATCTCTATAATAAGGACCTATTCCTAATCTCCCCAACTCCCGTGAGTGAGGAACATGAAATTATAGTCACCCCATGATTTTTAAATAAACCAAATAGCTCTCATCAAGTAAAACTAAGTGTCATTTAATCTTTTAAACCTCTATTATAATTATTAAAATGGGTAAATAATGTCAAAAATATCTTATACTTTTTTAAAAGCTTAAAACTGAAAGTTCAATAGGCATGTTAAGCCCTTGTGAACTAGTCCCGAGGCTAACCAAGAGGGGGCTGAATTGGTAGTTTTAAAAATTCGAGAGCAAAATAATAATTTTAGAAAATCTTTTTGAATGTTTTAAAATGATTACAGTTACACGATCATGTGCAGATATTCAACGATAACAGAATAATAATCACAATCACACAATCATCAACAGAAAAGTAAATACGAAAAATAATCAGAAAAAACACACTAGATTTTATAGTGGTTCAGTCAACTTGACCTATGTCCACTCTCTAGAGCCTCCCCTCTAGGTATTGCACAAACACTAAGTGACTCTCCTTCTGCTCCCACAGCAAGGCGGAGAAGCCTGTACAAAAACTCCTTTCCACCAACCCGATGAGGCAGAGAACCTGAACTCCTTTTGCTTCCTCGTGAAGCAGGCAGAGAACCTAGACTCCTTTCGCTTCCTCCTGAAGCAGGCAGAGAACATCGGCTCCTTTCACTTCCTCCTGAAGCAGGCAGAGAACTAGGATCTTCTTGCGAACGATCCTCCCACAGAGACACCGACAAGATAAGAGATGACGAACGGAGAAGATGACTCAGATCCTTGCTTCGAGCAACCTTTGTGAATCCCTCATAAACTCCCCCTCACAAGATCCTCTCTCTCTCTATCCCAAGCTCTCTCTCTCTCTCTCTCTCAAAGTTTTCTCTGGAAAAAAAGTTGTAAAAGATTTTTCTTGCTAGAAGAAAAAGATCTTTTATAGGAGGGCTTAAAAATTATCCTAAATCTCAACTGGATGACAAATATTGTCCAGGATGATCGGTTAATCGTCCTGTTGATCAGTTAAATTTACATGTATCAGCCTGGACAATCTGGTTTCTCTGAATGATTAGTAGAAAGTTTGTTCTGATCGTCCCATGTGATTCCTCGATCGTCTGGGACGATTAGTGTAAATCAGGAATTTTGTCCAGAAGACCGCTCTGTTTGTTCAGGGAAACTTGTGCTAGATGATCTCAAAATGACTTGATCGTCAAGGACGACCCGTGTATTGTCCTGTACGATTAGTTCAAAAATGATAAAATTATCCTACACACCGCTCTGTTCGTACTGCCAAAATATCCTGGATGATTTTAAAATGACTTGATCGTCCGGGATGATATCGCGATCGTCCTGTATGATTAGTTCAAAACTCGGAATATCATCCTACACACAGCTCTGGTTGTCCAAGTGAAGTGCACTGGACGGTCAGGATTTTACATGTATAATCCAGGATGATCTTGCGATCGTCCGAGATGATATGATCATATCAATCAGATATTAATTACTTTCCTTAATTATAAGACTAATTTAGGCATGATTATAAAGGATCATCCAGGAAGATACACGAATCATCCTGGATGATCAGACCAAATATCTAAAAAAAAAACTTGCTAACTTAATCTGGTGGCTGAGAATTTTTGATTTGAGCCTATTGTCCTGTACGATTATAAGATCGTCTAGGATAATCTACTTAATCAGACCGACTTAACTTTGTCGCACTAATTAGGGTTTCTATTTTCATTGGATCATCCAGGATGATGTGAATATCGTCTAGGACGATCTGAACAAAAAATGAACAGAAACTCTAATTCACTTAAACTCTCCCCCTGAGTGTGTATGTGCAAGGTTACTTAGCTAGGGGATCCTTTACATTACATTTGACTCAGTAAAGATGAAAATAGTATATTGGACCTGAATTAGAAAACAGACTGACTCGATCTTGGGCTGGCTTGAACTTATAATTGATCATGCGGACCTAATAGATTAGACAATCAACTAGGAATAGAAATATTTGCTATCATCAAAATCATAGTCCTTGAAACCCAGATTTACAATAATCTCCCCCTTTTTTATGATGGTAAATATTTATGCAATAGTTTCAAATTAACCAGATTGTAGTAATTAAAGCACAGGTGAGAGACGATAAATTTTACCAATCATTGATAACTAGTGGCATTTAATACAACAAAAGACACAATTACAACAAGAACAACAAATGAAACTACTACAACATAAAAATAACTCCCCTTTTGACATCACAAAAAGGAGGAACATTAAAGACAAACAAACACCAACAAATGAAAAACATCACAACAAATTGAAACAAAATAAGTTAATAGAGAGTCGGATCCTGATCAGATTGAGGAGGTGGTGGTGGATGAAAGTAACTGTGAATGGTGGCGAACTGCTCGCCAAACCAGGCCATATCCTGGTCATGCTACTCCCGTTGGGTAGGCACATAGGAGTCAAAATGGGCCTGCTATTGGTCGAAACGCTACACCAGATGATCAAAGGGTGATGCAATACAAAGAGGAGCAGGTGCATCAGGTACAGTAGGTACAGGAACAGCTTCTTTCTCGTCCTCCTCAACATCCACGGCGGGCTTCTGATGAAGTCGGGTACTGTGGAGGACATGGAAGGAGTTATTTGTGTAGTAGGAAGGAGGGACATCGGCAGGAGTTAGATATTACAAATTATACTTCGACTCAAGTGCATAGGCAATGAGGTGGCCTAGGGCTAGATTTGGGTGTCTCCTGTGGCCCGGATCCCTAATCCTAGTGAGATGTTTGATATAGCAGAAAAGGAGATCGGTAGCATTGAACTCCCGATAGGCTATGCTGTAGTAGGTAGTCAGGGAAAGTAAAGGTGTGATGTGGATGCGGTCCCCAGCCTTAGGGATGATTGAGGAACGAAGAATATGTTGAATTATACGGGCATCCTTAAGTAGGGAAGAATGTGCATTATCATGGAAGTGGACGTTGGTATTTCTAAGGAAACGATTGGCGACACTCCAATCAAAATGAGGATCAGAAACTATATTTTGGAGCTTATCGCCAGTCATTAAAAGTTGGAGGATAGTGTGAAAATCCTGTGTGGTCAATTCTACAGGTCTTTGATTTACAAAGGAGTGCAGTGCAGAGTAATCGGAGGTGATGCGAAGATTGGAAAAAAAGATCCTAAGAAGTTCAGAGCTAAAGGGGAAGGACAGGGTGAGAATGAAGGTAAGGGAGGTATGAGCAAATAGATCCAGTACTGGGTAGGTAAGAGTGCGGGGGTTGATGATCTTTGAATAAGTGATTCTAACTTTAAGGTAACGTTGGAAGGCAGCCCGATCGGTTGCATCAGGAAAGTGGGGATCAACATTTTCCCAGGATGAACTTGCACCATGATGCCTTGACCTTTTTCCACTAGCCATGAAGAACAAAATGTAAGTGAGGAGAGGGAAGAGTGGAGTGAAAAAAAATTGGTAAAGGGGGGCTGTTTATAAAGAAAAATGGACCGATCATCCAGGACGATCGCAAGATCGTCCAAGATGATAGGAGCAATAATGATGGCCTGGATGATTGGTCAAAAAGATAGTCTGGTCATCCAGGACGATCAGATATCATCCAGGCTGATTAGACACAGGTAATCGTCCCGAGGAGTCCAGCCGGACGACCATTGACGAAAAGCATCATCCACGACGATTAGGCGGATCATCCAGGATGATATGAAATAAATACATCGGATGGGCCAAATTTGAATTATCCAGCTACAAATACATGGATCGTCCAGGATGCTAAGGTGGATTATCCAGGACGATCACCAATAATTGGTGCGGATCAGCCTTTGGATCAAGTGGAGATGATTTGAATTGATCATCCAGGATGATGAATATATCATCCAGGATGAAAAGGATCATCCAGGATGATGTTGAGATCATCCAGGATGATGTGAAGAAAAAGTGAAAAAGATGAAGGATGGAGAGGAAAGATTAGGGATCCCAAAAACACAAAAAAAGAAAAACCAAAATCACATCAAATAAAAAGTAGAAACAAAAAAAAATAGTGAAAATAATATTTTTTTATCAGCTCCAGTAAAATAGAATTTTCCTGATTTTTAATTCAAAAGCCAATAAGAAGCAGATCAATAATGCTGAAATCCAAAAAAAATTAAAAAATAAACTTTCATAACTCCTACCTCGGACACCTTACAGGTTTAAATTCCTTTCAAACAAAGTCTAATTCAGAAGAAAAGAAATTAGATTTGAAAAGAGATCCTTTTAAGCCTCGTTCTAGAAAAATATATGATATAATAGTATTACAAATGAAGGAATTAGAAATCATGATTTTTTCATCTCAAGCTTTTGAAAATATTAAGTGGCGCATGAATTTTTCTAAAACATTTAAAGATTTGAAATGGAAGAAAGCTTATTTCTTTGTGGGCTCATTTTGTGCCTCTTTTTCAATTTGTTTAGCGCTTTGTGCATCTTTTGATTTTTGATACACTTTGTATATCTTTCCAATTTGGCGACATTACGCATCTTTTTAGCTTTAGGCTCATTTTGTGCCTCTTTTCATTTTGTTTAACGCTTTGCTTAGCTTTTGTAAGCTTGCTTCCTTTCATAATCGTTAAAGAATCTCAGCTGTGAAATTACCTTTCAGATACGAGAGATGACAAAACTCACTATCTACAATAAGAAAGAGTAATTCACAAAATAAAAACCATACATCATATGATAAGTATAATCACTTGATTAAGAAAAAATATAACAATGATTCAAAGCTTTGAAAATACTATTTATATGAGGTAGATACTGTAGGAAATTAAAATAGATCTCTATTTCGAAAACCAACTTTTTAATTTTGAAGAATATTTTTATCCAAAAGAAATACTACACCATTAAAGGAATTAGAGGAAGAGAAAAAATCATCAATATTTCTTTCCTTTAACAGATCCAGAGGAGTCAATCTCTGCTTACAAGCTTTTAAACAAAAAACAAAGCAAAACTCTCAGTCAGAAATCCAGTTTATCAGCAGTAGTGAGTAGTGATCTGATTTAGAAGTGAGTAAGCTGTAAATAAAAAATAAGAAGAAAGAAAAATAGACACGTGAAAATCAGTAAATGAAAATCAGCAAATGAAAATTAGGAGGAAATAATCAAATCTGATAAGTAAATCACACAACAAAAATTAGCAGGAAAGGAAAAATTTTAAAGTAAAATAGATAAATAAATCAAACAAAAACTAAAACAGAATAAAGAAAATAGAAAACATCAGAAATCATTAATCATCAGATTTATACATTTATGTCAATCACACCCAATATGGTCCTCAAAATGCTGAATGAGTCAAAGGCCAATGGCTTAGTAAAGATGTTAGCTAGTTGATTTTCAGTTACTACGTGATGTAGCTCAATATCCCCTTTTATAACATGGTCCCTAATAAAGTGATGTCTTATGTTAATGTGTTTGGTTCTTGAATGTTGGGTAGGATTCTTAGAAATACAAATGGCACTAATGTTATCACATAGAACTGAAATTATGCCAACAGGTAATCCTAAATCTAAAACTTATTGCTTCAACCAAAGGACTTAGGCCACACAACTTTCTAAGATAATATACTCAGCATCAATAGTGGAAAGTGTAACTGAGTTCTATTTTCTACTGGACCAGGAGACTAAAGATTGTCCTATGAATTGGCAAGTTCCAGAAGTGCTCTTTCTATCCACCCTACACCTTATAAAATCAGAATCTGAATATCCAATAATCTCAAAAGAGGTGATGTGCCTAGGGTACCAGATTCCTAGGTTCGGGGTCCCTAACAGATATCTAAGAATTCTTTTAACAGCAGTCATGTGGGAATCTTTAGGATCAGCTTGAAACCTAGCACAAAGATAAACACTAAACATAATATTAGGTCGGCTAACAGTTAGGTAAAGTAGTGATCTAATTATTCCCCTAAACTTCTTCTGATCAACAGATTTTCCATTTGAATCCTTATCTAACTGAACAGTGGAACTCTGAGAGTATTGATTGGCTTAGCTTTGTCCATTTCATATTTCTTCAAGATGTCCTTAGTGTATTTTGATTGATTCAGAAAGGTTCCATCATCCATTTGCCTTATGCCAAACCCTAGAAAATAGGATAATTCTCCCATCATACTCATCTCAAACTCCTTACGCATTGTCTTAGAAAAATCATCACATAAATTTTTATTAGAAGATCCAAAAAGTATATCATCAACATAGACCTGGATAATGAGTAGATCATCTCCTACTTTCCTAAGGAAAAGGGTGGTGTTTATGCTTTCCTTAACAAACTCTCTTTCTAGAAGGAATGTGCTAAGCCTCTCATACCAAGCTTTGGGTTCCTGTTTCAATCCATATAAGGCCTTTTGTAATTTATAAACATGATTTGGATTTTGGGAACTCTCAAAACCTGGGGGTTGCTCTACAAAAACATCCTCTTTTATCACCCCATTTAAAAAGACACTCTTGACATCCATTTGAAACAGCTTAAATCCCTTATAACAAGCAAAGGCTAGTAGCACCCTAATGGCTTCCAATCTAGCTACCGGGGCAAAGGTCTCCTCAAAATCAATCCCTTCAATTTGATTGTATCCCTTAGCCACCAATCTTGCCTTATTCCTAACCATCACACCAGAATCATTCATCTTATTCTTAAAGACCCACTTGGTTCCCACTACACTTTGATTCCTAGATCTTTCTGCTAACTCCCAAACATCATTCCTTATAAATTGATTCAATTCCTCTTGCATAACTAAGATCCAAAACTCATCAGAAATGGCTTGATTGATATTGGTGGGTTCAGTCATTGAGATAAAGGCAGAATGGTTTACTTCCTTCCTAAGTCTATGCCTAGTTCTAACACCTTCAAAATGGTCTCCTAAGATTAGTTCTTTAGGATGACTCGAAGCATATCTCCAATCTCTAGGCAAAGAGTTTTGAGGCTCTACCCTTTCCTCCAGATTTGTATTTTTAACTCCTTGGGTAATCTCTCCTACTTCTTCTTCTTCCTCCTCAATTCTAGTCTCCTTAGGATCAGATTCATCAAACACCACATGAGTTGTCTCCTTCATCACTAAAGTCCTCTTATTAAATACCCTAAAGGATTTCCCCACACTATAATAGCCTAAGAACACTCCTTCATCAAATTTAGGGTCAAATTTTCCTAAGGATGATTTCCCATTGTTCAGAATGAAAACCTTACAGCCAAAGACAAAGGAGGTGTGACAGGTTTGGAGTTCTACCCTTAATGATCTCATAAGGTCTCTTATTTAAATTTGATCTAACATTCACCCTATTCAGCACATAACATGCAATGTTCACCGCTTCAGCCCAAAAGTATTTTGGAAGTGAATACTCAGCAAGCATCGCTCTAGCGGCTTCCACTAAGGTCCTGTTCTTTCTTTCAGCTACCCCATTCTGCTGAGGGGTCCTAGGGGCTGAAAAGCTGTGGCTAATGTTATGATTTGGGAAAATATGTTAATTCAAGTGAATTCTAATACAAGTTATGTTTGATGATTATAAAAGCTTATTATTTGTTTTATTCTTCTCCTAACAAATATTTAAATTTTGTTGTTGTATGTACTAAAGTACTTTTCAGGAAATTAACACTCTAGATTGCTGAAGACTTCAAGTTCATTTGTTCACTGTAAATAAAGTCTGTATTTTTATTTTTTTTGAGTCTGAGAAATTATGATTGTAAGTTGGATAACTGTGCACACACACACAATGGGGCAGTGAAAAACTTAATTTTTTTTAATATGATCATACAGTACGATTTCATATTATACGGGATGATTTGTAGTATATATCCTCCATATTGAACCCACATACCAAGAAATTTTTCTAAGTTCATTTCGTACAGTATGAAATTTATTTCGTACAGAAGTTTTTTGTTATACGAAGGGCGCTAAATTGGATTCGTACTGGTCCATACGGGATGAATCGTTCATTTTGTGAACTATTCATACAGTATGAAATATAATTCATATAAAAGTTTTTGTTGTACGAAGGGCAGTGAATTGGGTTCGTACTAGTTCGTACGGGACGAATCGTTCATTTTTGAACTATTCATACAGTACGAAATATAATTCGTATAGAAGATTTTGTTGTTCGAAGGACACTGATTTAGGTTCAAATGGAATCGCACGAGATGAATTGTTCAATGATTTGAACTATTCGTACACTACGAATATTGATCGTACGGAACGATCGGGATGCGTGAAACTTGAAAAATTCAATTTTTGGACGGTTTTCCTTGCCTTTAGTATATAAGGATCTTTAAACTGACTTGTAGATAGATCCTTTTACGAAAATTCTTTTGGAGAGTGAAAGGGAGAGTGATTGGGAGAGTGTTTGGGAATGAGTGTTGAGAAATCTTTGAAGAAAGAATTACGAAGGGATTCACAAGGTTATCCAATTTTGAGGATTTCCTTACTTATTCTTCAAGCATCTTCCTAACTTCCTTGGATACTTTTGCAAGAGTTTTTTTCGAGAGGATTCCGGTTCTTTGCCGTCACTTGGAGGGTGTAAAAGGATGTTTGGTTCTCTACCGTCACTTGGAGGGTGAAAAAGGATGTCTGGTTCTCTGTCATCACTTGGAGGGTGAAAAGGATGTTTGGTTCTCTGCCATCACTTAGAGGGTGAAAAAGGATGTTTGGTTCTCTACCTTCATAAGGAGGGTAAAAAAGGACGACGGTTCTCTACCACACCGGGTTGGTGGAAGAGAGTTTGTAAAGGCTTCTCCGCCTTGCTGTGGGGGCAAAAGGAGAGTCACTTGAGTTTAGTGCAATACCTAGAGGAGTCTCTAGGGAGTGGATGTAGGTCGTGTTTGATCGAACCACTATAAATTCTGGTGTTTTCTATTCTTATTGTTTACTTTTTTGTACTTTTCTTTTTCTGCATTTTATTTTATTTCTATGATTGAAATTCTGTGATTTGAAGGAAGTAAAAAATTAACTCTATTCGTACTGTATGAAGTAAAATCGTACTGCACGATTTACTTAAAATTTTTCCAAAATTCTAAGAGTAATTTTTTAAAAGGACCAATTCACCCCCCCCCCCCCCCCCCCTTGGTTAGCCTAGGGACATGACGGATAGGTCTAACAACCTATTCGCACTTTCAAGAAGTATCAGAGCCAATTTCAAAAATTACTGTTTAAAATATTTTTTAAAATTTAATCATTGCTAATTTTGGAAATATAAATACTTTAGAAGGTTACTCGATCACTAGACCACCTTTGTTTGATAATATCCCATTTGATTTTTAGAAAACTCGCATGTCTACATTTCTACAATCTCTTGATTATCGCATATGGATGTTAGTACAGGAAGGTTATACTGAACCCACTAGAATTGTAGAAGGAATTAGAGTTCAAACACCTTTTGCCAAATGGACTGTAAAAGAACGTGAGCTAGCTCAATCAAAATGCTAAGTGTTTGAATAGTTTCTTTTATGCTTTAAAATCAGAAGACTACATGCGTGTTTCAACTTGTAAATAAAAAAAAAATTTGGGATAGGCTTTGTATTACTTATGAAGGTACAAATGAAGTGAAGCAAACTAGGTTGAACATTCTCTTGCACGACTATGAATTATTTTGCATGAAATCGAATGAATCAATCTCAGACTTGTACCCATGTTTTACTCACATAGCCAATTTATTGTATGCTTTAGGTAGGGAGTTAACTAATGCAGAAATTGTTAACTGTAATAACAGAATCTAAAGATTTAAATGTTAATTATATTGACAATCTTCTTGGATCACTAATTGCTTACGAGCAATCTGTGACTCAAAGACAGATTGATGCAGGTGAGAAGCGAAAGGAGAAGAACATGGCTTTGAAGGTGGATGATTCAGAAAGTGATCAGTCACTACCTGAGGATGAAGAGGATATTGCCTTGATGACAAGGCAATTTAGAAGTTTCCTAAAAAGGAAGCAGAGAAGACGCCAACAGTGGAACAAAGGTAAGTTCCAAAAGAATGTTAAAGCTTCTAATGAAGTCATTTGCTATGAGTACAGGAAACCAGGACACATAAAGACAGATTGCCCCAATCTCAAGGGAAATCCTAGCAAGGAGAAGGCCGAGGAGAAACCAAAGGAAAGAAGAGGTAAAAAGAGACTTCAACAAGCATTTTGGGCGGACTCAGCTTTAGATTCCTCAGAAACTGCACCAGAAGAGGAAGTCACAAATTTGTGCTTAATGGCTGATAATCTTGATCAATCAGATCAAGAAGAGGTATGTGACTTAAGTTATGAAGAATTATTTGAAGTTTCTGAACGCATACATACAGCATATAAGAAATTAAAAAAACTGCATGCTAAATTAAATTTGGATTATTTAGAGCTGCAGAAAGAATATGAGATCCTTAGGAAAGATCATGTATTAATTGATAGCAACCACATGACCTTGTTGGATGAGTTTGATGATTTAAATAAATAGCATAATCTTTTGAAATCATCTCACACTGAACTTGAAAGTGATTTTAAAACTTATATGGATGAATCGGATACTAGAGAGCATGATTTGAAGATTGATAATTTGATTCTAGAAAGTGCTAATGCTTATCTTAAAGTTCAGTTAAAAGCACTTCAAAAAAATAGAAATCTACCTAAACTTGAAGATTTTTATGAATCCTACTACAAGACCATTGGTTCAAAGTCTAAGAAGAAAATTTTCAGGAAGAATAGATTGGTGAATCCTTTACTAGGAATAAAGTGCTTTTCTTGGGTAGATTAGGACATATTTCCCACACTTGAACACTTAGATATAGAATACATTTAGTGTGGAGACCTAAGGTGCATAAATCACAGCATATCATACATGCATCTGGTTTAAAATTGTCAAGAGGAGAATCCAAACTTGTTTGGGTTCCCAAGACTAATATTTGATCATTTTGCAGGAACGCTCTCACACAAGACCTCATGAGAGTATTTGGTACCTGGACAGCGGCTGCTCAAAGCATATATCTGGAGATACGAAATAATTTATAATGCTGGAAGCCAGGAATGGAGGCAAGGTTACACTTGGAGATAATACTACCAAGAGAGTGGTAGGTACAGGTATAATTAGAAACTCTTGAAACTTTGTGATTGAAAATGTGCTATTTGTTGAAGGTTTGAAACACAATCTGTTGAGTATAAGTCAATTATATGACAAGGGATATCATATAAAGTTTTTGCGTAGTAGTTGTGTTATTAGTCTAAATGGAACTATTATTTTGAATGGTGATAGAGTTAATAATGTTTACATGCAAGATTTGAATTTTTTTAATCCTTCTACTATTCTGTGTTTGAAAATTGTATCTGATGAATCATGGTTATGGCATAGAAGGCTTTGTCATGCTAGTATGAGAAATCTTAGGAAAATCACTCAAAAGCAACTAGTTAGAGGTGTACCCAAGTTAGACTTCACTAAAGATCACTTATGTGATGAATGTCAATTAGGAAAATAAGTGAGATCCTCTTTCAATTCAATCAAGAAAATTAGGACTAGCAAGCCCTTAGAAATTCTTCACATGGATTTATTTGGACCTGTTAGTACCTTAAGTCTAAGAGGAAAAAGATTTGGGTATGTTATTACGGATGACTATTCTAGATTCACATGGATTAGATTTTTAACTCATAAGAGTGAATCATTTGAAGAGTTTAGAGATTTTGCCATTGAATTCAGATGAAACTAGGTTTTGAAATAGTTACTATACAAAGTGATCATGGGGGAGAATTTGAAAATGAAATGTTTAATGATTTTTGCAAATCTCATGGGATTGAACACAACTTCTCAGCTTCTAGGACACCTCAACAAAATGGAGTTATAGAAAGAAAGAATAGGATATTAGTTGAAACTGCTAGGGCCATGTTGGCAGAGTATTCACTTCGAAAATATTTTTGGGCTGAAGTAGTTAGCGCAGTGTGCTATGTGTTGAATAGGGTGTACATAAGGTCTAAATTGAATAAGACACCCTATGAACTTCTTAAAGGTAGGAGTCCTAACCTCTCTTATCTACATATTTTTGGATGTAAAGTGTTCATTTATAATAATGATAAAACTCTCTTAGGAAAATTTGATCCAAAATCTGATGAAGGAATCTTTCTAGGTTATTCAAGTGTTGAAAAATCCTATAGAGTTTTTAATAAGAGAACATTAGTAGTTGAGAAAACCACACATGTTATTTTTGATGAATCCTATGATAATAAAGAGTCTAAATTGGATGAAGATGAGGTTGAGATAGTAACCCAAAAACTTGAAGATCAAAAAGTTGAAGAAAGGGTTGAAAAGAAAGAAGAAAATCAATTGCCTAGAGAATAGAAATTTGTTAGAAGTCATCCTAAATAATTGATTTTAGGAGAACCAAGTGAAGAAGTTAAGACTAGGTATGGTTTGAGGGAAGAGGTAAATCATTCAGCATTTATTTCAATGATTGAACCCACTAATATGGAATAAGCACTTTTGGATGAATTTTGGATTTTGGCCATGTAAGAAGAGTTAAATCAATTGAAGAGAAATAATGTTTGGGAGCTAATTGAAAGGCCAATAAATCAAAGTGTAGTTGGAACTAAGTGGGTGTTCAAAAATAAAATGAATGATTCAGGAGTTGTTGTGAGAAATAAGGCTAGATTGGTAGCTAAGGGGTATAATCAAAATTGAAGGATTTGATTTTGAGGAGACATTTGCCCCTGTAGTAAGACTTAAAGTAATTAGAGTTTTGTTAGCCTTTACCTATTTTAAAGATTTTAAATTGTACCAAATGGATGTTAAGAGTACCTTTTTGAATGGGGTGATAGAAGAGGATGTTTATGTTGAGCAACCTCCAGGTTTTTAAAATTCTAAATTCCCTAATCATGTTTTTAAATTGAAAAAGGCATTATATGGACTGAAACAGGCACCTAGAGCATGGTATGAGAGGTTAAGTACTTTCTTATTAAAAGGATCATTTGTTAAAGGAAGTGTGGACACCACTCTATTTTTAAAAAGAATTGAAAATGAAATACTCATTGTGTAAATATATGTGGATGATATCATTTTTGGATCAACTGATAAATCTCTATGTGATGAATTTTTAAAGACAATGAATAGTGAATTTGAGATGAGTTTGATGGGTAATTTGAGTTATTTTCTTGGCTTTAGCATAAAACAAAATGAGAAAGAAACTTTTCTTTGTCAATCTAAGTATGTTAAGGATATCCTCAAAAAGTATGAAATGGATAATGCTAAATCAGTAACTACACCCATGAGTTCCTCAGTACTATTAGATAAGGATCCTAAGGGAAAATCTATTGATCAAAAGAAGTTTAGAGGTATAATTAGATCTTTGCTTTATTTGACTGCTAGCAGACCTGACATTATGTTTAGTGTTTGCTTATGTGCTAGATTTCAAGCTGATCTAAAGGAATTACATTTGACAGCAGTGAAAAGGATTTTAAGATATCTTCTGGGAACTAAAAATTTAGGGATTTGGTATCCTAAGAATAGTTCTTCTTCTGAAATTATTGGATACTCAGATTCTGATTTTGCACGCTGTAGGGTGGATAGGAAAAGTACTTCTGGGACATGTCAATTCATTAGAAATTCACTAGTATCTTGGTCTAGTAGAAAATAAAATTTAGTAGCACTTTCTATAGCTGAAGCAAAATATATTGCCTTAGGGAGTTGTGTAGCATAGGTGCTTTGGTTGAAATAATAATTGAGTGACTTAGGATTTTTAATTAGCACCATTCTAATCTTTTGTGATAACACTAGTGCCATTTGTATTTCAAAGAATCCTATTCAACATTCTAGAACCAAGCATATTAATATAAGGCATCATTTTATAAGAGATCATGTAGCGAAAGGGAAAATTGAACTACATCATGTCGCTACTAAAGATCAGCTTGCAGATATTTTCACAAAACCCTTAGCTTTTGACACTTTAGTATGTTAAGGATAAGGCTAGGTGTAATTGATCTAAATGCTTGATTGAAAATTTTACAAATATGTGTTTATATGTGTTTGTTGATATGTTCATTAGAAGTGATTTATTTTTCTAGTGTTTTATATTTTATTGGTATCTTTTGTGTTGTCGTTTTCTAAAATTAAAAAATTTAAAAAAAAAAATTTAATTGTTCTTTAGTTGAGTGTTGGTAGCCTGTAAGATTGGAGAGACTAAAGTGTATCTTATTTTATCTATTTGTACTGTACGATGAACTCATTGGACTGTACAATTGCATGAACTTCGTCTGTATGAATGGGCGAGGAATCACGATTAGTGTCAGTTATTATTGATGATCGTACAAACGAATACATCATTCGTCTGTACGATCCAAGTGTCATTTTGCATGAGGACGACCCTAACTGTCGCCTGAACGATCTTAAATTTTCTGATCGTCCCGGATGAACACGTCATCGTCTGTACGATTGGGAAGTCAAAAAACCTGTACGAAAGGATGCCTCGGGACGAGCAGTTTACGAAAAACAATTTCAGTTTGACTGCTTTCATTCATCCTGGATGAAATTTGAATCGTCCCGGACGAAATAAATTTCATCTTGTACGAACTTATTTCGTACAGTATGATGGATCCAATTTTTTATAAAAGGGAGGGTCGTTTTCTTTCATTCCATCCTCACTTCAAACCCTTTAGAGAATAGAATAGAGATGTTTAGAAGTGGAAAAAGAGTGCGTCAATCCAGAGGGGCTTCTTCTAGGAGGGACTGGGATGATAATTTTTTGAGTGGGCAAAATGAAGAAGCATACTATAGGTTTGCCGCATCCAAAATCACTCCCTCCCACATTCTACTGCAGGAAAATCTCCATTTCGTAGTAATGCCTCTCTTTGATACTACCCATTTCTCCTTCCTTCTAACTCTAATCTACTCATACAATAGAGACCTCTTTCATATTTTTCTAGCCAACATGACTTTTAGTCATGATCATACTTGGATTTCATCATATATTTTAAAATAGAGAGTAGAGATTACAAAGGAGGATCTAGGAGAGTACTTTCATTTAAGAACCATGGGCAGTTGGGCAAATACTTTAATAGCTCAATCTGATTATGACTGGACTGAAGTCAATCAGGTCATTAGAGGTGTAAGAAAACCAACTCATGTTCCTCGAGTCGACACCTTAAACCAAAATGCCCGTTTAATTCAACATGTTCTCAGGAGCTCTATCATTCCAAAGGCCGGAGATAGAGTAAACAAGACCCCTCTTCTCTCTTGTGTCACTTACCTCATCATGAATGGTCAACAAATTGATGAAGCCTAACTTCTTTTGGACTATATTTTTTACCTTACTGATATTGGCCAACCCAGTGTAAAGAGGAAGAAGAATATTGCCCTAGGTCATATAATCTATTTTATTCTTGAGAAAAAGTACAACATAGTCCATCCTAACGGACCTTCAGAACTCCTACTCTATTTCACTGATGCCTCTTCTAGAGCACTTTTTAGGAGAGATGAACATGTGATTAGTTCTGATGATGAACCTGCACCTGCTCCTGCTCCTGCACCTGCACCTGGACCTGGACCTGGACCCAACCAAGACTTCTACCAGGATATGGTCCAGCGATTTAATAGGATGGATCAAATATTTGATTATGTGGAGGCGCACCTAAAGCAGCAGGATGATCTGTACAGAGAGGATATGGTTTGGATAAGAGAGCAATTTGAGTCAGTGAATATGAATATTGCCACACTTAATAGCTATTTTGCTCTGTTTGGCGCTCCACCACCTCCTCCAGATTAGGGTCCTTCAGATTTCTAGTATGCTTTATTTGTCTTAGCTTGGATGTGTTTATGATTCTCTTTCATGTTGTTAGGCTGTTTTATGATTTGACTAGTTTATGTTTATTTTTATGTTTTGAGAATTTTAGCAAGTTTATCATATGATGTTGTGCTTCAAAGTAAAGCCTGAAAGTTCGATAGGGATGTTAAGCCCTAGTGAACTAATCCCGAGGCTAACCAAGAGGGGGGTGAATTGGTTATTTAAAAATTTCACGAGGAACAAAAAAGTCTTTTCGATACTTTGCAGCAGAAATAAGTAAACAACAACGAAAAGATCAATCACAGATATTCACCCAAGCAGTTAATATCAGAAAAGTAAAGTGCAGAATAGAATCAGAAAAGCAAACCAGATTTTATAGTGGTTCGGTCAACTTAACCTACGTCCACTCCCCG
Source organism: Dendrobium chrysotoxum (assembly GCA_019925795.1). Classification (NCBI taxonomy): domain Eukaryota; kingdom Viridiplantae; phylum Streptophyta; class Magnoliopsida; order Asparagales; family Orchidaceae; genus Dendrobium; species Dendrobium chrysotoxum. The sequence continues at coordinate 46,266,192 of CM034297.1, read as the reverse complement.
GAGCCTCCCCTCCGGGTATTGCACTAAACAAAAAGTGTCTCTCCTTTTGCTCCCACAGCAAGGCGGAGAAGCCTGTACAAAATCTCCTTTTCACCACACGGTGAGGCAGAGAACCCGACCTCCTTTTACTTCCACCTGAAGCGGGCAGAGAACCCCGGATCTTCTTGCGAACGATCCTCCCACAATGAACACCAACTAGATGAAAGACGACGAGCGGAGAAGATGACTCTGATCCGTGCTTTGAGCAACCTTAGTGAATCCCTCACTAACTCCCCCTCACAAGATCCTCTCTCTCTCTCTCCCAAACTCTCTCTCTCTCTCTCTCTAGGGTTTCTCTGGGAAGGAAAGTGGCAAAAGATTTTTCTTGTTGGAAGAAAAATATCTTTTATAGGAGGGCTTAAAATTTGCCCTAAATTTCAACTAGTCGGTCATGATCATCCAGGACGATCGATATATCATCATGTACGATCAGTTCAAAATCAGCTGTTTAAGCCTGGACGATATAGCTCTTCTGGACGATTAGTAGAAAAAATTGATCATATCGTCCCGTACGATCCTGTGATCGTCCGGGATGATTAGTGCAAATCGAGGAATATCATCCAGAAGACAGTTCGGGTTGTCCAGAGAAACTTGTGCTGGATGACCAAAAAATGACTTGATCGTCCAGGACGATAGGGACATCGTCCTGTACAATTAGTTCAAAAAGTGCCCAAATCATCCTGAGCACAGTTCGGGTCGTACAACTGAAATGCACTCAGACGATCATGATCGTCCAGGACGATCCTGCGATCGTCCAGGACGATATGATCGTAGCAATGAAATATTAATTGCTTTCCTTAATTATCATATTAATTTAGGCATGATTGTACTGAATCGTCTAGGACGATACACGTATCATCCGGGATGATCAGACCAAATAACTTAAAATAAAAACTTGCCTAACTTGATCTGGCGGCTGAGAATTTCTGATTTGAGCATATCGTCCCGTACGATCCAAAGATCGTCCAGGACGATCTGTTTAATCAGACCCTCTTAACTTAGTCGCCCTAATTAAGGTTTCTGTTTTTACCAGATCGTCCAGGATGATGTGAATATCATCCAGAACGATCTGAACAAAAAATAAACAGAAACTCTAATTCACTCAAACTCTCCCCCAGAGTGTGTGTATGCAATGTTACTTAGCTGGGGGATCAATTACATTACAATTGACTCAAGAAAAATAAAAACAGTACATTAGACACACTTGGACCCGATCTTGAGTTGGCTTGAGTGGCTCGTGATCTTTTGTGCCTGAAACGGGTTAGCCAAGCAAAACACAATGGAAACATATTTGTCATCATCAAAGCCAGATTTGTAACAATCTCCCCCTTTTGATGATGGCAAACATTTGTACAGTAGTTTGAAAATAAAAAATAACTAGGAGATCAAAAAATAAATATTTTTCAAATTTTCATTTAACAACTAAATCAATACAGGAAACATAACATATAACAAAACTAGAAATGACTACAACTGACTCCCCCTTTTGACATCACAAAAACGAGGAGGGGAAACAGAAATACTAAAACATCAGTACATAATAGAAAAGAAAATAATTATAAAATAGAAAACTAGAATGGAGGTGGATCCTGATCGGAAGAAGGAGGTGGCGGTGGTGGGTTTAAGTAGTGGTGAATGGCTTGAAAATGGGCTCCAATCCAGGCAATGTCCTGGTCATGCTGTTGTTGCTGCTGCGCAGCATAGTCAGTGAAGCGCTGGATGTCCTCGGTGTGCCGCTGCTCCTAGGCAACCACATAGGAGTCAAATCTGGCCTCCCACTGATCGAAGAGCTGCACCAGGTGGTCAAAGGGAGAGGCAATGCGAAGGAGAGCAGGTGCCTCGGGTGCAGCAGGAACTGGAATAGCCTCTTCCTCTTCCTCCTCAACATCCGGGGTGGGCTCCGGATGTAGTCGGGTGCTGTGTAGGATGTGGAATGAGTTGTTTGTGAAGAAGGAAGGAGGGACATTAGGAGGGATAGGATACTGAAGGTCATATTTTGTTTCTAGGCATAATGAATGAGATGACCTAAAGCTAGATTTGGGCGACGCCTGTGACCTGGATCTCTAATGGTGGTTAGGTGTTCTATGTATCGGATAATAAGATTAGAGGCATTAAGCTCTCGAAGGGCCATGATGTAGTAGATGGTCAAGGACAGTAACGGGGTGATGTGAATTTGATCCCCTGCCTTTGGAATGACGGAGGAACGAAGGACATGCTGAATTATTCATACGTCCTTAAGAAGTGAAGTGCAAGCGTTGTTATGATAGGGTGCGTTTGTATTGCGAAGGAAGTGATTGGCGACACTCCAATCATAGTCAGGATCGGTGATAAGCGTGTGAAGTTTGTTGCTAGTGACAGACAGGTTAAGAATATTGTGAAAATCGTGGGTAGTTAGTTCCACGGGACGATGATTGACGTATGAGCAAACATTGGAATAGTCTGCAGAAATGCGCAAATTGGCAAAGAAAATTTGAATGAGTTCAAGATTAAAAGGAAAGGCTAAGGTCATGATGAAGGTGAGGGACGTGTGTGCAAACAGATCTAGAATAGGATAAGTGAGAGTGCGGGGATTTACAATTTTAGAGTGCGTGATCCCCACGTCACGATAGCACTCGAAAGCAGCCTGATCGGCTGCATTTGGAAAGCCAGGATCAACATGTCCCCGGGAGGAACTCGCACCCTTTTGCCGTGAACGTTTGCCACCAGCCATTAGGAATCAAAAGTGAAGGAGAGTAAAGGGAGAAAGAGTGTGGAAAATCCTCAAGAAAATGGCTGTTTAAATAGATCTTGGCCGAATCGTCCCATACGATCGTGAGATCGTCCAGGACGATCGGTGCAATTATTACGGCCTGGACGATTGGTCAAAAAGGCGGTCCGATCAGAGATCGTCCAGGACGATTAGACACAGACGATCATCCTGAGGAGTCAGGCTGGACGACCGTTGATGAAAAGTATCGTCCAGAATGATTAGGTGGATCGTCCCGGACGATGTGCAATAAGTGTGACGGACGGGCCGAATTCCAATCATCCAGCGGCTGACACGTGGATCGTCCAGGACGATAAGGTGGATCATCCAGGACGATGGACAATAATTGGTGCAATGTCAGCCGTTTGATCAGATCAGGAAGATATGGATCATATCTTCCAGGACGATGTAAGGATCGTCCAGGACGATCACCAATAATTGGAGTTTTTCAGCAGCAGGAGCAGTGTGGGGACGATTTTGAATGAATCATCCAGGGCGATGTTTGGATCGTCCAGGACGATTGGGGTATCGTCCAGGACGATGTGAAGAAAATTGAAAAAGATGGAGGATAAAGATGACAGATCAGGATCCCAAAAATATAACCATAAAATCAAAATAAAATAAAAACGAATAAAACTCATAGCAAAAACACATAAAAGCAACGATTTTTTTTTTATCAAGCTGCTCGAGTAAATCAGAATTTTTCCTTGATTTTAGATCCAAAAACCAATAAGAAGATGATTGACAGCGCTGAAATCTAGAAAAAGTTGAAAAATTCAACTTTCGTAACTCCGACCCCGGGCACCTTATCGATGCAAACCTCTTTCAAAACAAAAATTTGATTCAGAAGAAAAGAAATTATATTTGAAAAGAGATCCTTTCAAGCCTCGTTTCAGAAAAATATCTGATATAATAGTGTTACAAAGTAAAAAATCAGAAATCAGGATTTTCAAACACAAGCTTTTGAAAGTATTAAGCGGCACACGGATTTTTCTAAGACCTTTAACAATCTGAAAGGAAAGAAAGCTTGGTTGGGCTCATTTTGTGCATCTTTTTCAATTTATTTGGCACTTTACGCATCTTTTCATTTTTGATACACTTTGTGTATCTTTTAGTTGGCGATTTTTTGCATCTTTTCAGCTTTGGGCTCATTTTATGCCTCTTTTTCAATTTATTTGGCGTACTGTGCATCTTTTGTAAGCTTTCTCCTTTTCATAATCATTAAAGAGTCTCAGCTGTAAAATTATCTTCCAGACATAAGAGATGACTCTCCATAATAAGAAAGAATGATTCACAAAACAAAAGTCATACATCATATGATAAATGCAATCACTTGGTTTAGAAAATCAAACTAATGACTCAAGACTCTGAAAACACTATTGATATGAGGTAGATTACTGTAGGAAGATAAAATAATCTCTATTTCAAAAACTAACATTTTAATCCTGAAGAGGATTTTTATCCAAAAGAAACTATACACCAGTAAAGGAGTTAGAGGAAGAGAAACAATCATCAATGTTTCTTCCCTTTAACAGATTCAATGGAATCAATCACTGCTTACCAGCTTCTAAATAAAAATAAGGTAAAACTCCCAGTCAGAAATTCAGATTATCAGAAGTAGTGAGCGGTGATCAGATTTTGAAAAGCATAAAATAGTAAGTGTAAGATATGAACCAGTGAATAAAAAGCAGGTAGAAAATCACATCAAAGTAAATGCTTAAATCAAACTAACAGCAAGGCTGAAATAGAAATCAGCATAAGAAATAAAATCAACTGAAAGCAAATAATCAAACCAAAAATTAACTAACAGAAAACAGAATAACAATCAGAACAATCAGAAATCAGCAGTCATCAGAATCAAGCATTTATATCAATCACTCCTAATCTAGTTCTCAAAATGCTGAATGAGTCAAAGGCCAGTGGTTTAGTGAATATGTCAGCCAGCTGATTTTCAATTGCTACATGATGTAGCTCAATGTCCCCTTTTGTAACATGGTCTATAATGAAGTGATGCCTTATATCAATGTGTTTGGTCCTAGAATGTTGGATTGGATTCTTAGAGATACAGATGGCACTAGTATTATCACACAGAACAGAAATTGTGCCAACAGGTAACCCTAAATCCAAGACTTGGTGGTTCAACAAAAGAACTTGGGTCACACAACTCTCTAAGGCAATGTACTCAGCTTCAGCAGTGGAAAGTGCAACTGAGTTCTATTTTCTACTGGACCAGGAGACTAAAGACTGTCTTATGAATTGACAAGTTCCAGAGGTGCTCTTTCTATCCGCCCTACACCCCGCAAAGTCAGAATCAGAATATCCAATGATCTCAAAAGAGGTGCTGTGCCTAGGGTACCAGATTCCTAGGTTTGGGGTCCCTAAAAGATATCTAAGAATTCTCTTAACAGTAGTCAGGTGGGACTCTTTAGGATTAGCCTGAAACCTAGCACAAAGACAGACACTAAACATGATATCAGGTCGGCTAGCAGTCAGGTAAAGCAGTGATCCTATTATTCATCTATACTTCTTCTAATTAACAGATTTTCTACTTGAATCCTTATCTAACTGAACTGAGGAGGTCATGGGAGTATTGATTGGCTTGGCTTTGTCCATTTCATATTTCTTTAAGATGTCCTTAGTGTATTTAGATTGATTGAGAAAGGTTCCATCATCTGTTTGCCTTATGCTAAACCCCAAAAAGTAGGACAATTTTCCCATCATACTCATCTCAAACTCCTTACTCATTGTTTTAGAAAACTCATCACATAAATATTTATCAGAAGATCCAAAAATTATATCATCAACATAGATCTGGACAATGAGTAAGTCATCCCCTATTCTCCTCAGAAAAAGGGTGGTGTCTACGCTCCCCTTAACAAACTCTCTTTCTAACAGGAATGTGCTAAGCCTCTCATATCAAGCTCTGGGTGCCTGTTTCAATCCATATAAGGCCTTTTTTAATTTATAAATATGATTTGGATATTGGGAACTCTCAAAACCTGGGGGTTGTTCTACAAAAATATCCTCTTTTATTACCCTATTTAAAAAGGCACTCTTGACATCCATTTGAAACAGCTTAAATCCCTTATAACAGGCAAAGGCTAGTAGCACTCTAATGGCTTCCAATCTAGCTACAGGGGAAAAAGTCTCCTCAAAATCAATCCCTTCTATCTGATTATACCCCTTAGCCACCAATCTTGCCTTATTTCTCACCACCACACCAGAATCATTCATCTTATTCTTAAAGACCCACTTGGTTCCCAGAATACTTTGATTTTTAGGTCTTTCTACTAGCTCCCAAACATCATTCCTTACAAAATGATTCAATTCTTCTTGCATAGTTAAGATCCAAAACTCATTCGAAAGGGCTTGATTAATGTTGGTGGGTTCAGTCATTGAGATAAAGGCAGAATGGTTTACTTCCTTCCTAAGTCAATGCCTAATCCTAACACCTACAGAAGGGTCTCCTAAGATCAGTTCTTTAGGATGACTCAAAGAATATCTCCAATCTCTAGGCAACGTGGTTTGAGGTTCTACCCTTTCCTCTAGATTTGTATTTCCAACCCCTTGGGTAACCTCACCAATCTCTTCATCTTCAACTTCAGATCTAGACTCCTTAGGATCAAATTCATCAAACACTACATGGGTTGTTTCTTCCACCACCAAAGTCCTCTTATTGAACACCCTAAAGGATTTCCCCACACTTGAATATCCTAAGAACACTCCTTCATCAGATTTGGGGTCAAATTTTCCTAAGGGTGACTTCCCGTTGTTCAGAATGAAAACCTTATAGCCAAAGACATGGAGGTGGGACAGATTTGGAGTTCTACCCTTAATGATCTCATAAGGTGTCATGTTCAATTTGACGCTCACATTCACCCTATTCAGCACATAACAGGCAATGTTTACCGCTTCAGCCCAAAAGTATTTTGGAAGTGAATACTCGGCAAGCATGGCTCTACCCGTTCTGCTGAGGGGTCCTAGGAGCTGAAAATTTGTGACTAATCCCTTGATCCTCACAAAAACTTCCAAATCTTTCTTTTTTAAACTCCCCTCTGTGATCACTATGGATGGTAATAATCTCACTGTTGAAATCCAGGATCCCGAGCACTTAATTTTGATGGTGACAACTAATACTTACTGAGTACATATAGACTTCCGTTAGATTACAAATGTTTAATCTTTGTATATGAGCACTAACATTTCAGGTCAGATGCACACTGCTGAAGATTGCTGGAGACTCAAACTGGATAAAATAGGATGTTGAAGAGTCTGTAATTTTTATTTCTTTATTTTTATTTTTTTGAGTCTGCCACAGAAGCATGCATGTGAAAGGAGCAACCATGCACACACACAGGGGGAGAAATTTTTTTAAAAATGATCAAATTTTTTTTAAACAAATCGTACTGTACGATCTTGGATCGTACTGTATGATTAATTAAAAATACTCAGGCTAACGGCTAATTTTCGAATGATTAAGTTTACAAACTTATCGTACTGTACGATCCATATCGTACTGTACGATAATATGTAATTGTGAAACCCTAGCCGCCAGAATAAGTTTGGCAAGTTTTTGAATTTGATTTTCTGAACTGATCGTAGTGTACGATACTGTTCGTACTGTACGATTAATTAAAACTTGCCAAAATTATCTCCCTAATCAGGAAATAAACGTTGGTTTCTATTTTATATGTCGATCGTACTGTACGATAATATATCGTACTATACGACTTACAGAGACGATTTCATTCGTCCCAGAGATCGTACCAGATGAAACCAAGGTTTTTTATTCTGTTCGTCCTAGACGATATTCATATCGTAGAGGACGATATCAAGAAATGAACTGATCGTACTGTACGACTGGTGGAGTGCTGGACGATTGTCAGAGACGATTTCCTTCATCCCAGCGATCGTACCAGACGATCCTAAGAATTTTTGTACTATTCATCCTGGACGATATTCGTATCGTACAGGACGATATCCTGAAAAATACTATTCATACTGTACGATTCAATGAGTACTGGACGACTGACAGAGACGAGTTCTTTCGTCCCGAGGTTCGTCCCACAGTTCGTCCCGTACGAACAGTACAAATCAACAGTATCTTCCTGTACGATATACGTATCATACAGTACGATATGAATAAAATTCGATACCTGTTCGTCTGTACTCGTACTGGACGGAGCTGAAATTGAACTGATCGTACTGTACGATCATAGATCGTACTGTACGAACAGAAACGCAAAAGTTGAAACTTTTAGAGTTTTCTGAAGCCTGATATAAAAATAACTTAAAATTTTCTTTAGGGAGTTGTTGATCAATCCTCTTGCTGTGAGAGGCTTGGAGGAAAAAGAAGGGGATTCGGTAGAGAGAAGTTTTTGGAGAGATCTAGAGCTTGAGAGAGGAAGGTGAAGGTGAGCTTGAGCGTGAGGGAGAAGTAGTGTGAGGGGATCACACGGTGGCTCCAAGCTAGCTGCATGCTTTGCTCCTCTTGTGGCTTTGGAAGCTTCAAGAAAGTTCTCGAGGGAAGAGTTACTTCAAGATCAACATCGCCAAGGTACTCTGCCATCTCCAGGAGGGAGAAAAAGGAGAAGGTCCGCTGCCGTCACCAGGAGGGTGACATAGCATTTGGTATTCCGCCGCACCGAGGGAGGTGAAAGTGAGTATTGTAAAGGCTTCTCCGCCTTGCTGTGGGGGCAAAAGGAGAGTCAACTTTTACTAGTGCAAATCCCGGAGTAGAGGACTCCGGGGAGTGGACGTAGGTCAAGTGACCGAACCACTATAAAAATCTCTGGTGTGTTTTTTCCTGTTTACCGTACTTTACTTTTCATGCTTTTAATTTGTGCGTTTTAATTGCTTGGTGAAAAATCAGTATTTAAATATTGTGGTGTAAAATCTAAAATTGAACTATCAATTTCATCGTTGTGAACGTTGTATTTGCTTCCGCACATTAGTCGTTAAATTATATTTTGAAAATACAAAAGAATTAGAACTCTTGTGTAGGGTTAAATTTTTTAAAATACCAATTCACCCCCCCTCTTGGCGCATCTCGTACTTTCAAGTGGTATCAGAGCGGGGTTTCCAAATAGTGTTTTAAAAAACCTAGAAACGTAAGATTTATGGCTCAATTTGGTAACCGTAACACTGCGGAGGGTTATTCTATAACTCGTCCACCTTTATTTGACAACATACAGTTTGATTTTTGGAAAATACGCATGTCTACATTTTTACAGTCTTTAGACTATCGCATGTGGATGTTAGTCCAAGAAGGTTATTCTGCACCATTTCGTATGTTGAATGGAATTAAAACTGAACTGTCATTTAATGAATGGAGCATTGAGGATAGAGAATTTGCACAACTAAATGCTAAATGTCTAAATTGTTTCTTTTGCACATTAAAATCAGAAGACTATATGCGAGTGTCAACTTGTACTACTGGTAAACAAATTTGGGACAAATTGTGTATCACGTACGAAGGAACTAGTGAGGTCAAACAATCTAAGTTGAATATACTGTTACATGATTACGAACTATTCCGCATGAAACCTAGTAAAACTATATCTGACATGTACACTCGATTCACCCAGATTGTAACATCACTGCATGCTTTAGGAAGAGAGTTGTCTAACTCAAAAAAAGTAAACAAAATACTGCGATTTTTGCCTAGCTCATACGATGCTAAAATCACTGCAATAACTGAGTCAAAAGACCTAAATATTTATTCTATTGATAATTTGCTTGGGTCACTCATTGCCTACGAGCAAGGAGTGAGTCAACGACAAAGTGATGCAGGTGAAAAGAAAAAGGAGCGAGCAGTGGCTTTAAAAGCAAACAATTCTGAAAGTGACAGCTCAGCAGCGGAGGAAGATGACGACATAGCTTTGATGACTCGTCAGTTCAAAAATTTTCTGAAACCATCATCAAAGCATTTGGAACAAAGGTAAGAACTCAAAGTATAGTAAGGTTGCATCTGAAACAATTTGCTTTGAGTGCAGGAAACCCGGTCATCTCCGAGCTGATTGCCCCAACATCAAAACTCATCAAACCAAGGAGAAGGGTGAGGACAGATCAAAGTTCAAGAAGGGCAAATTTAAGACTCAAATAGCGTTTTGGGCCGACTCTGCCTCAGAATCATCGGAAGAAGAAGCAGAGGAGGAGGTAACGAATCTGTGTCTTATGACTAATGATAATCTTGATCAATCAGATCAAGATGAGGTATGTCAACTGTCTTACGATGAACTGCTTGTTATTTCTAAAAAAATCCATGACTCGTATAGAAAATTGAAGAAAAAGCATGTTAGTCTTAATACTGAGTTTAGTACTTTACAAAAGGAGCATGCTAGTGTAGTAAAAAAATTTTCTGACTTAGATAAAGATCATATGTCTTTGCTTGATGAATACGATGCATTAAACAAGAAGCATATTAAGTTAACCACTGCACACGATACCTTGAAATCATCACATGTTGAATTAGATAATGCATTTAAGGAACTAGAAGAACTATCAGGGGAACTTAGTAGTAGTGAGCATGCATTGAGATTCAAATATGCTAGTCTTAACCAAGAGAATAAATTTTTAAATGAAAAACTTCATGCATACGAAAATAACAAAAAACCTCCCACGTTTGCTAAATTCTTTCAGCCTCCACCATGTGAATCATCTCATTCAAAACCAGCACGGCATGCATCATCCAAACCCAGAAATAGGCACTACCACCCTCGTAGATTAGTGAACCCATTTCCAGGTGTTAGATGTTATTCTTGTGGCATGCTAGGTCACATAGCTCGCACGTGCTCAATTCACTATAGGACACATCTAGTGTGGAGACCAAAATTGCATTCATCACAGCATAACATGCACACATTTCATTCATATAAGCATGAGGTGGAACCCAAACTCACTTGGGTTCCCAAAGCTAATCCATGATTGACATTGTAGGGATGCTCTCACAAAAGACCTAGTGAGAGCATGTGGTACCTGGACAGTGGCTGCTCGAGACACATGACTGGAGACATGAAGCAGTTCATGACACTGGAGGCCAGGTCAAGAGGCAAGGTAACTTTGGGAGACAACACCACCAGAAAAGTGGTGGGCTCAGGTATCATTGGAAATACTAAAAATTTAATTATTGAGAATGTACTTTTAGTGGATGGTTTAAAGCACAATCTTTTAAGTATAAGTCAACTATGTGACAAGGGCTTTGATATAAAATTTCTTTCTAACAAATGCATGATTAGTTTAAATGATTCACTTGTGTTAGAAGGAAAACGTATAAATAATGTTTACATATTAGACTTGAACTGCATTGAAATCTCAAACTTTTTGTGTCTGAAAACAATAGCAGATGACTCTTGGCTATGACATAGGAGACTATGCCATGCTAGTATGAAAACACTTAGGAACATCACTCAGAAAGACTTAGTTAGAGGCATACCAAAGTTAGACTTTACTAAGGACCATCTTTGTGATGCTTGCCAATTAGGAAAACAAGTTAAATCTTCATTTCATGCAATCAAGGATATCAGCACCACTAGGCCACTAGAAACTCTCCACATGGACCTGTTCGGACCTGTTAGTACAGCCAGCCTAGGAGGGAAGTTGTATGGGTTTGTAATAGTAAATGACTACTCTAGGTTTACTTGGGTGAAATTCCTAGCTCATAAGAGTGAGTCATTTGAAGAATTTAGAGTTTTCTCCACTTAGATTCAAAGGAAATTAGGATGTGTAATTTCAACAATTCATAGTGATCACGGTGGGGAATTTGAGAATGATAAATTTGAATCTTTTCGTAAAGAGGTTGAAATAGAACATAATTTCTCTGCTCCTAGAACTCCTCAGCAAAATGGAATAGCAGAAAGAAAGAATAGAACTTTAGTTGAAACTGCTAGGGCTATGTTAGCTGAATACACTCTCCCTAGATACTTTTGGGCAGAAGCAGTAAATACCGCATGCTATGTATTGAATAGGGTAAATGTTAGATCCAAACTTAATAAGACACCCTATGAGTTGCTTAAGGGTAGGACACCCAATCTTTCCCACTTACATGTTTTCGGGTGCAAATGCTTCATCCTAATCAATGGCAAGTCACCCTTAGGAAAGTTCAATCCTAAATCTGATGAAGGGGTTTTCCTAGGCTACTCATCCGTAGGTAAAGCCTATAGAATATTCAATAAGAGAACCCTAGTAGTAGAAGAGTCCACTCATGTGGTATTTGATGAATCCAATAAGACATCTGAACCTAATCATGAAGAAGAAGAAGTTGAGGTTATACGGGGAGTAGAAACCATTACCATAGAGACTAGAGCGGAACCTCAGGAACATCTGCCTAAAGATTGGAAATTTTCTTCTAGTCATCCTAGAGAGCTGATCTTAGGAGACCCATCAGAAGGGGTAAAAACTAGGCATGGACTTAGGAAAGAGGTTAGCCATTCTGCATTTATATCTATGATTGAACCCACGAGTATAGATCAAGCCTTATGAGATGAATTTTGGATCCTAGCAATGCAAGAAGAGTTGAACCAATTCGTTAGGAATGATGTATGGGAGTTAGTCAAAAGGCCTAAAGAGCAAAGTGTGGTTGGAACTAAGTGGGTCTTTAAAAATAAGATGAATGACTCAGGAATAGTAGTAAGAAACAAGGCTAGGTTAGTAGTGAAGGGGTATAACCAAATTGAAGGAATAGATTTTGAAGAAACCTTTGCTCCTGTAGCTAGACTAGAAGCCATCAGGGTACTGTTAGATTTTGCTTGTTTTAGGGATTTTAAGCTGTATCAAATGGATGTAAAGAGTGCCTTCCTGAATGGAGTAATCAAGGAAGATGTGTATGTGGAGCAACCTCCGGGGTTTGAAAACTCACAATTTCCAAACCACGTGTTCAAACTGAAAAAAGCACTGTATGGGTTAAAACAAGCACCTAGAGCCTGGTATGAAAGACTTAGTATGTTCCTACTAGATAGAGGCTTTGTAAAGGGTAGTGTGGACACCACCTTATTTTTGAAGAAGGTAGGAGTTGAAGTACTCATTGTTCAGATTTATGTAGATGACATATTGTTCGAATCGACGGAGAAAAGCCTATGTAATGAATTTTCAAAAACAATAAGCGACGAGTTTGAAATGAGCATGATGGGAGAACTTAGTTACTTCCTTGGATTTAGTGTAAAATAAACGGAAGGTGGAACGTTTCTTAGCCAGTCTAAGTACATCAACGATATTTTGAAAAAATATGAAATGGACAATGCTAAGGCTATGAATACACCCATGAGCTCTAATATTCAATTGGATAAAGATCCCAGTGGGAAGTCTGTAGATCAAAAGAGGTATAGGGGAATAATTGGATCGCTTCTCTATCTGACTGCCAGTAGACCAGACATAATGTTTAGTGTGTGTCTCTGTGCCCGTTTTCAAGCTGACCCGAAAGAATCTCACATGACTGATGTCAAAGGATTCTTAGATATCTTCTAGGCACCCCGAACTTAGGAATTTGGTATCCTAGACACTGCACTTCTTTTTAAATCTTAGGATACTCAGATTCAGACTTTGCATGATGTAGGGTAGATAGAAAAAGCACTTCTGGCACTTGTCAATTCATTGGACAATCATTAGTTTCATGGTCCAGTAGGAAACAAAATTCAGTAGCCCTATCCACAGCCGAAGTGGAAGATATAGCGGTAAGTAGCTGTGTTGCACAAGTTTTGTGGTTAAAACAACAGCTTGTAGATCTAGGACTACCTGTAGGAACCATTCCGATCATGTGTGACAACACTAGTGCTATTTGCATATCCAAAAATCCAATTCAACACTCACGAACCAAACATATAGATATTAGACATCATTTCATTAGAGATCATGTAGCCAAAGGAGATATTGAACTGCACCACGTTGCTACTGAAGATCAATTGGCAGACATTTTCACAAAACCATTAGGTTATGACACATTTAGCACTTTACGAACCAAATTAGGTGTCATAGACATTCACGCCTAATGTAACATAAAACAAAAACAAAAAAAAATTGGTTTGTGGTTGTTTTGTTTTGTTCAAAATAAAAAAAAAAAAAATTTAGATTCCTGATCCTCTTCCCATGTTGCTCACAAACTTTGATATTCTCTGACAATCGTACTGTACGATCCACTATCGTACTGTACGATAAGGTTCAAATCACTCCAATCTCAGCCGTCCATTCCCATTCACGGTCCATATCTTTCATGTCTTATACCTATCGTACTGTACGATTCACCACTCGTACCGTACGATACTAATTATTGGTCATCGTACTGTACGACATACCAATCGTACTGTACGATCCACGTGTCAAACGGATTAGGATGAATTAAAATCGGCTGGTACGAACATTATTGCCTATCGTACTGTACGAACACCTGTTCGTACTGTACAAACACTTTTGGTCAAAAGTCATTCAGACGACTCATTGGGACGAACGCCTTCCACTCACGTTCGTATAGTACGATACTGATCGTACTATACGATTTAACTCATTTTTCTGAAAAGTCATCCAGACGACATTATTGCACATATCGTACAGTACGATACTCAATCGTACTGTACGATATCCCCCAAATTCTATAAAACGGGAGGGATTCTTTGCCAATTCTCCTCACCTTCAATCCCTCTAAATTTCATCATTCATCCAATCCTTTCTTCCAAAATGTCTGGGTCCAGTAAGCGCGGTCGAATGATCGTCGGGAGCTCTTCCTCCTCTCGGCGCTTCGATGATCGTTTTCTCTCCGCTGCGGACGAGAAAGCGTATATTAAAATCAAGGAGGCCAAGTTCACTCCATCCCGCATGCTCAATCAGGCCGCCCTAAATTTTGAGGTGATGAATCTGTTCGCCTCCACTAGCCTTCAATTCCTTCTGACTCTTGCTTTTCCGTTTCACTCTGAACTCTTGTTTGAGTTTTTTGCTAATATCCGAGTCGACCTTGAAAACACTACCTTCTCATCTTATGTCTGTAGACAGAATGTCGTTATCACCGTCAACGACATTGCTGAGCACATCGGGCTGTCCACTGATGGCCCTCGTCCCCAATCCATGATCTCCTATGACTATGATTGGACGTCAGTAAATATGACCCTTAGAGGTGTCCCCTCCAATCAACACCTACCCCTGGTCCAAACCTTAAATCAAAATGCCCGCGTTATCCAGCATGTCCTACGCACATCTATTATACCTAAAGCTGGAGATCGCATCCATATTACTCCCCTACTTTCTGTCGTCACCTATCTCATTATGTCTGGCACAAAATTCAATGAAGCTCAAATGGTGTTTGACTACATTCATACCTTGTCTGCCTTCCGATATCTCGGTGCCCATTGTAAACTGAACCTTGCTTTAGGGCATGTCATAGGATACATCTTAGATGCAAAATACCAACTTCATTATCCGCTCCCTCCTGATCACCTTCCTATCTTCTACTCGGATGCCTCCTTTCGTATCTTGTTCCATCGGGGGGCCGATCCCGAGTTTGATGACGAGGAGGCTGCTGCTCCTGCTGACGCACCTCCGCCACCACCAATCCAACCACCTGGCCTTGCTCCTCCCGACTACCCTCACAACGACATTATTCGACGACTTGATCGTCTGGAGACTCGGTTGGATGCCCACATTGCTCAGCAACATCAGGAGCATGACACGGATATGAAATGGTTTAGGGAGCGCTTCACATTAATCGATCACCAGTTCGCCTCCCTTCATCAGTACCACCAGCTGTTTCCCGACCCTCCACCATCACCTCCGGATCAGGATCCAAATTTTTAGGTTGTTGTAGATGTTTCTATTTTCTGTTTGTTATCAGTGTACTTGTTTTTTCTTTTTCTTCCCTTTTTGGTGCTGTCAAAAGGGGGAGACTTTTCTGTGTGTTCTGTATTATGTTTTTGCTTACTATTAAATGCTATTGGTTGTTTATGTTCTCACTACATTTATATTTTTTTTATCTTGTTGTTTTATTTATGTTATAATAAAAAAAAACTGTTTCTTCTCCTCCTATTTAAAAATTAATAAGCTACTCTTCTGAAGGGGAGCTAAAGAAGTCAGAACATCTGTCCATCAGAAAATATTATTTGACACCATCAAAAAGGGGGAGATTGTTGAAATCCAGGATCCCGAGCACTTAATTTTAATGGTGACAACTAATACTTACTGAGTACATATAGACTTCTGTTAGATTACAAATGTTTAATCTTTGTATATGAGCACTAACATTTCAGGTCAGATGCACACTGCTAAAGATTGCTGGAGACTCAAACCGGGTAGAATAGGATGTTGAAGAGTCTGTAATTTTTATTTCTTTATTTTTATTTTTTTGAGTCTGCCATAGAAGCATGCATGTGAAAGGAGCAACCATGCACACACACAGGGGGAGAATTTTTTTTAAAAATGATCAAATTTTTTTTTAAGCAAATCGTACTGTACGATCTTGGATCGTACTGTACGATTAATTAAAAATACTCAGGCTAACGGCTAATTTTCGAATGATTAAGTTTACAAACTTATCGTACTGTACGATCCATACCGTACTGTACGATAATATGTAATTGTGAAACCCTAGCCGCCAGAATAAGTTTGGCAAGTTTTTGAATTTGATTTTCTGAACTGATCGTAGGGTACGATACTGTTCGTACTGTACGATTAATTAAAACTTGCCAAAATTATCTCCCTAATCAGGAAATAAACGTTGGTTTCTATTTTATATGTCGATCGTACTGTACGATAATATATCGTACTGTACGACTTACAGAGATGATTTCATTCGTCCCAGAGATCGTACCAGACGAAACCAAGGTTTTTTGTTCTGTTTGTCCTGGACGATATTCATATCGTACAGGACGATATCAAGAAATGAACTGATCGTACTGTACGACTGGTGGAGTGCTGGATGATTGTCAGAGATGATTTCCTTCGTCCCAGCGATCGTACCAGACGATCCCAAGAATTTTTGTACTATTCGTCCTGGACGATATTCATATCGTACAGGATGATATCCTGAAAACACTATTCGTACTGTACGATTCAATGAGTGCTGGACGACTGACAGAGACGAGTTCTTTCGTCCCGAGGTTCGTCCCACAGTTCGTCCCGGACGAACAGTACGAATCAACAGTATCGTCCTGTACGATATACATATCGTACAGTACGATATAAATAAAATTCAATACCTGTTCGTCTGTACTCGTACTGGACGGAGCTGAAATTGAACTGATCGTATTATAGGATCATAGATCGTACTGTACGAATATAAACACAAAAGTTGAAACTTTTAGGGTTTTTTGAAGCCTGATATAAAAACAACTTAAAATTTTCTTTAGGAAGTTGTTGATCAATCCTCTTGCTGTGAGAGGCTTGGAGAAAAAAGAAGGGGATTTGGTAGAGAGAAGTTTTTGGAGAGATCTAGAGCTTGAGAGAGGAAGGTGAAGGTGAGCTTGAGCGTGAGGGAGAAGTAGTGTGAGGGGATCACACGGTGGCTCCAAGCTAGCTGCATGCTTTGCTCCTCTTGTGGCTTTGGAAGCTTCAAGAAAGTTCTCGAGGGAAGAGTCACTTCAAGATCAACATCGCCAAGGTACTCTGCCATCTCCAGGAGGGAGAAAAAGGAGAAGGTCCGCTGCCGTCACCAGGAGGGTGACATAGCGTTTGGTATTCCGCTGCACCGAGGGAGGTGAAAGTGAGTATTGTGAAGGCTTCTCTGCCTTGCTGTGGGGGCAAAAGGAGAGTCAACTTTTACTAGTGCAAATCTCGGAGTAGAGGACTCCGGGGAGAGGACGTAGGTCAAGTGACCGAACCACTATAAAAATCTCTGGTGTGTTTTTTTCTGTTTACCGTACTTTACTTTTCTTGCTTTTAATTTGTGCATTTTAATTGCTTGGTGAAAAATCAGTATTTAAATATTGTGGTGTAAAATCTAAAATTAAACTATCAATTTCATCATTGTGAATGTTGTATTTGCTTCCGCACATTAGTCATTAAATTATATTTTGAAAATACAAAAGAATTAGAACTCTTGTGTAGGGTTAAATTTTTTAAAATACCAATTCACCCCCCCTCTTGGCGCATCTCGTACTTTCACTCACATCCTAACTTCTTCTAAATCCAAGTAGAGAAAGATCTAAACTCATCAAATGACTCAGATTTATGTGATAAAAATTTCACCCAAGTGAACCTCGAATAATCATCTACAATCACAAACCCATAGACTCTCCCCCCTAAGCTGGCAGTGCTAATGTGTCCAAAGAGGTCCATATGAAGAACTTCTAAAGGTCTAGATGTGCTAATGTCCTTAACAGAGTGAAACGAGGATTGGACTTGCTTCCCCAACTGACAGGCATCACACAGGTGATCCTTAGTGAACTTAAGCTTAGGCACACCTCTAACTAAGTCCTTTTGGGTGACTCTCCTAAGGGTTTTCATACTGGCATGACACAATCTCCTATGCCATAACCAAGACTCATCAGCAGCAGTTTTTAAGCAAATTGAATTATCAGATTTAATGCAACTTACATCCAGCTTGTAGACATTGTTAATCCTTTGCCCCTGCAAAATAACTTCATCATTTAAGCTTAAGATGCAGCCAGTGGGCAGGAATTTGATGCTGTATCCCTTGTCACAAAGTTGACTGATGCTCAACAAGTTGTGTTTCAGTCCATCTATAAGTAAAATATTATCAATCATAAAATTCTTTGAATCACCAATTATACCTAAGCCTACCACCTTCCTGGTGGTGTTATCTCCAAGTGTAACCTTGCCTCCATCTGGCCTCCAGTGAAATGAACTGATTTGCATCTCTAGTCATGTGTCTAGAACATCCGCTGTCTAGGTACCACATGCTCTCACGAGGTCTTGTGTGAGAGTACACCTACAAAAATATCAAACGTCAGTCTCAGGAACCCAAACAGGTTTGGGTTCCTTCTTATGAAAAGAAGAATGCAATGCATGCGTGCTGTGCAGTGAAACAGGCAGTTTGGGTCTCCACACCCAATGTGTCCTACGGTGAACAGTGCAGGTGTGGGAAATGTGTCCTAACATGCCACATGAAAAACATCTAACACCATGAAAAGGATTAACTAAACATCGTGAGTGATAGTGCCTCTTCCTAGAAGTGTATGAAACATGCTTTGATGAACTTGCAACAGATTTTTCAAAAGGTGGCGGTGCATAAAACTGTTCAAAAGTATGTGATTTTTTGTTCTTTTCAAATGCAGCAATTTTCACTCTTAAAAATTTGTTCTCCTTGTTAAGACTAGCAATCTCAAAAGTTCTTGCACTTTCATTTCTTCTAAATCACATGCCATATCTTTCAATTTTTTAAAGGTAGCTTCTAATTCAACATGCGATGTTTTTAATGCATCATGCTCAACAGTTAAATCAAAATGCTTTCTATTCAGTTCATCAAACTCATCTAGTAAAGACATGTGATTGCTATCAATAGTGGAATGATCCTTAATCAAAACATCATGCTCTTTTTGCAAAGTCAAATAATCCAGTTTCAAACTAGTATGGGTTTTCTTAAGCTTCCTATACGATGCATGAATTTTTTCAGATACTTCAAATAATTGATCGTAAGTAAGCTCACATACCTCTTCTTGGTCCGACTGACCAGGGTGATCATCAGCCATCAGACACAAGTTTGTTTCCTCCTCTTCAGCTTCAGTCTCAGAGGATTCGGATGCAGAGTCTGCCCAGAACGCCTTTTGTATCCGCTTCTTGTCTTTTTTGAACTTTGGTTTCTCCTCACCCTTCTCCTTGCTTGGGTGAGCCTTGAGTGTAGGACAATCCACCTTTATGTGTCTAGGCTTCCTGCATTCAAAACAAATAGATTCAGATGAACCTTTAAAGTTTCTATTGGTCTAACCTTTGTTCCACTTTTGAAAATTCTTATTCTTCTTTCTTAGAAATCTCTTGAATTGCCTTGTGATTAAGGCAACATCATCGCTATCAGACCCTGAAGTGCTAGCATCTGAATCTTTGGCCTTTAACGCCACTGTCTTCTCCTTCTTTCGTTCACCTTCATCAAGTTATCTTTGGTTCACCCCTTGCTCGTAAGCAATGAGTGATCCAAGTAAGATGTCAATAGAGTAAGAATTAAAATCTTTGGATTCCGTAATCGCAGTAATCTTAGCATCGTAAGAAGCAGGTAAACATCTAAGAATTATGTTCACTCTTTCGTAATTAGTTAGCTCTCTTCCTAGAGCATGCAAAGAGGTAATGATTTGAGTGAACCTTGTGTACATTTCTGAAATCATCTCACTAGGTTTCATGCGAAAAAGTTCATAATCATGTAACAAGATGTTTAACCTAGACTGTTTGACTTCAGTTGTACCTTCATATGTTATACACAATCTATCCCAGATTTCTTTACCCATTGTATAAGTAGAAACATGCATATAGTCTTCAGATTTTAAAGCACAAAAGAAACAGTTCAAATATTTTGCATTTAACTGTGCTAAATCACGATCATCAAAAGTCCAATCTGTAAACGGGAGTTCAGTTTTCACATTGTTAATCAATCTAAAAGGTGGTTCGTATCCATCCTTAACTAACATCCACATGCGATAGTCAATCGATTGAAGAAAAATAGACATGCGTGTTTTCCAAAAATTAAAAAGAATATTATCAAACAACGGTGGTCTTGTAATAGAATAACCTTCAGCAGTATTACGATTATTACAATTAGCCATGGATCAAATTCAAAAGTTTTTAAACCTAAATTTTGAATCCCGCTCTGATACCACTTGAAAGTTCGATAGGGATATTAAGCCCTAGTGAACTAGTCCCGAGGCTAACTAAGAGGGGGGGTGAATTGGTTATTTAAAAATTTCACGAGGAACAGAAAAATCTTTTCGATACTTTGCAGCAGAAATAAGTAAACAATAACGAAAAGATCAATCACAATTATTCACCCAAGCAGTTAATATCAGAAAAGTAAAGTGCAGAACAGAATCAGAAAAGCAAACCAGATTTTATAGTGGTTCGGTTAACTTGACCTACGTCCACTCCCCGGAGCCTCCCCTCCGGGTATTGCACTAAACAAAAAGTGTCTCCCCTTTTGCTCCCACAGCAAGGCGGAGAAGCCTGTACAAAACCTCCTTTTCACCACACGGTGAGGCAGAGAACCTGACCTTCTTTTGCTTCCACCTGAAGCGGGCAGAGAACCCTGGATCTTCTTGCGAACGATCCTCCCACAACGAACACCAACTAGACGAAAGACGACGAGCGGAGAAGACGACTCTGATCCGTTCTCGGAGCAACCTTAGTGAATCCCTCACTAACTCCCCCTCACAAGATCCTCTCTCTCTCCCAAACTCTCTCTCTCTAGAGTTTCTCTGGGGAAGGAAAGTGGCAAAAGATTTTTCTTGTTGGAAGAAAAATATCTTTTATAGGAGGGCTTAAAATTTGCCCTAAATCTCAACTGGTCGGCCATGATCGTCTAGGACGATCGATATATCATCCTGTACGATCAGTTCAAAATCAATTGTTTAAGCCTGGACGATTTGACTCTTCTGGACGATTAGTAGAAAAAATTGATCATATCGTCCCGTACAATCCTGTGATCGTCTGGGACGATTAGTGCAAATCGAGGAATATCATCTAGAAGACAGTTCAGGTCGTCCAAAAAAACTTGTGCTGGACGACCAAAAAATAACTTGATCGTCCGGGATGATAGGGACATCATCCTGTACGATTAGTTCAAAAAGTGCCCAAATCGTCCTGAGCACAGTTCGAGTCGTACAGCTGAAATGCACTTAGATGATCATGATCGTCCAGGACGATCCTGCGATCGTCCATGATGATATGATCGTATCAATGAAATATTAATTACTTTCCTTAATTACCAGATTAATTTAGACATGATTGTACTGAATCGTCCAGGATGATACACGTATCGTCCGGGACGATCAAACCAAATAACTTAAAATAAAAACTTGCCTAACTTGATCTAGCGGCTGAGAATTTTTTATTTGAGCATATCATCCCGTATGATCCAAAGATCGTCCAGGACGATCTGCTTAATCAGACCCTCTTAACTTAGTCGTCCTAATTAGGGTTTCTGTTTTTACCTCATCGTCTAGGACAATGTGAATATCGTCCACGACGATCTGAACAAAAAATAAACAGAAACTCTAATTCACTCAAGCTCTCCCCCTGAGTGTGTGTGTGCAAGGTTACTTAGCTGGGGGATCAGTTATATTATAATTGACTCAAGAAAAAGAAAAATAGTACATTTGACACACTTGGACCCGATCTTGAGTTGGCTTGAGTGGCTCGTGATCTTTTATGCCCGAAACGGGTTAGCCAAGAAAAACACACTGGAAACATGTTTGTCATCATCAAAACCAGATTTACAACAAAGCTTGCTATAGTGTATGTTTTGGAATTGATCAGAAATAAAATTTTCAAGTGTTTCTGTGCATATCATTTTGTGTTATTTATTGGAAATGTTTTAATCTTAAAACACTCGACTGTCGTTGATTAAAGTTCTAAACTGTTAATTGAGCTTATATTACAATAGAAATTTCTATGCATAACATTAAATTCTCAAAATATTTAGATTTCGTTATGATTTGGTGTGGATTAGATGATCTTACTTTATCTTATTTAGTCATATATTATTTAGTCTAAATTGATGTATATTTGATGTCTTAATATTACTCTTACATTCTATATCAATGTGTTCATTATTGTATTTGTGACCTAGAGATAATGTTGTTGGAAAGAATCTTACAAACAAAGCAAAGCTTAAAAAGATGCACAAAATGTGCCATACAATAAAAGATGCATAATGTCGCCAAATCTAAAAAGACACACAAAGTGTGTCATTCAATAAAAGATACGCAATGTCGCCAACTCTAGAAAAAGGCACAAAATTAGCCTATATTTTAAAAAGATGCGCAATGTCGCCAATTGTTCTTTCCTTTAGCATTTTTCTCCAAGTTATACAAAGCTCTTTCTAAGTCCACATGCGTAGTTTTTAATGAATTATGCTCAGAAACTAAATCAGAATATTTTTTATTCAACTCATCAAATTCATCAAGCAAAGACATGTGATTTGAATCAAGTGTGGAATGATCTTTAACTACAGAATCATGCTCTTTTTGCAAAGTTAAGTAATCTAATTTCAAACTAGCATGAGTTTTCTTAAGCTTCCTATACGATGTATGAATTCTTTCAGAAACTTCAAATAATTGATCGTAGGTAAGCTCACATACCTCTTCCTGATCCGACTGACCAGGGTGATCATCAGCCATAAGACACAAGTTTGTTTCCTTCTCTTCAGCTTCAGTCTCAGAAGAGTCGGATGTAGAGTCTGCCCAGAATGCCTTCTGAATCCCCTTCTTGTCCTTTCTGAATTTTGGTTTCTCCTCATCCTTCTCCTTGATTGGGTGAGCTTTAAGTGTAGGACATTTAGCCTTTATGTGTCTAGGTTTCCTGCATTCAAAACAAACAGATTCAGATGAACGCTTAAAATTTTTATTGGACTTACCCTTGTTCCACTTCTGATAGTTCTTATGTTTCTTCCTTAGAAAGCTTTTGAATTGCCTTGTGATTAAGGCAACATCATCGCTATCAGACCCGGAAGTGCTAGCATCTGAATTTTTGGCCTTTAGTGCCACTGTCTTCTCTTTCTTGCGTTCACCTGCATCAAGTTGCCTTTGGTTCACCCCTTGCTCGTAAGCAATAAGTGATCCAAGTAAGCTGTCAATAGAGTAAGTGTTTAAATCTTTAGATTCAGTAATAGTAGTAATCTTAGCATCATAAGAAGCAGGCAAACATCTTAGAATTTTGTTCACTCTTTCGTAGTTAGTAAGTTCTCTACCTAGAACATGCAAAGAGGTAACAATCTGAGTGAACCTTGTGTACATTTCTGAAATAGTCTCACTAGGTTTCATGTGAAAAAGTTCGTAATCATGTAACAAGATGTTTAACATAGACTGTTTGACTTCAGTTGTACCTTCGTATGTTATGCATAATCTATCCTATATTTCCTTTCCCGTTGTACAAGTAGAAACACGCATATAGTCTTCAGATTTTAAAGCACAAAAGAAACAGTTCAAGCATTTTGTATTTAACTGTGCTAAATCACGATCATCAAACATCCAATCAGTAAAAGGCAGTTCAGTTTTCACATTGTTAATCAGTCTAAAAAGTGATTCGTATCCGTCCTTAACTAACATCTACATGCGATAATCAATAGACTGTAGAAAAGTAGACATGTATGTTTTCCAAAAATTAAAAGGAATATTATCAAACAACGGTGGTCTTGTAATAGAATATCCTTCAGCAGTATTACGATTATTACAGTTAGCCATGGATCAAATTCAAAAGTTTTTAAACCTAAATTTTGAATCCCGCTCTGATACCACTTGAAAGTTTGATAGGGATGTTAAGCCCTAGTGAACTAGTCCCGAGGCTAACCAAGAGGGGGGTGAATTGGTTATTTAAAAATTTCACGATAACAATGAAAATCTTTTTATAACGTGCAGCGAAAACGAATTAAAACAACGATAAAAAGATCAACCACAGATATTCACCCAAGCAGTTAATATCAGAAAAGTAAAGTGCAAAACTGAATCAGAAAAGCAAACCAGATTTTATAGTGGTTCGGTCAACTTGACCTACGTCCACTCCCCGGAGCCTCCCCTCCGGATATTGCACTAAACAAAAGTGTCTCTCCTTTTGCTCCCACAGCAAGGCGGAGAAGCCTGTACAAAAACCTCCTTTTCACCACACGGTGAGGCAGAGAACCCGACCTCCTTTCGCTTCCTCCTGAAGCAGGCAGAGAACCTTCGAACTCCTTTCACTTCCTCCTGAAGCAGGCAGAGAACCTTCGAACTCCTTTCGCTTCCTCCTGAAGCAGGCAGAGAACCTTCGAACTCGTTTCGCTTCCTCCTGAAGCAGGCAGAGAACCCCAGATCTTCTTGCGAACGATCCTCCCACGACGAACACCGACTAGACGAAAGACGACGAGCGGAGAAGACGACTATGATCCGTTCTCGGAGCAACCTTAGTGAATCCCTCACTAACTCCCCCTCACAAGATCTTCTCTCTCTCTCCCAACTCTCTCTCTCTAGGGTTTCTCAGGGAAGGAAGGCAGCAAAAGATTTTTCCAAAAATTGGAAAAAGTTCTTTTAAAGGAGGGCTTAAAATTTACCCTAAATCTCAACTGGTCGGCCAAGATCGTCCAGGACGATCGGTAGATCGTCCTGTACGATCAGTTCAAATTCAGCTATTTCAGCCTGGACGATTAGGCTCTTCTGGACGATCAGTAAAAAAAGTTGTTCATATCGTCCCGTACGATCCTGCGATCGTCCAGGACGATTAGTGCAAATTGAGGGAAATCGTCTAGAAGACAGTTCGGGTCGTCTAGAGAAATCTGTGCTGGACGACCAAAAAATGACTTGATCGTCCTGGACGATAGGGTCATCGTCCGGTACGATTAGTTCAAAAAGGCCCCAAATCATCCTGAACACAGTTCGGGTCGTACAGCTGAAATGCACTAAACGATCATGATCGTCCGAGACGATCCTGCGATCGTCCAGGACGATATGATCGTATCAATTAAAAATAAATTGCTTTCCTTAATTACCAGATTAAATTAGGCATGATTGTACTGGATCGTCCGGGATGATACACGTATCGTACGGGATGATAAGACCAAGTATCTAAAAATAAGAACTTGCCTAACTTGATCTGGCGGCTGTGAATTTCTGATTTGGGCATATCGTCACGTACGATCCGGAGATCGTCTAGGACGATCTGCTTAATCAGACCCTCTTAACTTAGTCGCCCTAATTAGGGTTTCTGTTTTAACTGGATCGTCCAGGACGATGTGGAGATCGTCCAGGATGATCTGAACAAAATTTTAACAGAAACTCTAATTCACTCAATCTCTCTCCCTGAGTGTGTGTGTGCAAGGTTATTTAGCTAGGGAATCAGTTACATTACAATTGACTCAATAAAAAGAAAAATCATACATTTGACGCACTTGGACCCGATCTTGAGTTGGCTTGAGTGGCTCGCAGTCTTTTGTGCCTGAAACAGATTAGCCAAGCAAAACACACTGGAAACATGTTTGTCATCATCAAAACCAGATTTGCAACAATCTCTCCCTTTTTGATGATGGCAAATATTTGTAAAGTAGTCTGAAAATAAAAATAAACTAGGAGATCAAACAGAACAAATATTTTTCCAAATTTTCATTTAACAATTAACACAATACAGGAACCATGACTCATAAACCAGAACCCGACACGCTACAACTGACTCCCTCTTTTGACATCACAAAAAGGAGGAGGGAAAAACATAACACGGAAATAAAACATAAAATAAAACATAAATAGAACAACTACATGACAGAAAACTAAAACTGAGGCGGATCCTGATCGGAAGAAGGAGGTGGCGGTGGAGGGTAAAAGTAATGGTGAATGGCCTGAAAGTGAGCTCCAAACCAGGCCATGTTCTGGTCGTGCTGCTGTTGCTGCTGCGCAGCATAGTCTGCGAAGCATTGGATGTCCTCGTTGTGCTGCTGCTCCTGGGCAATCACGTAGGAGTCAAAACGGGCCTCCCACTGGTCGAAGCGCTGCACCAGGTGGTCAAAGGGAGAGGCAATGCGAAGGGGTGCAGGTGCCTCTGGTGTAGCAGGAACTGGAGCAGCCTCTTCCTCTTCTTCCGCAATATCCGGGGCGGGCTCTGGATGTAGGCGGGTGCTGTGTAGGATGTGGAATGAGTTATTTGTGAAGAAGGAAGGAGGGACATCAGAAGGGACAGGATACTGAAGGTCATATTTTGTCTCTAAGGTATAGTGAATAAGATGACCTAAAGCTAGATTTGGGCGACGCCTGTGGCCCGGATCTCTAATGGTGGTGAGGTGTTCTATGTATCGGATAATCAGATCATATGCATTAAATTCTCGACGGGCCATGATGTAGTAGGTGGTCAAGGACAGGAGCGGGGTAATGTGAATCCGATCCCCCGCCTTTGGAATGATGGAGGAACGAAGGACGTGCTGAATGGTACGGGCGTCCTTGAGAAGGGAAGTGCAAGCATTGTCGTGATAGGGTGCGTTGGTATTGCGAAGGAAGTGATTGGCGACACTCCAATCATAGTCAGGATCGGTGATAAGCGTGTGAATTTTATCGCCAGTGACAGACAAGTTGAGGATATTGTGAAAATCGTGGGTCGTGAGTTCCACGGGGCGTTGATTTACGTAGGATTGAAGAGTGGAATACTCCGCAGAAATGCGCAAGTTGGCAAAGAAGATTCGAAGGAGTTCCAGATTGAAGGGAAAGGCTAAGGTCAGAATGAAGGTGAGGGAGGTGTGTGCGAACAAATCTAAGATGGGATACGCGAGAGTGCGTGGATTGACAATCTTGGAGTGCGTGATCCCCACATTACGATAGCATTCGAAAGCCGCCTGATCGGCGGCATTCAGGAAGCGAGGATCGACATGTCCCCGGGACAAACTGGCCCCCTGTTGACGAGATCTTTTGCCACCAGCCATTAGGAACCCAAAGAGGAGGAAAGGAGAAGGAAAGTGGAGGAAAAACGATGTGAAAAACATGAAGAAAACTGCTGTTTAAATAGAAAATGGACTGATCGTCCCGTACGATCGCGGGATCGTCTGGGACGATGTGGTCATTTATGACGTCCTGGACGATTGGTCAAAAAGGAGGTCCGATCGTCCAGGACGATTAGACACAGGTGATCGTCCCGAGGAGTAAGGCTGGATGACCGTTGACGAAAAGTATCGTCCAGGACGATTAGGTGGATCATCCAGGACGATATGCAATAAATATGTCGAATGGGCCGAATTCCAATCGTCCAGCGGCTGACATGTGGATCGTCCAGGACGATGAGGTGGATCATCCAGGACGATGGGCAATAATTGGTGCAATGTTAGCCGTTTGATCAGATCAGGAAGATATGGATCATATCGTCCAGGACGATGAGGTGGATCGTCCAGGACGATCACCAATAATTGGGATAGTTTCAGCAGCAGGAGCAGTGGGTATGATTTTGAATGAATCGTCCAGGACGATTTTTGGATCGTCCAGGATGAAGAGGATTGTCCAGGACGATCGGTGTATCGTCCAGGATGATGTGAAGAAAAGCAGAAAAGGATGAAGGATGAAGATGATCGATCAGGATCCCAAAAACACAACCATGAAATCAAAATAACAAAAAGGCGAATAAAACGGACCGCAAAAACACATAGAAGCTTTTTTTTTTATTAAGCTGCTCGAGAAAATCAGAATTTTTTCCTTGACTTTAGATTCGAAAACCAATGACAGGACGATTGACAGCGCTGAAATCCAGAAAAGGTTGGAAATAATAACGTTCATAGCTCCGACCCCGGGCACCTTATCGATGCTAACCTCTTTCAAAACAAAAATCCGATTCAGAATAAAAGACATTAGATTTGAAAAGAAATCCTTTCAAGCCTCGTTCCAGAAAAATATCTGATATAATAGTGTTACAAAGTAAAAAATCAGAAATCAGGATTTTCAAGACTCAAGCTTTTGAAAATATTAAGTGGCGCACAGATTTTTCTAAGATATTTAATAATCTGAAAAGGAAGAAAGCTTGGTTTGGGCTCATTTTGTGCCTCTTTTTCAAATTGGTTGGCACTTTGCTCATCTTTTGATTTTTGATACACTTTGTGTATCCAATTTGGCAATTTCGCATCTTTTCAGTTTTGGGCTCATTTTATGCCTCTTTTTCAAATTATCTGGCGCATTGCGCATCTTTTATAAGCTTTCTCCTTTTCATAATCATTAAAGAGTCTCAGCTGTGAGATTATCTTCCAGACATAGGAGATGACTCTCCGCAGTAAGGAAGAACGATTCACAAAACAAAAGCCATACAACATATGATAAATGCAATCACTTGGTTTAGAAAATCAAACTAATGACTCAAGACTTTGAAAAACACTATTGATATGAGGCAGATTACTGTAGGAAGATAAAATAATCTCTATTTCAAAAACTAACATTTTAATTTTGAAGAGGATTTTTATTCAAAAGAAACTACACACCAGTAAAGGAGTTAGAGGAAGAGAAATAATTATTAATGTTTCTTCCCTTTAACAGATTCAGCGAAGTCAATCACTGCTTACCAGCTTTCAAACCAAAACAAGGTAAAAACTCTCAGTCAAAAATTCAGATCATCAGAAGTAGTGAGCGGTGATCAGATCTTGAAAAGCATAAAATAGTAAGTGCAAGATATGAACCAGTAAATAAAAACAGGTAGAAAATCACAGCAAAGTAAATACTCAAATCAAACTAATAGTAAGGCTAACACAGAAATCAGCATAAGACATAAAATCAACTGAAGGCAAATAATCTAACCAAAACTAACTAACAGAAATCAGAAATCAGAATACCAAAACTAACTAACAGAAATCAGAATACCAACACTAACTAACAGAAATTAGAAATCAGAATACGAAAACTAACTAACAGAAATCAGAAATCATAATACGAAAACTAACTAACAGAAATCAGAATACTAATCAGAACAATCATAAATCAGCAGTCATCAGAATCAAGCATTTATATCAATCACTCATAATCTGGTTCTCAAAATGCTGAATGAGTCAAAGGCCAGTGGTTTAGTGAATATGTCAGCCAGCTGATTTTCAGTTGCTATGTGATATAGCTCAATGTCCCCTTTTGTAACATGGTCCCTAATGAAGTGATGCCTAATATCAATGTGTTTGGTCCTAGAATGTTGGATTGGATTCTTAGAGATACAAATGGCACTAGTATTATCACACAGAACAGAAATTGTGCCAACAGGTACTCCTAAATCCAAGACAAATTCAACCAATTCATAAACAATCCAAATGGCATATATACACAGATTATCCAATTGCACTGACCTATTACTTAGTCCTTACGACCATCACACCACACTATTTTATTTAATTTATAATTTTCTTAGAGTACTCTGATGTAATGATTTTTTCTTTATTTGCTGTAATGTATTTATTGGGGCTGTTAATGATCTTGCAGTAAGTTCTTAGGACACAATATTTTCTATAAACTTTAATAGTTTGATAATAAACTTAAAATTATGGTTCACTCGACCTATTTTTCAAATAATAATAACATTAAAGCTTCGTTTGGTTATTTGGTACTTTTGTAAAAGGTAGTTTTAAGAAACATCGGTTCAGAAAAAGGAGTTTTCTAACGGAGAAGCATATATAAAAAGCTTTTTCAAAACAGCAGAAAAATGAAAAAAATGGAGTTATTGGGAACGAGATTTGACAAACCAAACAGTAAAGAAAAATAAATTTTACTACTTTAAAAAGGAATAAGCACCAAAAACGCCCAATCAAACTAGGCCTAAGTCTTTGTCCCACTACATGGGATCGGCTATATAAATCGTTTTTCTTCGTTGTATCTAATTATGAGTCAAATTATCATTTAAATATTATAAAAAAAATCATTTCTATAATTTTCTAACCAAGTCTTTTTAGCCTTTATCTACCTTTCTTAATATAGGTCGGATCTAATACATATACTCTTCTAACTGAATCATTAGAAAGCTGACGTTTTATGTGACCAAACCATCTAAGGCTACTCTTTTTAATCTTATCTGCCATTAGAGCTACTCCAAGCTTTTCACATATATACACGTTCATATTCTATCTCTAAGTGTAAAACCACTCATCCACCTAAGCTTATGTATATGCAAAAAAAAAAAAAAAAAAAAATAGTAGGTTTTAAATTTTTTATGGTATTATTATTAATCTTTCTTGGCCTTATTAACAAAGATATGGGAAGAAAATTGGCTTAATTTGGATCCATTACATTACAACTAGGTGATGCTAGCCTCACTTATAAGGGGTTGTCATAGGTGTTATAACTATATATCAACCTTCCATACCTCGAAATTTGTTTTGGTTAAAAGGTATTTTAACAAAATCTTATACCCTCTTTATGAAAAGTTTCATTATGAATGATAGCATTTACAATCTTAAGAGCAAGAGCATCACAAATTTACTAATCAAAACTTTTCTTATTTTCATAGAGTGAAGTAGAGTGTAATGAAACTAACTTCAATTGGTTTGCTAGATTATTTGTAATCTTATTTTTATATAATTTATCAAGTACTTTTAATTTTTGTTCTCATTGAAGTCCATCAATTGAGTTTTTCTACACTTCTTTCATTTGATTTCACTTGAATTCTGGCCATCCAATTGAGCAAATATGTATATTGGTTCTTAGATCCTTATATTAAAAAGCTTAGATTTTTATACTACAAGTTTGCCTATGCCAAGACTACTTTTTTTTAAGAATATTTATGATATATTATACACTTAAATTTTATCTTCATATTTTACTAGAGTTGTCTATACTTATAGTTTCAATTTGAAATTTCGCCAAATAAATGTATATTTCAATTAAAATTTTAAAATCAATTGAAATATTTTAAGTGCCGATGTTGGATATGACTCACAAATATATTGTATAAAAATAAATATTGGAACTTGAATTCTAGATAAAAAATAATTATATTAAACTCCAACTAATGTGTCATAAGTCTCTCCGCAAAATACATAAGATAATATATTCATTTATTGCTTAAGGAGAATAATGTTTCTCCAAAAAATAAATTTACAAAAGAATATTAGGTATAAGTCTCATCTTGTGATAAATAGTTAATTATTTTTAAATATTGTGTCTCTTAATACTTTTTTAAATATGTATATATTAGTTTTTTTATTTATATATAAAATAATTATTTAATTAGATATTATAAGTTGAATTTATTAAAAAAATCTAATAATTATAAAATATATATTTTAATAATAATTTTAAATAAATAATAATAAATAAGATATTACTTAAAAAAATCAATTGACATAATTTTCTCTTAAAAGTTAATATTCATCATTAAAAAATAATCAAGAACCCATTTTAAAATGAGACTTCTACATATTATATATTATTATTCCTATTTTTGTATTAATTATTAAATTTTTTAATCAATATTCATGCAATAATATATAATTAAGCAATTGGTTTGCAATTTGCATAAAAAGTAAATAATAAATATTATTAAAATGATATCAAGAGAATTAATCTTATTAAAAATAATTAACTAGTCATTATAAAAATAATTACAAAATAAGACTTTCATGTTTTTTATATAAATTAATTTGTTAAGAAAATTATTCTTCTTAAACAATAAAAAATATATATATTTTATCTCATATAGTTTGATGAACAAACCATGATTTAATCTTATCTTGAAGGTCAAGCTCAATGAAATTATTTAAAAGGACTATTATCTTCGGTAAGAAACTCCGGCGGAATATCCTACCTTAGACGTAGTTCACCTTATGTGTATGACTTCTTCGCGGCTCTTCTCCCTCTTCTCCGAGTGGGAACAGAGACCAAACAAAGTAGAGGTCAAACGATAAACAAAAAGACGATTCTGTGGAAATTTTGATGCTTCTCTTACATTTTAGACGGATGGCAGATGATCGGTGGAAGGAATCTTTATGGTAATTTGGTTTCTCGGAGAGGGTGAGGATTTATGTCTAACTCCTTTTTTCTCTTCTTTGTTGCTTCCTTTCTTTGATTGAGAATTTTTTGTGATTTGATTGTGAACAATCTATGAGAGAAGTTTCGATTTACGTAGAACTTGGTTGAAAATTTTGTACGTTTTTTTGGTTGAGGGTTTTTCTTTCTGTGAGTAGTTTGCATTTGTGTGATGAGTGCTTGGATATTTTGTTCCATTTCCGGGTTAGGGTTTTGCGTAATTGAGATGTGTGAGATGTATTATGCGTTTCAGTTTTCTTAATTTTTTTTGTTATTTGTTCTATTGCATCTGAGGATCTCCTATTTTACTGTTCTTCCAGGCTTTGTGTTGGAATTGCAACAATCTGTTAGCTTCCAAGAATAATCCCCAAGGAAATGGGGGCATTGGGGTAGTAGATCTTGTGTCTGTGGGATGGATAAAGATTAGATTTTGGGATATTAGCGTATCTGAAATGAGTTTAGTTCTTTATAAAAAAAAGTTGAATTTAGGACTAAAAGATTTGTTGTGTTTGGCCTTCTGAGTAAAGATTAGGAACGAACTTCAAATACTAGATTAAAAATCATTTCTAATTAGATTAGAAATGAATTCTAAGTTCAAGGGTGTTGCTGAATATTCATCAAGTTCTCCTCAAATCATGGGAGATGCTGCTAGAAAACTCAGTAGAAACCAGCCATTTCCTCTATTTAATTCTTCGTCGGTTCATTATGATCCAAGAACTACACCATCTTTCCCTGAAATGTCTCCTCTTGATTCTCGATCACAAAGTTTGTGCCTCCTTAGTCATGAAGTTAAGAGGCAGGATCAATCAGAACCAATCTCCTGGGTTAAAAGCCAAATTCTGGATTGGGATCCGAGAGCGATGCTAAACAACCTCTCCTTCCTTGAACAGAAGATTCATCAAGTTCAGGACATAGTTCATTCCATTGCTAATCAGGATTCTCAGTTTTCTAACCAAGAAAATGAGCTAGCAGCACACCAGCAGCTTGTAACAGCTGATCTCACTTGCATAATTATTCAGCTTATCTCCACAGCAGGCACTCTTCTTCCTTCCATGAAGAACTCGCTCACAACGGCTAACACCTTACTTGAGCCATTGGGTAACATTACAACTTCTTCCAGTATTTGCTTTAATGATAATATGCAGCAGAAGGAGACTGTTCCATTAGAGATGGCAAAAGCTTCAGAGTTCGATGAACTTATCAGAGGATTGAGTGATTGTGGAACTGAAGGAGATGAACTGATCAAATGTTTGAAGAATAGCAGCAGTGAAGTGGCAGAGTCTGCTCTCATAGAAGATCATGATTTCAAAGATGCCGACGAAGGGGTGGATGGAGAAAACCTTCCTCCAGGTTCATATGAAGTCCTTCAGCTAGAAAAGGAGGAGATTCTAGCGCCTCACACTCACTTTTGTATGATATGTGGTAAGGGATTTAAAAGAGATGCAAACCTCAGGATGCACATGAGAGGTCATGGAGATGAATACAAGAGCGCTGCAGCTCTTGCAAAACCAACCAAGGACTTGAACTCCGAACTGACGCCTATTAGGCGATATTCGTGTCCCTTCATTGGATGCAAGAGGAATAAGGATCATAAGAAATTTCTACCATTGAAAACTATTCTTTGTGTGAAGAACCATTATAAAAGAAGCCATTGTGACAAGAAGTATACATGCAGTAGATGTCATACGAAGAAGTTTTCAGTTCTTGCTGATCTGAAGACCCATGAGAAGCACTGCGGCCGCGACAAATGGCTTTGCTCATGTGGAACAACATTCTCAAGGAAAGATAAGTTGTTTGGGCATGTAGCTCTTTTTCAAGGCCACACTCCAGCACTCCCCACAGATGAGGGCAAAGCTCTAGGAGCATTAGACCATGGAAATGAAAATGAAGAAAAAGCTATTGTTGTTAAAAGTAGCTTGGATGGTGCTAATGTTTTAGATGTTAGAGGGGATGATGATGAACGCGGCTTGTTTTCTCTTATGAACTTTGATTCTTTTAAATATGGAGGTTTTGACGAATTTTCGCAGCCAGGCTTTTGATGCCTCAAAGGGTTCATTCTGCTATGACGAGTCTGGATGATAGAGCTTTATCACAACAAATAGTAAGAATTTGAGCTCCCATCGTTTGGGATACCAACAATGGCAGAAGAAGGCAAAAGCTTTGGCTGGTAAACTGAAAGTTCCTCGTGATTTTGTTGTTAATGATTTCATGTCTTGTTAGTTTATGTTTAGTTATTGAATGGATGGAATTAAACTCAATAAAATTAGAGTGGTTTTGAACAGAATTGTTGGATTTTATTCTAACCATTCAATTTGTCTTGTATGGGCCACCAGCTGTAGAGAATCTGAACAGACCGGACCCATGATAATAATGTCAAATTATTTATACAGATATTTCACATCAAGGAGATGCGTGTCGTCTTCTTCTCCTCCCTTATTTATTTATTTTGATAACTTAGTGGTTTTAAAAGGTTGGAGAATCTAAATAGCAGAGGACTTTCAAACCACATAAATTTATGTGGCTTAGTTTCGTCCGTCTGTTCGGATTATTGAGTAATGATTATCCACATTTTACCTTTACTTAAACATAGTAGAATATTTAGCGAAAATTATAAGATATTTATTATATATATATATATATATATATATATATATATATATATATATATATATATATACACATTTTTGATATCATAAGATCATATTTAAAACTTATTGTTCCATTATCATTTAGCATATTTATAGATTAAGGCTCCGTTTGGACAGCTTTTTTGCTGCTTTTTAAATTAATTTTTTAATAAAAAATAAAAAAAATTTCGAAAGCAATAAAAAGCCGTCCTGAATGAAGCCTAAGCCTCAATTATTAAGATCAAATTGGTTTACCATAATAATAATAATAATAATAATAATAATAATAATAAATGAAAATTTAAAAAAAAAAAGATTGAAGGTTGAGTCTAGCCGGCGAAGCTTGGCTCGATAAATAGATCGTAAGTTGAGCTTGATGAGCTTACGAAATAAGTTTGATCAAGCTTCGATTTGACTCATTAACTTGTAAGCCTGCTCATTTAAAAATATTAATAGAATATACATTTAAAACATATTTGAATTTAAGGCTTCAAATATAAGGTTATTAGATTTTTTTAAAATAGAAATATCATTTTCTAATAAGAAGTTATTCTTTATTATTTATCAATTATTTTCTCTTTTTTTCTTATTTATTATAATTATTGTTGGAGTCATAATCATTTTATCACTATCTTTATAAATGAAGCAGCTTGTGAGCCAGCTCAAATTTGAGCTCAAGCTCGATTCATTAATCAAGTTCAAGCTCAAGTTGGTGGTAACTCAAATTTGACCTGGCTCTTTTACATTCCTAATTGATGGTTTAGTTTAAGAAATTTGTCTTCTTTTATAAAATAATGAGGAAAAAGTTAGGTTAGGATATGCTGATAAAAGCTTCGTTTGGGATAATTTTCTTACTCTTTTTTAAAACAACTTCTTAGTTCAAAATTTTTAATTTTTGTCCTAAAAAGTTGCTTTAAGAAGCAATAAAAAAGCCATCCCAAACGAAATCTAAGACTTCGTTTTGAGCGGCTTTCTTATTGCTTTCTAAAACAGCTTTCTAGTATAAAAATTTTTTGAACTAATAATTTTTATATTAAAAAGCTGCTTTAAAAAGTATTTAGAAAGCCGCCCCAAACGAAATAAAAATCTTAATATAAATTAATTTGAAAGTTTTTATTTATTTTAAAATGAGTACAATATAAAATTAATTGATTCTTAAAATTAAAAAAACAAACAAACAAACAAAAAAACCTGCTCAAGTTTAATAAATTGATAGGCGCACCAAATTGGATGTCATCAATTTTCTCTTTCTTCATCTTTTAGCAGTAGACTTCGAACTCCTCATTAGATTGTCACGCGAGAGCCGTATGAAGATAAAAATTATTAATTATGTGATTACGTATATCCGCCTATGTTGTCAATATGTTAGATTAGTTTATGAGAATAACATCACGTAAGCGGTTTTCTTGTATTTGTTCATTTAAAGTCTATTTGAGATAGCTTTTGCACTGTTTTAAAATTCATATAATAGTCATAAATTTATTTAAAAGTTATTCTTAAAAAATAGGTTTTTAATACAGAAATTTATTAAAAGTAATAAAAAAATAGTTGTCAAATAAAAATTGTGATTGTGGTATGAAAAGCGATGCAGTAAAAAAGCTATCACAAATGAAGCAGAATGATCCATTTGGGACAGAAGGGTCTATTTGGGACGGCTACAGCTTTTTATAAAAATGATTATAAAGCTGTTGTAGAGTAATTTTTTTTAAAGCTGCTATAGAAAGCAGCTTTCTAGCATAAAAATTCCTGAAAGCTGTGAAAAAGCATTAGTCAAGCAGAAACTGTGATTGCAGTCTGAAAAGCAAATAAATGAAACCTAAGTTACATTTCAATAGTAACTTTACAATCAACTTTATAAAAAATTGCAGTTGTCCCTAACAAATCCTTAATCATTAGTTTTAGTTTTGATACGTCACAAAAAATCATTTTGATCGTGCACGAATCTTGAGGCAAAATCAAGTTGGAAACTTCCGAAATTAAAATTGGGATAATCCAAACTCTGATTTCAACAAACTTATAGTCAAATTGATCTTCTCAAAAATATGAACCCAACGACACCAAATTCAACTCAATCCAAGCTCAAATGGGTCCAAATCAAAGACTCGAAACGCTTTTGAAAGGTTCAAACTACAATTTGGATTACCAAACGGTTTCCAAACGTGACATGCTTATAGTCGAATCGAGCAGCTTGACGAGATGAATCCAACGAGCTTAAGATCATCAAATTCTGATATCATTAAGACATTCAAATGTCCGATAAACACTCTATGATCGGGGGAATCAATAAGGGTCATCCGATGGAGCAATCCGAACCTACCTCGAATCTTCTATATATTTACAAGTGTGTCATTCATAAAAATCTATAAATAGACCTCCACTCTCTACATTAGGGCTACCTTTTTGCTAGAGATTGGAGAGAGCTTTGAAGCTTTAAGAGCTCTAGCACTACTGCCTAGCCCCCGACAGCCTCCGGACTTCAATCCGACCACCGTCGGACCACCGCCTGGCAGCCAACCGCCATCGGACTTCAGCCAGACCATCGTCAGACCACCGCCCGGCCGCCGACAATCGCCGGACTTCCACCTGGCCGCCGACCTCCTCCGGACTTCAACCCAACCTTTGTCGGATCACCGCCGACCACCTCCGAACTTCCACCTAGCAGCCGAGCGTCGTCGGACTTCCGCCCGATCTTTGTCAGACCCGTCAATTGAACTTTTTCCTGGACGCTGTCGGACTCCCGCCCGATTGTCGCCCGACCTTTGTCTAACTCTCCAAAGTATTGTAATTTGACCGCCCTAAAGTCAAGGGACGGGTCAACATTTGTAATTCACTCAAACTTAGTGGAATCTTTTCACCTGAACAAGGCCCCATGGTTTTTCCCTTTTTGGACTTTCCATGTAAAAAAGATCGGGTGCTTTACTTCTCTCTTTCTATTTATATGCCGGATATCTATATATTGCTAAGACGAAAAGTTTACTCACTCTACTGCCACGAATATCATAGCCCGCAACAAGTTTCTTGTTTAAGTGAGAAGGGCCTTTTTAAAGTAACTATAATATTTTGTAAAATTGATTATGAAATTGTGGTTGAAAAAAAAAAATTTTAAGTTATTGTGAATATTATAAATTTATTCTTTTGAAAAAAAAAAAGTTATTTTCTTAAACAATTTTAATTGTTAAGAAATAAATTTTGAAATTTTAGAATAGTAACAAGAAAGAGTTACCATCTAAAAAGTAAGTGGTGAGAAATCGGTTCAAAAGATTAACAAGTGTGCAGATTAATAAGAAATTATTTATAAATGATGTTTTACATGTATATTGAGACGATTTTTTTGCTATTTTTTAAAGCAGTTTTTTAGTACAAAATTTTTAATTTAAAAAATTTTATACTAAAAAATTATTTAAGAAAGCGAGAAAAAAGCTGTCCCAAATGAAATCTTAATCAACTGTGATCAGGAGCATGCGAGCTAATCAACTACAAGAAATGTGCTAATTTGGGATTAAAATTAAATTTAAAATTAAGATTACATTTATTATAAAAATGTATTTTTTTAATGACAAGTTAAAAAATAGTGGACACAAAAACTGAAGGACAAATCTCATATTTGTCAGAAATTAATTGGTGAGAGAAAAATATTTAATACATATATGTAGAGAGAGAGATATATATATAATATTGGATAGAGCGCCAAAGATAAAATTTTTAATAGTTTTAGTAATAAAAGTAAGGAGATAACCGGTGGAGATAACTGTAATCTTTGTCTTAAGCACATCCAATTGATAAAAGGAATGCTTTTTATAAAAAAAATGAATGAATTACTTTAAAAAATGCGATGATAAATATGGTGAAGGAATGATAAATATTAGTAATAAGATAAACAAATATATACAAGTTATGGCCTCGAGGATTCATGCGAATGTATGGGTTATCCTTAAAAGAATATTTATTTTAATAATAATAAAAAGAAGTTTAAAAAATTATAACGGCCAATACATTTAAATTTTTCTCTTAAATATTCTGAAATAATTGAAATTTTAAAATAATAAAAAAAATGAAAAATTTAAATTTTTAGTATTAAAATAAAAAATTATTACTATTAAAAGAAAATTTAAAATACTCTTAAAATCTTTAAATTATAAGCCCCTTGCCCATCAGTTCTATCATTAACACTATTTTTTTTCATAAATAACCGCATTAAATTACAGGAAAAATTCATGAAAATGTACCTTTAATTTCATACAAAATAGTTGCGAAATATTTTGTAGTTTGATTAATAAGCCTATAAATGAATTTTACAACTTTTCTCAGTAATAAGTAATATGAAACTAAAGATCTATTTAAGACCACTTTATTATTATTTTGTATTTCAAATCGTATTCATAATTTTTATTTGATTACTATTTTTTCATTGCTTTAAAAAATTTTATGTGTTAATAAGTTATTTTTTTATAACAACTTCAAAAAAATAATTACTTTCCTCATAATTTTATAATCACTTTTATAAAAAGCTAAAGCTGTCCCAAATACATCTTTAGTTTTCCTTTGCTTTGGGGGTGAAATTATGGTGATTGAGGTATCATTTTTAATGATTATTAATCACTGTGGATTTTTTATTCTGTGCGGAGTCCGAATGACGTCTGGAGATCAATAAAAATGCGTCACGTCACACCAAAAATATAACGAGCTCGATACCGCTCGATACTCGGTACCTAAGTATAACTGGATAGGACAACCGTCCGGTGTCCGCACAGAATAATAGCTCATCACTGTGGGTCTTCTTGAAAGGAAAAAAAAGGAAATAAAGAGCAAAGCCTTCATTCTTGCTCAAAAATTTGTAATTCCAATAAAAAAAAAATACTAACAGCTCCACATATTGCATAAAATTTAATATTTCATCCCCAAAACCCAAAGAGCATCCACAGTCAAAAAGAAAGAAAAATAAGGCAGCATTCCACAATCAAATAAAAGAAATCGTAGATCTTACACATAGTCATCATATGGATATTAATCCTGCTTGCCACGAGCAAGCCTAGCACGGTGTCTCAGCTCAGCTCTCTTCCACTTCACAATAAGTTTGCATAGAGTTATCAGTGTGTTAATCTACCAAACAAAAGCAATAATTATAAGTTAGCATTGTAAGGTAATTACGCCAAAAATGAATTAAACATTCTAAAGCAAAATTTATGTATAGTTACCACAAGTATTATTGATATGAGTAGAAGAGGACCAGACCAGAGGACAGAAATGAATAGACCATTGGGATCAAAATAATTCTGGCCAGCAAAGCTCTTCCAGTTCTTAGACAGAAACCTGTTAATCCTCTCAGCTAGATACACTCCAGAAACTGCAGGGGCAAATTCATTAGAAATGTCAGGGTTTAATGTCAAATTGTTTCTTAACCAAGCTGTTGGTAATAGGTATCCTGAGAGTTTAGAAGGAAAGGTTGGGAAAGGGAAAATGGTAAGCATCCAGCAAACAGAGCTTAATTTAAAGTTTCTGATAAAAAATAAGATAACTTAGGAGCTATTTGGGATCATTTTTGTTCTTTGTTTTTTTTTATTTTTACCTTATTTATGTTTTGACATAAAATAAAATATATTTGATATTTTTAAAAAAAAAAATTTTTATTGAATATCAAATAAGCTGATTTATGTAATGATGGCAATAGTCGTTGACAAAGCAACGACTGGCAAGATAATGACGACGGCCGTCGTGGTCAATGGCGTGAAGGCAGACGATTGTGATAGGCACCTTAAGTTATTTTGAGTGGTTCAAAAATAACTTGATTTATCATCCTTGGGAAAATAAACGATGGTGAAGGTTGTCTGATGCCTTTCTAAAGACCCACGTAGATTCTATGAAAAAATGGTTATGGGGTGATTACTCAACCCAAGAAAGACAAGATTTGGAGGAAAGTCAAAGAGAATCTAGCGATAGCCCAATTCAAGAGATATTGAACATACAAGTAATCGAATTAGGAAGAATGTGGGAACCCAATCCAAGAGAGATTGTACTTAATGGTTGATGAAACAGCCAAGAAGAGCATACGATGAGACCTTGACCCAAGAGATATTGTACTTGTCGGAAAGATCTGAGACTTTCGTAGTGGTAACCCAACTAAGAGGAACCAAGGGTGATAACAGAGTCCGAGAAATTAAACTTGGGGGGGCGATAACCAAGCTAAGAGGAACTTGGGTTAATGGCATAATTGGAGAGATTTTGGACTTGCGAGGTGATAACCCAACTAACAGGAACCTAGGGTGACAAACCAGTCGAGAAATATTGGGCTTTTGGGTAAATAACCTACAATAGAAGAACTTGGGTTGATAGCCCAGTCTAAGAGATGTTAGACTAGCGTGATTATAGTCCAACCAGAAAGTACCTTGGGTGATAACCTAGCTTGAGAGATATTGAACTTGTGGGGTGATAAATAACAAGGAAGAACCTAGGGTGATAACCAAATTCAAGAGATATTGAACATATAAAGAGATAACCCAATGTGAGAGATGGTGGAATTATGGGGTGATAACTTAGCAAGGATGAACCTGGGGTGATAACCCAGTTTGATATACGCTGGACTTATAGGGTGATAATTCAACAGAGAAAAAAAAAACTGGAGTGATAATTGAGTCTAAAATATATTAGACTTACTTAGGATTGTAACCCAAACAGGAGAAACATGGGTTGATAACTCAATTTGAGAGATATTGGATTCACAGGGTGTTAACCAAGCCAAGAAGAATAGGGACAGACAACCCAGTTTAAGAAAAATATTCGATATATGGGTGATGAGGCTCTTTTTAAAATATTGGCCCTTTTAAACTATCCTGATGATCCAAACGTAATGTCATACATTTCGTGAAATAAGGCTCCAAATCGGGTGTTGTTTAAACTAAAAATTCATTGAGCAAAAAAATCAAAATTTTCACAAATTAGCTTGCTTGAATTGCCTTAATGATACTCGCTTAATATGAATAATTGTCTCACAACACCAGTCCACAAAATGAATTTTTTGGCACTATGAGATTTGTTGGGCATACAAATTGAGATTTCAAAAATAAGGTGATGAGGACATCTCTACATGGAAAGTTTATCGAAGACGTGGCCGTCGATCTACGGCCACGATCGAGTCCTTATATTTTTAAGTCTTGTTGTGTCTTTGTTTTCTTTCATTAGTCCTATGTTTTATTTCCCTGTTTTACCGCTTATGCAAGGGTGGATTGTTTGTAGCCCGGAGGGCATCATTGTCTTTATGTTGTGTCTTTGTGTGAGGCTATTTAAAGCCCCTCTATGTATCTTTTAAGTTTAATGAATGATTGATAACAAAATTCCTGGCTATTGAGTTCTTGTGCGAGTTTGAGAGCTATGGAGAGGAATCCCTAAGAGAGGGAGAATTGTGCATCACCCACCAACCTAGACGTGTTGGGTTCGTGGTTTATTTCTTTTCTCTTTCTTTTCCCCCCCTTCCCAATTCTCCACCGCCGGCTTCCTCCCCTCCTCCACTTACCCGAGCCCACCCATCACCCCAACCCGCCACCTCAAACCACCACCTCCACTCTTCACCACCTCCAACCACCACCTCTAAGCATCCAAGCCGCCGGCCTCTTCCAAAGTCCCTCCCATCTTTGGACTTTCTATTCAAGCAAGCTACTAATCCTTTCCTATTGTGAATCTTCATATTTGGGGCAAGTTATCAAATTAAAATTCAAATTAATTTGAATTTGAATCCTTGCCTAAATTATGAAATCATATTTTAGGAAGGTTTCCTAATTTAGTTCTATTTAATTTTAAATTAAATAGGATTGATTTAAAACCTTTCCTATTTCCCGAGTTCCCTAAATAAAAAGCTATCCTATTTCCTAACCCTTCCCATCTTTCCCTAGCCGCTGCCCCCATGACCTCTAATTTTGAATTCCAAATTCAAATCACCCAATT
Organism: Dendrobium chrysotoxum; assembly: GCA_019925795.1. Taxonomy (NCBI): domain Eukaryota; kingdom Viridiplantae; phylum Streptophyta; class Magnoliopsida; order Asparagales; family Orchidaceae; genus Dendrobium; species Dendrobium chrysotoxum. The sequence continues at coordinate 46,223,290 of CM034297.1, read as the reverse complement.
AATAGCTTTCCTAAAATAATCCAATGTCATTTAGGAAGATCCTTGATTTGGTTTCAATTAACTTTGAAAATCAAATACTTTCCTACTTAGACAAATTTAATTTAGGAAAGTTTCTAAATTTAAGTTTAATTTAAATTTAAATTAGACTTGAATATTACTTGTTTCTGAATCAGATTTCCTCCTAAAAGGCAACCTTTTATTTCCCCTCCCAAACCTCTATCTCAATCCCTATATGCCGCTGGCTCCCATGCATCTTTTTTTTTGATTTTATTCCCAAACGTGGGCTCCCATCAAAGGAAATATTTCTCTGACTTCTTTCCCCTTCCCTTCCCCCTCCCTCTACACATTGCCTACGTCAAACCAAGCTTCTAAACCAGCCATCCTGCCATTCAGAAGTCCTCCAAGAGCTGTTACAGAATTTCCTGCAATCTTTCCTGCTGTCCAGCGGATTGGAAGGGTTCACGTTGCTGTCCTCTGGCCAGAGATTTCAAAATCAGCAACAAGAACTGTTCAGGAAGACATCCTAGCAGCTGTCCACCAAGTTCTGCACGTTCCCTACACCGAACCCGCACCCTGAAGAATCCAACTGCTGTTCAGAAATTCCTAATCCATCCAGGTTGCTGTCCAGATGTTGGGAACTAAGAAGTATGCTGATTTGAAGCCACCATCTGCTATCCAAGCTGACGAGAAGGCCGAATCTTAACGATCAGGGTGACTTCTTCTTATTCATTTGTCTTCTAATTTCACTAACTTTGTAGGTGATGACGAAATTGCAAAGGATCGAGCTCCACTTAAAATGTCAAAAGCTTAGTAAGCGTAGGGCTTGAGTGCACCTTATTTGCATCTTATCTCATTGTTAATTTAGGGATGCTAATTGAACGTTTACTACTATGCATGTCGTTAATTTATTAATTTATTTTGCTTGCCCAAGTGCTTAGCTAGTGATTTGGCCTAAACGTAGGCACCCTTCTCTTGTTTTATATAGTCGTTTCATGTGCTATTAATTGTATTGTTAAAGCTCTAATCAAAAACTCGTGCAATAATCTGATTTCATCCATATTAGGCATTTAGTCCGGCATCATCTGGTATCAGAGCATGGTTGCTCTAGTTTTGCATGCTAGACATCATCCTAGGAGTTGTATTAACTAGTTTTATACGTTGTTGCATGCATGCTATCATTTAAAATAGTTTAATTACATTTTATGCTTGTTGTCCACTGCATTCCTGCACGCATTTAGAGGTTGTTAAGCTTGTTTATCAATTGTTCAAGTGCTGTCCTTAACCTAGCCGCTTCACTAGTTGTCTAGGTTGCTTAGCCCCTCTTTGTAGATTGCTGTCCGAGTAAATTCTGCATCATCTAGTGACATTTTAGGAAGTTTTTCTTCACATACAGGTGCTGTCCTCTATCCCAACTCAACCCTAAGTGCCACCTAGTGTCTAGGTATGGACCTGGAACAACTTGGAAGGACTTTAGACTTGTTGGTAGGTCAAATGAATAACATTAGCCAGCAGCTCAAAGAAAATCAAGCCGACCTAGCCGAACTTCGTAGGGACACCACTGAACGATTTGATACACTTGAGCGTGCACGAGAGCATCCTATTCCCTACACCCCTTCTAGACCACCGTCTATGTATGGGGATGACACCTACCCTGATGAGCGGCAACATCGTGCCAATCATCGCACTCCACACTATGGACATGACCCCCGTCATGATCCTGATATACCACTTATGAAAAATATTAAAGTTGATGCTCCTACCTTTGATGGCACCCTCGATCCCCAGCTCTTCCTGGACTGGGTCAAAGGTATGGACAGCTTCTTTAAGTGGTATAACATTTCCGAGGCAAGGAAGGTTAGTTTTGCGGAGATGAAACTCACGGGTAGGGCAAGTCAATTTTGGTCAAACTTAGAGAGTCTTAGAGAGGCTAGGAACGATTACCCCATCACGGATTGGCCATCTATGAAACGTGAACTTAAGCAGAAGTACTTGCCTCCCTCATACTTCCCTAGGTTATTGGATAGATGGAATAGGCTAACCCAGGGAAATAAACCAGTCAAAGAGTACATCGCCTCCTTCGATGATTACTTGATTCGATGCAAAGGGGAGACCTCTACCACCCCCGCGCAGATTTTGTCTATGTTTCGTACCGGGTTGCGAGAGGATCATCGCAACGAGTTGTTTGCCCGGAACGTTACTACCCTGGAGAACGCCTACAATTTAGTGTTGGATTTAGAGGAGACCCGTTCCCAGCACCCGAGCCGTTCACATGACTCTAGACCTTCCTAAAGACCCTCCAGTAGTGCCACTCCTCACTCCACCACTGCACGACCCACTCCTGGAAGTGTGACCCGACCACCTACGGGTCACCCAGCCCCCCGACCTGATTTTAGAAACAAGCCTCCCACTCCGGATACCTCTCGGTCCAGTCCCGGGACCAAGTGTTTTCGATGCCAGGGGTATGGGCATATCGCTTCTCAGTGCTCCAGTCCCTACAAAGTCTCTATCATTGAGGAGATTACTGAGGAGGATCTTGAGCCCGAGGTTGACCAGGTCCATCAAGTAGAGGAAGAAGGTGATTTCTTCGAGGAGGACGATGACACCACCGTCCTCCACTGCCTTCAAAAATTGGACACATCTTCCATCTGTGTGGTGAGATGTGCACTGTCACGCCCCGTTACATCCGATGACTGGCGTAGGACTTCTATCTTTCACACCTACACCAAAATCAAAGATAAAAACTGTAAAGTCATTGTAGATAGTGGCAGTTGCATCAATGCTGTCTCCTCCAGCATGGTGTCCAAATTAGGTCTTTCTGTTGTTCCTCACTCCAATCCGTATAAGGTAGCTTGGGTCAACTCCACTGCCTTGGAGGTGAAAGAACGAAGCATCATACCTATCTCCTTTGCCACTTATAAGGAGAATGTGTGGTGCGATGTTCTGATTATGGATGTTGGACAAATTCTGTTAGGGCGACCTTGAATTTTTGATAATGATGTCCACATCTATAGGCGTTCAAAAACCTGCGTGTTTGAACATGCGGGTAAAAAGATTAAGCTTTTACCATCGCAGCCCCGAGTCAAGGAAGACCCCAAACCCCCCCCCCCCCTCAAGTCCAAGAAAGGACTGAACTTGGTCACCGCTAAAGTTCTGGACTCTGAGATTACCCGAGGCGCACCTCTGTACGCATTAGTAGGTCGTGAGATTCCCACCGAATCTGATGATCCTATCCCTCAGGAAGTCCAACCTATCTTGGGGTAGTTTGCTGATGTCTTCCCTGAAGATCTCCCAGATCAATTACCTCCACTTAGAGACATTCAGCACGTAATAGACTTAGTCCCTGGAGCCTCCCTCCCTAACCTGCCACACTATCGCATGAACCCCACGGAACATACTGAACTTAAGAAGCAGGTCGATGAGTTACTACAGCGAGGTTTCATTAAGGAGAGTCTTAGCCCCTGCGCGGTGCCCGCCCTTCTCACTCCTAAGACGGACGGATCTTGGAGAATGTGTGTTGATAGCCGTGTTATCAACAAAATCACCATCAAATATCATTTCCCTATTCCAAAATTAGACGATATGCTAGATATGATGACGGGTGCCACTCTATTCTCCAAGATCTATCTCAAGAGTGGATACCACCAGATCCGGATCCGACCCGGTGATGAGTGGAAGACTGCTTTCAAGACCAAGGATGGTCTTTACGAGTGGTTGGTCATGCCTTTCGGGTTGAGTAACGCCCCGAGCACTTTTATGAGAGTCATGACCCAGGTGTTACGCCCTTTTATGGGTAAGTTTGTCGTTGTCTACTTTGACGACATTCTTATTTATAGTCATTCTGTTGAGCAACACCTGGACCACTTAAAGCAAGTCTGTTCGGTCTTAAGGAAAGAACAATTGTACGCGAATCCTAAGAAGTGTACTTTCCTTGTAGATCGAGTCATCTTTCTGGGATTTATCGTGTCAGCTCAAGGGGTTTCCGCTGACCCCGAGAAGGTGAAAGCCATCATTGAGTGGCCTCTTCCTCAAAACATCCGGGAAGTCCGCAGCTTCCACGGATTGGCCACCTTCTATAGGAGATTTATCCGAAATTTCAGCACTATCGTATCTCCTATCACTGACTGTCTTAAGAAGGGTGATTTTCACTGGACCCCGGCCGCCACTAGAGCTTTTGATGAGATTAAGAAAAGAATGGTGGAAGCCCCAGCGATGAGACTTCCTGATTTCTCCAAAGTCTTCGAAGTGATATGCGATGCTTCGGGGGTCGAAATTGGAGGAGTCCTATCCCAAGAAGGTCACCCAGTAGCTTATTTCAGCGAGAAGTTGAATGACATTAGGCAGCGATATTCTACTTATGACAAAGAGTTCTACGTTGTGATCCAATCCCTCCGCTATTGGCGACACTACCTGCTCCCGCAAGAGTTCATCTTCTCGGATCACGAGGCTCTGCGTTATATCAACTCCCAAAAGAAATTGAATGCGTGCCACGGTCGTTGGGTAGAGTTCCTTCAGGAGTACACGTATACCCTTAGACATAAGGCGGGAGTCGAGAATAAAGCTGCTGATGCTCTCAGTCGTCGCATGATGACTGCCATTGAGATGAAAGCTGAAGTTGTGGGTTTCGACCAAATAAAGAGGGACTATTTGGACTGCCCCGACTTCAAAGAGACCTACTCTCTCTTGTCCACAGGCAGCACGCACCTTGTGGACGATTTCCTTCTGAAGGATGGTTACCTTTTCAAAGCTCAAAAGCTTTGCATTCCTAGCACCTCCCTTAGGGAATTTCTTGTCTGGGAACTCCATGCCGGAGGCCTCGCTGGGCACTTCGGACGGGACAAAACTATAGAAGCCATAGAGTATCGTTTCTTTTGGCCCAGCCTGAAGAGAGACGTGGGTAGGATGGTTAGCCGGTGTAACACGTGTCAGTTAGCCAAACAGCGTAAGCAGAACACTGGCCTTTACACTCCTTTGCCTGTCCCTAATTGTCCTTGGCAGGATGTTAGTATGGATTTCATTTTAGGCCTGCCTAAGACAATTCGTAGAAATGATGCCATATGTGTCGTAGTTGATAGATTTTCCAAAATGGCTCATTTCATACCTTGCTCCAAAACATTCGACGCCTCCCACATCGCCAAGCTTTATTTCAATGAGGTTGTCCGTCTACATGGTCTCCCCAAGACCATCGTATCAGATAGGGATGTTAAATTCACTAGCTATTTTTGGAAAACCCTTTGGATGAAATTAGACACTAAATTGAAAAAAAACTACAGCCTTTCATCCACAGACTGATGGTCAGACGGAGGTAGTTAATAGGAGCTTAGGAAATCTGTTACGGTCTCTGGTCGGTGAACATATTAAGGATTGGGATTCTATTTTACCTACTGCTGAGTTTGCATATAATAATTCTGTGAACCGAACCACTGGCCTGAGTCCTGAAATTGTTTATGGGTTCAAACCTAAGCAGCCGTTAGATCTCATACACATGTGCCCTAAGTATAGGATTTCTGAGTCTGCATCATCATTTGCATCACATATGCATGAACTTCATAAAGAAATTGCACGACAAATTGAAAAGAGTAATAATGATTACAAATTACATGCTGATCTGAAACGAAAATTTAAAACTTTTGATGTTGGTGACTCCGTGATGGTGTGGATTCGTCCGGAACGGTTCCCGCAGGGAACAGTTAAGAAATTACATGCTAAGAGTGCTGGACCATTCAAGATAATTAAGAAAATCAACGATAATGCTTATGTGGTAGATCTTCCTGCCGAGTTCAACATCAATCCCTCCTTTAACATAGAAGATCTAGTTGCATATGAAGGTCCGGATTTCAACCCGCCAAACCCACTTATACAGCAGCCTTGTGTGAACCCACCTTGTGAGATCCCTAACCTACCTCCACTCCCAGATATCCCTAAATCACCTATGGCAGAGAAAGTGGACACGATTTTGAGTGATGAAGTCATCTCTACAAGAGAAGGTGGACGACGTAGGTACTTGATCAAGTGGAGAGGCAAACCCGAGTCTGAGGATACTTGGTTGGATCGTGAGGAGCTACAGCGGGTGGACCCTGATGCATTGGAAATTTATGATAGCACCAGGGATACTTACTCGACGGAGTCGAGCTTTCTTCCACCCCGGGAGAATGATGAGGACATCTCTACATGGAAAGTTTATCGAAGACGTGGCCGTCGATCTACGGCCACGATCGAGTCCTTATATTTTTAAGTCTTGTTGTGTCTTTATTTTCTTTCATTAGTTCTATGTTTTATTTCCCTGTTTCACCCCTTATGCAAGGGTGGATTGTTTGTAAGCCCGGAGGGCATCATTGTCTTTATGTTGTGTCTTTGTGTGAGGCTATTTAAAGCCCCTCTATGTATCTTTCAAGTTTAATGAATGATTGATAACAAAATTCCTGGCTATTGAGTTCTTGTGCGAGTTTGAGAGCTATGGAGAGGAATCCCTAGGAGAGGGAGAATTGTGCATCACCCACCAACCTAGACGTGTCGGGTTCGTGGTTTATTTCTTTTCTCTTTCTTTTCCCCCCCTTCCCAATTCTCCACCGCCGGCTTCCTCCCCTCCTCCACTTACCCGAGCCCACCCATCACCCCAACCCGCCACCTCAAACCACCACCTCCACTCTTCACCACCTCCAACCACCACCTCTAAGCATCCAAGCCGCCGGCCTCTTCCAAAGTACCTCCCATCTTTGGACTTTCTATTCAAGCAAGCTACTAATCCTTTCCTATTGTGAATCTTCATATTTGCGGCAAGTTATCAAATTAAAATTCAAATTAATTTGAATTTGAATCATTTGCCTAAATTATGAAATCATATTTTAGGAAGGTTTCCTAATTTAGTTCTATTTAATTTTAAATTAAATAGGATTGATTTAAAACTTTTCCTATTTCCCGAGTTCCCTAAATAAAAAGCTATCCTATTTCCTAACCCTTCCCATCTTTCCCTAGCCGCTGCCCCCATGACCTCCAATTTTGAATTCCAAATTCAAATCACCCAATTAATAGCTTTTCTAAAATAATCCAATGTCATTTAGGAAGGATCCTTGATTTGGTTTCAATTAACTTTGAAAATCAAATACTTTCCTACTTAGACAAATTTAATTTAGGAAAGTTTCTAAATTTAAGTTTAATTTAAATTTAAATTAGACTTGAATATTACTTGTTTCTAAATCAGATTTCCTCCTAAAAGGCAACCTTTTATTTCCCCTCCCAAACCTCTGTCTCAATCCCTATATGCCACTGGCTCCCATGCATCTTTTTATTTTATTTTATTCCCAAACGTGGGCTCCCATCAAAGGAAATATTTCTCTGACTTCTTTCCCCTTCCCTTCCCCCTCCCTCTACACATTGCCTACGTCAAACCAAGCTTCTAAACCAGCCATCCTGCCATTCAGAAGTCCTCCAAGAGCTGTTACAGAATTTCCTGCAATCTTTCCTGCTGTCTAGCAGATTGGAAGGGTTCACGTTGCTGTCCTCTGGCCAGAGATTTCAAAATCAGCAATAAGGACTGTTCAGGAAGACATCCTAGCAGCTGTCCACCAAGTTCTGCACGTTCCCTGCACCGAACCCGCACCCTGAAGAATCCAACTGCTGCTCAGAAATTCCTAATCCATCCAGGTTGTTGTCCAGATGTTGGGAACTAAGAAGTATGCTGATTTGAAGCCACCATCTGCTATCCAAGCTGACGAGAAGGCCGAATCTTAACGATCAGGGTGACTTCTTCTTATTCATTTGTCTTCTAATTTCACTAACTTTGTAGGTGATGACGAAATTGCAAAGGATCGAGCTCCACTTAAAATGTCAAAAGCTTAGTAAGCGTAGGGCTTGAGTGCACCTTATTTGCGTCTTATCTCATTGTTAATTTAGGGATGCTAATTGAACGTTTACTACTATGCATGTCGTTAATTCATTAATTTATTTTGCTTGCCCAAGTGCTTAGCTAGTGATTTGGCCTAAACGTAGGCACCCTTCTCTTGTTTTATATAGTCGTTTCATGTGCTATTAATTGTATTGTTAAAGCTCTAATCAAGAACTCATGCAATAATCTGATTTCATCCATATTAGGCATTTAGTCCGGCATCATAAGGGCATTTGAATTGCCTCGATGATGTGGAATCAACAATGAAAGATTTCATTTGAAAAAAATAGTAAATATATTGAATAACCAATATTGTAATTGTAAAGAAAATGAATGATCAAATTCATGTTAGTATCGACTCTTGGGATCTCAAAAAAGCAGGTCCAAAAGATGACTTTTTGCCTCCCATATCAAAATCGTCAGCATTCATTTATGGGGATTATCGGGATATAATCAAATCAAGATGTAAGCTAATCAAGAGAAAAGCTTATTAAAAAAGCATCTAAAACAACACATTAAAATAAGTGCAAGCCACCGTGCCAAGATACTAAGTGTTGCATTATCGAGCGTGCCAAATGATACTCTGAGAAGCAAGCAGTCTATAAAATCAAGAGGACGAGAAATGCTCTAAAATATTTTTCTAAAAAAATGGAAAAAAAAAAACAAATAAGGAAAAAAAAGAAAAGAAATTTTGAAATTTTCTAATTAAAAAATATTAGGAAATTTTGAGAAGATCCGTGAAAATGTTTTGAGCATGCTAAAAACTTCTCGCACTCATTTGTAGACGGGAAACTCATTTTCTCACTCAAAAATTACATATCATCCTCCAAACATCTTGAAAACAATATAAGAGAGGATAAGAATACCAAACATATGAGATTTGCTCTTTGAGCTCGATCCTTATAAATAAATAAGAAGAGTTGGCAAGGATTTCAAGTAAGACAATGTTCTAATATAAAAAACTAAGATAAATTTGAAAATTAGCCACCTACCTATCGGCAATTATCTATGTGGTGAAATAATGAATTTAAAAGCAAACTTCACCAAAATGTTTGCATAACGCCTTTAAGGCCATATATAATAAAGTTTGATTTAAAGAGAAAGCTCTCGGACTACCCACCTAAAGGGTATTGTCATAAGTCCTAACCTATGACTCTTCCTCAAATATTCAGGAATTGAGCCCCAACCCCAAATAAAATGCATGTATACCATAATATTAGAGAAATAAAATATAAACTCCATATTTATATATAATTTATGGACCTAATCCTCTACAAGCAAGCAAAAAGTGTTGCCAAAGTCGATAAGCCAACTCCAATTCAAGCTCCACCAACACTCTAACTAACTTATAACTATTCAGATGAGAGCAACCTTAGCTCAGGTGATTGATGCAGAATAATCATGGTCTTCTATTCTACTCAATGAAGATCAGTGCTATGTGCTACACATTTTAATTATGTTTAATGCTTAAAATATGCAATAAGCATAACATTATATATTGCCATTTTAATTTGAGGTCATTTTAATATCCATTAATAACCCTATTCTATATAAAATGTATCTTAGGGTTGTATGAAGATAATTACCAATGATAGAATGAAATTTTATTTCCTCCTTATCTTCTCTCCCTCTCTATATTCTTCTCTTCCACTCTTTCACAATGGATTTTGATTTCTATATTCTCCTACCTCCCCTTCAAGTCTATCATGTAATGTTTGTACCTTCGCATCCATCAATTTTGCATAAAAACACCAAGCCACAAGCTAATTTTCACACACTACTAATTTGGACCACGTCAACTTGAAATCAAAACAGTTCGAGCTATGAACTAATTTTCAGACAACCAATACATGTTCTAGCCAATTTTGAATCGTGAATATATCAACTACTTCTCACCACTTCTTGAGATTAGATTTAAATTTACATGCACATATATATATGATTGCATGTATTTATATTCGTATTTAAAAACATCTATGCATTTATATAGGTTTGTATTTATGTACTTATTAATGCATGCTTTTTGGACTAATAATGACTTAACAATTTGGAAATCGGTCGATAATTGAATCAACTTTAGCTCCAATCAAAGTTATTGAGACAAACCCAACTCCAATCTAAGAATGGGATAGGACCAAGGGTTTTGATCCAATCTTGAACCAAAGTCAAATCATCTCTAAATTGGAGCATTCACAGCCATATGTGATAAATATAAACTAGATGCAACTTGCTATTCTAACTCAATTATATACTAACAACAACAACATCAAACCTTTATCCCGTTACGTGTGGTCGACTACATGAATCCTTTTCTCCATGGCGTCCTGTTAAGAGTCAAATTTTCATTTAAATCTAATAAAGAAATGACATTTCTAATACTTTCCAATAAAATCTTTTTAGGTTCACCGCTATTTTTCTTAACATAAATCAAATCTAATACATCTACTCTGCTAACTGAGCCCGCAGAAGCCCGACATTTTATGTGACAAAACTATCTGGACAACTCTCTCTCTAATCTTATCTACCACTAGAGTTATCTTTTCACGTATATACTCATTTTGCATTTTGTCTCTAATAGTGAAGCCGCACATCCACCTAAGCATCCTCATCTCTACAACACTTAATTTTATGCTTCTCTCTTAATGGCCAACATTCTACGCCATAAAGCATTGTAGGTCTCACCACCATCTTATAAAATTTTTCCTTAAGTTTAAGGAAGACTTTTCTGTCACACAACACTACCGTTGCGTTAGGTAGTTGATAGTCAACATAAAATATATCGAATAATCATGACATGAATCCTTTAAAACATTGTTAACTCAGTTATATACCAACAAACCTAATTTTATATTTTCTCTTACTCCTCCCCATTAGTTTTTCTTTCTCTTAACATAATAATCTCTTGATGTATTTTTAGTTTGGACTCGACAATAATGATGAGAATTAGTCTTTCTTGATGTATGCTATTAACTTTAGGTATTTGAACATAACCAAAACAGTAATAGTAATAATGATAATAATAGAAAAATAACAATAAATAATACTAATAATAGCAGTTTCATGACTTTGGAATGGATTAACAAGATTTTTTTTCAATATATTTTTGTGCCTGTCTACATGATGCCTACCCAGCATAGATCCCCATGCTTCTTAGGTGAGTTAGAACTTCTATTTGAGACTTGTGGTAAGGTTCAGTACCAACATGGCTCAAGGCCCTAACCTATTGGCATCAATTAAACGCCCTCAACAAAATAAAATGTTCTTGCTGAGCTGGAACTTCTGAAGCCTAGACATAACAACCTTTTGTGGGCTCCGAAAATTCGGCCCCGGCCTCCGCCCGCTTTGCTTTTTCGGGGAGTTTTAACGAATTAAGTTCATGGATGAATTTTGGAAGGCAGATGAGTTTGTAGATAAGACATTACCCAAAGATTTCGCTCTCATTTTGTGAGGACTTTATGATCTGAGTTCTGGTTTCCTATAGGCGCAAGCTCCTATAGTTAATTACCCCTCTTGATCACGAGAGAGAACTTTCGATTAAGGCTAGTCGTCAATCAAATATGTAAAGATACATAATATCTGACATATAGTAGCAGCATGGGTTGGAGGTATTTGAAGGTTGATATTTAAATTTGAAAATTTCACCATCTTGCACTTAAAGCGGATGGTGGGGGAATGGATGATGAACCAGATCAAGATCTCATAGTTCCGTCGTCCCGGGTCATCATGGTCCCTGGTCTACTTAGTTAGAGGAGGTAATCGACCCAACCTGACAGAAGGATCCTTGTCAGCAACCATGGGTTGCATCGTTCAAGAGTACCTTGTAGACCTGGGGTGGATGTTTGTCTAAGGGGATAAATTTGAATCCACCTTAGCTAACAGAGGACTTTGTGCCCTATTGATCATATCCTATTGATTTGTATCTCAAGAATTTGATGCCACTAAGGAACGTATTGGCTTTGGTCATAACCGTCATCTCGTGGTGCCATTTGGCAACAAAACCACTCAGTTAAGAGGGCCCCGGGTCATAACCATTTACCTGCAGTGCCATTTGGCGGCAAAACTGTCGGTTAGAGGACACGTACCACGTCCTTACTGGCAGGAGATTGTTTGAGAATGGATCCTAGTGATATCTTCGACTAAGTATTAGCTCTATGTGAGCTGAAGTAAATTTTAATTTGTCCACCTCGGCAAACTGTTGCGGAAAGTGAATGGATTTTGCTTTAAGCATTTAATGGTTACGTTTCAATTTTAAACATTTTTTTATTTTGGGATTATTTGAAGTTTTGTAGAGTATTGAATTTTGGGTATTCGAGTGACATATTGAATTGTTTGGAATGGACCCCTTCGGTTGAGATTTGCATTCAACACGGCCATCATCGAGGTGTTTAGGGTCATTTCCATTTGTGGATTGAACCTTGTCGACTCTATCGAGCTGTCGATAAAAGATCAAGTTTTATAGGCTTTATGCCTTTGTAAGTGAATTCTCTTGATTATAGGCCTTGAAGGCTTAATATGAATTTATAAAATAAATATTCCGGTCGACCTCGCAACCGCATATTTATTTAATGGTTCGAGCCGTGACTCCTACCTACCCGCATAGAAGGATCGGGCTCGAACTTGCATTCACTTATTAATCCGCGCAGCATCCCTGGATGTCACGTATGTTATTATAACACGCTTGTCGGGGCCCATGCGGGTTTTATGATTGCATCCACTTATGTGTACCTATGTTTATACAAATTATAGTGCATGTGCTGGAGAATTTTGGGATGTTTGCATGCAATTTTCTTGTATTTTGCTACGGTATTTGGCCCTTGCAGTACATCCGCTACTACTGTAGGTAGGAAGGTAGATGTATTCATTCACAGGTTGAAATTAACTACAAGATACTGCCTTTACTGAAGTCTTTCTGTATCTACCAATAGATGGCATGTGATGCGTACATCTATATTCGTAGGAAACTCGTATATATTGCAGATCTTTTATATTTTCCCACAGACAACATGTTGAATATGCAATATGCCTCCTTCAGCAGCTCGTAGGCATTTACATTCGATGTAGTCATTCGGTGCTCGCTTGTAGATGGCATATGGTGTGTATGACGGATCTCCTGCAAGGGCTCGTAGGAGCTTGCATTTGTTGTAGTCCTTTGGCATTTTACCTGTGGACAACATATCGGACATACAACGGGTCTTCTATGATAACTCGTAGGAGCCTACATCCGTTGCATGTCTTCCATTTTTGCTTGCAGCAAATCAATGTATTTCCCAATCATTGATTGATTATTGACTGCAAATGTGTGTAGCATTTGTTATCTGCTGTTGATTATCATCGTTGCACATGTGTATGTTTGTTGCACATTGATCCTCCCATTTTCGTAAGAGACCAATACATTTGCTTGCATACTACTATTGGTCCTTGGTATAGTTGCATTCGCCACTACTTCATCCTTGCATGTTGGTTGTGAGAACATTTATGCAACCACTGCATGCTAACCACCATGACTTGCGGAGGTTTGGTGTATTTACCTGTGTCTCTGTCGACTCTTCTAGCAACTGCTGCCTGCATCTTTAAGACACTAAGAGCTTCTGCCAGTGCTTGCAAGTGGATGTATTGGGGACTACCGTGTTTTTTGCATGATTGCTATGAAGACTACTGTCAATTCTAGTTTCTTTTCTCTAGGGTTGAATGTATTTGCTTGTGCCTTGATGTTGACCACAGAATATTGTTATATTCATTGCACACCAGTCTTACGCCCGTGGGGAGACTAGTATGTTCATTTGTATGTCACTCAGTATTGACTATAAAGATGTAGTGGCATTCACTACTTGTTTTTGATTATCATCCGTGGGTATGTCATTGTGCGTACAATACATCTTCTGTTGTTATCAACAGGTGTTAACACTCAATCACATATTGCACTATATGTTTGCAAGAGGCTATATTGCATACAGGTGAATTGATGCATTCATTGCACATTGATCCTTTAGCACTTGTAAGGGACTACGACTCTCATTTGCTAATTAGCTGAAGTTGGCCTAATGAATGTTATGGTGTTTGCTGCATGTTAACTTTCCTCATTCGTAGGGAACTTATATATGCATTCACTACATATTATTGGCTGCGAGCATAATGCCTGTCGTGATCTTCTTATTCATGTTTGCAAGATATCTGTCGCATCGATTGTATGCCACTTGCCATCATCCATGGACGAATCATAAGTTGACAAGTATCGACCACGAACAGGTTGTAGTGTACATGAGAGTTCATTTACTTTTGTTTGTGAATGAAGTATTGTGCGCATCATGAATTTTCTTGCACCAGTGTGCTCGTATTTATTACAACTCTTCCACCATCACTTGCAAGTATACTGCATTCCTCGTATATAGCCACTGATAAGTTATCATGTTCATTGAGAGCATCATGATATCCTTTACAATTTCATCATTATTTATAAATGAGTGATGTTTGTAGTCCATTGGTTCACAAGTCTCATATATGTTCCTTATTCATTTATTGATGTTCATTTGGAAGGTTGAAGTTGTAACATATTCTCTTGTAATTTTTATTTAGGTTCAAATTGAGTCAAAGTTCTTTGTTGCCCATTTGAGTCCAAGTTTCATGTAATGATGTTCATGATCATTCACTTAAATTCATTTGATTTCAATTTAACTTCTGTGATTAATTTGGATTTAAGTTCCCCGTGGTCCATGCAAGTCTGAGTATTCTTGCATCCTGTTCAAATCAAGTCCCTTGTGGTCTAACTCAAGTCTTTGCTTGAGTTCAAATGTTCAAGTCATATCCATTTGACATTCAAATTAAGTTCAAGTTCAAGCTCATTTTGTTATCATTTGCTTCAAGCCCAAATCCCTTTTTAAGTTTGAGTTCACTTAAATTATTTTGGTCCAATAAAGTTCAAGTTAAGTCTATACAAGTTCGAGTTCTAGTCCAGATCCTGTTGTCCTTTGAGTTCAATCAAGTCCAAGTACGATCTTATGTTCACCCGAAATTTCGGCAGCCTCCTGACGTCTCCCCTATTTAGGGGAAACTACAGGAAACTGGGCCTTCCTACCACGCTAAGAAAAGCGTGTATGGTAGGTGTCCTCGGACACCGCGGCCGTATTTTCTTCACCCCCCACCACGCTACGAAAAGCGTGTATGGGTCTTCATATGTACATATTTCAAAAGAAGAGCAGTTGTTTCCCCACAGGTATAGAGCCGCGTACGGGTACTTAAGATTGTCCCAACCACGCTAAAAAAAGCATGTATAGGGCCTACCCGCCTTGCTGTAGGTGCCGCACCGGGTTCCCTTCCTACCACACTAAGAAAAGTGTGTATGGGCGGTTTGCCGACTCGACACGAACGCCAAGAACGGGATTTTGGGTCCGAGAGCCGCCTACCTACCTCGTTGTATGTGTCGCACCGGGTTTCCTCCTACCACGCTAAGAAAAGCGTGTATAGGTAGTTAACCGGCGCATCATGCACGCCGACGTAAGAGAGGAGTTTCTTTTTAAAAAAAATTATAATTAGTTAATAATAATAATTAATTAGAATTAATTATAATTAGGTTTAATTAATTGTAATTAATACTTGAGTAATTAATAATTAATTATAATTAAAGATAACTAATCATAATTAAACTAAGTTAATTATGATTAGATTATAATTAATAATAATTAAAAAAATTAATTATAATTAGATCAATTAAGTATAATTAACTACTGATTAATTAAATTTTAATTATATTAAAAATAATTAAACTTAATTAATTATGATTAATTAGTAGTTAATAATAAATAATTCTAATTAAAAATAATTATAATTAGAATAATTAATTATAATTATGTTTAATTAATTATAATTAATATATGATTAATTAATAATTAATTATATTAAAATAATTAAACATAATTAAATTTAATTAATTAAAATTAATCTATAATTAATTAATAATTATAATTACCACTAATTAAACATAATTAATCTTAATTAATTATGATTAATTAAATATTAAATATAATTAATTATAATTAACTTTAATTAATTATCATTAATTTATAATTACAATTAATTAATTATAATTATAATAAATAATATAATTAATTAAAAAAAAGAATGCATTAATGGGCTGTTCGGCAATGGGACTTGGCCGAAGAAGCATGCGAAGGGGAGGAATCACCTTCACAGCAAGTGAGCTCCCGTCTTGCTTACGATCAAAATGTTGTAACTTTCGTTCCGACAAGGAAGGGAATGTTGTTGACGGGCGGAGTCGGACGGCAACGAAGAAGCTGAAGAAGCAATCGAAGGGAGGAAGTTACCTCCACAGCGACGAGCTCCCTTGCTTCTGATCAAGAGGTCGTAGCTTCCGATCCGACTTAAAGGGAATGTCGTCGAAGGAGCGGAGTTGAACGGTACGAAGGAGCCAAAGAAGCACGTGTGAGGGAGGAAGTTACCGCCGCAGCGAGCGAGCTCCTCGTCATTGCCTTTGATCAAATATCGTAACTTCCGATCTCTCAGGAAGGGAAAGTCGTCGAATAAGCGAAATCGAACAGCGACGAGAGAGGGAGAAAGAAAAGAGCGAAAGCCCAGCCCGAGCTTCATCCCTTCGGTATTTAATGACGAGAAGGCAGGGCGGGGGGTCGTGGGGGATGTGACACCAGACATGCGGAGATCGTGCGAGCGTTGTCGACGACGTGCGAAGTTCGGCGCAGGATAGGTACGAGCGATCTTTTTTATTTTGTATGTCGTATATGGGTCAACACCTTTAGGGCTTTGATCTGAAATATACGAAAAATTATGAAGATTTCATCCCGTTTGAGCGCACATTATATTAAAAATCCCCTGGGACTACACAATGAATGCTCTCGTCACAACCAAACTTCATAAAGCACAAAGATGATACTTCACCTGGATAGTATATGGACAATAAAACCATGGAATTAATAATACCAGTAGATGAGCAAAATATTTGAAAACCTAGCTAATGCCATCTATCCTAGTTCCAACATTTAATCTTGGAAATATAACCTCTAAAGCACCAAAAATATGCTGAAGGAAATTGATAATCATCAAAATGGAAATCTAGCATTATTCAAGCACTAAAATTGTGAATAATGGTACTATTTTTAATAACTTATTCAAAAAAATCTCAAAAAAGTCTCCAGACTATTCGTGTGTGGCTAATTTAATACCAAAGTATTACTTTGCTCTAATTTAATCTCTCTGACTATACAAAATTGATAAAAAATGATCCCTTATACTATAATTGTGATATAAAATTAATCCCAATTTAGCACCTTGACTATACAAAATTTAAAATAACGTGTAATTTGGCGCTAAATTAGTCATAGACAAATAGTTAGGGGAAAATTTTAAAGCTTACACCATAACATATGTATCATATGAGTTAAACATCATAAGTATGAAAAGGGTAGCAAAAATTTTTTGCATGAAATATAATAATAGGTAATCATCAGAGATAATGAACTAGAGAAACCTCACATGCAAAAATGGATAGGCCTAGTTGGAAATTGATTCTCTTCCTTGATATGAAGGCTATCACCAGTAAAGTGACGTGGAACAATAATAAGCATATCAACCATGGTTCCTGTCGATTCAAAAAGTTGGATAAGCTATTATAGCTCTGTAATATAGAAGTATATGACCATAAAAATTTAAAGCAAGGCCAACATATAGGAAATTAAAGGAAAATGGTAATTTGACAAAAATATGTACCAAAAATCAGAGCTACAACGAACACACCCCCCCCTAAAAAACAAATGTGGCAAAGTTACTAGTGTTTGCTTTGAAATAATTTTGATAGCTGAACAAGGCATAAGTTAGTGCCTATGACAAGTAAATGCTGTTAAGTTTGATGGTGAAATTCCCTCATTACCCCTGAAAATTTCTGATGAATTTTCTTCAAATATGGCTGCTAACTAATTTGGTTTCAAAATTTCAGCCACCAAATCTATCTGCTTTCCCTTATTTTGCTCTGGACTCTACCTACTTCCCATCTCCATAAATCATCACCAACTGGACGGATCAAGTCATGCAGATCATGCATCTTCGTCATCTGCTTATTGACCTTTTTGAAAGAGGATGAATGGTGGGTTCTTAAGGGAATTGGATGGGTGATGTATTTGTGAGCCAAAGGAAGTGGTGTAATGGTTAAGCGTAGAAAACTAGCTTTGCCAAGAACAACAAGATGAGCGGGGCAGGAATTAATAAAAGAACACGGGAATTCGAAGCCCTTATCAAAGAAACTTCGAAAGATCACAAAGATATGTCAAGTTAGCCATCAAGCTATCGTCAAATACTTGCAAACAAGCAAAAAATTTTATTTTTCTTCAATGATTCTTCATGGTTAAATAGATTTGCTTATATGAAACAGGACATGAAAAATAAACTAGCTAGCAAAGGGGTGGCTGGCCTTTTACATTAAAGGAAGGTTTTACAGCTCTCCTCAATTATAATATTTGAAATAACTCCTTGATTGGCTGGCAATTATGATTATTGAAAGAGAGTGACTCAAAAAATTCAAGCACATAATACATTCCAATCTCTAGGGTTCAGCCATGGTTTTTAAGCCATGGGCGTGACACCAAAATTTAAACACATGTCGATTTCCCCTGATGCTTGGTTGGCCATACATGATTGATACTTGTTTGAATCTTGCTTTGATTGATCCAATCATCAAACGCTTTCCATTTGAGGGAGGCTGACTATGCAAGTAGGGAGTTAAAATCCAACCCTCCATTATACAAAATTCTTTGATCTTCATATAATTAACCATCATCACTAAGCTTGAAAATGAATTTTATGCTGCATCACGTGTGCTTCCAAGCGATGATGTCCGATAACAATGAAATAGGTTCCTAAGGGTTGTCTATGTGGAGTTGCAAGCCTCTGTTCAAAGATTGGTATTGGCAACTCTCTGTAATAAAGGACCCATCTGGTAAGGTGCGATGGACCGGAAAAGCAAAGAATTAGTCAATCACATATTTTTTCTATTGAATGCCAGTTCCCTCGAGGAGGTTGCTACCTTCTCTGTGAGGTGTGCTAGGGCCAACAAATGAAGTCTGATTCTTCTGTTGAGAAGAGCTGCAATTGGCTAAGTCTTACCGAGAATAAACTTCATTTTATTCATTATAACTTCATTTTGTTCATGTAGAGCTTTAGCTCTAAACAAAGACCTGCAAAAATTATGGCTAGTTGGAATGCTCAGTGAGAAAGAATAGCACAAGATTTGACTTATATATATATATATATGCCTTAAGAAAAAAATTAACTTTGATCATTACAAATCTTGATATAATGTTTGGAAACTTTTAGAATTAAATTCAGAATAATTTGTAGACTGATTTCAATAAACTTATAGTTGAATTGAGCGTCTTGATGAAACAAATCCAACAACACTATAGGTGATCCAATCTGGGTCCAAGAAAGCCAAATCAAGCACTTAAAAGATAGTTAAAAAATTTGGAACATAACTGATGGACCAAATGGTCTCCAATTCTTACACGCTTATAGTTAAAACGAGTGGCTCAACGAGACGAATCTAACAAGCCCAAGATCACTTGACTCTGAGGTCATTAAACTATTTAAATGTTTAATAAATAGTTTATGATCAAAGGATTTGATATGAGTCAACCAATGGAGTGTTATGAAATATTGGTTAAATTTACCTAAATGCCTACTCTAAAAAGACTATAAATAGATCCTCAATCTCCACATAAAAGAGATCTAGACTTATGTTGGGAGAGAACTTGGAGATCTAACAAACTCTAGAGCTCTACTTGACGTTCGACGCCAATGACCACTACCAGCCACCTTCGTCACCTCACTAATATTATTCAACCATCATCTCATGTTCATAGTCCCGCGACTACAGTTGTCCGACCGACATCTCCCAACCTTTGTCACCTGACTACCATTGTCTGACCGTCATCTCCTGATCATGATCATTCGACTTCTGATCATTGTCATCTAAGTATCATTATCAAACTATCATCGCCCAAGCATTCTCCTTTACATCTAATGAAATACAAACTTGTAATCATGTTTTCTCCAATTGAGAGGGGGGGAGCAACCTTTTGTAATATATCTATATAGTAGATCATTTCATCTAGGCCAAATCTCATAATTTTTTTCCCTTTGTTAAGTTTTTCACATAAAATCTTAGTGTCAAATGTATTTTTGTTTCGTTATCCGTGTATATTGAATCTTCATGAAAAACTAAGATATAAAAATTCAATTTATATCGTTCTGAAGTTTCTAGCACATAACATTATATATATATATATATATAATTCTTTCTCTTGGTGTTTGGGTGTTAGATTCGAGAAACCCAAAGAGAGAGAAACAAGAAAAATCATTGAGAACAATATTGTACTTGATTTTTGAGCTAGTGAAATCATCACCACTATGTGGCACTAGACATAAGTTTATTTGAGATGAATCATATAAATTTTAGTGTTTTTTTTTAATGTTTGACCTCTTGTATAGTTACTTTATAATTCAGCATAATTGCCCTTAAGTTGATGCTCTTACAACATATATATATATATATATATATATATATATATATATATATATATATATATATATATATATATATGTATATAAAGTAAATTTACCTGCAGTTAATTAATTTGCAACCATTTTGCAACAAATTAAACAACCCCTTCTAATAAAAGGAATAACCAATTCACCAAACTTCGAATTTAGCAGAGTGCCCTGCACCATTCGAAGATTTTTAAAGATTATATGAAGAAACACAATCAATCTAAATAGCAAAGCTAGATGGAGCACAAATATTCCCGTTAGATATTTTACCATAAACTTTTCTTAATGATTATGTACAGGTTTCCTATATAACTGTTCCAAAGCACAAATCTAGGCATGGTAATGAGTTTAGGCAATAAATATTGTTTTTCAATGAAAGAATAGAAATTATACGTGCGCATTATCATCTAAAACTAATAACAAGAATACTAGGACATGTAGTGCAGACCTAAAAGAACATATAACCACAAATCTGCTTAATCTACTCATATGATCTACAATCACAAAGTTTGCTCATTTGCAAGAAACTATCCTAACAGCATGCATGTGAATGTTGTGGGCTTCAAAAATTCGAACTTGGCTTTGCTAAGACAGTTTTGTTCCAATTCAAGTTTTCATAAATTAGATTGCAAATAACATATTATTAGAGACTTCGCCCACATTTAGCTAAGACTTTATAATATAGTTCTAGATTTCTCATAAGTGCAAGCTTCTATTATTAATTACCACTCCCAATGAAAACCTTTCGATTAAAACTAGTTAATAAATGCTAAATCCTTAATGAATTAGTTTGAAAAAAATTTACCAACGTTTGCTTAAAGCAGATTGTAGGGGAATGATGAAGAACCCGGTCAAGGTCTCAAGATTCCATCGCCCCGGGCTGTTCTAACCCCTAGTCTATTTAGTTAGAGGAAGTAGTCGACCAATCCTGAACGAAGGATCTTAGTTGGCAGCTATAGGTTGCACAATTCAAGCGGCAAATTATGTTGAGCTTAGCAAATAAGACTTTGTGTCATATCAAGTACACCTTATGATTCATCATTTAAGAGTTTTTAAACAATTGGAGAACTTATGAGCTCTAACTATGACCATAATTTAATAGTGTCATTTGGTGGTGAAACCACCTAATTATAAGGCCCTGGTTATAACTGTTTATCCAATTATAGTATCATTTGGCAGCAGAACTATCATTTAAAGGACACGTGTCATGTCTTTATTGGCAAGAGATTATTTTGTTGATCTCCATATATCTTCTATAATCAATACAACCGTGGGCAACGAGAAAGATGTTCGAGCAATACACCAATACATGAGGCGAGTTCAAAATGCCCCAACCATGACCAAAACTCAAGCATTATTTGTAGGCAAAATGGATTGCATTGATGCATTCAAGACACTTAATTTACCAAAGTATCGCTAGGTCACAACTCAATCGAACAATAAAAAAATGACAGACTACAGATATGATGTTGCGTAAAGCTGCTCGAACATTGCTCGTCCGCAAATACCTCACCATTTCATCCATAATGTCGAAATTACCTTAAAATAACAATATTGCCCATGTCACCATATGAGTGAAGCGCAAAAATTTGCATGTAAAGCGATAATACGCAAATCGAGATGTGTGGGAAATAAGAAAATTATGTGAATGGTAAATTCATTTTTTTCATGTTATGATATTTAAATCTATCACGCCTTTGCTTACAAGCTTGCTACATTTATCACAATTCTCCCTCTCGTATCCGTCTGACTCGCACAACAGCTAGTCGCAACACCTCCCAACCTCCTTGTCACGCAAGCCACCTGATGTCGCTCAACCTAACCACTCTATCCCTCAAACTTCCATCATAGCCAACTCGGTCCTACCTAATCAAGCTTGCCACCCCACCTTCTCGAACCCCTAAATCCATCTTCCCTCCATTCATTTATATTTCTCTCTTTAGTTGAGAGAGATATCCCTCTTTCCCAATCTCTCTCACCTTATCTCTATCGTTCTCCCTCCTCCCTCCTCCCTCCTCCCTCCTCCCATTCTCTCTGTCTTTTTTCACCATCCTCTTTCAAAACAAAGAGAGAGCCCTCATTCTCAATCTCTTTATTCTTTCTCTCACTAGCGAATGAAACAAAGAAAAATAAAAAATAATAAAAAAAGAAAGAGCAAAACAAAAAAAAGAAGGGAAAAGAAAATAAACAAAGAGTTAATTTAAAAAAGGTGTGTTTCACCCCGTCATTCTCTTCATTTGCAATATCGTTGTTATCATGTGAAGGTATAAATTTTACAAAATTCAAAAATCTCCAAAAAATCCTGATTATGACGCATTCAACGTGACTAGTAGAACCTGTGTGCACTTTTCTTAGTGCGGCGAGGGTAATTAAAGTACATGTGCGCAATTTTCTTAGCAAGTGGTAAATTGAAGCACTTGTAGGCAAAGCCTGCAAGGCGTCAAGTAAGCCTTGTGTGCAATTTTCTTAGCACGACGAAGTAAATTAAAGTACATGTTGACATGGCAGGAAAACACTGCATTTTAAACAGGTATATGAAAACCCATGCATGTTTTTTGGCGTGGTGGGATAGAAGACCATAGTCGCAGCATCTTACGACACTGGCCATGCACATCATTTTTGGCCTAAAAAAGCATGCCACCATCTTGACAAGCATGCAGTAGCCTCATAATGTATCATTATCTCAAAAAGCGCACAACAATCTATAAAAGCTTGTTACAGCCTCATAAAGGTGATACCACCTTGAGCAGTCATTGCCTTGAAAAGAGTGTCACAACAAAAAAAATGCACAGTTGTTTTGAAAAGTGTGTAGCTACCCCGAAACATAATCATTTTAAAAATGTGAATACGCTATACAAATGTATCGAAATACATGCAAGTACATCTCATGAAAGCACCAAAAATGCACGGGTACATTGAAATTGTGTAAGTATGCTATACAAATGCATTGAAATACATGCAAGGGCATCACGTGAGTGCATGAAAAGGTGTGCCAATATATTGAAAGTATGCAAATGCATTATGTAAATGCATCAAAAAGCGTGCAAGTCATCATGCAAATACATTGAAAGGCGAACACATCATTTAAAAAGAAATCTTATTTCCCCATATGGCTCTGACAAACGTGTCTAACACTTGAACACAAAAGTCTGAGAATAGTTCAAGGGGTTAAAAGCAAGCTAAGCTAAAATTATCATTTCAAATTAAATCCCAATATATGATCCGATAAACGTGCTAATCATACAAATATAAAGATCTAAGAATGCTATGTGGGGTTAAAAGCTAGTTAAATTAAAATCCACCTTTTAAATTAATTCCTAGTATATGCACCGACAAACGTACAAATCACACAAATATTAAAGTCTAATAATGTTGTGCAAGGGAAAAAGTGTGTTAAATTTAAATCTTTTTTTAAAATTATTTCCTCGTATTTGCTCGGACAAATATACTAAACACTCAAATATAAAATATGTGAATGTTGTGCGGGTTAAATTAAAATTATTTTTTAAATTAATTTCCTGCATGTGCTCTAACAAACATACTAAATGTGCAAATATAGAAATTTAAGAATATTGTGCGGGTTAAAAGAGAGTTAAATTAAAACTATCTTTTCAAATTAAATCACCCTCATATGTTTTGACCATCTCATCGAATTTCTAAATCCAAGGCCAGAAAATGGTGCGCAGGTTATATGTGAAATTAAATTTTAAGTCTAATCCTCATCCTTCAAAGGGTCAAACTCGACAATACTTGAAATAATAGGGGAATATACGACTATGAAATCTACGGAAAATTTTATTTTATCTTTCTTTCATTTACATTAGACATTCAAAGCCCTCTTTGAGGAAAACTCATTACAAAAATACAAACCCTCGGATTTAACGTTCGTGTAATGATTAACAAAGCTGATATCAAATTTGATTCTTTGTTTGCGGGCATACAAAGTTGACAAAATTCAAATAATAGAAAAATTATTCAAATCCCTAATGATGACTGTGTTGAAAATAAATCCCAATCGATGGGGATTCTATCATTTTTAAATACCTCCAAGCCCAAAATATAAATATATTTAAAGTGATTTCAATGTCATCCTAATGATGGTTGCGTTGACTAAACATCTCAACCAAAGCAAACTACATAATTTTTAAAAAAGCCTAACAAGGATCCTTCAATCAAGTTAGGTCAACTACTTCCTCTAAAGTAGACAAGGGACCATGAAAATCCGAGATAACAAAACTATTGGATCTTGATCGGGTTCATCATCATTCCCTCCACTATCCTCTTTAAGTGCAATGTGGCAAAGTTCAAATCATAAACATCAAATCCATTGCTAATATAAGCTGGGTACTTAATGCCTATCTAACAACTATCCTTAATCAAAAGTGTGCTCCAATCACCAAGAGGAGTAATTAACCATAGAGACTTATGCTTATGAGAAACTTGAACTCATATCTTAAAGTCTTTGACTAGGCGATTTTGCTATAGATAAGCACTATTATATTACGACTATAACCAGACTCTGTATGTTCCCCAATAGCTAAAATTCTTGAGAAATAAAATATAGCATATATTTGATAGGACAAAAAACTCTCTATTGGCTAAGATCGATTTGAATTTGTTTCTTTAGACAAATATTCACCCTATATTCACAAGATACTCTTGGTTGTTGATAAGGATCCTTCAATCAAGTTTGGTCAACTACCTCCTCTAAAGTAGACAAGGGACCATGACAATCCAAGATAACAAAACTATTGGATCTTGATCGGGTTCATCATCATTTCCTCCACCATGCTCTTTAAGTGCAATGTGGTAAAGTTCAAATCCTAAACATTCCCGATACACGAAGACATCGAGGGGCAAAATTTTCAGAGCCCACAAGTTTGAGAGTGAAAAAAAAAGTAATGTGTTTGACAATACATTGGATCGTTATGCATTGAGGTTCATCTTAAATTTATGATCTCCATTAAACTATAGCGTAGGGTGATCAAATATATCTTTCAGCTTTGGGGCAATAAATTTCACTATTCTTTTTTGATTTTTTTATATTTTTATAGGAATTTGGGCCTATAATAGTTTTTTTTAGTTTGGGGTGTTTTAAAAAAAGAGCCCCCTTTGATTAATATTTGCTCCACGAGTAATCAATCCCCCTCCTATAAATACGAGAGGAGTTATAATTCCTTTTTTTCAACATTCAAATTCAATTTAAGTTCTGCAAGTTCAAGTGTGAAGTGGAGATTTTATTGAGACACAGACGAGCTATTGTGTTCATTATAAGTCCCCTATAAGTCCAGTTTTAGTACAATTTGTCTTTATTCATTGCATCATACATCATATTTCAATCGTTCATGTCATTTATGCTGCAAGTTTGTAATTATATTTTTTATTTTTAGTTACATTCTTATTTATAAGTCACTTTCATTTCATTCTATTTAAGTAATCTATTCACTAAAAATTTAACAGCCTCTTCATGTCTCTCCTGCATAAGAGGTTTTTTGGGGATGTTAGATCTACCGACCATGCTTAAAACAATTAATAGGTGCTAAGAGATATCACAATCAGGGGTTCTCATGCCCATTATGCTTAAAAGAATATGCATAGACCTTTGATACCTACATGAGAGAAGCATAAGGTTTCACTTTGCATGAGAGAATACACAACATGCATGAATTTTCCTGCAATATTGAAATAATGCGCACCAATACATAATTTTCAAAATTTTCTACTACATTGGAACAACGAGGGCAGATACTTTTGAAGCTTCTCATTATACCTTGCACACAAAGCAACAGAAAGAATGAAACATAATTTTTTTCTTAAATTTCTTTCACTTTTTTCTCTTTTTTTTTCCATTTTTGTTTCTCTATTTTCCTCTTTATTTTGAAAAAAGAGATAATGAGAGGGAGAGAGAGAGTGAGAAAGAAATGGAGTTATAGAGAGAAATAGAGAGGTAAAGAAAGAGAGTAGAGAGAGTGAATTTTTCTATTCTCTCTCTCTAAAAATAGAGGCAAAGAGATTGAGGGAAAGAGAGGAGTCTAGAAAGAAAGATAGAATGAGCGATATAGAGAATGTGTAAAGCGAAAGAGGGGGAGAGAGAGATCGGGTAAGGAATAGCAAGGTGGATGCAGATAGTGTGAAGGCTATTGAAGAGAGATAGTCTCAATTAGGTGGAGGCTTACAGTTGAGTCGTTGAATCTTGAATTGATTGGTGGCTTGGGATTACTAGCTAGTTCTATTGAGATAAGGAAGGCAGGGCTGGGCTATCGACGACGAGCAGTTGTCAATAAGAGAGGAAAGTTGCCTGAGACAACTATTGGTATGAAAGACTGACGAATGGGCAGGGATGTGTATGAGGTAGAATGCGAGACAAAGGAGAGAGTGCAAGTTCTATCTAATGGGACGAGCGAGCGAGAGAACAACTTAGTTTAGGATTTTGATTTTTCATTTTATATTCATAAGATGAGAAGCGACAGTATGGAACCCCTTGCATGACCAAAGCATACGAAATCCAAACTTTCTAAAATTTTGACGTGATTTCAAAGATATGAAAAAGATTTGAATAGGATTTGATATGATTCTAATATTTATACATTTATTTCTTTATTAGAATTTGATTTTTATAATAATAATAATAATAATAATAATAATAATAATAATAGTAAATTTAATTTATGAACCAATTTATAACAAACTTTTCATCATCACACATCCCGAATTATGGGTTGTCGCCTCATGTGTGAGCAAATATTATGATTAGCCTTTGTGCGGTGAACAAGGCGACAAGGGTGTCTACCCTAGGCATTTTTAATGTTTCGAATGCATAGGCACAACCCGTTTTATGAAAAATAATGGTTGAGTAGTTTTGATTACGATTGAGGTGCTTTAAATCAAAATTTTGCAATGTCATGTTTATTGCTTGTTGTTTTTTCTTCATGATTGATCAAATTACACACGTCCTTGATGAAGTCAATGTTGTGAATGCACTTGTGCAAACCATTTCACAAAATGGATGATAATTGGATAATTTTTTGACATGTTGCATTTGTTGTTTTCATTGGGCAGCTATTTGATGATGCGAGAGTTCTTTTATAGGTATTTTTAGTGCTCCAAATGCATTGACGAAGTCTATTTCGTGAAGCGTGTATTCGTCCAATGATTTCAGTTATGATCAAAGAATTTAATTGACTTCGTGCGATTTTATATTCAACGATCATTACAAACATTGATTTTGACCAAATTTAATTCATGTTGCATTCTGAAGCATACATGCAGATCAATAAATGTGACCTTATTCTTTTTTTTCTTTTTACTATAAAGATAGGAGAAACTGAAAGAAATAAAAAATAAAGAATACTATAGCCTTTACATGTGAAATTGACTAATTAAAATTCACTAAGAATGGATGATGCAATCAAAATTTGCAAGCAACAAATAAACAAGGAGAAGAAAATCAAATTCTCAATAAATTGGACTAAAAACATAGTTATAAAAAAGTAAACTATCATAAAAGAAAGGTTGTTCAACACTACGTTAATTGCATCCCTACCTCAACAACAATTAGATAGAATTTGCAAACTATACAGCTCCTTAGCATGTACACAATGTCCTGCATTCAGGATCACAAATCGCACATTTACTAAAGGGAAACCTGATCTACCCAGAAAAATGTTACACTTCTAAATGATTCTATCTACATGATAGCTAATAGAAGTACATAATGTCCCTCACGGTTATAAGATCAACAACAAACCTCATTTTCGTTGAAACAACTCCTTATTTTCTTTGAACGCCAACAAAAACAAACCCTAATCAACGTTTACCAAGGAAAATCCACTTAAACTTTATGGATTAGATATGACAAAAATTCTTTGGGGTACCATCTATAAGAAGGAAATGTGTTAGGAAATAAATGTAATGCATAAATTATTGGATGGCAGGTAGTTAGGCTTATAGGTTTTTATTAGAAGTTTTAATGAATCCTATGAGTTCTTAGAAGTCTATCAGTACTCTTCATGAGGAGTATTGGAGTGATCAAAGATGTAGATGACAATGAGCTTTGGCTCATTCCCCTCCACCCCCACCCCAACCCCAACCTAAAAAAAAAACTACTTGGAGTTGTGGGCATCCTCCTAAGCGTATTTCCTTTCTGCCTCATCAATGCCTGAAGTTTTAGGCAAGTTTTAAATTGATAAGTTAACTTATATTTGTCATTATTTTCCATATTTTCTAGATTCACTAATTTTGGATTTGCATCAAATGATAATCTTCTTGAGCCACCTGTTAGGTGCAACATCTCCCTCCATCATTCAGATTTGCCACCTTTCAATCATTGCAACAGAAGCCCACCTCTTATGCACTAAATAAATCCTTGATTGCATCTCCTACTCCAAATTTGACTCATTCCCCTCCACTTAGCCTCGACAAACTTTTGTCTTATGAATCCCCATCTACTTCCCCAGCTCCGACTCTGTCTAAAGCTTATTGTAGCCATTTTCCTCATCTTGAAGCATGAAATTAATGTTTCATCAGATCCCCGCTGAGTTGTCTCTATCCCATTTGAGTCACATAGGCTCTAGATCCTCCCAATCCTACCACTTACAAGCCACAACGACTAAACACCATCGCCTCAATCACAAATCCCCAGCTAGCAAGACTTTCCCAATGTCATTGAGATTTCAGACCTCCTCAGACCACGTTCATTCCCAATGTTATGATTATTGTCGAATCTAACCTTATCTCCAACATCGTCTATAGATCCAACCCCACCAGACCCAGCATTGATGCTGACAAAGCTCGCGAGGGCTGAGAATCACCACCTTCACCCGATCTCGTCACAATCTGCTCAAGCTTTAGGGCAAAGGTGTTGTCAAGGGCTTGGTAATGTTATAGAATAAATGTAATAGGTAAGTTAGTGACCATTAGGTAGTTAAACTTATCGGTTGTTATTACAGGTTTTAA
Organism: Dendrobium chrysotoxum; assembly: GCA_019925795.1. Classification (NCBI taxonomy): domain Eukaryota; kingdom Viridiplantae; phylum Streptophyta; class Magnoliopsida; order Asparagales; family Orchidaceae; genus Dendrobium; species Dendrobium chrysotoxum. The sequence goes on along the minus strand of CM034297.1, from coordinate 46,193,886 downwards.
TGAATCATAGTCTGTATAGACTCTTCATGTGCAGTATTAGGGCAAGCCACGAGGTAGAAGAAAATGAGCTCTAGATCACTCTATCTTTCTCCCGAAAGCTACATGGAGTTGCGGGCATCCTCAAAATTGCCTGTCCATTCTCCTCCATAAATTCAGGGAAGTTATAAGTTGCCTAATTATCTTGTATTTGTTGTTATTTTCCTGTATTTCCAGCATTTACTGGTTTCGTGTTCGTTTCACAATTAAACTCTACAGAAGTTAACAAAAAATGCAAATATGGGAGAACAATATGAAGAAAAAAAAAATAGGCACGAACGTTCCAATCGATGGCGTGGAAGAACCCAACGAAGTTGTCCACGGCGGGTCGGAATCCGCCACGCATCTCGGCGGAGACCCTCTCGAGAAATTCCCCAACAAGATCTGCGTGTCCCTTTAGCGCAAGCTTCAGATCCTCCATCGGCAACCGCTAACAGGACGAACAACGCCGACGTTTAGGGAACTAGGAAACGTACGCCCGTCTCCGAATGCAGGCGGAATGGCCGATCTTTTTTCCCGTCTCGTAAGAAGAAGAGAATTGGAGGTCTACGTGGGCGAGAAATTATTCTGTGCTGAGTCCGGTTCGACCAACCTATAGTCTTTGAATAGGGGAGACATTTCAATTTTCACAGCATTCATTTTTTTTTCTTTGGCATTTCTTTTTCTCCTTGCATCTTAAGCACTCATTGTTCTCTTAGATCTCCAACATTCGATCACTTTCAGTCTGCACTAATGACTTCATCTTCCAAAAATATTAGTCCATTATTTACTTGTCGTTTTATAAGGTAGTTCTCGTCAAATTGAAAGTAACTGTCATTTTCATAAATGTGTATAAACTTCGCCTGAACTGTGTGATAACTACGTATTAACTGCGTATTTATTGCGTATGAACTGCATTTTTAGTTGCAGCGTATTTACTGTATAGTTAACAAAACTCTGTATTTAACTCGTTCCTTTTCTACTTTTTTTAGGGTTTAGGGTTTACTTCGTTATTACTGCATGTTAGTTGTTGCGTGATTGTTGTGTATTTACTATATATTTTTTGTTTACTTACTGAATGTTTGTTGCTTGTTTAGGATTTGGGGCTTTTGCTGCATATTTATAACTTATTTGTTGCGTATCTAATGCGTAGTTGCTAAATATTTGTTGTGTATCTGATGCATATTTATTGTGTATTTGCTGTGTATATAATGTTTATATGCTGCGTATTTTTTGCATATTTTCTACGTATTTACTGCATATTTGCTGCATATTTTATGCTTATTTTTATGTTATTTCAAGTCTATGTTTGCCCTCTTACTTTTTGATGCTATGCATCAACTTTTCAAACAATCTGCGACACCTTTATGGAGATGATAAATCTTGATGTGGAGGACACCTTGAGGAGATTAAACATCTACAAAATTTTGAAATTCTCTTCTCTTAAGCAAAATGTTTCACTGATCTACAAGCTCCTCAGACTGTGAAATATTCCACGATAATGTTTTATAATAATGGGTCATGTCATACAGTTCACAAAAAATGAAGTGACCCTTCTTACTACATTATCAAATAGAGGTCAAGAGATCTCATTTCATAGCTCTCCACTTAAAGGAGTCTCATCAAAGAAATTAAAGAGTGAGATGTTGGAGTTGAACAGATCAACCCCCCATCCATTATGTTAAAAATATTTATTATGTATTTGTGTTCAAATTTATTTTTTCAACTTAATAACTTCCAAACCCCCATGAGGCTCGATTCAATATCAAATAATGTAGATGATTTTTTATCTATTAACTCTGCGAGGTCAATTAGAAATTTTTTAGTTGAAAAGTTTAATAAAGTTTTCATAAAGATTTCAATGCAGAAGCTAGCTGGTTATATAAATGGTTCTGTGCCTCTACTACTTATGAGTGATAAGAGTATCATTATAATTTTTAATTCATTTTATAAATTCATTTGCTAAAATTATATTTGATCTTATGTAGATTTAGTTCCTGGAGCATATTTCAATATATGCCCCTAGGTACTCTGACCAAAGGCCCTATTTCCTTCGATGGGGCGATGATATTGTATATACTTCTATGAAGGCCTCCAATTTATTTATTACTTTAAAAGAAAGATAAGTACATATGCAGATTTATCCTACATCAAATTTCAATTAATACCTCTAAGAAGAATGGAGATTTACTAACAAATAAATTATTTGCATATTTTTTATTCCCTCCAAGGAGTTACCTTGGAGGAAGCAGACAATCTACTAGGCATCTAGAACTTCTGAACACACAACCTTCCTTCTTCCCCTCAGTAAATACCCTTTATAGTAGCTAGAAAATAATTCCCTACCCCCATACCTCATTCTCACTATCAAACCCCTCTCCTTCTCCCCAAGAAGCCCCCTCCCCCCCTAACCTCCTCAAAAAGCCCCCTCTCTAACTACAGCTCAAGCGGCTTTGGATGGTCTCTAGGAGAAATTAATGGCATCACTCCAAGATACACATATAAAATTCTTCCATGAACTTGAAGGTAGGCTGATCAGGAGGTTTGAACATCTAGCAGCAAGAGTAGAATCAATTGAATACAAGCTGATCCACCACATTGGTCAATGCAAATTTGATCTTGAGCAAACTCCTGCTCTGTCCTCCTTATCCTGCCAGTAACCCATCTCAGTTGAAGGGACACTTACTCTAGTCCAAATCAAGCAAGAAACTCTAGATAAACCAGTTATTCCTCCTTTTATAAGCCAAGAGAAAGTCGTACTTGATATTGACCTTCAAGTTGCAGATGAGCATGAAGAGGAATTGGTAAAATTTAGAAGGAGGGATCAAAAGAAGTAAAGAACAGGGACCTTGAACCAATTAATGTCTTACTTACCAATATTTTAAAGGATTTGTAAAGATATGAAATTTTAGGATTCCTTACCCAACCCTCAGCACAAACAAATCCTTTAGAAGATCGTAAATAAGAGAGCAAATGTTAAATATTTTTGCGTGTGACCAGTCAAGTAATATTTATTCATTATATTGTTCATATTAAAAACCTATATGATGGCATGAATGGAGTTTTTAATAGTGATATAAGACGATGGAAGGTCCAGCCTATCCGTAGTGTGCCAACTCAGACTAATAGTATCGATTGCGGATTATTTGTTTGCAAATACATTGAAAGAATTATTATTGAAGGCAACACCAACTAGGTTGAAACTAAAAATTGGTAAGAACAAATATCAAAATATAGGGCTGAATTTATATACACAATGTTTTGTTCATTGATGAAATAAACTTTTTTTACATAGGTTTTTACTTATTCTTTGATTAATTTTTTCTATAAAATAAAACTTGTACAAATTATAAAATAACAAATCTTAAAAATTAAAAAAAAATTTATTTACTAATGATGATTTAAGAAAATTTTCATTTATATGTATTCATACTAAAATATGCACCAAATATGTAGCCTATACGCTGAAAATACATAATGAATAAGCCCTAGATATGTGATTTATTCATAACAGATACGTGATTTATATGCAGCAGATACACAATAAATATGTAGTAAATACATAGAAAATATATAAAAATATGCAACAGATATACAGCAAATATGCAGTAGATACACATTAGACATGCAACAATTATGCACCTAATATGCAGTAGATACGTAGTAAATACACAATATTTAGGCAGACAATATGTAGTATGTATGCAGTAAACACACAGAGTTTAGTGTTTATGAAGCTAAACTTGGTAACATAAGTTGAACATTTATGGAAGTTGCTTCTAGTAGGTTCTTATTTAAAATAATTTAGTTGCAAAGCTTTTACTTCTTATCTTAAAAATGAATTGGCCTTCTCTTAAGAAAATTTACATAAGCTCCAACAAAGAAAGATTTGATAGTGGAAGTAGAATAGTACATGCTAGTATGGCACGGGCGATCGATAGTCCACTAGAGTGAAAGACAATTTCAAATGAGATTTTTAGATATTACATTCATGAATGGTCAGAAAGATGAGGACCATACCCTTTGGAATTTGCATGCTGAAGTAATAAGGGTTAAGCTCTATAGAATGAGAGATTTTCTAAATCCTGCTGGTCGAAAATATTTTGAAATGAGGTTCTTTAAAGATGATCAACATTTGGTAAGTTCTCATTTCTTACAGATGCAATATTAGCAAATCTGACGTGAAAAAGAAGCTGGTAACTCTAATATTGATGACATGCCAAAAGTTGATAATCTTGTTCTTTAACATCCATGAAAATTATGGCATGATGAGTTCATTGTGGATCAATATAGGAAACTAATGAATAACTTATTGTTTGATGGTAAAAAAAGGGAATTCGTAACTGGGGATGACTGGATAAATCTCCAATATGAGTTCAAGTATTTTTTTAAATGTTGTCCTACTCAAACGCAACTTCAAAATCGATTCCATATGTTGCTTAATAAGAAGTAAGAGTTTATATTTTTTCACCAAAATGTTAATTAATTAGTATGATTTGTATTTCTAATTTTATTGTATGAAGTAAATACGCAGTATATACATAGTAAATATGCATTAAATAAGTAGTAAATATATGTAATATACACAGAAAATATGTAAAATAAATGCAGTAAATACACAACAAATATGTAGAATATACCCTGTAAATGGAATTAAGTAAGGACACGATAAATGCATAGAAAATATGTAGTTATTTAACAATTTATCATTACAAATAAATCTAATTACAATTGATATTTTACTTTAATAATCAATCATCACAAATAAATTTAATACATTTTTTACTCTGAAGCAAGGATTTGTACTCAGATATTGATGGCTGACTAGAAGCTGTGCCAGTTATGAATTCCTCAATGAAGCATTCGAGTATGTTTTAGAAATTAAATTGCTTTAAAGGTGAAGACATTTGTGTTGTGTTTTCCTTCATTGGAGGTTTCCCTGTGAAAAAAAATTAATCTAAAAAAAAGTTATATTATATTATAATATATAATGAAAGGCAATTAGTCAGAAAGTTACATTATGCCATAATATATACGCAGTAAATACGTAGTAAATTTGGATCAAATACGTAACAAATACGCAATAAATACGCATCAGATACATAGTAAAAATATAGTAAATACGCAGAAAATTCACATCAAATACGCAGTGAAAACATACTAAATACAAAGGAGATACTCAATAAATATGTAGAATATACACATCAAATAAGTATCAAATACGCAGAATATACCCCATAAATGGAATTAAGTAAGGACGCAATAAATGTGTAGAAAATACATAATTATTTAATAATCAATAATTATAAATAAATTTAAATATAATGTATATTTTACTTTAATAATTAATCATCATAAATAAATTTAATATATTTTTTTCTCTTAAGAAATGATATCCATCATCATCCTCGTATACTCAGATGATGACTGACTTGAGGAAGTGCCGGTTATGAATTCTTCGGTGAAGCATTCGGGCATGTTTGAGAAATTAAACTGCTTTGAAGGTAAAGACATTTGTGTTATGTTTTCCTTCACTGGAGATTTCTCTTTTAAAAAAATTAATTTAAAAAAAGTTATATTATGTCATAATACATAATGAAACACAATTAGTTAGGAAGTTACATTATGCCACAATATATACGTAGCAAATACACAGTAAATATGCAGAATATATGCAACAAATGTATAGTAAATACACATCAAATATGTAGTAATAATGCAATAAATATGAAAAAATATGCATAAAATATGCAGTGAAAACATAATAAATACGCAGGAGATACTAAGCAAATACACATAATATATGCTTCAAATACGTAGATTATACCGCATAAATGGAATCAAGTAAGGATACAGTAAATATGTAGAAAATACGTAGTTATGTAACAATCAATCATTATAAATAAATTTAATTATAATAGAAATTTTACTTTAATAATTAATCATCATAAATAAGTTTAACACATTTATTATTCTAAAGCAATGATATCCATTATCATCCTCATATACTCAGATGATGACTGATTGGAGGCTACGCCAGTTATGAATTTCTCGGTGAACCATTCAAGCATGTTTGAGAAATTAAACTGCTTTGAAGGTGAGTACATTTGTGTTATGTTTTCCTTCACGGAAGGTTTCCCTGTTAAAAAAAATTAATCTAAAAAAAGTTACATTATGTCATAATATATAATGAAAGGCAATTAGTCAGGAAGTTAAATCATAGTCTTTTAACTTCTTCTTCTTTCCCAGTGACTTTTCAGCTTGCATTCGAGATGCCTTTAGGCCTACGCTTTAGTGGATCTTTCACTTTTACAATGTCACAATGTATAAACTTGTGGTAGTTTCTCTTCCCATAAAGAATCAAATTAATATTTTCAGACATGTCCTTCATCGCAACCAATATGTATTATTTAGCCTTCTCATTCCCTTGCGCTCGTGTGCTAATTTGATATGCAAACCTGATGACATGATTTCTGAATATGAATCCACTACTAGATTCAGAATTATTTTTTAAAGATCCTATGAACATGTAGCCTAAATATATATCTTTTTGAGCTCTTGCTATCACAGTAGTAGGTACTTCTCAGGGATTTTCATAATATCCATCTACATTAAAACTCTCATGTAGTACAAACACAACAAACCCATCATCTTAAACTTCCTACAAGTGCATTAAATGCTTTCCTCTTGTGCATCAAAATCAATAACCCAAGGATTAGATTGATCCTTATTCTTTGTGTAACAAATAAAAAACTTTGAAGAAACACATGACATGGATTCTATACTCTTCCACTCACACCCTATAAATAATTATCTTAAAAAAATGAATATAATTTTCTCGAGTAAAATTAAGCAGCTTGCTTTAATATTGGGCTACTTTTTATTATATGTGTTATTTTGGACTGGCTATATTTATAATCCTCATCCTATTCATTCTAGCGCCAAGTCATCATCACCTTCTCTAAACCAAAAAAATAATGAGTTATAGAAATTATAAACTTTAAAATACCATGACACACATTATTAGTAGACTTGTTATGCTGTGTGGATATAATTCCCATGCTAAAATAATTCTTATTGAATGATGTTGATCATTTATTCCTCATCTTATAAAGAACCTCCAACCAACCATGATCGTGGAGGTTCCCTTCTATAATCATTTTATACCATATTTTCTCAAACTCCTCCTCGGTGTTACACTTACTCAAATACTTATGGAAGAGGCCTCTGACTTTGTTGTTACTATCGAAGTACCACACTTTTGATGGAACCTTTTTACAAATATGCCATTGGCATAGTCTATAGCGAGTGTGAGGTAATGCAACTTCTATGGTCCTACCCATTACCTGGTCTTGATCAGTAAATATTATTTTTGGATGTTTATCACTCATTATTCATACAAAAGTTACAAATAACCACATACATGATTCAATTATCTCCTCTGACAAGAAGGCCACCCCATACAGAATATTTTGCCAATGATTATTAACCCTAATAAATGGTGCACAAACTAAATTATACTTATTAAACCTATAACTAGTATAAAAAATTACCATATCTCCAAAGCAGTCATAATCTATTCTATCCATCCCATCAACCAAAAAAAAAGTAATATATCAAATTCATCAATTTGGACATCCCATGCAAACATACTATCATTAACTTGATAATCTTTAAATAATTAAATCAAAATATCAGTATCCCCAAATTCAATCTTTGCTCTTTTTTTTTTCTTTTTAAATAAAGTTATATGCATCCCTCTTAGAGAATCCAATATTCTAGACACCTCCAACTTCATTTATAAGGTAAAAAATGCATCAATAGTTCTTATCCAGACTTCTATCATTGATTTAATATATGAAGCTTTCTTATCACACACACTCCTACATGATCTAAGAAGATGCTAGTCTTCTGGCCTAAATAAATCATGATTATGGCATTTAATAAATTTTTTCACCTTTTAATTTTCAGCTTCATCCATTGTAAACCTAATCATATCTGGATAACCCATTATGGTGTCTGATTTTTTGATATTTCATTTGAGAATTCAGATCAGGTATCTTCTTGAAACCAAATTTTGAATAGACAAAGTCCTTGCATTTTAACTTTTTGACATTTGGCCAGTAACTATGATGATCCTTATGAACACTAAAACTAGCATTATGAGCATAACTACAGTAAACATCGTATGCCTCTTTCTCATTCTCATACACATCCTTCAAAATACGGCTTAAATATATAGAAAATATGTATAGGTACACAATAATTATGCAATAAATAAAATGTAAATATGTAGTAAATATACAACAGATAAATAGTAAATATACAGCAGATATGCAATAAGTACACAACAAGTACGCATAATATTAGCTGTAATATGCAGCAAATACGTAGAATATAAGAAGTGATATGCAGTGAATACATAGAAATCATGCACCACTACTATTTATATGAAGAATATAAAACATTAATATGCATCAAATACATAGAATATGTGTAGTAATATACAGTAAATACATAGTAATTTTAAAACTATGCATAATAGCTACATGCTTACATACAATAAGTCAAACTTGGAAGGAGTTTGAACTTTATCGATAAGTTGAAACCTACATCTCCTAAACCTATTATTCTGCAGGCATAATGGCTATATGCCTCTAGTTGCATTTCCTTTTAACTTTAACTATTCTGCTTCCTGGATATCTACATACTGGTTTTCAGCCTCTACGTCCTATGGGAATATCATCTGTTCGTAAAAAGCATCGTCCTCCTCCAAATCAGTCTTCATCTTCATTGGCATTTTATCTTTTTTTTTCTTCTTAGCATGTAGCAAAAGCTTTTTAAACTAAAAGCTTTAAATATTGGAGAGCTTTCACAGCTGATTTCCTAAAAAAGAAGCGCCAACCCTAAATTGAAATGTATGATGAAGGTCTTTTACCTTAAATATTAAAAAGCCTGTGAGCAGGTCGGTCGGGCTGACAAGACAAAAATAAGTAAAAATAAAAAAATAGAATACAAATGAAAATCCACGTGCGCAGTCCATGTGTCACAATTTTATTGGAGTCCGGATGTAGAGCTATGTCCGAACTCCACATAGAATAATTCTTACTAGGTGGGGGGAGAGAAAATATGAAAACTAAAGATTTTTTTTCTTAAAATATAATATGCTGTTAAAATGAGAAATATAAATTACTTGTCAAATGATTGTGTAGAAATATGATTTTCTTAGGTAATTATAACTAAAAATTTTCCAAAATAAGATGTCCCTTTTTTTTAACTAATTTAAAAAACTTGTCTCAAATAATAGAGACTTAAACCATGTTTTAAAATATTCATATTTTATTTGAATTATGCCCAAATCTTATTTGCAAATGATTGTGTATGGATCTAAATTGATTTAAAAAAATGTTTATGTAAATTCAAATATAATTTGAACAAGATTTATTATAGTTCAACTATAGTTTACATATTACATATCCCGTAAAGTGCAATCCAACAGATAAGAAAGTTGATATAGTAAATTAAGTGCCAGAGGCGGAACCAGCCTTAATTTTGAGGGTGGACAAACTTATTATAAAAAAAACTAAATATTAAAAATAAAAAATATATATAAGCAAAAATTCTAAGTAAAGTCTTGTATTTCATTATAATTTATAAAATTTTAAAAAAATTATAAACTTTGTTTTTTTTGATAATGTTGCATAATGATTTCATTGAGAATAGAGTCAAATACTTCATTCTCAATGTATGACACTAGATAATCATTGAGCCACGCTCACCCATTTTGCTATGCAATTGGTGCTTAATAATCTTCATTGCAGAAAATACTCTCTCAACTGTAGTAATATCAACTTAAAAAGGTATTACTAGAATAATAAGTCAATAAACTAGGGGATATACAATATTCTTTTTGGCCTTATTTATTGCAAGAGAAGTAATGCTAGTCAAAGATGTAAACTCGTTACTTGTACGCTTATTAATAGTATAAAGAGATAGCTGATGTTCAAGAGACACAAGTTCAATCATAAAAAAATCTATTGGATATAACTTTATAAGATGAATTAACTTTTTCTTATCATAAGCAGAGAATATATTACTTGGATTTAGACATGTCACATAAAGAAGTAACTCAGTACTAGTTTCTAAGAAGTGGTTATTTCATTCCTAAAGTTGCATATCAATAACAATATAAAATAAATCAACCTGATAATGATGAAGTTGGTTATTTCTTCACATTTTCATATTGATCGTCGATGAGCTTTGAATATAGAGTTCATATTGTTGCAAATTTGGTTTTGATGATGACAAACATGTTGTCTATTGTGTTTTGCTTGGCTAACCCATTTCAGGCACAAAAGATCACGAGCAACTCAAGCCAACTCAAGATCAGGTCCAAGTGTGTCTAAGTGTACTATTTTCCTTTTCTTGAGTCAATTATAATGTAACTGATCCCCTAGCTAAGTAACCTTGCACACACACACTCAGGGGGAGAGCTTGAGTGGATTAGAGTTTCTATTCAAGTTTTTGTTCAGATCATCCTGGACGATATGCACATCATCCTGGATGATCCAGTAAAAATAGAAATCCTAATTAGGGCGACCAAGTTAAGTGTGTCTGATTAAGCAGATTGTCTTGGACGATCATTGGATCATACGGGATGATATGCTCAAATTAGAAATTTTCAGCTGCTAGATCAAGTTAGGCAAGTTTTTATTTTAAGATATTTGGTCTGGTCGTCCCGGACGATACGTGTATCGTCCTGGACGATCTAGTGCAATAATGCCTAAATTAATCTGGTAATTAAGGAAAGCAATCAATGGTTAATTGATACGATCACATCATCCGGGATGATATGGATCATCTAGGTCATTTTAGTTGTACTACCCGAACTGTGCTCAGGATGATTTGGACACTTTTTGAACTAATCGTATAGGATGATATCCGTATCATCTTGGACGATCAAGTCATTTTTGAGTCGTCCAGTACAAGTTTCTCTGGACGACCCGAACTATCTTCTGGACGAAATTCCTCAATTTACACTAATCGTCCCGGATGATTGTGGAATCGTATGGGACGATATGAACAACTTTTTCTACTAATTGTCCAGAAGAGCCAGATCGTCCAAGCTGAAGCAGCTGATTTTGAACTAATCGTACATGACGATTTATAGATCATCCTGGATGATCTTGGCCGACCAGTTGAGATTTAGGATAAATTTTAGGCCCTCCTATAAAAGATCTTTTTCTTTCAACAAGAAAAATCTTTTGCCAGTTTCCTTTCCAGAGAAACCATAGAGAGAGAGAGAGAGAGTTTGGGAGAGAGAGAGAGGATCTTGTGAGGGAGAGTTCGTGAGGGGTTCACGAAGGTTGCTCCAAGTAAGGATCAGAGTCGTCTTCTCTGCTTGTCATCTTTCGTCAGGTTAGTGTTCTTTGTGAGAGGATTGTCGGCAAGAAGATCTAGGTTCTCTGCCCGCTTCAGGAGGAAGTAAAAGGAGGTCAGGTTCTCTGCCTGCTTCAGGAGGAAGCGAAAGGAGGTTAGGTTCTTTTCCTCACCGTGTTGGTGAAAAGGAGTTTTTGTACAGGCTTCTCCGCCTTGCTGTGGGAGCCAAAGGAGAGACACTTTGGTTTAGTGCAATACGCGGAGGGGAGGCTCCGGGAGTGGACGTAGGTCAAGTTGACCGAACCACTATAAAATCTGGTGTGTTCATTCTGATTACTTTCTGCACTTTTATTTTTCTGTGATTAACTGCTTGGGTGAAATTATGTTTGATCTTTATGTTTGATCTAAAAGGTTTTTACTGTTGCTCTCAAATTTTTAGATAACTAATTCACCCCCCCTCTTGGTTAGCCTCGGGACTAGTTCATCAGGGCTTAACATCCCTATCAAACTTTCAAGTGGTATCAGAGAGGGATTCAAAATTTAAGTTTTAAAACTTTTGAATTTGATCCATGGCTAACTTTGGTAATCATAATACTGCTGAAGGTTATTCAATCACATGACCGCCATTGTTTGATAATATTCCTTTTGATTTTTGGAAAACTGGCATGTCCACTTTTCTACAATCAATTGATTATCGCATGTGGATGCTAGTTAAGGATGGATACGAACCACCTTTTAGATTGATTAACAATGTAAAAACTGAACTGCCCATTGTTGATTGGACTTTTGATGATCGTGATTTAGCATAATTAAATGCCAAATATTTGAATTATTTTTTCTGTGCTTTAAAATCTGAGGATTACATGCGTGTCTCTACATATACAACTGGTAAGGAAATCTGGGATAGATTGTGCATCACGTAGGAAGATACAACTGAAGTCAAATAGTCTAGATTAAATATTTTGCTTCATGACTATGAACTATTTCGCATGAAACCTACTGAAACCATTTCTGAAATGTATACAAGATTCACTCAAATCGTCACTTCTTTGCATGCCTTAGGTAGAGAACTTACAAACTACGAAAGAATGAACAAAATACTTAGATGTTTGCCTTCTTCATATGATGCTAAGATAACTGCAATCACTGAATCTAAAGATTTGAATACTTACTCTATTGATGGCTTACTTGGATCACTCATTGCTTACGAGTAAGGGGTAAACCAAAGACAGCTTGATGCAGGTGAGAAGAAGAAGGAGAAAATAATGGCATTGAAGGCCAACGATAGCGATTCTTGCTCTTTCGGGTCTGATAGCAATGACATGGCCTTGATCACAAGGCAATTCAAAAGCTTTCTAAGGAAGAAATATAAGAACTTTCAGAAGTGGAACAAGGGTAAGTCCAATAAAAATTTTAAGGGTTCATCTGATACTGTCTGTTTTGAATGCAGGAAGCCTGGACACATTAAGGCTGATTGTCCTACACTTAAAGCTCATCCAAGCAAGGAGAAGGGTGAGGAGAAACACAAGTTTAGAAAGGATAAGAAGCGGATTCAGAAGGCATTCTGGGTAGACTCTGCATCCGACTCCTTTGAGACTGAAGCTGAAGAGGAGGAAACAAATTTGTGTCTGATGGCTGATGATCACCCTGGTCAGTTAGACCAGGAAGATGTATGTGAGCTTACTTACGATCAATTACTTGAAGTATCTGAATAAATTCATGCATCATATATGAAGCTTAAGAAAACTCATGCTAGCTTGAAATTGGATTATTTGACTTTGCAAAAAGAGCATGATGTTTTGATTAAAGATCATTCCACTGTTGATAGCAATCACATGTCTTTACTTGATGAATTTGATGAACTGAATAGAAAGCATTCTGATTTAATTATTGAGCATGATGCATTGAAAATATTGCATGTTGAATTAGAAGCTACTTTTAAAAAATTGAATGATATGGCATGTGATCTAGAAAGTAATAAAAGTTTAAGAACTTTTGAGATTGCTAGTCTTAATAATGAAAATGAATTTTTAAGAGTAAAAATTGATACCTTTGAAAAGAACAGAAAACCACCTACTTTTGAACAGTTTTATGCACCTCCATCTTTTGAAAAATCTGTTGCAAATTCATTAAAGCATATTTCATACACTTCTAGGAAGAGATACTATCACTCACGACATTTAGTTAATCCTTTTCCTGGTGTTCGATGTTATTCATGTGGTATGTTAGGACACATTTCCCACACCTGCACTATTCACCGTAGTACACATTGGGTGTGGAGGCCCAAACTACCTGTTTTACAGCATAGCACGCATGCATTGCATTCTTCTTTACATAAGAAGAAACCCAAACCTGTTTGGGTTCCTAAGACTGACGTTTGATATTTTTATAGGTGTGCTCTCACACAAGTCCTCGTGAGAGCATGTGGTACCTGGACAGTGGATGTTCTAGACACATGACTGGAGATGCAAACCAGTTCATTTCGCTGGAGGCCAGGGCTGGAGGCAAGGTTACACTTGGAGATAACACCACCAGGAGGGTGGTAGGCTCAGGTATAATTAGTGATTCAAAGAATTTTATGATTGATAATGTTTTTCTTGTAGATGGACTGAAACACAACTTGCTGAGCATCAGTCAACTTTGTGACAAAGGATACAGCATTAAATTCCTGCATACTAGCTGCATTTTAAGCTTAAATGATAAAGTTGTTTTGCAGGGACAAAGGATCAACAACGTCTACAAGTTGGATGTAAGTTACATTAAATCTGAAAATTCAATTTGCTTAAAAACTGCTGCTGATGAGTCTTGGTTGTGGCATAGGAGATTGTGTCATGTCAGTATGAAAACCCTTAGGAGAGTCACCCAAAAGGACTTAGTTAGAGCTGTGCCTAAGTTTAAGTTCACTAAGGACCACCTGTGTGATGCCTGTTAGTTAGGGAAGCAAGTCCAGTCATCTTTTCACTCTGTTAAGGACATTAGCACCTCTAAACCTTTAGAAGTTCTTCACATGGATCTCTTTGGACCCATTAGCACTGCCAGCTTAGGGGGGAAAGTCTATGGATTTGTGATTGTAGATGACTACTCGAGGTTTACTTGGATTAAATTTTTGTCCCACAAATCTGAGTCATTTGATGAGTTTAAGTCCTTCTTCACTTGGATTCAGAGGAAGTTAGGTTGTAAGATCTTGACTATTCATAGTGATCATGGTGGAGAGTTTAAAAATATGAAATTTGAAAGTTTTTGTGAGGAGCAAGGGATCAGTCACAATTTTTCAGCTCTTAAGACCCCTCAGCAGAACGGGGTAGCTGAAAGGAAGAACAGGACCTTAGTGGAAGCCGCTAGAGCCATGCTTGCCGAGTATTCACTTCCAAAATACTTCTGGGCTGAAGCGGTAAACACTGCCTGTTATGTGCTGAATAGGGTGAATGTGAGATCAAAACTGAATAAGACACCTTATGAGATCATTAAGGGTAGAACTCCAAACCTGTCCCACCTTCATGTCTTTGGCTGTAAGATTTTCATTCTAAACAACGGGAAATCACCCTTAGGAAAGTTTGACCCCAAATCTGATGAAGGAGTGTTCTTAGGCTATTTTAGTATGGGGAAATCCTTTAGGGTGTTTAATAAGAGGACTTTGGTGGTGGAAGAAACAACTCATGTGGTGTTTGATGAATCTGATCCTAAGGTGAATAGAGTTGAGGAAGAAGAAGAGGTAGAGGAAATTACCCAAGGGATTGGAAATGCAAATCTGGAGGAGAGGGTAGAACCTCAAACCACACTGCCTAGAGATTGGAGATATTCTTCAAGTCATCCTAAAGAACTGATCTTAGGAGACCCTTCTGAAGGTGTTAGGACTAGGCATGGACTTAGGAAGGAAGTAAACCACTCTGCCTTTATCTCAATGACTGAACCCACCAACATCAATCAAGCTCTTTTGGATGAGTTTTCGATCTTAGCTATGCAAGAAGAATTGAATTAGTTTGTAAGGAATGATGTTTGGGAGTTAGTAGAAAGACCTATAAATCAAAGTATTGTGGGAACCAAGTGGGTCTTTAAGAATAAGATGAATGATTCTGATATGGTGGTGAGAAATAAGGCAAGATTGGTGGCTAAGGGGTATAATCAGATTGAAGGGATTGATTTTGAGGAGACCTTTGCCCCTGTAGCTAAATTGGAAGTCATTAGAGTACTACTAGCCTTTGCCTGTTATAAGGGATTTAAGCTGTTTCAAATGGATGTCAAGAGTGCCTTTTTGGGGTAATAAAAGAATATGTTTTTATAGAATAACCCCCAAGTTTTGAGAGTTCCCAATATCCAAATCATGTTTACAAATTAAAAAATGCCTTATATGGATTGAAACAGGCACCCAGAGCTTGGTATGATAGGCTTAGCATATTCCTGTTAGAAAGAGAGTTTGTTAAGGGGAGCGTAGACACCACCCTTTTTCTGAGGAGAATAAAGGATGACTTACTCATTGTCCAGATCTATGATGATGATATAATTTTTGGATCTTCTGATAAATATTTATGTGATGAGTTTTCTAAAACAATGAGTAAAGAGTTTGAGATGAGTATGATGGGAGAATTGTCCTACTTTTTGGGGTTTATCATAAGGCAAACGGATGATGGAACCTTTCTCAATCAATCTAAATACACTAAGGATATTTTAAAGAAATATGAAATGGGCAAAGCCAAGCCAATCAATACTCCCATGAGCTCCCAGTTCAGCTAGATAAGGATTCAAGTGGAAAATCTATTGATCAGAAGAAGTATAGAGGAATAATTGGATCACTACTTTACCTGACCGCTAGCCGACCTGATATCATGTTTAGTGTCGTCTTTGTGCTAGGTTTCAGGCTGATCCTAAAGAGTCCCACCTGACTGCTGTTAAGAGAATTCTTAGATATCTTTTAGGGACCCCAAACCTAGGAATCTAGTACCCTAGGCACAACACCTCCTTTGAGATCATTGGGTATTCTGATTCTGACTTTGCAGGGTGTAGGGTGGATAGAAAGAGCACTTCTGGAACTTATCAATTCATAGGACAATCTTTAGTCTCCTGGTCCAGTAGAAAATAGAACTCAGTTGCACTTTCCACTGCTGAAGCTGAGTACATTGCCTTAGGAAGTTGTGTGGCCCAAGTTCTTTGGTTAAAGCAAAAAGTTTTGGATTTAGGGTTACCTGTTGGCATAATTTCTGTTCTGTGTGATAATACTAGTGTCATCTGCATCTCTAAGAATCCAATCCAACATTCTAGGACCAAACACATTGATATAAGGCATCACTTCATTAGGGATCATGTTACAAAAGGGGACATTGAGCTACATCATGTAGCAACTGAAAATCAGCTGGCTGACATATTCACTAAACAACTGGCCTTTGACTCATTCAGTATTTTGAGAACCAGATTAGGAGTGATTGATATAAATGCTTGATTCTGATGACTGCTGATTTTTGATTTCTCTAATTTTTATTTTGTTCATGTTAGTTAGTTATTTGATTTGATTATTTTCTTTCAGTTGTTTTTATTTTTTCTTCTACTGATTTCTGTGTTAACCGTATTGTTAGTTTGATATGAGTATTTACTTTGATGTGATTTTTTACCTATTTTTATTCACTGGTTTATCTCTTTTATTTACTATTTTCTGCTTTTCAAAATTCGACCACTGCTCACTACTTCTGATAAACTGAATTTCTGACTGAGAGTTTTACCTTATTTTGATTTGGAAGCTGGTAAGCAGTGATTGATTCCACTGCATCTGTTAAGGGGAAGAAACATTGATGATTGTTTCTCTTCCTCTAACTCCTTTATTGGTGTATAGTTTCTTTTGGATAAAAATCTTTTTCAAAATTAAAATATTAATTTTTGAAATACAGATTTATTTTATCCTCCTACAGTAATCTACCTCATATGAATAGTATTTTCAAAGTCTTGAGTCATTGTCATGATTTTCTAAACCAAGTGATTGCATTTATCATACGATGTATGGCTTTTATTTTGTAAATTACTCTTCCTTATTGAGGAGAGTCGTCTCCTATGTCTGGAAGATAATTTTACAACTGAGACTCTTTAACGATTATGAAAGGAGAAAGCTTACAAAAGATGCGCAGTGCGCCAAATAAATTGAAAAAGAGGCACAAAATGAGCCCAAAGCTGAAAATATGCGAAATGTCGCAAACTAAAAGATACACAAAGTGTATCAAAAATCAAAAGATGCGTAAAGCGCCAACTAAATTAAAAAAGAGGTACAAAATGAGCCCAAACCAAGCTTTCTTCCCTTTCAGATCTTTAAATATCTTAGAAAAATATGTACGTCAATTAATATTTTCAAAAGCTTGAGTTTGAAAATCTTGATTTCTGGTTGATTATTTTGTAATACTATCATATCAGATATTTTTTTAGAACGAGTCTTGAAAGGATCTCTTTTTGAATCTAATTTCTTTTCTTATGAATTGGATTTTTGTTTTGAAAGAGGTTTGCATCGATAAGGTGCCCGGGGTCGGAGTTACGAAAGTCAATTTTTTCAACTTTTTTTGGATTTCAACACTGTCAATCATTTTCTTATTAGTTTTTGGATCGAAAATCAAGGGAGAATTCTGTTTTACTGGAGCAGACTAGTAAAAAAAAATCGTTGCTTTTTCTGTGTTCTCGTTCATTTTATAAAAAAAAATCAAGGGAGTTTTCTTCATTTTTTATTTTGTTTTTTTATTTTACTAGTTGTGTTTTTGGGATCCTAATCTATCATCTCCATCCTCCATCTTTTTCTATTTTTTTTTCAGATCGTCCTAGACGATACCTAGATCGTCCTGGACAATCCTCTTCATCCCGGACGATCCAAACATCGTCCTGGATGATCCATTCAAAATCTTCTCCACTCTGATCATGCTGTTGAGAAACTCCAATTATTGGTGGTCATCCTGGATGATACTTTCATCATCCTGGATGATACTTTCATCATCCTGGATGATATGATCCATATCTTTCTGATCTGATCAAACGGCTGACATTGCACCAATTATTGTCCATCGTCCTGGACGATCCATGTGTCAGCCGCTAGACGATTGGAATTCGGCCCGTCCGTCACGCTTATTGCACATCGTCCGGGACAATCCACCTAATCGTCATGGACGATACCTTTTCGTCAACGGTCGTCCGGCCTGACTCCTCTGGACGATCGTCTGTGTCTAATCATCCTGGACGATCGTCTGTGTCTAATCATCCTGGACGATCGAACCGCTTTTTTGACCAATCATCCTGGCCGTCATAAATGTCCATATCGTCCTGAACGATCACGCGATCGTACGGGACGATCAGGCCAAGTTCTATTTAAACAGCCATTTTCTTAAGGTTTTTCCACACTCCTTCCACTCTCCCTCACTTGAATTTTCTAATGGCTGGCAGAAAACGTTCGCGGCAAAATGGTGCGAGTTCCTCCGGGGGACATGTTGATCCCCGCTTTCCCAATGCAACCAATCAGGCTGCCTTCGAGCGCTATCGTGAGGTGGGGATCTCACAATCAAAAATAGTAAATCCCCGCACTCTTACCTATCCTGTTCTTGATCTTTTCGCACACACTTCCCTCATGTTCATCCTTACTCTCACCTTTCCCTTTAGCATTGAACTTCTTCAAGTTTTTTTCATAAATCTGCACATTTCTGCTGATTATTCTACCATCCGCTCGTAGTAAATCAACATCCCGTCGAACTCACTTACCATGACTTCCATAACATTCTTCAACTCTCTGTGACGGGCGACAAAATCCACACTCTCGTTACTGACCCTGACTATGATTGGAGCGTCGCCAATCACTTTCTTCGAATCACAAATGCACCTTACCATGATAATGCTTGCACTTCCCTTCTTAAAGATGCAGGGACCATCTAGCACGTCTTTCGTTCCTCCGTCATCCCAAAGGCGGGGGATCGAATTCACATCACCCCACTACTGTCCTTGACCACATACTACACCTTGGCCCACAAAAAATTTAATGCCACTGACCTTTTTATCCAATACATCGAGCACCTCACCACTATTAGGGATCCTGGTTATCGCCGTCGTCCCAATCTAGCCTTAGGACATATCATCGCCTATGCCTTAGAAACCAATTATGACCTGCAGTATCCCGAAGCTCCAAATGTCCCTCCTTCCTTCTTCACCAACAATTCCTTCCATGTCCTGCACAGCACCCGACTACATCCGGAGCCCGCTCCGGATGTTGAGGAGGAAGAGGAAGAGGCTATTCCCGTTCCTGCCGCACCCGCTGCACCTGCTCTCCTTCGCATTGCCTCTCCTTTTGACCATCTGGTGCAGCGCTTCGATCAGTGGGAGGCCAGATTCGACTCCTATGTGGCTGCCTAGGAGCAGCGGCACGCTGAGGACCTACAGCGTTTCACTGACTATGCTGCTCAGCAGTAACAACAGCATGACCAGGACATCGCCTGGATGGGAGCCCACTTCGCCGCCATCCACAGTTACTTCAACCCACCACCGCCACCTCCTCCTTCCGATTAGGATCCGCCTCCATTTTAGTTTTCTGTTTTGTAGTTGTTTTCTTTTCTACTTGTACTGATATTTCAGTGTTTCTATTTACCCTCCTCATTTTTGTGATGTCAAAAGGGGGAGTCAGTTGTAGTAGTTTCTGTTCTTGTTATGGTTTTATAGTTGTGTTTCCTGTATTGCTTTGGTTGTTAAATGAAAATTGGAAATTTTTTTTTTTTTCGATCTCCTAGTTATTTTATTTTTCAAAATACAAACTACTATACAAATGTTTATCATCATCAAAAAGGGGGAGATTGTTGTAAATCTGGTTTTGATGATAACAAATATGTTGTCTATTGTATTTTGCTTGGCTAACCCGTTTCAGGCACAAAAGGTCACGAGCAACACAAGCCAACTCAAGATTGGGTTCAAGTGTGTCTAAGTGTACTATTTTCCTTTTCTTGAGTCAATTGTAATGTAACTGATCCCCTAGCTAAGTAACCTTACACACACACACTCATGGGGAGAGCTTGAGTGGATTAGAGTTTTTGTTCAAGTTTTTATTCAGATCGTCCTGGACGATATGCACATCGTCCTGAACGATCCAGTAAAAATAGAAACCCTAATTAGGGCGACCAAGTTAAGTGTGTCTGATTAAGTAGAGACACTTTGGTTTAGTGTAATACCCGGAGGTGAGGCTCCGGGGAGTGGACGTAGGTCAAGTTAACCGAACCACTATAAAATCTGGTGTGTTCATTCTGATTACTTTCTGCACTTTTATTTTTCTGTGATTAACTGCTTGGGTGAAATTGTGTTTGATCTTTTCATTTGATTGTTTTATTTGTTTCCGCTGCAAATCAACGAAAAGGTTTTTACTGTTGCTCTCAAATTTTTAGATAACCAATTCACCCCCCCTCTTGGTTAGCCTCAGGACTAGTTCATCAGGGCTTAACATCCCTATCGAACTTTCACATATCTGGAACTTCAATGTTAAAAATAGTACAAAAATGTGACACTTCTTCCAGTAGAGGCTCTTATCCATTTTCCCTCATCATCTACAATCATTGTTTACACACTTGTACCAATTTCATATCATTTATGATATCTTGATCCTTTCTTTGTAAGGCTTATGATAATTTATTTATAATCCCCAAGATGTTAATCATTAAATACAGTGACAAGACAAAGTCAAAAGACTCTATGGCATGTATCAAAATATCAGCTTCAACTAACTATTGATCATGTAGCCCATCTTCCTTAACAATTTCAAGCACTTCAAGTACAGAAGTATATATTTTCATTAAACTAATTAAGATTTACAAATGATAACTCCAATGGGGGTAACCAACATGCTACAAATGAGTTTCTTGGGTCAAACCTCACCCATTAATTAACTCCTTAGCGCTTGGATGAAAAATTATTTTATCACACTGAATTACTTTCAAAGTATCATTCATTTTGCATGAAGCTCGAACAGTATTTAAAATTCTTAAAGTAATCTCAAGTAAATGCATCACTTACCAATGATTCTTTGTTACATCCACCAAAGATAGTTGTAGTTGACGAGTAAAATAATAAATGTAGCATGAGGATTATCTTTTAGTATAAGTGCTTTAAAACCATTAAACTCCCCTTGCACATTAGATGCTCCATCGTAATCTTAGCCACATATTTTATGTATGCTTAACAAATATTTTATGCGAAGAGCTTCAACAGATGCCTTCAGTGATACTGCATTTTTTTTAATAAACATGACTAATACCTATGAATCTCTTAATTACTTGGCCCAACTTGTCTACATAACTCACTACAACAACTAATTATTATTTTGCGGACACATCATGATACTCATCAACTAGAATGGTGAAGTAGAAATAATCAATATCATTCATAATTGAAGATAAGATCTCAGCAGTCATAGAACTGCAGATCTCTTTTTATAATTTTAGTGAAGTCAATTTTAACTTAGCACTTGCATTTTTCAAATATTACTTTTCTGACTTATTCATTATGATTTGTAAGAAATTGAAATAATTCTATATAATTCCCTTGATCATCTGAACTAGATGATTTATCATACACATAGAATAATAGCCCTTGGTAGATAAGAAATCAAATACAGTCAACAACTGCAATCAACATAATACAATATTCTTTTTTGTTCTTCTCATCCTTGATCAACCATAAAATATGAATACTCTGCTCTTGATGTTTCATTAAAGCCTCACATTTTTGTCTTGACTTATTGTGTGCATTGTTATATTCTCCTACATGGCCCAAAAAATTTCTTTTTCTTTTTCAATTCTTAAATCCCTCACCAACAAATTAATCTCCATCACCTTGGCATGTCATAATTTGCTATTGAGGCTTAAATAAGTAGCAAAAAGATAAAATACAACATCTTTTTGCTCATTGTATTCTACCCAATTAGAAATTTTTTTGAATAATTCTGAGTTAAATCTACGTGTAATATTTTCAGTCATTGTTTAAGGAAAATAATGATTTTTTAGTTGATGGGACCCCTTTAACAAATAAGCTCTATGAACTTTATCCCTCTCATTCACATTGTAACTCTAAATTGATGGCCGAAGACCAATGTCAGCAGGGAGATTGTTAATATAAATCTTGACACCTTCTTTCCTCTTCAAAAGTTGTTCCATTTGTAAAAAGCCTAATGAAAACAGCAAAAATACATAAAAATAATAATATGTATATACAAGAAAAGACACCACATTCAATATTACAATTTTTATCTTGTAAAATTTCTATGTTTATCCTTCTATTTAATCGGTAAAGGTGACACAAATAATGCACATGCTCAAGAGACCTATAACTAGACATGCCAATTTTAAAATTAAATTAATATAAGGCATCTGATGATATCTGATACTATCCTTCAATAGAAATCGAAACCAGTGTCTCAATTAATGTTATGCATTGACCCAGATTAATCTTTTACTATATATTCACTTTTATTTTGAAACAATCCAATCAAAACTCTTAGCAGTCTTTTTAATTAAAAATAAAACCAAAAACCTCTGATTTATATCAGCCTAAATCGTAACATATTTATGCCATTTCCTTAACTAGCTGCCTACATATATTTAGAAATTGAAGCAAAATTTCCTCCAAATTGATTCATAAAGTGCATCCAACAATCACATAATGATATTTCTTCCCTTCCTACATCATACAAAGAAGCTGATCATTCCGAAGAAGATCCACTAATATTCCAAAAACAAAAAAGTGAAGTAATGGAAAGAAACTGGGAAAATTAATAGTTGAAATGTTGAAGTCTTTGATTAACATATAAAGCTTTCCTTTTCTCATTAAAATAGAACAAAACTATAACTAAATGTTATCAATCATTTATGCAATCATATAATATGCAAAGCAGCCAATGAGAAGAATCAATCAATTTAAAGAAGCCCAAATTGAAGAGGAAAAAAATGAAGGACGAACAATGAGTGGTAGGTTGATGCTTGCAGGAAGATCGAAGTGTGAGCAAGCTGCATGAACATAGGATGAGATCATGAATTGAGAGTACCTTCAACTTCGAGCCCTCATTCCTCGCAGCCCCTCACCTGCCTTTGTCGTGTGCGTGAAGAGGTGGGGAGCAAGAGAGATAATGGGAGTTGCCGAGTTGGGCAAGCCTTAGATTAGGGGAAAAAATTTTAGGGGGGGGGGGGGGGGGGGGGGCTCAAAAGTCTGAAATGCCCTTGCCCTCCCTAGATGCTATGTGGTTCTGCTGGTGTTAAGCGAAATCACAATATCTCTAATGCAATTAATTATAAGATATATAACACAACAACCTCAAATCAACATAGTGCAATTGAAGTGATATAACATAACAAACATAACACAAATAGTGCAATTCAAGAGTTATAATACAACTTCCATAGCACAAAATAGGTAAATTGAGAAGTAATGTAAATTCATGTGAATTAGATTAATAAAATAACAAATGACATAAATAATTAATGTTTATAATAGAGGAAAGCCAAATACATTTGATTGAATCTATATAAATATACATTATTATGAAATAATTCATCATAGGAGAGCTGACATACCTCTTCTTGATCTGATTGATCAAGATTATCGTTAGCCATGAGATACATGTTTGTTATCTCCTCCTCTGCTTCTGGTTCCAATGATTGTGAGGTGGAGTCAGCCCAAAATGCCTTATGTGTCTTGTTCTTCCCCTTCCTAAATTTAGCTTTTTCTTCACCCTTCTCCTTGACTGGGTGAGTTTTCAGGTTGGGGCAATCCATCCTCAAGTGTCCTAGCTTCCTGCATTTAAAATAAATAATATCAAAAGAAGCCTTAGAATTTTTATTTGATTTACCTTTATTCCACTGCAGATGAAGCTTTTGTTTTCTTCTTAGGAAGCTTTTAAATTGTCGTGTTATTAGTGCTATGTCATCATCCTCCTCCGCTACAGAACTTTCACTGTTTAAATTGTTCGCTTTCAAAGCCACAATCTTCTCTTTCTTTTTATCACCTGCATCATTTAGTCTTTGACTCACGCCTTATTCGTAGGCAATAAGTGACCCAAGGAAATTATCAATAGAAAAGACATTCAAATCTTTTGATTCAGTAATTATAATAATTTTAACATCATACGCACTAGGCAGGCAACATAGAATTTTATCAACTTTTTTCAAAATTTGATAGTTCTCTAACTAATGCATGTAGGGTTGTCACTATCTGTGTGAACCTAGTATACATTTCTGATTTTGATTCGTTGGGTTTCATGCAAAAGAGTTTGTATTCATGTATCAAGATGTTTAATCTAAACTGTTTTACTTCACTAGTTCCTTCATATATAAGGCACAGTCTATCCCAAATTTCCTTTCCAGTAGTACAGGTTAATACATACATATAGTCCTCAGATTTTAAAGCACAAAAAGTAGTTAAGATATTTAGCATTTAACTGAGCAAATTCTCTATCCTCTTGACTCCATTCAGTATAAGGAGTATCAGTTTTCACACCATTAACAATACATGACTGTAAAGAATATCCAGATTGAATCATATGTTATATCTTGAAAGTAATAGATTGTAAAAATATTGACATGCAAATTTTTTAAAAATTAAAGGGAGTATTCTTAAATAATGGTGGATGAGTAATAGAGTAACCTTCTGTGGTGTTCCTATTTTTGAAGTGTGCCATTAATCATTTTCCTCAAAGTTTTCTAAAACCCTATTTTGAGTACCGCTCTGATACCAATTGAAAGTTTAATAAGGATGTTAAGCCTAAGTGAACTTATCCCTAGGCACACCAAGAGAGGGGTGAATTAATGAATTTAAAAACTAATTGCTTAATTTAAAAAATAAAGACAATATTTTTGGATTTTTCAATATTTGAAAAGTAGTAATTTTCACTTAGTGCAAAAGTGAACAAATTTACCAAAATATCTAAGTAATGATGATGATATTCTAATTAGTAGAATAAAGCATTAAGTATGATTTTCACCAAGCAGTTATAACAGAATTAAAATGTAAAAAGTAAAATACAAAAATAAAAATTAGAACAAACACACTAGAAATTTATAGTTGTTCGGTCAAACAATGACCCACGTCTACTCCCCGGAGTCCTCCTCTCTGAGTAATGCACTATCAATATAGTGTCTCTCCTTTTTCTCCCATAGCAAGATGGAGAAGCCCTTACATAAATCACTTCCACCAAATCCAGTGTGGCGGAGAGCCGGAAGCTTTGTCACCGTCTAGGTGATGGCAGCGAACCTTCAATCTTTTTGTCTGTCCTAGAGAAGGTAGAGTACCTTGAACTCCTTTCTCACCCTC
The DNA here is from genome assembly GCA_019925795.1 of Dendrobium chrysotoxum. Classification (NCBI taxonomy): domain Eukaryota; kingdom Viridiplantae; phylum Streptophyta; class Magnoliopsida; order Asparagales; family Orchidaceae; genus Dendrobium; species Dendrobium chrysotoxum. The sequence goes on along the minus strand of CM034297.1, from coordinate 46,168,206 downwards.
CTGGTGATGGAAGAGAACCACATCCTTGAGCTGAATAATTGTTCCCTGGAGCCACCTATGAAACCTAGACAGACACTTGGAGGAACAAGGCAAGACACTTGCTTGGAGCAACTGTGTGAACCCCTCACACTACTTCTCCCTCACACACAAGCTCTCCCTCTTCTTCCCAAAGCTCTCATAGAACTTCTTCTCAAATATCCCTCTCAAGACCACTCAGTAGCCAAAGACTTTGAAATAAGTCAATGAGAGAAATTAAATACAAGGCCACACGAAAATCCCTAAATTCAATTCTGATGACACTGATCATCTAGTATGATTAGTTCAAAGTACTCATGTTAGTAATGTACAAAGAGCTATGTGCTATACGATCAGTTCAAGGAATTGAGCTGATCGTCTGGGATGATTTAGATCATCGTTATTTGTAGTTGAAAAGCGGGTTTTGAAAAATTTAGTTTTCTTTGGGAAATTCAGATTTGACATTAAAATTTAATTCTAAAATTAAACATTCCATAAAAAATATTACACCACCTTGGGAGGTGAAAATAAAATTTCAGGATGAGGTTCAGATTTAGAATTAAGAATCCCGTCTTGAATATCATAACCGGATTCAAGAGAGGACCTCACATGGCCTCGAAGGGTCAAAGTAAAGTTCAATCAAATATCGATCTACGATAATCAAGAGGAGCGATCGTTAATTTTATATTCGAATTCATTTTAACAAAAGATATGTCTTCTTGAAGGGAGAAGATATCATTTGTTAATAATCGTTCGAACATAACGATAACGATCGTTAGTAATTTAACTTTCCCAAAGAGGACTAATTGAGTTTTGAAAATTAGTTTTGAAAAATCAGATGTGGGTTCTAAATCTCCTACGAGCGCAAGCCCTCATAGTTAATTACATCGTGGGAGACCGGAGTCCCCTACGAAAACTTTCGATTAAAATAATGGTAAAAATTTTGTTTAGAGATTTTCTAGGAATGATATCAAAGAGATGAAATTGGAATTTAAAATGGGATTGGAGCAAGATTGAACACTTATTTTGGAATCAAAAGAAGAAGAATAGGAGACACTTTAGGATTCTAAAATAATTCAGAAGTGCCCCGACCTAAGCTAAGTGTCGGGCTTTAAATTTTGGATTGAAAGAATATTTAATTCGAGTTGAGCATTTTATTAGAACTTTGGGATTATATTCCCGGTGGTTGGGGTCTTATGATTCAAAAAGAGACCTGCGCCAGATCCTAAATCTAAATTTGGACACTAGAACATAATGGTCCGAACCTAACTAATGCAGTGCTAAATCTGGGCTTATCTCGGCTTGGAATGGTGAGCCAGCTAAACCACCTAAAAGCTTTAAAACCATGAGTCCGGTCTTTTGATGCAGAGTGATCAGGGACATTATTTAAGATTGGTTTAAGAAGTTGGGGTCGACATCTAGGGCAGATTCCTAATTGACCCCTTGACTTATGTTAGGTGGAATGCTTAGACTAAAATGCAATTAAAATTTTAATTTAATTAGTTTCTAATGCGATGCATGCTGGTTAAAATCTCCAAATCAGGTATGCATGAGATTTTAAAAAGGTTTATAAAATAATTTTTTTTGAAAAGACTAGACTTCCCCAGATCCAGCACCTCATCCTCATAGGTCGGATTATCTGGACTCTACCCGCAGGCGGGGAAGTGTCTTATAGCAAGGAGGGAGAGAGATGCAGTAATATGCATGTGACCCTAGATAATTCTGGCTATTCCTTAGGTCGTTAAGTTTTTATATTATTTAAATCTTAAAATTTTAAATATTAGTTATGAGTAAAAAAATATTTTTAGTCCTTAGAGAGCCTAGAGAATTCCAGGCTAAAACAAAAACGACATGCAAGCGCCAAAAAACTAAGAAAAGTAGGCAGCCCTGTACGCAATCAAATCAAATTAAAACACATTAAATAATCAAACTAATTAAATAAATGTCCATAGGCAGATTGTCTTGCTTATTACAACTCAGATTTACATAAATTAAAAGTGGTCGGTGACCACCGATAACAACCCGGATTCTAATCCTAATACAGACGCAAGTGACCTTGAGTGGGATACTCTCTATCTTCAACTCCTCGGTCTTCTCCTCCTCGAGCTCCTTGGGTTCTTCGTGATCGGATACCCAAATTAAAAAGAGAACTCTTCCCTTGAAGGGAAGGTTACTCTTTCCACTTTGGGTAGTAAAATGATCTAAATTTGGAGTTCCAAATGGATAAGGACTATCCCCCAAAGGGGTATCCTTTCCTCTTTGGAATCCAACCTTTGGATCTATGTATCCCAAACTCAAAGTATCACTTTCACAACTCAATACTCAAATGAATTGCATAAATATGAAAATAAAAATTTTAGACTCTCCTGCAAGGTTATCCTAAGCATTTAAATATTAAAATACATCCCAAGCAGTTATATATATATATAAAAATAAACACACTTGGCCACGCTCTTTTTTATTTGGGGGCCAAGCAGCTGAAGCACCTGTAGCATTTATATTTATAATTTATTTAGCCCCCTTTATTGCCCAGCACGAGCGTGATCACCTGCAAAAAATTCAGTGAGCATCCAGATTGTTCCTAACCTATGGGTAATCTAGTCGCCCATCACATCAATCTACAGAGTGCAGTAAAAGTAAACAAACACATCAATCTTTTTCAACCACAACATACAATGAAAACTCAGAAAACCCAACACACAGCAGAAAAGTAAACACCGGCCTAGCCTAGATCTAGAGTCGGTTGTCCTAACAAACCATCTAAAGTGTGTGTAGAAGGTCGTGCGGCTGGGGTAGATCCTAGGATGGGTAATTTATTCAAATCATCTAATATTTGAATTTATGGAAGGCTCAAAGAGAGGTTTAATTAAAGTTCAAATATTAGTATATTAAAATTTAAATTAAATCCATTTTAATAGTTAAATGATTACTACCTTTGTTGCTCACCGAGGCCATGAAGTTTGTTTCACCTTCCTTGGGGCTAAGTTAATAGCCTCGTAGGCCTGAGTTACCTAGTAGTAATCGGGGTTGATTAAGTTGATTTAGTTTGTTGAAAATTAAGGATCAATTAATATCAATTAATTTAATTAATTACTGATTTTTAAAAGTTAAATTATTTTATGTTTTCCATCAACAGGTTCATGGCGTTGTGCCACTAGGCTCGAGGAATCATGCCTCCTTAGGACACTTAGCCTCGCAGCCCGGAGTAGTTCATCCTAAAAACCTTGCTGATGTAGTTGAATTAAGGGTTTTAACTTGGTTAAGTAATTAAAAGTAACTTAATTTTGATGTTTAAGACTCCATTGAATTTATTCGTGGCGTTGTGCCACCAGGCTCGAGGAACCAGGCCTCCTTAGGACACTTAGCCCCGCAGCCCGGAGTAGTCTATCAAATAAACTTCATCTTTGGAGTGTTTGTTATGCATTTGAGTATTGGTTGAGTATATTATTAATCAAATCAAAGTTTTTTGGAATTTTGATGAATTATTTGATTTTCAGGATTTATTAGAATTATTTAATTATGTTAATTAATGGGGCCAAAAGTTAACTTTTTAAATTAAAATTAATTTTATAAGTTTTAAATTTTTAATAAATATTAGACCTTATGATGAGTTGTTAGACTATTAGCACACTCAATTTGGAGTTTTCTATGAAAAGTTATGATTTTTTGAAGTTTGGGCCTATATTTGAACTACGGTTGACCGAAAAGTTGACTTTTTGACTTTGACCAGATTTTGGAGGTTTAACATTTTAAGAAAATAATAGACCTTAATTGGAGTTGATTGACACTAAGTTTTCTCAATTTGTATTTTTTTTGTAATTAGTTATGAATTTTCAAAGTTTTCTTAATTATTTGAATTTTTAAAATTGCTTAATTAGGAAGGTTTTGATCATTTTGATCCAAACTCATCCCAAACTGCATGGAATCAATCCCAAAGGTCAGGAATGACCCATGGGAGTGTTTCCAAGTGTTTGGAAATTATTTGGGATTTTTAATAATTTTTAATTAATTAATTTAATTAATTATCAATTTTCATTAAAAGTCAAATTAAAGTTAAATTAGGATTCCAGTCAAGGGGCTTTTATTTTTCCTAGGTAGAGGACTAAGTTTTGGTCAATTTGAGATATTATTTATACTTTTTGGAGTTAATTTTGATTTATTATATTTTTTGAATTTTCTGGGTCCTTAAAATGGCTGAAAATTTGGGTAATTAATTTTTTAACCTAATAAACTCCAAATTCAATAAAATTTGAACCTAAGGTACTTGATGTCACTAAGTTTTTAATTTTCAATTTTCACCCCTATTGAGTGTGTGTACAATGCCTTAGAAATTTTTTAAGTTTTCTAGACTTTTCCTTAATTATTTTTCCTAGGTATCTCTACTATTCAAATAGGCTTAAAATTTGGCTTGCCTAACCCTTACACATATGCAATCACACCACAAAAGTTATGTAGCCTAATTCTATAGAAAAATGGAGTTATTAATTTTCAAAGTTTTGGGTTCAAAATGGACCCATTACCTTAAAAATTCACATCATATCAATTCAATGGGTATTTGAACCTAAGAAAATTATAATGCATGCCTAAGATATCCAACTACCTTCCACCAAAATTTGGGGCTAAATTGACCACTGGATTGTGAGAAAATCACAAAATACTGATTTTAAAAAAATAGAAATATCTCACAATCCAGTAATCAAATTAACTCAAAATTAATTTTAATAAATACTAGGGTAAATTATCTTTCCAACGAGCCCAAAAACACTTAATTTGGTGGAGAAATGAATTTACTATGAATTTTGAAAGTTATGACTATTTTTTGAATTTTTAAGTCTATTAATAATTGGCGCCAATCATTGGCAATGATCGGTGCCAAAACGGCAGCGGCGTGTGGCATTTTGACATGCAAAGTGCTGTTTATCAACCACCTATCCACGCCATCGCTAACCCCGAGCCGTCCGATCGAGAAAGATAGAAAATCGGACGGCCGAGATCGATCAAGGCCGTTTTAGTTCAAAATGAACTAGAAAATTGAAATACTCATAACTTTCAAAATACTCGTCAAAATTTAACGAAATTTGAAACATAGGCTCATGGGAACATGAACTTTCATTGCCTAGAGTTTGGAGACCCCAAGAAATGAAATTTTTGATTAGTTTCAAATTAAAAATTAAACTTAAAATGTACATAACTTACAATCCAACCATCAGATTTTTGAGATCTTGGACTCATTGGAAAGCTACAGTGATCCTCTACAACTTTGATGAAGACACCAAGAGCTAGATCTTTCTAGATCAAAAGTTATGTTGGAAAATCCTCTTTCTCTCTCTAGAATGCTCTCTCCTCACTAAAATAGTGATTTGAGGCTTGGAAATGATGGGAAGAAGCTTGGGAAAGCTTTGGAGATGGATGGAGAGGATGGTGAAAGCTCTAGGAAGGTTGGTGGCTGCCGGAGAGTTGAGGGAGAGTGAATAATGAAGATTCTCTCTCTTAGGTTAGGTTTCTCCCACCTTAACCCTTGGCTTTTGGATTGGATGGTCTTGATTTGTTTGGAGGGAGTTTGGATGCATGACAAGTGCCCCTTAAGCTACCCAAAGCTAGCTAGGTTATATGGTTGGTGGTGAGTGTGACCTCTCTTGGTCCATGGGAAAGGGGACCACAAGCCTTTTCCCCAATTTGGATGAACCAATGCTTGGCTTGGTTTATGGTGTTGGATTAGGGCTTATTAAGAGAGGAAATGGGTCAATTTATATCAGGTTTGAGCAAGTTTTGGATTAATCCATGGATTGCCAAAGTGGCTTGGTGATGTGGCCATGATTTGGCCTCTTTCCATAGGCTTAAAGGGGTTTAGAGAAGATTTTGACTCCTCCAAATGGGTTGACCAAGTCAACCCAAGAGGGAGCTTGACTTGTAAAGCTTTGGACATGTTAAGGGTATCCAATTGAATGATTTTGATGGATTGATTTGATTTAAAATGTGTTCAAGCATTGAAATTGACCTTAATATGGGTTAAGGGTTGATTTGGTCAACCATGGTTGACTTGGTCAACCTGGTCAAACCATGGGTTGACTTTGGGTCAAAAGGTTCAAATGAGTATTTTGAGATCAATGGAGGTGGTTTCATACATTGGTAAGGTCATTTGGATTGAAATTAACATTTGAAACCTTAAGGGGCATTTTTGGTCAACCTTGGTTGACTTGGTCAACTAGGTCAAACCAAGACTTGAGTTTGGGTCCAATGTATTCCTAATGATATTTAGGATCCATTGGAATAGGTTTTGAATATTTATATGGGAAGGTCATGTTGAACTTTGGGGAAAAGACTAAAAATCCCTATAAAGGGCATTTTGGTCATTTTGACCCCTGGTCAATACTGGGTCAAATTGGGTCTGGAAAAGTGTAATTTACTGGTCAACCAATCATAGCAAAAGTCATGACTATGATTGGAGGGTTTGGAGAGGGTCCCAAGGTCAAATTGCTCTGGATGGCAAGTCTAGTGGCATAGGCTGTAAATAATTGAAGGTTTTGCAGCCTTTGAGAAAAGATTCAGTTTGAGGGGCTAGGAGTGTTGGATTGAGCTCGAATTTGGAGGGTTGATCTTAGAGACATGTTTGGACAATATGCAATTGACGGATCATGATTTGGAGGTCCCTTGACTGGGTTTCTAGGTGACAGAAAGTTCACCCATAAAGGGTTTCATGACTTAGGTCCTTGACCTTGAAGGTTTGATTTGGAATGTTGGACTTAAGAGTTAAATGATTGACCTTGAACCATTCATATCAATGGAAATCAAATGAATGATTAAAATTAATTGGATATGATTTGGAATTTGATTGAATGTTGATTGAAGGCTGGACTAAAGATTGAGCTGAAAGGTAGAACTGGTTTTAATTGGGATTGAATTGGGTCTTTATTAGGACCTTTATGACTAAGGGGTGGACATCTCCCCATTATTAGGTCACTAAAAAGAAACCCAAGTGGGTCCTAGTGACCTCATATAAAAATGAGGTCAACAATCATCCGGTACGATTATTACAAATGACTTGGATCCTATACTATTGGCGATGATTAAATTATCATCCCATACAGAAATTGGGTCGTACAGGATGATAGTACGATTGGTCAAATCATCCTATACGATCTCACTAGATCAATTAATCTAAATTCGTTCCCTAATCATAGATTTTATTTAGATAAAATTTAATTACATCATACAGTCTGATACCTATCTACAGTACGATGAGTACAAATTTTGAAAGATTACCTAATTATGATTGGTGGCTAGGATTCTGATTTCAACTTATCATCCTGTATGATATATATCGGACAGTACGATTAGTTCATCTTGCATTAATTATCATAATAAGCTATTTTAATTATTTTTTAATTATCTGATCATAAAGTATGATATGGATCGTACAGTATGATTAGTTTAGAACAATCCAACTTCTGATATTGTCACTAACTCACACCCTTGAGTATTTGTGCATGGTTACCAAGCTTAGTATCCACCAAATACATGATTTAACTTAAGAAAGTTAAAAATACATAAGAATTGAAATAACAGATATTTCATGACATACTTAAACCTAGTTTACCCAAACTTAAGCTGATCAAACTTGTAAGTGCATAGTGGACCTAAAATATTAGTGCATATGAAATAGCAGAAATGTAATAATAACAGTTAATAAGAGATATCATAGTAAGAAATCCAATAATGGTTATTATCATTAAAACCCCAGGACTTGGGTTCAGATTTGTAACAAGGTCCAAGTCACTAGGGAAGATGATCAAAGGGATTTAAAGTGGATTTAGAGCTTAGTTGAGTGTGAATTTAGGCTTATGGTTGATCTGGTCAACCATGATTGATTTGGTCAACCAGGTAAAACCAGGGACTGGGTTTTGATCCAACAAGTTTGATTTGATGATTAGAGACTAATGGAGGTGGTCTCATGCACTAGGATGGTCATTTGAGTTGAAATGACTATTTGGATGCTTAAGGGGTATTTTGGTTAATCATGGTTGACTTGGTCAACCAGGTCAAACCAAAGTTTAGGTTTGGGTCCAATGCCTTCTTAATAATGTTTAGGATGCATTGAAGGAGATTTTAAGGCTTGATATGATTAAGCTATGTTGAGTTTTGGGGAAAAGTACAATTTTTTTCTCAAAGGGTATTTTAGTTATTTTGACCCATGGTCAACTATGGGTCAAATTAGGTCCATCAACATGCAATTTACTGCTCAACATGTCATAAAAAGGCTATGGATATGGTCAAAGGTCTTGGGAAACGCCTCAAGGTTAAATTCCACAAGATGGAGGGTCTAGTGGCATAGGCTATAAATATTTGAAGGTTTTGTAGCCTTTGAATTTCAATTAAGTTTTTAGGATTAGAAGTGTCATATTAGGTTTAAATTTGGAGGGTTGACCTTAGGGACATGCCTAATCAATATGCAATTCATAGATCATGAATCGAGAGTCATTTAACTAGGTTTTGAGGTGATTAAAAAATCACCCTAAAAGGGTTTCAGGACATGGGCCCTTTACCTTGGATTTTGATCTAAAATTCTAGATTTGATTGATTTATTTTGAATTATCCATATCAATCACAATCAAATGAAATATTGTTGATGATTGGATATGATTAAAGCTTAATTGAAGGCCAGATTGAAGGTTGATTGAAAGCTAGATTGAGATCTGGAGTGAAAATTGAATTGGGGATTAATTGAAGGTTTGATTGAGGGTTGATTGATGGTTGAATAGATCCTGATAACCTCATACAAAAATGAGGTCAACAAATGGACCCCCAATATGTGTAGTGGAATGAAGTTCTATATTAAATCCTTTAATACATCTTATACATCTATTTCACCAAATGACATAAATGAAAACCCATACTACCTACACTTGTGCTAAAGGTTGTCTTCACTATATCCTTAACTTTCACCTTAAGTTAATGAAAACTCAATATCAAATTAATCATATAGAACATAGTTATACCTTATAATAAGTCAAACAAATCATCAATTATGGGTAGTGGATACTTATTTTTCATGGTTATCTTCTTCAGTTCTTGATAATTAATACACATTCTCTGTAACCCATCTTTCTCCTTCATACAATAATGCAGGAGCTCCCCATAGAGATATGCTTATTCTAATCAAACTTATATCTAACAACTCCTATAAGGGATCTTTGACATTAGAGATGTACCTAGCTTTAAATCAATACATAATTCTACCTCTTTCTCTAGAGGCAACCATGCTAACTCTTTAGGGAAGACATCAAGGAATTGTTTTACTACTGGAATATCCTCAATCCCCTTAAAAAATTATTCAAATATCTCACATAAGCTAGAAAAATAGAGTTTTGTTTTCTCTATGCCTTATCAACTTGTAGTATAAAAATCAGGTAGGAAAGAACAATCCTCCCACCTTGAAAATAAAATACTTCTCCTTCCACACACAGACTTACCTACGTCTTACTATAATCGATCTAGGCCCTGTATTTGCTTAACCAATCCATGGCCACAATCACATCAAATTTCTTTAGGGGTAAGATGATTAATTATGACTCCAATATTCTATTTAAAATTTTAATTTCACACTTACATAACTTACTAGTAATCATGTAATCATTAATGGGAAATAAAATAAATAAACTAGATGGTAAGAAGATAGGAACTACAACTAGATTATCTAAAACATGCTAAAAAAGGATTGAGTGACTTGCTCTAAATTCAAATGAATATGACAAGATAACACAAAAATAAAAGCTATACCTATCACCACATTCGATCCCTCCTTTTCCTCCTATAGGATCAGACTACACACTCAAGCTACAATGACCATTGCAATAGACTCTTTTAGAACTCCTATTAATCAACCATATTTCCTGCTTCCAAATATATACTACCACTATGGGTTATGGATCCCTCACTAATTGTCTTGGATAGGGCTACTATTGAATGTGTCTAGCTTTAGCTTCGTCCAGCCTTACATCCACCTTTGGTGCCCTCTATGGACATTGGGTCACCTTATGACCAAATTAACCACACCCAAAAAACTATCCAGTGAATAAATAATATCTATCATATTCATTTTATTATAAAATTAACAAATTAGAGTGTTAATAATGGATTCTTCTCCCAGAGACGCTACCTTCCAATCTGGACTTCTTCTCGCTAACATCACTTTTAGATGATTTTACTCTAAACTCTTTCTATTGGCATCCCATTTTTGCTTAGTGTATGTTAGATTATTCTCCATTAGTCTCACTCTCTACAAGCTCATAAAAATCCAAAATATGAAGCAAACAATGGGTGTCTATGTCTGGCAAGAGATATAAATTCAGCCTTATAATATTGTACAATGGCCTTAATCCCTTGCAACAACCTCTATAATAACTCTTGCATCTACTTCCTAGCTAATGGAGGTACAAACCAACACATGACTATCTCTATAAACTCCTAGGAAATCTTCATATTAGATTTACCCTGTAACTTTTCCCTTTGCTGTCCTTTCCACTAGTGCTCCACCTCTCCATCTAATAAGAATATAGCTAATGAAACCTTTTTACCTTTAAAACATTACATGCTATCAAAAGATTTCTCTAGCCTTATCATCCAATTCATAGCTGCCTAGGGCTCCATTGATCCCTAAGTCTATGAAATAATCGGTGATATCTATCTCCCTCCATTCCCATCATCCTACTCCGGGCTTCCCCCATAAACTAGGGGTGTCAATTTTGAGTTACGGGTCGGGTTCGGGTCGAACCCAAAATTGACCCGACACTATTTGGGTCAACTCGAACCCGACCCATTTTTTAAAATAGGTCTATTTTTCGGACCCGAACCCGACTTGCTTTGGGTTCGCATCAACCCGACCCGACCAGCCAAGAGCCAGCCCTGTGCCGCTGTACATGCATTCGCAGTTCATCGTCGAAGGAGGCATTGCAGCCGACAGCCATTAGTGCTACCGACCAGACCAGAAGGAACGTCGTTGATGAAGGCTTTAGCAAGTTCAGGTGGTGGTGACCTACTTCAGCCAGCGATGAGCTACCAAATGACAACGTGACGGTGGACTGAGCAGAGGCCGGACCGCCACCGGTGCACAGGAATGACGGAGTGGAGGCCGTCCACTCGTCCGGCTTGAGCTGCCAAATGACAGCGACGTGACGTCAACTAAGCGGGAGTTAGTGCGGGGCGACGCGACTGAGCGAGAGAGCCCCAAACGAAGCGATGGATGGCGCGTGGACGAAGCGACTGGCGGCTGAGCAGGGAAATCAAAAATCTGGGTCAAACTGGGTTAATTTTGGATTTTCGGGTCAACCCAAAACCGACCCATTGTTGAAAACAAGTCGAAATTCCAAACCCGAACCCGACCCGATTCGGGTTCGGGTCAACCCAATCCCAAATTTTTTAGGTCGGGTTCGAGTCAGGTTTTCGGTCATGTTAAATATTGACACCCCTACCATAAACTGGGATACTAATCCTGCAAACTATATCATGGAATCAAAGTTCATTGGCCATATACTACTCTAAACTGTAGCAGTCTAACTGAAACTTCGTCCATCAATTGCTTCTTACTTCTATCTAAAATAAAAATAAAAGGGTTTATTTACACATTTTATAAAATTTTGGATAAAAATAATGCTAAAATAACCCCAACTCCTTCTCCCTCTATCTACAAATCATTTCTTATGGCTTTGGTTATAATTTACTTCTTTTAATTCATTACTTTAATATAAATAAATGCTTAAGTATTAAAATTTAATGAATAGGAACAACTATTATTTTTTAAGAAACATATTAGAATTCACTTTTCCAGATATCCATTTTTCTTATACTTTTAAGTTAGAATGTGTTGGTTACTAGAACAAATAATATATATACTTCCATTTATGCTTTTACAAAAGTATCATAGTGTACTTGTAAAGTCTCAAGATACTAGGGACAAGCCGATTTACTAGGGACAAGCTGATTTACAAGTTTTGAAAGACATAATATTGTATGAAGTATTTGTTAAATAAGAGATTAAGGCTACTATGCTCCAACTATGTAGTGGGCAAGGGGGAGGGGGACAATATCTTTCTTTTACTAACTCAAAGTTTCAACTATAAGATATTACATAGCAAGATTGAAAATTTTAAATACATCTCAAAGACATCTAAAGGGCTTAGTTTCCTATGGGGGACAAGTTCTCACAAATTTGAATTTATCTTACATGAAGATTAAGAGTTCATTACTTGCAACATCATGATTACAAATTGTATTCATGCTTGAATATTAATATAGGAAGAAATATACATATAAGAGTTGGATAAATATAAAGCCTTATTTTTAAGCCCCATATAGAGTTATTGAACCTACATGGTGACAATACACTCTCCATGACAATCACTTGAGATTTCTTGAAGTCTTATGCAACCTTCAAATCATCAAACTCTTGCTTCATTTTCTAAATGGCCATCACTTCTCCCTTGAAATTGTTGCAAGAATATAACCTTTTTGTCTAAGCTATAGCTCTTCTCAAATAATTTCAATAGCACTAAAAGCCAACATGATGCCTAACATTATCAATGTTGGCATCTAACATCAATATGAAGTTGAGAATCAAACTTTGTCATTGATGTTAATTGAAATATGACATACATCTGTATGAGATTGGAGAAAAGATTCAAAGAAAAAAAAAAGTAAAAAAAAAAAGATTAAAAAATTAAATAAGATAATAGATCACTAAATTATCTGTCCAACAACAATAAGTATGTTACAACATTTATTCATTTGATGGTTCAAAAATATTTCCTATGATGATGCAGGAATCATCGTCTAACATATACTCAAGAATTTTTATAGAAAATTCACTTTGAGAAAACTTAAAATTTTTATGAAGAAACTACACATCCATTTGATGATTTATAAGAAATTTGAACACATTTTGATAAGGGAATAAATCATAATGAATTTTTAAACTTTGTAATAGGCAAAATGAGATATTCAAGATTGCTGGTAAAAAATTTTCTATCCTATCAAATAATATTTTTAAATGAAAAAAAAAACCATGAAAGTTTTGAAATATGTCATAACATTCACAAAAAAAAAATTAAAAAAAAAACCCAATTTTTTTTTATTGATAGGTGCGATCATAAAAATTCATTGATAAAAAAATTCATAGAACATAAAATATAATAATTTTAATATTAGGGCAGCTAAAAATTAAAATTCCTTTAAAAATCAAAAGGACATAATTTTGTAGCAAAAATTTTTTAGAGAAATACCTATATGCACATGATAATCCAACAAAAAAAAAATAGAAAAAAATGTTAAGAAAAAATGGAAAAACTAACAAGATAGTTGTCCAAAAATAAAGAAAATACTGAATTGAATAAATTTTTTTGATATTTTGGGGAACTTTCTTAATCATAATCCTCTAGTTGTAGCATCAAGGACAAGTCATTGTATTAATCATCATCTCTTACACAAACCATATCAAATATCGAAACAAATAATTCTTTCGGAGGAGAAAGTTGAAGTATCAAAGTAAGATGGAAAATTATATCACAGAGGATCTAATATGTTTGAATGAAGATAATTGACTCCTTAGAGAAGATAAGAGCTCCATTGCAAGGATTGAAAATCTTGGGTTCTTTGTCTTTCATCCATCTAAATGGAGCAATCACATTATTTTTCATGAGATAGCCAAAGCTCCATTGTTGAATTATAAATGTTTGTGTGAGTTTTTTTCCTTACAATATAAGGGGTGATATGTCACCAAAAAATCACATTGAATGAGCACAAATCTTGGGGCATATTTAAGTTGGAAACTTTTAAAATTAAATTGGGGTCATCAAAACTCCAATTTCGACAAACTTATAGTCTAAATGAATATCTCAATGAAATGAATCCAACGACACAAAAATTAGTCCAATCCAAGCTCAAATGAGCCCAAATTAAGAGCTTAAAGCATATATGAAAGCTTCAAAGAATTAATTGGATGACTAAATGATATCAAAATATGACATGCTTATAATTAAATCGAACGACTCAATAAGACAGATTCAATTAGCCAAGGATCACTTAATTTTGACATCATTAAAGCACTTAAATGCTAAACAAAAGCTCCATGATTGAGGGGGTTAGTATGGGCCGTCTAATGAAGCACGCCGACTATGGTCCTTTCGACCTCCCGTCGCCTAGTGGCTATGGTCCCTTCGACCACTGCTCGCTGACTAAGGTCCTGCCAACCACAGTCTCTCGATTACAGTCCTTCCGATCACCATCGTTTGACAATGGTATCTTCAACCTTCTTTGCCCACTGACTATGATCCCTCTAACCTCCATTACCTGACAATAGTCACTCTGATCTCAATCGTCCGATTACAGACCCTCTGACCTTCGTCACTCAACTACGGTCCTACCGACCAAACGAACATGTCAACATTCTTTTGAGAATAGCTCCCACGTTATTGGATCATTCCAGTTCCAACCATGTAATATGCTTTACATGATGTATAATTATACATTGTGTCAACACCTTCCCTTGAGGAAATGTATCATTTGTAATCAACGACAAACACTAGTGGAATCATTTTGATTGGGCTAGGCCCTGTGGTTTTTCCTTTTTTAAGATTTTTCGCATAAAAATTATGGTATCTCTTATGATTGTTGCACCCCTCTCTCTAATTTGTGTGTCTGCTGAATTTTCGTACAAAACTAAACTCTATATCTCTTTACCGCCGTGAATACTCTGGCATGCAACAAGGGGTATTTATTATTGAAGGGAAGAAAGAACATGAGTGAGTTATAATATTTTTAAAACATTTAAGAATTTTTTTCCCATAATTTAATTTAAATATTTTTAAATATTTCATTGCAAAAATTAAATGAAACGATTCAATTTCATTAAAAAAACAAAATATCATACCTTCACATGACCAGTGGGCGCATCATGCACACCCAATGTGGTGCTATCCAGTGTCATGAGCTCAATTTAGGCCTTCACTGACCTATTTCATAGTGAGATTTCTTGATATATTTCGGATTCTAAAAATCTTTTTTCAATGTTATGAATCAGTTTGGCACTTTTAAGGTCCAAATGAGCCTCAAAAGCTAATTTTTTAGAGATTGTAAATGAAGATTCTTATGTGCTTTTGGTATCAATTGCCTTCATTGGGACTGTTCACAACTTGAGATGTTATCTATTCTTTCATTAAAAAGATTTGTTCAAGATTGGATGTTTGATGAAGAAGGTATTATGATTGAAGGTGATAACATTAATGTTATCAAATTCTTTCAAGATGTTATGAATAAGGTTGATGTCAAGAACGTCTACCTAATTCCCAAGGATATAGAATTTCTTTATCATTTCAAGCAAGTTTTATTTCTTTATTCTAGTAGAAATTGTAATAAGTTAGCGGATTTATGTGCTAACTTAGCTCTTTTTTCAGAATTTTTTTTGGATGACATTAGCTCTAATAAGATTCCTCATTCTTTCCTTAAATTGTTCAAGGAGGAATTTGATTGTTTGTAGTTCTTTTTAATAAAATTTGCTATTTGCATTTTCTTCAAAAAAAAAAAAAAAGAAGAAGCTAATTTTTTATTAATTTTTACCTCAATTTACACATCAACTTCAAAGAAGGTTGACATTATGATTAAGAAATCTTACTTGGCTCACAACTATAAGAGGAGGTTCATGTTGACGTCCAAGAAGTAGTCACATAAATTATAATTTTGAGCATCAAAATTTTATAAATACTTAATATATATTTTCAGACTACTGCAAATATACAGCGACAAGTGATACATCATCAAAAAACACACTAGATTAAGAATGAATCTCGATGCATTATATAAACTATAAATTTATGGAATTAAATTCAGGACCATCCAAACATTGATACAATAAGATAAAAATAACAAAACTAAAAGTTATCCGATTTGAGTCCAGATAAGCCCAAATCAAACATATGAAGTACATTTCAAATCTTTGTGATATTAATTGAAGGATCAAACAACCATTGAATCTTGTATGCTTAAAATCAAATTGAGCATATTGATGAGAGGAATGCAACGAGCCTATGATCACTTGATTTTGAGATCATTAAAGCACTAAATATTAAAAGAATGATATATACTTTAAAAAATTAAATATTATTCCAAAAAAATATAAATAGATAATCATTCTTTATATGAAGGGCGGTGTCTTGACCTTAACTTAAAATTGGAGAGAGCTTGAAAGCCTCAAGATCATTAGAGCTTTACATAATGGCCAAAACCGATGAACACCACTAGCGTACGATATCACAAATACAGTTGACCGACAATTGTCGCTTGTCCAGATCACCGTCACCTAACCTCTATCATTCAACTACCATTATTTAATCACAATCATCTAATTGTCATCGCTCGATTGTCATTGCCTAATCACCATCTCCTAATCACCATCGTCTGATTTGCATTGCTTGACCATTGTCTCTTAATCACTAGGACAACTTTTTGTTTCTATTTTTAATAATCTCTATTACATATACAAGAGACAAAGCTATTATTCTCAACTTTGTAATGGCCTCTTCTCCAATTGAGAAGAATATCATATTTTTGATAAATCTTATTTATATAGTAGATCATGATAAAGAAAATTAAATAAAGAAATAAAAATGCATATGAGTTGAGTTTGTATATTTAGATAACTTAACTTGTTATCTAAAAATAATTAAATGAGTATCCATAAATTCATGAAATTTTTTAGATATAATACAATTCTAATTAAACGTTATGATAAAATTATCAAGTCATTATTCAAAATCAAAATTAACTTCTGTTATTTTTTTTGGCATTTTATACATTTCATATATGAATGTAACTTTATATTTTGAATACTAACTCTTAGAATTCTAACATATGAATAGTTAATTTTTTTAAAAATAAAATATTATAATTTTGTAATAGGACTTTTAAATTATAATATATATTATAATCCAAATACAATTGAAATCAATGTAAATTATTTAAAAAATAAAAAATAAAAAAAATCAAAATACAACATTTATTTAAGTTTAATTTTATTTAATATTTAGTATCACTTAAATAAATTTTATTATATTTTGATATATGTATTTATGAAAGGTTTATTTTTACTAGTAGATGAAATATTAAAATATAATAATAATAATAATAATAATAATAATAATAATAATAAGTAATTAATCAATTAAATTCAAAGCCAAAATCTAGGGCGACCATCATGAGAAGTCAACAACCGTTCGATTAAAATCAAAGCGCTACGAAAGCACAAAATGCAACAGAGCAGAAAAACCCACCCTTATAAGCCCTAAGCCGCTCGGTTCTTCGTCCTCATTCCCCGTAGAGCTTTTGGGTTTATAGCTTCGCTGAACCGCTGAAGGTGAGATCTCTCGTGCGTTGCCCTCACTTCCTTCTCTCTCGAGGATCATGTAGACGATGCCTGATTGATCTTTTTCGAAACTCTAAGTTTTTGTGGAATGTATTTTTTTATAACCTTCATTATAAATTACAGTGATACTCTGACCAGTTATTTTCATTAAGATTTGTGTTTGTGATTGTTTTGTGTTAGATCTGGAGCGTTTGGTTGACGCCTGGTGGCTAGGTTTGTGAATTTTAATGTGTAGGCATTTTATTAAAATTTGACTTCGAGATTGCTACTGTTGTTTTGTGTTTCAACCCTGCTAAACTCTGATTAGTACTCGCGTCTTCCTTAGTGTTGTTGAAGTTCCATTGTAGTAATATATGATATTGTTGTTTAAAGGAAATGTTTTTGACTAATAGCTTAGTTAGTGAGTTTTCAACTTCGCTTTGGATGTATGGAAAATTTTTATCCATGATCGCTTATTTGATGTTGTTTGATGATTTGGAGTTGATATCAGGTACAACTTTTATGATAGTAGTATTGCAGTATTGCTGTAAGGTCAGGATGCCATTGTCCATTATTTTGGTTTAAGTTATTGCTAGATATATTCGTATTAAAATTAGGGTTGAGATTTTTGTTCAATGATTGAATTGATTTTTGGGTCAGTCAAGCCACGAGCCAAATATTTTGCTCTGACCAATTTTGAGCCTATGTTGAGTTGGTTCTTGAATTGGATTGAGTCAGCTCGAAATTGGCTTGAAATATAATATATATAATATTTAAAAAAATTAAAAAAAGTGTAAATAAATGATTTTGAGTTGGCTTGATTCAAATTTGAGCCGGCTTGAAATTGAGCCACTTCAAGCCAAGCTAGCTAGAAATCAGATCAATTTGACCATGAACCAATTTCAAACTGGCTTATATAGGTTCAATTTGATTGCAAGCTAGCACTGGATCGACTCAAAATTAAATCATTCACACCCCTAATCAGAACCAAGGGGTAAAATTACATTGTTGGATTTATTTTGCAATCTATATGTTTTTTTGATTTGTTGAAATTCTTGTAGTTAGAGACCTAGAAATTTGATTTTAATTTGATTAAAAAGGTGGCAACAGACCTTACAAAATGTGTTATTTTTTGGAAATATCCATTTGTTCAACATTTGCCTAATGCTTCGTGCCTTTTTTATGAAAATTGTTGAAGCTTTAAAGATGTAGTGTAAGAGGCAATTTAAAATGCTAACCCACAAGGTCTTGTCTTTTTCTAGTTGTAGAATTTTGGTTTTTATCTTATTGATTAATTATGCTTTAGAATATCATTTTCTGATGGAATAATTGTGCTGTTAGGGGAAGAGTTCATCATCTTAGTATTTATCGAAAATTTCATCTACACATATAAGTTGGGAGCAGCAAGCTTGTAATAGTTAAAAAAATTTTTAGATGGAAAACCCCGTGAAGGAAAAATCATAGGATATGGTTTAATTGATCACTAGTATAAGTTAAATATCATAAAAAGTATCATTTCCCGTAATTGGAGAATATAATAAATAATACAATGAAGTTAATGCAAATTGTGAAAACATCTTTTTTGGCTGGTAGGAGTTTTGAAGTTTTTGAATTATCATCAAGCCATGACCTGTGGTTAGCTTGGCCATTCTTTTGATAGTAGAAAAGTTTGGGTGATCAAGAAGATGTGAACTAGATACTAGTCGTTAGTTGACTGGTGTCATTGATAGTCAATGTGGAATGTCACAAGTTATCAATGTTAAGTGGTTGGCTTGGTTCAGTATTCTTATAAGAGGGGATCAAGTGGTCGAGAAGATGAGCATCAAATGTTAGTGGGCGATGAACATCAAACATTCTTCTTTGGTATGCATTTGGCAATGACGAATGTTGTAGTTCAGATGTCTAGTTTGTTATCTTTATAAGGTGTGAGATAAGTTAACTAAGAAAAGAAACTTGGAATGTTGGTGGCTTGTAGATTTTTGATTTCGTACTTAGGTATGCATTTGGCAACAGTTGAGAATGAACGTAGGAGGTCGTGTTGCATCAGTAGTTTGGCTCTATTGTTCTCCTTATAAGAAGGAGATTGGACATTTGAGAAGACTTGTGTTGGATGTTGGATTTTGTTATTTGGTATTTCTAGGATGATGATCTATGAGGAACATTAGAGGTTTGGCGATGCCAGGCTTGACTTGGTCATTCCTCTTATTTGATTGGAGATTGAATGACTAGTAAGGCTTGTGTTGGATGTAGGTAGTTGATGGGCATTTGATATTGCTCTTTGTTATGCATTGAATGTTTGTTAGCAAGGATTGTTAGAGGTTGAGCAATGATAGGCAAGTTGTCTTAGTCATCCTGCTTATAGGAGGGAATATCGGATGATAAAAAAGGCTAGGCTTTCATCATACATTGATGGGTAATGGGCATCACTCTTTGACACATCATATGATGTTTTTTGGAGGATGTTGGTGGTTGGATGGTTTGACTCACTCATTCTCGTTATGGGAAGGGAGGTAGGATGATTGAAGATTTGTGGTGGACATTAATAGTTGATAGATCTTAGATGGACGGTGGGCATCAACATTTGCCAATGGTTGGTTTTTGCCATTGCGATGGTGCATGGAGCATGTCAACATTGATTGGTGAACATAGTGAGAGTGATTGTAGGTGTTCAGGTTGGTTGACGATTGATATCGAGTGGTGGCAACTAAAGATTTGGAATTATATGATCAAGTTTTCTTGTCTAAACATCCATTTTGGCTATAAGCATACAAAATTATAGGAGATTTTGTATGGCAAAAGGTCTTGTGAAATTTCAATATGGCTTTTGAGTGTTTGATTTAGACCCATTTGAGCATAGATCCAAGGATTCTTTGTATCATTAGATTCATCTCATAAAACTACACTATGTGGTCTATAAGTTGTTGAAAATTGAGTTTAATGATATCATAATTAGTATTTGGTGATTTTGACCCAAATATTTAGGTGTTTTGGGATTTAAAAATTGTGTCAAACTATGCGTTTGATGAGATAAATTTTTTGATGATGTATCAAGTATTTTAGGCAAAACAAGTTTGAATGTAAGCATTCAAAGTTGATTTCCATCCGGGAAGACAAAGTAATGTGTTTCAACAGTCATTAATGTTATTTTTCTCAAACTTAAGAGAGAATTTTATTAGATGGTTTTGACACCTGCGATGCTTTATGGCATAAAATGTTGGCTATTAAAAGCAAATATTAAAATCAAGTTAAGTGTTGCAAAGATGAAGATGCTCAGGTGGATGAATGGTTTTATACTTAGAGACAGAATGCAATACATATATATACATGAAAAGGTTGGAGTAGCTCCAGTGGCAAATAAGATTAGGGAGAGTCTCTTTAGATTATTTTGTCACATAAAGGTCGGCCTTCCGATGACCTGGTTAGGAGAGTATATGTATTAGATCCGGCATATGTTAAAAAAGCTTGGTTAGAAAGTATTAGAAATGACTTTTTTAATTAGATTTAAATGAGAATTTACTTTTAATAGGACATAATGGAGAAAAAAAATATGTAGCCACCCCATGTAGTGGGATAAAGACTTGCTGCTATTGTTGTTTCTAGCTTTCCCTTGAAAAGGAAAAAAATTCAAATTTTTTTATGCGCTTGAGTATAAAGAATTTACTAAATGCGCTTGCGTGATATAATAGCATTTATGAAAGCACCACCTTGTCTTGATATGGTTATTCAATGTTGAAGGTAAGTTTATAATGAAGGAAAATTCTAGCCTCAAATGGGTTCAAATTTAAATTGGCGTAGTTTACGTGGCAATTACATGACATTTTTTTAAATCAACAAATTAAATACACAACTCTCATTTTGTGTTAGACTCATCGGTCATCATCTTTTGCATATTTGGAAATACGAGAATTTATTTAGATATGAGATATTTTAGAAAAGAAAAGTTATTTCCCTAAAAAGAGTAGGTATTTCACTCAGTCATGAATCTCTGGTGAATTGTTTTTTTGGTTTGGTGACATGAAACGGCGGCCTTCCGATGACCCGGTTAGGAAAGTAGAGGTATTAGATTTGACTTATGTTAAGAAAGGTAGAGGTAGACCTAAAAAGACTTGGATAGAAAATATTAGAAATGATCTTTCTTTATTAGATTTAAACGAGAGTTTGACTTTTAACAGGACACAATGGAGAAAAAAGGATTCATGTAGCCGACCCCATGTAATGGGATAAAGGCTTGATGTTGTTGTTGTTGTTGTTGTTGAAATTTCTTGTAGCCGTGTGAAATGTCTTGATACTGCGTTAAACACCTTTTTAGGTGTGTGAAAGTCTTGGAGTCTAATGGGGTAGACTAGGACTTCAGAATTAATTTGCCATATTATGCCATATCAGCGGCCTGTAAGAAGTTGATGCCATCTTCCATGTTTGCAATTGATGTTGTAAGAAGTTGGCGTCATCTTCCATGTTTACAATTGATGTTGGATCAATTTAAATGTAGATATACTTGGTGAACATAACTACTCTATAAGGTGTTATAGTGATTTGAAGATTTAATTTAGAACTTGCAAGATGTGACTTGCAGATTTAGTTAAAAAAATTTAGTGCTTCGATATTAGCTTCTTTTTTCTACATTATTTATCTCACTGAAACCTCTCCACTCTAATGCATCATCATCATTAACATTACTATTACCCCAATTATTTGGGGATCATCATTTTCCATTCATTTTTATTAAGTGCTAAGGAGTTAAATCTGCTCTTTGTAAATCATTTTGCACTTCTATTCATGTAATCTTAACTCTATCCCTACTCCTTAATCATCTGACACAAATTATATTTGTTTGTCTAATGAGTGTATTTTTTTCCCTTTATTGTATATGTTCATAATACTTAAATCTATATATTTTTTTAGAAAGTTTGAGTGAAAATCTAAATTTGATGTTAGAGGGATTTGATCTCAAGGCATTGGCAATAACTTCTAAGGTTTTTACTAGCTAAGCTAGCTTGCACCCATTATTTTTTCTCATGTAATCATTTCTAAATTTAGCATTTGTAATATTGTCATCCTTATTGATATTCTCTGATTGTTCTTTCAGTTTAGGTTTTGTGCTATTTATTGTTTTCCTTATTAATTGTTTCATGTGCAATGAACTATTTAGAGTGGGATGACGTATTCTGTTTCCTGTTCAAATTTTACACCAAACAGCTTTGATGCCTTGTTTTGCAAAAGTGATCTCTATCTTTATTAGCCAATTACGTGTAGAAAAACTTTTCCAGTGAAGTTGAAGCTAATGGAAGCTAATTTCATGATCCAAGCTTAGAATTGCTTCGAGAAACTATCTAGTACCCCACCCTGATGTCCTTTGGAATAACTAACCAATGCTCGATGCATTATCTTCCCCAAGTTGGCAGAGATAGTTACTTCAAACTGGTATATATAAAATTGAAGTTTCTTTTACCCTCTGATTTGTCTCTTATTAATGTAACGGTCATGCGATGTTTTGGAAGTAGTTTCTTTGTTCTAGCAATAGGTCTATATCTCGGAGGGCCTCTTGACAAGTATGCTAGAACTCTTTTTGATAGGTTTTAAAAAAAAACTTCTTATTCGATTATATTTGGCTTGATAATAGTTTAATTATATTCATATATACACACACAATGACATGTGTGTTCTATAATTTATATATGTTTTAAGTAGATTTTAAGTTAACCAAACGAACAAAAAATAGAAAATTTTGACCCATATAAATAATGTCAAGTTAACTTCATTGTATGGAGCCATTGGGCTGACTTGATTTTGTTTATATACTTGAGCTCTCGAAAGATTACTCTTAATTGTTTGTGAGATATAGTACCGCCATGCAGGAACCCTTGATTCTCTATTACTTCAACATCTTATTTTTCCTTTTTGCTCCTTTTTAGTCTCCGCGAAGATGGTGAGAGTCAGTGTTTTGAATGATGCTCTCAAGAGCATGTACAATGCTGAGAAGCGTGGGAAAAGGCAAGTCAAAATCAGACCATCTTCAAAAGTGATCATCAAGTTCCTTCTGGTCATGCAGAAGCATGGCTATATCGGCGAGTTTGAGTATGTCGATGATCATAGAGCAGGTAAGATTGTGGTGGAATTGAATGGGCGTTTGAACAAATGTGGTGTCATTAGCCCAAGGTTTGATGTTGGTGTGAAGGATATTGAGCCATGGACTGCAAGATTGCTTCCTTCACGTCAGGTATGTTTCTCCATTTCAGTGGTCTTTCTTGTATGTTATAATTATGATAATTTATATTTGTTTTTCATTGTACAGTTTGGGTATATTGTGCTGACAACATCAGCAGGCATCATGGATCATGAGGAAGCTAGGAGGAAGAATGTAGGAGGCAAAGTTCTTGGATTCTTTTACTAGTCAAAAGTTTTGGAATTGGTGTTTTCTGTCTTGGTATCTTGCAATGATTTTCGGAGACATTCTTAAGTGCATTTACCTATGTTTGCCTGGATTTGTTTTGTAGTTTTGAATGCTGCAGTTGTCTGCTATCTTGGACCTTCAGCTTATTTATCTTTACTGGTTGCTAATTTTTTTTCCTAGGAATATTCTCAAATATTATTGTTTTTTATATTTAAACAATGTGTTTAGTGTATTTTTTAAATTTTTTTTTCTATTTAAAAAGTAAAGTTATTGTTAAAAATAAGCTGAAAGACAAAATTAGGCAAAAATTGACTTTCAGTATCTAAACAAAACAGTCTTTTGATAAAGCCTCCTCACAAGCACATTTGGATTTAACATTTTATGATGCATTCGATAGCCCAACAAAACAACCTTCCAGCAAGCCTCCTCACAAGCACAATTGAATTAATCATTTTTTATGCCCATATAAGACCCTCAAAGAAGCAGAAAAGTAAACAAATAAAGTTAGATAACCGACAAATTATAATAGAATTAATGCTAAAGAATGATCTTACATTCCAGCAACCAAGGAAATCCAACTAGCCACAAAAACACAACCAAAATCACCAAAATAATCATAATCCGAGCCACACTAACCCAGCCACTCACAGAAATGATTGAAGAGAAAAAATTCAACAACCAGAAATCCAAAAGATGATTAATCCACTACCTGAATTAGAAAAATGGCTAAGATCATCAATGAAAATATCTGCTCATAGTAAATAATAAAAACCAAATAGGACTGGAAACACGGCACACCAGGAGAGGCAAATAATAGTGACAAACCAGCCACCACACAAACCCAGCCCACCACATAAACCCAGCTTAAAATCAACATTAGAAACACATTTTCAATCACCAAACAAATGTAGCCACAGACAGAAAACATTAATAGGCCAAAGAAAGACCATAATCACTCATTATATTTCTTCTAATGATTAACCCGAACATAATTCCACGAAAAGCCACAACAGAAAAAGTGCAGAGAAAATAAGACACATAAAAGGATAAAGAAAAATGAGGAAAGACTCGAAAGCCAAAACTAAAATGATAAACATACAAATATAAGGAAATGAAAACAGATTTTTAAAATTAAGCAGCAGTAAGAACCTAAATCACATCCAACTACTTTTTTCTGGTATAAGGTAAACACAAAGCATCCATTCTCATTATACCCTTCATCGCTATGAGATTTGAGTTATTATTTAGAGTATTGCCTTTTTTAGCCAACCAATCAGCACATATATTTCCTTTCCTCCAGATATGAGAAATTTTATAATCCGATTGCTCAAGAGTAACCATAGTCTTACTAAACATGTAAAATAAGATGGATTTATGACAAGTTTTGGAAGAAATTAAAGAAACAAGCAATTTAGAACCAGTTTCGATCCATATATTGAGATATTTTTAGAAATACACAATTTGAGCCCATATCCATATATAGTGCATCCATTTCTACCAAAATAACATTATATTTAGGTAGGGGTGTCAATATCTGACACGACATGAAAACCCGACCCGAACCCAACCCAGAAATTTCGGGTTAGACCCGACCCGTTTTCAAAACGGGTCGGATATGGGTTCACATATTCGACCTGTTTTCAAAACGGGTCGGGTTCGGGTTGACCCGACGGGTTGCCGGGTCAACCCGAAAACCCGTTTGAAATGACTGCCCGGCTGCCCGGAGACCTGCCTGAGCCTGCCCGGCTGCTCGCAGACCTGCCTGCGCCTGCCCGCAGACCTTCCTGCGCCTGCCTGCCCCCTGCCCGGTTGCCCGCAGACCTGCCTGCGCCTGCCCGCCCCCTGCCCGCGCCCTGCCCGCGCCCTGCCAGTGAAGTTGCCCGCGTCTGCCAGGCTGCCAGCACGCAACTGCGCGCCCGAGGCTGCCCGCGCGGCTGCCCGGGCGCCGCTGCGACTGCCCCGGCGCCGCTGTGGTTGCCCGCGCCCACCCGCGTTCGTGCCCGCGCACCCGCCCTTGCACCCGCTCACCCACCCGCTCGCCCCCGCATTCGCGTCCGCGTTCGCGAGCCCGCGTCAGGGTTCGACTCCGCGCGAGCGTCCTCACTCGCCCCCGCGTTCTCGTGTCGAGTCGGGTCAACCCGGCAACCCGCCGGGTCGGGTCCGAGTTTCAATTTCCAACCCGTTTTCCTACCCGTGTCGGGTTAGGGTCGACCCGTTTGAATGCGGGTAATTCCGGGTTCGACCCGAAGCTGACCCGTGACTCGAAATTGACACCCCTACATTTAGGTATGTTTGAAGCAAAACCATATAAAAAAGCAACTTGATGATCTCTAATTAAACCACCACAATTAGCTCTATTATGAGTAACATAACCATCAATTTTAAGTTTTAATTGATCCATAGAAGGTTTGATCCAATGAAAAATTTTGGTAGTATATCTCATATTATCATTATACAAAATAGCATTAAAAAAACCATGAAGCATTAGCCCTAAAATATTTTTGATGTAGCAATTTAGCAATGACAAGTTAGTGAATTTTATTCTTAAGATAAGTAATAACTCTATTAGCATTCATCTTAATACATTTATGTTTATTGTTATTTCTCTCCTACCATAAAAGAAAAAAGCAGCCATAGGAATGACAATAAAAAGATGACATTTTGGTCTATTAGCAAACCAAATAGCTAAAATGGATAAACAATTATTATTATTATTATTATTACTAAATCTCAAATCAAGAGCATTCTCCAAAACATATCAAACTCTCGAGGCAATAAGACCATTAAAAAAACATGTTTTATAGTCACTCGATGAAAATAAATTAATATTTAGAAGTAATATAAAAACCCTTATCTTTTAATTTGTTATCAACTGGAATAAAACCTTTGACAATTCTCCACATGAGTAAAAGAATATTAATATGAGTTGAAGAATTTCAAAATTTATAAAAAATTTTATTACAACCAAGTTTAGTTCTAAAGCAATGCAAGCTCCTTTTAAATAGAAATCTCCACCCATAAAGTATTTGAAAATGGTAAGTTGGAAATTTATAAGAATATCACATATAATGTCAACACTCTTTTGAGGAACTTAATTTGAAAGAAGAATTTCACACCACCTCCCCTCCTTAATGAAATTAAAAACTTTCATGGTAGAGATAGATTAAGTATTAAAAAAGGAGTCAAGAGATCCTATACCAATCCAATCATCCAGCTAAAAAAAAAGATGACCCATTCCCAATCCCTCACTAAAAAGTTATTTTACTTTGCCATTTAATCATACATAAACTATTCCATCCAAATGATTGCCCCTTCTTGAAGCTGCAATGTATAGGGCGATTATTTTTGCATTATTTCTGATTCATAAAGTTAGCCTATAATGAATTGTTAGACCTAAATTTTCACTAAAGTTTATAGAAAAAAATCTTTAATCATATCAGAAATCAATTTGCAACCCAAAGCACCCTCATTAAAAGGACCATCAGAAGACTTCCAAGAACACCAATGAATCTTATTGTTGTTTAGAGTAGAGCTCCAAAAGAATTTATTGATGAGTTTTTCAAGTCTAGAACAAACTTCTAAAGTAGGCTTCATAGTTTCTAAAATAGGTATATAACACAAAACACTTTTAATCAGAACCAACCTAGCTCCCATAGATAAGAATTTAAATTCACAAGAAGATAAATTTTTTTAAATACTTGCAAATATTTTTATAAAAATGAAAGTCCTTTTATGGTTTTTATGAAGAGGGATCCCAAGATAATAAAGAGGAAGTAGTTGATTTTTAAAACTAGTTATGATTTGATATTATTAATTTTCTCCATTGACATACTCTTCCTACAATGAAGGTGCTCTAACAATTTTTAAAATTAAGACCACTTTCATTTTTCAAAAATATTAAGAAGTTTTTTAATTCTCTTGATATTGTTAATAGAACCATTACAAAATAAAATGATATCATCGGCAAAATAAAGATGAAAAATATTTAAGCGACCAGAATTCCTAAAGGCCAAGCTTTTAAAAGTAGAGAAATAATGTTGTAAATCTCTAGATAAATATTCATTAGTAATAATATAGAGAACAATAGCTAAAGGGTCCCCCTATCTAGCACCCTGGCATGATTTGAAAAAATCTCGAGATTTTCCATTAATAAGAATAGAGAACTAAATATTTTTAACAATCCTTTTGATCAAAGTTGTACTATTATCATCAAAGCCAAAGATTTGCATTATGTTAAAAATGAATGACAAGTTAATATTATCATAAGCTTTAGTAATTGTTGGCCTCATTCTTGCATGAGGTTAATCAATCTAAACCAAACCAAAAACCAAGATCAAATCTAAAATCTCAAATCGAGATCAAATCCAAAATCTCAAACCAAAATCAAGGCCAAAAGCCTATGTCCCATAACCCTATTTGAGTGATTTTTCAATCACCTCAATACCAAACTGAATAACCTTAGATTCATGATTTATCAATTGCATACTGATTACAAAATATCTCTAGGGTCAACCCTCCGAATTTGAGGCCAAACTGAGCCCTCTAATCCCTAAAACTGAATTGATTTTCAAAGGCTACAAAACTTTCAATTATTTATAACCCATACCACTGAACTTTACACCTTGTGAAATTTGACTTTGGGACTTTCCCCAAAACCTTTGAACATGTTCATAATCATCCTTATGACATATTAAACACAAAACTAAATCCTTGGTGGACCTTGGTTGACCATAGGTCCACCAAACCCTAAAACCCTTAAGGGGAAAAAATCAAAGTTTTCCTTAAACTTCAATATGGCTCATGCAAACCAATCATTGAAATCTCTTCCAATGAATCCCAAATATCATTTAGGATGTGTTGAACTTAAACCCAAGTCTTGGTCATACTTGGTTGACCAAGTCAACCTAAGTTGATCACGTGACCTTTTTAGGGTTCAAATATGTATTTCAAACCAAATGATCTCACCATGCCATAATACCACCTTTATTGGTCTCAAAACATAAATCTAAACTTTTTAAACCCAACTCAAACCCATGGTCAAGCTTGGTTAACCAAGTCAATCATGGTTGACCAAATCAACCATATACCTAAACATAATTCAAACCCATTGACCAAGACTTTGCCAAGCTAATTTGGACCTTTAGGATGACCCACTAGGTCCCTAGGAACCCCTTCTACGAAATCTAACCCTTGTGTCCACTTGGGTTAGCCATATAACTTCACCTAAGTGCCTAAAGACGGTTCTTCTTGAGTCAAAATCCAACATAAGCCAAATCAAATCAAACCAATGCTTGTATTGGGTCCCACATGACCCATTGCACCTACCCTAGGTGGCCCATCCCATGGGTCAGCTCAGGATAGGAATTAGGCTAGCCCAAAGTTCCTAAAACCACCTTGGGCTAAGCCATCTTCCAACCTAGGCTCCACCAAGCCAAATTGGCACCTACATTAGATGGTCTTAGCTCCCATACACCTTCCATGGTCAACCTAGCCCCTAGCTTGACCTAGGTTGGGACCCAAGCTAGCACAAAACTTCCAAAAATGGCTTACCCGAGCCATGCTGCATAATTGGGCTCAACTAAACCCAATTGAGCTCACCATTGAGTTTAAGCACTCCTCAGGCACCTTTCCACATTAACTCAACCTAGCTGGTGGCCGACGGTGGTCGGAGCAGGTGAAATCGGCGCCCTATGGTTCCCCCTCACATAAGCCAAATCCAGGGGCTTTTCAGCCCCAATCTCAGCTAACGAGCTCAAGGGACATTCCTTGAGCTATTCCCTTCAATTGGCAGCCATCCAATGCCTGTCTTGGAATCCCAGCCATCCAAAACTCCATGGATGAGATCTTATTAGGGTTTTCAAACTAGAATGGCCTCATTTGACATTGGCATTTTGAAATCATTCCCCAAAGCCGTACAAACTTTCCCTTAGCCTCCCAAGCTCTCTAGTGATCCCTAAAGGTGTTTTTGAGTAAGCTCTGGTGAAATTCCTCCACCTCTGCTTGAAGTCCCACCACAAGTACTCCTTGGGTCGTGGTCCCTAAAGAAGAATCCCTCCTCAATGTCGGATGAAGCTGCTTGAACTCAGGCATTTGAAGCTTTCTGTGAGGTAAAATCCCTAACACGAGCTCCTAGATAGGTATTACGGTCAAGTGTGAAGCAAACCGTCAACTTGCTGGAATTTGACCATTGGATTGGCAGGTAATGTTCCCCTAATGCTCTCTATAAAGTTTGGAGAAAGTTCACAGGTGGGATCTCTCAGATCATATTGGAGAAGCTTGACGACGCAGGAAGCCTGTAAGACGTGGAAGGCAAAATCAGAGCCGTTAATCTTAATCAACGGCTCCGATTATATCCTACAGTTCTGGAGTCCATTTAACTGTAATTGTTGGATCTCAAATCTAATGACTATGGTTAAATCCACATTAAAACCATTGTCACCAATGATTAGCTGTCCAATCAGATGGCATCGGGTGTAAAAGCATGGCTAACTAGGTAAATCCTGAATTAAAATTCACAAAAAATTTGAGAAACTTCAAAAAGTCATAACTCCTCTTATACTTATCCAATTAGGATGTTGTTAGAATCATTAGAAAGGTCTTGAGGAGACCTACCAATGCCCTATAGTTTCAAGTCATAGCTATGCATGGAATAAAAGTTATTTTACTACTCTGCCACTGAATTTTTATTATTAGATACTAATACTATTTAATACTACTGATTCACTGTACGTGATATAGAATGCCTGGATAGTATGTGTTGAAAGTTTATGAGGGTGGTTAAACCTTAAAGAACTAGTCCCGAGGCTAACTAAGGGGGGTGAATTGGTTATTTAAGAAACTTCTTTAAACATAAAGAAAAATCTCCCTTTTTAAAGCTTTTTAAACATCTAAAAAAATAGATAAATTTATCTCTCGATATGGAAGCAAAGTAATTTCACAATAACAAAAAATTAGAGATTTTCAACCATGCAGTTATCACAAAAATAAATGTGAAAAATAAAGTGTGAAAAAATAGAATCAAGAACAAACAGACCAGATTTATAGTGGTTCAGTCGAACTTGACCTATGTCCACTGCCCAGAACCTCTCGTTCCAGGTATTGCACTAAACCTTTATTGACTATCCTTTAGCCCCCACAGCTAGGCAAAGAAGCCCTTACAAAATCTTTCCATCGACCTAGTGAGACAGAGAACCTTGAATCCTTTTACTTCCTTCTGGAGTAGGCAAAGAACCTTGAAATCCCTTTTCACCCACCTGGTGAAGGTAGAGAATCGAGGAAGCCTTTTACTCCCTCTTGGAGTAGGCAGAGAACCTGGAATCCTTTTCACCTTCCCTGGTGTGGCAGAGTAGCTGGGTCCTTTGACACCAAAGAGATCTTCTTATTTCCAAAACTTTCCTTAAGAAAAACCTTGATAATGATGGTACTAAGGTGCAAGCTTGCTGGAGAAACTTTGTGAAACCCCCTCCACTCTCCCTCAAAACCCACAAGGATCTTCTCCCTCTCAAACTCTACCCTTTCCACTCTCCCTTTCAAGGCTCTCTCTTTAAGTTTTCTCCAGAAAAAAATGACTTAATGCATGCCAAAGACACTTAAAATGTCTTTGGAGAAAGCTTAAATAGAGGGCTTTGAAAAAGCCTAGAAACTCAATTCTTATAGCACAGATCATCCAGGACAATCACAAGATTATTCAATACGATGTGTAGTTTTTGAAAACCCTAAAAACTTAATTCCGGTAGCAAAAATCATCCAGTAAGATCGTAGGATCGTCCAGGACGCTGTGTAGAATTTGACTTGATAGTCCTGGATGATCTTTGGATAGTCCATGATGTTTAGTTCAAATTTGTACTAATCATCTAGTACGATATTGGGGATCATCCTTGATGATTATATGAATAATTATGATATTTCATCTTGTATAATTATGGGTCCTCCCATACATCCTTTTGGTCGTCCAGTACAATCATCACTAATCATCCAGGATGATTGGATTGAACAAATTAAATATAATTAGCCCCCTAATCACATGATCAATTTAGGCATGATTGTCATAGATTGTCCAATTGGATGAATATCATCCTAGATGATTAGAACAAAATTTAAATCTTAAAATCTTGCCTAAATTTTGATTGGCGGCTATTTTTCATGATCATAATTGAACGTTAAAAATAATCCAGTACGATTAGTTAGATGAGCTAATCGTATAGTACGATATAAATCGTACAATATGATATAAGTCGTATAGTATGATTATTTCAAAATTTAAACTTCTAGTTCTGACTTAATCTCATTCCTCTTGAGTGTGTGTATATATGGTCACCAAGCTAGCATACACGCTTACGGGACTTAACTCAAGAAATCAAAAATACATCTATGAATATTATAAAAATCTTTACAATATAACCTATTTTATCGAATCTTGAGTTTTAAATCTTCATTGGATGGTGCATGTTGTTACTGAAATATTAGTACACACACAAACAAATATACATTACAAAAATAAGTAGACATAAGGATATGATCCATAATATTTGTTATCATAAAAAATATAAACTCGTGAGCTCGAGTTACAACAATCTCCCCCTTTTTGATGATGGCAAATATTACTGGTTGAATTTAAAAATTTAAAATATTTTCTCCTAATCTCTCTCCCACTAAGATAATTATATTAAAAATAGGGGAAAGCAAAATTTTTTTAATAAAAATAAATAAATATTTAGAAAATATATAACAGATAAATTAATACAAATACAAGATGAATATATGCAACTTAAACACAAATACAACCAGCCAAATACATTCTCCCCCTTTGATATTATCAAAAAGAAGAGAAACATACAAAAAAAATATGGAACATATATATCAAACTAAAGATCATATGGACTCTGATTAGGTGGAGGTGGTGGTGATATTTAAGAAGAATCAATTAATTTCAGCAAATTTTCTTGAAATGAGAAAGTTATCTTTTGATTTTATTCAAAAGGTTAGTAAGAAATGAATTGACCGCACTAAGATCCAGAAAAGTTAAAAATTTGAATTTTATCAACTCTAGCTTAAGATCCTTATAGGTTTAAGTCCTTTTTTTAAAAAAAATTAATTCAGAAAAGAAATTAGATAGGAAAAGTGATCTTTTCAAACTTTGTTTCAGAAGAATATCTAATAGAATATTATTGCAAGGAATCAATCAAAAATCATAATTTTCAAATTCAAGTGTTTGACGATTCCAATTAAAAGTTTGTGAGGGTAGTTAAACCCTAAAGAACTAGTCCCGAGGCTAACTAAGAGGTGGGGGGGGGGGGGGGTGTGAATTGGCTATTTAAGGAACATCTTTAAACATAAAGAAAAATCCCCTTTTTAAAACTTTTTAACAATTGAAAAATAGATAATTTTATCCCTCGATATGGAATTAAAGTAATTTCATAATAACAAAAAATCAAAGATTTTCAACGATGTAGTTATAACAAAAATAAATGCAAAAATAAAGTGCAGAAAAATAGAATCAATAACAAACACACCAGATTTATAGTGGTTCATTCCACCCTAACCTACGTCCACTCCCCAGAACTTCCCATTCCAAGTATTACACCAAACCTTTAGTGACTCTCCTTTAGCCTCCATAATTAGACAGAGAAGATGAAGAAGCTCTTACAAAATCTTTCCACCGACCAGGTGAGGCAGAGAACCTTGAATCCTTTTACTCCCCCTTAGAGTAGGCAGAGAACCTGGAAATCCTTTTTCACCCACCTGGCGAAGTAGAGAACTGTGGAATCCTAGGCAGAGAACCTGGAATTCCTTTCACCCTTCCCAGTGTGGCAGAGTAGCCGGGTCCTTTGACACCAAAGAGATCTTCTTCTTCCCAAAATTTCCCTCAAGATAAACCTTGACAATGATGGTACTAAGGTGCAGGCTTGCTAGAGCAACCATGTAAAAACCCTTCCACACTCCCTTGAAACCCACAAGGATCTTCTCCCTCAAACTCGACCCTTTTCTCTCTCCCTTTCAAGGCTCTCTCTTCAAGTTTTCTCGAGAAGAAAAATGACTCAATGCATGCCAAAGACACTTACAATGTTTATAGAGAAAGCTTAAATAGAGGGCTTTCAAAAACCCTAGAAACTCAATTCTAACGGCACAGATCATCTAGGATAATCGCAGGATCATCCAATGCGATATGTAGATTTTGATAACTCTAAAAACTCAATTCTAATGGCCAAGATCATCCAATACGATTACAGGATCGTCTATGATGATGTGTAAAATTTGACCTGATAGTCCTGGATGCTGGATAGTCTAGGATGATCAGTTTGAATTTGTACTAATCGTCTAGTACGATATTTAGGATCATCTTGGATAATTATATAAATAATTATGGTTTTTCATCTTGTACGATTGTGGGTCGTCCCTTGCATCCTCTCAGTCGTCTAGTATGATCATCACTGATCATCTAGGATGATCAGATTAAACAAATTAATCATATTTAGCCCCTAATCACCGGATCAATTTAGGCATGATTATCATATATCATCCAGTATGATGTATATCATCCTGAATGATTAGAAAAAAAATTTGAATCTTAAAATTTTGCTTAAATTATGATTGACAATTATTTTTTATGATCATAACTGAATGTCCTGGACGATCAAAATCATCCAGTATGATTAGTTAGATGAGCTAATCATACAGTACGATATAAATCATACAGTATGATTAGTTCAAAATTTAAACTTCTAGTTTTGAGTCAATCTCACTCCCTCTGAGTGTGCGTGTGCATGGTCACTAAGCTAGTATACACGCTTACAGGTCTTGACTCAAGAAATTAAAAATACATCTATGTATATTATAAATATCTTTACAAAAAAAACCTATTTTACCCAATCTTGAATCGTGAATCTTCGTTGGATTATGCATGTTATTCCTGAAATATTAGTACACACAAATAAATATATATTGTAAATATAAATAGACATAAGGATGTGATCCACAATGTTTGTTATCATCAAAAATATAAACTCGTGAGCTCGAGTTGTAACATGTATACATTCCTATATAATTTTATTACTTTGATTTAATTTTGATAGTCTTTACCGATATTTTGATTTGATTCCTTATCTGATTTCTGTATTGATTGGTATTATAGATACGATGATTATTTTATATATTTAACACTCATACTGGTTTATTGCTTTACTAGATTTTATACCATAGTATTTTACTGTTCATAGATTGTACTACTACTGCATATAAATTTTACTATTTCTACACTGATTCAATGATCATATGAATGTAACTGCTATGATTTGACTGTTAACATGCATAGTGCTCCTTTGCCATACTTTGAATTCAATTGTAGGTTTTGGTGACCTATTGAGCTTTTTAGCTCATTATATATGGTTAAATGATTTTAGGTTAGGGCAGGGGAGTTTGAGCGTGAGGCTGGTTAGGATTCTTCAGGTTCTATTTTTTTTATTCTAGTTATTTTTTTTATACTCAAGATATGATAGATATGTGATGTTGTGTAGATTTTAAGTATTGTATATAATTTTTAAGATTGAATACAGATGTGTATAATGATATTTTGAATTATAAAATCTATTTTTTATGTTTATTATTAATAGATGATATTAGATAGCTCTGGTTATTATTTATTAAAAGATAAAAGAATAATTCTTCCAAATTAGATTCTTGGGCATCACAATTGGTATCAGAGTAGTTATCAGAAGAATTGATTATTACCAAAGCTATATAATTGATTTTGAGTTGAGTAGATTGG
The DNA here is from genome assembly GCA_019925795.1 of Dendrobium chrysotoxum. Taxonomy (NCBI): domain Eukaryota; kingdom Viridiplantae; phylum Streptophyta; class Magnoliopsida; order Asparagales; family Orchidaceae; genus Dendrobium; species Dendrobium chrysotoxum. The sequence goes on along the minus strand of CM034297.1, from coordinate 46,132,650 downwards.
GTAAATTAAGGTGCATTAGTTTACATGCATAATTGAATGACATGTGATAGAATGAACTGCATGACTGTATGATTTTTTATTTGATTTTGATATAATTTGAGTTTTGATTAGAAGGATTTGATTTATATCGATTTTGTGCCTGAATCCTTAAGGAAAATATCGGGGATGATATTTTTTTAAGATGGGTAGATTGTAATAACCCGTATCTTGACCTAGGTAAATAATTTTTTTTTGGACTCAACATAACTCCAAATCATAAACCATCTTCGCCATAGTATTTTGATTATAGTATTTTACTAACACTGATACTAACACTAAAAAACACCATGATAGTCAGTACTTCTTACTTATTTAGTGTGACTACTGAAATGCATGTTCTTAAGACATAATTTTATTATTGTATGGATTTATTATTATTGCATGGATTTACTATTATTACATTATTTTATTGCTCTGCCACAAAATTATTGTTACCAATTTAGATACTGATATTATTTAATACTATTAATTTACTGTACTAATATTAAGCATGTGATATACTGAGCACGTGATATATAATGCTTGGATAACATATGTACATTCATATATGATTTTATTATATTGATTTAATTTTGATAGTATTTATTGATATTTTGATTTGATGCTTTATCTAATTTCTTATTGATTGGTATTACAGATATGATGATTGCTTTATAAATTTGACACTCATATTAGTTTACCGCTTTACTAGCTTCCATAACGTAGTATTTTACTGTTCATAGATTCTACTACTACTACTGTATTTGAATTTTACTGTTTCTGCACTAATCCAATGATCATATAAATGTAACTACTATGATTTGACTATTAATATGCATATTGCTCCTTTGTCGTGCTTTGAATTCAGTTGTAGGTTTTTGTAAGCTCATTATATATGGTTAAATGATTTTAGGTTAGGGCAGGGGAGCAGAAGTGTGAGCCTAGTTAGGATTCTTCAGGTTCTATTTTTTTTACTCAGGACATGATAGATATGTGATGATTGTGTAGATCCTGAGTATTGTATATGATTTTTGAGATTGAATATAGATTTGTACAATAATATTTTGAATTATAGAATCTATTTTTAATGTTTAGTACTGATAGATGACATTAGATAGTTTTGATTGTTATGTATTAAAAGATAAAAAAATAATTCTTCTAAATTAGATTTTGGGGCATCACAATAAATGACCTAGGACCTTAATTGAATTATTATTAATTTAATTTTAATATAATAATATGAATTAAAGTGTTAATACCTCATAATCAAACACCTAATCTGAGAAAATTAAAAGTCCTTAGACATTAATTCAAAATGTATAAATAATTGATAATTAAGGAAAATTAATAATTATTTAAAATAAATAATAAAAAAATAAAAAAATACAAAATAAATTTTGAACACTTAGAATCATCTCCATCAATCATTACTGACATTTGAAAAAGCTTTCAAGTTATTTGGAATCTATTTGGTGAAAAATAAGAAAAAACCCTCTAATTATGCAATTAACTAATTCAATTAAATGCTCAAACTTTAAAAATTCATAACTAATTATAAAAAATTTCAAATTGAGAAAACACAAAGGCATTGGACTCATCCATGAGTTTAATATTTATAAAAAATATCAAATCATCAGAGTTCATAAAAAATAAAAAAGTTAATATTTTGGTCAACTTTAGTTTAATAAAATACTCAATCTTTAAAAATTTATAACTAATTATAAAAAATTCCAAATCCACAAACACAATGGCATTTTACTCATTTTAGGGTCTAATATTTATTAAAAATATAAAAACCCCAGAACTTGATGTAAATAAAAAAGTCAAGAAATGAGCCCTTTTATTTATTGCATCAAAATATTTACAAAAAATTAATAAATAATCAAAATTTTAGCAAATCATCAATCTAATAGATTAATTCAGGTTATAACAGTAAAATTGAATAACCAACATTCCATCAATGAAGTTTAGGATGAGCTACCTCGGGATGTGGGGCTAAGTGTCATTAGGAGGCCATAGGTGCTCGTGCCCATTGTGACAATGCTACAAATGTATTTGATAAAATATAAATCATAATCTTAATAATCATTAATAAGATAATCATAAATTTAGATGAATAATTAATAAACTAGATCAATCTATACCCAAAGATAACTATTGGGTAGCCTAGGCCTGTGAGACTATTAAGTTAGACTCAAGGATGGTGAAATAAACCTCACAGCCTTGGTGTAAAAAAAGAAAATTATTATTCAACCTAAAAAATCAACCATAAATTACTAATTAATGGAAGCCTCCATACCTTATATAGATTCTATTTTGGAGAGTAAGTATATTAAAATTTGAGGCTTAAGGACTAAAACAACTAATTAAAATTTAGGACTTTAGAGAACTAATAATCAATCAATTTTAACACCTAAAACTCACCCAAAAATGAACACTAAAACATCAAGAACTTGAACTTGAACTAAATATCCCTTCAACCTACTACAAACCAAATAAAACATTAGAAAACTTCAAACAAAAACCCACATATGACACATCTAAATCACACAGCCCAACGCACCCACTGTAGATGACTTGTTAGGACAACCAACTCTAGTTTTAGGCTAGGTCGTTGTTCTTTTATATTTTCTTTTAGTGTGACATGAATTTTATGTGAATTTTATACAATTTTTCTTGCATGTTGGTTGCTATAGTTTGATGTGATTCATATTATATATGATGTGAGGTCTTTCCTTTATCATGTTATATATGATGTGACATGTGATGGGCGCTAGATTTCTTTTAGGTTAGGAGTGATTTGGATTTTAACAGAGTTTTTAATAGTTGGCTACGCTTATGCAGGGCTATATGAAGGGGGCAAATAAAATATATGTGATTAATAAAACTTTCTACAAGAGCTAAAATTGCTAAGTCCCCTTAATATTAAAAGCATGGCCAGGTGAATGTGTTAGCCCAAAAATAAGCTATGAAATTTTTATAAATAGTTGTGATATTCTAATGATTTTATATATGAACCACTTAGAATAACATGCAGGTTGTACTAGAGTCATTTAATTTTTCATAAGTGTAAATTTTAAATGAGTTATGAAGTCACTTGAAATGAGATATTTTAGTATCCAATTTGGAATCCAAAGAGGAAGGCAGAATCCTTTCAGGGAGGAGTTCCTTTCATTTAGAAATCCAAATTAGGATGACTTGAAATCCAAAGAGAAAAAAAAAACCTCTTTGGGGAGGAGTTCTTTTCATCTGGACCTGGCGAATCCAAGGAGCCCGAAGGAAAGAGCTGGAGGAGTGAAGATAAAAATATCCCAGTTTAACACTTGTGTCAGTATGTAGGATTAGAATCCAAGATGTTGCCAGTGGTACCCAGCTACTTTTAATTTTTTGCAGATCCTAAGTTGTAATTAAGTGACATTTTCCACATGGCCTCTTTTTCATTCATTTGGTATTATGTAATGATATTTGTTTAAATTATTTATGCTTCAAAAATTACCTATTTTTCTGGGTTTATTTCTTACATGTCGGATTTGTTTTAGCCTGGAATGTGATTAGGCCCTTAAGGATAATAAAAAATTCTTCTACTTGTAATTGAATAAAAAATATTAGGCTCATATAGAATGATAAGTGCTTCTAAGAAGTAAGCCCAGACATGCTAGGGGTTTTTCATACATTTATATTGATCTTCTCTCCTTGTTAGGCACCTCCCTGCCTGTGAGTCATAACAAGCCACCTAACTTGTTAAGGTGTAGCTCTATTTAAGGAAAGTTGTGCATCTCTAGAAAAAATATATTTTTTAAGCCTAATTTTTAAAGTTTGGCATATGATTTTTGCATACAAGGTCAATCAGTATGCATTGTATTAAAAACTAATTAAAAATTAATAAAAATTTAATTTCATCGAGCATGATCACTCTACATAAGTAAAGCGGCCAATTAAGACCTTCTCTAGATATCGGCCTCAAATTCTCCAAAACTTAAACAACAAATCTTACCTATTTTTCATAATGACCTTATACATGGTTTTAAAATACTTAGACAGTTTAACTGGCTCTCCAATCCAGACTGAGGTAAGTTTAGATTTATATTTCATTAGTTAGGTTCGTGTCACTATTATTTAGTGCCCAACTTAGATCTAGGTTCCTAGGCGGACCCAAAATCACAAGTCCCAAACATCAAAAATTTAATCCCAAATTTCTAATAAAATGTCAACTTGAATTAAAATTTTCTCTTGTCCAAAATTTAAAGCCCAATATACGATAGATTGAGACATTTTTGAATTATTTTAGAATCCTAAAATGTCTCCTACTTCTCATCCTTTGGCCTCCAAAATAAGTGCTCAAAATTGATCCGATCTCCATTAAAATTCCAACATCATTCTCTTCATATCACTCTTAGAAAATTCAAAATAAAATTTTTATCATTCTTTTAATCGAGAGTATTCATAGCAGGCCTAAAACTTCCTATGATGTAATTAACTACGACGACTTGTCTTTATAGGAGATTTAAGACCCTAGATAAATAAACCCCATATCCTACTTAGCTCCTAAATAGGATGGATAAAAATTATTATTTTGAAAAAATTAAAATTAAAAGATGATCATTATCGTCATACTCAAATAGTTAATAATGAATGATATTTTCTTTCCATGGTATGTACATCATTTATTATTATGACTTTGACTATAAAATTAAAGATAACAAATATAGATTATCGTAGATAAATATTTGATCGAATAATGTTTTGACCCTTCGGGGTTATACGTTGTCCCTTCTTAAATTTGGCTATGATAGTCAGGATAAAATTTATAATTTTGTAATCTGAACTAATTACAGAATGATATTTTCATCTTCAGAGGTGATATATCGTTCATAACGACGTATTCGACTTCAAAATTAAAAATTTAAAAAAATCTAGATTCAAAATTTTCCAAAAAAATATAATTGTAATTGATTTGTGTACTTCTCGAGCAAATAGTAATATATAACCTAAAAATTATATTGTGACCATTAACGTTTTTGTGGATACCATGAATTAATTCTCGGGTAAGTAAAACATTACTAGAATATTTCTACCTTTCACAAAATTAATCTGATTTAAAGAGATAATTTTGGGGAGAATAAGAGCCAATCTAGAAGTCAGAAGTTTAGAAATAATTTCATTAAAAGTAGTGCAATGCTAATAGGTCTAAAATCATTCCAATTTTTAGGGTTGTCACATTTAGGTATAAGTGATATAGAAGTGCTAGCAAAAAACTTAGGAATATTAAAGCCATTAAAAAAAGGCTAAATAGCATTACATAAATCATCTTTAACAATTTTAATAGAAGGAAGTAGTAAAAGCATCAAGACCAGCAACCAAAATCTTATTTATATCCATAAGAATGTTATAAACTTCAATTTCATTAGGAGCTTTAGAGAAGTTATAATTATCCTCATTAGAAATAAGAGAATGTATAAATTTTGGATTCGAAATATCCCCAACATTTTTAGAACAACCAAGTAATGATTTAAAATGAGAGATAGCAGAATAAAAAATATCATCTTGAAATTCAGTTTAATCACTAGACTTCAATTTAATTTTATTTATAAAGGATCTCGACTTCCTTTTCTTAGCTAAAGAATGAAAATATTTCATATTTCTCTCACCCTCAAAAGGTGTTTGGAAATAGCCTTTTGGCGCTAATAAACTTCCCGTTTATATTGAAGATTAGCAGGATTATTTTTAGCATTAATTAAAATATTTTCAAGTTGAATGACTTCTTTCTCATCTTTTAATATATTTTCAAAAATAGTACCAAACATATTTTTTATTGCACAATCTAAGGATCTATTTAAGACACTTGATTTTTAAAGCAAAAAACAAAACAATTGCATTAACACCCTCATAATAGTGTTAAGGCACCATCCAATTATTCTTAACAACATTATATAAATCATGAGATTGGAATCACATTTAGGGTACACATTTGGAGTGTAATTTTAGCAGTAATAGACCTAGTGAGGGGATTGTGAATTTGGGCGATCAAGTCATTAATAAGAGTACACGTTTTAGATATCTTGGATCTATTGTTCCGAGTGATGGTGAAATAGATGGGGATGTTATCAGTAGAATTCAAGTTGGATGGTTGAAGTGGAGGAATGCATCGGGCTTGTTGTGTGATAGAAAAGTCCCCCTTAAACTTAAGGGAAAATTCTATAAGATGGTGGTGAGACCTGCAATGCTTTATGGTGCAGAATGTTGGCCATTAAAAGAGAAGCACAATACTAAGTTATGTGTTGCGGAGATGAGGATGCTTAGGTGGATGAGTGGATTTACTCTTAGAGACAGGATACGAAATGAGCATATACGTGAAAAGGTTGGAGTAGCTCCAGTGGAGGATAAGATTAGAGAGAGTCGCCTTAGATGGTTTGGTCACATAAAACGGCGGCCTTCCGATGACCCAGTTAGGAAAGTAGAGGTATTAGATTTGACTTATGTTAAGAAAGGTAGAGGTAGACCTAAAAAGACTTGGTTAGAAAATATTAGAAATGATCTTTCTCTATTAGATTTAAACGAGAATTTGACTTTGAACCGGACACAATGGAGAAAAAGGATTCATGTTGCCGACCCCACGTAGTGGGACAAAGGCTTGTTATTGTTGTTGTTGTATGAGATTGGAATCACATGTTTTGAAAACAAAAATGAATATAACCATTAAAATTAACTTGCTTGATACTAGAAAGCAGAGGAACATGATTAGAAGCAATCCTATTGAGAAGTTCCACAGAAGTATAAGGGAAAAGATCTAGCCATTCATTATTGAAAAGGATCCTACCTAATCTTTTCCAAAGTCTATAATTAGACCAACTAAACCTAGGTCTAGTAAAGCCAATATCAGTTAAACCACATTCAAGAATCATATTATCAAAATCATCTATAACAACCAATTTAGGAGGGGCATCTTTCAGAGATATTGGAAATGATGTTAAAGTCATCACCAATCAATTAAGGGCCATCTTAGTAATTAACCAAATCATGCAGCTTTTGCCATAAAGGAAGTCTATCAGTTTTAGAATAACTAGCATCCATTATTAAACCCATAAAAAAGACATTATAAACAGATAACTTACAATGCAAAAGTTAGGCAAAATCTCCAATAATAAATAAATTAATAGATTCATTCCAAAATATTCAAATGTTGTCATTAGTGTTAACAAAAGAGAAGTAAAAACCTATCTTTGACATAATAAAATCTTAGAAGCATCAACCACAGGCTCAAGGAGAGCTAAAAAAGAAATTCGATGAATCATGCAAAGATTTTGTAAACGAGAATGAGTAACTATTTTTTTCAACTCCCGCAATATTCCAAATGATAGAGTTAATCATAAATAACCATTTTGTTAACCGCTTTTGATCTGGTGACTATGGTATCAGAAGATAAAATGCCATAATTTTTCTTTTTATAGTTTCTCTTAGAAGAACCAACTTAAAAATTCTCAAAGCTTCATGTGAAGTATTGAATTTTAAATCTTTAAATGAGTGATTGGGATGAAAAGCCACAGAGGAATTAATTTCCCCTTCTTCCCATTTTGACATCGAATGAGAGATAGGGCTTGCCCCCTCAGATTGACCGAATGGGTCATTATCAGGTAATTGAAGTTTAGAAGAAGAAATCATAGGAACCAAAATAGGAACAACTTCACTATCAGTAACCCTTATAGCAAGACAGTAATTAGTAATAGGCGAAGGAGCATTAGTAAAGTCTTCCAATGAAGATCAATGTTGCCATAAAAAAATAGTAGGAATACCCTCCACAAACTCTTTAAGACCAATATCTTGCTCAATAAGAGAGACATTATTTAAATCTTGAACCCTTGAAGAAGGTGCTAGAAAGGCATTCCCATTAGGATCAATCCCCAAAGGTTTTGAGTTAAGAATAGATTTTTTCCTCAAATGAGGATAAAGTTTATAGCACCCATTCTTATTGTGACCTAGAAATTTGTAGTGATCACAGAAGGATGGGAGATCTTTCATCACAATCTTCTGAATATAGCATATTTCTTATTGTCAAGCCACACAGAATTAGGATATTTTTTTGATATCTAATTCCACAAGAATACAAGCAACAAACGGTCTAGTTTCATTAGCCATGTCATTATCCGTTTGAAACGGACGACCAAATAAGGAAGCCAAATCATATAAAATTTTATGAGAAAAAAATGAGCTTGTAGATTCGGAAAAGAAATCCAAATGGGTATGACGGGAGATTCCTCAGAAATGTCAAAGAGAGGAGACCATTTAATAAGTTTCATCAAGCAGTTACAAACATAGTAAGTTTTATGAGCAAAAACACTGCTCTAATCCAATTCATTTGATAGTTTGATAGTATGTGACGAGGATTGAACAAGTTAACTGAGAACTCACCACAAGCCTTAAGATTGAATATATATATATATATATATATATATATAGATGGCTTCCAGCTTAAGACTCAAAAGGAGCAGTGAGGGCTTTAACTTCTTCATCGGAGATCCAAGGCACAATCATTCCATACTGATTTGTGACTTTAAGCTCGAGGAAAGAAACTGAGGAAGAGGAATCCGATAAAACTTCCTTAAAAGATTGAGACTGATTTTTTCCAGTTAAAAAACTTGGATCGATCATCTTAGTAGAGCTATTAGCTAAAGCTCTCGAAGAATACATTGATATATTTAAAAGCCAAGGAGAAGAAGAAAACTAGTCTGCCCACGGCCGACTAACAAAGAAAAAGCACCAGAGGCAAAGGATTAAAACACTTCCCTGAGTAAAGTGGAGAGCAAAATGAGACGACGAACCCAGGCGAAAGCTAGAGAGCAGAGCTTCATAGCATCGAAACCCTAGCACGATAGGATGGTGTGACATTTAGATTATATTAGAATTTAAATTATAACAAAATGTTTAAATTGATTTTAGAGTCTATCAAGAATTTCAGATCAAATCAATCAAGCAATGAAATTTAAATATTTAATTTTAATAAATTTCATGTTTGAAGTGTCAAATTTTAATAAAATTTGGAGCATTAAATAAAGTGACATCAATATTTATTTATGAAATAGAACAATGAATGAAAATGTTAAAGAATTAAAAAAAAGGCCTCATGTTTGAAAAAGATCCTCTCAAAATTAAATAGGCTACACACTTAAAAAAAAATCAAATATTCAACTTTTTTAGATATTTAAATTTATGTTTATTTTAAATATTATGCAAAGTGAATAAAACATGTGTTTGGCTGTAAAATAAATCTAAAAAATTATTTTTTGATGTTTGGTTCTAAGAAAAATAAATCTAAATTTTCTATTAATATTTGTTTATAATCTTTTTTTTTAATATAATTAGGGCATAAGTTAACCTCGTGAGATCAATTAATGCATTCAATAATGCCATAATGTCAAGTCCTAAGTCCTGAATGAGAAAAGTAAATGATTGCATTAGGCAGTGACAACCAGCATAAAATATATCAGACAATTATTATATATATATATATATATATATTGTATATAATTCTTATAAGCTATGATGAATTAGGATAGTGGCATATATAATTGAAGCAACTAATCAAGGGCACTTAGGGCGGCCCCGACGGTTCTTCAAGTTAGCATAGCAGGGGCATACTTCCTTATTGCCAGAGGTTCCAGGTGGCACACAATTACAATGGTGGCAACACGCAAGGCAGGCTCTATTGCACACATTATGTCTTGCTTTGCTGCATCGCCTCGCACAGTTTGATGGGCAATCTGTATCATCAGGAAAACATTAATCAGATTAACTATGTGAATTAAACAGTTTAATATAAAAAAAAAAAGAGTATTTGTCTTAGTGTTTCCTACTCTTCCATATATTGGTCTCATAATTTTATTGTTTTTTTATTTTATGATTATAAATAAGTTGATATGAATCTTCGCATAAATTGATATATATATTTAATAATTCATATGAATTTTTGATAAGTAATAGACTATGATCCACTAACTCATAATTTAAAATTCTTCATTATCGTCCAGATGTGCTTACCTATTGCCTCCACTCCTGTCGTCAATGATCCTGTAAAAATTTCCATCTGCAGCCATTGCCATCAGAAAAATAATTATAATTCATCTGCTTTATGTATAACACACTGAATAACCTGATGTAGACCTTTCAGAAAGGTCTATCAAAATAGTTTCGCTCGATCTGAGCTCAAATTTTGTGAGTTTTTATTTTTTTTGAAGAGAACCATTGCTTAAATGGAGCAATTATGTATCTCACCTCAAGCAGCAGAAGCAAGAAAACTACCATGATCATCAACCTGGCTCTGGCCATTGGAAGTAGTAGAGACAGAGAGAGAAGCTGGAAGAGCAGAGGTTTGGATAGAAATGCCTAATAGCCTTCTTCTTATAGAGTTGCAGTAGCGGGCACTTGATGTGTGCCTAATTGCGTGCAAGTCTCTCTGGACGCTGATGCTCTCCGCATCAGGCTTTTCATGCTGCTGTATCTGTTGCTGTTTATTTAATATGTTCTTTAGTCGCATCCAACCATCAATGAATAACCAAGTTCATTTACAACCAATTTTCATGGGCTTAAAGAAATGAAAGTTCAAGGCCCATTATATAGCCATAAAGGGTCCTATCCTATACTAAGAGAGCAAAAACTATAAAAAAATGCCTTTTTCAAAGCAGTTGATAGTGACGGTTTGCAAACTGTTAACTATAGTCTAATTTGATGATCTTCTCATAGTCATTAAATTAGATTGGTCCTACTTAATTACTACAAGGTCATTAAACTAATTGTTGGGAAATAACAGCAGATTAAATAAATCAAGGAGAAATCGCAGTCAAACAGTTCAGCAAGTTTGCAATTTAAATCATGCCAAATCAAGATTTTGAATTTCTACAATAGTACAGATAAGCAACGGCTTTAACTGCTGCTATACTACAACAAAGCAGTGGTTAAAACTGCTACTATACTTCATAATTGTAGCGGTTTTAATCGTTGCAATTCTGTCCTATGACAGCAGTTTTAATTACTACAAGTGAAAACCATTGTCAAAGTCTTTTCCAATGAATATAAATACAGTGAATTTGTAGCAGTTAGAAAATTGCTGCAAGAAATTTAGCAGCGCTCTAAATTACCGCAATAGTTAAAAAAAAACGTTGGAAAGGCGATCCTCTGATTTCACCATTAGTGATGACACATGATAGTGATGGTTGTTTAAATTATGAAAGAGCTTATGCGTGGCACTTTGTTATACTTACTAAATTGTTTGAGAGGTTGGTCATAATGAGTTGCTTGAGATTTTTGATAATCTTAGTTACGGGTTAAGTTCACAATTTTTTTTTTAACTTCAAATAAGTAGTGTTCACTTGCATGAATGCTGGGTGCATCAATTAAAGGAACAAAGTGCAAGTATAAATGATGGTAAATCATTACTGTACATGTTTAACAACTTTGAACTTGAGGGAATTAAGGGGAAATATGTGATTATTGATGATGGTTAGCCAATAAACTAAAAAAATTTGGAGGATAAGAGTATGCATGGATTCTACATGTGGTGATATTCTCAAAGAGTGTTGGGAGCACCAAATGAAATGTGAGATGTTAGTTCATCCAAACTCACCACAAAGAGGGATTTTTCCTACGAACTCAGCACAAAAAATCTATGAGCGTATACTACTTAGCGAAGCAAAACCATTTTATTTCATATAGCATCATAATAATACAAAATCAATACTAAAATACTTCACAAAGCTTCCAGCTTTTAATATTTATTACAAATTTCATGGCTCTCTCAATCTATTTATGTTGCTGAGTTACAGATAGGATGACACATATGAAGCATGAGGAAAAATCACATTGCAATTGTGTGATTTGATATCAATTTTTTAATAAGTGGCAAAAGAGAGATTTGAGGAGATATGAGACAGAAAGAGAGCTTGTTGATCTATAATTGTCAATTGGTTTAATGATTTTATATGATCTCGTATTCTAATTATTTAATTTTTTGAAGTACCATCTAGTAAAGTTTTAAAGGTTTCAACATACCATTACTTTATTGTCTAATATGAATTCCATACATTTTATATTTGCATTAATAAAATTATAATTTTTATAATTAATAGTCAATTTGTAATGAATATATTCATTTCAGTATGTTAGATTATGAAAATGGCTAATATGATATAAGTAATGAAAATATTAAAATACTAATATCTATCTTAAGGGATACTAATGAAGACTTATAACTAATTCTTAAAAGATGAGATGATACAGTAAATAAAAAATAGACAATTCACGCAAATATGATATAAGTCTATAAGAACAAATATATTTTTTAAATAAAATTAATCCAAATGGCTTAGAGATCAATTATGATGAATTATGCACGTTTAATTAACTAGATAAATGAACTTTTAAACATTAGGATTCTTTGAAGGCATTCATCGTTAATCTATTCTTTAAAAGTAAAACTTCTTTCAAGTTGATTTGTACTAGGAAACCTTCATTAGAAAATTCAAAAAAAGGTTAAACCATTATATCTCTCTTAGTTTTTACATGGTATCAAAACATTCTCTGCTATAGCCCACTGCGTAGTCCCATCAAAATGGGCAACCCCTACTTCTTTTATCCATGAAGATACGACAACTCTTAACATCAGGAGCTATTTTATATCTGTCTTCTTAACATTTCAGATGGAAAATCTTGAAGAAAAAAATTAACATATAGTACCATCTATGAATATCTCAAAATAAAAAACTGTCACAGATGGTTTTAATGGTTTTCTTGATGGGTCAAACAAGTGCCCAAGGAGATTTCTCACTCATGCAGTTGGCCAATCCCTATCGAATCCTTTGTATAACACATTAAAACTTATAGATTGTAATCTCTCAACCGCCATCTACTTTATAACAACTCTTCCAATTTTGCCCAATCCACAGACACTTGGTCTGTAATTGAAAAGAGGCTCCAACCATCTAATAGATCACATGTGATACAACTCAAGAATTAGCTTCATCACTTTGCAAAGAACAATAGGACCATGATAAAATACTTATCTGATGTCAAGGCTCTAGTTGACAACATTTTTGTACCTGAAGCATTCCTAGATGATGATGATGACATCATGTTTTATATCCTCACAGCTTACCCACCTCATATCATGCCTACAAGAATGTTGTCCACACCACTCTTCATCCCATAGGTCTAGATGACTTCTTCTGTGGACCTTACAACAGACATATATTGAAGGTCCTCTTTCTCATATGGCATGAGGGGGCGTGATGAAGCAGGGGATCTCTATATTACTCAAATGAGGAAGGAAAAGCATGCTTTAACACCATATTTTGCCAAGTCTTTGCTAAATAAGACCTTTTAACCCTTCAATGCTGAAATAAACTGAACCCAGCTTTCACTCTAGCCACTCCTATGCCATCCCAATGGGCATTGGTTACAACATTACAACACAATAAATCTAAATGGTACCTTGATTCAAGTTCCACTGCGCACTTAACATCTAATGTTGAGCACCTATAGCAAGCAACTCACTTCATTGGATCATGCAACATCCTTGTTGACAACGTTACCTCTCTACCACTTCCCCATTCTGACCAAGGTTTGCTAACAACTCCCATCAATGTGGGCTCCGAAAATTCGGCCCCGGCCTCCACCCGACTTTTTTTTGTTTTCGAAGGGGGAGTTTTAACGAATTAAAGTTCCGGGGTAAATTTTGGAAGGCAGATGGGTTTGTAGATAAGACACTACCCAGAGATTTCGCCCTCATTTTTGTGAGGACTTTATGATCTGAGTTCTGGTTTCCTATAGGCGCAAGCCCCTATAGTTAATTACCCCTCCCGGTAACGAGAGAGAACTTTCGATTAAGGCTAGTCGTCAATCAGATACGTAGAGATACGTGGATCTGGCATATAGTAGCAGCAATAGGTTGGGAATGTTAAAATGATTGGAAGTGTTTGATATTTAAAATAGAAATTTCACCATCTTACACTTAAAGCAGATGGTGGGGGAATGGATGATAGACCCGATCAAGATCCCATGGTTCCGTCATCCTGGGCCATCGTGGTCCCTGGTCTACTTAGTCAGAGGAGGTAGTCGACCCAACCTGACGGAAGGATCCTTGTCGGCAGCCATGGGTTGCTTCGTCCAAGGGTACCTTGTAGACCTGGGGGGAATATTTGTCTAAGGGGACAAATTTGAATCCACCTTAGCTAACAGAGGGCTTTGTGCCCTATCAATCATATCCTATTGATTCATATCTCAAGGATTTGATGCCATTGGGGAGCATACGGGCTCTGGCCATAACCATAATATAATGGTGCCATTTGGCGGCGACCACCTGGTTCAGAGGGCCCCGAGTCATAACCGTTTATCCTGCAGTGCCATTTGGCGGCGAAACTGCCGGTTAGAGGACTCGTACCACGTCCTTGCTGGCAGGAGATTATTTGAGAATGGATCCTAGTGATATTTTCGACCAGGCATTAGCTCTTTGTGAGCTGAAGTATTTTTTAATTTGTCCACCTCGACAAACTGTTGCGGAGGATGGATGGGTTTTGCTCTAAATGGCTTGATGGATTGAATTCCATTTTTTAAATATTTTTGGATTTTGGGAATTTTTGTGGAGTTTTGGAGTTTTTGGTGGTATTTGAAATGATCTGTGTGGACCCCTCCGGTTGAGATTTGCATTCAACACGGCCATCATCGGGGTGTGGGGTCATTCATATTTCTGTATTTTGAACCTTATCGACTCTATCTAGTAATTGACAGAGGATCGGGTTTCGTAGGCTTTATGCCCTTTGTAAGTGAATTCACTTGATTATAGGCCTTGAAGGCCTAATATGAATGTATAAAATAAATATTTCAGTCGATCTCACGACTGCATATTTATTTAATGGTTCGAGCCATGTCGACTCCTATCTACCTGTATAGGAGGATCGGGCTCGAACTTGAATTCACTTATTAACCCGCGCAGCATCCCTAGACGTCACGTGTGTACCAATAACACGCTCGCCGGGGCCCATGCGGGTGTTTGGGGGGCATTTTATAGTTATTTGTTAGAACCTTGTCAGCTCCTATTTGCTTGCATAGGAGGATTGGGTTCAAATCTATTGACCCGCGCAACATCCCTAAACGTCACATGTGTACCAATAACACGCTCGCCGAGGCCCATGCGGGTTCAGATTATATTTTCCCCTTTTAGTGTACCTATGTGTATACAAATTAAAGTGCACACGTGCGGGGTATTCTTGGAATATTTGTACACGCCTTTTGTCCGCTTGCATGAAGGTTATGGATTCGGTGGCGTGGCGTCATACGAGTTTTATTTGGAGATATGTACGCCTTTTGTCTGCTAGCATGGGTGTTGCAGATCTTTCTACATTATCTACAAGTATTTGAATTGACTACGGACCTCCCGTAAATATCCACAGATGACATGTTGTATATGTGACTTGTTTCTCATAACGCCTTGTAGGTGCGTTATTTTATCCACTACAAGCCCTCAGCCTGTGCTTGTATATTGGTTTCATGTTTTGGAGAGGCTGTTGCATACATCAGCAAGCCCGCTAGTGCTAATTGGAGGGATACCATTGTATCCATTGCGTATCCCTTGAACTTATTTATATGTTAGCAAGAGACTTCGTTGTTTATAGAGCATATTATGTCCTCTTGCGAGTTTGACATGAAGATTGCCATCAATTTCAATCTTCATTATTTGCATATTTGAGCGCATCTGCTTGCCTTGACGTTGATCGTAGAACATTATCACATTCATCTGTACATGTCTCACTATCGTTCATAGACATTCATAGGTTTCTTGTAGTTGCTTGTAAGTAGACCACTGTATATTTGCAAAGTAGCCA
Organism: Dendrobium chrysotoxum; assembly: GCA_019925795.1. Lineage (NCBI taxonomy): Eukaryota > Viridiplantae > Streptophyta > Magnoliopsida > Asparagales > Orchidaceae > Dendrobium > Dendrobium chrysotoxum. Next base: position 46,116,766 of record CM034297.1, on the reverse strand, counting down.
ACATCACTTGTAAGGAGGATATTATGTTCATTATACACTAGTCTCCCTCACTTGCGAGACATCAATACAATCGCTTTTATGTTAACTTGTGTTTGATTGTGAGAGGGCCACACTTCAATTTGAATTTGGTATGCACTCTTTAAGCATTTTCTCTTTGTGGTGTTTTTGCATTGATGTAGTGGAGAAGTTATTTGCATATCTCTTGTATCTATTTGCGCTATTGCGTTTCTCACAATTCTCTTGCACATGTTAGAAGGATGGTGGATGGTATTGTGACAAGTCTCTGACTTTAATTCATTGACCAACACAAGCTTTGTGCTCATTTATGTCCACTTGAATGATTAAGATTCACACAGACCTTAATTGCTCATTCAGCGATCCAAGGTTTGGTTCCATATGCCCCATTCCTTTCAAGTTCTTCAGAGATCGTGTTCATCCAAGTCCAGCTCTTTGTGGTCCACCTCGTTCAATTTATTTGCAATATCCAGATCAAGTTCAACACTTGAGTAGATTGATCTTGAGTAGAAGTTCAAGTCAAACCTGGGTTATGTTCAAATTCTTATCATTCAAATTCAAGTTCTATAAGACTTATTTGAGATTGAGTTCTTTGTCATTAATGTGCAAGTTCAAGTCCTCGTGCATTTTGTTCAAATACCCCGTAGTTCACTTGCAAGCTCAAGTCAAATCTTTTGTTTCATTTGAATTCAAGTTAAGTCCATTAGAGTTCATTTTCAATTTGCCACCGGTTCAAATTTGAGTCCAAGTGTAGTCCCTTGTTGTTCATTTAAGTTCAAATTTGAGTTCAGTTCGAGTCCATATCCACTGCAGTCCCAAATCAAGTTTTCTTGCACCTTGTCCAAATGTTCAAATTAAGTCCAAATGGTCTTCTGTTCACCCGAAATTTCGGCAGCATTCCGGCATCTCCCCCATTTAGGGGAAATTACGGAAAACTGGGCCTTTCCCCACCACGCTACTAGAGCGTGTATGGTAGGTGTCCTTGGACACCGGGCCGTACATCTTTTCATCCCACCACGCTACGAGAGCGTGTATGGGGTCTTCAAAAGTACCCGTATGAACAACACAAGTGGCTTTCCCCACCACGCTACAAGAGCGTGTATAGGGCTTACCCACCTCGCCGTATGCGCCGCACCGGGCTCCCTCCTACCGTGCTACGAGAGCGCGTATAGGTGGTTCTCCGGTCCGCTACAAACGACGAAAATGAGATTTTAAGTGATTACCCGCCTCGTCGTAGGCACCGCACCGGGTTTCCTCCCACCGTGCTACGAGAGCGCGTATAGGGGGTTCTCCGGTCCGCTGCGAACGACGAGAACGAGCTTTTGGAGTTTTAAGTTTGAGAAGTTATACCTTGGCGACCGGCGGTGGTTCGTGGCACGAGGACCGAGGCAAGGAAGAGAGACATTTGCATTTCTTTTTTATAATAATAATAATAAATTATACTTACTAATAATTAATTATTATTTAAAAATAATTAATAACTAATCATAACTAATTAAAATTAATAATGACTAATTTAAATTAGGATAATTAATTACAATTAATTTTGAATAATTATAGTTAATAATGTAATTAACTATAACTATAAAAATTAATTATAATTTATTTTAATTTAAATATAACCATTGTTAATAATAATTAAATATAATTATGATATTTAATTATAATTAATTTTAATTAAATATAATTAACTGTTAATAATAATAATAAATTATATAACAAAAATAATTTTAATTAATAAAAAGATCTATATATGATTAGAATAGGATCTATACAGATTTGAGCAGGATTTAGGCAAAATCCTATTACAAGCACGTTAAACCCTCCATTTACCTCTCTTTACCTCAATCGGCCCAGGGATTTACGGGATTTAGCCGAATAAGCGCACGATAGGTAGAAAGTTACCTTCACAGTCACGAGCTCCCTGTGTTGCTTGCGGCCAAAATGTCGGAACTTCCGATCCGAGAGGAGGGAAAGTCGTTGTCGGAGCGAAGGCGACAGAGGGAAGAGGGGCGTCGGGTGCAGGCTAGGGCAGAGTATGCTTGGAGGAATCGGGACAAGGCAGAGGAGGAAGGCCGGCTGTAGAGGTTCGGATGGGGATCGGAGGAAGAGGATGCGTTGGCTAGGGCTTGGGTAGAGGCTAGTTTCTCTCCCTCTCTCTCTTTCTCTCTCGCTCAACGGAACAGGGAAGTGGCTGCGGCTTGCTCTAGCAGGTGGAGCGGGTAGGAGGAAAGAGTCGGAAGAGGCGACGGAGTGGGGCGTCGGGGTCGGAACCAGAGAGGGGAGATGTGAGGGAGTTCGACTGGAGGCTTGGAGTCGGATGAGGGCAAGAGGTCGGAGAAGCAGTGGAGGCCGAAGCTTTTGCGAGTTGAGTGGGTAAGTCCTGAAGTCGAAGCCTCTTCCTTTTATTGACGTTGCGAGGAGCGAAATCGAGGCTTCCGCGAAGGATTTCCGGGATCTGATCGTTTCGGCGCCGGCTCAGCGGGGTCTCGGCGGGATTCGCGGGATTCAGGTACGAGGTGTATTTTCGTTTGGAGATCCAGTGGTCAACAAATGCCCCCCAACAAATGTGATTCACGTCTAGAGCGAATCACGTTTGTTGTATGCTGATAGACTTTATGGATCTCTAGATATATATATTTTTTTTTCTAGATGTCACACAAAGGTCTTCATTTAGTGGATCTCCAAAAATTTGCTTGGATGTCACACTAACATTATCGGTTAATGGATCTCCAAAAATTTGCTTGGATGTCACACTAAAATTATCGGTTAATGGATCTCCAGAATCCATTTCTGTGCCTTCGTGGATCTTCAGATGCATTTGTAATCATCAATACGATTGACATGCTGGCTTTAGTTAGGTAGAGATCCAAAAGATACTGATAGAGCATTTTATACCCAACTCCCTAAAGTAGCACTTTGTAGGTTGATGATAGTATATAGTAATGCCACTCTCTGTTCTTCTTTTGACACTACTGTTTTCTTACTTTTCAGTTCTGATTTTATAACTGTACTGACAATTCTTTATTTCTTGTGCAGGTCACTACAGAGATAGGATCCAGTCAGTCAGCTTCCACTGGAGATTTGGTTCTGGTACGTTTCTAGTTTGTTTGTTCTGTTTCTTTTCTTTCTTTGGCTGCTTACTGACCCTTGTTGCCTTGTGCAGGTTCCAGAAGTGCAGAGTACCTGGTCTTTGGAAGGAGCTGAGCAGAGCTGTTGACTTCCTCTTCAGGCATAGCCTAGGAGACAAATTTGTAGTCCTCTGCGAAGGACATTGTACTTTTCTTTCTTTTTTTTTGTTGATGTAAACTTGTAAAAGAGAACTGAAAACTTGTATATAGATTCTGAATTAATAAAATGAAGTATTTTTTTGTGAATTCAGTTGTTGACGAGCTCTCTTTTTTACTGCTCCTGTGATTTCTGTGGTTGTACTTCGAGTTGTGTTGATGGTATTGTAAATAATTTTAAATATTTATTTGGGGATCTCGGCAGCGGCGCGATGTCGACCCAAATAAATATTTAAAATGCCCCCAGCCTTTAGGGACACTTGTAGATGTCGTTCGGGATACCTCTTTCTTGTGGCTTTAGTTTCCCTGGGATTTTGGTTCCTTCTGTCCCGTGCTTTGTGCGGCGGACATTGATGGAGAATTTCCTGATTTGTCTCTACTGACTTGTCAGGTGATTTGTACCTTCGGCCCTTTGCTTCTAGCTTTGGCGGGCTTGATGAAGGAGTAGATGCCGGTGACCAAAACCCTTAGGTTTGTAATAGGTCGATGGCGAGAAGTCATCGGTCCAGAGCTTTGTGCATGACGGACTTGTTGATGACGAAATCCTCACAGTTCAGCCTCAGGCTTTTCATGAACTTTGGGATAATTTCTTCGGTCCTTTGCTTTGTGCTTTGGTGGACTTGTTGAAGAAGAATTCCTTCAATCCTAGCTTTGTGCTTTACGGATTTATTGAAGGATTTGCAGGTTTCAGATTTGATTGATAGTACCAAATATAGGTAGTATCTTGATCCTTGACCACTTGAGGAGACTTTAATCTGAGTCACTTGAGTTCATCAAATTGGGCGAGCTGGAATTTGACAGCTCTTCGTCCTCTGGTTGCTGAGATGGGGGTTCCTCTACTACGGCCTTTGTTATGGCATGTTGAGTAGATGGAGCTGCCAGCGATCCGGCCATATTTGGGCTTGTTGGATCCGACCTCTTACACCCATTCAGGCTTCAGACTTGAGCTAGGGGAAATGTGCTTCCCAATGCTGATTTTGCTGAAGTTGATAGATTTGGAGTCTTCCTTCGTGGTTGAAGATTTAGAGCCTACACGAATTTGGTAGTTGCTCGAGATTCCTCCTTTCCACTGGAACTTTGATTCTCCAGTCAATTAGGAGAATTTTGTAGACTACGATCACTTGAACTTATCGAGTCAGATTTGCCTTCGTACTTCCTACATTCCCTACTGACGGGTTGACGAAGTGGGGGTTCCGCTACTACGGCCTTTCTTATGGCGTGTTGAGTAGACGGAGCTGCCAGCGATCCGGCCATATTTGGGCGTGTCGGATCCGACCTCTTACACCCACTCGAACCTTAAGCTTCAGGCTGCTGAAAGACTTCAGGTTGTTCCGGCTCGATTTGTTGAAATGTGAAGTCACAAAAGTCTCTTTCTGACCTTTGAAATCTTGATTTGTTTGAGAAAGTGACGTCTCGGTCTTTTGAAAGATCACCTGCATATACTTTGAAAAGAATTCCTTGTATTCTTCAGTATAAAAGAATATTTGCGTTGGTGATTTTAAATATTTATTCGGGGATCTCGGCATGCAGCGCGGTGTCGACCCGAATAAATATTTAAAATGCCCCCTGTCTCGCAGGGACATTTCATAATGGAGTAAATTTAAAATTTTGTGGTTTTTAAATATTTATTTGGGGATCTCGGCATGCGGCGCGATGTCGACCCAAATAAATATTTAAAATGCCCCCTGTCCTGTAGGGAGATTTTGAAATGCATTCTTGCAACACAAGAGAATTTCAAAAATGTAGAGTGTATATGTTAGTAAACATGCATGGAATACACAATACATAAAACGTAACATTTCTTTAAGCAATTTTACGCATGATACTTCTTTAGATGTCGACCGTTGATCGGCGGCATAGGCCTCTGACCGTGCAGATCGATAAGCTGGTAGGCTCCTCCTTGATACACCTTCTCGATGACGAATGGGCCTTCCCAGTTGGAAACGAACTTGCCACCAATTTTTCGGTGAGGGATGATTGGCCTTCTCAGCACCAGGACCAATTCCCCTTCTTGAAAGGATCGATGGCACACCATCCGATCAAATGATTTCACCATCCTTCCTCGGTAGATCTCTAAGTTTTGTTGGGCTTGCAGTCTAACTTCATCGAGTGCATCGAGCTCCTCCATTCTTAGGCGAGCATTCTGCTCTTGAGTGAGCTCATTCTGGATAGCGACCCGAAGAGACGGTAATTCAACTTCTAGTGGTAAAACGGCTTCAGCTCTGAACACTAGTGAGTAGGGAGTGGCTTTGGTTGGTGTTTTGTAGGTCGTACGATACGCCCACAATGCTTCTGTCATCTTTGTATGCCATTCTCTTTTATTCTTGGTGAGGATCTTCTTCAACAATTTCACTAACGTCTTATTGAAGGCCTCAGCCAGACCATTGGCTCTTGGGTTATATATAGATGAGTACCGCCAGTCAATCTTATGACGATCTACGAACTTGTAGATTTTTGTACTCTTGAATGCTGTGCCATTGTCTGAGATCACACGGCGTGGTACACCGAACCTGTAGACGACGTTGTGGGTAAAGAAGTTGATCACGTGCTCGGACGTAACTTCCCTGAATGGTGCCGCTTCTGCCCACTTAGAAAAATAGTCTGTTGCTGCCAGTATAAAGCGGTGTCCTGCCGAAGACGGCGGATCTATTGGCCCAATTATGTCTGTGCTCCAACATTCAAATGGCCAGGATGCAATTGTTGGATGCAGTGGATTTGGCGGTTGATGAATGACATCACCGTGAATCTGACACTCGTGGCACTTCTTAGCGTGGTTGATACAATCTCTCACCATCGTAGGCCAGTAATAACCTATTCTTTTAATTTTAGTAGCCATCTTGGGACCTGACTGATGTGCTCCGCAGAGTCCTTCATGTACTTCTGTTACTACTTTATCAGCTTCTTTGGTCCCTAGGCACCTTAGCCACATTTGATCAAAAGCTCGCCGATATAGCATATTATTGACAAACGCGTATCGCAATGCTCTTTTTCTAATTTGTGCAGCCAGAGATTTATCTGTTGGAAGTTTGCTTTCTTTGAAATAGTCGACGAATGGTTGCCTCCAATCGTCTTCGACTTCAACATCTAGGCAATCCAACCACGACTCTGAGAATCTACCAGTTCTTCGTCTTTTTACTGCTGGACGTTCCCCTGGTTGATTTTTAACAGTGATTTGTTGGGGAGGTTGAGGATCAACTGGGGCTGCATCCTGTTGGCTTGAACCTGGTATTTCCTCTGCCTGCGGGAATTGTAGGGTTGCTGGCTCTAAGACCCGGCGATTTTCAACCGCAATGAATATAGGTGGCCTCTTATCTTCACATGCAAGCTCCTTGGCCAGTTTAGCTAGACAATCTGCTTTTGCATTCTGTCCTCAAGGAACTTGAGTTATCTTGACATTCGATATTTGTTTTAGAAGCTCGAGAGCTCGTCGGTGATAGTGAGCCAATTCAAGTTTGCAGATTTTGTAAATGCCCAGAACTTGATTTATCACAAGTTGAGAATCGCCGAAGATTTGGAGATCTGTGATTTGGACATCAATTGCAATCTCCAGTCCTGCTATTAGAGCTTCGTATTCAGCTTCATTATTGGTCCGAGGTTCAGTTAGACTGAACGAGAATCTCATGATACCTCCCTCGGGTTCTATAAAGACTAGACCGATGCCAGCTTGGGCCTTTGCAAGATTTGGAGGTTTGGGAGACTTGATAGACGATGCCCCATCAAAATACATCTCCCAAAATGGTACATTTTCTTCTTCATCAACTTGCATGATTTGTTCATCTGGCAAATCATCATTGAGCGGAGAGTCAGCTGGGATTGGATGTGCGGCGAGGAAATCTGCCAAAGCTTGTCCCTTTACTGCTTTCTGTGGCATGTACGCTATATCGAATTGCAGTAATAGCACTGCCCACCTTGCCAAACGACCTGTCAACGCTGGTCTTGTCATCAAGAACTTCAGCGGATCGATCCTTGATATCAAGGTGATTTTATGAGATAACATGTAGTGGCGAAGTTTCTGGACTGCAAAGATCAATGCCAGACAATGTTTCTCAATTGGAGAATATCGTATCTCTGCTCCGATTAATCTCCGACTGATGTAATAGAGTGCATTCTCTTTTCCTTCCTCATTGCGCTGAGCCAGTAACGCTCCGAGGGACTCTTCTAGTGCCGCTGTATATAGTATAAGAGGCTTCCCCGGAATTGGCGCTGCGAGGATAGGTGGATTCAACAAGTATCTCTTGATATTGTCAAATGCTTCCTGACATTCTTCATCCCACCTGAAGCGAACGTCCTTCTTCATTAATTTCGAAAATGGCTGGCACCTACCCGACAAATTCGATATGAATCGTCGAATGAGAGCCAGTTGCCCTTGCAAGGAACGGAGTTGACGGAGGCTTCTTGGCGGTGGCATCTCTGTAATTGCCTTGATCTTGTTGGGGTCGATTTCAATACCTCGGTGACGAACGACATACCCCAAAAATTTGCCGGAGGAGACCCCGAAAGCACATTTGAGAGGATTCATTTTCAGATCAAACTTTCTGATTCTCTCAAATACAATTCTTAAGTCATTTAGATGCTCTTTTCGGTCTATGCTCTTAACGACAAGGTCATCTACATAGCATTCGACCTTCTGATGTATTAATTCATCAAAAATATGGGTCATCGCCCGTTGGTAGGTGGCACCAGCGTTCTTCAATCCGAAGGGCATGACCGTATAGCAGAAAATGCCGATGGGCGTTCTGAATGACGTATGCCTTTCATCCTCAGGAGCCATCTTGATCTGGTTGTATCCTGACGATCCATCCATAAACGAGAACATGTCATAATTTGACGTGTTGTCTACTAGGAGTTCGGATACAGGCAGCGGAAAATCATCTTTTGGACACGCCTTGTTGAGGTCCCGAAAGTCGATACAGATACGAATCTGTCCATTCTTCTTCTTCACCGGGACGATATTGGCGATCCAGTCAGCGTATTTCTCTTCACGGATGAAGCCCGCTTCTATGAGCTTTTTGGTTTCAGCAATCACCTGTTCTTCAATCTCTAATCTCATTCTCCTTGGAGCTTGTTTGACGGGTGCGACATCCGGTTTGATTGCCAACCTGTGAACTGCTACGTCAGGGGATAAGCCGGGCATCTCAGCATATGTCCAGGCAAAGCAATCCCTGAATTCACAGAGGAGTTCTTTTATCTCTTCCACTTGATCTTCTGGCAGAAGGGAACTAATGAATGTTGGGCGAGGGTCATCCTCGGTTCCCAAGTTGACTTCTTTTAGTTCGTCCATAGTGGTTGCCTGTCCACCATCTTCAAGCTCTTCTGGTGCAGGCTTGGCCTCTAGAGGCTGATCATCGTAATCATCAACTTCATAGACCTCTTCATCAGGAACATCATTGGATTCAACTTCCCTGCAAGTGATGGCTCGGCAAGTCTCCTTCCGGATGCATTTTCGCCTGACGAATCCAATACCTTTGTATGCATTCATTTCCTTCCGCCGCATTGGATGTGGATTCCTTCCATACCAGAGACTTAAACACATACGAAGTTGTCGTTTGGGGGTGGGGACATTGATCCACTTTCGCAACATTCTTTGAATACCTTTGGTATTAAACCTAGGTATCCTCGTAGGTAGTAATTCTTCAGAATCGATGAAGATATGGTCCCAATCACGATTCACTTCTTCATCCTTTCCTACGGAGTAGAATATATTCCCTGACTCGATCCCCTTTCTGATTGGAGGCAGATAAAGGGTTACAAGTTCTTCAACTTTATGCACATCTCGTTGAATTATTTCTTTAAAATACTGTAGGGGAACGCGAGTGACTACAAGCACGCTGTCTTAGATTGACAGGCTATCTATTCTTCTAGAGAATACCTCTTGCACCGTGTTCATGTAGATAGAGTCGTAGTCATAGTCATCATTTGAATATGCGACCTCCCTACTCCATTCGTCCATCGAACGACATACCCTCTGGGATTTTGCAGGGGTGACATTATCTTCATCTGTGTCGCTCCCAAGGTGAGGTACGCGTTTCCTTTCTTTAGAAGTGGCAGTGGTAGCTTCTTTGGGAAGAGTCGGCGTTGCCTTCTTTCTCCCCACCTGCTTTTTCTCACTCCTTTGTTCAGGTCGCTTTGCACTCTCTGGGTTTGATGCTTGAGCCTTCAGAGAGTTTGACAGTCTTTGCTTCTTTGGCATGAAATACTGTGCATCTTCATAGACTGTCGCTTCATGGACTGCAAAGGGCTGAATATCACCAGAGATCCTGAATTCTTCCCCATCCCTAAGGTATTTCATGCACTGGTGTAGTGTTGATGGGACGATGCCATACTCATGCAACCAGGGGCGACCCAGGAGCGCCTTGAATGAAGTGTCCGCATCAATCACATGAAATTTAGCTTCTGTATGGAATTCTCCAAATACAAGAGGGAGCATAAACGATCCAAGGGTTTTCTGCCCTTTTTCGTTAAAGCCATGTACCATAAGCTTATCTGGCCCGAGGTGCTCTACGTTGAGGCACAATGAACTTAGTGCTTTTAAGCTCATGAGGTTGATGGAGGATCCAGGGTCGATCAGAATTCGACTGATTACCAAATCGTCACTCTCTGCAGTAACATACAGAGGTCGATTGTGGTCTGCCGTCCCAAGCATCATGTCGTCCTCAGTAAAAGTGATGAATGGTTCATTTCGAGCTTGCAGGACCTCAGTCAGGTTGCGCTCAGCAAAGTACGCCTCATATCTTTCGGGGTCTTTGAGAGCCTGAATCAAAGTCTCCCGAAGATCCTTGGACATCACCAGAGCGTCGTATATGCTGAGCTGGGCAGGGATCTTCCTCAGATGGGACAAGATATTATAATCTATTCCCCTGACTGGAGTATGTTTCTTCTTGGGATCCTCGGAGATAATGTCTTCATTGACGACTATCTCTTTTCCCTTATCTTTATTGGATATTCCTTTCTTTGGCGGAGGTGGTAGTATCTTGCCACTTCTCAACTGCACTTGAGCGATCTCTTCTGGATCAGACTCATTTGACGGTGCATTTTCTTCAGAGTCTGCCATTGTCGCGTCTAGGGATTCATTCGTTGACTCAGAATCACCTCCCAGATTTACATGTCCTATCTGCGATGCTATATCGGGATCAGATTCATCTGTCTTTGGAAAATATAGATCCTCCTCTGAGCTGTAGTCCATTGACGATGTTGCCAGACAGGTTTCAACGATCATCTCTCTGACATATTTTTCTTTTGTCGGAGTTATTGGCGTTACTGAAATGACCCGACAAACTTCCGTGGGAAGAGGGTCCTCGTCAGCTTCTTCTGCCTCGTCAATCTTGAGCTCTGACATAAAGTCGGCAAGCTTAACAGGACGCCTCGCAGTCTGGTAATATTCATCCAGGCTATCTATAACCCTTTGGGTTGCTGTTTTCTTCTCCTTGGGCTTCTTCAGTTTTGTCTTCTTCTTGGAGGACTTTTTCTTTCCAGACTTTGAAGTTCCAACTTGGTTGGGAAACTGTTTAGAAGCAGACGCTCGCACCACGGACAGAGCCTTGGGGTCTATCACCGGCTCAGTGGGAGATTTCCATTTTACACATGGAACTTCTTCAAGCTGTTTCAACATTTTCACAGTTTTCTTAGAGACCACAGTGTCCCACTGTTCTTCTGGAATCGGCTTCTTCCCTTTTCTCCTTTCTTCAATCGGGGGTACGGAAGAAGTCGTAACTACCCGAGTTGACTCTTTTCTGGGGTGAGTCAGCACATTATCGGACAATGTGAGCTCTCCTCTTCGATATTTTCTTTCAAGCCAATCTTTAAAGACATAGCAATCTTCGATTGGATGACTCATCACCCGATGATATGGGCAGTAGTTTGGGTCGCCACTATGTTTTGACTCCTCGGGTCTCTTGCACTCTGGCAGTTCTAAACCCGCTTTCAATGCTTGTCGAAATAGTTTGGCAACACTTTCCCTTTTAAATGAATATTCTTTGTTCATTTTATCTTTGAGGGAGGGGAACGTTCGATCACCAGTTCCTGTTGTTTGCCTCGGGCGTTCTCCACCGCCCTGATAATTTCGTGGTTTATCATTACCCCCAAGTATCAGCTTCGGCTGGGGGTTAGGGTTGTAGACTTGCTTAGGCTTTTCCTGATATTGCATTGGCTGCTTGCCTTTGTCTACGTTGTATGTCATCTGCTTCTCCTTATCAGCTCTGGAGAAAAATATGGAGTCAGCCTCACCTCTTCTAACACCTGAGGCTTTAGCTTTCTTGGGTTTATCAGAATAATTTTCTGATTTTGACAAGTTCAATTTCTCAAACTTGGCCACTCTGTCCAGTAGATCCTGAAATGTGGTGATTGTAGCCATGCACAGGAATGGTTGCATCTTATCATCAATGTTTCCCATTAACAACTGTACGGCATGTTCTTCTTCAAGTTGTTGTTCACATTTCATGCTTAGATTGCACCAGCGAGTGATGTATTTAGTCACTGATTCTTCCTTCTTTCTCTTATTCAGGGCAAGGTCAGCGATCGTTATCTTCTCGGTCGCACTGGCAAATCTCTTCACGAACATATTCTCTAACTCTGCAAATGTCTTTACAGAGTCATTTGGTAGTTCGGCGTACCATTCGAAAGCAGCTGCTGTCAAACTGCTAACGAATTGTCGGAAGAGTAGAGCATCATTCCCTCCAGTATTCCCGCAGGTGGCTTTGAACTGCGCCAGGTGCTGTCTGGGATTTTTGTTGCCATCAAAAGTATTGAATTTTGGCATAGAATATCCCTTCGGGTATGGCACCTGATCATACTCTGCCGGGTACGGGCGACCTTTACCCACTAATTTTTCTGCCTGATCAATGGCTATAATAGCCCTGATCCTCTCTGTAATGATCCCTTCAAGCTGTGCAGCAGTTACAGGCTCGGAGGTACTTGCAATATTCTGCGGAGTGGGCTGACGAGTGGTATTCTGAGCCTCGTGGCCACCTTCAGGAGTGTCCCGTACTCCTGAGACTTGCGGCACTTGGAAGTTTGGAGGATCAGGGGGAGGATTGGGCATAGAACCAACTGCAGCATTTCTCTGCATGATCTGCATCATTACCGTCATTTGGGTCATCATCTCTGTCATTTTCTCATGTAACTGAGAGATTTCCCTATCCTTGGCCCTCATTTGACGTTTCATTTGCCTCTGCATTTCTGCGAGCGTGACGTTCTCGTCAGCAAAGGGATTATCCTCAGCTTCTTCTCGCTCTTCTTGGGAATGGACACCTCTGCCAGTGGTGGACCCGGCTTCATGGCGGCGCCGATATACTTGTCTAGGCGGTGGTTGCCAACGATCATCATCTTCATCATCGTCGTAGTAGGCCTCCTCTTCGACATTGATGTGTCTCACCATGTAGACCACTTCCATGTCCAAGGTGTTATTTACCTCTTCCAAGTCTTCTTCTATGTATTCCATATTTTCTTCTAGATTTTCTTCCATGTATTCTTCAATATTTTCTTCTCCCGTATCTTCTTCTCCTTCTTCTAGTACTCGGATCTCCGAGCGGCGGCGCCACTGGATCTCCGGTTCTTGGTTAGGCAGGAAGATCTCTTCAACCCGTGGGCTGCGGTCGAAGTTAGACTCTTCCTTGGGAGGAGTTGGTGAGCGACGGGATCCCCTGGAGGATTCTCCAAGGTGTCTACTGTTGGGAGGAGCGTCATCGTGGGCCTTCTTTTGGACCCACTTTTGACGTTGTTTGTAACTGGGGACGGATCTCCGGGAAGCAGTACCGGATGTCACGCCCAGATCAGTCTTTCTTTCGTTCTTTTCTTCTCTGCGAGGCCTTGGCCTCCAGATTTGTTTTCCCTTCCACCGGGACCTTTCGGCGGTGGATCCCTGAATGTGTGGTTCAGGTGTCACACCCCGATGTTCACCGCGTGGGGTTTGTTTTCTTTCCTTTCTCTCCACAGCAAGAGACAGACGCTCTCTTGGTGGAATTCTTCTTGTTTCGACCATAAGTGGCCGCTGGTACATTCTCTTTTTTAGTCCTCTCTCCTTCACGGTCTTCAGGACTCTGTAGACTCGAGCTGAGAGAGTTTCAGGCTCCTTCTTCTTTTGAGGAGGTGGGACTTCAGGCTGTCGGTCCCAGAATGACTTCTTCAGCTCCCCAGTTGAGCTGTTCCTCTTTACCCACTTCAGATTTGCAAATCCGTTTCGGGTAGGAATGGTCGCTTCAGGTTCTTGGGCTGACATATTGGAGGGATGAGTTGAGAATTGTTGCTGAGCCCGGAGCTCAGCATTCAGTTTCCTCCTCTGTCTCCTGGTCAGTTTTCCTCCAGATGAGGAAGCTTCAGAAGTGTTCTTCACGGGTGCAGGCAACCCGGTCGGCAGATGTGTGGTGTTCGCAGTCACCACAGAGATCCTTCCTCCGGCTACAACCCTCTTGGTGGCCGGGATTTCTGGCCGCGACAGCCGTTCAAAGACAGAAATCCTCTCACGAGGATTTTCAGCAGCAGCATGTCGTTGTGCTGGCAGGTGCACACGACGAGTGGTAGTTCCAGCAGAGTGTGGCCTCCTGGCAGGCCCTTCAATATTTCTGCCATTCGTAGGAATGGCGGTGGCCCTTTCAACAACAGCAGGGAAGTCAATGCTACCAAACTGGATGGTAGCTCCAGCATTCCCTGTCTCAATGATAGCGTTCGCCAGTTGGATCCTGGCTCCTTGTCCCAGCTGGACAGTCATTGGTGTGTTCTGTAGATCCATCTGCATAAATGAAAGGTAAGGGTTAGTGATCAAAATTTGATACATCACCCCACCCTTTCAAAAATGCAGAGACTTGCACAGAATAGAAAACAAAAATAGATAACATTAGCGAGCAAATTCAAATAATATAAATTTAAAATACTGCTAAATACGTTATCCTGATAAATTTGTTTTAACGATAATTTTGAAAATTCAAAATTTTGATTCACTGAATGATCATTTTGAGAGATTCAAAATTTTGAATCTAGGTTGAGAATAGCTGCTACTATAGCACTGAGGTGACTAGCCAAAGATGGAAAGAGAAACCAAATCCCCAGCGGAGTCGCCAGAAATCTGTGGGCTCCGAAAATTCGGCCCCGGCCTCCACCCGACTTTTTTTTGTTTTCGAAGGGGGAGTTTTAACGAATTAAAGTTCCGGGGTAAATTTTGGAAGGCAGATGGGTTTGTAGATAAGACACTACCCAGAGATTTCGCCCTCATTTTTGTGAGGACTTTATGATCTGAGTTCTGGTTTCCTATAGGCGCAAGCCCCTATAGTTAATTACCCCTCCCGGTAACGAGAGAGAACTTTCGATTAAGGCTAGTCGTCAATCAGATACGTAGAGATACGTGGATCTGGCATATAGTAGCAGCAATAGGTTGGAAATGTTAAAATGATTGGAAGTGTTTGATATTTAAAATAGAAATTTCACCATCTTACACTTAAAGCAGATGGTGGGGGAATGGATGATAGACCCGATCAAGATCCCATGGTTCCGTCATCCCGGGCCATCGTGGTCCCTGGTCTACTTAGTCAGAGGAGGTAGTCGACCCAACCTGACGGAAGGATCCTTGTCGGCAGCCATGGGTTGCTTCGTCCAAGGGTACCTTGTAGACCTGGGGGGAATATTTGTCTAAGGGGACAAATTTGAATCCACCTTAGCTAACAAAGGGCTTTGTGCCCTATCAATCATATCCTATTGATTCATATCTCAAGGATTTGATGCCATTGGGGAGCATACGGGCTCTGGCCATAACCATAATATAATGGTGCCATTTGGCGGCGACCACCTGGTTCAGAGGGCCCCGAGTCATAACCGTTTATCCTGCAGTGCCATTTGGCGGCGAAACTGCCGGTTAGAGGACTCGTACCACGTCCTTGCTGGCAGGAGATTATTTGAGAATGGATCCTAGTGATATTTTCGACCAGGCATTAGCTCTTTGTGAGCTGAAGTATTTTTTAATTTGTCCACCTCGGCAAACTGTTGCGGAGGATGGATGGGTTTTGCTCTAAATGGCTTGATGGATTGAATTCCATTTTTTAAATATTTTTGGATTTTGGGAATTTTTGTGGAGTTTTGGAGTTTTTGGTGGTATTTGAAATGATCTGTGTGGACCCCTCCGGTTGAGATTTGCATTCAACACGGCCATCATCGGGGTGTGGGGTCATTCATATTTCTGTATTTTGAACCTTATCGACTCTATCTAGTAATTGACAGAGGATCGGGTTTCGTAGGCTTTATGCCCTTTGTAAGTGAATTCACTTGATTATAGGCCTTGAAGGCCTAATATGAATGTATAAAATAAATATTTCAGTCGATCTCACGACTGCATATTTATTTAATGGTTCGAGCCATGTCGACTCCTATCTACCTGTATAGGAGGATCGGGCTCGAACTTGAATTCACTTATTAACCCGCGCAGCATCCCTAGACGTCACGTGTGTACCAATAACACGCTCGCCGGGGCCCATGCGGGTGTTTGGGGGGCATTTTATAGTTATTTGTTAGAACCTTGTCAGCTCCTATTTGCTTGCATAGGAGGATTGGGTTCAAATCTATTGACCCGCGCAGCATCCCTAAACGTCACATGTGTACCAATAACACGCTCGCCGAGGCCCATGCGGGTTCAGATTATATTTTCCCCTTTTAGTGTACCTATGTGTATACAAATTAAAGTGCACACGTGCGGGGTATTCTTGGAATATTTGTACACGCCTTCTGTCCGCTTGCATGAAGGTTATGGATCCGGTGGCGTGGCGTCATACGAGTTTTGTTTGGAGATATGTACGCCTTTTGTCTGCTAGCATGGGTGTTGCAGATCTTTCTACATTATCTACAAGTATTTGAATTGACTACGGACCTCCCGTAAATATCCACAGATGACATGTTGTATATGTGACTTGTTTCTCATAACGCCTTGTAGGTGCGTTATTTTATCCACTACAAGCCCTCAGCCTGTGCTTGTATATTGGTTTCATGTTTTGGAGAGGCTGTTGCATACATCAGCAAGCCCGCTAGTGCTAATTGGAGGGATACCATTGTATCCATTGCGTATCCCTTGAACTTATTTATATGTTAGCAAGAGACTTCGTTGTTTATAGAGCATATTATGTCCTCTTGCGAGTTTGACATGAAGATTGCCATCAATTTCAATCTTCATTATTTGCATATTTGAGCGCATCTGCTTGCCTTGACGTTGATCGTAGAACATTATCACATTCATCTGTACATGTCTCACTATCGTTCATAGACATTCATAGGTTTCTTGTAGTTGCTTGTAAGTAGACCACTGTATATTTGCAAAGTAGCCAACATCACTTGTAAGGAGGATATTATGTTCATTATACACTAGTCTCCCTCACTTGCGAGACATCAATACAATCGCTTTTATGTTAACTTGTGTTTGATTGTGAGAGGGCCACACTTCAATTTGAATTTGGTATGCACTCTTTAAGCATTTTCTCTTTGTGGTGTTTTTGCATTGATGTAGTGGAGAAGTTATTTGCATATCTCTTGTATCTATTTGCGCTATTGCGTTTCTCACAATTCTCTTGCACATGTTAGAAGGATGGTGGATGGTATTGTGACAAGTCTCTGACTTTAATTCATTGACCAACACAAGCTTTGTGCTCATTTATGTCCACTTGAATGATTAAGATTCACCCAGACCTTAATTGCTCATTCAGCGATCCAAGGTTTGGTTCCATATGCCCCATTCCTTTCAAGTTCTTCAGAGATCGTGTTCATCCAAGTCCAGCTCTTTGTGGTCCACCTCGTTCAATTTATTTGCAATATCCAGATCAAGTTCAACACTTGAGTAGATTGATCTTGAGTAGAAGTTCAAGTCAAACCTGGGTTATGTTCAAATTCTTATCATTCAAATTCAAGTTCTATAAGACTTATTTGAGATTGAGTTCTTTGTCATTAATGTGCAAGTTCAAGTCCTCGTGCATTTTGTTCAAATACCCCGTAGTTCACTTGCAAGCTCAAGTCAAATCTTTTGTTTCATTTGAATTCAAGTTAAGTCCATTAGAGTTCATTTTCAATTTGCCACCGGTTCAAATTTGAGTCCAAGTGTAGTCCCTTGTTGTTCATTTAAGTTCAAATTTGAGTTCAGTTCGAGTCCATATCTACTGCAGTCCCAAATCAAGTTTTCTTGCACCTTGTCCAAATGTTCAAATTAAGTCCAAATGGTCTTCTGTTCACCCGAAATTTCGGCAGCATTCCGGCATCTCCCCCATTTAGGGGAAATTACGGAAAACTGGGCCTTTCCCCACCACGCTACTAGAGCGTGTATGGTAGGTGTCCTTGGACACCGGGCCGTACATCTTTTCATCCCACCACGCTACGAGAGCGTGTATGGGGTCTTCAAAAGTACCCGTATGAACAACACAAGTGGCTTTCCCCACCACGCAACAAGAGCGTGTATAGGGCTTACCCACCTCGCCGTATGCGCCGCACCGGGCTCCCTCCTACCGTGCTACGAGAGCGCGTATAGGTGGTTCTCCGGTCCGCTACAAACGACGAAAATGAGATTTTAAGTGATTACCCGCCTCGTCGTAGGCACCGCACCGGGTTTCCTCCCACCGTGCTACGAGAGCGCGTATAGGGGGTTCTCCGGTCCGCTGCGAACGACGAGAACGAGCTTTTGGAGTTTTAAGTTTGAGAAGTTATACCTTGGCGACCGGCGGTGGTTCGTGGCACGAGGACCGAGGCAAGGAAGAGAGACATTTGCATTTCTTTTTTATAATAATAATAATAGATTATACTTACTAATAATTAATTATTATTTAAAAATAATTAATCATAATTAATAACTAATCATAACTAATTAAAATTAATAATGACTAATTTAAATTAGGATAATTAATTACAATTAATTTTGAATAATTATAGTTAATAATGTAATTAACTATAACTATAAAAATTAATTATAATTTATTTTAATTTAAATATAACCATTGTTAATAATAATTAAATATAATTATGATATTTAATTATAATTAATTTTAATTAAATATAATTAACTGTTAATAACAATAATAAATTATATAACAAAAATAATTTTAATTAATAAAAAGATCTATATATGATTAGAATAGGATCTATACAGATTTGAGCAGGATTTAGGCAAAATCCTATTACAAGCACGTTAAACCCTCCATTTACCTCTCTTTACCTCAATCGGCCCAGGGATTTACGGGATTTAGCCGAATAAGCGCACGATAGGTAGAAAGTTACCTTCACAGTCACGAGCTCCCTGTGTTGCTTGCGGCCAAAATGTCGGAACTTCCGATCCGAGAGGAGGGAAAGTCGTTGTCGGAGCGAAGGCGACAGAGGGAAGAGGGGCGTCGGGTGCAGGCTAGGGCAGAGTATGCTTGGAGGAATCGGGACAAGGCAGAGGAGGAAGGCCGGCTGTAGAGGTTCGGATGGGGATCGGAGGAAGAGGATGCGTCGGCTAGGGCTTGGGTAGAGGCTAGTTTCTCTCCCTCTCTCTCTTTCTCTCTCGCTCAACGGAACAGGGAAGTGGCTGCGGCTTGCTCTAGCAGGTGGAGCGGGTAGGAGGAAAGAGTCGGAAGAGGCGACGGAGTGGGGCGTCGGGGTCGGAACCAGAGAGGGGAGATGTGAGGGAGTTCGACTGGAGGCTTGGAGTCGGATGAGGGCAAGAGGTCGGAGAAGCAGTGGAGGCCGAAGCTTTTGCGAGTTGAGTGGGTAAGTCCTGAAGTCGAAGCCTCTTCCTTTTATTGACGTTGCGAGGAGCGAAATCGAGGCTTCCGCGAAGGATTTCCGGGATCTGATCGTTTCGGTGCCGGCTCAGCGGGGTCTCGGCGGGATTCGCGGGATTCAGGTACGAGGTGTATTTTCGTTTGGAGATCCAGTGGTCAACAATCAATAAGCTTTATTTGTCTAAACTCTTTCACATTCAAAAAATCTCTCACAATCTTATCTCCATTCATAAATTATCTGTGGATAACAATCACTCTATTTCTTTTGATGGCGTGAAATTTTCACATAAATAATCTAGCGAAAAATATCATCACCCTTCAAGGTACGTGTTGGAGAGGTCTCCATCCCTTTTGTAAGGCAAGAGCTTCATCATCCCTAGTTGCTTTGGCTTTTGCATACAACACTCTAATCTTTGGCATCAATAACTTGAACATCCACATCCTCCACCATTGCAACCTTCTCTACACGCAACAAAACATTATGTATTCCTTCTTCGTTTCCTTTTTTGCAAAGCATGTAATGAAGCTAAGGTTCATTGTATTTCATTTACTTTATCTACTCTTCTAAACCTCTAAACTACTTCACTTCAATGCATAGGGACATTCTCTGTATATTTTATCCACTACAGTTTCCAATTCAATCAAGCAAATCCATCTCTCTTAGTATACAAGCATAATGGTATAATTAATTTTTTTTCTAATTTATGTTGATGATATCTTCGTGATATGAAATGATCCAACTATCACACAAAAATTGTTTCAAGACCTATAACAGTGCCTCAACATGAAAAATCTTGGCTCGATCTCCTACTTTTCTGGTATTCGAGTCATCCAAAAATTCCAAGGTTAATTTCTATGTCAATCTCAATATCCAATAGATCTTCTACTGGAAGTAGACAAGACATGTTGCATCTCCATTTCCATCCCCTGTTGCAAACATGATAGAAGCCTATAACACTAACTCAGCCCTTTGGACCAACAAAATTTTGGAAGCTCACTCGGGCCCTCCTATACTTGATAATTAGTTGCCCAGATATAGCCTATGTTGTCAATTAACTCTGTCAGCATACGCATGAACCCTATGAGTATCATAATCAAGAACTTAAGTGACTTCGTCTAAGTTAGGTAAATGGTACCATTGAGTTTGGCTTACCTATATAAGAAACACTCTCATTTCTTGGACTAAAAAGAAGTAACCCAGAGTGGCAAGATCCTCCAATGAGGCCTAGTATCACACTCTAGCATGGGCAACTACCAATATTATTTGGTTATGACGCCTCATTTAGAACATTAATATCACTCTCACTGAGCTGACATCCATTCACTATTGAAACATATCCATCATGTTTGTCACCAATAGTCCGATATTTCATGCTTAAAAAATACATTGAAATTAATTTTTCACTTCATTCGCCAACACATTCACTCTAAGGAGATCAAAGTTCAACACATCCACTCACATGACCAACCAGCTGACATTCTAACAAACTCTATATCCATTGAATGCTTTGCAAGATTAGAGAGAAGCTAACCATTCGTTTTGATTTTATGGGGAGGTAGTAACTACCCAAATGATGAAAAGGTGAATGGAGTTACCAACCTCACTACTGTGTAATCTCAGCCATTCGAGCATAACCCAACACAATCATCGTCACTCAAGCATTATTGTGGCTATAGCATGGCATTTGTCTACTTCTACATTCTATATAATATGTATATTGCTCCATATATTGTGAGATGCAAAAAATAATTAATAGCTTTACTTATACCATTCTACTTCCTCTTCTTCTTTTTGCTATGTTTTCTCTGTAACTCTCCTCTAGCTCCATTCTATTTCTCTTGGCTCTCACAATTATTAGTAGGGTGCTCACTTGTTGGAGGAATTGAGATCAATTGACTCTTATATGCACATTGAATTTCCTTTTTTCTTTAATGATGTTGAAAGCTCTATTCTCTCTTCTATAATATTTGATTAAATGAGAATTCTCTAAGAGAAATTTTTTGGTGTAACATTCACCATTTTTTTATTCTACCATTGATGCTACATTTAATGAAATATTATTGAATGGCCTATGTTTTATCTAAAATTCATCCTAAACACTCGTAAACTTGATGATTTCCTTGCTTGATGACTTTCATAATGGAGTGGATAAACTTATATGAAATGGAAAAGATTAGTTTACCTTTAATGAAGCCAAAAAAGCTCTTTTTGATGGATTTACCTAATACTCTATTCAAATCTCATTGGTTTAAGGTCATTCTATTATATTCTCACTCTAAACTTAAATGACTTGTATTGCTGGTCTCAAAACTATAGACAATTGAAAGTTCGTGAAGGTTGTTAAACCTCTAAGAACTAGCCTGAGGCTAACCAAGAGGGGGTGAATTGGTAATTTAAAAATTCTTTAATAAAAAGAAAAATCCTTGATGTGGAAGCAAATTAATTTTATAATAACAAAATCAGAGTTTTTCCAACCACACAGTGAATCACAGAAAAATGTGGCAATTAAATGCGAAAAAGTAAAAGAATGAACACACATAATTTTATAGTGGTTCAGTCAAATCTGACATACGTCTACTCCCCGGAGGCCTTCTCCGAGTATTGTACTAAACCTTTCAGTGTCTTTCCTTTAGCCCCCACAGCTAGGTGAAGCCCTTACAGAATCACTTTCACCTTCCCGGTGTGGCGGAGAACCAAACGCTTTTACACCCTCACGATGACGGCAGCAAACCGTGAATCTTTTACACCCTCTTAGTGTAGGTAGAGAACCCAAATCCTTTTACTCCCTCCTAGAGTAGGCAGAGAACCTGAATACTTTTATTCCCTCCTGGAGTAGGCAGAGAACCTGAATCCTTTTACTCCCTCCTAGAGTAGGCAGAAAACCTTGATCTGATGCTGAAGAATGTCTCTCCAGAGCCACCAAGGAATCAAGACAACAGTTTAAAGAAGATAATGGAAACCTTGCTTGGAGTAACCTTTGTAAATCCCTCACAACTCCCCCTCACAAGAATCTCTCCCTTTCTTCTCTCCCAAAGCTCTCTCTCTCTCTCTCTTCCTTCTCTAAGCTCTCTCTTAGACCAGGTCAACAGTAAAATATCTCTCACAAGATAATGTAAGAGAATAAATAGAGAACCTCCAAAAGAAACACTAATTTTCAATTTGCTGTCAAAGATTATCCAGTATGATTAGTACAAAATAGCCCTTTTAGCCAGTACAATCCACATTATCCTGTACGATCAGGCCAAGTATTTATGCTGATCGTCCAGTAATATTCTGCGATCGTACTGTACGATTAGTTCAAGATACTATACTGATTGTCCAGTATGAAAGGTGATGATGGACGACGATTTAAATATCATCCCATATATCCCTCAGGTCGTCCTGTACGATTAGAAGAGAATCATGGTTTTTTTTCTGGGACGATGAAGGACGATCAAGTATCATCCCATGTATCTCTCGGGTCTTCCAGTACGTTCATCACTGATCTTCCTATATGATCTGATCGAGCAATTTTACCATAATTAATCCACTAATCACAGGATCAATTTAGATATGATTGTCATAAATTATCCAGGATGATTCACATCGTCCTGTACGATTAGAATAAAATTTGAACATTAAAATATTGCCTAAATTGTGATTGGCGGCCATTTTTCATAATCTTAACTGATCGTCTTGTACGATATGGATCGTACAATACGATTAGTTTAATCACTCTTAATTAACAGGGGTGTCATAATTAGGGTTTTCTATTTTAACTGATCGTCTAGTATGATATAAATTGTATTGTACGATGAGTTCAAAATCTAAAAATTACACTAACTCACCAACTCACTCCCTTGAGTGTGTGTGTGTAAGGTTACTTATCTTAGTGTCCACCAGATACATAATTTGACTCAAGAAAGGAAAAAGTACTTGAAATTGAAATTACAGACAGACTCAACCCTAGTCTACTCAATCTTGAGCTGATTTGACATTGCTAGTGGACTTGTGGACCTAAAATGTTAGTGAGTAGGGCAACAAAATAGATATGCAAGAATAATAGTAATAAGAAGATAATAATGTTTATTATTATCAAAATCATAGTACTTGGGCCCAGAATTGCAATAATCTCCCTCTTTTTTATGATGAAAAATATTATTGTTTAAAATATTGAAAGCTTTTGACATTTTCTGAAACTCCCCCTCAAAATGTGAAATTTTGAAAGTAAGGAAAGTTTTTAATTTTTTTTTTTGTTTTTCTCTCTTTTTTTAAGGACATATAAGATATAAGTAAAGACAAAATAAGGTAAGTTTCACTAAAACATAGGATACAAACAACACACTACTTCCCCTTTTGACATCATAAAAAGAAGAAAAAACTAAACATTGAACAAAATAAAGCAAGTACATCTCAAAAGAGAACATACAACAAAAATAAAACAAACTAGAACCCATAGGGATCCTGATCAGGAGGAGGTGGTGGTGGTGGCTAAAAGTAGCGGTGAAGAGAGGCGAACTGATATCCAAACCAGGTCATATCCTGGTGATGCTACTGCTGCTGTGCTATACAGGCGTCAAATCGGGCTAAGTCTCGGTCATACTGCTGCTGCTCGGCTGCGTAGGAGTCAAAACGAGCCTCCCACTGATCAAACCGTTGAACCAGCTGATCAATTTGAGACTGTTGGCAGATAAAGACAGGTGCAGGAATAGGTTCTTCCTCCTCTTCCACATGCTCCTTGCGCACATTATGACGATGAGTACTGTGAAGGGTGTGGAAGGAGCTATTGGGATAGAATATAGGGTGTTGACCAGGTGAAGCTGGAAATTGAAGATTGTATTTTGACTCTAGGACAAAGGCAATGAGATGTCCTAAGGCTAGGTTAGGCTTTCTTTTATGGCCAAGGTCTCTAATGCAGGTTAGATGTTCAATATAACGAATGATAAGATCAGATGCATTAAAATCCATATTAGCCATGATGTAGTAAGTGGTAAGTGGAAGAACATGTGTAATATGAATATGATCCCCAGCTTTAGAAATAATTGAGTTACGAAGGAAATGCTGGATGGTTTGGGCATCCTTTGCTAAGGTGTTGACTTGGGCTACATGGTAGTTGATATTAGTTTCCCTAAGAATGTTGTTAAGAGGAGCCCAATTAAAATCAGGATCTGTAGCCAAGATGTGGATTTTATCTCTAGTGGTAGAAATGTGAAGAAATTTATGAAAAGCTTTGTAGGTTATCTCTACAAGCCTTCGATTAACATATGATTGTAAGGCAGTAAACGCATTGTTAATACGAAGGTTAGCGAAGAATTCAAATAAGAGTTCATAATTAAATGAAAAGGCTAGTGTAAGAAGGAAGCCAAGAGTTGTTCTCGCAAACAGATCAAGTACCTGAAAGTTTAGAATATTTTGATTGATAATCTTTGAGGGGGTTATGCCAGCAGTTTTATAGCGGTTGTAGGCTGCTTTTTCATCAGCTTCCTTAGTGAAATGAGGATCGATAGCACGCCTAAACGAGCTACCAGCAAGTGCTCGGGACCTTTTGCCACCAGCCATTGCAAGAGTAAGAGTGCTCAAGTAAAAGAGGAGAGGTGGAATGTTTTGAGTGAAGAAGAAACCATGATTTTAGGCTATTTATATAGAATCAACCATATCGTACCGTACGATCACGAGATCATATAGGACGATGTAGTGCAATCAATTCATCCAGATGATTGATAAAAAAAGGTAGTCTAATCGTATAGGACGATCATACATCGTACTGGACGATTAGACACAAGACGATCATTTCGAGGAGTCAGCCTGCACGATAATTGGCTGGCTTGATGTACAGTACGAACAGGTGGATTGTACTAGACGATTTGTCATAAGGGATCATCTAGTATGAAGTATGAATCGTACGGGATGATCACCAATAATTGATTGATATCAATCGTTGGATATACTGTGATCAGAGAGGTGAATTTTTTGTTAAGGTCGTATAGTACGATGTAAATAAATATTGAAGAACTTAGAGAATGGAATGTGATGATCAAGAAGAGTTCAAAACAAAAATCAAGCAAAAAATAACAGAAAACAAATAGAAAAATATGATAAAAATAAGGATAAGACAAAATACAAAGTTTTAGTTTTTTTTGAATCGTTGCTCCCAGTAAATGATAAATTTATCTCATATATTTAGAAAACCAAAAAGAAATTAATTGACAACACTGAAATTCAAAAAGGCTAGAAAATCAATCTTGTTAATCCTAGCTCAGACTTCTTATATATCAAATCCTTTTTTAAACAAAAATCTAAATCATAAAAGAAATTAGATAGAAAATGTGACCTTTTCATCTTTTGATTCAGAAAAAATATCTAATAGAATAATATTACAAAGTAATTAATCAAAAATTATGATTTTCAAATTCAAGTGTAGGAGATATCAATTGCCCAAGGGAGTCTTCTAAGATTTTAAGGATTTGAAAGAAAGGCAAGCTAACTCTTAGTGGGCTTATTTTGTGCCTCTTTATCAGCTTTTGGCGCACATTATGCATCTTTTGATTTTTGCTGCACTTCGTGTATTTTACAATTATTTGGCAGTTACTATGCATCTTTTCAATTTTTGAGCTCATTTTGTGTCTTTTTTTATTTTTACATGCTTGCTTTCTTTCTGAATCTTTAAAAATTTCTTAGTTGTGAGATTATCTTCTAAATACGAGAGTAGGTAAACTCACTCTCTTATATAAAGCAGGATAAACAACAAAACAGATTCCTATCCATATGATAAATACAAACAACTTGATTAAGAAAACTTGAAAGAGATTCATTGACTTGGAACATTATTTATATAAGATAGATTTACTGTAGGAAGATAAAATAGATCTTTATTTTAAATTCTAATTTTTAATTTGAAATATTTTTTTATTCAAAAAGAAAATACATCACTAAAGGAGTTAGAGGAAGAGTAACAATTATCAATATTTTTTAACTGTTTTAGAGGAGTCAATCACTACTTACATGCTTCTAAAAAAACAAAATAAAAATATCATTTAAAAAATAAATTCAACAGCAGAAGTGAGCAGTGATCTGATTCTTAAAATACTGAAGAAAAATAATATAAAATCAAAAGTATAAAACAAAAATACATAAAAAGAAACAAAAATATAAAATAAAAATAAAAAAAAATCAAAAGCAAAAAGCATCAATTTCAAGCATGAATATTTTTCACACCTAATCTGATTCTTAAGGTGCTGAAGATTTAAAAAGCCATTGGTTTTGTAAAAATATCAGCAAGTTAATTTTCAGTACCTATATGGCGTATCTCTGTCTCCTTTAGTAACATGGTCCCTAATGAAATGATGTATTATATTTATGTGTTTTGTCCTAGAATGTTGGATTGGATTCTTTGAAATATAGATGGCACTAATGTTATAACATAAGATTGAAATAGTGCCTACATGTAATCCTAAATATATTATTTATTCTTTTAACCAAAGGACTTGGGCCACACAACTTCCTAAGGCTATGTATTCAGCTTCAACAGTGGACAGGGCAACTGAGTTCTATTTTCTACTGGACCAGGAGACTAAGGACTTTCCTATGAATTGATATATTCCAGAAGTGCTTTTCCTATCAACTCTGCATCCTACACAATCTGAATCAGAATATCCTATGATTTCAAAGGAAGTGCTATGCCTAGAATACCAGATTCCTAAGTCTTGAGTTCCTAGGAGAAATTTAAGGATTCTCTTAATATCAGTCAAGTGGGACTCTTTTGGATCAGCTTAAAATCTAACATAGAGATAAACACTAAATATAATATCAGATCTACTAGCAGTCAAATAAAGAAGTGATCTAATTATTCCCCTGTATTTTTTTTGATCAATTGATTTTTCATTTGAATCCTTATCTAATTAAACAGTAGAACTCATGAGAGTGTTTATTGGCTTAGCTTTATCCATTTCATATTTGTTAAGTATGTCCTTAATATATTTTGATTGACTAACAACAATTTCATCATCCTTCTGCCTTATACTAAATTCAAGAAAGTAGGTCAGTTCTCCCATCATACTCATCTCAAACTCCTTACTCATTATTTTGAAAATTCATCACAAAGATTTTTATCAGAAGATCCAAACAGAATATCATCAACATAAATTTGGATAATGAGTAGTTCATTTCCTACCTTTTTTAGAAATAAAGTGGCTACCCTCCCCTTAACAAAGGTTCTCTATAGTAGGAATGTGTTTAGCCTTTCATACTATGCTCTGAGTTCTTATTTTAGTCCATATAATACCTTTTTTTAATTTGAACACATGATTAAAAAATTATGAATTTTCAAAGCCTGTGGGTTGTTCAATATACATATCTTCTTTTATTAACCCATTCAGAAAAGGCACTTTTGACATCCATTTAGTATAGTTTGAATCCCTTAAAATAAGTAAGGGCTAGTAGCACCCTAATGGCTTTCAATATAGCTACAGGGGAAAAGGTCTCTTCAAAATCAATTCATTCTATCTAGTTGTACCGCTTAGCCACTAATTTTGCTTGTTTCTAACCACTACACTAGAATCATTCATTTTATTTTTAAAAACCCATTTAGTTCCAACAACACTCTAGTCCTTAGCTCTTTCAACTAGTTTCTAAACATCATTTCTCATAAATTGACTTAACTCTTCTTATATGGCTAGGATCCAGAATTCATCAGATAGGGCTTGATTTATGTTGGTGGGTTAAGTCATTGAGATGAAGGCAGAGTGGTTTACTTCTTTTTTAAGTCCATGCATAGTTCTAACACCTTCAAATGAGTCTTCTAAAATCAATTCTTTATAATGACTTGAAGAATATCTCCATTCTCTAGGTAGTAAAATTCAGGTTCTACCCTTTTCTTTAGATTTATAGATTCTACTCCTTGGGTGATTTCTACATCTTCTTCTTCTTTTACCTTAGATCCTCTAGATTTATCAAATTCATCAAATACAATATGAGTGGTCTCCTCTACCACCAATGTCTTTTTATTAAAAATTTTATAGAATTTTCCAATATTTGAATACCCTAGGAACACTCCTTCAACAGATTTGAGTCAAACTTTTCTAGTAGAAATTTCTCATTATTCAAAATGAACACTTTACTTCCAAAGACATAAAGGTGAGAGAGATTAGGTGTCCTACCCTTAAAGATATCATAGGGTGTCTTATTCAGTTTGGATCTAACATTAACCCTATTTAGAACATAACAGGCTGTATTCATTGTTTCTGCCCAGAAGTATTTAGAAAGTGAGTATTCAACTTACATGGCTCTGGCATCTTCTACCAGGGTTTTGTTCTTTTTCAGCTACCCCATTTTACTGAGAGATTCTTGGAGCTGAAAAGTTGTGATCTATCCTTTGCTCCTTGCAGTAAGATTCAAAATTTTTATTTTTAAACTCTCCATCATGATCATTATGAATTGCCAGAATTTCATAATGTAGCTTCCTCTAAATCCAAATGAAGAATATCCTAAATTTCTCGAATGATTCACTTTTATGAGATAGAAATCTAACCTAAGTAAACCTCGAGTAATCATCAACAATCACATACCTAAAAAATTTTCCTCCTAGGCTTGTAGTGTTAACAGGTCCAAAAAGATCCATGCGAAGGACTTCTAAAAGTTTGCTAGTATTAATATCCTTAATTGAGTGAAAGGAGGATTTGACTTACTTTCCTAACTGACAGACATCACACATGTGATCCTTAGTGAACTCTAGTTTGGATATGCCTCTCACTAAGTTTTTTTGGGTGATTTTTCTAAAGTTTTTCATACTTGCATGACACAATCTCCTATGTCATAATTAGGATTCATCAACAATAATTTTTAGGCAAAAAGAAGCAGCAGGTTTAACACAGTTTAAATCAAGCATGTAAATATTATTAATTTTTTTCCTTGCAGCATAATATTTTTATTTAAGCTTATCATGCAACTGGTAGATAAAAATTTGATGCTGAAGCCTTTATCACAGAGCTGGCTTAAGCTGAGCAAATTATGTTTTAAGCCATATACTAGTAAAATATTTTCAATGAGGAAATTTTTTGAGTTGTCAATTATACCTGAGCCCACTACTCTCTTAGTAGTATTATCACCAAGTGTCACCTTGCCTCCTACCCTGGCCTCCAACAAAATGAATTGATTTGCATCTCCAGTCATATGCCTTGAATATCCGCTGTTCAGGTACCACATACTCTCACTAGGCCTTTTGTGAGAGCATCCCTACAAATCATCAATGGTTAGATTTAGGAACCCAAATAAGTTTGGATTCCACCTTATGAAATGTGAGATGAAATGCTTGCATGCTATGCTGTGAATTATGCAATTTTAGTCTCCACACCAAATGTATTTTATGGTGGATAGTGCAAGTGTGAGAGATATATCCTATATCTAACACCAGATAAATGGTTTACTAATCTATGTGAGTTATGGTGTCTCTTCCTAAATTTGAATGATGCATGCTGTGGTGATGGATTGTATAATTGTACAAGTGTATGTGATATTTTATTTTCTTTGAAAACATTTAATTTGATTTGTAAAAATTGGTTTGCACTTTCAAGAATTGAATTTTTAATTTTCAATGCATGCTCCCTATCATCAGCTTCATCTAAACATGTCTTTAATTTCTTAAATAAATTTTCTAAATCAATATGGGATGCTTTTAAGGAATTATGCTTATCAGTTAGATCAAGATGCTTCTTGTTTAAAGTATCAAATTCATCCAATAAAGTCATGTGATTACTATCCAAAGTGGAATGATCTTTCTTGAGGCATTCATGCTCTTTCTGTATATTTGAAAAGTCAGATTTAAGATTTGCATGTAATTTTTTGAGCTTCCTATATATAGTATGAATTCTTTCAGAAACTTCAAATAATTCATTATAGGAAAGCTCACTGACCTCCTCTTGATCATAATGATCAAGATGGCTATCTTTTATTAAGCACAAGTTGGTTATCTCCTCTTATGCTTCTATTTCAGATGAGTCTGAACCAGAGTCTACCCAGAAAGCCTTTTGTGTCCTTTGCTTGCCCTTTTTGAACTTATATTTTTCTTCACTCTTCTCCTTGATTGGATGAGTTTTTAGATTTGGGCAATTCGACTTTAAGTGCCATGGCTTCCTGCATTCAAAACATATAACATCAACATAAACCTTAAAATTTTTATTAGCTTTACCTTTATTCCATTGCTGACGACGCTTTTGCTTTTTCTTTAGAAAGCTTTTAAATTGTCTTGTCATCAGTGCAATGTCATCATTATCATTAGGTGCAGAATTGTCAGTATCAGAATCGTTAACCTTTAAGACCACAATTTTCTCCTTTCTCTTTTCACCTGCATCAAGCCGTCTTTGACTCACTCCTTGCTCATAAGCAATGAGTGATTCAAATAAGTTATCAATAGAGTAAACATTCAGATCTTTAGATTCAGTTATAACAGTAATTTTTGCATTATAGGAAGTAGGTAAGTAACGCAAGATCTTGTTAACTTTTTCATAATTAGTAAGTTCTCTTCCTAAGGCATGTAAGGAAGTAACAATCTGAGTGAACCTAGCATATATTTCAGAAATTGATTCACTAGGTTTCATGCGAAAGAGTTCGTAATAATAAAGCAGAATATTCAACATAGATTATTTTACTTCATTTGTTCCTTCATAAGTTCTGTAGAGTTTGTCCTAAATCTCTTTGCCAGTAGTACAAGTAGAAACACGCAAGTAATCTTTAGATTTTAAAGCACAGAAATAGTTCAGACATTTTGCATTCAGTTGGGCTAAATCTCTATCTTCTATGCTCTATTCAGAAAAAAGAAGTTCAGTTTTAATGTCATTAACTAAGCGTGAAGGTGCAGAATGTCTTTCCTGAACTAACATCCACATGTGATAATCTATAGATTATAAAAAGGTAGACATGCAAAATTGTCAAAAATCAAATAGAATATTATCAAATAAAGGTGGTCGTGTGATTGAATATCTTTTTATAGTGTTACAATTTCTAAAGTTAGCCGATAATCTTTTTTTAAAAGTTTTCTAAAATTTAATTTATGAATCCCACTCTGATACCACTTGAAAGTTTGTGGAGATTGTTAAACCTCTAAGAACTAGCCCGAGGCTAACCAAGGGGGGGTGAATAAGTAATTTAAAAATTCTTTAATAAAAAAAATCCTTTGATGCAGAAGCAGATCAATTTTATAATAACAAAATCAAAATTTTTCCAACCACACAGTAAATCACAGAAAAATACGAAAATTAAATGCAAAAAAGTAAAAGAACGAACACGTAGAATTTTATAGTTGTTCAATCAAGTCTGACCTACGTCCACTCCCCAGAGGCCTCCTCCGAGTATTGCACTAAACCTTTTAGTGTATCTCCATTATCCCCCACAGCTAGACGGAGAAGCCCTTACAGAATCCCTTTTACCTTCCTAGTGTGGTAGAGAACCAAATGCTTTTACACCCTCTCGGTGATGACAACGAACCTTGAATCTTTTACACCCTCATGGTATAGGTAGAGAACCTGAATCCTTTTACTCCCTCCTGGAGTAGGCAGAGAACTTCAATCCTTTTACTCCCTCCTAGTGTAGTCAGAGAACCTGAATTCTTTTACTCCCTCCTGGAGTAGGCAGAGAATCTTGATCTGATGCTGAAGAATGTCTCCCTAGAGCCACCAAGGAATCAAGACAGTAGTTTAAAGAAGACAGTGGAAACCTTGCTTGGAGTAACCTTTGTGAATCCCTCACAACTCCCCCTTACAAGAATGTCTCCCTTTCTTCTCTCACCAAGCACTCTCTCTCTCTCTCTCTTTCTTCTCTAAAACCTCTCTCAAACCAAATAACAGAAAAAGATCTCTCACAAGACAATGTAAGAGATTAAATAGAGAGCCTCCAAAGAAGCCCTAATTTTTAATTTGCTGTCAAAGATCGTCCAGTACAATCGCTAGATCGTCTTATATGATTAGTACAAAATAGCCCTTTCAGCCAGTACGATCCATATTGCTCTATACAATCAGGTCAAGTATTTGTGCTGATCGTCCACTACGATTCTGTGATCGTACTGTATGATTACTCAAGATATTATACTAATCGTCTAGTATGAAAGGCGATGATGGGCGACAATTTAAATATCGTCCCATATATCCCTCAGGTCATCCCATACGATGTCTTTTACGATTAGAAGAAAATCATGATTTTTCATCTTGGACGATGCAGGACGATCAAGTATAGTCCCATGTATCTCTCAGGTCGTCCAGTAAGATCGTCACTGATCGTCCTGTATGATCTGATCGAGCAATTTTACCATAATTAATCCCCTAATCACATGATCAATTTAGGTGTGGGCTCCAAAAATTTGGCCCCGGCCTCCGCCCGACTTTTGTTTGTTTTAAGGGGAGGAGTTTTAACGAACTAAGTTCCGGGGTAAATTTTGGAAGGCAGATGAGTTTGTAGATAAGACACTACCCAGAGATTTCGCCCTCATTTTGCGAGGACTTTATGATCTGAGTTCTGGTTTCCTATAGGCGCAAGCCCCTATAGTTAATTACCCCTCCCACTAACGAGAGAGAACTTTCGATTAAGGCTAGTCGTCAATCAGATACGTAGAATACACGTTATCTGGCATATAGTAGCAGCATTGATGTAGGGTTTTGGAAATTGATATTTAAAATTGAAAATTTCACCATCTTGCACTTAAAACGGATGGTGGGGGAATGAATGATAGACCCGATCAAGATCCCATGGTTCCGTCGTCCCGGGCCATCGTGATCCCTGGTCTACTTAATCAGAGGAGGTAGTCGACCCAACCTGACAGAAGGATCATTGTCGGCAGCCATGGGTTGCTTCGTCCAAGGGTACCTTATAGACCTGGGGGGAGTGTTTGTCTAAGGGGACAAATTTGAATCCACCTTAGCTAACAGAGGGCTTTGTGCCCTATCGATCATATCCTATTGATTCATATCTCAAGGATTTGATGCCATTGGGGAGCATACGGGCTATGGCCATAACCATAATATAATGGTGCCATTTGGCGGCAACCACCTGGTTCAGAGGGCCCCGAGTCATAACTGTTTATCCTGCAGTGCCATTTGACGGCGAAACTGTCGGTTAGAGGACTCGTACCACGTCCTTGCTGGCAGGAGATTGTTTGAGAATGGATCCTAGTGATATTTTCGACTAGGCACTAGCTCTATGTGAGCTGAAGTATATTTTGATTTGTCCACCTCGGCAAACTGTTGCGGAGGATGGATGGATTTTGCTTTTAAGCGGTTTGATAGTTTAGTTTCAATTTTTAAATATCTGGAGTTGGAAAGATTTTTGGATCTTGGGATTTTTCAGAAGATTGGATTTTGGTTATTTTTGTGGAGTTTTGGAGTTTTGGGTATTTGGGAATTTTTTGTGGAGTTTTGGATTTTGTGGGGGTTTGAGAGACATTTGAAAGTGTTTGTGAATGGACCCCTCCGGTTGAGATTTGCATTCAACACGGCCATCATCGGGGTGCATGAGCTCATTTATATTTTATTGATTGGACCCTGTCGACTCTATCTACTGGTCGATAGATGATCGGGTTTTGTAGGCTTTGAGCCTTTATTGGTGAATTCTCTTGATTATAGGCCTTGAAGGCCTAATATGAACTATAAAATAAATATCCCGGTCGATCTCGCGACCGCATATTTATTTAATAGTTCGAGCCGTATCGACTCCTATCCACCCGTATAGAAGGATCGGGCTCGAACTGGAATTCACTTATTGACCCGCGCAGCATCCCTAGACGTCACGTGTGTACCAATAACACGCTCGCCGGGGCCCATGCGGGTTCATGGTATATCCCCTTATGTGTACCTACGTGTATACAAGTTACGGTGCATGTGCGGGGATATATTTGAAATATTTGTAAACGCCTTCTGTCCGCTTGCATGAAAGTTGCGGATCCGGTGCTGTGGAGTCGTACGATTTCCACAACTATTGTTGGTAGGCAGGTAGATATTTTCATTCATAGATTGGAATTGACTTCAGGATACTACATTTACTGAAGTCTTTCTGCATCTACCCATAGATGATATGTGGTGCGTTCATCTATTTTCGTAGGGGATTGTGTGTATTGCAGATCTTTTACAAAGACCCGTAGGAGTGTCTTGATATTCATTGCATATTATACTGAATATGTTGACAAGAGATCTTGTTATTTGTGAGCATATTGTATTTATAAACTCTTCATCATCTCCAAGAGTGGCCTTACTCACTAGGAGCCTGTTCCATTAACACTATTAAGCTCTTTTTCATGAACTCATGGATCCACTGATGCAGACACTACGGGCATCATGTTACTCATGTGTTGATTGAAGGTTCTTTGTGATAGCAACGAACATATTGTCGCACTGCAAATCTTCTTATTCATGAGTTTTACACATGTTCCTTACATCTTGATTGAAGTTGCGCATCTATCACTTGAGGCTTCGATCCACTGCTTAGTGATTTGTGTCACGCTCCTCTACATGGATTCTCCATCTGATCTTGATTGAGCACCCATGACTGTTAATTAATCCTTGCACATCAAAATGATCTCTTGCTATTTGAATGCATTTTCACCTGTCTCTTTGAATGCATTAGTGGGGTTGTTGGCATGATCGAATTGCCATTATTTTGAATCACCCAATTGCTTGAGTTTCGTCATCACTTTCATGTAAGTCATCTTGCATGTGAGTTGTAACATTTATCGAGGCATCCTTGTGCCTCTGCTGTCATCGTTCGCGAGCATCTGTAACAACTTTTCTCCTTCTTATGTTGCTTGAGAGTTCAAACACATTCGCTTGTATTTTGACATTGACCGTAGGATGTAGTGTTTATTGCATATTTCTTGTTGTCATGAAATCTCTCCTTGGTCTTGATTGAGTATCATGGTTGTCAATTAATATTTGCATAACACAAACGTTCATTTGCATCTTAATTGGAATGATAATCTCCCAATTTTCCATTGGAGACATTATGTTCTTGTTCAGGTAGAGCTTTTGATTGTTCACCTTAGTTTTGTGGTCAAATTGGAGTTTTATGTTATCACAAAGTTAGGTTCATGTTCATTTCCCATCTGGATTCGAGTCCAAGTCCTTGCAGTTCAAATCTTGTTCATTTCCTGTTCAAACCGAGTCCAAGTCTCCTGTGGTCCAACTCAAATCCTTGCTTGAGTTTAAATTTTTAGGTTAAGCTTGTATCCACTGTAGTCTTGTTCAGTCCAAGTTCGTGTTCTAGTCTCTTATTACCAGTTCAAGTCTTGTATAGGATTTTGAGGTGATTATCCGCCTCGTTGTAGGCGCCGCACCGGGGTCCCATCCCACAACGCTTATGAAAGCGTGTATAGGCGGTTTTCCGGTCCGCCGCGAACTTTAAGAGCGAGAATCTGAGTTAGAAAATGATACCTTTGCAAGCGTCGAGGTTGGCACGTGGATCGAGGCAAGTGAGAAGAGCTTTACACTTGCACTCCTCTTTCAAATTATAATTATTATTTAATTATAATAATAATTAAATAATTATTAATAATTAATAATTAGTTATTTAATTAATTATAATTAAAGAGTTAATGATTAACTATAATTAATCGGGATTAATTATAATTAATCAAATAACTATAATTAATAATTAATTACTAATTAATAATTAATTATAATTAATTAATTAGTTATAATTATAATTAAATAATAACTAAGTATAATTAATAATAAACATAATTACAGAGAATTCTCCCTCTCCTCTTAGGTTTGATGGATTTACAGGATTTGGTCGAAGAAGTACGCGAGAGGGGGATAATTACCCTCACGGCTAGGGAGCTCCAGTCGTTGCTTGCGATCAAAACGTTGTAACTCCCGATCCTACAGGAAGGGAACGTCGTCGAAGGCGTCGGGCTAGGGCAGAGGAGGTGTCGGCCAGGTAGGGGGAGCTTGTAGAAGCGGTCGTGGGTCTCGGTCGGGTGTGGAGTCGGCAAGGTAAGGTGCTCTCTTCCTCTCCTTCTCTCTTTCACTCTCTCTCTCTCTCTCTCTCTCTCTCTCTCTCTCTCTCTCTCTCTCTCTCTCTGGACCGACGAGAGCTAGGGCAAGGGCGTTGGACAGAGCTGGGAGGCGGAATCGGGACAGGGAGTGGATCGGAACTAGGAAGAGGAAGTCGGAGAAGTGGGAGGCTTGCGCGGAGTTGAGTGCGAGAGCTGCAGGAAGGAGTTGTGTCGTGGGATGTTCGAATGAGTGGGGGTGTCGTATTTAACGACTCGAACGGGGACGCGATCGAGGCTTCCGCGAAGGATTTTCGGGATCTGATCGTTTCGGCGCCGGCTCAGCGGGGTCTCGGCGGGATTCGCGGGATTCAGGTACGAGGTGTATTTTTTGTTTGGAGATCCAGTGGTCAACATTAGGCATGATTGTCATAAATCGTCCTGCATGATTAGAACATACCTAAATTGTGATTGGCGGCTGTTTTTCATAATCTTAACTGATCGTCTTGTACGATATGGATCATACAGTACGATTAGTTTAGTCACTTTAAATTAACAGGGGTGCCCTAATTAGGATTTTCTATTTTAATTGATCATCTAGGACGATATAAATCGTACTGTATGATGAGTTCAAAATTCAGGAATTACACTAATTCACCAACTCACTCCCTTGAGTGTGTGTGTGCAAAGTTACTCAGCTTAATGTCCATTAGATATATGATTTGACTCAAGAAAAGAAAAAGTACTTGAAATTGAAATTACATACATACTCAACCCTAGTCTATCTAATCTTAAGCTGATTTGATGTTGCCAGTGGACTTGTGGACATGAAATACTAATGAGTAGGACAACAAAATAGATATGCAAGAATAACAGTGATAATAAGATAATAATATTTGTTATCATCAAAATCATCATACTTGGGCCCAGAGTTGCAACAACAATCACATTCATTACGACATTATTATTAAGAGATTATGCTTATTTTGTCATAATAAAAAAAATTCATACACACGTATTTTTTGGGTTTCCCTTTGCTATGCAGATGATTAAAAAAGATCTATATGGTGGGCAAAAATTCTTATTTGATGTTTCTCTTACAAAATATTGGAAAGGAACTCTAACCAAGAGTATTACATGGATTAAAGATTATATATTTTCATTGTTGTTGCTCTTTATTTATAACATATGAGAAATGAACGTAAAGTTGCATAGAAAGGAGAATTTCCACTGTCTGGCCCTTCACCCAAAAATAAAGAGGAATGATGATTAGCCATTGGATGTTACCAGTTCAGTAGATTCTTGCAGGTTTTGAGTTTGCTCGGGGTTGCCTGCAGTGCATTGTGGTGATGTATTTATGAGTTGCTTCTTTCTAGCTATTATAAATTTTGGAGACTTTGAGAAGATATATGGGTTGATTGGGTTGCCTAAATAATTGATTGGTTTTGCTATATATTGCAATTTTTTTTTTGAAAATTAGGGAAGAGCCCAAAATCATTAATTAAGAAAAAAAAATTACATGAAAAATACAATAAAAATTGCGACTCTACATCTAGTGATCCAAAGAAAAATTCAGCTGCAAACAAAAACGTTCAAGACTCAAAAAGAAAATGAAGAATAAAGGTAAAAACATCAAAAACAGGATTCAGAATGATCAATAATAATTGAAAAGCATCACCTGATTGCCCGAAGACCTTCCAAGAGAATGAAAGGCCATATGGTTGCAATGATGTACATCATCGCCCTACAAAAAACAGACCCCCAAAGTGTCGAAGGCAGCATAAAGATTTCTAAAGTTAAGTGGACCCATGGCCACACATGAAACAACTGAGTATATCCCTCATCTGAACACCTCCCAAAGAGAACAACATCCAAACAAACAACAGCTCCACATAGATGAAAGAAACCACCATCAGAGAAACACCAGAAAAAAGCAAACTTCTCTGAAAGGAACAAGAGAACTTTGTCTGACAGGAACATCCAAGTCCAAGGAATTGAGCCAAGCAGCAGAAACATTTGGCCACAAACAAAATAAGCAGGAGAAAGAAGACCAGCATAAAATAACAGAATCCCAACAAAAACATTTCAAGAGATTAGGCGTCCAATCCAATAGAAACTCTTCCAATTGGATGCTTCAGAGAAGATTCTTTTTTTTTTTATTTTAAACAGAGTAGATGCGCTGTCAATAGAATCCTCAAATCTCCGGCCATTGCGTTTACGCCAAATATAATATATGGAGCAGCAAGTTGATACATAATTTCAATTCTTAGCAGCAGGAAAGATGTGAGGCATATCAGAGATATGACAACATTTGCAACAGGTTAGGTCGAAGCAAAATGAAAGCAGCCCAATGCAAAAGAGTGGAAATGATGTTGAGGATGTAATCACATTAAAAAAAAAAAGAGTTGAGAGCAGTCATGATCATTACATAAACTGCATACCGCCTGTACATTAATATTATGCTTAATTGGGTTATCAGCAATCCTAAGTTTACCAACCACAGCAAGCCAGCAGGGAATACCAATTAGTCAAAAGCAAGATTCCATCTGTTGCGACAAGGCAGCTAATCAACAGTCCCAAGCTACAGTATCAGCAGGCATATTACAAAAATCTCCATAGTTATCAAAATCAGCAGTAAAATTGTAATAAACACAGAGAACAGCAGTAACCATGTAACTAAAGAAACTATGGTTAAGCCAGGCATTGAAAATTCAAACCAACATGAACATCATACTTAACCAACACATATTTTAGAGAATACTAACTCTCTCAAGAGAACCATCTTTGATATGAATTATCAAAATAAAATAAAAAAAATAACACAGACAGAAGCAGTAACCATGTAACTAAGGAAACAGTGGTTAAACCGGCCATTGAAAACTCAAACCAACATGAAAATCATATAAACCAACACAGATTTTAGAGAAGACAACTCCTCAAGAGAACCATCTATTATATGAATTATCAAAATAAAATAGAAAAATAAAAGCAATAGCGAAAAATAAATTAATATTAGCACTAGTTGTATTTCTGATGAATATGGACTTCCAGATTTGCATCATATTTACTCAAAACTAACATGAATTTCCACTCCTGTAAGTTAGACTCATACAAATGAAACGATAATATAGAACCTTTCTATAATATGAACTTACATTATGAATTAAATTTGCTTTACTGACCAACAAATCTGAGACCTTTTGATGTATGAACTAATATCCTCTACACAATCTGCTGATAAATTTACTAAAACCGAACCCAACATCTAGTACATTTAGCCATGCAATCACCTTTGCAGTCCACATTATATCCTAACACCTTAGGATTGCGAAGAAGAAGATTTCTAAGTGTTTTTCCTTTGATTCCCCATTCCCTTTCTAATGTCTGAACATTGGCCTTCAACTCTTCATTAAGACAACACCCCAGTACCTCAGGAAACTTCTTCAGTATCTTGTGGAGATCATCATCAGAAAGGCTTAAACTCTTTAAGTAATCCAACATCTCTTTTATTGACTCTAATTTAGGAGTTTCTTTTCTTCGTTCTTCGCCCCAATAAGGTGAATGAATCCAGCCAAAAGCTTTCTTGAGTATCCGATCGGCTTCTTCTGTGGTGAAATTGAACGCATAGAGTGATTGTATACTTTCTTCCCACAGATTACTATCCTTATCTTCTTGTATGGTGGTCTGTGCTTGATTAGTTGCTAGTAGTTTGTATGTTCTAACTGATAACTCAGAGCAAAGAAATCTTTCCTTTGAGGGCAATTTGATCTGCGACGTAATTTTGTATGATGGATTCCATTGAACTAGAATCAAATTTGTTGAAGATGAAACAATAGTCTGAAAGGCAAAGTGCAAAAATTCAAATTAAAGAAGCAACTCAACTTTATTACTTCCACATGTAATTCACCAGGACAGAAGACTATAAATGCTAAATGTTATAATTGATTCGATCACCAAATTTTGGTTGAAATATGAAGAGAACCTGAACTTAATGTTTGAACAAGCCATTACACGAAGGAAAGAAGAGGTAAAATCTCAAGTATGAAATAAGAAATCACCTTTCCTAGCAATGTGCTCAAGTACCATTCGACAAGTGAATAATAATAATAATAATAATAATAATAATAATAATAATAATAATAATAATCTTTTGTAGTAAAGGAACATTGCCATTTCCGGATAGTACATACTTTTAACTGATGGAAATAACTTCTATAGAAGTGACTTACAGATGGGAAGGAGCACCATAAGGCAGTTTGACAAGTAGAAGGAAATGGCAATGAATTTACCAGCATCCCTATTCAACAAAATGCAAAACAGAACAAAATCAATGAGATTCTGAAAAAGAAAAAGCATCGATTTCCTATCTTATTCTCCTTTATAATTAGATTCATGCAATAATATATTAAGGAAACCTTAAAGAAAGATATGGATGCAAAAACTTTATATTTTAGAGATGCAAAAATACATATCAAACTTAGACAGGACTACTACTGATTCAGCTACTTCATCCAAGCTACTAGTGTAGGTTGCTGTTCAAGACAGACATTACCAGTCTCTGGTCCAAATTGATCAATTATATCACCCCTCATTTAGAATTGGGTAAGTATACAATAGTTGGATCAAATCGATAATACTCAAAAGATGCCCAAACAATTTTCCTATTGTTTTATCGTTCTCACTCAGTTTTTTTTACTGTGCCACCCACTAATTACTGTTTTCTAAAACGCTCATATATTATCCTCACAACCCTCTATCTCAGTAATTGGCTTCTCCACTTCAGTTATATTTTACCATTATTAAATGTGAACTGTTACATTCAACTAATACTTACTGACTTATCATGGTTTAGAATTTTTCCTCATGGGCCCTAATCTTTCATGTAACATTTGACTAACTACAAAAGTAAATTGCTTTTAATGATTTTGATCTTAATGTATTTGTAAGGTGATTCAAGCATAAGCATTATAATTCCTGCACTTCAGTGTGTGCACTGTTGACCCCATCAGCCCTAAGTTTATGATTAGAATTTGATGATCATACATATCACTAAGAAAGCAGAACTGATGGTTTCAATCTAGTGAATGCAGGAAATAGGTATACCATCAGGATATTTCAAGTATAGGAAGACAAGTTCAAATAGACTAGAAAAAAATTTGTGTGAGAGCAAATCAAAATAAAAACGTTGAAGACATGCAAGGGAAGCAAGCTAGAACGGTTAAAAATATTCTTTAGAACTATGTTAGGTTTTCACTTAGTAACACTATTAAATAATTTAATTCTCAATCCAAATTATGTTTTAAATATTTTTTGAGATTTTATCTGAAATAAAGTAAATAGATAATTTGATGAAAAAGACCCTAAATCTATTCAAGAAAAATAATTGAGAAATAACATATAATGCAGAGTTAACGGAGTTCCATAAAAGGTTAACAGGTTGCTGTAAAGTCTTTGGGGTCATCTGTGAAGGTTTGAGAATTGCTGTAATGATATAGAACTCGGGGAACCAGAAAAAATAATTATAGAGTCTCTTTGCAAATATTTGTGGGCCTCCATAAACTGTGCTTGGCGAGCCACTGCAAAGTTTAGCAAGTCTCTACAAAAGTCGACTTCTTAAAGGTTTTAATGGTGATTCTAGCATTTTTAAACCCAATGAATGCCAGATTTCACTCCATTTTTAGCATTAGTGGTTCATGAAAATGTGGAATTAATGGTTCTAATTCATTCAATTAACTTTATAAGGTCCCTGGTGAAAAATATAAATAGTAATATTAAACACTAAATCACTTTTCACTCAAACCTTAGCCACTCATAAGAAATTCATCCACCAAGCCCTATTGTAATTCAATGAGAGTTTTTTGTAGATCCATTTGAGAGAGAATGAAAGCTTGTTTGTCATGATGTTGATATTTAAGGTTTAATGTTTGATGTGCTTGATTTCTTCATGTTCTTGAAAATCTTCATGTAAGAACTCATTTTTCTTTTGTATTGATTGATTTCTATTCGATTGCTCTAGTATTTCCATAGA
This sequence comes from Dendrobium chrysotoxum, assembly GCA_019925795.1. NCBI lineage: Eukaryota > Viridiplantae > Streptophyta > Magnoliopsida > Asparagales > Orchidaceae > Dendrobium > Dendrobium chrysotoxum. Next base: position 46,074,780 of record CM034297.1, on the reverse strand, counting down.
GAATTTTGGAGGAAAATACTCATAAGAGGTTATCCGAATGAAAGGAAAGATGGTTGGGGAGAAGATTGGTGTAAAAGCTTCTCTGCCTGGTGAGGAGTAACGATTTTATTTTAGTGCAGGTTGCGCATAAAATTCTACATGTGGAGAACACCTAAATGTGGACCTAGGCTACGGCAGAAATAACATAAAAATGGTTACATGTTCGTATGAGGCTGCACTTCTTATTTATTGCTTTTGTTGATACTTATTTTCCCTTTAAGCTTCATGATATTACTATGGTAAAAATAGTTTTAAATTTGCGTAATAAAAAGCTCAATTTACTCCCTTTCCCACTTCGGCACATGTAAACCAACATTCACCCTCTCATAAATAACAATGAAGATGACTATGAGAATTACCTCATGCACCAACAACGTCGGCATACAACCAGTTTCATTAACACAACAACTTACCCTTTAGAAGATAATTACCTTGCATTTACATATTGACAATTAACTTAATAGTTAATAGTATTGAGGCAAAAGATAAGAACAACTTTCTTATAAACAAAATAGCCTTAAAAAATTTATATTCAATTCCAAGTTAATTTGGCAATGTAGAAATATAGTAATACATCCACTAATCTCTATCTTGCTTGCGCTCATCTCAATTATCAATGCACCCTTTTAAAATAAATTCATAGGAAACTACATTTTTTTCAAATAATTCATATCATAGAATTGAAATAGACACAAGAATTGCATTTCTTACGAAAGCACATCAAACAGTGTGAGCCTGAACAATCTTAAATATCATTAAAGACGAGAATTTGTGTCAGGATATCTTGATAAAAAAATTATTAAGATGGGGCTCTAATAGGAAGTGGAAGAAAAAATTGAGAAAACTAGGAAGAAGAACACACAAGAGCCTTTTATTGAAAGATATATGAAAGAAAAAGAAAGATACAATTGGATCTTCAATTGGAGAGAAAGATCCGGCTCTCCCAAATCCCTAGCTACCGGCTAGAGCCCTCTCAAAAAAGACTACAACAAACACAAATCAATGCCCCCAAAATAACAACATAGTTAGCCTTAAATAGGCTCCCCTAATTCCATCCCAAATTAGCTTCCTTTCCCTAAATAATTCTCTCTTAGATTTTGAGTTCAAATTAGATCTTTTACCCTAAATAATTCTCTCCCAATTGTAATTAAAACTTTCCTAAACAATTTCTTCTTGATTTCTCCTCCCTTTTCTTAAATAATTTCCTCTTAGATTTTGAATTCAAATTAGATCTCTTGTCCTAAATATTTCTCTCCCAATTGTAATTAAAACTTTCCTAAATAATTCCCCCTTTGATTAAGAACCTTCCTAAACAGCTCCCTTTTGATTAAGAAAGTTCCTAATTCCCTTGCAGTTAAATCGGCCGGTCCATCAATACTCCCCTCCCACAGTGTCACCTTATCCTCAAGATAGAACGAAGGAAACTGCTGCTAAAGCATTGGACTGATAGCATTGAACTGAAAAATGGACTGTCACTGGGTCAAATAATCTCTGCCTCCAGCAACTCCCTGATAAATCTCTCGATCTCATCATTCTAGAGTTGGGGAGAACGATACAGACGAACACTGATATGTGAGACTCCTTCCTTCAAAATGATAGCATGCTCGTGTTCCCGCGGAGGAGGCAACACCTCTTGATACTACTGTGAGAGTGGTTGAATCATGTATGGTGCTTTTATCTTCTCTCCATCTTATTCTCCTTCCAAACTCTGAAGCTCCATCAAAAATCCCACTCCTTCACCCTTTCCCCTCCTTAGAAGTGGTTCCAAAGGTGGCATTTCCTCTTCTTCCCCCAAAATTTTCATCTCCCAATTCCTCTTTATTGTCCCTATATTAGGGTTTCCCCGATTTCATTGTTCGATCAATGAACTCTCGCCTCCGAAATTATCTGTTTGGTTTGAACCTCAAGCAGCTTCTGCATCATCTCCACTATGATGGCAAATTTCCCATCGATCTTATCGTGGACGGCTGAAATTTGAGTTTGAAAATCTAAAATTTTAAATTTCAAATGTCTGATCTCCCTTTCCAACATTTTTATCTTTCTTCCTGCCATAGGTACATGGATCTAGGCTCTTATACCAATTTGATAGAAAGTGGATGCAATTTCAGAAAAATCAGAGAATGACACAAGAAATTTAGGAATAAGAACACACAAGAACTTCTTTTTTTTTATTGAAAGAATTAAGAAGAAAAACACAAGATACAGTTGGATCTTCAATTAGAGAGGAAGATCCGGCCCTCCCAAATCTCTAGCCATCGACTAGAGCACAATCAACCTAAGTAAAACTAATTCCAGCAAAATCAAGCATAATTTGAAACCACCCCATAATTAACCTTAAATAGGCTCCCCTAATTTCCTCTAAAATCAGCCCTCTTTCTCTAAATAGTTTCCTCTCAAATTTGAATTCAAATTAGATTTCTTTCCCTAATTAATTTCTTCTCAATTGTAATTAAAACTTTGCTAAAAAAATTCTCATTGATTCTCCCTTACATAATGAATATTAACTTCTCTGGGTTTTCCCTAAATAATGCCCTCTCAGATTTGAATTCAAATTAGATTTTTTTCCCTAATTACTTCCCTCTCAATTATAATTAGAACTTTCCTAAACAATTCCCCCTCTCTCTTCTTGCCCGCCGCCCACCCTAGTGGGGCCCACCAGATCAGTTGCCAGTCCATTAGGCTCAAAGCCCTTAGATCTACTTTGATATTTCTATAATACTAATTACCTATATATTGCACTAATCTTACAGCATACCCAAGGGCTCTAAAGCCCATTCAAATAAAAATTTTGGTCAGCAAATCCAAGCAGAATTTCTCTTCATCATTAAATTGGTATCAAGAAAAAGTTAAATATTGGATAATAAAAAATACTTTGATTAGGGCTCTATGAAAACAAATTGGGCATCTAACTAATTATAAAAATATGATGCTTAATGCTCCACATGAAGAGTGCCAACAAAGCACTTCCTCCACATAACTGAAGCTGAATTAGTGCGCATTTTGGTTGCTAGTAAAATGTAGACAGAGAACTTGCAGAAAATGAGGATTTTCTTTGTCTCATTTGAACACGAACTTGTAACCCTCACTTCACATGGAGTTTTGAGGATGTTTGTGGAGTTTGAATCAATGTTAGTACGTAATTACATACAACCAAATGATGCATTAAACAAACTTCTTCATTTTTCAAAATTCAAGCTACCAAATGAGCCCTTAAAATCAATAACGCCCAAGCTCCAATCAAACAAAAAAATAATAATAATAAAAAAGACAAAAACTGCAGTTTTCGGCCTTTACAAAATCAAAAACCAACTAGTTCCGCTAGCTAAAATCGGATTATCTGCTAATCCTCCTGTTAAAAACAATTGCTTGGAATAAAATAAGAAATAAAAGTTACCTTGGTAAGGACTTGAAGAATCTGAGCTAACTTAAGCAAGGGTTTGAAGAATCTCAGCTAACTTAAGCAAGAGTTTGAAGAATCTAAACAAAATACTCCGAACTCGTTGATTTGATTTGGCCCTTGCCTCGTGGATGCTGAAGAGATTACAGATAGCCCTAATTCCAGCCAAAGAAATTCCTATCCACTTGGAATAAGCCAATAACTTATTTGCCCATAAGAAAGGCCAAAATTGCGTGTTTTTTCGCTCATGCTTGCTTTAGAAATAGGAGAATTTTTGTTTTCTTGAAAATATGCTTGTTTGGATCAAAATACTCTAAAAGTTTCTTTGATTGGTTGAAAAAAAATGCAGTGTAAAAGAAATATAGTATAAAAGAAATATAATATAAAATATTTATTTTGAAGTTATTCAGATGAGTGTAAAGTAAATGCCTGTGAATACTTTTTTGTTTGGTTTGAAATAAAATGAATGTAGTGTAAAATTCAAATAGGGTGACAGCTGATGGTGGCGACGATGGCCAACAACAGATGGTTGTAGTGGTGGATGACGGTTAGGTGGTGGCAGCCAGTGGTGGTGGTGGCTGACGATGGATGGTGGTGGTGGCGGTGGCGACCAACAACTAGTGGAGGTAACCAACGATGGTGGAGGGCGACCAACAATGGTCGACGGGGGCAAGTGGCGGCAACAACTTACGATGGGGGCAGGCGACAAGTGGCAGTGACAGGCGGTGGATGGCGACGGTGGCTGGTTGTGGCCGGCTGGTGGCGGCTGTCGAGCGAGCTTGCTTGTAGTGTAAACAATTCTTACTCAAAACTAGTCGAGTTTATTTTACCTCAAAAATGAAATAAAATAGTTTACATTACATCTACTTCTTTACTTTGCATTCCTTTTTCATACAGCCAAATATCAATATTTTCAAAACCTCTACATTTGGAACACTCTACACCCATTTTACTTCCAACTAAACAACCTCTCATTCTGAATGAAGTATGAACAAATTTCTTTGAAGTCCACCGCGATCAAATAAAAATCAAATAACATTAAAAAAAATTTGGTGAAAGCTCGAATCATATGTAATCAAAATTCAATCATCGAACATTCTTTATATTCTAATAAAAAATTAATCATAATTATTTAAATTTGTTTTCAATTAAGATCGGAATATAGTTCAAATAAAAAATTATTAGAAAAATTCATAAATGATTGAATAATAAATTTGAATAAGATTTGTTCATTGTTTAACATAACACATTAAATTCATAGACCGATCACAATAAATATAACACAATGAATTAAGCTTTAACATGGGTCGAATAATGATTGATTAGGGTTCAAATAGGTTTAAATAGGGTACATACAACATAGAGGGATCATAGTATAACTAACAGAATAAATTGAGCTATAACATAATTAACTGATAACCATAACACATGAAAATAAAAAATAATACATCACTACACAAACCATGTAGCAACAATAATTTAAGAATTATAATTGATTCATGTAATGAAATAATTATAAAGGAAGGGGGCACTTGATCTTATAAGTAAGTCGATTATGGGCTCTAAATTAGCATGGGTTATGCCTACATTGGATTGCACCCTTCTCTCCCTTTTAAGGCCTTTTAGTTTTTTTTTTTAATTTTTTTATTACTACTCTTAAGCTTTATTAATTGAGGTAATACAACATATATCTTTATCTCGTATATAACCTCCGAAGTATCCATTTTTTTCTATTGTATATATATTTTCAGCTTTATGTAGTTAACCATGCTTCCTAGATATAGAACTTTAAATACAATGAGTTAGATCCAAATTTATCCATGAATGACACCTAACCTTACTAGCACCTGGAACCTATTTGAGAAAGGAGAGAAAGCAAATTACTAAAAAATTTGAATAGAAATGCTCAATGGGCTCATAATCTCACCCATTCAAAAAAAAAAAGGATCAATAACTAAAATACTCATTTGTACCCTTTATTTATAAGGATACAAAGGTTACATGTGTCACGCCCCAGGATCTATATTAAAAAAATTACATTATTTTTCATTTTAGCCATTTAACTAAAGCTTACCAATTTCTTATGAACAATAGAAAGAATTATGCACGTTGTCCGGAGGCTCATATCATAGAATCCTTATCTTTTCCTAAAAATATGTAAAATTACGTAATGAGCATATGACCTAGTAAGTAATCAAAATCTTATAACTGAAATTAATGCAAGGTAAAGGAGAACAGTATGATGTAAATCATTTAAAGAAATATATGTATCAATGTATCTATATCGATTATCTGTATCAATAATTAGTCTATAACATATCATATCTCAGACAGATCTGTTTCATTCTTCCATCATAAACTCTAATAAATCAATTAGTCAGTAAATCTTTATCACTCATTCAATTCCATGCAATCTTATCATCCATTCAGCTCACATCAATTTGTTAGTTACAGTTACAATATCAATAATAGTATTCAGTATGAGTAACAGAATTGTATCAGTAACAACATGAGTATCAGTAATCAATATTAATATCAAAAATCAGTAATTAGTGTCAATATCAATATTCAGATCAGTAATTAGTATCAATATTAGTAATTGATATCAATAACAATTTTAATATTGGTATCAATATGTGATATTAAGATGAGGGTATCTTGAGTTTGTGGGTATTATATGCAATTAATTATACCAGTGAATCAATGTTCTATCAGATATTCATATGAGAGTATCTTGCTACTGCATTTATAACTCCCAATCAGTCGCCCCTTATGATACCTAATGATTATACTCCTAACAACTCCTTTTGAATCACGTGAATCAGTCACTTCGACTCATTATAACTCCTAATCAATCTCCAACTTCTTATGACACCCATCCACTAACTCCTATCAATCATAAAGATATTATATCATATATCTGATATTAATCATTACATCATATTTAAACATCATATCAGATTTAGACTAATAGCAAACATTCTTGCACAGCTCAATCATATTAATCATTTTAGTACATATTATCTTGCAGTCTTATCATGTCAAATCATAATATAACACTTTTCAACCCATTTTCAATCTATATTTTTCCTACTCATTTTACCCAAAAATTCATATACACATATTTAATTAGTAAAAATATAATAATATTATGTTATATTATTCAAAATAATCAAATCTAAAACATATCAAAAGTTATAAGATGAAAGCTTATAAAATCAAGATATAATACATTTTTGGTAGATTTAGGAGAGATAAACTCGTAGAAATCAAAATCATTGAAAATAAAAGTAAGAAGATAGTTACTTATAATAAATTAAATAAAATCTATAATAGAAATGGCGGGTAAATAGAACCCAAAGACCTTTCTCTCTCATTTCTCTTCTTTTCTTCATTCAATTTCTTCCTGGCCAAGCAACCAAGTGAGGAAGGCTATGGGATGTGACACATATATTTATAATAAATATATATAAAAATACTATTAATGGCTTAATACCACAGTGCTCTACTATAGAATTTTCATATTTAAAAAAAAAAATATTTCACATTTTTAGGTTATTACAATCTCTCTACCTTTAAAAAATGTTATCCTCAATATTTCCATATCAGTCTGTGTGTGTATATGAGAGAGAGAGAGAGAGAGAGAGAGAGAGCATGCTCAAAATAAAATTTCAAACTTAAATCAACTAATTATAAATCAGAAATCACATCAAATCAGTACAAAAAATTGTGTAAAAACCTTAACTTTTAGAAGGATAAAAGAATGCAAAATCTTACCAATGGATTCATTTTTTTATGCCTGAACAGTTAAATAAATCGTTAAGATGAAATGCATAGAAAATCATGTGTGCAACTGGTATTCATGCATGTAAAATAAAATCTCATTTTTATTCCACTCATACACTCTATATTCCACTCATAAGCTCTAGTTATATTTCAATTATTTTAATAACCATTGCTTTGATACCATTTTATTACACCTGGAGATCTATATTAGAAGAATTACATCTATTTTTCATTTTAGCCATTTAACTAGAGCTTACCAATATTTTTATAAATAACGAAAAGAATTATGCATGTTGTTTGGAGCCTCATATCATAGGATCCTTACTTTTTCTTGAAAACATATAAAACTGTGTAATGAGCACATGGCGTAGTAAGTAATAAAAGGAATGTTGTCTGGGAGTTAGTAGAAAGACCTAAGAATCAAAGTATTGTGAGAATCAAATGGGTCTTTAAGAATAAAATGAATGATTTTGGTGTGGTGGTTAGGAATAAGGCAAGATTGGTGGCTAAGGGGTACAACCAAATAGAAGGGATTGACTTTGAGGAGATATTTTCCCCTGTAGCTATATTGGAAGCCATTAGAGTGCTACTAGCCTTTGCCTGTTATAAGGGATTTAAGCTTTTTCAAATGGATGTCAAGAGTGCCTTTTTAAATGGGGTAATAAAGGAAGATGTGTTTGTAGAGCAACCCTCAGGTTTTGAGAGTTCCCAATTTTTAAATCATGTTTACAAATTAAAAAAGCCCTTGTATGGTTTAAAACAGGCACCCATAGCTTGGTACGAGAGGCTTAGCATATTCTTACTGGAAAGGAAGTTTGTTAAGGGTAGCGTAGATACCACCCTTTTTCTAAGGAAAGTAGGAGATGATTTACTTATTGTCCAGATCTATGTTGATGATATACTGTTTGGATCTTCTAATAAAAAATTATGTGATAATTTTTTTAAAGTAATGAGTAAAGAGTTTGAGATGAGTATGATGGGAGAATTGTCTTACTTTTTGGGGGTTAGCATAAGGCAAATGAATGATGTAACTTTTCTTAATCAATCAAAGTACACTAAGGATATCTTGAAAAAATATGAAATAGATAAAGATAAGCCAATAAACACTCCCATGAGCTCCACTGTTTAGTTAGATAAGGATTCAAATGGAAAATCTGTTGATCAAAAGAAGTACAGAGGAATAATTAGATTACTACTTTACTTGATTGCTAGCCGAACTGATATAATGTTTAGTGTTTATCTCTGTGCTAGATTTCAAGCTGATCCTAAAGAATCTCACCTGACTGCAGTTAAGAGTGTTGCAAATATGGATTCAAATAGTATAGTTTTGATGATGACAAATATGTTTGTATTCTGTTTTGCTTAGCTAACCCATTTTAGCTATAAAAGATCAAATGCAATTCAAGCTAACTCAAGATCGGGTCCAAGTGTGTCTAAATATAATGTTTTCCCTTTCTTGAGTCAAATATAATGTAATTGATCTCCTAGCTAAGTAACCTTGCACACATATACTCAGGGGGAGAGTTTTAGTGAATTAGAGTTTCTGTTTAATTTTTGTTCTGATCGTCCCGGATGATATCTACATCGTCCTGAATGATCCACTGAAAATAAAAACCCTAATTAGGGCGACCAAGTTAAGTCTGTCTAATTAAGCTGATCATCCTGAATGATCCATTGATCATACGGGATGATAGGTTCAAATCAAAAATTCTCAACCGCCAGATCAAGTCAGGCAAGTTTTATTTTTAGAGATTTGATCTGATCATCCCGGATGATACGTGTATCATTCTAGATGATCCATTACAATCATGCCTAAATTAGTCTGGTGATTAAGGAAAGTAATTAAGATCTGATTGATTCAATCATATCATCCCGGATGATCGCAGGATCGTACGGGATGATATGTTAAAAATCCTGACCGTCTAGTGCCTTTCACCTGTACGTCCAGAGCTATGTACAGGACGATAATCCCAATTTTGAACGTATCGTACGGGATGATACCCATATCATCCCGGACGATCAAGTCATTTTAAAATCGTCCAGCATGTTTCACCTGTACGTCCAGAGTGGTGTTTAGGACGATCTTGGCACTTTTTGAACTAATCGTACAGGACGATAGATATATCGTCCTGGACGATCAAGTCATTTTGAGATCATCCAGCACAAGTTCCTCTGGACGACCAGAGCGGTCTTCTGGATGAAATTCTTGATTTACACTAATCATCCTGGACGATCGCAGAATCGTACGGGATGATCTGAATAACTTTTTTCCACTAATCGTCCAGGCTGAAACAGGCGATTTTGAACTGATCATACAGGACGATCTACTGATCGTCCTGGATGATATTGACCGACCAGTTGAGATTTAGGGCAATTTTTGAGCCCTCCTTTAAAAGATCTTTTTCTTCCAACAAGAAAAATCTTTTGCCACTTTCCTTTCCAAAGAAACCTTGAGAGAGAGAGAGAGCTTGGGAGAGAGAGAGAGAGGATCTTATGATGGAGAGTTTTTGAGGGATTCACAAAGGTTGCTACAAGCAAGGATCAGAGTCGTCTTCTCCGTTCGTCATCTCTCATCTTGTCGGTGTTTTTTGTAGGAGGATTGTTTGCAAGAAGATCTGGGTTCTCTGCTCGCTTCAGGAGAAAGCCAAAGGAGTTCAGGTTCTCTACCTGCTTCAGAAGGAAGTGAAAGGAGTCCGGGTTCTCTGCCTTCTTCAGGAGGAAGCGAAAGGAGTTCAGGTTCTCTGTCTCACCGGGTTGGTGGAAAGGAGTTTTGTACAGGCTTCTCTGCCTTGCTGTGGGAACAGAAGGAGAGTCACTTTTGTGTTAGTGCAATACCCGGAGGAGAGGCTCCGGGGAGTGGACGTAGGTCAAGTTGACCGAACCACTATAAAATATGGTGTGTTCTTTTTGATTATTTTCTGCACTTTACTTTTCTGTTATTATCTGCTTGGGTGAAATCTGTGGTTGATCTTTTTAGTTCTGTATTTACTTATTTCTGCTGCAAATTATTGAAAAGATTTTTCCTATTGCTCATAAATTTTTTAAATAACTAATTCACCCCACCTCTTGGTTAGCCTCGGGACTAGTTCATCAGGGCTTAATATCCCTATCGAACTTTCAAGTGGTATCAGAGAGGGATTCAAAAATTAAGTTTAAAAACTTTTGAATTTGATCCATGGCTAACTTTGGTAATCATAATACTGCTAAAGATTATTCAATTACACGACCGCCATTGTTTAATAACATACCTTTTGATTTTTGAAAAACTCGCATGTCCACTTTTCTTCAATCTATAGATTATCGCATATGGATGCTTGTTAAGGATGGCTATGAGCTACCTTTTAGAATGGTTAACAATGTTAAAACTGAACTGCCTTTCATTGATTGGACTTTTGATGATCGTGACTTAGCCCAATTGAATGCCAAATATTTGAACTATCTTTTTGTGCCTTAAAATCTGAGGATTACATGCGTGTTTCTACTTGTACAACTGGTAAAGAAATTTGGGATAAATTGTGCATCACTTATGAAGGTATAACTGAAGTCAAACAATCTAGGTTAAACATATTACTTCATGACTATGAACTTTTTTGCATGAAACCTACTAAATCTATTTCTGAAATGTATATGAGGTTCACTCAAATTGTCACTTCTTTGCATGCTTTAGGAAGAAAACTTACAAACTATGAAAAATTAAACAAGATTTTGAGATGTTTGCCTTCTTCGTTTGATGCTAAGATAACTGAATTACTGAATCGAAAGATTTGAACAAGTATTCTATTCACAACTTACTTGGGTCACTCATTGCTTACGAGTAAGGGGTGAACCAAAAGACAGCTTGATGCAGGTGAGAAGAAGAAGGAGAAAACTGTGGCGCTGAAGGCCAACGATACTTACACTGATTCTTTCGAGTCTGATAGCGATGATGTTGCCTTAATCACTAGGCAATTCAAAAGCTTTCTAAGGAAGAAATATAAGAACGTTCAGAAGAGGAACAAGGGTAAGTCCAGTAAAAATTTTAAAGGCTTATTTGATACTGTTTGTTTTGAATGCAGGAAGCCTGGACACATTAAGGCTGATTGTCCTACACTTAAAGCTCACCCAAGCAAGAAAAAGGGTGAGGAGAAACCTAAATTCAGGAAGGACAAAAAGAGAATTCAAAAGGAATTCTGGGTAGATTCTGCATCTGACTCCTCTAAGATTGAAGTTGAAGAGGAGGAAACTAACTTTTGTCTGATGGCTGATGATCATCCTTGTCAATCTGAGCAGGAAGAGGTATGTGAGCTTACTTACGATCAATTATTTGAAGTATCTGAAAGAATTCATGCATCTTATAGGAAACTTAAGAAATTGCATGCTAGTCTGAAATTAGATTTCTTAACCTTGCAAAAAGAGCATGATTCTGTAGTTAAAGATCATTCCACACTTGATAGTAATCACATGTCTTTACTTGATGAATTTGATGAGTTAAACAAAAAGCATTCTGATTTAATTATTGAAAATGATTTACTAAAAATCTTGCATGTTGATTTAGAAAAAGCTTTTAAAGAATTAGACAATCTGGCATGTGACGTGGAGAGTAGTAGGGGAGAATTAAAATTTGAAATTGCAAGTTTGAAGAAAGAAAATGAATTTCTAAAAATTAAAATCATTGCTTTTGAGAAAAATGAAACACCTCCTACTTTTGCACAGTTTTATGTACCTCCACCTTTTAAAGAATCTGTTTCAAAATCATCAAAGCATATTTCATTCAAACCTAGGAAGAGGCACTATTACCCACGTAGATTAGTTAACCATTTTCCTAGTCTTAGATAATTTTATTGTGGCATGTTAGGACACATCTCCCATACTTGCACTTTTCACTGTAGTACACATTGGGTGTAAAGGCCCAAATTGCCTGTTTTACAGCACAGTACACATGCATTGCATTCTTCTTTTCATAAGAAGGAACCCAAACCTGTTTGGGTCCTAAATCTGACATTTGATGATTTTATAGGTGTGCTCTCACACAAGACCTCATGAGAGCATGTGGTGCCTGGACAGCGGATGTTCAAGACACATGACTAGAGATGCAAATCAGTTCATTTCGCTGGAGGTCAAGGCTGGAGGCAAGGTTACACTTGGAGACAACACCACCAGGATGGTGATAGGTTCAGGTATAATTGGTTATTCAAAGAATTTTATGATTGATAATATTTTGTTTGTAGATGGATTGAAACACAACCTGCTGAGCATCAGTCAACTCTGTGACAAAGGATACAACATCAAATTCCTGCCCACTTGCTACATTTTAAGCTTAAATGATAAAATTACTTTACAGGAATAAAGGATCAATAATGTTTACATGATGGATGTAAGTTGCTTTAAAGCTGATGTTTCAATTTACTTAAAAACTGCTACTGATAAGTCTTGGTTATGGTATAGGAGATTATGTCATGTCGGTATGAAAACTCTTAGGAGAGTTACCCAAATGGACTTAGTTAGAGATGTCCCCAAGCTTAAGTTCACTAAGGACCACCTGTGTGATGCCTGTCAATTAGGGAAGCAAGTCTAGTCCTCCTTTCACTCTGTTAAGGATATTAGCACCTCTAGACCTTTAGAAGTCCTTCACATGGATCACTTCGGACCCATTAGCACTGCCAGCTTAGGGGGAAAAGTCTATGATTTTATGATTGTTGATGATTACTCGAGGTTTACTTGGATTAAATTTCTGTCACATAAATCTGAGTTATTTGATGAATTTAAATCCTTCTCCACTTGGATTCAGAGGAAGTTAGGTTGTGAGATATTGACTATTCATGGTGATCATGATGGAGAGTTTGAAAATATGAAGTTTAGAACTTTCTGTGAGGAGCAAGGGATTAGTCATAATTTTTTAGCTCCTAGGACCCCTCAGCCGAATGGGGTAGCTGAAAGGAAGAACAAGATATTAGTGGAAGCCGCTAGAGCCATGCTTGCTGAGTATTCACTTCTAAAATACTTTTGGGCTGAAGCGGTGAACACTGCCTGTTATGTGCTGAATAGGGTGAATATTAGATCCAATCTGAATAAGACACCTTATGAGATCATTAAGGGTAGAACTCTAAACCTGTCCCACCTCCATGTCTTTGGCTGTAAGGTTTTCATTCTAAACAATGGGAAATCATCCTTAGGAAAGTTTGACCCCAAATCTGATGAAGGAGTGTTCTTAGGCTATTCTAGTGTGGGGAAATCCTTTAGGGTGTTTAATAAGAGGACTTTGATGGTGGAAGAGATAACTCATATGGTGTTTGATGAATTTGATCCTAAGGAGACTAGAGTTGAGGAAGAAGAAGAGGTAGGAGAGATTACCCAAGGGGTTGAAAATACAAATCTAGAGAAAAGGGTAGAATCTCAAAACACTTTGCCTAGAGATTGGAGATATTCTTCGAGTCATCCTAAAGAACTGATCTTAGGAGATCCTTCTGAAGGTGTTAGGACTAGGCATGGACTTAGGAAGGAAGTAAACCACTCTGCCTTTATCTCAATGACTGAACCCACCAACATCAATCAAGCCTATTCTGATGAATTTTAGATCTTAGCTATGCAAGAGGAACTGAATCAATTTGTAAGGAACGATGTTTGGGAGTTAGTAGAAAGACCTAGGAATTAAAGTATAGTGGTAACCAAGTGGGTCTTTAAGAATAAGATGAATGATTCTGGTGTGGTGATTAGGAATAAGGCAAGATTGGTGGCTAAGGGGTATAATCAGATTAAAGGGATTGATTTTGAGGAGACCTTTACCCCTGTAGCTAGATTGGAAGCCATTAGGGTGCTACTAGCCTTTGCCTGTTATAAGGGATTTATGCTGTTTCAAATGGATGTTAAAAGTGCCTTTTTAAATGGGGTAATAAAAGAGGATATTTTTGTAGAACAACCCCTAGGTTTTGAGAGTTCTCAATATCCAAATCATGTTTACAAATTAAAAAAGGCCTTATATGGATTGAAACAGGCACCCAGAGCTTGGTATGAGAGGCTTAGCACATTTCTGTTAGAAAGAGAGTTTATTAAGGGGAGCGTAGACACCACCCTTTTTCTGAGGAGAGTAAGGGATGATTTACTCATTGTCTAGATCTATGTTGATGATATAATTTTTGAATCTTTTGATAAATAATTATGTGATGAGTTTTCTAAAATAATGAGTAAGGAGTTTGAGATGAGTATGATGGGAGAATTGTCCTACTTTTTGGGTTTAGCATAAGACAAATGGATGATGGAACCTTTCTCAATCAATCTAAATACACTAAGGACATTTTGAAGAAATATGAAATAGATAAATCTAAGCTAATCAACACTCCCATGAGCTCCTCTGTTCAGTTAGATAAGGATTCAAGTGGAAAATCTGTTGATCAGAAGAAGTATAGAGGAATAATTGGATCACTATTTTACCTGACTGCTAGCCGACCTGATATTATGTTTAGTGTTTGTCTTTATGCTAGGTTTGAAGCTGATCCTAAAGAGTCCCACCTGACTGCTATTAAGAGAATTCTTAGATATCTTTTAGGGACCCCAAACCTAGGAATCTGGTACCCTAGGTACAACATTTCTTTTGAGATTATTAGATATTCTGATTTTGACTTTGCACGGTGTAGGGTGGATAGAAAGAGCACTTCTGGAACTTACCAATTCATAGGACAGTCTTTAGTCTCCTGGTCTATAAGAAAATAGAACTTAGTTGCACTTTCCACTGTTGAAGCTGAGTACATTGCCTTAGGAAGTTGTGTGGCCCAAGTCCTTTGGGTTAAGTAATAAGTTTTGGATTTAGGATTATCTATTGGCATAATTTCTATTCTGTGTGATAATAATAGTGCCATCTGTATTTCTAAGAATCCAATCCAACATTCTAGAACCAAACACATTAATATAAGGCATCACTTCATTAGGGACCATGTTACAAAAGGGGAGATTGAGCTACATCATGTAGCAACTGAAAATTAGTTGGCTGACATATTTACTAAACCACTGGCCTTTAACTCATTTAGTTTTTTGAGGACCAGATTGGGTGTGATTGATATAAATGTATGATTCTGATTACTACTGATTTCTGATTTATCTATTTTTCATTCTATTTCTATTAGTTAGTTATTTAATTTGATTATCTATTTCCTATTGGTTTTTATTTTTCTACTAATTTTTATTTTAGTCTTGTTGTTAGTTTGATTTGAGTATTTAATTTGATGTGATTTCCTACTTATTTTTTATTTATAATTTTTATTTCTTTCAAAATCAGATCATTGCTCACACTACTGATAAACTAGATTTTTAACTGAGAGTTTTGCCTTATTTTTATTTGGAAGCTGGTAAGCAGTGATTGACTCCTCTGAATCTGTTAAATGGAAGAAACGTTGATCATTGTTTCTCTTCATCTAACTCCCTTGAATGGTGTATTATTTCTTTTGGATAAAAATCTTGTTCTAAATTAAAAAGTTGATTTTTTAAATAGAGATCTATTTTATCTTCCTACAATAATCTACCTCATATGAATAGTATTTTAAAAATTTTGAGTCATTGTTATGATTTTCTGAACCAAGTGATTGCACTTATTATATGATGTATGGTTTTTATTTTGTGAATTACTCTTCATTATTGTAGAGAGTGAGTTTTGTCGTCTCTTATGTCTGGAAGGTAATTTCACAGCTGAGATTCTTTAACGATTTTGAAAGGAAGAAAGCTTATAAAAGATGCGCAAAGAGCGCCATAATGAAAAGAGGCACAAAATTAACCTAAACTGAAAAGATGCGCAATGTCACCAAAAATTGAAAGGATATACAAAGTGTATCAAAAAATTAAAAGATGCGCAACGCGCCAAACAAATTGAAAAAGAGGCACAAAATGAGCCCACAAAGAAATAGGTTTTCTTCCATTTCAAATCTTTAAATATCTTAGAAAAATCCTTGCACCCTTAATATTTTCAAAAGCTTGAGACGACAAATCATGATTTCTAATTTCTTACTTTGTAATACTATTATATCAGATATTTTTCTAGAATGAGGCTTGAAAGGATCTCTTTTCGAATCTAATTTCTTTTCTTCTGAATTAGATTTTTGTTTTGAAAGGAATTTGCACCTATAAGGTATCTGAGGTAGGAGTTACGAAAGTCGATTTTCTAACTTTTCTGGATTTCAGCGCTATCGATCGTCTTCTTATTGGTTTTTGGATTCAAAATCAAGAAAAAATTCTGATTTACTGGAGCAGATCGATTCAAAAAAAAAAACTTATTAATTTGTGTTTTTGTGTTTATCATTTCTAGTTTTATTTCCTCTATGTTTTATTTTTGTTTTTGTTGTATATATTTTTGGGATCCCTGATCTTTCCTCTCCATCCTTCAACTTTTTCACTTTTTCTTCACATCATCCTAGACGATCCCCACATCATCCTAGACAATCGTCCTCATCCTGGATGATCCATTCAAATCATCTCCACTCTATCAAATGGGTGAGATGCACCAATTATTGGTGATCGTCCTGGACGATCCTTACATCATCCTGAACGATATGATCCAGTTTTCTTAATCTTGATCAAACAGCTGAGAATGCACCAATTATTGGTCATCATCCTGGATGATACACCTCATCATCCTGGACGATCCACATGTTAGTAGTTGGATGATTCAAATTCGGCTCGTCCTATGTATTTATTACATATCGTCCCAGACGATCCACCTAATTCTCCTGGACGATACTTTTCATCAACGACCATCCTGCTTGACTCCTCGGGATGATCGTCTGTCTCTAATCATCCTGGATGATCTCTGATTATCCTGGATGATCCGACCACCTTTTTGACCAATCATCCTGGCCTTCATAATTACTCACATCGTCCTGGACGATCCTGCAATCGTACGGGACGATCCGACCGATTTCTACTTAAATAGCCATTTTCTTCATATTTCTTCACACCTCTTCCTTTCATACTTCCTCTCTTGTGATCCTAATGGCTGGTGGAAAGAGATCTAGGCATTAAGGTGCAAGCTCCTCCCGGGGAAATGTCGATCCCCGCTTTCCAAATGCAACCGATCCGGCTGCCTTCCAACGCTATCTTGAAGTTAGAATCACACAATCCAAGATCGTCAACCCCCGTACTCTTACCTACCCTATCCTGGATCTCTTTATGCATACCTCCCTTACCTTCATCCTTACCCTGGCCTTCCCCCTTAGCACTGAACTTCTCCGGTTCTTTTTTGCAAATCTTCGCATCGCCGCTGAATGCTTCACCCTTCACTCCTTTGTTAATCAGCGACCTATAGAACTCACCGCCCAAGAGTTTCACCATATCCTTCAACTCTCCGTCACTGGCAACAAACTCCACACTTTAGTTTCTGATCCTAATTATGATTGGAGTGTCGCCAATCGCTTCCTTAGAAATACCAATGCCCCCTACCACGACAACGCTTGCTCTTCCCTACTTAAGGATGCCCATACCATTCAACATCCTTCGTTCCTCCATCATCCCTAAGGCTGGGGACCACATCCACATCACACCTTTACTTTCCCTGACCACCTACTACATCATGGCCCACCAAGAATTCAATGTTACTGATCTCTTTTTCTACTATATCAAGTATCTCAGTAGCATTAGGGATCCGGGCCATAGACGACGCCCAAATCTAGCTCTAGGACACATCATTGCATATGCTATAGAGACCAAATATGATCTTCAATATCCAATCCCTGCCAATGTCCCTCCTTCTTACTTCACAAATAATTCCTTCCATGTACTCCATAGTACCCGACTACATCCAGAGCCCGCCCAAGATGTTGAGGAGGAAGAGGAAGAAGCTGTTCCTATTCTTGCTGCACCTGATGCACCTGCTCCCCTTCGTATTGCATCCCCTTTTGATCATCTGGTGCAGCGGTTCGACTTGTGGGAGGCCCGGTTTGATTCTTATGTGGCTGCCCAGGAGCAACAGCACATTAGGGATCTGTAGTGCTTCAATGACTACGCTGCTCAGAAGCAACAGCAGCACGACCAGGACATTGCCTAGTTTATAGCCCATTTCACTGCCATTCACAGCTACTTTCAGCCACAACCTCCTCCTCCTTCTGATCAGGATCCGCCTCCTTTTTAGCTTTGTATTTTATGATATTTTCTGCTTATATTGTTGTGTCTGTTCCTCCTCCTTTTTGTGATGTCAAAAGGGGGAGTTAGTATTTTGAGTGACTAGTAGTTTCCTGTAATATTCTAGTTGTTTCTTGTATTACTCTTATTTTATAGTTGTTCTCCTTATTGTATTCTGTGTTTAGTAAAATTTGAAATGATATTTATTTTTCATATGTGCGTTGGTTAACTCCTGGTTATTTTATTTAAAACTACTGCATCAATGTTTACCATCATAAAAAAGGGGGAGATTGTTGCAAATCTGGATTCAAAAAGTATAGTTTTAATGATGACAAATATGTTTGTATTCTGTTTTGCTTGGCTAACCCATTTTAGGTACAAAAGATCAAATGCAATTCAAGCCAACTCAAGATCGGGTCCAAGTGTGTCTAAATGTAATGTTTTCCCTTTCTTGAGTCAAATGTAATGTAATTGATCCCCTAGCTAAGTAACCTTATACACACACACTCAGGGGGAGAGTTTTAGTGAATTAGAGTTTCTGTTTAATTTTTGTTCTGATCGTCCCAAACGATATCCACATCGTCCTAGACGATCCAGTGAAAATATAAATCATAATTAGGGTGACCAAGTTAAGTCTATCTGATTAAGCCGATCATCCTGGATGATCCATTGATCACACAGGACGATAGGCTCAAATTAAAAATT
Organism: Dendrobium chrysotoxum; assembly: GCA_019925795.1. NCBI lineage: Eukaryota > Viridiplantae > Streptophyta > Magnoliopsida > Asparagales > Orchidaceae > Dendrobium > Dendrobium chrysotoxum. The sequence continues at coordinate 46,055,777 of CM034297.1, read as the reverse complement.
CTCAGCCGCCAGATCAAGTTAGGCAAGTTTTATTTTTAGAGATTTGATCTGATCATCCCGGACGAAACGTGTATCATCCTAGATGATCCATTACAATCATGCCTAAATTAGTTTAGTGAGTAAGAAAAGTAATTAAGGTCTGATTAATTTGATCATATCATCCCGGACGATCACAGGATCGTACGGGACGATGTGTTAAAAATTATACGAGATGATGTGTTAAAAATCCTGACCATCCAGTGCCTTTCACCTGTACGTCCAGAGCTGTGTGCAAGAAGATAATCCTGATTTTAAACTAATCATACGGGACGATACCCATATCGTCCCGGACGATCAAGTCATTTTGAAATCGTCCAACATGTTTCACCTGTACGTCCAGAGCGGTGCTAAGGATGATTTTGGCACTTTTTGAACTAATCGTACAGGACGATAGATATATCATCCTGAACGATCAAGTCTTTTTGAGATCATCCAGCATAAGTTCCTCTAGATGACCAGAGCAATCTTCTGGATGAAATTCCTGATATACACTAATCATCCTAGATGATCGCAGAATCGTGCGGGACGATCTGAACAACATTTTTCTACTAATGGTCCAGAATAGCCAGATCGTCCAGGTTGAAACAGGTGATTTTGAACTGATCGTACAGGATGATCTAGCATCGTCCTGGATGATATTGGCCGACCAGTTGAGATTTAGGGTAATTTTTGAGCCCTCCTTTAAAAGATCTTTTTCTTCCAACAAGAAAAATCTTTTGTCACTTTCCTTTCCATAGAAACCTTGAGAGAGAGAGAGAGAGCTTGGGAGAGAGAGAGAGGATCTTGTGAGGGAGAGTTTGTGAGGGATTCATAAAGGTTACTCCAAGCAAGGATCAAAGTCATCTTCTCCGTTTGTTGTCTCTCATCTTGTCGGTGTTTTCTGTGGTAGGATAATTTGCAAGAAGATCCGGGTTCTCTGCCCGCTTTAGGAGGAAGAGAAAGGAGTTCAGGTTCTCTACCTGCTTCAGGAGAAAGCGAAAGGAGTTCAGATTCTCTGCATGCTTTAGGAGGAAGCAAAAGGAGTTCAGGTTCTCTACCTCACCGGGTTGGTGGAAAGGAGTTTTGTATAGGCTTCTCCACCTTGCTGTGGGAGCAGAAGGAGAGTCACTTTTATGTTAGTGCAATACCCGGAGGAGAGGCTCCGGGGAGCGGACGTAGGTCAAGTTGACCGAGCCACTATAAAATTTGGTGTGTTCTTTCTGATTATTTTTTACACTTTACTTTTCTGTTATTATCTGCTTGGATGAAATCTATGGTTGATCTTTTCAATTCTATGTTTACTTATTTCCGCTACAAATTATCGAAAGGATTTTTCCTGTTGCTCATAAATTTTTTAAATAACCAATTCACCCCCCTCTTGGTTAGCCTCGGGACTAGTTCATCAAGGCTTAACATCCCTATCAAACTTTCAAAGAGAATTCTTAGATATCTCTTAGGTACCCCAAACTTAGGAACCTGGTATCCTAGATATAGCACTTCTTTTGAGATTATCAGATATTCTGATTCTAATTTTACGGGGTGTAGGGTGGATAGAAAGAGCATTTCTGGAACTTGTCAATTCATAGGATAATCCTTAACCTCTTAGTCTAGTATAAAATAAAACTCTGTTGCACTTTCCACTACTAAAGCTGAGTACATTGCTTTAGGAAGTTGTGTGGCCCAAGTCCTTTAGTTAAAGCAACAATTCTTGGATTTAGTATTACCTGTTGGCACAATTTCAGTTTTATGTGATGACACTAGTGCCATCTGCATCTCTAAGAATCCTATCCAACATTCAAGAACTAAACACATTGACATAAGGCATCACTTTATTAGGGACCATATTACCAAAGGGGACATTGAGCAACACCATGTAGCAATTAAAAACTAACTGGCTAACATCTCTACTAAACCACTGGCCTTTGACTCATTCAGCATCTTAAGGATTAGATTGGATGTGATTGACATAAATGCATGAATTTAATGGCTATTGATTTCTGAAGTTTCTTTATCTGTTTTTTTTAGTTTTTATTCTCTACAGATTTTCTTTTTGTCATTATTATTTTCCCGATTTGATTATTTCTTTTTATGCGCTTTCTTTCTTCTTTTATTAATTTACTGTTTATTTTCTTCAGAATCAGATCATTGCTCACTACTACTGATAAACTAGATTTCTAACTGAGAGTTTTACCTTGTTTTTATTTGGAAGCTTTTAAGCAGTGATTAACTCCTCTAAAATAATTAAAGGGAAGAAATATTAATGATTGTTTCTCTTTCTCTAACTCCTTTAATGGTGTATTATTCCTTTTGGATAAAAATTATTTTTAAAATTAAAAAGTTAGTTTTTGAAATAGAGATCTATTTTATCTTCCTACAATAATCTTTCTCATATGGATAGTGTTTTCAAAGCATTGAATCATTGTTATATTTTTCTTAATAAGGTGATTGCACTTATCATATGAAGTATAATTTTGCTATGTGAATTACTCCTCCTTACTTTAGAGACTGAGTTTTTCTTCTCTTATGTCTGAAAGGTAATCTCACAACTGAGATTCTTTAGAGATTATTAAAGAAAATAAGCATGCAAGAGAAATAAAAAGAGGCACAAAATGGGCTCAAAAGATGAAAAGATGCGCAATGATGCCAAAAAATAGAAAGATACACAAAGTGTATCAAAAATTAAAAGATGCGCAAAGTATGCCAAATAAATTACAAAAGAGGCACAAAATGAGCCAATAAAGAAATAAACTTTCTTCCCTTTCAGATCTTTAAATGTCTTAGAAAAATTCATGTGCCACTTAATAGTTTCAAAAACTTGAGATTGAAAATCATGATTTCTGATTCCTTCCTTTGTAATACTTTTTTATCAGATATTTTTCTGGAACATGCTTGAAAGGATCTCTTTTCAAATCTAATTTCTTTTCTTCTAAATTAGACTTTTGTTTGAAAGGAATTTAAACCTGTAAGGTGTTTGAGGTAGGAATTACGAAAATTGATTTTCCAACCTTTCTGGTTTTCAGACTGTCAATTTCTTCTTATTAGCTCTTGAATTAAAAATTAAGAAAAAATTCTGATTTACTGGAGTAGATCGATTAAAAAAAATCCTTTTTTAGGTTTTGTTCTTGGTTTCTCATTTTTTTAATTGTGTTTTTTTATCTTTGCTTTGATTGTAATTTATTTTGTTTTTGTACTGTCCTTTTTATTTTCTTTCTGTTTTAGTGATGTCTTTCCCCTTTTCGAGATGTCAAAAGGGGGAGTAGTTTGGTTGTTAGTAGTATTCTGGGTCATTGTACTTTTGAGTCATCAGTATTTACTGTTCTTGTACTGTTTTCCTGGCTAATAGAAATTATATTCCTTAGTCTTCATTGCTCTGTATTTTATTTACTGAATTTGAAATTATTTAATAAATGTTTGCCATCATAAAAAAGGAGGAGATTATTGTAAATCTGGATTCAAGGATTATAATTTTGATGATAACAAATATTTCTATTTCTGTTTGATTGCCTAACCTTTCAGGTCTGCAAGATCAAGTATAAATCAAGTCAGCTCAAGATCGGGTCTGTGTGTGTTCGAATATAATTTTTTCCTTTCTTGAGTCAAATGTAATATAATGAATCCCAAGCAAGGATTCGAGTAGTCGTCTCCAATCGTCATCCCTTGTCCCTTGGTGTCTCTTTAGGAAGGATCGTCTACAAGAAGATTAAGGTTCTCTGCCTACTTCAGAAGGAAGCAAAAAGATGTAAGGTTCTCTGCCTGCTTTTGGAGGAAGCGAAATGAGGCAAGGTTCTTTGCCTGCTTCAGGAGGAAGCAAAAGTAGTCTGGGTTCTCTGCCTCACCGGGTTGGTGAAAATGAGTTTTATAAAGGCTTCTCCGCCTTCCTGAGGGAGCAGAAGGAGAGTCACTGTGTTTTAGTGCATTACCTAGAGGGAGACTCTGGGGAGTGGATGTAGGTCAAGTTGACTGAACCACTATAAAATTTGGTGTGTTCTTTCTGATTATTGTTCACATTATTACTTTTCCACGATTAACTGTTTGCGTGAAATCTATATTTGATTTGTGCTATCGCATTTATTTTAAAACATTCATAAAGGTTTCAAAATTATTTTTGATTAATAATTTTTAAAACTACCAACTCACCCACCTCTTGGTTAGCCTCGGGACTAGTTTATAAGGGCTTAACATCCCTAACAAACTTTCACCCTCTACCTAGAAAAATTAAAAGCCCCATGATTGGACCCTTAATTTGACATTAATTTAATTTTTAATGAAATTAATATTTAATTAAATTAAATATTTAAAAATAATTAAAAATTTTAAATAATTCTCAAACACTTGAGAACACTCCCATGGGTCATTCCTGACCTTTGGGAGTAATTTCATAATGTTTGGAATCAGTTTGGAGCAAAATTATTAAAAGCCTCTTTAATTAACCAATTAAATACTCAAATTTTAAAAATTCATAATTAATTCCAAAAATTTTCAAATTGAGCAAACTCAAGGGCATTACACTATATTTAGGGTATAGTATTTTCTAAAAATGTCAAACCACCAGAAATAAGTTAAAGTCAAAAAGTCAGCATTTTGGTTAACCGTAGTTCAAATTTGAGTCAAAACTTTAAAAATTCATAACTTAATCTAGACAAATCCAAATCCAATAAACTTAATGTCTAATTACTCATCTTAAAGAAAATATCAAATTTTAATTTAATTTAAAAAAGTCAAATTTGACCCTTTAAGTTAATGCATTAAATAATTCATAAAAGTTCTAAAAATTCAATGATTAAGTAAAACCCCTAAAAATATTAATTTGATTATTAAGATCAGTTAACCAATCCCTTAATACATAACAAGCACTCTAAAGATGAAATTTTTAGAATGGACTACCTTAAGTTGTGGGGCTACGTGCTTTAAGAAGGTTTCATCATTAAGCCCACTATAACAGCATCACGAATGGATTTAGTAGAGTATAAAACTTTTAAATTAATGGATTATAAATTAATTAACCAGATTAAAATCTTTAATTCAATTATATCAATATAAAACGCTTGTCATAAAATAATTAACCAGATTTAAATTTAAACTGACAAATTTTTTATAGGTGCTAAAATGCTAAGTCCCTCTTGAAATTAAAAGAGTATGGCCAAGTGTGCATGTGATTTTCTTTTAGGCAAAAATATATATAATTTCTTGGGATGTATTTTAATTATAACTGCTTAGGATAACCATGCAAGTTGTTTAGAAGCTTTTCTATTTTTTAGATGCAATATAATTTAATTGAGTTAAGAGTTGAGAAAGTTGATCTTTGAGATGGGATCTTAAACATCCAACTTAGAATCCAAATAGGAGGGAACATTCCTTAGGGGAGAGTTTCCTTTCATTTGGAGATTCAAGTTATGATTTTGAATCTAAAGAGGAAATAAACACCCCTTCGGGGGAGGAATTCTTTCCATTTGGATTCCTGGACCTGATGAATCCAAGGAGCGTGTAAAAGGATGAAGTAGTGAAGACAGAGAATAACTCATTCTCAAAGTCACTTGCATCTTTTCTAAGATTAGAATCCAGGTTGTTATTAGTGGTACCTGACCACTTTTAATTTTTACGAACTCCGGGTGGTAATTAAGTGACACTTGCCATATGGACATTAAATTTATTTTACTATTTATTAATTTATTTATATTAGCTAGGTTCGAGCCACTATTGTTTAGTGCCCAAATTTGACTTAGGATCCAGGGCGAACTTAAAATCATAAGACCCCACCTTTGAGAATATAATCCTAACTTTCTAATAAAATGACAACTCAAAATTTCTTTTCAAGTCAAAATTTTAAAGCTCAATACATAGGATAGAATGGGGAATTTTTGAATTATTTTAGAATCCCAAAATACCTCCTACTTCTCCTCCATTAGCCTCCAGAAATAAGTGTTAAAAATTTGATCCAACCCCACTTGAAATTCCAGCCTCACTCCTTTGTTATCACTCTTCAAAAATCTCAATAAAAAAAAATTTACCATTATTTTAATCGAGAGTTTTCGTAGGATACTCAGATTTCCTACGTTGTAATTAACTACAAGGGCTTGCGCTTGTAGGAGATTCAAAGTCCCCAGATTAATTTTTAAAATCTAATTAATTCTATTTAGGAAAATCAAAATCAATGAGGATCATTATCCTTATATTCAGACGATCGATAATAAATAATATTTTTCCTTGAGAAGATGTATCATTTTTGATCGTGACTTTGAATATGACATTAATGATACTTCATCTAGATTGTTTTAGCTAAATACTTGACTGAATGTCATTTTGACTCTTCGGAGTCATATATAGTTCTTCCTTCAATTTGAATATCATAATCAGGATGAAATTTATAGTTTATTATCTAAACCTATTAGGGAATGTTATTTTTACCTCTCGAGGCGATATATCATTCATAATAATGTGTTCAACTTCAAAGCTAAAATTCCAGAAATTAAAACTTTCATAAAGAAGTTTAATTTCAATTTGTTTTGCATTTCAAAATGCAAAGCAAAAGATTTTTTAAACTCAACATAAAAAAATGGTGACTCCGCTGGGGACTATCTCTCTCCATCTTTAATAGTGGTATAAATTTTATTGCATATGTAGATTTGACTACCTTCTTTCTGTTGGTTTCTCTACCCATTTATTCCTTGGGTGAGTGTGGCCAATATTAAAAAGAAAAATTGAGGGATGAGTGAGGAAATCTCCTCCAAATTCAGGATTTGACATTTCACCTCAAGTCAATTGATGGAATGAAAGAGTCAAGCAAAATTCTTAGGATTCTTCATATAATTTTTGTAACCATGCATGATTGAGTGAAACTCAATATATTGAGTTTCAAAATTTGAAGAAGGTCCATCAATTTTAAGTTCGAGTCCAAAACTCCCTTCAAAATTATCAAAGTCAATCTTGGATGTCATTGCTATGTGTTACCCTACAATATCTCCTTGTAGCTTAATACATATAATGTTAATGCAAACTTCTCTAAGTCATAAGTGATCTTTGTAGATTATCATCATCTGTCGGGTAATATCTCCTATGACTCAACAAATGCAATAAGAAGCAAAATCATTTGTGATTTTTTTTTCTAGTTCATTTTAAATTTCTAATTCAAATCCTCTCTTTTCAATTCTAGATAATCAAATGGCTAGCAAACTAATCTTTTCTATTGACCGTGACCTCTTTGTGGAAGAGTTAATCTATAACAATATAATCCAATTTGGAATGAGATTCAAGACCCCCAAGCTTTTAGTTAATGGAGGTGTAGTCATTAACCTAGCTGCTCAGGGGGAAAAGTGAAAGTTTGATAAAGGATGTTAAGCCTATGTGAACTGTCCCTAGGTGCACTAAGATGGGGGGTGAATTGGTTAATTTAAAAACTAATTGCTTACTTCAATATGCAACACTTATATGTTCAATTTTTTTAAGTAATTAAAAATAAGCAATAACCATCACTTGACGCTGAAGTGAATAATTTTATCAAAAGTCAAAATAAAGATGAAGATATTCTAATCAACGGAACAAAGCATTAATCATGATTTTCACTAAGAAATTATCACAGAAATAAAATACAAAAAACACTAAAGTGCTAAAATAAGAAATCAGAATAAGCACACCAGAATTTATAGTGGTTCGATCAAATAATGACCTATATCCACTCCCCAGAGTCCTCCTCTCTAAGTATTACACAAAACTTTAGTGTCTCTCCTTTAACCCTCATAGCTGCATAGAGAAGCCCTTATAATCGTTCACCAACCCGGTGTGGCAGAGAATCTTGACCTCCTTTCTCACCCTCCAGGTGATAGCAGAGAACCATGACCTCCTTTCTTACTCTCTAGGTGATGGCAGAGAACCACGAACTCCTTTCTCACCCTCCTGGTGATGGCAGAGAACCACAAACTCCTTTCTCACCCTCTTGGTGATGGCAAAGAACCACGAACTCCTTTCTCACCCTCCTGGTGATGGCAGAGAACCACGAACGCCTTTCTCACCCTCTTGGTGATGGAAGAGAACCACAAACTTCTTTCTCACTCTCCTGGTGATGGCTGAGAATCTTGACTTTGAGCTAAAGAACTTCTTCCTAGAGCCACCAAAGAAATCGAGATTAATACTTGGAGAAAATAAGGCAGGACACTTGCTTAGAGCAACCATGTGAACCTCTCACACTACTTCTCCCTCACACACATGCTCTCCCTTTCTTCTTCCGAAAGCTCTCCTAGATCTTCTTTTCCAAGCTCTCTCTTAAGAACACTCAGCGGCCAAAGACTTGAAATAAGTCTATTGAGAGAGATTAAATACAAGGCCTTACAAAAAGCCCTAGAATTCAATTTTGGAAACTCTGATTATATAGTACGATCCAAGATCATATGATACAACTAGTTTAAATCACTCTCTTAGTACTATACAAATTATAAAGCGATGTATGAATAGTTCAACTGATTATGCTAATTGTCTAGTATGATAGGAAGAGTCATCCAGTACGATTAGTTGAAACATCTTGGTTTAACATCCCATATGATTGGTGATAATAAATTATCATCCCATGCAAGGATCTGGTCATACAATATGATTGGCTCTAGTCGTCATGTATGATCTGATTGGACAATTTAACCAAAAATATTTTTCTAATTATTGGATTAATTTAGGCAAGATTTAATTACATCGTATAGTACGATACCTATCGTATAATACGATTAGTACAAATTTTGAATTTTAAAATATTACCTAAATTATGATTGCCATTTAGGATCTTGATTTTAATTATTCGTCCTATACGATCAGGATTATACATTACGACTAGTTTAAATTTCTTTAATTATCATAATTAGCCATTTAATGATTTTCTAATTTGCTAATCGTACAGTATGATATGTATTATACAGTATGATTAGTTTAAAAAATTATAATCCTAATTTTTTTCATTATCTCACTCCCTTGAGTGTGTGTGCATGAACACCAAGTTTAGCATCCACCAAATATATGATTTGACTCAAGAAATGTAAAAATAAGAAAAAAATTAAAATGACAAACTCTTCCAGACACTTTAACCCTATTCTACCTAGTCTTGAGATGAATAATTTTGTATAGTGTATGGTGGACCTAAAATGTTAGTGCACAATAAAAATGGATATGCAATAATAATAATTAATAGGAGATAGCATAGTAAGGAATCTAATAATATTTGTTACTATCAAAATCACAAGACTTGGGTCTAGATTTGTAACAATCTCTCTCTTTTTGATGATGACAAAATTTATTGGTAAATAACTTATAATGATTTTTGCTAATTCCTAAACTCCCCCTTACTAGTTAATTTTTTGAAAATAAGGAGAATTTTTTTTAATTCCATATATATATATATATATATATATATATATATATATATATATATATATATATATATTAAATTTTTTATAAAAAAAGAGATAAAATGAATACAAGAAAATTGATAAAGAAATAAAAAGCATAAGAAACTTGCAAAATAGTAGACTAGTCCTAACGTAAATAAAAAGTACAAACAACCAACAAAATGCTACTCCCCCTTTTGACATCACAAAGGAGGGAACAATGAAACAAAGACACCAAAATAAAACAGATATCCCAAAGCAGAGACATAAAAATAATACAAACACAAACACTATCACAGAATAAACTAAAAATATGAAGGGTCCTGATCGGGTGGAGGTGGTTATGGTGGTGGTTGGAAGAATCATTGAATCAAAATGAATTACTCTCCAAGCCAATCCATGCCATTTTTATGCTATTGGTGCTATTCTGCTACATAGTTATCAAATCAAGTCTCACACTAATCAAATCTATGAAGTAGTGTATCATATTTAGAGGGCTGTTGAACAGGTGCTAGTGCTGGAGGTGATGATGGTGATTGTCCTTCCTCAACTTCCTCTGTCTCGGGGTTAATATAGTTAACATTTCTATGATAGCGCTATGAAGGACATAAAAAGAGTTATTTGAGTAGAAAGTTGGAAGGTGATCTGGTGGTGTAGAGAATTAAAAATTGTACTTTGATTTAAGGATGAAAGAAATTATGTTACTTAAGGCAAGATTTGGATTTCTTTTTTGTTTAGGATCTCGAATGCAGGTAATATTCTTAAGATACTAAATAATTAAATCACTTACATTGAATTCAATCTTAGCCATTAAGAAATAAGTGGTGAGGGACAATAGAGGTGTGATATTGATTCGATCCCCAGCTTTATGAATAATTGAGTTTTAAAGGATATGTTGTATGATTCGAGCATCTTGAACTAAGAAATTGATGTGAGGAATGTGGTATCTGACTATCAATTCCCTAAGGGTAGTTTTAGTAAGGGTCCAGTCATAGTCTGAGTTAGAAGCTACAAGGTGAATTTTCTCGCCAGTGTAAGAAAGGTGGAGAAATTCAAGAAAGTCTTGGTAGGTAATTTCAACAGGCATCCTATTGACGTAAGATTGGATGGTAATACCCTCACTATCAATATTGAGGCTGGAAAAGAATTTGAAAAGGAGTTTGAATTTGAAAGGGTACGAAAGAGTGAGAATAAAAGGAAGGGTGATGCGAGTGAAAATAGTGAGTACTTGGAAGTTCAGAATTTTTTGATTTATGATTTTTGAGGGTGTGATCCTGATAGCCTTATAACGATTGTATGCCTCTTCGTTAGCTACTTTGAGAAAGCAAGGATCCACGTGTCATCAAGAAGAGCTTTCGACGAGAGCTCTTTATTGCTTTCCACCGGCCATTTCAAGGGCTAAGACCTTAGGGAGAAGGGAAGAGAATTTGAAAAGAGTTGAGTGACAAAAAAAATTCTTACTTTCCCTCGCTTTAAATAGAAATTGACCATATCATATAGTATGACAGGGTATCATATAGTACGATCGACTTCATTAAATTCATCCAGTCTGATAAGTCAAAAAATGGTGATTTTATTATACAGTATGATTAGAATTGTACTAGACAATTAGTGTAATGATGGTTGTCCTTAGGAGTTAGTCTGGATTATCGTTGACTTATTAAATCTGAAAGTTTGTTAGGGTTTTTAAGCCCTTATGAATTAGTCCAAAGGCTAAGCAAGAGGGGGGGTGAATTGGTATTTTTAATATTTAACTTGAATAACAAGGAAAATCTTTTGTAATTTTTAATATTTTAAAAACAAACTACTTTTATCCCAAGGCGAAAGTAGAACAATATCATAGAAATAGGAGTATGATATTTCAACCACACAAATAATCAAGAGTAAATAATGCAAAAATTAAAGTGCAAAAAAGTAAATGAAAAGAGCACACCAAATTTATAAAGGTTCGATCAACTTGACCTACGTCCACTCCCTAGAGCCTCCCATCCAGGTATTACACTAAACTATAGTGTTTCTCCTTCTGCCCCCACAGCAAGGCGAAGAAGCCCTTACAAAATCTTTCCACTAATCTGGTGAGGCAAAGAACCTTGAATCCTTTTACTCCCTTCTGGAGTAGGCAGAGAACCTGATGATCCTTTTACTCTCTCCTGGAGTACACAGAGAACCTGACAATCCTTTTACTGCCCCGTAGAGTAGGCAGAGAACCTAGATCTGATGCTGATGATCGTCTCTCCAGAGCCACCAAGGAACCAAGGATGAGAAGGAAGAAGATAATCGAATCCTTTCTTGGAGAAACCTTTGTGAAACCCCTCACAAACTCCCCCTAACAAGATCCTCTCTCTCTCTCTCTCCTAAACTCTCCCTCTCCTCTAAGCTCTCCTTGGATAAGAAAACAACAAAAGATATTTCAACATCAGATAGAAGAGCTTAAATAGAAGGCCTCAAAAAGTGCCCTAAATTTCAACTAGCCATCAAAGATCATCCAGGATGATCTGTCGATCATCCTGTACGATTAGTACAAAAATAGACTTTAAGCCAGGACGATTTCCATTATCTGGATGATTAGAAGAAATAATTTCAACATATCATCTAGGACGATTCCATAATCATCCGGGACGATTAGTTCAATTTGAATGGAAATCGATAAATCATCCAAACAAAAGTTTAGGACGTCTAGGATGATGTCCTAAATGATCAGAAGAAAATCGTGGTTTTCATCCGGGATGATTGGTGATCGTCCCACGTAATATAAAGGATCGTCCAGGACAATTAGGTCGATCATCCTGTACAATGTAATTGAATAATTTAACCATAATTAATATCCTAATTAAGGGATTATTTTAGGCATGATTGTAATAAATCATCCAAGATGATCTGGATCGTCTCGTACGATTAGTTCAAAATAAACAAAATAAAATATTTCCTAAAATGTGATTGGCGACTGATTTCTAAATTTAAACATTTCATCCAGGATGATGGGAGGATCATCCAGGATGATCTACCTAATTAAATTTACTTAATCTAGATGCTCTAATTAGGGTTTCTATTTTTAACTGATTATCTAGGATGATTTTGGATCATCCTGTACGATATGATCAAAAAGCAGAAAACTCTCTGACTTACCAAATTTTCCATCCTGAGTGTGTGTGTGCAAGCTTACTTAGCATCAGGATCCACCTTATTATATTTAACTCAAGAAAAGGTAAAAAATAATTGGAATTAAAAAGTTACAGACTGACTTAGTTCTAATCTATCCAATCTTCAGCTGACTTGAATTGCAACTAATCTTGTGGACCTGAAAAGTTAGTAGGCAGAGCAACTAAACAGATATGCTGTATTGACATGAATATTTATTATTATCAAAATTATAATATTTTAATCCAGATTTGCAATAATGTCCCCCTTTTTGATGATGGCAAATATTTATTGAACAATTTTAAATGAAGAAGGTAATAAAAAATGAAACATAAGGAAAACAGGCAAACAGTACAACACTAATAACATGAACACTACTCCCCCTTTTGACATCACAAAAAGGAGGAAATAAAAAAGCAGCCACTAAATAGAAAATAGCACAAAAATAAGTACAAACTCAGAAATAAACACAAAAGAACTAAAAAGAGAAAATAAGAGCGAAAAATAAATAAAAAAGGAAACAACATTTTTTTTAATCGATCAGCTCTAGTAAATTGAAATTTTTTCTTAATTTTCAACTCAAAGGCCAATAGAAAGAAATTGACGATGCTGAAATCCTGAAAAGTTAAAAAATCAATTTTTGTAAACCCTACCTTGGACACCTTACATGTTTAAATTCCTTTCAAACAAAAATCTAATTCAGAAGAAAAGAAATTAGATAAGAAAAGTGATCCTTTCAAGCTTCATTCCAGAGAAATATCTGATAAAGTAGTATTACAAAGTAAAGAACCAGAAATCATAATTTTCTACCTCAAGTGTTTGAATATATTAAGTGACACATGGATTCTTCAAAGATTTTTAAAGATTTGAAAGAGGAGAAAGCTTATTTCTTTGTGAGCTCATTTTTTGCCTCTTTCTCAATTATTTGGTGCACTTTGTGCATCTTTTGATTTTTGCTACACTTTATATATTTTTTCAATTTATTGGCAAAAATTGCGCATCTTTTTAGTATTGGGCTTATTTTGTACCTTTTTCAGTTGATTGGCGTACTTTGCGCATCTTTTATGTGCTTCTTTTCTTTTAAAACATCTAAAAGACTCTCAGTTGTGAGATTATCTTCCAGATATAAGAGAAGAAAAACTCACAATCTTAGATAAGAAAAATTAATACACAAAACATAATCATTCTCATATGATAAATGCAACCACCTGATTAAGAAAACACGAAAGTGATTCAATGATTTGGAACACTACTCATATGAGATAGATTACTGTATGAAGATAAAATAGATCTCTATTTCAAAGTCAAACTTTTTAATTTTGAAAAAGATTTTTATTCAAAAAGAAAAATACACCATTAATGGAGTTAGAGGAAGATAAAATAATTCTCAATATTTCTTCCTTTAGCTATTTTATAGAAGTCAATCACTGCTTATAAGCTTCTAATTAAAAATAAGGCAAAAATCTCATTAGAAATCAAGTTTATCAGCAGTAGTGAGTAGTGATCTGATTCTTAAGAAACTGAGGATCAATAGGAAATAAAAAAACCAAAGAAAAATACATAAAAATAAATAAATATATGAATCAAACAAAAATAAAGAAAGTCAACAGGAAATTAAAAGAAACATAAAAAGAAATAGACAAACAAATCAAACAAAATTAAGTGCAGAAAACATAAACAGAGATCATTAATTTCAAGCTTGAATATATATCACACCTAATCTAGTTCTTAAGGTGCTAATGGCTTCAAAGACCAGTGGTTTTGTAAAGATATCTGCTAGTTGGTTTTCAGTGGCTATATGATATAGCTCTATGCCTCGTTTGGTAACATGGCCCTTAATAAAGTGGTGCCTGATGTCTATGTGTTTTGTCCTGAAGTGTTGGATTGGGTTCTTAGAAATATAGATGACACTAGTGTTATCACATAGGACTAGAATTGTGCCTATAAGAAGTCCTAAATCTAGAATTTATTTTTTTAGCTAAAAGACCTAGGCCACACAACTTCCTAAGGCTATGTACTCAACTTCAACAGTGGACAGGGCAATTGAGTTCTATTTTCTATTAGACAAGGAGACTAAGGATTATCCTATGAATTGATATATTCCAGAGGTGCACTTTCTATCCACCCTACGCCCTGCAAAGTCTGAATCATAATATCCTATAGTCTCAAAGGCAGTGCTATATCTAGGATACCAGATTCTTAAGTTTTGGGTTCCTAAGAGATATTTAAGGATTCTTTTAACTGTAGTCAAGTGGGACTCCTTTGGAATAGCCTAAAATCTAGTATAGAGATAAACATTAAATATAATATCAGGTCTGCTAGCAGTCAGGTAAAGAAGTGATCCAATTATTCCTCTATACTTCTTTTGGTCAATTAATTTTCTACTTAAATCCTTATTTAACTTGGCACTGGAACTCATGGGAGTGTTGATTGGCTTGGCTTTATCCATTTCATATTTCTTCAGGATGTCCTTAATATATTTTGATTGATTAAGAAAAGTTTCATCATCCATTTACCTAATGCTAAATTCCAGAAAGTAGGATAATTCTCCCATCATACTCATCTTAAATTCCTTACTCATTATTTTAGAAAAATCATCACATAAATTTTTATTAGAAGATCCAAAAAGTGTATCATCAACATAGATTTGGACAATGAGTAATTTATCTCCTACTCTCCTCAGAAAAAGGGTGGTGTCTATGCTCCCCTTAACAAACTCTCTTTCTAGTAGGAATGTGCTAAGCCTCTCATACCATGCTCTAGGTGTCTGCTTTAATCCATACAAAGTCTTTTTTAATTTGAAAACATGATTTGGAAATTAAGAATTCTCAAAGCCATAGGGTTTCTCTACAAACACATCTTTCTTTATTATCCCATTTAAAAAGGAACTCTTGACATCCATTTGGTAAAGTTTAAATATCTTATAACATGCAAAGGCTAGTAGCCCTCTAATGGCTTCCAAATGGGCTACATGGGTAAAGGTTTCCTAAAAATTAATCCCTTCTATTTGGTTGTACCGTTTAGCCACTAATCTTGCCTTATTCCTAACCACCACACCATAATCATTCATTTTATTTTTAAAGAATAATTTGGTTCCTACTACACTCTAGTCCTTAGGTCTTTCTATCAGCTCTTAGGCATCATTCCTAACAAATTGGTTTAGTTCTTCTTGCATGGCTCGGATCCAAAATTCATCAAAAAGGGCTTGATTGATATTGGTGGGTTCAGTCATTGAAATGAAGGCAAAGTGGTTTACTTTTTTTCTAAGTTCATGCTTAGTTCTAACACCTTTAGAAGGGTCTCTTAAAATCAGTTCTTTAGGATGACTTGAACAATATCTCCATTCTTTAGGCAATATAACTTCAGATTCTACACTTTCCTATAGATTGGCAGATTCTACTCCTTGGATGACTTCTACAACCTCCTTTTCTTCTGCCCTAGACCCTCCAGAATTATCAGATTCATCAAACACAACATTAGTGGTCTCCTCAATAATCAGGGTTCTCTTATTGAAGACTCTATAGGATTTCTCAACACTTGAGTAACCTAGGAACACTTCTTCATCAGATTTTGGGTCAAACTTTCCTAGTTGAAACTTTCTATTATTCAGAATGAACACTTTACATCTGAAGACACGAAGGTGAGAGAGGTTGGGTGTCCTACCCTTAAGAATTTCATAGGGTATTTTGTTCAGCTTAAATCTAAGATTTATCCTATTCAAAACATAACAGGCTGTATTCACCATTCTTGCCCAGAAGTATTTAGGAAGTGAGTATTCAGCTAACATGGCTCTAGCGAATTCTACCAAGGTCCTATTCTTCCTTTCAGCTACCCCGTTCTATTGAGGGGTCCTAAGAGCTAAAAAGTTTTGATCTATCCCTTGCTCCTTACATAAATATTCAAATTTCTCATTTTCAAACTCTCCACCATGATCACTATGAGTGGTCAAAATTTCACACCCTAATTTCCTTTGAATCTAAGTGGAGAAAGATCTAAATTCCTTGAATGAATCACTTTTATGAGATAGAAATCTAACCCAGGTGAACCTCAAATAATCATCAACAATGACATACCCAAAGACTTTCCCACCTAAGCTTGAAGTGTTGACAGGTCCAAAGAGATCCATGTGATGGACTTTTAAGGGTTTGCTAGTGTTTATGTCTTTGATTGAGTGAAAGGAGGATTTGACTTGCTTTCCTAACTGACATCACACAGGTGGTCCTTAGTGAACTCTTGTTTTGGGACACCTCTCAATAAGTCTTTTTGGTTGATCTTCCTTAGGCTTTTCATGCTTGCATGACACAATCTCCTATGCCACAGCCATGATTCATCAATAATTAATTTTAAGCAAATAGCAATATCAGCTTTAAATTAGTTTAGATCCAGCATGTAGATGTTGTTGATCCTTTTTTCTTGCAAAATAATTTTATCATTTAAGCTTATAATGCATTAAGTTGGCAAAAATTTTATGTTGAAGCCTTTATCACAGAGCTGGCTAAAGCTGAGCAGATTGTGTTTCAGTTCATCTACAAGTAAAACATTATCAATGATGAAATTTTTTGAATCACCAATTATACCTGATCTCACTACTCTCTTGGTGGTGTTGTCTCCAAGTGTTACCTAGCCTCCTGCTCTAGCCACTAGCAAAATGAATTGATTTACATCTCTAGTCATATGCCTTGAATATCTGCTGTCTAGGTATCACATGCTCTCATTAGGCCTTTTAGGAGAGCATCCCTACAAAATCATCAAATATCAGATTTAGGAACCCAAACAAGTTTGGGTCCCTTGTGATGAAAAGAAGAATGCAATGCATGCTATGAATTTTATAATTTTGGTCTCCACACCAAATGTGTTCTACGGTGAATGGTGCAAGTGTGGGAGATATGTCCTAGCATGCCACTAGAGAAATATCTAACGCCAGAAAAATGGTTTACTAATCTATTTGGGTTGTTGTACTTCTTCCTAGGTTTGAATGATGCATGCTTTGTTGATGTTTTATAATACCCTACAAGTGAAGGTGTTGTTTCATTTTATTCTAATACAACGACCTTTTCTCTTAGAAACTCATTTGCTTTTTCATATCTTGCCACTTGTTGTTTCAATGCATGCTCATTACTATCTAAATTGCATGCAGTGGTGTCTAGTTCTTTGAAAGCCCTTTCTAAATCAACATATAATGTTCTCAAGGAATCATGCTCAGTAGTTAAAATAGAATGCTTTTTATTTAACTCATCAAATTCATCTGGTAAAGTCATATGATTGTTATCTAAAGTGGAGTGATCTTTCAATAAAATTTTATGCTCTTTTTCCATATTAAAGAAATCATTTTTAAGGCTTGCATGCAATTTTTTTAGCTTTCTGTATGATGAATGAATTCTTTCAAAAATTTCAAATAATTGATAATATGTTAACTCACATACCTCCTCTTGGTCAGAGTGACCAAGATCATCAGCCATTAAGCACAGATTTATAATCTCCTCTTCTACTTCAGTTTCAGAGGTCTCTGATGTTGAGTTAGCCTAGAAAGCCTTTTGGATCTTTTTTTATCCTTATTGAACTTAGGCTTTCTTCAGCTTTCTCCTTGCTTGGGTGGGTAGGCTTTCAGAGTTGGACAATCTGACTTCAGGTGCCCTGGCTTCCTGCATTCAAAGCAAATAACATCAAATAAAGCTTTAGAATGCTTATTATTCTTACCTTTGTTCTACTTATGATGATGCTTTTATTTATTCCTCAAGAAACTCTTAAATTGCCTTGTGATTAAGGCCATGTCATCATCATCAGAATCAGAAGAGCTAGCATCGGAGTCGTTAGCCTTCAAGGTGATAGTTTTCTCATTTTTCTTCTCACATGCATCAAGCTGCCTTTAGTTCACTCCTTGCTCGTAAGCAATTAATGATCCAAATAAGTTATCAATAGAATAAACATTCAAATCTTTAGATTCAATAACTGTAATAATTTTAGCATCAAAGGAAGAAGGTAAACATCTCAAAATCTAGTTCACTTTTCATAATTCATGAGTTCTCTTCCTAAGGCATGTAAGGAGGTAACAATCTGTGTAAATCTAATGTACATATCAGAAATTGATTCATTTGGTTTCATGCGAAAGAGTTCATAATCATGCAAAAGAATGTTCAATCTAATGTACCTCATTCGTTCCTTCATAAGTAATGCATAATCTATCCCAAATTTCTTTACCAGTTACAAATGTTGAAACACATATTTAATCTTTAGATTTTAATGCACAGAAAAAGCAGTTTAAATATTTAGCATTAAATTGAGTAAGATCTCTATCATTAGTTGTCCATTCAGAAAAAGGAGGTTCAATTTTAACACTGTTTACAAGTCTATAAGGTACAGAATATCCTTCTATAATAAGCATCCACATGCGATAATCGATCGATTGTAAAAAGGTGGACATGCAAGTTTTCCAAAAATCAAAAGGAATATTATCAAATAAAGGTGGTCATGTGATTGAATAACCTTTCGGAGTATTACGATTTCCAAAGTTAGCCATGGATCAAAATTTAAAATTTTTTCAAAACTTTATTTATGAATCCTGTTCTGATACCACTTGAAAGTTCGCTAGGGTTGTTAAGCCCTTATGAACTAGTCCCGAGGCTAACCAAGAGGGGGGGTGAATTGATATTTTTAAAATTTAATTTAAACAACAAGGAAAATATTTTTGTGATTTTTGATATTTAAAAATAAATTACTTTTATCCCAAGGCGGAAGCAGAACAATATCACAGAAATAGGATTATGATATTTCAACAACACAAATAATCAAGAATAAATAATGTAAAAATTAAAGTATAGAAAAGTAAATGAAAAGAGCACACCAGATTTATAGTTGTTCGGTCAACCTGACCTACGTCCACTCCCCGGAGCCTCCCCTCTAGGTATTGCACTAAACTATAGTCTGTCTCTTTTTGCCCCCACAGCAAGACGGAGAAGCCCTTACAAAATCTTTTCGCCAACCTGGTGAGGCAGAGAACCTTGAATCCTTTTACTCCATCCTGGTGTAGGCAGACAACCTGACAATCCTTTTACTCTCTCCTGGAGTAGGCAAAGAACCTGACGATCCTTTTACTCTCTCCTGGAGTAGGCAGAGAACCAAGATCTGATGCTGATGATCGTCTCCCTAGAGCCACCAAGGAACCAAGGATGAAGAAGGAAGAAGATGATCAAATCCTTACTTGGAGAAACCTTTATGAAACCCCTCACAAACTCTCCCTTATAAGATCCTCTCTCTCTCTCCTAAACTCTCCCTCTCCTCTAAGCTCTCTTTGGACAATAAAACAACAAAAGATATTTCAACATCAGATAGAAGAGCTTAAATAGAAGGCCTCAAAAAGTGTCCTAAATTTCAACTAGCCGTCAAAGATCATCCAGGATGATCTGTCAATCGTTCTGTATGATTACTACAAAAATAAACTTTAAGCGAGGATAATTTCCATTATCTGGATGATCAGAAGAAATAATTTCAACATATCGTCCAGGATGATTCCATAATCGTCCAGGACGATTAGTTTAATTTGAGTGGAAATCGAAAAATCGTCTAGATAATAGTTCGGGATGTCCAGGACGATATCCTAGATAATCAGAAGAAAATTATGACTTTCATCTGGGATGATTGGTGATCATCCCACGCAATAAGGATTGTCCAGAATGATTAGGTCGATCATCCTGTATGATATGATTGAATAATTTAACCATAACTAGTCTCCTAATTAAGGGATTATTTTAGACAAGATTGTAATAAATCATCCAGGATGATCTGGATCATTTTGTACGATTAGTTCAAAATATATAAAATAAAATATTGCCTAAAATATGATTGGCGGCTGATTTCTGAATTTAATCATATCGTCTAAGACGATAGGAGGATTGTCCAGGATGATTTGCCTAATCAAATTTACTTAACATAGATACCCTAATTAGGGTTTTTGTTTTAACTAATCGTCCAGGATAATTTTGGATCGTCCTGTACGATATGATCAAAAAATAGAAAACTCCATGACTTACCAAAATTCTCTCCATGAGTGTTTTTGTGCAAGGTTACTTAGCATCAGGATACACCTTATTATATTTGACTCAAGAAAAGATAAAAACAATTGGAATTAAAAAGTTACAGACTGACTTAGTCCTAATCTATCAAATCTTGAGCTGACTTGAATTACAACTGATCTTGTGGACTTGAAAAGTTAGTAGGTAGGGAAACTAAACAGATGTGTAGTAGTAACATGAATGTTTGTTATCATCAAAATTATAATGCTTGAATTCAAATTTGCAACAAAATCATCTTGTATGAATAGGTGCTCGTACAGCACGATACGATATTAAATTCATACCAGCTGAATTCAATTTGTGCAATACCTAGTCCCATATGTATCGTACAATACAAATTAGGTATTCATACCATACGATCATTAATAATTATTCAATCAAAGCCATTGGATGTGTTGTGAGTAGTGATGTGATATTTTATGCATATTGTATAGTACGATGTGGCATCGTGCCATACGATATGAGATTTTTTTTATTTTTATGTGTGATGATCAGGAAACTTCATGAAAAAGAAAAAAAAGAAAAAATAATTCATAAAAATTAGATCAAAACATAAATAACAAAACACAAATAAGAACATTAAACAATTAACAGAAAGGCACACACACATAACATTCATGTTTTCAATTTCCAGATCATCTTGATTTAAGCATGAATATCTATGACACCTAGTTTAGTCCTTAGGGTACTAAAAGTTTCCAAGGCAAGGGGTTTTGTTAAGATATCTTCCAGTTGATTTTCAGTAGCTATATGATGTAATTATATATCCCCCTTAGTTACATGGTCTCCAATGAAATTATGTCTAATTTCTATTTGTTCAGTCCTGGAGTGTTGGATTGGATTTTTTGAAATATAGATAGTACTGGTGTTATCACACATGATTGTAATAGTACTGACAAGTAGTCCAAGATCTAAGATTTGTTGTTTAAGCCATAGGACTTTTATAATATAGCTCCCTATAGCTATATATTCTGCTTCAGTGGTAGATAGGGCTTCAGAGTTTTATTTTCTATTAGACCAGAAGACTAAAGATTGTCCTATAAATTAATAGATTCTAGAAGTATTTTTCCTATTGACTCTACATCCTGCAAAGTCTGAATAAAAATATCTTATGATTTCAAAAGAAGTACTATGTCTAGGATACCAAATTCCTAGGTTTTGGATTCCTAGAAGATATCTATGAATTTTTTAACAGCACTCATATGGGATTTTTTGGGATCAGGCTGAAATCTAGCATAGAGACAAACACTAAATATGATATTAGTTCTACTGGCAGTCAAGTAAAAAGGTAATCCAATTATCCCTCTATACTTCTTCTAATCAACTGATTTTTCATTTGGATCCTTATCTAATTGAATGATGGAGCTCATGGGAGTATTGATTGCCTTAGCATTATCCATCTCATATTTTTTAAGAATATCATTAATATACTTTGAATGGCTAAGAAAAGTTCCATCATCCCTTTGCTTTACACAAAATCTAAGGAAATAGGTAAGCTCTCCCATCATGCTCATTTCAAACTCCTCACTCATAGTTTTTGAGAATTTATCATAAAGATTTTTATTTATAGATCCAAACAGTATATCATCAATATAGATTTAAATAATGAGTAGTTCTTCTCCTTCTTTCTTTAGGAATAGGGTGGTGTCTACACTACCCATAACAAAATCTCTATCTAGGAGAAATGTGCTCAGCCTTTCATACCAAGCTCTAAGTGCTTACTTCAATCCATATAATGCCTTCTTTAGCTTAAACACATGATTGGGAAATTTAGAGTTCTCAAAACTTGGGGGGTATTCTACATAAACATCTTCTTTAATTACCCCATTTTTAACATCCATTTGATATAGCTTGAATCCCCAAAAGCAACCAAAAGCTAATAGCACTCTAATAGCTTCAAGTCTTGCTACAGGAGCAAAAGTCTCTTCAAAGTCAATTCATTCAACTTGATTATACCCCTTAGCTGCTAATCTAGCCTTATTTCTAGTTACTATACCAGAGTCATTCATCTTATATTTGAAAATCGATTTGGTTCCTACCACACTCTGATCTTTAGGTCTACTAACCAACTCCCAAACATCATTCTTAATAAATTGATTCAACTCTTCTTATATGGCTAGAATCTAGAATTTATCAAAGAAAGCTTGATTTATGTTTGAGGGTTCTACCATTGAGATAAAAGCCGAGTGGCTAACCTCCTTTCTAAGTCCATGCCTAGTTCTTACTCCTACTGATGGATTTCTTAGGATGAGTTCCTTAGGCTGGCTAGATGAGTATCTCTAATTTTTTGGTAATGGATTCTGAACCTCTACTATATTTTCTAGGTTAATAGATTCTACTCCTTAGGTCACCTTAACCAGTTCTTCTTCTTCTAACCTAGGTTCAACAGATTTGTCAGATTCATCAAATACTACATGGTTGGTTTCTTCTACCAGTAATATTCTCTTATTAAAAACTCTATAAGAAAACACCTTCATCAGATTTAGGATCAAACTTTTCTAATAGAGATTTTCCATTTTTTAGAATGAACACCTTACATCCAAAGACAAGAAGGTGAGAGAGATTGGGTGTTATTCCATTGAGTAACTCATAGAGTGTCTTATTTAGCTTGGATCTAATATCAACCCTATCAAAAACATAGCAAGTAGTGTTCACTGCTTTTGCCCAAAAATACTTAGGAAGTGAGTATTCAGCTAGCATGGCTCTAGCAGCTTCTACTAGGGTTCTATTCTTCCATTTAGTAATCCCTTTTTGCTGAGGGATTCTAGGTAATGAAAAATTATGTTCTATGCCTAGCTCCTTAAAAAATGATTCAAATTTATCATTTTTAAATTTCCCACCATGATCACTATGGATAGTTAGGATTTCATAGCCTAATTTTTTCTGAATCAATGTGGAGAATGTTCTAAATTCCTCGAATGTTTCATTCTTATGTGATAAAAATCTAATCCATATAAATTTTGAGTAATCATCAACAATCACATATCCATATACTTTCCCCCCTAGGCTAGTAGTGCTAACCAGTTCAAATAAATTCATGTGAAGGACTTCTAAGGGTCTACGAGTGGTAATGTCCTTAATTGAGTAGAAGGAAGTTTTGATTTATTTTCCTAGTTGATAAGTATCATAGAGGGGGTCCTTAGAAAAGTTTGGTTTGGGTATGCCTCTAACTAGGTCCTTTTAGGTTATCTTCCTAAGATTTTTCATGCTTGCATGACATAGTCTCCTATACCATAACTAGGATTCATCAATAATTATTTTCAGGCAAAGATAATTAGTAGATTCAATACAATTTAAATCAAGCATGTTAACATTATTGATTCTCTGTCCTTCTAAAATGGTATACTCATTTAAACTAATCACACAACAAGTAGATAAATATTTAATATGAAAGCCTTTGTCACACAATTGACTTAAGATAAGCAAATTATGTTTCAAGCCATCTACTAGTAGTATATTTTCAATAATGAAATTTTTTGAATTACTAATCATGCCTAAACATACCATTTTTTTAGTGGTATTATCTCTAAGTGTTACCTTGCCTCCTGCCCTGACCTACAGTGTGATGCTTTGCTTTATATCTCCAATCATGTGCCTTGAGCATCTTCTGTCTAGGTACCATATGCTCTCACTAGGCCTTTTGTGAGATCACTCCTACAGAGTCAATCACATGTTAGATTTGGGAACTCAAGTGAGCTTGGGTAATCTTATGCTTTGATGAATAACATGCATGCATGCTACATTATGGCGTGTGCAATTTTGGCCTCCACACAAGATGAGTCCTATCGTGTATCGTGCAAGTGAGGGCTATGTGACCTAACATGCCAGAAGAATGACACCTAACACTAGGAAAAGGATTCATTAATCTAAATGGGTTATGATGCCTCTTCCTAGGATATGATGCATGCTGTGATGATGAGTATTGCCACCATTCCAATGCAAGTAATGGTTTATTATTTTGAAGTGCATTAACTTTTGCTTTAAAATTCATTTGCACTTTGAAAGTTTGTTACTTCTAATTTCAATACATGCTCACTACTATCCAATTCACTTGCAAGTGCTTCTAATTTCTTAAATGATTTTTCTAACTCAAGATGCTTTGACATCAAGGATTCATGTGCATTATTTAGATCAACATGCTTCTTATTTAGTGTGTCATATTCATCAAGTAAAGACATATGATCCTTATCTAGTGCAGAATGATCTATTCTAAGGAAATCATGTTCTTTTTGCAAATTTGAGAAATCAGAGTTTTGAACAGCATATATTTTCTTGATCTTTCTATATACATTGTGAATTTTTTATGAAACTTCAAATAATTCATTATAAGAAAGCTCACATACCTCCTCTTGATCAGAATGATCAAGACAATTATCTTCCATAAGGCATAGATTGGTTACCTCCTCTTTTATTTTTGTTTCAGATGAATTTGAAGCAAAGTCTGTCCAAAATGCCATCTGCATCAATTGCTTCCCCATTTTAAACTTTATCTTCCCTTCACCCTTCTCCTTGATCAGGCAATCTTTTAGGTTGGGGCAATATATTCTCAACTAGCCCGACTTTCTACATTCAAAATATATAGTATCAGATGATGCCTTAAAATTCTTATTTGATTTACCTTTGTTCCACTATTGATGATGCTTTTATTTTCTTCTTAAAAAGCCCTTACAATCTTTTCACCAACCCGATGTGGCAGAGAACCTTAACCTCCTTTCTCACCCTCCAAATGATGACAGAGAACCACAACCTCCTTTCTTACACTCCTAGTGATGGAAGAGAACCATGACCTCCTTTCTTACCCTCCAGGTGATGACAGAGAACCATGAATTCTTTTCTCACCTTCCTGGTGATGGTAGAGAATTACAAACTCCTTTCTCACCCTCATGGTGATGGCAGAGAACCACTACTTTGAGCTGAAGAATTTCTTCATAGAGCCACCCAAGAAACCTAGACAGGCACTTGGAGGAAATAAGGCAAGACACTTGCTTGGAGAAACCGTGTGAACCCCTCACACTACTTTTCCTGACACATAAGTTCTCTCTTTCTTCTTCCCGAAGCTCTCCTAGATCTTCTTCTCTAAGCTCTCTCTCAAGACCACTCATTAGCCAAAGACTTGAAATAAAACTATTGAGAGAGATTAAATATAAGGCCTCACAAAAAGCCTTAGAATTCAATTTTGGTGACTCTGATCGTTCAGTACGATCCAAGATCGTATAGTACAATTAGTTTAAATCACCTTATTAGTACTATATGAATTATAAAGTGCTGTATGATCAGTTCAATTGATTGTGCTGATTATCCAGTATGATATGAAGAATAGTCTAATACAATTAGTTGGAACATCTTGGTTTATCATCCTTTATGATTGGCGATGATACATTATGGTCCCATGCAGGGATCTGGTCGTATAATATGATTGACTCCAATTATTCTGTATGATCTGATTAAATAATTTAATCAAAAATGTTTTCCTAATTATAATTTTAATTAGAAAAGATTTAATTACTTCATATATAATGATACCTATCATACAATATGATTAGTACATATTTTGAATTTTAAAATATTGCCTACATTATGATTGGTGGCTAGGATCTTGATTTCGGCTGATCTTTCTGTATGATCTGGATCATACAATATGACTAATTCAAATTACTTTAATTATCATAACTAGTCATTTTAATGATTTTCTGATTTGTTGATCGCACAGTATGATATGTATCACACAGTACTCCTAATTTTATCACTATCTCACTCCCTTGAGTATATATATGTATGGTCACCAAGTTTAGCATCCACCAAATACATGATTTGACTCAAGAAATATAAAAATAAGAAAAAGAAAATAACAGACTCTTACAGACACTTAGCCCTATTCTACCCAGTCTTAAGATGATCAATTTTGTACAATATACAATGGGCTTGAAATGTTAGTGCACAATAAAAATAGATATGCAATAATAGTAATTAATAGGAGATTGCTTAGTAAGAAATCTAATAATATTTATTATCATCAAAATCATAGGATTTTGGTCTAGATTTATAATAAGAAGGACATCCCTCCAATAGAGATTACTGATGGGCCGTGGATTGACTCCCCTGCTCCCAAAATGGAGGTTGTTGTTGCCTCCATACTAACTACATCCTTTACTACGAAGGATGAGAAACTAAAATCTCTTATTGAGTACACTGAACTGATGTCTATTTCTTAGAAGGGGTCAAGTTCTGCAATCTCCTTCATGATTAGGAACTAGAGGAAGAATTACATGAGAAGGGTCAGGAAGAAAATAACAAAATTTAAAAAGATGATTAAACTGAAGGCTCTCTGGGCCAGGTAGAGCTAGAAGCTGCTAAGGAGTTGCCTATTCCTGCCTCTTCTCCACTCCTTTAAGGGAGTCACTTTTGCCCCCTCACTACCACTGCAGGGAAGGAGAGGGTCACCAAGATAAAAGGCTCTCCACCATGCCCGGTGGACTACTCTATCAAGAAAACTCCTAAGGAAATATAGATTTAGAGAACTAGAATACTGAGAAACATCATCCACATTTGTGATGCCGAAGCAGGTGAGATAAAAGAGTAGTACATGAGACATCTTAAGGGGGTGACTTCTCATAGGTTTGAAAAAGAGATCTTAAAAGAAGAAAAAATTGAAGACATAAACCTGACTCTTCAACCTGTGAGAAGAAATAAGAAAATCGTTAAGCTGCCAGTTTCCTCTATGTTTGTGGAGTGTTATCACTGGGTGCCTCGCCTCCTGTCTACTAAGACGGAGGAGATTATTTTGATCAGATCTGTAAATGGCCTCCCTCAAAATGGTAGGCCACCGATCCTTCCAGCTAAATTATAAAGTTGACCTCAGTAGTAGTCAAGCCTCAGAAGGAGGATAAAGACAAGAAATTAATCAAAATTAAGGGCAAGAGGCCCAAGTCTCCATAGAAGCAGTACATTCCCAAGAAAATTAGTAAGAATGAAGATGTCCAGATACCTGTTGATGTTCTTAGGCTCCCTACTCAGGGATGTAAGGGCTCTCCCTCACTCGATATAAGAGCTTCTACCCCTCAAGCTCCTTCATCGCCTCCTAAGGAGGATGTCCCTCACCCTTTTGAGGATGCCACCTTGCGACTACCGAGCCTGGGATAATTAAAGGGGAAGGGATAGTTCCTAATACAGATGAGAAAATGATAGATCAGATAGTAGCAGTGTCTCTTTCTATAGAAGATCACAAGCTCCAGGATTAGGAGGAAGATTGTGCATGAAATCAACGACATTCTTAAGAAGAAAGATGTTGTAGAAGCCTTTAACCCAGATTTAGATAATCTCTTAATTGATGAGAATGAAGCTAATGCTAGTAGCATTAACATGGTTGAGACTAGGGCATCAGGTAAGGGTGTTGAACCCAGCAGACATTGATCAGGTAGGGAAGAAGATTTAGCAACTATTAATTCTCATTCAGATGGGTTAGTTAGATTGAAAAGTAATGATGAATATATTAAGAACCTAAAAAGAAAGATTGAAGAAATGTTATTGAGAGTTGAGGAAATACAAAGCTAGTTGGTTAAAACACAGCAACCTCAGCCTGAGCAGTCACAGCTTGCAGTATATACAGTGGTTGAACAGAACAAAAAATCAGATCCAAATTTAAAAATTCTAGAGTCAGCTCCCGTAGTCCTTCCAGTACCTCTAGTAGTTCTTCCAACTCAAACAGTAGTCCCTTCAGTCCCACCAGCACCAGTCGAGAAAGACATTAAGCAGATGATCAAAAACCAGGTAAGAGAGGCCATAACCCATTCTTAAGGGACCACACCTATTTCGAAGGGTAGGCCCTACCCCAAAGGTATGATTTTGTCCCTTACCCAAAGGGCTTTATTCCATGATCTTTTAAATTCTTTAGCAGTGTCAAAAACCTGAGACAACATCTGGCCCACTTTTGAGCGAGATACTGTAATACAAGAGGGTTAGATGCTCTATAATTTTACCAATATATAAGTAGTCTCTATAGCATCACTTTTGAATGATATGTAAATATGCCCAATGGTTCAATAAGAACCTTAAATGTGCTAGATAGTCTATTCTTAAAGAGATTCTTTGGAGCTCGATAGCGTACAACCATGGGTGATCTGGTTGTTAAAAAGCAGAACCCGGGAGAGTCTTTAGTTGAGTACATCTTGAGATAGCGAAATCTCTTGATGAAGTGTGAACCTCAATTACAAGAGCAACACACAGTAGAGATTCTCTTGAAGAACATCCATGGGCATATTGCTTTTTTGCTGAAAGGGGTAAAAATTAAAACCTCTAAAAAAACTTCTCAATAAGGCCAATAACCTATAAGAAAATGCTCCTCAGATGCCATTCTTGAAGGTGCTATGCTATGAGAAGAAAGTCAACAAACCTCTGATACCTTGCGAGAAGTGAGCAACTACAATCTCTGCGGTAGATTAGGGGAAGCAACCAGCTACCAGTCAACCCAGTGCTCCTTTATCACAACCAGTCTAAGTAACCCCTCAGTCTACTAGGGAACCTACTTGATCCCTTTTAAAGAGAGATTGGAACAACCTTTATCATTTAAAAGAGAATCTATAAGGAAGATCTTTAGGAGTCTTTTGAAGAAGCCAGACTTCAAATTGCCAGAGGCTAGGAAGCTGAAAGAGGAAACTAAGAAGGATGATCCCAAAATTTTCCCCCACCATCGTATGTTAAGCCACCCAATCAAAGACTGCATTTCTTTAAGGACTTACTTCAGATAAACTTCAGATAGGGAAACATTATAATTCCTAAAGAGTACTTGGTATATCTCAATTAGAGGTTAGTCAAGATAATTTTAGGTAATAATTCTAACATTTCTCTATCCATTGAAGATTGTTAGGATAATGTTTTATCTTAGGCATTTAACAAGTTGACTAAAAAATTTTTTCATCTTTCTCAACAGCTGCCGATGAGATCCCGGGCTTGATCTTGGAGATTGAACTAGAGGCTTCGCAGGAGGACATTGAGATGATTTCCTCTTCAGTAGTTGAGGAACTACTCTAATCAATATAAAAGAAAAGAGTGACATTTTTGTAGAGAGGAAATATGCTGATGAGAGATGTATCTAAGCGATGGATGGTGACATAAAACCCCTATCCCCACTTATCTTATCTGACTTTTATTTTTCCCCATCAAAGGTAAAAGGTAAAAAATTAAATAAAAAGATCCTTTTGCGTCTATTTTGATGATCAATATTGAGAATGAATTGTTAAATGACACTTCCATATAAGAGAATCAAAATCTAGCTGAGATCATTCAAAAACTCGACCTTCCAGATTTGTCCTTCAAAGGGGTAGACGAATATGAGATCTTATTAGATGGAGGCACCTCTGAAATCAACTTCCAAGGGAGTCCCCTCATGATAGATTTCTTGAATTTGGACTCCCCCTAAAAAAAAGATGATATATTTCCTATGAGGAGCATAGACCCGCTATAGTTTATCCTCCCGAGGAGGTTATAGAGGTACAAATTTATGGTAGTAAAGTCTTACCCCTAGGTTTCCCCTTAAGAAAGGGGCAAACAAGTTATTTCTAATGATCCAATTCAAATCCCCTCTCAACCATCAAATCTTTCTTCCAATCTACTGGGTCCTGATCCTGATGTTCCTAAGATTGATTATAATGTCTTAGCTCATCTTAGGAAGTTGCCTGCTAAGTTGAGCATCTACGACACCCTTATCCTTTAGATGGAAATGAGGGAATCTTTAATCAAAGCACTTCTTGACCCAGAGATTTTCTTAACTAAATTAGCCTCAACTTCATAAGGTAAAACTTTGTACTTCAAAGAAATCCCAGAAGTAACCTTCTCTGATGAGGACTTACTTCTTGAAATTGCTGATCATAGTCGCCCTGCTTTAAATTACTATAAATGTGGGTAACTTCTAGTTATCCAGAGTTCTTGTTGATCTGGGTGCATCGATCAACATGATGAATGTAAAGACTCTAGTGTACCTTATAGTGGACACACGTAAGCATACCACTGACAAGATGGTGCTACATGAGTTCAATAAAAAAGGCGAGAAGGCTTTAGGTTCGATCACACTCCTTTCGGAGATAGGAGAGTAGTAAATCAAAGTGAAGTTTCACATAATCAATTTGGTGATGTCCTTTAATGCACTCCTCTGTATGCCCTAAATCCATGAACATAGGATGGTTCCATCTACCCTACACTAGTGCATCAAGTTCCAATGAGATGGTATTGATTACATGATTAAGGGTGATTTATAACCATTATCATTCATGAGATCGAGATCTATAAGGATGCTACATACTACACACTTAAAGGGTCCTCTGCTAGTCCTAGAGTCGAAATCAAGATTAAATAGGAGAAATCAAATGAGCAAAGTTCAAGAGAAAATTAAAATTCAAAAGGAGAAAAAGTTGAAAGTCAAAAAATAGAACAATCAGACAATGAAGATGATGTCGATGGTGTGATCTTAGGCCTCCAAATATTTTACCACAAAGTGGTAGGAGGATAGCCCAAAGAGCACATGGTTGAGGTCTTGCTTCATTTGAAAGAAGAATACCCTCGATGTACATTGATTTGGAATCAAGTTTTGATAAGGAACCAAAAGTATGGGGTGCAAAAGTTCTTTTTGATTATCAAAAAATTAATCCTCTTCCAAAATTTGATCACTTTAGAATAGGATAGTGACCTAGCGGGCGATGCTCCAAAAGTTTAAAATGATAAGCCTGAATTAACTATATATGAAAAGCTCAGTAGGAGAATCGAAGCCTTAACCTTAACCGCACTATCTGCCAGTAGGGTTGTAGGGTTAGTGATTAAGAACTCTCCCAATTTAGTTGCTAAAGTCCAAGAGTTTTTTCCTGGCTCCTCCTCCTCAAGAAAGGAAGATGATGTAATCCTTGAGATGACAGATTTTAATGAATTAATGGAATTACCACTTGGCTACTTTTCTGTGTGTGTTAAAAACTATATTTCTAGAGGTCTCATACTAGGTCAAAGGACTAAGAGTCAAGCTTGATACCACAAGAGTCTATGGCATATAAAAATAAGAGGAATTTGATCAGTGGTATCAGCTTCGGTACCATTAGTTCATTTAACGATAATGAATATTGTCTCATGATAATTAACCATTATGAATCTAAGAATGTCCCTGAAAGTACGAGATGCGCCAAGAGGGGGGGTGAATTGGTATTTTAAAAATTTAACCCTGCACAGAAGTTCTAATTTTTTTGTATTTTCAAAATATAATTTAACGACTAATGTGCGGAAGCAAATACGACGTTCACAATGATGAAATTGATAATTCAATTTAGATTTTACACTACGATATTTGAATACTAATTTTTCACCAAGCAATTTAAAGCACACAAATTTAAAGCATAAAAGTAAAGAGCGGTAAACAGGAAAAAATACACCAGAGATTTTTATAGTGGTTCGATCACTTGACCTACGTCCACTCCCCGGAGTCCTCTACTCCGGGATTTGCACTAATAAAAGTTGACTCTCCTTTTGCCCCCACAGCAAGGCGGAGAAGCCTTTACAATACTCACTTTCACCTCCCTCGGTGCGGCGGAATACCAAACGCTATGTCACCCTCCTGGTGACGGCAGCGGACCTTCTCCTTTTTCTCCCTCCTGGAGATGGCAGAGTACCTTGGCGATGTTGATCTTGAAGTGATTCTTCCCTCGAGAACTTTCTTGAAGCTTCCAAAGCCACAAGAGGAGCAAAGCATGCAGCTAGCTTGGAGCCACCGTGTGATCCCCTCACACTACTTCTCCCTCACGCTCAAGCTCACCTTCACCTTCCTCTCTCAAGCTCTAGATCTCTCCAAAAACTTCTCTCTATGAATCCCCTTCTTCCTCCAAGCCTCTCACAGCAAAGGATTGATCAACCACTCCCTAAAGAAAATTATAAGTTGTTTTTATATCAGGCTTCAGAAAACCCTAAAAGTTTCAACTTTTGCGTTTCTGTTCGTACAGTACGATTTATAATCGTACAGTATAATCAGTTCAATTACAGCTCTGTCCAGTACGAGTACAGACGAACAGGTATCGAATTTTATTCATATCGTACAGTACGATATGTATATCGTACAGTACGATACTATTGATTTGTACTATTCGTACGAAACGAACTGTGGGACGAACCTCAGGACGAAAGAACTCGTCTCTGACAATCGTCCAGCACTCATTTAATCGTACAGTACAAATAGTGTTTTTCATGATATCGTCCTGTACGATAAGAATATCGTCCAGTACGAATAGTTCAAAATTTCTTGGGATCGTCTGGTACGATCGCTGGGACGAAGAAAATCGTCTCTGGCAATCGTCCAGCACTCCACCAGTCGTACAGTACGATCAGTTCATTTCTTGATATCGTCCTGTACGATATGAATATCATCCAGGACGAACAGAATAAAAAACCTTGGTTTCGTCTAGTATGATCTCTTGGACGAATGAAATCGTCTCTGTTAGTCGTACAGTATGATATACGATCGTACAGTACGATCGACATATAAATTAGAAACCAACATTTATTTCCTGATTAGGGAGATAATTTTGGCAAGTTTTAATTAATCGTACAGTACGATCAGTACAGGAAATCAAATTTAAAAACTTACCAAACTTATTCTGGCGGCTAGGGTTTCACAATTACATATTATCATACAGTACGATATGGATCGTACAGTACGATAAGTTTGTAGACTTAATCATTAGAAAATTAGCCGTTAGCCTGAGTATTTTAATTAATCGTACAGTACGATCCAAGATCGTACAATACGATGAGTTTAAAAAATTTTAATCATTTTAAAAGAAAAATCTCCCCCTATGTGTGTGCATTGTTGCTCCTTTCACATGCATGCTTCTGTGGCAGACTCAAAAAGAAAAAATAAAGAAATAAAAATTACAGACTCTTCAACATCCTATTCTACCCAATTTGAGTCTCCAGCAATCTTTAGCAGTGTGCATCTGACCTGAAATGTTAGTCCTCATATACAAAGATTAAGCATTTGTAATCTAACGGAAGTCTATATGTACTCAGTAAGTATTAGTTGTCACCATCAAAATTAAGTGCTCGGGATCCTGGATTTCAACAATCTCCCCCTTTTTGATGGTGTCAAATAATATTTTCTGATGGACAGATGTTCTGACTTCTTTAGCTCCCCCTCAGAAGAGTAGCTTATTAATTTTTAAATAGGAGGGGAAGAAACAAAATTTTTTTTTTTATTATAACATAAATAAAACAATAATATAAAAAAAAACAAATGTAGTGAGAACATAAACAACTAATAACATTTAATAGTAAGTAAAAATATAATACAGAACACACAGAAATGCCTCCCCCTTTTGACAACACCAAAAAGGGAAGAAAAAAGAAAAAAACAGGTACACTGATAACAAACAGAAAATAGAAACAACTACAACAATCTAAAAATCTGGATCCTGATCCGGAGGTGGTGGTGGAGGGTCGGGAAACAGCTGGTGGTACTGATGAAGGGAGGCAAACTGGTGATCGATCGATTGGAAGCGCTCCCTAAACCATTTCATATCCGTGTCATGCTCCTGATGCTGCTGAGCAATGTGAGCATCCAACTGAGTCTCCAGACGATCAAGTCGTCGAATAATGTCGTCGTGAGGGTAGTCGGGAGGAGCAAGGCCAGGTGGTTGGATTGGTGGTGGCGGAGGTGCGTCAGCAGGAGCAGCAGCCTCCTCGTCATCAAACTCGGGATCGGCGGGAGCGGCCCCCCGATGGAACAGGATACGAAAGGAGGCATCCGAGTAGAAGATAGGAAGGTGATCAGGAGGGAGCGAATAATGAAGCTGGTATTTTGCATCTAGAATATAGCCTATGACATTCCCTAAGGCAAGGTTCAATTTACGACGGGCACTGGGATATCAGAAGGCAGATAAGGTATGAATGTAGTCAAACACCATTTGGGCTTCATTGAATTTTGTGCCCGACATAATGAGATAGGTGACGACAGACAGTAGGGGAGTAATATGGATGCGATCTCCAGCCTTAGGTATAATAGATGTGCGTAGGACATGCTGGATAACGCGGGCATTTTGATTTAAGGTTTGGACCAGTGGTAGGTGTTGATTTAAGGGGACACCTCTAAGGGTCATATTTACGGACGTCCAATCATAGTCGTGGGAGATCATGGATTGGGGACGAGGGCCGTCAGTGGACAGCCCGATGTGCTCAGCAATGTCGTTGACGGTGATAAAGACATTCTGTTTACAGACATAGGATGTGAAGGTAGTGTTTTCAAGGTCGACTCGGATATTTGCAAAAAACTCAAACAGGAGTTGGAGTGGAATGGAAAAGCAAGAGTCAGAAGGAATTGAAGGCTAGTGGAGGCGAATAGATTCATCACCTCAAAATTTAGGGCGGCCTGATTGAGCATGCGGGATGGAGTGAACTTTGCCTCCTTGATTTTGATATACGCTTTCTCGTCCGCAGCGGAGAGAAAACGATCATCGAAGCGCCGAGAGGAGGAAGAGCTCCTGACAATCATACGACCGCGCTTACTGGACCCAGACATTTTGGAAGAAAGGATTGTATGAGTGAGGAAACTCAGAGGGATTGAAGGTGAGGAGAAATGGCTAAGAATCCCTCCCGTTTTATAGACTTTGGGGGATATCGTACAGTACGATTGAGAATCGTACAGTACGATATGCGCAATAATATCGTCTGGATGACTTTTCAGAAAAGTGAGTCAAATCGTACAGTACGATCGGTATCGTACTGTACGAATGTGAGTGTAAGGCGTTCGTCCCAACGAGTCGTCTGAACGACTTTTGACCAAAAGTGTTCGTACAGTACGAACAGGTGTTCGTACAGTACGATGGGTAATAATTTTCGTACCGGCCGATTTAAATTCGTCCTAATCCGTTTGACACGTGGATCTTACAGTACGATTGGTTTGTTCGTACAGTACGATGACCAATAATTACTATCGTACAGTACGAGTGGTGAATCGTACAGTACGATGGATATAAGACATGAAAGATCTGGACCGTGAATGGGAATGGACGGCTGAGATTTGAGTGATTTGAACCTGATCGTACAGTACGATAGTGTATCGTACAGTACGATTGTCAGAGAAGATCAAGGTTTGTGAGCAACATGGGAAGAGGATCAGGAATCCAATTTTTTGTTTGTTTTTTTTTCTTTTATTTTTTTTTTAATTTTAACAAAAAACAAATCAACCACAAAATTTCTTTTTTTTTTTTTTTTTTTTTGTTACATTAGGCATGAATGTCTATGACACCTAATTTGGTTCGTAGAGTGCTAAATGTGTCATAGCCTAATGGTTTTGTGAAAATGTCCGCCAATTGATCTTCAGTAGCAACGTGGTGCAGTTCAATATCTCCTTTGGCTACATGATCTCTAATGAAATGATGTCTAATGTCTATATGTTTGGTTCGTGAGTGTTGAATTGGATTTTTGGATATGCAAATTGCGCTAGTATTGTTACACATGATCGGAATCGTTCATACAGGTAGTCCTAGATCTACAAGCTGTTGTTTTAACCACAATACTTGTGCAACACAGCTACCTACTGCTATATATTCCGCTTCGGCGATGGATAGGGCTACTGAATTTTGTTTCCTACTGGACCATGAAACTAATGATTGTCCAATGAATTGACAAGTGCCAGAAGTGCTTTTTCTATCTACCTTACAACCTGCAAAGTCTAAATCGGAGTATCCTAAGATTTTAAAAGAAGTGCTGTGTCTAGGATATCAAATTCCTAAGTTCGGGGTGCCTAGAAGATATCTGAGAATTCTTTTGACAGCAGTTATGTGAGATTCTTTCGGGTCAGCTTGAAAACGGGCATAGAGACACACACTAAACATTATGTCTGGTCTACTGGCAGTCAGATAGAGAAGCGATCCAATTATTCCCCTATACCTCTTTTGATCTACAGACTTCCCACTGGGATCTTTATCCAATTGAATATTAGAGCTCATGGGTGTATTCATAGCCTTAGCATTGTCCATTTCATATTTTTTCAAAATATCGTTGACGTACTTAGACTGGCTAAGAAACGTTCCACCTTCCGTTTATTTTAAACTAAATCCAAGGAAGTAACTAAGTTCACCCATCATGCTCATTTCAAACTCGTCGCTCATTATTTTTGAAAATTCATTATATAGGTTTTTCTCCGTCGATCCGAATAATATGTCATCTACATAAATCTGAACAATGAGTACTTCAACTCCTACCTTCTTCAAAAATAAGGTGGGGTCCACACTACCCTTTACAAAGCCTCTATCTAGTAGGAACGTACTAAGTCTTTCCTACCAGGCTCTAGGTGCTTGTTTTAACCCGTACAGTGCCTTTTTCAGTTTGAACACGTGGTTTGGAAATTGTGAGTTTTCAAACCCCGGAGGTTGCTCCACATACACATCTTCCTTGATTACTCCATTCAGGAAGGCACTCTTTACATCCATTTGATACAGCTTAAAATCCCTAAAATAAGCAAAAGCTAACAGTACCCTGATGGCTTCTAGTCTAGCTACCGGAGCAAAGGTTTCTTCAAAATCTATTCCTTCAATTTGGTTATACCCCTTCGCTACTAACCTAGCCTTGTTTCTTACTACTATTCCTGAGTCATTCATTTTATTTTTAAAGACCCACTTAGTTCCAACCACACTTTGCTCTTTAGGCCTTTTGACTAACTCCCATACATCATTCCTAACGAATTGGTTCAACTCTTCTTGCATTGCTAGGATCCAAAATTCATCTCCTAAGGCTTGATCTATACTCGTGGGTTCAATCATAGATATGAATGCAGAATGGCTAACCTCTTTCCTAAGTCCATGCCTAGTTTTTACCCCTTCTGATGGGTCTCCTAAGATCAGCTCTCTAGGATGACTAGAAGAAAATTTCCAATCTTTAGGCAGATGTTCCTGAGGTTCCGCTCTAGTTTCTATGGTAATGGTTTCTACTCCCCGTATAACCTCAACTTCTTCTTCTTCATGGTTAGGTTCAGATGTCTTATTGGATTCATCAAATACTACATGAGTGGACTCTTCTACTACTAGAGTTCTCTTATTGAATATTCTATAGGCTTTACCTACAGATGAGTAGCCTAGGAAAACCCCTTCATCAGATTTAGGATCGAACCTTCCTAAGGGTGACTTGCCATTGATTAGGATGAAGCATTTGCACCCGAAAACGTGTAAGTGGGAAAGATTGGGTGTCCTACCCTTAAGCAACTCATAGGGTGTCTTATTAAGTTTGGATCTAACATTTACCCTATTTAATACATAGCACGCGGTATTTACTGCTTCTGCCCAAAAGTATATAGGGAGAGTGTATTCAGCTAACATAGCCCTAGCAGCTTCAACTAAAGTTCTATTCTTTCTTTCTGCTATTCCATTTTGCTGAGGAGTTCTACGGGCAGAGAAATTATGTTCTATTCCAACCTCTTTACAAAAAGATTCAAACTTATCATTCTCAAATTCCCCACCGTGATCACTATGAATTATTGAAATTACACATCCTAATTTTCTTTGAATCCAAGTGGAGAAAACTCTAAATTCTTCAAATGACTCACTCTTATGAG
Organism: Dendrobium chrysotoxum; assembly: GCA_019925795.1. Lineage (NCBI taxonomy): Eukaryota > Viridiplantae > Streptophyta > Magnoliopsida > Asparagales > Orchidaceae > Dendrobium > Dendrobium chrysotoxum. The sequence continues at coordinate 46,017,621 of CM034297.1, read as the reverse complement.
CTAGGAATTTCACCCAAGTAAACCTAGAGTAGTCATCTACTATTACAAACCCATACAACTTCCCTCCTAGGCTGGCTGTACTAACAGGTCCGAACAGGTCCATGTGGAGAGTTTCTAGTGGCCTAGTGGTGCTGATATCCTTGATTGCATGAAATGAAGATTTAACTTATTTTCCTAATTGGCAAGCATCACAAAGATGGTCCTTAGTAAAGTCTAACTTTGGTATGCCTCTAACTAAGTCTTTTTGAGTGATGTTCCTAAGTGTTTTCATACTAGCATGGCATAGTCTCCTATGCCATAGCCAAGAGTCATCTGCTATTATTTTCAGACACAAGGAATTTGAGGTTTCAATACAGTTCAAATCTAACATGTAAACATTATTTATACGTTTTCCTTCTAACACAAGTGAATCATTTAAACTAATCATGCATTTATTAGACAGAAATTTTATATCAAAACCCTTGTCACATAGTTGACTTATACTTAACAAATTGTGCTTTAAACCATCCACTAAAAGTACATTCTCAATAATTAAATTTTTAGTATTTCCAATGTTACCTGAGCCCACCACTTTTCTGGTGGTGTTGTCTCCCAAAGTTACCTTGCCTCCTGACCTGGCCTCCAGTGTCACGAACTGCTTCATGTCTCCAGTCATGTGTCTTGAGCAGCCACTGTCCAGGTACCACATGCTCTCACTAGGTCTTTTGTGAGAGCATCCCTACAATGTCAATCATGGATTAGCTTTGGGAACCCAAGTGAGTTTTGGTTCCACATCACACTTATATGAATGAAATGTATGCATGTTATGCTGTGATGATTGCGATTTTGGTCTCCACACTAGATGTGTCCTATAGTGAATTGAGCACATGCGAGCTATGTGACCTAGCATGCCACAAGAATAACATCTAACACCTGGAAATGGGTTCACTAATCTACGAGGGTGGTAGTGCCTATTTCTGGGTTTGGATGATGCATGCCGTGCTGGTTTTGAATGAGATGATTCACATGGTGGAGGCTGAAAGAATTCAGCACACGTGGGAGGTTTTTTGTTATTCTCATATGCATGAAGTTTTTCATTTAAGAATTTGTTCTCTTGGTTAAGACTAGCATATTTGAATCTCAATGCATGCTCGCTACTACTAAGTTCCCCTGATAGTTCTTCTAATTCCTTAAATGCATTATATAATTCAACATGTGATGATTTCAAGGTTTCGTGTACAGTGTTTAACTCAATATGCTTCTTGTTTAATGCATCGTATTCATCAAGCAACGACATATGATCTTTATCTAAGTCAGAAAAATTCTTTACTACACTAACATGCTCCTTTTGTAAATTACTAAGCTCAGTATTAAGACTAACATGCTTTTTCTTCAATTTTCTATACGAGTCATGGATTTTTTCAAAAATAACAAGCAGTTCATCGTAATACAGTTGACATACCTCATCTTGATCTGATTGATCAAGATTATCATTAGTCATAAGATACAGATTCGTTACCTCCTCCTCTGCTTCTTCTTCCGATGATTCTGAGGCAGAGTCGGCCCAAAAAGCTTTCTGAGTCTTAAACTTGCCCTTCTTGAACTTAGATCTTTCCTCACCCTTCTCCTTGGTTTGATGAGTTTTGATGTTGGGGCAATCAGCTCGGAGATGACCGGGTTTCCTGCACTCAAAGCAAATTATTTCAGATGCAACCTTAGTATACTTTGAGTTCTTACCTTTGTTCCAATTGCTTTGATGATGGCGCTGCTTTCTTTTCAGAAAATTTTTGAACTGACGAGTCATCAAAGCTATGTCGTCATCTTCCTCCGCTGCCGAGCTGTCACTTTCAGAATTGTTTGCTTTTAAAGCCACTGCTCGCTCCTTTTTCTTTTCACATGCATCACTTTGTCGTTGACTCACTCCTTGCTCGTAGGCAATGAGTGACCCAAGCAAATTATCAATAGAATAAACATTTAGGTCTTTTGACTCAATTATTGTAGTGATTTTAGCATCGTATGAGCTAGGCAAACATCGTAGTATTTTGTTTACTTTTTCCGAGTTAGACAACTCTCTTCCTAAAGCATGCAGTGATGTTACAATCTGGGTGAATCGAGTGTACATGTCAGATATAGTTTCACTAGGTTTCATGCGGAATAGTTCGTAATCATGTAACAGTATGTTCAACCTAGATTGTTTGACCTCACTAGTTCCTTCGTACGTGATACACAGTTTGTCCCAAATTTGTTTACCAGTAGTACACGTTGATACTCGCATATAGTCTTCTAATTTTAATGGCAAAAGACACAGTTTAGACATTTAGCATTTAGTTGTGCAAATTCTCTATCCTCAATGCTCCATTCATTAAATGACAGTTCAGTTTTAACTCCATTCAACATACGAAACGGTGCAGAATAACCTTCTTGGACTAACATCCACATGCGATAGTCTAAAGACTGTAAAAATGTAGACATGCGTATTTTCCAAAAGTCAAACGGTATGTTGTCAAATAAAGGTGGATGAGTTATGGAATAACCCTCCGTAGTGTTACGGTTACCAAAATGAGCCATGGATCTTACGTTTCTAGGTTTTCTAAAACACTATTTTGAAACCCCGCTCTGATACCACTCTATTTTGAAACCTATCTTGAAAGTACGAGATGCGCCAAGAGGGGGGGTGAATTGGTATTTAAAAAAAAATTAACCCTACACAAGAGTTCTAATTTTTTTTGTATTTTCAAAACATAATTTAACGACTAACGTGCGGAAGCAAATACAACGTTCACAACTACGAAATTGACAGTTCAATTTTGGATTTTACACTACAATATTTAAATACCGATTTTTCACCAAGCAATTAAAACGCACAAATTTAAAGCATGAAAAGTAAAGTACGGTAAACAGGAAAAAACACACCAGAGATTTTTATAGTGGTTCGGTCACTTGACCTACGTCCACTCCCCGGACTCCTCTACTCCGGGATTTGCACTAATAAAAGTTGACTCTCCTTTTGCCCCCATAGCAAGGCAGAGAAGCCTTTACAATACTCACTTTCACCTCCCTCGGTGCGGCGGAATACCAAACGCTATGTCACCCTCCTGGTGACGGCAGCAGACCTTCTCCTTTTTCTCCCTCCTGGAGATGGCAGAGTACCTTGGCGATGTTTATCTTGAAGTGATTCTTCCCTCGAGAACTTTCTTGAAGCTTCCAAAGCCACAAGAGGAGCAAAGCATGCAGCTAGCTTGGAGCCACCGTGTGATCCCCTCACACTACTTCTCCCTCACGCTCAAGCTCACCTTCACCTTCCTCTCTCAAGCTCTAGATCTCTCCAAAAACTTCTCTCTATGAATCCCCTTCTTCCTCCAAGCCTCTCACAGCAAAGGATTGATCAACCACTCCCTAAAGAAAATTATAAGTTGTTTTTATATCAGGCTTCAGAAAACCCTAAAAGTTTCAACTTTTGCGTTTCTGTTCGTACAGTATGATTTATAATTGTACAGTACGATCAGTTCAATTACAGCTCCGTCCAGTGCGAGTACAGACGAACAGGTATCAAATTTTATTCATATCGTACAGTATGATATGTATATCGTACAGTACGATACCATTGATTCGTACTGTTCGTACGGAACGAACTGTGGGACGAACCTCGGGACGAAAGAACTCGTCTCTGACAATCGTCCAGCACTCATTTAATCGTACATTACGAATAGTGTTTTTCATGATATCGTCCTGTACGATAAGAATATCGTCCAGTACGAATAGTTCAAAATTTCTTGGGATCGTCTGGTACGATCGCTGGGACGAAGAAAATCGTCTCTGGCAATCGTCCAGCACTCCACCAGTCGTACAGTACGATCAGTTCATTTCTTGATATCGTCCTGTACGATATGAATATCATCCAGGATGAACAGAATAAAAAACCTTGGTTTCGTCTGGTACGATCTCTAGGATGAATGAAATCGTCTCTATCAGTCGTACAGTACGATATACGATCGTACAGTACGATCGACATATAAATTAGAAACCAACGTTTATTTCCTGATTAGGGAGATAATTTTGGCAAGTTTTAATTAATCGTACAGTACGATCATTATCGTACAGTACGATCAGTACAGGAAATCAAATTTAAAAACTTACCAAACTTATTCTGGCGGCTAGGGTTTCACAATTACATATTATTGTACAGTACGATATGGATCGTACAGTACGATAAGTTTGTAGACTTAATCATTAGAAAATTAGCCGTTAGCCTGAGTATTTTAATTTATCGTACAGTACGATCCAAGATCGTACAGTACGATGAGTTTAAAAAATTTTAATCATTTTAAAAGAAAAATCTCCCCCTGTGTGTGTGCATTGTTGCTCCTTTCACATGCATGCTTCTGTGGCAGACTCAAAAAGAAAAAATAAAGAAATAAAAATTACAGACTCTTCAACATCCTATTCTACCCAATTTGAGTCTCCAGCAATCTTTAGCAGTGTGCATCTGACCTGAAATGTTAGTCCTCATATACAAAGATTAAGCATTTGTAATCTAACGGAAGTCTATATGTACTCAGTAAGTATTAGTTGTCACCATCAAAATTAAGTGCTCGGGATCCTGGATTTCAACAGTCCCTATGGAAATCATCGATCCCCTTAACAGACTTTATTTGGAAACTTCAGATGTTCTCGATGAGCTTTAGGCTCAGGATGCACCCCCCAAGTTTGAAGAAGAGATTAAATCGATAGTTTACGAATCAAAAGAAATTAACCTTGACCTAGAGGATGACCCTCGCCCCACTTTCATATGCTCTTTATTGAGCGAGGATGAGTCTAAGGATCTAATTAAACTTCTCTCTAAGTTTAGGGTCTACTTTGCCCAGTTATACGATGAAATGTCATGCTTGTTCGCTAATGTAGCAGTCCATAAACTTGAAATCTGGCACAATGTCATTCTTGTTAAACAAGCTCCTAGATACATGCATTTAGTAATCAAGCAGCAAGTTATTTTTGAAATCAAGAGATTGGTCGAGGCTGGATTTATTCGACAGGAACAATATCCCTCTTAGGTAGCCAGTGTCGTGCCAGTTCGAAAGAAAAATGATCAAATTTAGATTTGCGTCGACTATAGGGATTAGAATAAAGTATATCCCAAGGATGAATTTTCTTTACCCATACCCAAACTCATGGTGGATACTGCCTCTTCGTATGCCATTTTCTCCTTTATGGATGGCTCATCTGGTTACAACCAAATCAAGATAGCCTCGGAAGATGAGAGAAACACTGCATTCAAAACCTAATAGGTATCGTTTTTTATAAAGTGATGCCATTTGGTCTCAAAAATGCTGGTGCAACTTACCAGAGAGCTATGACCCAAATCATTGATGACTAAGTCCACAATCAGGTTGAATACTACATCAATAATTTGGTAGTCAAGAGTAAAGTAAAAAAGGCTCACCTGTATAACTTAAGAATTATTATAGAGCGATTGCACCATTACAAACTTAAAATGAACACCTTAAAATGTGCCTTCGGCATCACCTTAGAAAAATTCTTGGGCTTCATAGTGAGGCACCAGAGAATTGAAATTGATCCTACTAAGATCAAAAATATGCCACCCCTTAAGAGCCTTACTCAATTAAGATATCTTTAAGGTAGGCTAATATATATTAGAATATTCATTTCTAATCTATCCAAAAGATGTCATCCCTTCTCCGTCCTATCCAAAAAAGGATGTTAAATTTATATGGGATGAGATATGTTAAAGTGCCTTTGAAAATATCAAGCAATATCTTAAAAATCTACCAGTGTTAATAGCCCCTATTCTGGGAAAACCTCTCATCCTCTATAGTATCTGGACGAGTCCCTTAGTGCCTTGCTGGCTCAAGTTAATAATGAGGGGAAAGAGAATGCCCTCTACTACTAAGTCGAAGAATCCTCCTTATGGAAATTCGATATCCTTCGATCATGAAACATTGTCTTGATTTAGTTTTTACAGCCCAAAAGCTATGGCATTACATTCTTTCTCACCAGGAAAGTTTGATCTTAAGAGTCAACTCGTTGCAATACCTTATGACATGACCAACATCGTTAGGGCATCTAGCACGATGGTTTATAATATTGCTTCAATTTGAGATAACTTTCATTCTCTTACGTACTGTAAAAGGAAGGACCGTTGCTGACTTCTTTACAACACACCCGCTACCGGCAGATTCTCCTATAAATGATGATTTACTTGATGAACAAATCATGAGTTTAAAGGAATTTGACAATTGTGTCTAAGAATTATATTTTGATGGTGCGGTGTCCTCCTAGCATGGTAAAATATAAAAATGTACTATTCCTGAAAAAGCGAGAATTAGCTTGACTTTCATAACACCAAAAAAAGAAATGATGCACTTTTCCTATCACTTCTGAGAACCTTGAACAATAATGAGGCTGAGTATGAAGTTCTGATAACTAGGTTGGAACTTATAATATTGATGGATTTTAAAGAAATTAAAATCTTTGGTGATTCTCACCTGATGATTAATCAAATTGAAGGAACCTATAAGGTTTTGAATACAAAACTTCTTAAGTACCATCAGCACACCAGTCACTTGCTTGAGCATATTCTTATTGTAACTATGTATAGAATCTCTCATGAAAGTAATTCTGCGGTGGGTGCCTTAGCAAATCTTGCAAAAGAATTTGCCTGTCAAGAAGAAGACTCCATTCTTATAGAGATTCAGGATCTTCAGGTCCTATATCGTAATGATTTAGAGCTCATCAATGAGAAATCTCTCCAGGTCCTATCTACCTCTTCAATGATCGACGAGGATGGAAATTGGAGACAACTGTTAATCGACCTCCTTCAAGGAGGCAAGTTCCCTCAAGATAAATCCTTTGCCAGTCAAATTAAAAAATGTCCCTTCTCATATGCACTTGTGAATGATATTCTACACCATTGATCATTCGATCAGATGTGGCTATATTGTTTAGATAAATAAGAGGCCCTAGAGATCATTAATGAGGTCCATGCCAGACTATGTGGTGCTCATCAATTAGGTCCTAAGATGAAAATAATTTTAAGTTAGGTTGATTTTGAATCTAAAGAGGAAAGAAACCCTTCAGGGAGGAATTCTTTCCATTTGGATACATGGACTCAATGAATCCAAGGAGCTCACAAAAGGACAAAGGAGTGAAGACATAGAGAACATCCCATTCTAAAACTCACGTCTTTTCTAGGATTAGAATCCGGGTTGTTGTCAGTGGTACCTGACCACTTTTAATTTTTGAAGGCCCAGGGTTATAATTAAGTGGCACTTTCCATATGGACATTAAATTTATTTAATTAATTATTAATTTTTTTACATTATTTGTGCAATAGAAATTGCCTATTTTTCTATTTTTTTCTTACATGCCTCTTTTTGATTTAGCCTGGAAATGCGTGAAGACTCATGAGGGTATGCTTAAAAACTTTTTCTACTCAAATCAAATTTAAAATTTTTAGCCTCATATAAAAATTCTAACGATTTAAGAAGTAAGCTTGGGATCACTGAGAGTTTGCATACAACACATTAAAATCTTCTCTACCTTGTTTGGCGTCTCCCTGCCTATGAGTTCTGGCAGACCACCTAACCTATTAGGGTGTAGTTCTGTCAAGCAAATATTATGTAATCTCTAGGATAAAATTTATTTTTAAGTTTTTTTTAAAAATTGCTTTATATCAATTTTGTATACATAGTCAACTAACATGCATTATATTAGAAATAAATTAAAGAGTCAATAAAATTTTAATTGTATTTTTTGAGGCATAATCACCCTACATTAGTCAAGGGGCCAATCAGGATATGCTCTAGACATCAGACTCAATTCCTCAAAACTTAATCAATAACCCACCAATCTTTCTTAAAAAGATCAGACACATGGTTTTAAAGTGCTTAGGTGGTTAGCAGGCTCCCTAATCTAGGCTGGGGTAAGCCATGATTTGCACTGCTTTAATTAGGTTTGGAACATTATTATTTAGTGCTCAAATTAGACTTAGGATTCAGGGTGAACTCAAAATCATAAGACCTTACCTTTAGGAATATAATCCTAACTTTTTAATAAAATGACAACTCAAATTAAAATTTCTCTTCAATTCAAAATTTAAAGCCCAACATATAGTATAGATCGGGGCATTTCTGAATTATTTCAGAATCCCAAAATGCCTCCTACTTCTCCTCCATTGGCATTTAGAAATAAGTGTTCAAAAGTTGATCTAAACCCAGTTGAAATTCTAGCCTCGTTCCTTTGATATCACTCTTTAAAAATGTTAAAATAAAAATTTTTACCATTATTTTAATCAAAAGTTTTCATTAGAAACTCAAGTTTTCTACGATGTAATTAACTACGAAGAGATGTGCTTATAGGATATTTAAAGACCCCAGATCAATTTTCAAAATTCAATTAATTCTCTATAGGAAAATCAATATCAAAGACAATCATTATCCTCATATTTGGACGATCGATAATAAACAACACTTTTTTTCCTCGGGAAGATGTGTCATTTATTATCCTGACTTCGAATATGAAATTAATGATGCTACATCTAGATTATTATTGCTAAATACTCGATCGAATGTCATTTGGATCCTTTGGGGTCATAGGTGATTCTTCCTTGAATTTGATGATCATAATCAGGATAAAATTTATAGTTTTATTGTGTGAATCCATTATGGAATGATATTTTTGCCTTCCGAGGCGATATATCATTCATAATGATATGTTCGACTTCAAAACTAAAATTCCAAAAATTAAAACTTTCCCAAAGAATTTTAACTCCAATTTATTTTATATTTTCCCAATGCAAAACAAAAACTTTTTCAAACTCAACATCAACAGTTGTATATGTGTAATAACCTGATACTGTGAAAATAATTTTAAATACAATTTTAAAAATCTGCGCTTGAGCTCTATGGCACTCTGATTGTGATCCCAATGGATCTAGGAAGCATTAAAAAAGTGTCATTGCCATGCTAAGTTATCTATTCTATAGTAACTCTTGGAGCGTCATACAGTGCTGCGGTGCCAAATTCTGAATGTTGTGGTGTTGGGAACTAAATAATCATTTTAAAAATAAATTTCTGCACTCATCGAATATGAAATTAATGATGCTACATCTATATTATTATAGCTAAATACTCAATCGAATGTCATTTGGATCCTTTGGGGTCATAAGTGATTCTTCCTTGAATTTGATAATCATAATCAGGATTAAATTTACAGTTTTATTGTGTGAACCCATTATGGAATGATATTTTTGCCTTCCGAGGTGATATATCATTCATAATGATATGTTCAACTTCAAAACTAAAATTCCAAAAATTAAAACTTTCCCAAAGAATTTTAACTCCAATTTATTTTATATTTTCCCAATGCAAAACAAAAACTTTTTCAAACTCAACATCAACAGTTGTATATATGTAATAACCTGATACTATGAAAATATTTTTAAATACAATTTTAAAAATCTGGGCTTGAGCTCTATGGCACTCTGCTTGTGATCCCAATGGATCTAGGAAGCATTAAAAAAGTGTCGTTGCCATGGTAAGTTATCTATACTATAGTAACTCTTGGAGAGTCATACAGTGCTGCGATGCCAAATTCTGAATGTTGTGGTGTTGGGAACTAAATAATCATTTTAAAAATAAATTTCTGCACACATCCATTCACCCCCCACCCCTCCTTATTTCTTGGCTTGTTAGGTAAGGAATGAAAGAGAGGAGGGGAGGAGGAGAGAGAAGAGGGAGGAAGCCATTCAAGTCTTTTTTTTTGTGGGTTATATTCTAAGATTTCTTCCAATTGTGGTAAGTAACCTGAATCCTTCCTTTATTTACATTGATTTTGGGTTTGGTGAATTTAATCTTCTCAAAATTAATAAAAATATATTTTACCCTACTTTATTGACCTTCATCATGTAACTACTTGTATATGATAGATATGAATATTATGAGTATTTTGATAGTAATATTATTGATTTTTACCGGGTAAGTTGATAGTTATGATTTTTTGAAGTAAATAAATAGTGTATTGATTTTTTTATATTTTATTAACTAATAACATTTCATAAATGATATTATATTTCCATAGGAAATGATATGATTAATATAATATAAATGTGGCATTTTCTTGAAATTAAGAAAGGCTGGGTAGTTGTAAAATAATTCAAGATCATTGGAGAAAGATACCTTGTACAGGAGGGTGGATCGATAGACTTTTCTTTAAATTATGGGTTATGGTGTAATACATATATAAGATAGGGAGTCATAAGGGGACAAGATTTTTCAGTGAGTAGGAGTAATGTCTCTTACAAGATAACCACCTAACACCTGACACTTGATACTAATACAATATACAGAAAAACACCATGTAACTAGATGTCTTATCTTGCTATTCATAATTGTATTCATATTTTCAAGCATTAACTTATGAGATATAAATTAATTGATATATAGAATTGATATAAAACTAATAGAACCACTATTAGGACTGATATAACATATTAATACAACATACTGATATGACACACTAATACAATACATAATGATTGATAGAAGAAGATAATAAAATTATTGGCATGAATATAATTGATAGATAATCAACATATATTTTGATTGTACGACACCTAACATTATTTTATAAACTTTTATTAATTTCCTTATATGTTGATACATTCCTATGCTTAATGAGATACTTTTGGTCTACTTATTATATTGATTCTTATAATGATTTCATATATTATTTACTATATATACTGATGATTACTAGTTTAATAAAGATTGAGATGAGCATACATATTAATTCTAGAGACCTTGCATTAAAAGTATTGGTAGTTTTGGTTGACTACTGGTGTTTGTAAGCTTATTATGTGGTTTTGATTTCAAGTCTAGGAAAGGGCCAGGATTCTATAAAGTGTGGTTGATCAGTGTTTTCAGGTTTTATTTTATTTTGTATTTTTTATTCTTTTATTGTAAGGAGCTAAAAGATAGCTTATGTATTAAATGATCTTCTGGCTATTATAAGTCACATTTTGAAAAAAGATAGAATTACATTTTGATGCATGTGATTTTAGTGACTTTTCAGTTAAATTATTAAATTAATGAATATTTAATAGCTTTAGTCATAATTAAGGAAATAAAAAAGATACAATTCTTCCAATTAAAATTTTGGGGTGTCATAAATTTGGTATCAGAGTAATGGTTATTGGAAGAATTAAATTATAAGGTTGAGCTATATAGTTGATTATGAGTGGGAGTTAGAAGCCAGTACTACAGAGTTTATTCTTCACATTTGATTGATTCATTACATATGTGTGTGTATTGAGTTTGTTTATTTGATTGAATAGGAAAGAGAATTATATAAGTGGATAGATGGACCCTACTGATCAGAATGTGTAGAATGAACAAAGTATAATAGTAGCTCTAGTGCCTTTTGATAGCCTATTACGGTCTACTAGTATGGTTGCTTAAATAGTGAGTGATACTCAAAGTAGGCATTCAAGAATCAACGTTCTACTAGTATGGTTGCTTAAATAGTGAGTGATACTCAAAGTAGGCAATCAAGAATCAGGGATAATGATGATTATTGGCACCTTTAAATGTTTCATAAATTAAAGCCACCATTATTCAAGGGAGCTATAGAAACCCATATAACAGAAGATTGCTTACTGAGAATCAAAAAAATATTTGATTGCATGTAGTGCCAAAAGAACAAAAAAGTAAAACTGACAGTATTTTTGTTTAAAGATGAAACATAAAGATGGTGGGTTGAACAACAAAGAGAGAAATTCTAAGGAAAGTTGAACCCCCGATTAAGTGGGAAGAGTTTGTTAGTACATTCAGAGATTAGTTTGTGCCCCGTTAGCTAAATATCAAATCTAGGAGATTTTTATAAGATTGTAGCAAGGGAATGGAATAGTTATGCAATATGAAGCTGATTTTATAACATTGGTCAGGTATGCATCTCAATTAAATTGTATTGCTAAAGAAAAATATTATTAATTTCTATGCAAACTTTGAGATAAGTTAAGATATCCATTAGCTCCTTTCAAGATTAAAGAGATTTTGGAGCTAGTGGAGAAAGCATGGGTGGTAGAGAATGATCTTGCAATTCCTCAGTTTAAGCAAGACATGGTTAGGAAGAGGGCAGGTGAAGAGATGAGCAAGGGGAGTGTTAGTGAAAGGAAGAGTTTTTGATTTAGTGATTATCAAACATGAAACATAATATCTATTGTTAGTAATCCAGAGTGAGTTTATTGAAGAAGATATCCAGTCAATGTTTCCAATTAATAAGATAGTGTTTCAGGTGTGGACAATATGGGCATAGGGTTGCAGATTACCCTCAAAAATTAGTGACCATGAAAAAAGAAAGAAGAGCTAGTGAAAGTCAGAGAGAACCCACACCTTCTATTATGTTAGACTAGCACTAGTACGACCTAGGGTTTATAGTCTAATTCAATAGGATGATAAGAATGGACTTAGAGGATCCCGTAGTAGAATTCTCAATCCTATGAATTTAATTTTGAGTGATTAGTATTGCATAACATGTTGAATTATATATAATTGAATGACATACATAAGTGTGTCATTGATTGATTGAACTCATGATTATTTGGATGAAATAAATGATCAAAATTAATGATTAGTAATTGTTTAAATTTTATCAATTTTAGAATTATTATCTTTCCAATTTATTTTGAAATCATATTAATTTATTTAATGAATTGATTTTATTTAGAATTGGTTGGTTTTTATATTATATTAACTATACTTTAATATTTATTGCATTTATATCGATAGTAGAAATATCGAGGGTGATATTTTTCAAAGGTGGGCAGATTATAATAACTTAAAATTATGAAAATATTTTTAAAATAAAATTTTGAAAATCTAAGGTGGGCACTACGGTGTTGTGCTTATGAGCGCAGTAGTGCTAGGAAGCATTAAAAAGCATTGTTGTGGTGCTGAGCTCTCTATTCTATAATAATATTATGAGTAGCATGCAGCTCTGGGACATCAGATTTAGACTGTTGTAGTGTTGGGCACTAAATAATATTTTTTAATATAAATTTCTCCACTCAGCCATTCCTCCCCTTCTTTATTGCTTGGCTTGTCGGGTAAGAAAAGGAAGAGAGGATGAGAGTAAGAGGGGAGGAGGGGAGAGAGGAGTGAGAGGAAGTCATTCGAGACATTTTTTTTGTCAGTTCTATTCTGAGATTTTTTCTATTCATGGTAGGTAACATGAATCCTACATTTATTTTCGGTGGTTTTGGGTTTAACAGATTTAATCTCTCCCAAATTGATAAAAATATATTTTATCCTAATTTATTAAAATTTCATTATGTAACTTTCTGTATATGGTAGACATATTTCTTATGAGCATTTTGACTTGAATTTCACCAGATAAATTGATAGTTATGATTTTCATAAATGAATAGTGTATAAAATTTCCTACATTTCATTTATTAATTATATTTAATATATGACATTGAATTTACATTAAAAAAGATATGACTGATTCAAGATGAATGTGTTGTTTTCTTGAAAGTAAGAAAGGATGGCTAGTTGTAAAATAATTTAGGATGGTTGGAGCAAGATGTCATGTACAGAAGGGTGGACTGACGAGCTTTCCATTAAATTATGTGTTATAGTGTAATACCGATATAAGATAGGGAGTCAAAAGGGATAATATACCCCAATAGGTAGGAGTGATGACTCTTACAAGATAGCCACCTAACACTTAATACTAATACAAGATATGGGAAAATAACAATTAATTAGCTAAATGTCCTGCCTTGCTATTTATAATTATATTCATGTTTGCATGTATTTACTTAATAGCATATGAATTGATTGATAAAAAGATTTGATATAGAATTGATAGAAGCAGTATTAAGACTGATATAATATATTGATACATTATACTAATATAACACATTGATATGTGGCATAATAATTGATAGAAACATAAAATCAATTCATTGGTATAAATATAATTAATAAATAATCAATGTAAGTTTTACTGTATGGCACCTAACATTATTTCATAGTTTTTTTTATATTTTCTTATATGTTAACATATTCCTATACTTAATGAGATGCTTTTAGTATATTGATCATGTTAGTTCTTATAGTGATTTCATAGATTTTTTACTATATATACTGATGATTATTGATTTATAAAGATTGAGATGAGCATGCATATTAATTTTAGAGACCTTACATTGAAAGCATTGGTAGTTTTAGTTGCCTGCTAGGCTTTGTCAGCTCATCACATGGTTTTGATTTCAGGTGGGAAAGGGTTAAGATCCTGTAGAGTGCGGTTGATCAGTATTTTCAAGTTTTATTTTATTATGTATTTTCTTTTATTCTTTTGTAGTAAGGAGCTAAAAGATATATCAATGTATTAAATGTTATCACTGTTATTATAAATTGTATTTCTAAAGAATGAATATAAAAATATGTTTTGATGCATATGATTTTTAGTCACTTTCAATGGAATTACTAAATTAATGGATAATTTGTAGCTTTGGTCATAATTAAGAAGATAGAAAAGATACAATTCTTTCAATTAAGATTTTGGGGCATCACATTATGAGTGAGGATACCAACTTTGGAAAATGCGTGTAATTATGGAGTTTGTCTTCTCATGTTGCAGGAGCCAAGTTGCTTACTCATTAAGGAGCCTTGATTTCCACCTATGAGGGATGACCTCCTTTAGTAGGTTTGGAAAAGTAGTGTTTGTTGATTATTTGGGCAAGTTCTCTTATACGTCACAAGTGAGTAGCTCTTGATTGTCGTCAGGTGAGTTCACTTATGGGCTCCATTAGGGGGGAGTTCCTTCATCGCAATCCACTGGCTACCTATTGGGCACTTATGAAGGTATATGTGAGTATACATAATGTTAATAATTGATACTTCGATCTTGAGCTGATGCCAATGTGTATTTATAGAAAAGACCATAAAATTATTTTTAAATGTACATATCTTCTTTTTTAGTTCAAATTGGCTATTGGGTAGGTGATCTTGCTTTAAGCCTTACTCAAGAGTTTTCCTAATGTTCTTCAATTTTTTTCATAAAATAACTTCTTTATCCATTGTAATGTTGCATCTATTGAAGTACCATGTTTGCATTGTGTGTTAAAAATTCTAACAATGTTGTCAATGACTAGGGTTGATATCTCTAATGGATGCTTAAGTTTTAAAATATCTATTGAATCACAATCAGATACATACATAATACAGCTAATTTTTCCTGTGAAATATCTATATTATCAGCTAAACAAGTAGAAGATTTTACATTAGCCTAATTGGCATTAGGAACTATAGCTAAAATCTTTTCAAAAGTAGTGGTCAAACATATGGGAGCCTAATATTTAATGAATAAGAAAATATAAGAGAAGAATGATCAAGATCATTAGTCGTGAGTAGCTTAGTTGGAGAAATTGATGATGCTTCACTAAAATAGTACATATCCTAAAATTTAAAATTAAACTATTTCTTATTGACATCTATCACTATGTATATAAGATCAAAGGGATCATTAAAAAAATTATTTCTCAATATCTTCAATTCTTTGCTCCATTTTCAAATAAAAATCCTACGAGTTTGCATGTCTTCTTTGTATTCTCTTTCATATATTATAAGAATGTTGATGCTTGATTTACCTATAAGAATATAATATCATTATTCTTCGAACATATATCACGATTAATCAAATCATATTCAAGCAAATTTGAACTTGATCAAACCATGGTATGTTTAATCTATAATTGAACTACATTTGAAGACATGATCGTGCCTTATTCAAACAGAATTAAAATGGCTATCTAGTTAAGACATAATCATGCCTTATTCATCAGATGGCATTCAAATATAAAAAATTAAAGATATAACAGTATAATCTAAGATATCTTAAACTATATTCGATGACAGTTTGAACAAGGTCCAAGCATAATTTGTGTGGATGGTTTAAAAAGTATCAAAACATACTCTTTGATATTTTATATAGCTTTATAAGACAGCTCTGTCAAAATGACCTAATATATGTTATACCATGAAAACTCAAGAAGATATTACTCATTTATGCTTCAATTTTCAATAAACTAAGAAATCTCGAACTTCAGTAGGTGGTCCCTCTTGAGTGAAGAAATTCGAATCAAGATAAAATGATAAAGATAGCAAATGAAGAATGTTAAAGTAGAAAGGGCTGGGCAACTTCACTCTTGTATAGTGGTATATGAGTATAGCATGAAGTATTTTGGTTCGAATGAAACTTTTGGGCATATTTTCTCATGAAACAAAACAATGGGCATATTTCTTCAATTTTGAGCAATATGAAGCTATAAAGTCAAATTTCACATGCACATTCAACTTCTTGTGACAACTAGGAGAGGGATATTTGTCAACATTTTTATATTTTAGCTTTTTCTAACCTAACAAAAAATTCCCCCATCTAAACTAGTTAAGAGATAAAAGTGAAATTTTCTAAAAATTAGGTTGGAAGAAGAATAGATTATAACAAAGGGAGGAAGGCTTATCTTATTTCATTTAATTCTATCCCTAATACTCTCTTAAAGGAGCTTTTATAGAATTACAATACTCTTAATGACTCATTAAATGCCTGGTAACTAACAAATAAGAAATAATTACATATGAACTATCATGATGCAAAATAACTCAAACTCGATTATAAACTGCACATTATAATTAGCAACCCTAACATTATCCACTCATTTAAACCGTAAGGTCGAGCAAAATAACTATCAGTAGATGCATCATAGTAGTTCCAAGATTTGTGGATAATGTGAAGTGCTCATCCATGAAGGCTTTGGAAGGGGCGATTTGGCACGGATGGCAATATCTGGTGACATTAGGTGATATAAGAGTAAGATCTAGAATACGACGTGGAGGATTTGATGAGGAACAACGAGTGAAGATTAAGGATCAAGAGAGGGTGATGACACTGGAGGAAGGATAAGATATGCAAGACTTGGGCTTGGACTATGAGATATGGAAAACAACATAGATGGGGTGTCAGATCTTTAGTAAGTGTGGAGATTTGAGCATAGATTCAACCGACCCAACAATGGAATCTATCAATCAAGATCAAAGAACATATTTGGATGGTTAACACAATAAGGCGTTTGTGCTAAAAGGGGGGGGGGGGGGGGGGGGGGGGGGGGGGGGGGGGGGGGGGGTGGGGGGGTGAGAAGCATAGATCTGAGTTTTTTATTTTGGGCAAGAATGGGAAATTATAAGAGTTGAAGTTGGACTGTGGAACTAGTGAGGATGAATTTGGATACGGTGCTTTCAGTGCCTTTAGTAGCGATGGGGGCTCATTGAGAGCACCATTGACATGCATCCATTTTTGAGTGAAGAATAAACAATAGATTTGAGGATGATGGCAAATTCAAAATGCAAAGGGGTAGAATAAGTAAGTGATCACAAAATAGGGAGGAGATTTACTCCATTTCATTCATTTCATTTCTATTAATCCAAAAAGAGAGTATTTGTAGAATTCTAACTCCTTAAAACTCATTAAAAACTAATAATTATCTAATAAGGACTAATTACCTATACACTATTGAGATCTAAAATGTCTCATTAATTCAATCTTAAACCAACCCATTCAATTATTAACCCTAGCATATCCCAATCAAAAAAAAAAAAAAAAAAAACAAACATGAAAGAATAAAATAAAATAAAATAAAATAAAATAAATAAAGAAACAAATTAAATAAGAAAGAATTATGAACATAAAGCCAGTCAAATAAGGCTGATATGTGGCATCGTAACAACCAGGTTATACTTTAATAATTCATACAAATATAATTAAAGATATCATTTTCCGAGCCTGCATAATAGAAAGAAGGCTAATAATAAGTTAATAACGACACATAGCTACCATTAATACCAAACGTAACGTCACATAGTTAAGCGACTACAGTATCGTTTAATTTGAGATAGTTTTCTTATTATTTTTTAAAGAAAATTTTTAGTAAATATTTTTTGAACTAAAAATTTTTATATTACAAGAAAACAGTTTTAAAAAGCAGTAAGAAAGCAGGCCCAAACGAAACCTTAATCATTTCTAAAATAATTTTTTAGTACAAAAATTTTTAATTTAAGAAATATTTGTACTAAAAAGCTGTTTTAGAAAACGATAAGAAAGCCATCCCAAATGAATCCTAAGGCTTTGGCTTTAGTACAAATATTTTTTGAACTAAAAAACTGCTTTAGAAAGCAGTAAGAAAGTTGTCCCAAACAAAATCTTAAACTCTCATTAATATAGAAACTAAGAAAAAAATGATGTGCACAAAATTAGTCATGTAATAGGGCTGAAGTCGAATCTAACACTAGCTTACTTGAGCTTAAGCTAAATTGCCAAAATTGTGTTTGAGCTCAAGCTCAAGCTCGATTCAAGTATTTGTAGTAGTCCTCAAGTTAGATTTGTTTGATAAAATTATGATTGTATAAGTTTATTTGAGCCTGGCTCATTAGTTAGCTAAAGCAGGCTTAATTGAGTAATACTATCAAGACGCATGATAGTTGAACAACTCATTTTGAGCCTATTAATGAGCAGTAAGTTGAGCTTAAAAATTAGTTTTTTAAAAAATGAACTACCAAATAAACAAGCATTTTATCGAGTATAAATTAGTAGCTTGTGTTCACCAAAAAAACAAAAAAAACTACCTAAAATAAAAATAAAAAAAATACAACTCCCATATAATCATATATTTAATAAATTTATAATCGAGCATTAAATAAGCTTAATCATGAGCGTTAAATGATATTGTTTATGATCATAAACAAAATAAGTATCAAACTATTCAAATATATTCATTTATCGATTGAGTATTTATAAAAGTATTATAGTTCTTTAATGAGTTAATTAAGCAATTAAAAATAATTTGAGCATATTAGTTCATTTGTAGCCTTGATATATCATATAAAAGATAAGTTTCAATGGAAGCAACGAAGAACATGGCCGGAATCATCCTTAATTTTTAGGGGGGGTAAACTTATAAGTAACTGTTGGTGTTGCCTTGAATTTAGCTCGACTCTTCAATACACAAAAATGGGTCAATGACGACCAAAAAAAGAGACAAAAAGAAAATAACGGTTAAAGATATTTCTATATAATAAGTAAACTTGATATTCGCCACCAAAAAGAAAAAATTGGCTTATAATTTAGTCTCTAAAAGTGTAGAGATTTATGTATATATATATATATATATATATATATCATTTTAGTGACTAATGATTTTTTGTACTTGAGTACATAATATATTTTAAAAATATCATCAACATTTTATATAATGACAATTATTCTTAAACAAAATTTAGGTTGAATTATGGATGATTTGTTTGTAAAAAAAATCAAAATGATGTAATTGATTAATTATTCAATATCTACAAAATGTATGTTGGAGTTATCTTGAATTTGGTTTGACCCCCTATTTGTTCATATCATTGATTGTCGTATGCTTCACAGATATGTTGGGAGTCCAAGGGGGCCGCACCCCCTGTTAGGGTGTCAAAATCGGGTTTCGGGTCTGGTTTGGGTCGAACCCGAACTGACCCGGGTTTAAATGGGTCA